>CM034149.1:876358536-877673877 GCA_019776745.2 Taxus chinensis | reverse complement strand
CCATCACTTGAGGACGAAAACCCTCATTGTGATTAGATTTGAAGAACGAAAATCCTCATGATATCTTCTTGGTAATCTTCACATCAGGGGTCACATTTAAGTGTAATTTCGTTTCAACATTGCTAGGGCATGATTTAAAACCATTTTTAGGGCTATCATATGTACCCCTTCGGATTTTAGATCAGTGTTTAGAGCATCAACAACAGATGAAATTGGTTGGTTATCAGTTTGCATCGTCTCCTTTGGAAGTCTCCTCTTGGAGACATCTGGAGTGTCTTTTGTGAGAAAAATGCTGTAATCTTATGTGGGTATTTCAGACTTATGTTGATGGTGTGAATCATAAATAAAAATAAATCTTCAATCTTTGGTTGGAAAAATGTAATTTGGCATCTCCTTCTTGTACCATATGAGGCGTCATTTGTCAAGAAGCTTTGTTGCCTAATCATATGCGGGTATTTTTCGTATTGTGATTATTTCATGAAATATAATAGAAATAAATTCAGTTCTTGATTGTAAAAATTATATTCCTCCATAGTCATGTGCCAAGTGGGTTTCTAAAGGCTTTGCCCCTTGTGGGTATCTCAAATTGTTGGTTTTTCTTAATTAAAAAGAAAGAAATCAGATTGCTGTACTTTTTTATTGATAACTATTTGAATAAAAATCAGTTTGTTGCATATTTGGTTTAATCCATACCATTCAACATCCAAATGGTGAAGGAAGCTCTTCAAGAGCAAATAGTAAAATTCAGTCACCAAGAACTGTGAGTGATTCTGCATCTAGGTCATTCCGGCCTACTTTCATTCCAAAAGAAAAAACCATTCCAATGAGGGAAACTTAGCCCTCCATAGTGGATGACATTGCTGCCAGCTACGCTGAATATAGAGCCCTTCTAGTTGAGATCCGCAAAGAACTACCACTTGCCAACTTCATGGGATTGAAGAAAGATCGAGTTGGAATAGGACCAAGACCTAAACCACGAGCTACATAAGGAGACTTGCAACATGTCTTGAGGAAGGAAGAGGAAAAAGAGAAATTAGAACTGTTGGAGATTGAGAAGGAACAACCCATAGAGGAATCCACCATGCAAGTTGAAGAGGAAGAATCCTCCAAAGAAAAATGTACATATTCAAATGAACAAAATGTTGGGGTTAAAGTGAAAGGATTTCAGATTTTCAAGTGCAAAGGATGTAATGAAGACCCAACAAAGGTGTGATAAATGGCTAAGAAGAGCTAGGGAAGCTATGTTGATAGCCGCTCAAGCAAACCAACCCCTACGGGAAATTAGTGCATAGAATTCTCCCTTGGCGGTGAGGGAAGAATCATGGAGCATGAGCCAAAGAAAGAAAGAAAATCAGATTTGCAAGATTGTGGAGAGAATTTTGTGGTTAAAGCCCAATGGCCAAATGATAATATTGATGTTCAACTTGTTGGGATTTTTAGAATAACAATCAATAAGAAGCAATTTGATGGTGTTCATGAATTTGGCAAGAACTGTGAAGATGCTTCATGCATGTGTTAACAAAATATGGATGAAGTCAAGGCAGAAAGGGCTTCTCTTGTTGAATGTGAAGAGTCTAAGAGGAAGGAGACTGTTGATGATCCTAACTCATAAATTCTGAGTCACAAGGATGGATGTGTTGAAGATATCTCAATCATTATTCATCTGGAAAAGGAAGGTGAGCAAGTTGTGGACAGCCAAAGGTATGGAAGTTTTGTGGATTTGTTGCTTCCTACTATGTCATTTTAGATGTGTTGTTATCATGGGCGACATGTTGAAAAGAATGATCTTATGTCAATTTTGATACTTCATGGTATATCACGGCAAATTTGTGGTCATCATGGATAACATAGTGAAAATGGTGATAGAGTGAAGAACCCTTTGAGGGGCAAAGGGCACATGGATACTTTCATACAAGTTCCAAATTGCTTGTACATGAAAGTTTGGGATCCGGGTGATCTTTGGAGATTCAAGAAGGGTGAGACTTGGGTAAAATGGGATCTTTTGGTTGTGTTATCAACTTAACATAGTGGGTATGGATATGGGAGTTGTCTCAAATTTTTAGACTGGTGTCCATTACATTTCCGGTTTCTCCCATATACATTTTGTTGAGATAGAAGAAAATTTTGTCACAAGAAAGATGTGTATCCACCTGTAGTCATTGATGAGGTTTTTGTAGTTGTTAAAAGATGCTTTACATCCACCATAAGGCCAAGGTTGAGTAAGAAAGTACAATGCTAGAGTTAGGGTATGATACACTTTCTAATTTCATGTTTTGGAATGATAGTAATTTCCTTGGGCAGAGGTAGATTGGCAAGTTTGATGAAGTTCCCTTGGTCTAACATGATGTATGAAAGGGTTCACTTGATGAGATTAGCGAGTGCAAATATTGCAACACCCTTATGGCTGTTTGGGAGGGAATTAAAAGCAAGGGTGGATGATTTGCTACCTCCCAAGGAAAAGGATAATGGGGACAACCATGCCCCAAAATTTCAGCTTGAAGGTTCAAATCATCACTACTTCTAGTGGCTACATTGCATCATTTGCAACCATACAAGTGCTTTTAATCATCAAATTGAATGATCTCCGTTGGTTGCTACTAATGAAGCATTTCATGTCATTGTTTGGTTGCTTCCAGCCCCTATGATGCTAATTTTTAGAAACTTCTCTTGCCAAAAAGTGCGACCCACCTTGGCATTAATACATGTAATTAATGATATTTATTAATGGTATTTCTAGCTAAGTTTGGCGCCATAAATAGAAGGAAAGTCAATGCAAGTGGATAAGCTAAAGAGAAGTCAAGGATGCATGCTAAAAATAAATAAAATAAATTTATTAAAAAGCAATCAGAAGCATGCCGAATTGGGTGCCCAAATTGGAAGAAGCGTGGATTTTAATTAATTAAATTGCCAAAAATAAGGAAAGACAATTATTAAAATTAGCATGCAGATGGCTATATAAGCATGGGACGCCATAAAGGAGAAGCACGGGAGAAGCTATATAAGAAGGATTTTGCATTAAAGAGTGTTTTCCATTGCCGAGAAGCTTCCAGTTTTGGCGCATAGGGTTGGAATAGCCTGATTTTTGTTATTCTGATTGTCTGCATGTTGGTATAAGTGCCTAAGTAAATTAAATAATATTTTTGCTTGCTTTGCATGCAAGCAAAGTCTCAAATTTTAGGGCAGCAGACTTTATATGTAGATTCTGATGATAAAAATCAAGTATTCATGCCATGGACTCCATCTTTGTCTGAATTAATTGCAGGTATTTATCACAGGTGCTCATATTAGTGAAAGGAAGTTCAAATCAATCTCAGATACATTGAATATATCTTCCGCATCAGAAGTTTCCGAATCTAAACAAATTGATCCAATTACAAGGGATTACAGCAGAATTAAAATATAAAGAGCTCAGACAAATATTGTTCCAGGCATGATGAAGCATGATGAAAGAGAAGAATCAACAGATTCATGCATATCTGCCAGATTTGCTAACATCAATGATACAGACATAGGCCTTGAACCCATCATTGATTTAATTGACAGATCCAGAGCCGGAAGGACATCTCTCATGCGGGCAATTAAAAGTAGCGGGATTATTCAAGCCTCAGCATTTCCAGTCATAGTTCAATTGCCTGAAAATCCCGGCAGGACCAGTGGTGATTGCAATCAACATGCAGGATGTTGGCAATGTATGGGAAAATGTTGAATTATATGTTCGACAAGTATATTCAATATCAAAACAAAAAGAAAGCATAGGGTTTTACAGTTGGCAGATCTTCTTTCTTTTCTTATTTCTTATGTTCTCGGATGAAATTGTGAGATTAAAGTTATTTGTTTAAAAGCCAATACTTTAAGTTATTTGAAAAGGTTCTCTAAAATAAGTGGTAGATGTGCACAACTTTGACTTAAACTTCAGATGCATGTCACTTAGAGAGGAAGTCTAGGAGAAAGATTGTCAAATGTTTCCTTGACAACTTCCACATGTTATAGTTCAGTTGAAGTTTCCTATTTGTAATTGCCCTTTATACACTATAAATAGAGGAAGAGCCTACGGGTTAAAGAATTAGAATTTGTAATCAGCATTCTTGTGTTCCAGACTTTGAGCTGAAACCCTTGATATCTTTCTGAAAGCTAAGGAATTGAAAGGAGGTAGATTTCCGAAGAACTTTGTGTCAACGGTGCATTTGTTTCTTACTTCTGTGTAAATCTTTGCATAAACTTTGTGTTATCTCAGATCTAGATTTGAAACTTTCCTTTTCTTTAAATTCTGTATAGGGAGAGGAAGAAATGTTCCAAGTTTCATTGAATTTCGCCTTGGGGTTTGCAAAATATGAGCGTTTCTTCGTTTTTTCTTAGGGTAATTTTTGACAAAAATCCGGCATGGTAACAGCTAGAAAAGCGAGGTTTTTAGGTGGTAGCAACAATGGAGGATGGAGAATGGATATGGAATGAAATGGTGGAGGAATGGAAGCAACAAAGGTGGAAGAAAATGAAGAAAACCAGCAGCAAGGGTTTCTTGTGTGCACACACAGGAAGAAATGGAAGAAGTGGAAGCAGCAGCTAAAACCAAAAAAACTTAGGAATTTCTTCAACTTGAGCATGGGCGCACATTTTTGTCCCAAACGTTTGGGACAGTTATTGCTCCTCTCCCATTGGTCCACGTGTCATTTCATGATTTGTTGTTGAGAATTTGCCCAAAAATCACTTAAATCGCCCGGGGGCCAAAACAAGGTCACATGAGTGCCCTAGGAAGGGCTTGGGCATGGGTGGAGAAAAGTGTTCCAACCATCCCAAACGTTTGGGACAGTTGGTGCAAAAAAGTGCTCCCCCTTCCCATTGGTCCATTTAACAGAATGTGATTTTCTGAGGCGGAAGGGTGAGAGGGTTGGAAAAAGGCTCATAAGCGACTTTTGGGGTCATGTGGGTGACCAAAGACCAAGATGGGAGGTGGGCACATTTTTCTGTCCCAAACCTTTGGGACGGTTGGTGCAAAAAAGTGCGCCCCTCTCTGATTGGTCCACATGGCACTCTATGGTTGGATGAAGCTGGGGGCTAGAAAACGGTGCACAAGGGCTTAACTGGTCAATTTGCGCTCCAAGACGGTCGTATCATGGTCTAGGGGGCTACATGGGGATTGGGCGCACTTTTATGTCCCAAACATTTGGGACGCTTGGTGAAAAAAATTGCGCCACCATCTGGGCTTGACATGTGTCCATTTGAAAATTTGGCTAACTCCCTAATCTTACCTTGGAGAGCAATTTAACGGAGGCGTAACTTGGGCGTACGAAGGTCTTTTCCCACACTTCTTTATATGAAATTGACTGGAAATGACCTTTTGAAAACAATGTGGGGGTCTCATACCTTGATTCTTCCTTCAACCTCCTTAAAAATAGGCTTTTTCTTCGGGCTCATAGGTTGTGCATGCTGAAATCAGGTTGTGGGCAGAATTGCTTGAGTCTTGTGAAAAATATGAGACCATCATCCTCTAGAGCTCAAAAATACCTTTCCGACGTTGTTTCGTTTGGCCTCCAACTCTTCACTCAACTCCCGAAATCACTTCTCGAAGCTCAGGGGCTGTTTATACACTACAAGCTCCTTCACCCTCTAGGACCCACTTTTGCTGAATCTGTCCCAAAACCTCTGAAACCTCTCAGAACCTTCCAAGATCAATTGCACAAGACTTCTAGCTCTCTGATACACCTCCTTGATGAGTTTGAGTCTTTCATTCTGCTCTAGTGGTTGCGTGCCAACCTTGGAAAGACCAGAAATTAGCCTTTCTTAAGCTTATCAAAGAGTCTGTCTTGAAGGATCTTGACTTGGAAGTGCTTGAATGCTTGATATCCCTAAATCACTTATGGACATGATGACACAACACATTGGACCACTTAGAAGGATGAGATAGGATTGATACGGGAGTTAGGATGATTTGGAGGAGGGCCCAAGATGACCTTTAAGCAAAAAAATTCATGGTAGGGTATGGTTGTCATGCTTTCAAGTTTGAATATTGCCCTTGCAAAAACTCATGACAACACGTATGTTGACCAATTCTTCTCAACAATAAAGGAACTATAAACTTGGGAAAGGTGGCGAATTGCAAGTGTTTGTAGTAGTCATAGATGTCCATACAGTTGCCACCAACTCACTAGCTTCTCCTAAGTCAATGTTAGCCTGTTCATCCTCGCTAAAGATTTGTAGCCATCAAGTTCAGTGAACTTGAACCACTCTATTCTGACCCTTGAAGCCTCCTTTGCACTATACATTTTTAAGAGCCTTTATAAATTGCTTCTTCACCTCCTCGTTATCCAAAGGGATAACTCTACCTAGCCTCATTACAGACCATTTTGGATTAAGTGCAAATGTATTTATACGAAGGGGCATGCCCAACTTCTCCTGCCTTTGTTAAAAGATGTATTAGATATGCTCATGGTAGAACTCCAAGGTGAGGTACCTCACCCAAATGTTGTCTTTTTTTGGCCAATCATGTTGTCAATGCACTCATATATCTCACCAAGATTGGGGCTATAAGAATCCCCATATTTGATGATGCTGAAATTCAGAGATATAATTGATGTGATGTCTTTCACAGTGGCCCAAAATGTCTCTCTTGCCACCGCTTCCTTCACTTTATTCCACTTGCAGAGCTAATCCCCCTCTCTTAATTTCTCATTCCCTTTTCCCCATCCTTAGGCAAATTCCTCCCTTGCAATTCATTGCAAGCATTTTCCGCGGGTACAGTGGAGTGTGCCTGTTGGATCCCCGGCCTCTTGGCCATCAGCAGATTTCCCTTTCAGTTCACTCACAATAAATGGAGCTGCACCATTCAAGCAGAGGGACCTAGAGTCCCAGAGCGTTGGCAAGATACCCACCAATTTGTCTACCCGACAAATTTTCTCGCCAACAATATGATATTGAAGAAAAGACTGGCTATGAAAGCTAGCGAATACAAAATTTGGATAAAAATGGTTAGCATATGAGAGATGGATTAGCAAATGATTTGAAGGTTGGAACTTGATAGAATTGTAAACTTTAAAGTAAGACATGTCTAGTGAACATTAATACAAAATTGTTGCATTGGGGAAAGCTTAACCAACATTGTGAGTGCAAATTAAAAAAAGAACTTCAAGAAAAACATTTGTGTAGGTGAAATCAGGTGAGTGTTTGAAAAGGCATAAAATATGGAGAATGAATAGGCTACGAAAGGTGGAACGTCTATGATGTAAGATAGACGGAGGTTATGCAGTGCATATTGTTTTTCTTTAAGAGCTAAGAAACAATTAAGCAATATAGTGAGCAGGCCTTTATTAAAATAGAAGAATTAAAATGTATGATTAATAGGTTCACTGTGATGTTGAAGAAATCATCCAAAAGCTCAGCAACTATTCTAGAGGCAGGAAAAAAATATTTGTGGATAAGTATTGACCTGTAATGTCTTCTAGTGTCTTTTTTTTAAAGAAACGCATCTTGTGTTACACCAAAAGGCATTAAAATTACGTTATCTGAGGATCAATGATACGTGGATCGTCTTATCGTATGAAATCTGGGAAGGCTAACATCTAAGCCTATGCTCCAACGGAAAAAATGCAAAAATATACACCCTTCCAGAAATTAGTCCAGGCCTTAATGTGCATTTCCTCATTGTAGGCAATAGCTCTTTGCAACAGTCTCTGATCATCAGGATGTTCCCTTAAAGAGGAACTTTCTAGGAGATTGTAGTGATGAATAAGTGATTGACTTCTGCCTACAACCATGCCCAAATGGTCTTGGCAGGTGGACATGCTCTATTGCTTACTCTCACACATTGAACACTTATTTGTCTCCTTTGCATTTAGAATTTTATTCTTTTCCTATTACTCAGAATTCTTCTTGGGCTCGGCAGTCGACAGTATCAAGCCTTAAAATATGCTTGATCTCATAAATTTTGCATGAAAAACTTGTTTTCTGATTTTTTAAGACAAGATTTTGCTTGCAGGTACAGGAAACAAGTTACACATTTGTATTGTTAACTTTAAGATAGCTTCAATTGGTAAATTAGATTTGTAAATACAAGGTATACCTCCATTTATGTCTGTTTGCTTGATCCATGAGAACTCATCAGAGATCAGTTCGAACTTCAAAGTTCAAACAATGAGACTACATTAAGGTTACAAGTGAATGTACCTGTGTCTGAAACCTAATACAAACAAATGTTTTTTTAGTATGTTCTCATCAGAAACCAGTTAAAACTTCAAACGATGATACTCCACTAAGGTTACCAGTGAATCTTACCTGTGTCTGAAGCCTACTACAAACAAATGTTTCTTTAGAATGTTTTCACAAGTTTTATGTGAATAATGGTATAACATGTCACATAAATCATAATCTATTATTTATTTCTTATTTTAATATTGTTAAAATAGTCTTTTATGTTTAAAATAAAAATTCGTTAGAGGAACAATGAAATAATATTAAATCATATTGTTTAAGATGTTATGTTTGAATTTGATTGCTATCACTTTGTCTTCAGGCCTAATGCTTTGCAGATGCCTCAACTTTGCAGACATTAACTAATGCATTGTCCACCAAACTAGGAGAGGAATCCTTGAAGCTGCACTCTTCAGTACTATCACTGTCATGCAATCTACATGGAAATCCACCTCATAGCAATTGGTCCATTAATTATGTGAGGAACGGTCATAAGCAGCCAGTAAAGGAAGAATCTTTTGATGCGGTGATAATGACCGTGAGTTGCTCAAATTGCACTTCTAATGTGGCAATCACAATACCATAGTTTCCGTGGCAATTATTTTAATTTCATTGAGTCTTCAATATGCCGAGTCTGTATTTTCAACTTAATCAGTGCTCATCAAGTGGAACTAGTATACCAGCAATTCCATTGTATTTTGTGGGTTTTGAACATATTTCTTATTTAGGCTGTATAAAACTTACATTTCCCATTAGTATAAATTTCAAAAGCATTACCCAAATATATCTATTGTATATAAATTAATAGTGTTAACCTAAACTGGAAATTAATAAATGAAACTTCTCTTTCTCCGTAATGTTATAATAGCAATGTTTCATCTTTTATGAAATGAATGCTTCCCCTAATGTAAAATAGATTTTTGGTAAATAATTGTTTGTTATTTCACATAGAGGTAGAGTAGATTTCTCGACCAGAGGATTATTCTTAGAGCCATCCTCTACTCAAAATATAAGAATTCTGTAAGAAACGTAAGGTGGGAATTCAATGGACATTTAAGACAAATGCGTAGGAGAAAATTAATTGTAAGAAGCCGAAAACAATTGTAGGAATATAATTTCTAACAATGGAATTTCCCAAAACATTTACTGCTAATACGTTTACCTGTGGAATCCTCAAGACTTTATTCTTTTGAGATGATGGAAGAAAAAGGGAAGGTCGTAGAGAGATGAATTAGAAGAAAAGTAGTAGTTATCTTTCTGTAAAAGAATTGTAAGGTAATGCTTTGTGGAGAGTGGAAACTTCTTTGTTTCTATGATTATAGTACGACTTAACATTTTGCTTGTCTTCAGGCACCTTTGTGCAAATTTCGAGAAATACAGATAAGCAAGAATGGGAAACCTTTTCTACTCGATTTTCTACCAATGGTGAGTACCCACAGTTTTCGCATTCTATATTAAAGTCACATTGTGAGAAATGCTTTCTATATTAAAGTCATGTTGTGAGAAATCTTTGTTAACGTGTGTTCTGATGAGAGCATCCAAAACATTCTTCGATATCTTCAATTAACTTTTCTTTTGAGCCTCATGTTTACTTCACTATTCTCGTTTGCGGTTTCACGATCCTTCTTTAAATGCCTCTCTGTTGGCTATGTGAGGCTAGACCTTGGGAGATAAAATCTCAGGAAAAACCACAGACGGAAAAATTGAAAATTGGTGTAGACTCAAATATGGGACCCTCATAATTGTGAAGTCATAAAAATCTTCCCACACATTATGAAGTAGGTGAAACCAATGGACTTTAGGACCCATTATTCTCAAGCAAAAGTTTCTTGCAGAACTTTTTTCATGTCAGCTCCTATTTTCTGAACGAATATCTTCAGTCCTCATTTACCCTTAAAATGTGCTTCCCAACACACAACTTTCTATCAACAGAATTGCCCGGAAAAGCTATTTAGTTTTCTCCACTAAATTTGTAGCTGCAGAAAAGTCTGCAAAGAAAACTAAGACCTGACATTGGAATGACTCATCAGTGACTAATTTGCAACAGAAATGGGATATGTATTCCACAGGCAAAATTTCAAGTGAAAACACACAGTAGACCAATATAGAAGTATCAAAAGAAAGAGGTGTTCTAGTAGATTTTTTATTTTCAGGTTGTTTTTCTAGGCATCTTTGTCAACTGCTTTGACTATGTTTCCTGAAAAAATGTGTTTGAATACAGCAGGGTTTGAGATAACTGAAATACACACTTTTTAAAAAATTGGCACATTTTGCAATTTGGCTTGCTTATATTTTGTGAGCCTAACATCATTTAATCTCTTTTTCTAAAAGGGGTTTCCAAATTTATATTGTTTCTGATGAAATTGTTCAATATCCAGGTGACATATCTGCCAATGTCAATTATAATTACAACATTTAAGAAACAAGATGTCAAGCGACCACTAGAAGGCTTTGGTATCCTTGTTCCATCTAAAGAAGAGAAAAATGGCTTCCAGACGTTAGGCAAGTCACTTTCTCCTCTGTCCAAAGAGCAATGATGATGAGTGCATTTGATAATTCCCTGGAATATGTATACACATGCTTTTGACAAGACTAAAATTGAAAAGCTAAGCATCACTCCTTGAAAAGATATATAATGGTTCAATATGTTAGTAGTCTGGAGAAGAACAGTGTATCACTATCTCAATGTATTCCCTAGACAGGTACCATTTTTTCTTCTAGCATGTTCCCGGATAGAGCACCATCAGATCAGTATTTGTTTACAACCCTAATTGGAGGTAGTCGGAACAAGAATTTGGCTAAGAGCTCGTTGTAAGTAATCCTCTCGCAAGACAATGTTAAATATTGATTCCTGCCTGTTGTTCATTTCATAGTTCTTCATTTATTTTTCTACCGTTGATTGTTATATGTGGATTTTTTCACTGTCTTCATACACTCGCAGGAAAGAGCTACAAGAAGTTGCAGTGAAAGATCTGAACAGGCTTTTGGGAATAGAGAATCACCCACTAGCAGTGAAGTAAGTGCATTCATGATGTAATGATTTAATGCTTAAATCTTTTGCTGAGCATGCAGTTTCCACAATCCACTGCTTTCCAGTTGTCCTTTTGGCCTCTAGCAATATTTATGTACCTTTTGGCTTCAGAAAAATTGGTAGGAATCAGTTTATGTTTTGGTTCTGCTGATGCTTTTCTTTTTTAAGAATTGGCTCCTGCTGTTAGTTCATATGTATGGTGATTTCATGTATGTTGCAGACATGTTTATTGGAGTGAGGCATTTCCTCTATACAGTCTCGACTATAACTTAGTTTTGGATGCCATAGATAAAATGGAAAAGAATCTTCCCGGGCTTTACTTTGCTGGTAATTTGTGCCTCGTATCTCTATCTCATTGACATTAACATTTGGTATTTGGAAACTATCATTGAAATTGCAAGTCCTGAGATTAGCTGGTTCAACTAAGTTCTGTAAAAGCATTACCAAAAGATCTTGATATACACTAAGATTCGAATGACTGATAAATTATTAAATACCTTAGGGACCCATTTCAAATTTAAGTTATTTGCTTGATTATTTATAATCGGTTGGTTGTCATGAATATGGAAGTAGTCAAGACTTTTCTTTTTGGAAAAAAATATTTTATTCTACAAAGAACATAAAATCACAGGGACCATATGTTTGAATAACGATGAATTTCTAAGTTGTGTTTAAAACTGCCCCAAACGAATGTGATTTGACATACGAATATAGATGCTGAATGCTTCAAATTATAAACAAATGTCGCATGGTTTGTCAATCTACAGTCATACGACATTTAACCAGAAAGGGATAAGTCAGAAAATATTTGTCTACAGTTAAATGATTGATGTAATACTTAAGTGAATTCAACTGCAAATATGAGGTGTTCTTTATTTGTTCCTTTTATCTCATTAAGTTTTTCGCCTTTGCTAATGTTCCAGGTAATTACAGGAGTGGATTATCTGTTGGAAAAGCAATAGTTTCAGGATTTAAGGCAGCAGATGTTGCAATTGAACATTTAAGATCATTGGAAGGGACCAGTGAACCATAACTGGCATTCAAGCTGTCAAGTCTTATTGACATTGCCAAGATTCTGACTTATAATTTTTAATATTTATCTGATTTTTCAAAGCTATTTTCTAAGATAATACGGATTGCAGTTGGATGGTAATTTCACCTTAAAGCTGAAAGGAGTAACCAAACCAATACTTCTTTGATTTAGTCTTTTGAGAAAACATTGCATGCTATGACAGGGAGATGATAATAGCTGTGACTGTCCTGAGCTGAAAAAACATACCATGCCTACTACATTGTTCATGATCCAGAAATAAGCTTACATCAATGCTCATGACAATGAACTCTTACCTATGTGCTTGTTTTGACCGTTAGGAGTATTAATTAACCTTAAATATTTAGATTTACCACCTAATCAATCTATTGTTGGTTCAGTGGTTCCTGAGTTGGTTTGTGTGGTTGTATGTTTGTATCGTATATTCATTGAGTGTAATGATAAAGAGAGTTTGCTGCACAATGATCATCAATGTCGCTGTCAAAATAAGAGGAAGTAGGCTCAATATCTAGGAAACAAACCTCAATAGTAGGCTGTGTTTTTTAAACCGGTCGAACCGGAACCAGAACCGGACGGTTTCGACTGGTTCAATCTTTCTTTGCACAAACCTGTTTGGAAAACCGGATCGGTCGACCGGTTTGGTACCCGAACCAGTCGAATTTGTCCGGTTCTGACCTAAACTGGCTGAGTCATGGCAAGTCGCAAAAATATGATGGTGATTTAAAAAATCCAAATTTTAATTAAAATTTCTGCTTTTAATAAAACCTAAACCCTAATTTATTACTATATAGAGGCCTCTCTCCACCCGCCCTCCCCCTCTATTCACCTCACACGTCTCTCATTGAGCATTTGTGAGCATTTGTGAGCAAAAACATTTGGAGTATAACATTGAAGAGTTTAGTTTTGGAGTGAGCTTGGAAGTTGGAGCTTGTTTGCCATTGCTTGTGGGCTCATTGTGGTGATATTGATATCCATATAAAGACTTCCTCACTTCTATTTGTGAGCACCTCTCTTATTTGCAAGGATTTGAAGGCTTGGAGCAACATTGAAGAGTATTGATTTGGAGTGAGCTCGGGGTTTGTTTGACATTGCTTGTGGGCTCTTTGTGGTGGTCTTGACATCCGCATTTGGAGGTTGCAGCTCTTATACAAGCTTGGAGTGTTCTTGACCTCATTTGTGTGCACATTGAAAAATATGTTAAGTTTTAAACTTGCTCTTATTTTTAAATCTTATTAAATAGGAAATCTGAAATATATTTTATTTATTTGCATTTTTAGATTTATTTGCATTTACAATGCCCCCCCTCTGCCCGACTTAAATATCCTACATGGAGCCATGCTGACATAGTTGATAATCAAGTATTTTGTAAATATTGTAATAAACACATCAAGGCTGAAAAGGAAATGATAAACTTGTTTGAAAAAACATAAAGAAGAGAAGACTAGGCAAAAGAGATAGATGTTGAAATAGGGAGAATGAGGCAAAATGCCATGGCACAAACAAGTGTTGAAGGCTCTTGCTTTGACCCCTCTGTCCATGTTAAAGACCCCTATGGTATATGCCTCCCACACCCACTCATAGTCATGAAAACTGACCTCCAAAAAGAAAGAACATCAAAAAAAAAATTCTATTTTCCTCCACACCTACTAGTGCTTCCATGCCAACAGCAAAGCAGCCCACTTTAGATAACTATTGGAAGAAGCAATATAAAGAATCTTATTTCAAATACATTGCTAGATGGTGGTATAATGCATATATCCCTTTCAATGATGCCCACTCACCTTATTACCGGCATATGTTTGATTCTATTGTTGTTGGTAAGGACTTCAAAAGCCCTAGTATGCATGACTTTAGAGGATCTATTTTTCAAAAAGAAGTTGCATCCATAGATGAATATTTGAAGAGCTGTAAAGTATCAGAGGCCAAAACAAGATGTACTATTATGTCGGATGAGTAGAGTGATGGCAAAAAATCGCATCATAATAAATTTTCTTGCCTTTTGTTCGTAAGGAATTATGTTTTTGAAATCAGTTGATGCGTCTGATAGGGTGAAAGATGCAAATTTGTTGTTTGAGATTTTGAATGATGTTGTTGTAGAGGTGGGGGTTGAAAATGTTGTACAAATCATCATAGATAATGCCTCTATGTTCTTGCTGGTAAGATGTGAAAGACTAAACATAAAACAATATTTTGGACTCCATGTGTCGTACATTGCAGAGACATCATGCTTGAGGATATAGGAAAACAATATTGGATCAAGAACACTATAGAGAATGCCAAAAGTATCACAAAATACATCTACAATCACTCATGGGTATTTAACCTAATGAGGAAAAAATGAAGGTAGAGAACTTGTTAGGCCAGCAATCACGAGATTTGCAACAAACTTTCTCATGTTACAATCTCTTCTTTCCCAAGCACAAAACTTGAAAAAAATGTTTTCAAGTGATGAATGAAATGCATCAAAATAGAACCGCAAACAAGATGTGAAAGACAAAAAAAAAAGTTTTTGACAATTTATTTTGGAAAAAAGTAACAAAGATTGTGAAAAATGTTGAGCCTCTTGTTAAGGTGTTGTGGTTGGTGGATGGGAAAATATTAGCCATGGGCTACATTTATGAGGCTATGGATCAAGCAAAGGAGTAGATAAGGGCAACATACAAAGACAAAGTCACTAAGTATGAACATATATGAGAGATTATAGATAAAAGATGGAACAATTAACTTCATCGTCTTATACATGCAATTTGATATTTTTTGAACCCAAGATATCATTATAGAACTCAACTTGGAGAAGATGAAATAGGAGAAGTCAAATATGGTTTATACGAGTGCCTAGAGTGCATGGTCCTAATGAGAGACAACAACTTGAAGTTCACCGACATATTAGTTTCTTCAGCAGAGCCACATGTGCCTTTGGGAAAAACCTTGCAAAGATTGCAAGAGATGTGGACCAACCAAGTAAGCAATTCTATGTTTTCAGTTGATTAAACTTTATAATGAATAATCATGAATTTTTAGCATAATAAAATCTAATTTGTTGAATTATGCTTTAAGTTATAAGTTCTACTTTTAATTTTTAATTTTGTTTTTTTATTGTCATTATTTAATAATTAAACATTTACATTTTTACTACAACACATTGGTGGGATAAATTTGGTAGTTAGTGTCCTCAATTGCAAAAGTTTCCAATTCGGATCCTGAGCCAAACTTGCAGTGCTTCTGGGTGTGCGTACAATGAGTCCATCTTTGAGCGGATTCATACAAAGAAGAGAAACCGTTTGTAACAACGGTTAAATGATCTTGTCTTTGTGTAATACAACCTTCAGCTAAGGCGCAACCAGTTACTGAACCAAAGACATGATATAGATCTCATTATCTTTGATGATATAGATCTAACTTCATATTGGATATAGGAGAATCAACCAGCAGTGTTTGATCATGATGACTTGGGGTGGATGGCTTTGGATTATGATGATGAGCCACTGGTAGAACTATCATAAGATATCGCAGGCACTAGTCACACTCGTGCTATGACTAATACAGTTGTTGCAGATGTCCTTGAGGATTTGGATGGATCTGAGGTAGAGGAATGTGATGATATTGATGAAGATGAGCCTAAGGATCCCATTCTCAGCAGTGGTGCAGAGTTTGATCATTGATCATTGATGTCATCTAATATCTTCTAGAGTTTTGTAATGTAGTATCAAATTCAATTATCATAGCATGTTTTTTTTTGGAATCTTGGACTATATGGCCCATTTAAAGCCTCCATATTTATGTATTTTGGACTATACATAGGCCATTTAAGAGGAGGCAATTCCATGGAGGGAACAATATGTTGCCACAATGCCATTTTCAAGCAAGATACATGAAACACATTGTGTATTCTACTTTGAGCCAGAATTTCAAGCTTGTATGCAACCTTTCCGACCTTTTGTATGACCATGTAGGGACCATTAAGCATTTGTTTTAACTTTTTTGAACCTTTCCCTTTTAGGGAGGATTGCCTATAAGGTTGTAACCTTAAAAAAACCATGTCTCCAACCTGAAAAGAACTTTCTATTCTTTGTTGGTCTGCATATATATTTTGTTGATTTTGAGACATGTGCAAGGTTATCCTTGAGTGCTTTCATGATAGCTTGACTTTGTTGTGTTAAATCTTTAGCACCTGGTACCCTACTATCCAGAAGAACAACGTCAACAAATGAAAATGCATCATAGCCATATAGTGCCTTAAATGGAGACATACTAATGGATATATGATGAGAGGTGTTGTAGCAAAATTTACCTAAATAAAGCCTCTTAATCCACGATGATTGTTGCCCTGTAACAAAGCATCTCAAAATACCCTTCTATCCACTTGTTCACAATTTTTTTTTGTGCATTTATTTGTGGGTGATAACTTGTGCTTGGAGTAAGTTTTGTGCCTGCAAGGTAAAAGAGATCTTTCCAAAAAGAACTCATGAACTTGTTGTCCCTATCACTCATAATATTCTTGGGTAGCCCATGAAGTCTAAAAACATCCTTAAAAAATATTCCAGCCACCAAAGGTCCATCAAACTTGGTAGGAAGAGAAGAAAAATGAGCATACTTGGTTAAACGATCTCCTACAACATAAATAATAGTCTCTTATCTTGGACCTAGGGAAGACCAACGATGAAATCCATTAAAATGCTCTCTCATTTCTTATTTGGAATGGGTAGGGGCTGAAAAAGTCCTGCTAGAAATTCATGTTGTGCCTTGCTTTGTTGGCAAACAAGGCACTCCTTAATGTATTGTAATACCTCCTTTAATCCTTTCCATACGAATTTCTCTCTCACCTGTTTGTATGTTTTAAAGTACCCCTGGTGTCCTGCTAAAGGTGAGTCATGCATGGCTGATAAAATTTTGTGTTTTACCTTAGATTCAAGCACCAAAAGAACTCTGTTTTATAGAGGATGAGATCATCCACCACCTAGTAATTATCATCATCAATTTTTCCATCAAATGTATCACAAGTAAGCTGATTTTTGGCATATTCCACTATTATATCAACCTTCCACTATGTTGTAATTTCACTCATGGAACAACAATGAGGTTTCCTTGACAAAGCATTAGCCACTATGTGTTTTTTTCCCTTTCAAAAACTCAATCTCAAAGTCAAAGGATTGTACTTACCCATTTTTGTTGCCTATCATTAAGATCAGTTTGGTTAAGGAAATACCTCAAGCTATTATGATCTGTTTTGACAAAAAATATGCCACAAACAAGATATTGCCTGAACTTCACTAGAGTATCCATGATGGCCATCATTTCTTTAACATAAATAGAGTATCACTTTTCCACATCCTTAAGTTTTTTACTTTCAAATGCTATAGGATGTTTGTCTTGCATCAAAACAACCCCAATTCCATCACCAGAGGCATCACACTCCACCACAAAAGGCTTTGAAAATTTTGGAAGCAAGTACTGGACAAGAACTCATTACCTTTTTAAGATATTCAAATGCTTGTTGGGTTGATTGTGACCATGGAAAGCTCCTTGTTTTGTCAAAATTGATAGGAGTAGTTGAAATCTGTGAGAATCCTTTCACAAATTTGCGGTAATAACTACAAAAACCCAAGAAACCTCTTAGTTGAGTCAAAGTAGT
Organism: Taxus chinensis; assembly: GCA_019776745.2. Lineage (NCBI taxonomy): Eukaryota > Viridiplantae > Streptophyta > Pinopsida > Cupressales > Taxaceae > Taxus > Taxus chinensis. Next base: position 877,655,982 of record CM034149.1, on the reverse strand, counting down.
AGAAGTAGGCCAATCCAAAATGGCTTGAATTTTTTGCTGGTCCACATGTACCCCTCTTACATTGATGGCATGCCCTAAATACGAGATTTCTTTCCTTTCAAACTCACATTTGGATAATTTGGCAAAGAGAGATTACTGCTCCAAGATGCTTAAAACCATATCCAGATGTTTCAAATGCTCTTTTCATGATTTGTTATACACCAAAATATTATATAAAAATACCAATACAAACTTCCTCAAATGCTCCCTAAAAATGTGATGCATACATGATTGGAAAGTGGCAGGAGCATTGGTCAAACCAAATGGCATCACTAAAAATTCAAAATAACCAAAGTGGAACCTAAAAGTTGTCTTGTGTACATCTTCATCTCTTACCTTTATTTGGTGGTAGCCGGATCTTAGATCAATCTTTGAGAAGAAAACAACCCCATGCAATTCATCTAGCAATTCATCTATCCTTGGTATAGGGTACATGTTCTTGATGGTTTTCTTATTTAACAACCTATAGTCTACACACATCCTCAATGTTCCATCTTTCTTTTTAACCAACACTACTGAAGAAGTAAATGGGCTAGAACTTGGCCTTATGTGGCCCATCTCCAACAATTCTTGTATCACCCTTTCTATTTCCTCTTTGAAGGCTCTTGGATGACAATAGGGAGAAGATATTACTGGAGTTGACCAGGTTCTAACTCAATTATATGCTAAAATCCTCTATCTAGTGGCAAGCCATGAGGTAAATCTGAAAAAACTTTGCTATGTCTATCCAAAATAGATTGAATATCCACATGATGTGATAGATGCGATGAAAAATCAGAATTAATACTTACCAGACAATGAGCAGCCCACGTAATCTGCCCTCTAGTAAAGGCTCTCTCTATACTTTTGGCAGTCACTACTTGAGGAATCCCACTTCTCAAGCCTTGCAATATAACTTCCTTGCCTTGGGACTTAAATTTCAACTCCATGGTCTTATAGTTTTGAGTAAACTCACTCAAAGATTGTAGCCATTGGACCCCCAAAACAACATCCATTTCACAAATCCCAATGACATAAAAATCATCACATACCTTGTGTCTTCCCAAAGTAATTTCAAGTTGAGGAATTTTCTTGGAACATGCAAGAATGTATACATCTGAAATAGTCACATTGAATCCTTGAAAGTCTTATACCTTCAACCCCATTCTTGTCACTAAGCCCTCATCAATGAAATTATGAGTAGCTCCACTATCAACCAAGGTTATGATTCTTTGCCCATGAAGAACACCCTTAATACAGAAAGCATGATATCTTGGTCCTCTGAATAGGGTGGCCAATGTTCCATCATTGAGTTATTATTTTTCTTCTCTTGTTTGCTCTTCTTCTTCTTCATGATCAACTCCTTCTTCTTCTTCATCATCATCTGAAAGGATCTCAATGTAGTGGGCTGCCCCCTTTGGAAGACAATTGTGATTAGGAGTCCATGGATCTCTACAATGAAAACATAACTTCTTCCTTCTTCTAAGCTCATTTCTAGACTCTATTTCCTTGTTGTTTTAGTTCCAATCTTTTACATCTACTTTACCTTGAAATGGTTTACTTTGCTACCCATAGTTTGGTGCCCTTTGCCCACTAGAAGAAGATGACTTTGGCTGCCCAAACATCCCCTTTGGCTGCCTATACGCTGCTGATTTTTGCTACAGATTTTTAGTCTGTAGTATCGCTTTTTCCAAGTCGAAAGTTTTCCTAATAGCTCCCTGTAAATATGGTGGATTGAATGCTTTTGCAAGGCCCTTTTGTTGTTTTTCTAACCCTTCCATAAACAACACTAACCTCTTTTCACTGATATTTGGAACCATAACTGAAATTCTTTCAAATTCATAAATATATTTTTCAAGTGATCCTTCTTACTTAAGCTGAGCTAGCTCTCTGAAGTACATATCTGGATTTGTCCTATCAAATCTCTCAATCAAACATGAGCTGAAATCCTCCATAGTAGTAATGGAACCATGACCTTGGGTAATTAACACATGGTACCACCACTCATGAGCTACTCCCTCTAGATGTAATGTTGCAAATTTGAGAACTTCCTCTTCATACATAGGATTTAAGGAGAGATATGTATCAAGTTTTTGTACCCAAGCTCTCGTGGAACATTTTTGAGTGCCATCAAAAGAAGGTAGAGTTACCTTCCCTAACTTGTGTTGGATATCCCTTCTTGGTGTTTATTATTGGACCCTCATGTTTCTACCTACATTGTTATTATTCTTTAATTGGAAAAAATCTCAAAAAGGTAACATATCTCTTACTCGAATGTTGAGTTGCATATATTCATCTCCATAGGCCTCCACATCATCCACGTCACTTTGTACCACTTCCTCAACCGGTTCTTCTCTATGGAGAAACTTGGCTTTAAAAGTTGTGTAGTGTTGGAAGTATTCTTGTTTTCCCCTATAGAGTTTCCCTCTCCCACAGTAGTATATGCATGATTAAGAGTTGTATTATTACCATGTAGAGCCATAACCAAGTCACAAATCGAATTGGTAAATGCATCACGCATTTCTCTTTGGTTTTCCCTCATTGTCTATTGTAACTCTCTCTGGACTCTGGTTATAGTCTCATTTATATAGCTGAGAGCATCATTGGGGGGAGGCCTCTGACCATGTTCTTCCATTGTTCCCTTTTTTGGAGTGTCTTCTATGATATATTATGTGGTCTCTGGTTGATTTCATTCTATTTTTATATTTGCATATTTTTCTCATAGGATGGGAGGAATATTGGCTCTAATACCACTGTAATGTCCACTCTAAAACCTGATTGTAATCTCCAGTGGATAAAAAATGAAAACCCATGTGATATACTACAGTAACTAAATGCAAATGCTGCAGATTTGATTTACCCAAAAAAATGTGATTTGGATAGGAAAGACAATCTTCACAATATACACACAATATAATATTTTTTTCTGATATTTGAGGAGAGCTAATATTATAAATATTTTCGCAAAAGGAAACACTACTAGATGAACCAAAAATTTGATTTTTTATGAAGAGAAACTTCAATTCTGACCTGTACTTGCAGCGCTGGAAATGAGGTTGAAAACCCTTTATAAAGTACCTGAAAATATTACAGAATCCACTAGAAATATCTCTGCAATAGCTATTAACAAAAGTATAATTTTTCCTGCTCTATAATAGATGAAAATACATCCAAACTAGGCTGCTCCAGGCATAAAAATATTAAATAAAATGCATATTGAAATCTGAACATTAACACCATAAAAATAAAGAGAGTTTTCCTTATCCCAAATGATTTTCATGAGGGTTTTCGTCCTCAGAAAATTATTGTAGTTTTACTTCTACTTCAAGCCAAAATAACAAAGTTCAAAATGATAGAATCGTGCCTAACCAAGTCGACTTGCTCCCATATGCAAGAGAAGTGACCCAAAAATACTACCCAAAGCACAACCAATCAACAAATGTTATTCTTTCTATGCACTAAACACCCAAAGACATCCCAAACCTAGTCGCATTTTCCCTTAGAGGGATTACAAAATTCATTTTTTAATTTTATTCTTTCTAAGACTCCCAAGTCTCTCTAATGCAAGTCGCCAAAGTCCCTAGAGTGAATAAAAAATTACATTTGCCAACTCTAATACTTTATTAAGTCCTATAAATTATCATAAGTGCTAGATATGTATCACTTTTTATACTGGCACTTAATAATAATTTATAGATGACTTAAGTCTACCTTGTTGATGTCCCTTAGCCTTCGGTAGACAAATAAGCCAAGGGTCTTCAAGTTGTTATTCTGGAAAGAGGGACATTTCACTATTTGGGCTAATACTTGCCATCCAATGATCTTCAAGCATGAGACATGAAATACTAGATATATGTGTGCAAATAGGTAATTCTAGCTTGTATGCTACATTGCTAATTTTTTGCAAGACTTGATAAGGACCATAATACTTAGGAGCAATGTTGTTATCTTTCATTTGTCGTCTCAAAAGGACATTTTCCTCATGATGGTGTTGAATGTGTCTTCCATAGCTCACACCTTTGGTTGTACCCTTAAGGAAGACGTGATGAATGGTTAGTAACCAACAAGACCACAAATGGAGACTTTTTGGATGAGGTATGGAATTGTTGTACCACCATTCCCCTAAAGGAAGCCAATGAAGCCATCATTTTTGTTTATCCAAAGTAAATCAGAAAAAACAGTTGTTTAGGCACTTGTGACCGCCTTTGTTTTCCCATTTGATTGGGAATAGTAAAATGAGTTATGTGCAAATTGAGTACCCAAATATGAAAATAAGTTAGTCTAAAAATTATTGGTAAAGATAGGACCATAGACATTGTGATATCGAAGGAACCATTTTAACTTCTGAAATGTGTTCATAAAAGCATATGTTATTATTCTAGCTATAAATGGGTGTGACAATGCACAAAAATGGGTATATATTTAGTGAGCCTATCCATAACCACCATGATGACATTTCCCCCTTGATCTAAGCAAGTCTACAATGAAATCCATGGAAATCTTCTCCCACCGTTTGTTGGAAATAGATAGGGGTTGCAACCTTGTTTTGTTAATACACCATGCATTACGCCACAAATTTTTTGAACATCCCACTTGATTCCTCCACAAAATAAACCTTTCTTGATTGTGTGATAACTCTTCACGAATCTTGAATGCCCCCTAACAGAGACGAATGTAGCTCTATAAGCACCTTTTGTTGAACAACTAAATTCTTGCATTAGTAAAACTTATCGGTGCACTGTAAGGTGTCCCCTTTCCATATAAATTTTCTTGATACACCTAAATCCCATTTCAACTTCTAAATCAAAACCAATGTATCTTCATCATGCTCCCCTTCAGATATAGCCTCGTCCACTTGATTTCCTTGTAAGATGGATATTTTGCGTATAACAAAACTTTTGTGGGCTCATCCTTACAGGTGAGTACATTCACCATAACATTTCCTTTCCCTTTCTTAAAAATGATTTCAAACTCAAATTCTGACATTTTGGTGACTTATTTTTGTTGTTCTTCTGATGAAAACCTCTGTTCCAGAAAGTATTTTAAATGATCGTGATTTTCTTCACATTAAAGGGTCTACCCATCACATATGATATCCTCTGTTTGACGACATGAAGAATGGCTATCATTTCCTTCTCATAGATGGGATTTAACAAATTCTTCCCTTTGAGCTGAAGGAGGCCATGTGCACCACTTCACTCCTAGCTATGCCATATTTCTCAAATACCTTCAAATGTGATGGGTCATCCTTCTAGCATCAATAAAAATCACATTCACATTCCCCAAATAAGGTCTTTGAGAAAGCTAGTGTAGCTAGGACTTAAGTGGTGCGCATGGCCTCCTTCAGCTTCTCAAATGCTTTGGTGGCAATACCACTCCAATAGAAGGAATCCTTCTTCAATATTGTTGTGAGTGGTGGTGTTATATTATACTTTTCCCCAAAATGGCGATTGTACCTTTGTCAACTCGAGGAAGTCGCGAAGGTTCTTGAGGGTTTTTGGAATTTGCCATTCTATCATGGCCTTTAGCTTGTGGGGGTCCACTTCTACACTATGTGAACCAATATGACCCAAATACTCCGCTTTCACCTTAAAGGCACATGTGGAAGGCTTGGTGTAAGGTGGTTGTTTTAGATTGAGGACACTTGATCCACATGCTACAAGTGTTCAAAAGTAGTGTCATTAAAAAATACCCAAACAAACTTACCCATGAATGGTCGAAAGTAGTGTTCATGAACATCTAAAAAGTAGATGGTGCATTTGTGAGACCAAAAGGAGTAAAAAACAACTCTTAGTGGCCCTCATGGGTTCAAAACATTGTCTTATGTGCATTCCTCGTCCCATGTTCAGATTTGATGGTAACCAAAGCAAGATCAACTTTAATAAATAACACCACTTAACTCATCTAACAAATCATCAACTATTAGTATGTGATGTCCCTTTTCAAAACAATTAGTGTAATCAAGAACGTGTTGTAAATCCATATCTAAACTTTCCAAAATTATGAGATCTGAATTTGAGAACAAAATCCTTAAAGAGAAAATTTCAGAATTATAAAATTTTCTAACATTTTCAATAAAAGCCCTAGATCTGAAAATAAAATTCTAAATTTTAATGTAGAATTGGAAATAACGATTTTGCTTAAACAAATGGTACAATTTTGATCCAATCAAGTGCAAAAAATTATATTATATTCCAAAGGAATTTGTTGAATAAAAAAAATGTAGAATTAACTTGAGAAAAGGCTGCAAATGAGGATGCCCTAGCCTGGAAATGTGACGCCAGCCCTAGAGTGATAATGTTAGCCCTGATTGATGCTCCAAAATGTGACACAATCCTAGAAAGGTTCCCAAAAGTGTGACATCATTCTTTGGAGGGAAGCCCTAGTTAATCTGGATAAAATTTGGACTTTTATTTGGCTGAATTTGATAAAAAACATATTTGAAGTACAATTGTGATTCCTGGATGAAATCACCACAAAGAACAGAAGGGTTTTCACCCCTAAGCTTTTGTCCACCAAAGGGTTTTCATCCTCAATCGTTGAATTGGAATGCTCAAAGTTGTAATGCAAAATAGATAATGTCTAAAAGAGATGACCAAAAGATCCCCATCAACCTTCGTTTATGACTTTTCATGGCACAATTTCCAAGAAAAAGTCCCCAAGTGGGAGTCTCATGTCTAATTTGACATTTGACTTTACTTTATGGACAAGTTATTTTTATTTTAATAATAAGACAGAAGTTGCTTTTATAATATAAAGTTACTTTTGACATCTTAAGTCACTTTATTAAAATAAAATATTTCCCTTGTGACACTCCTTAAGCCTATGGGAAATAAAAAATAGGCTAAGGGTACTTTTACGGATCAATTTTAAAAAAGAGACACTACAATCCTCCCTCCCAAAATTGTTTTCCCTCAAGAAATGCATTGTTCAATCTTACTCTCTTTTAGACTAAACCCTCCTACAAATACCAGAGTTCCAAATCAATCTTGGAAATTGAAAATTCCCAATCTATGCTCCACTTTGTGAAATAGTTTACTTATGTTACACCCTTCTGATATGGTTAGGAACTTATGTACTAGATGAAGCTCATTCAACATCCTCAACAAGTGCATCCAAAATGGGTGAATCATGAATCAATTGGGGTCTAGAAAGAGTATTACCATTTGTGATACCCTCCATTCTATTTGCTAAGACTGATGTTGAAACTGTGTTAGTGGTCCTTTAAAGTACTACTACTTCCCCATTTGAATTAAACTTTAGTTCCATATTCTAATAGTTTTCGGCGAATTCTTCCAAATAATGCAACCATCATACTCCAAATACCATGTCACTCTCTTTCATACTAACCACATAAAAGTAATCACTCATATGATGTATATTGAAGGTGATGCGTGTTAGGAAATAAGGGATAAAATATGTGGAACAATCCCTCACAGAATCGCAACAATAGGAACTAATATACAGAAAATATTACTGATCTAAAATAAAATTGCAGAATAAAATAACACAACATAAAGAGCCAATATTTAACGTGGTTCACCCAATTTGGGCTACGTCCACCAAGAATCACTTTCTCATATTTTATTACAAGTCACCGCTCTCTCAATACAATACCCAGATCTGTTTGGAGCTATGCTCAACAAACTCTACAGAATTCACACCCAAATTCAAAACACATCTGCAATGTTACATAATACCTACCATATGCACAAAAACACATAAGTAGACAATTGCTTAAGCAATTTTACAAAACCGTGGGTATTAAAACCATGGGCCAAAACCATCTCATAAACCTATGGGTCAAAAATCTCGCCTATATGAGAAAATCATGTTTCCCGATATATCAAGTACGTTTTAAGGCCAAAAACATTTTTTTGGGGGCTGCACCTGGACCCCTGCTCGGGGCTCGACCTGATCCCGAACCTGGCGAGACAACTATGGAAAGTGTACAATACTCTTAGTGTATAGTCTTCAACATTTTCATACATGAAAATAGGCTCCACAACCTAACAATCTCCCACTTTGAGACTAGTTTTCCTCTAAGCAAGCTTCTCAACCCTGCACTACCTTGGTCATCATGTCTACAGGATTCTGACTAGATGAATCTTCTCCAGCTTCAACTTCTCTTCCTCCAAAGTTTTCCTGATGAAATGGTATCTTAACTGTATATGCTTCGTCCTAGAGTGGAAAGCAAAGTTCTTAGCTAGGTGTATAGCACTATGGCTATCACTATGTAGCTTTCCTTCCTCCTGCTTATGCCCCAACTCCCCAAGCCATTGTTGTAACCAAATCATTTCTTTTCTTACCTCTATGGCAGCAACATACTCAACCTTCATGGCTGACAAAGCCACCAACTTTTATAGTCGTGAAATCCAACTTACTGTTGTCCCACCTACAGTGTAAACATAACATGTCATGCTCCTCCTGATGTCTACATCTCCAGCCATATATGAATCTACATAACCACACAAAGTGGTGTCTGATCCACTGTAGCACAAAACTGTCCCCATGGTCCCTCTCAAATACCGAAGAATCCACTTTACTTCCTATCAGTGATCTCTACCTGGATCACTCATAAATCTACTCACCGCTCCCACTGCATGGACAATATCAGGTCTAGTGCACACCATGGCATACCTCAAACTGCCAACCACTGATGAGTAAGGTACCTTGGACATCTAGTTTCTCTCCTGCTCTATCTTGGGACACTACTCCTTTGATAACTTGAAATGGCCTGCCAAAGGAGTCCCAACTGATTTAACATCCTGCATATTAAACCTCTCCAAGACCTTCTTAATGTACTTTTCTTGAGATAAAGTCAGCTTATGTTCCTTCCTATCCCAAGATATCCTCGTACCAAGGATTTGTTTGGCTACCCCCAAATCCTTCATAGCAAAGGATTCACTTAGCTACTTCTTGAGTACTTTTATTTCCTGCATGTTTTTACCTACAACCAACATGTCATCCACATACAGACACAGGATAATATAACTGCCATCCTCAAATTTCTTTGTATACACGCAATGGTTAGAATGACATCTAATATAACCTTGCTCCATCATGAAGCTATCAAATTTCTTATACCATTGACGTGGAGCTTGTTTCAAGCCATACAAACTCTTCTTCAGTTTGCACACCATCTCCTATTTACCTTTGACCTCATAGCCCTCTGGTTGTTGCATATATAGTTCTTCCTCCAAATCACCATGGAGAAATGCAGTCTTTACATCAAGTTGTTCTAAGTGCAAGTCTTCTGCTGAAACTATTCCTAGAATAGTTCTAATAGAAGTCATTTTTAATACAGGAGAAAAAATATCATCAAAATCTATACCTTTTTTCTGTGCAAACCCCTTGACCACCAACCAGGCCTTGTATCTTTTCTTACCTCCTTCTTCCTCTTTGACTTTAAACACCCACTTGTTCTATAATGCTCTTTTTCCTTTGGGTAGCTTCACCAAATCCCATGTCTAGTTCTCCATGAGAGCCTGATGCTCCTCATCCATGGCTTGCTCCCATTTCTTCCTAGCATCTACCTGTATTGTTTCATCAAATCTCTCTAGCTCTCCAATATCAGTGAGTAATAAATAATAAAGAGAAGGATAAAAACGTTCAGGTTCTCTTCTTACCCTCGAAGATCTCCTCAATATAGGAGTTTGGGGTTCTTGTTAAGGGGGTTCCTAAACTGATTCATGTGTCACTTTTCCATCTGGAAGATTTTCTACTGCTGCATATTCTTTCTTGGATTCTTCCCTATTTTCTTACAACTGCTGCTTATACATGACTTTCTCATTAAAGGCCACATTTCTAGATTGAATGATTTTCTTGTCCTTAATACTCCAACATTTATATCCAAAGTCATCACCACCATAAGAAATGAAAGTACATTTTTTTGATTTAGCCTCTAGCTTGGTCCTATCATCCTTGTCTATATGGAAAAACACCTCACATCCAAATACTCTAAGAAATAAATAATCAAATTTCTTACCATACCAAGCCTCCTCAGGTATGCCTCCATCCAAGTCACTTGAGGGTCCTCTGTTTATCAAAAACATAGATGTGCTCACCGCTTCTGCCCAAAAAGAAAGATGCATTCTTACATGTAACCTCATGCTCCTAACACGTTTCATTATTGTTCTGTTCATCCTTTCTGACACCCCATTTTGTTGCAGAGTTCCTGGAACCATATTTTACTTGCGGATTCTATTTTAGAACAATAATCATCAAATTCATTGTTGCAATACTCCCCTCCATTATCTGACCTGAGACATTTTAGCTTAAGACCTGTTTCATTCTCTACCAAGGCTTTCCATTTAACAAAAGCGTCAAATACATCATATTTGTTTCTAATACAATAAACCCAAACTTTTCTTGTTGCATCATCAATAAAAGTAACATAATAACTTGATCCCCCAAAAGATGATACCTAAGCTAGCCCCCACACATCATAATGTACCAACTCTAATTTACTCTCTTTCTTTGTAGCTCCAACCTTGAGAAACCTTACTTGCTTTTGTTTCCCATATGCATTCCTCACAGAACTCCAAACGTGTTTCTGTATATCTGGGAAAATCCTTCTTTATGATCTCTATGCCCTTATGGCTTATATGACCGAGCCTATAGTGCCACAATGTTGTATCTACTTCTGAAGCCACAATATTACAAACATTAGTGCTATAAATGGTTAAATACAAGGTTCCAGCCTTCTTACCTCTTGACACCACAAGAGCACCCTGGTAACCTTCCAAGAGTCCACTGTAAATATGACAATACAACCACCACTTCCCAACTAACCTGTCGATATCAGATTTCATTTTAAAGTAGGCACATGTCTAACATCCTTCAATAGTCATGTATTCCCATTCTGTATATTAACCCGAACAGATCATTTTCCAGCTATACTACAAGGCTCATCATTACCAAGAAAAATAATGCCCAAAATCCCCTTGAACATAATCAACAAAATAATGCCTATGTGGAGTAATATGGAAAGAAGCCCCCGAATCTAAAACCCAATATTCATCAATATTGTGCAAAGAAAAAATCAAAGCATCTTGACATATATTACCCATTGCCACATTTGCCTCCTTGTTTTCTTCATGTTGTTTCTTCTTATCCCGAAGCTCCCAAAAATCCTTCTTTGCATGTCTAGACTTTCCACAGTGCCAGCATACTATCTTGCTTTTGGATTTTGACCTTGCCCAATCTTTCAATTTTCCATGGTTTCCTCTATTCTTATGTCTCCCTCTAGTTTCCATTGTCAAAGAGTTCCCTGAAGTAGACAATTCCCCATAGTTTTTTCTTCGCATTTCCTCACTTAGAATCACCCCTACAACATCCTCAAATTTCAACTTTGAGTTAGATAGAACCGAGTTGCTTACCACCGTTAGTAGGCTATTCTAACTCTCAAGTAAAGAGCACAGAATTAATAAAGCCATAACTTCTTCATAAAATTCTATTGTAACCGAAGCTAGCATATTTACAACTGTATTAAAATCATTTAAATGATCTGCTACTGAACCATTCTTAGACATCTTCATATTAAACCATTTTTTCATTAAAAAATCTTATTAGAGGTAAAATATTTTTCATACAACTTTCCTAATGAATCCATCAGTTATTTTGTAGTCTTTTCCTTTGAAATATTAAATAATACCGAAGATGCATGACATAGTCGGATTGTCCCAAGTGCCTTCCTATCTAGCAAATCTCATTCTGCATCCGTCATGCTCGAGGGTTTGTTCACCTTCTCAAACAATAGAATATAAAGATCCTTCTGATAAAGGTAATCTTCCATCTGCATCTTCCAAAGACTGAAATTCTGCCCGGTGAATTTATCAACCCTTGATCTTCCATCATCTGCCATAGCTCCCACTCAAAATAAAACTTTCTCTACAATTCAACACTTCAGCAAACCAAACTAGGCTCTGATACCAATTGTTAGAAAATAAGGGATAAAATATGCGGAACAATCCCTCACAGAATCGCAATAATAGGAACTAATATGCAAAAAATATTACTAATATCAAATAAAATTACAGAATAAAATAATACAACACAAAGAGACAATATTTAACGTGGTTCACTCAATTTGGACTACGTCCACCAAGAATCACTTGCTCATATTTTATTATAAGCCACCACTCTCTCAATACAATACCCAGATCTATTTGGAACTATGCTCAACAAACTCTATAGAATTCACATCCGAATTCAAAACACATCTGCAATGTTACATAATGCCTACCATATGCACAAAAATACATAAGTAGACAACTGCTTAAACAGTTTTACAAAACCGTGGGTATTAAAACCATGGGACAAAACCGTCTCATAAACCTATGGGTCAAAAATCCCGCCCATATGAGAAAAACACAGTTTCTCGTTATATCGGGCACATTTTAAGGCCATGGTGAGACAACTGTGGAAAGTGTACAGTACTCTTAGTGTACAGTCTTCAACACTTTCACACATGAAAACAAGCTCCACAACCTAATAATGCTGAGTTGTTCAACCTTTTTTTTTACGCAAGGCATGGAAAATACATCTATTGCAATGGACCTGAAACCTTTTACGTCATTTCGCTCCCACTCTCTTCTATTTAGGAAATTGTGGGTTTTACCACTATCAATCAATACTATAATTTCTTGCTTGAGAACGACTCCATGAACTTTAAAGGGTTGATATTATGGTATGCCTGCAAATGTAGCAAGAGTGTTTCCCTTAATTTATGTTTCTTTTAGACTCTCCATCTGATATCACCTCTATGTAGTGAACATGTCCTTTGCAAAGACAACGGTGACTGGGTGTCTATGGATACTTACATGAGAAATACAAGCTCTTTTATTTTAATTCATTTCCGCTCTTCTTCTCTCATTGGCTGCCCATAGGGTGTTTTTTTTCACTACCCCAAAAGTTTTGTTCTTGGCTACTCAAAATATGTTTCCCTTGGCTGTACTACAAGCAATAATTTACCCTTTGGAGCTTATGTTTCCAAATCTAATGCCTTTTTAATTTCTTCTTGAAGAGAAAAATGGTTAAATGCGATCTAAAACAAGACAAGAATGTGTATTTGAGTACTTGAAACTATCTCTAGGAAGAGGACGAAGAGGCAGACAAATTCAGAGACCTCCATCTCCACCAAAAATAACTCTCACAACACCTCCACCTAGCAAGCCCTTCTTGGAATAAAAAAGAGTTCTCAGACCTATCATAATGGCTCATCAACCACCGACACCTCAAAAATCCGTTTGTAAACTTCACAGGCAACAACCCACTTTCCTTGAATGCCCAAAATCCTATCCCAGTAGCATCTTTGAAGAATATTCCATATTTTACTGGAGAAAATCACACTACTCCAAATGACCACATTCAAGACATTGCAAATGTCTATGCTATCTATGAAATTTCTAAAATGGATGTTGCAATAAAACTTCTAGCTTCATCACTTAAAGGAAAGGCTCTACAATAGTTTGGAAGCTTAATTACGGGTTTAATTAGGAATTGGAACGAGTTTGCACAACCTTGTATAATCAATTTGTTGAAAGAGATGATAACTTGTCTCTTTTGGAGCAGTTGACCAAAATCAAGAGAGCTCCTAATGAACAAATGGTGGATTTCAACTTCAGATTCTAGAGAACCTAGGAAAAAATTCTAGTTCTTATCAGGCCTACAGTTGAAGGTGCATTTATTTAATTTTTGAAAGCTCTTAACTTTGATATATCTATTATGGTGCAATTGATGGGAGGTTTAACTCTACGAGTAGGTTAAGCATTGGCCATTAGGGATGAAAATTGTTTAATTCAAGCTAGAAAATTATCTCCCAAGTCACCTATGCCATTATCCCTTGAATTTCCACAAGCCGCACAACCTTTCATTTCTTCTATTCCCCAACTAAACATGCAACCCATTGCTTCCACATAAAAAACCCCCACATAACAAAAAGAAGATGAGGAAATGAAATCTCTGATTAGAAACTTGAAAAACAAAGTTATATCCCTAGAAAAATAGCAAGCCCAATTATTTAGAAATTATCAAAATCAAGGGAAATCTTCAAATTAGGGATATCAAACCATATAGAAACTAACAGTCTAATAAAAAAATTTCACAAAACCAACAAAATAATATATGGGAAGGTCCAAGTTCTCCTATTCCATTGGAAACAATTCCTCCTCCACAAGAACTCCCTATTCCTAGTTCAAACCACGCATTAGTTCCAACATAAAATAATATGGCGTAGGAGACAAAATGGTGTTTTCCATGTAATTTTCCACATGATCAACTTGGTTGTGAAAGGGAAATGCATTTGCAAGTATACATGATCCAAGGTTCTTCCAGTCAACAGGAACCACTTTTAAAAGTACCAAATGCTAAAAATGAAGGTCAACAGGCTTCCGATGACACCAACCTTGTGTTTTTTTGAGCTAAGGATTTATGTTACTCAATCAAGTGTCTGGAGGCTCCGGTAGACCTTAGATGAATGTTGTTGATAATAAGTAGAATAAGAAAATAAATCTGGAAGCTCAAGTTACAACTCACGCAGATCAGGGAAATGTCGCAAGGAAAGGATAAGACATTGGAGGGATTAAGGAAAAGCTACAAACTGAAGTAGAAATAAAAGGGCACTAGAAACTGTGGAATGATGTAAAAAATGTGTCAAATCAGCCTACGGTGTTTGATAAACTTGCCACGGAAAAGGAGGTTGTTGTTCAAATAAATCTTCATGTTCAAACAATATCACAACAAAAAGAAAGAAATTAGCATGTTGCAGATGCATAAATCCACAGGTTTCTCATTCAACATAGTTGAGTAAATGAAGAAGAATAATGTCAACATTTCAATTTGAGATGCGCTTGTTATTCCATCTCAGCGAGCAATCTTCTACGTGAAGCTCTCAAGAAATTTCCTCCAGTGGATCCAGTAATTCAAAAAGCTCATGTCGCAGTTCATATCTACTAAGCAAAAGAGGACCAAGTAAGTAAAATTTTTAAAACCCTACCCTTTTACATGTCAATAAAAAAATTGCGGGTAAACACTTGATTCATAATTGCATGATTGATTTAAGGGCTAGTAATTCTGTAATGTCAAAGAAAATTTTTAATATCCTAGGTCTCAAATACAGTCTTGTGTCTAGCAAATTTTTACATCTAGATGGGTCAATTGTGAATGCCTTGGGTGTAATTAAAAACCTTAAGTTAACCCTCCATGCTAACCCGAGTCTCACAATAACCCATGATATTTTATTCATTGACCTTCCTCCCATGTTTGCCATTTTCCTATCTAGATATTTTACTACTAAAGTATGCAGCTATCTGCCTTCAGATTGGGACTCACATACTTTTAAAGGACCAGATATGGCACAAGATTCATAATCCAAGCTGAGCCTATCTTTTCCTATCACATAGAGTCATATGAACCTTCCCCTATCCAACCAAAATATTTAATACAAGAAGAACAAGATCAAGTTTTAAGTCTAGAAGAATAGCCTTCTCCTCCTCTCATGTCTAATTTTTTATTTGAAGAATGGGCTGAGAGAGATCACAAATTTGATCCATATTCTGAAGAGATTAAAGCTTTTGAAAATGGTCTTGGTACCTATTGTTTCCTACAAGAAGAATTTATTATGCCCACGGTATTCAAAGAAGACAAGGAGCCAATCTTTGGCTTATGGCGGATGTATTTTGATGGCTCTAGAAGCAAAAATGGAGTTGGGTGGGTGTTGTGCTTATTTCTCCAAAGGAAGACAAGTTCTTCTTTATCCACAAATTTTTTTGGAGAAAATTTCACGAGTGGAAAAACTTGTGGATTTCTTACCAACGCTCTGGGAATCTAAGTCCCTCTACTTAACTAGTGCACCTTTCGTATATGCATGCGCAAGAAAATGTGGATTTCTGTGGTGGTCTTTCGACTGGGGATCCAACAGGGGCACTCCATTGACCCTGCAGTAAAAGATAGCAATACCTTGCTAGGGAATACTTTGTCTAAAGTGGGAAAGGGGAGTGAGAAAAGAGGTAGGAGGAACTAATGTTGCAGGTAGGAAATCAGATTCCTACACACACTAGTTAGAAGTTTCATCACATGCATTTATGAGAAGAAACAACTTTGTAAGCATCATTAAGACCAAATGAAATTTGATGAACACAAAGTATCAAGAAATCCCTTAGTCAAAGAAAGGCTAGAAACTCCTTCTTCTTGTATTGATTTCTCAAACAAAAGTTGTACATAGTGGAGAAATGGAGGAAATTGAGAAAGGGGGGAAAGGAAGAATTTGGCTATCTCCTTTGTTCTCTCAAGGTAGAATGCACTCTTGAGCTTACAAAATTAATGACCAACCCCTTGAGATGGGAATGGCTTTACAATTTATAGAATAGACTTGACTCTTCATCTTCTTCATGACCCTCCATATGCCTTATTCCTAACTTTAGACTATTCATATTCCTACAAAATATTTAAGTCCCTTTTATAAAATCAAGGTGACTTAATTTACATTATGTTTCTAAAGTCACTTTTAAGTGACTTAAAGGCATATCAAAAAGTGCAAACCCCAACGAAGAATTAGAACATTTGAAGGGAGAGAAAGTTGGGGGAGAGGGAAGAGAGAGAAGAGGAGAAGATGTTTCCTGATGAAGTTTGTTGATCCTCATTGATGGAAAAATCCAAATGCAGTGAAACTCTGAATCTTCTGAACTCCTTGCACACTATGAAACTCCTTCAAATCAGCTCGTGAATGCTTGCCAAGTTGAGTGAACTATTTCCATGCTGATGACCGCAACTCCCAGCCTGCGTATGATATACTATTTTTAGTGAGAGGTGATTTTTCCTCTTCTCGACCATCATGATGTGATGAACTCCCTCATTCGATCATGCGCACACTACCCTTGCCTCAACTCCGCTTCTTTGGGGTGACTTACTATTTTTAGTAAGAACCCATATAAGGGACTTACTATTTTTAGTAAGTGGTCATTTTCACTATTTTCTACTCTGAACACTCATTCTAGCTTCCTCGTGATCTTCAATGCCCACTTGCCTTTGTCTCAGCTGCTTTTGATGATGAATTTCCAAACATAACAAGTCTATATAGGAAAACTTACTATTTTTAGAAAGTGTGTTTCCAGTGCTCGATTTGTGATGGAACATACTTTTTTGGACTCATCTTGTCATTACGATCACACCCTCTGAATTTCACATAGTTTTTCCCACTAGAATGATTGGAAATAAATTTTGAAATTTTGACCTAGCAGTGGCTTCGAGCACAGAGCTACCATGGTGACCATTAATGGAGCTTGAAATTTGTAGGTCTAGTTTTTGTCTCCGTTTGTGATGAAAACAACTCCATTGTGATAGGTTTTTTATTTGGAGCCCATGTGCAATTTTTTAGTTTGTTTCCATTGTCTGGAGTGATGGGAAATCTGACGAATGTGAGCCGGTGCACGAAGTGAGGATTTTGTTGGAGAAAATGATTCTGGGCACCATTTGACCTCTTGTTTGTTGCATCTTGATTTTCTTGCAAAATTTGAAATTCTTCAAAATACGACATCTCAGATCTGACTTGTACTTTGCAAGATATGAGGATTTTTCGATCGGTGGCTTCGTAGTTATCTGGTGAAAAATATCCATTTTCTCTTCGTTCTTCGTCATTTCACTCCATTTTTCTTTGAGGCCTGCATATTTCTATGCATTCATGGTGTGGAGAGTTTGGTGATCATGATGGAGCTGGTTCAGATCAGCAATGGTGGACCGGGTGTCTGAACAAGCTTGAGCAAAGCCATGACATGGTGAGGAGTGTGGAGGAGAAATGAGAGGAAGAAAATGACTAAGTGTCAGATTTAAATTTTCAAAAAATGCACATGGAGGGGCTGGGATATTTTTGTGTCCCTAACATCCCTCACCTCAGGGACATGAGGGACATCAATTTCCATGAGTGGTCAAGAGGATGACATGTGTCCTCGATCCGAACGGCAGGGGATTTTCTTGAAAAATGCACCTGGGGGCTGAAAGTCAGTCACATGGGTGACCAAAAGACTCCCCATAGGGGATGGGTGCATTTTTCCATGTTTGGTGTCCCTCACCTCAAAGGGACGTGAGGGACATCAAATTCCACGGTGGTCCTTGGAGCTGACACGTGTCCTCGATCCGATGAAGGGAGTTTGAGCTCCAAAAATGCACCTGGGGGCTGAAAGTTGGTCACGTGGGTGACCAAAAGACTCCCCATAGGGGCTGGGAAATTTTTTAAGGGGTGATGTACCTGAACCTCAAGGGAATTTGGGGACATAAAATCCTCCACCAGGCTCCTGGTGCTGACACGTGTCCTCCCAAAAATTGACTAACTCCTAGAAACTGTCTCCAAGGGTGACTTGAATGATGGGTAACTTTTTGAAATTTTAGTGTCCCTCCCTCAAAGGTGGGGAATCAAATTCCACGATGGTCTTGGAGATGACATATGTCCTCGATCCAATGGCATTTTGAATCCAATGGTTGGGGGTTGAAAGTCATGTCTTGATTCATCCATTTGATCCCTATAAAAGTGGAATTTTTCATCTGAGACTCAACTTGTGCCTGAGAAAATCTTGCCTGACTAATCCTATGCTGACAAGGTTTGTGAAAAATATGATTTCACCATCATATAGGTAATTGGAATCCTCTTTCTCCCGATGGAATTTCTTAGAATTTTTGTTTTACTTCTAAATCCATCCCTAAAAAAGGAGCTCCCATAAAAACTACCTTGAATCACCTTCCATAAGCTCAAATAGTTATTTTTAGGCCTGTGTACTATGCCTAGGCTTGTGAACCCTGTTTTTACTCAGACTGCTCCAAGTCT
Source organism: Taxus chinensis (assembly GCA_019776745.2). Classification (NCBI taxonomy): domain Eukaryota; kingdom Viridiplantae; phylum Streptophyta; class Pinopsida; order Cupressales; family Taxaceae; genus Taxus; species Taxus chinensis. The sequence continues at coordinate 877,637,147 of CM034149.1, read as the reverse complement.
TTTAAAACTTCCCCAAACCTTCCAAAATAATTTCCATGATGTTCTAAGGTATTCAATTCAACTCCATGTTTAATTAGGCCCTTCTGTTCCACTCCAAGGAGGGTTGATCCAGTCCTGGGAAGGCCAGTGATAGCCCTTCCCAATACTGCCAGAAGATAACATCTTTTGATGGACTCCTAAAATCACCTAGGGGGGTTGATTTGACTTTCCTAAATCACCTAGGGGAATGAATTAACATCAATCAGGAGGTTACTAGACTGACTGGATAGACTTGGGGTGCCTGGGAATGATAAGACATGAAAAATTTGGCACAGGGGTATAGTTGTTCGTGCTTGGAAATTGTCAATTTCCTTGTTGCACATTTACATGAAAACAACTGGCTCTAGCTTGGGGACATGACATGGAATGAGCACAGCGAAGACATGGCATGAGAATCCCAGAATCTCAACTTACAACATATTGACCAGTGCCTTATCCATTGGGCCCTGTGGAGTCACGTACAACTTACAACAAGAGAGAGAAAGAGAGAAGAAGGAAACACACACGCACACACACACAAAAAATGACACACACAACAACACACACACACACACACACACACACACACACACACAAAGAAAGGAAACACACAAAAAAAGGGAAACACACCTAGAAATCACCTATGGTACAAGGTGGGGGACAACCCACTTTCACTTAAGCACTTTTTCATTTCTCAAAAGTTACCCCTAAGAGGAAACACCGAATGATGATGTTTTGCAAAGCCATTGACGGGTTCCAGAAAGTAGCCTCCCCTCCTCAGCTTGCTTATGAAAGCTAGGTGCTTTCACAATTGTCTATGTACTTGGTAGGAGTGAGTCCATGTGAGATTCTTGATGCTCAGGTCCTTGCTTGGAAATTCCATTTCCTTCATCCTCTTTGAAATTGGTTTCATAGTGCCAGTTGCATTCCATGTTTTATCCACATAGATGATTCTTCACTGAGCACTATCTCATCACCCCCCCAAACTGATTTTCATTCAAATTACTTGAACATTCTGGATTCTTTTCTTTCCTAGGTCTATGCTCGTTGACCTCTTTTCCATGAGAAAATTCAAACTTATCCTTTTCCTTTACTCCACTATGAGGTGCTTGAGTACTGACGGAAGGATTGGATGTGACCTCATACTTGTCTTGTATGTCCATGGCACGAGTGAAGAGATCAAGAATCAGCTCGGGGTCTTCTGCAACTTCTACTGCATCCAAGATTTCTTGCACGGAGTTATGCATCGTCATTTCCTGCAGCTCCTCTTTGTACGCCTTTGAAGAATCTTTATTTTGCAGCTCAAGGAAACTATCTAGAGGGATTACCTCATCATCTTGGGAATCACTGCACTCTACCAATCCTTCATCAAAAAGAGCTTCATCTTCAGAGGTCTCGAAACTCCTTGCTTTGATTTCTTCATCATGGAAAGAGTCTTCATCTTCAAATGGGAAAGAAAATATCTCCATTTCGTTATTGCATCCATCAACCATTAGCTCAAGAGGGACATCATATTTTTCATCTTTCCTTATCTCAATATGGCCAACCTTCACATTGGTTAAGGCTTCCAAATCAGCTTCACGCTTGTCTTATAGATTCATGGCTTGCATCAAGAGTTCAAGACTGAGCTCAGGGTCTTCAGTTTCTTCTGCGGCTCTCAAGCAGTTCTTGTACATAGAGATTTCTTTCAAGGCTTTCACGGGCTCATCACAAGCTGATTTTGTCTCTCCATAGATGGCCTGACTAAGATCATCTTCATCCCCAAATGGGAATGAGAATAAATCCTCATCTTGGATAAACATATAAGCTGATTTTTCTTCTTGAAAATCATCAAGAACCATTTCCTCTTCTTCATGGTTTGCATCATCTGAAATTCAGGGCTGCCCTCTTGTAACTTGAATCTCCTCAATGCTTCTTCAAATTCCAAATCTCTCTAGGAAGGCATGTCTGACCTATCAAGATGGGGATATCCTCTTCCTCCTTGGTTTTCACAAAGTGATTCATCAGCCTACTACCCTAGTACAAAATGTTAGCTTATGGGATTCTGGAATTTCATACCATGTACCTCATCTTCTTCTCAGGAAGCAATTTCTCCATGTCTCCCTTCATTGGTATGGTTGCAGAAAGACCAATTCATATGAATTTTCCCTCCCAAGTCTCGGCAAAATTTCTACTCAGCAACATTCCGAATGAGGCTGGGACGTCTACTACCAAAATCATCGCTGAAACTTTCTTGTCTGGAAATCTGGTGAGAGCCACCTATGCATCTTTGACCTTCCCTACAAGTGAGACCTCTTTTGACTCCAAAGAGTAACAAGAGCCACTAGGTGGAGTCATGGTAAGTTTGAGAGCCTTGGCGACCTTCAAAGGCATCACGTTGTCTGAGGCACCAAAATCTATTATGCAATTGTTCAGTACATATTCTCCAACAAGAAGGGAGATGTAGAAAGGTTCAACTTTATCAGTCTTTGATGCACTCAGAGAAATCATGTTTTGTGAGGGAGGTGTAGGTGAGTTTGGTAGCATGCCTTTAGAACTAGAAGTTACAACATTGGGTGTTAGACTACCACTCCTGATATATCAGATGAACCTCTCAAATTGTTCAGGATGAGTCCACAAATATTTAGTTTTAGTAATTTGCACTTTGGCTTTGTTTTCATATTCTATGAAGTCAAAGGGAGAAGATGTGGAAAAGGGGGGTGAAGGGACTGATTTTGGAGTCTGGATAGGCTTAGGAGAATGATTTGATGTTTGGGGAATGGATGGTATTTTGAATGGTACACTAGGATCTTTCAAGGTATTAGATTTTATAGGAGAAGATTTAGATTTAGAATTGGAAGAGGTATCAGAAGACTTACTTGGAATAGTGGGAGTCTTCTTACTTGCTACAGGGTCAAGCTCCAACAATGTAGACTTCATGGAAGATGGAAGTGGGGATCCTCAACTGATTATTTTTTTTTGCAGAGTCACCACAAGAGGATCATCAACCTTCTTTTCATTTAGTAGTGGAGGGAGATGCTCTTTTCTTGGACTGAGAATGAGTGAATACTGCACATGAGAAACTGGGTGCATCTTCTTCATCTTCTTCATAACCTCCAGAATACTCACAAAATCTGATTTGTGTATCATTCTCAAACTCATCACTTTCTAGGAAGTTACCACCTTCACTTTCTTGTTCAAACTCCTCTTCACTTTCTTGAAATCTACAATTTACATTCATGGGTGGGGCCTCCAAGGCAAGCCTTCGGGGTTCTCCTGCAATCTGATTTTCATTGCTTCTTTGAGAAGAAACTCATTCAAATAATTCCCTCCTCAAAATGTTATTTCATTTTCCATTTTTACAGCAATGGATTGGTTCTCTCATCTCCAGGATGTTGAGTCTTTACCCTTTTATGGGATTCTTGATCTTTCCAGAGAGGATGAGATCATCATCAAGTTCAATGGCCATCCTTTGTGCTTCTACAATATCCTTGGTTGAAATCTTCATAGGAAAAATCCTACCTCTGGTGATTGATCATTGATGAAGAATATCTTGACATTTTTTTGAGATGGTGAATCCTCTTCAGGTATCCTATGAAGAAACCATTTCAAAACAAGCCATGAAGTCTCTCATGGTTTCATTTTCTCCTTTCTTCATTTGAGCCAACTATACTAGGAGGTCCTGATAGTCTTCAGTTGATTTAAATCTCTCTTGAAGGCATCCTTGATGTCATTCCAACCCATGATGGACCGGGAAGGTAGGAGGTAAAACCATTCTACTACTTTTTCTTGGAGGGACTCCATGAACAGTCTCACAGCAATGTCTTCATGTTGGACACCAAGAATTCCACATGATGTTGTGAAAGCAACGATGTGTTCTTTAGGATGTTGTGTTTTGTCACCTTTGAACTTTGGAAAGTTCTTGCTGGAACTTGCTGGTAGATCATGAAGAGGTGGTTTCAAGAGCAAGCGGGCATGTATTCCTTCCCCATGGAACAATGGGTTGAGGTATTTCTACTTCATCTTCCATTTTCGTTTTTGTTTCTTCTCTTGCTTCTACAAATTATTCTTCTTCTGGAACTCAATGACCAATGGTGGTTGAAAAATGGGAGAATTTGAAGGGGGGTATCAACAGGAGTCTTGACAGGATTTCCAGGTGAATTGTTTGAAGAGATGGATGGAGAGGAGGCTTGAGAGAAGAAGTATGGATTATCTCTAATTCATTCTTGCTGATTTTTACAAAGCCTCGAAATTGGAATCAACAACACCTCTCAACCTGCTCAACCTGGTGTATCTTCCTTCAGCCAAATTTTGGAAAAATTTTGTAGTGGGAACATGAAAGGACACTATGGAATGTGAAAAGTCACGTGTAAAAATCAGTAGTGTATCTTTCAGCAATGGAATTTCATGAACTCTTTTTTATTAATTTTTTCAATATTTGATTTTTTTTTGAATTTTCAGACCTTGTGGTTGTATATTGGGTGCAGATGCTGCTAAATCTACCCCACAATGGGTGCCAAAAAATGTTGGTAAGAAAATTTTTTGGGTGGAAAAACTTTTGGATTTCTTGCCAACGCTCTATGGGAATCTAAGTCCCTCTACTTAACTGGTGTATCTTCCGTATATGCATGCATGAGAAAATGTGGATTTTTGTGGTGGCATTTTGACCGGGGATCCAACAGGGGCACTCCATTGACCCTGTGGAAAAGCTAGCAGATACCTACTAGAGAATAATTTTCTGTAAGAGGGAAAGGGGAGTGAGAAAAGAGGTAGGAGGAACTAATGTTACAGGTAGGAAATCATATTCCTGCACACACTAGTCAGAAGTATCATCACATGCATTTATGAGAAGAAACAACTTTGTAAGCATCATTAAGACCAAATGAAATTTGATGAACACAAAGTATCAAGAAATATCTTAGTCAAAGAAAGCTAGAAACTCCTTCTTCTTGTATTAATTTCTCAAACAAAAGTTGTACATAATGGAGAAATGGAGGAAATTGAGAAAGGGGGGGGGGAATGGTGTTTAGGAAGAATTTGGCTATCTCCTTTGTTCTCTCAAGGTAGAATGCACTTTTGAGCTTACAAAATTAATGACCAACCCCTTGAGATGGGAATGGATTTACAATTTATAGAATAGACTCGACTCTTTGTCTTCTTCATGACCCTCCATATGCCTTATTCCTAACTTTAGACTATTCATATTCCTACAAAATATTTAAGTCCCTTTTATAAAATCAAGGTGACTTAATTTACATTATGTTTCTAAAGTCACTTTTAAGTGACTTAAAGGCATATCAAAAAGTGCAAACCCCAACAAAGAATTAGAACATTTGAAGGGAGAGAAAGTTGGGGGAGAGGGAAGAGAGAGAAGAGGAGAAGATGTTTCCCGATGAAGTCTGTTGATCCTCGTTGATGGAAAAATCCAAATGCAGTGAAAATCTAAATCTTTGAACTCCTTGCACACTATGAAAACTCCTTCAAATCAGCTCATGAATGCTTTCCAAGTTGAGTGAACTATTCTGCTAATGATGACTGCAACTCCCAGCTTGGGTATGATATACTATTTTTAGTGAGAGGTGATTTTTTCCTCTTCTCGACCATCGTGATGTGATGAAATCCCTCATTCGATCCTGCACACACTACCCTTTCCTCAACCGCTTCTTTGGGGTGACTTACTTATTTTAGTAAGCACCCATATAAGGGACTTACTATTTTTAGTAAGTGGTCATTTTCACTATTTTCTACTCTGAACACTCATTCTGGATTCCTTATGATCTTCAATGCCCATTACCTTTGTCTCAGCTACTTTTGATGATGAATTTCCAAACATAGCAAGTCTATATAGGAAAACTTACTATTTTTAGAAAGTGTGTTTCTAGTGCTCAATTTGTAATGGAACATACTTTTTGGACTCGTATCTTGTCGTTACAATCACACCCTCCGAATTTCACATAGTTTTTCCCACTAGAATGATTGGAAATAAATTTTGAAATTTTGACCTAGTCAGTGGCTTCAGACATGGAGCTACCATGGCAGCCATTAATGGAGCTTGAAATTTGTAGGTCTGGTTTTTGTCTCCATTTGTAATGAAAACAACTCCATTGTGATAGGTTTTTTATTTGGAGCCCATGTGTAAGTTTTTAGTTCATTTCCATTGTCGGAGTGATGGGAAATCCGACAAATGTGAGCTGGTGCATGAAGTGAGGATTTTGTTGGAGAAAATCATTCTGAGGCACCATTTGACCTCTTGTTTGTTGCATCTTGATTGTCTTGAAAAATTTGAAAGTCTGCAAAAATACGGCATCTTGGTCTGAACTTGTACTTTGCAAGATATGAGGATTTTTCGATCGGGTGGCTTCGTAGTTATCTGGAAAAAAATCTCCATTTTCTCTTCGTTCTTCATCATTTCACTCCATTTTTCTCTGAGGCCTACATATTTCTTGTGAATTCATGGTGTGGATATTTTGGTGATCATGATGGAGCTGGTTTGGATCAGCAATGGCAGACCAGGTGTCTGAACAAGCTTGAGCAAAGCCATGGCATGGTGAGGAGCTGTGGAGGAGAAATGAGAGGAAGAAAATGGCTAAGTGTTGGATTTAAAATTTCAAAAAAAATACACATGGAGGGGATGCGAATATTTTTGTTTCCCTGACATCCCTCATCCTCAGGGACATGAGGGACATCAATTTTCATTGGTCAAGAGGACGACATGTGTCTTCGATCCGACGGTAGGGGATTTACTTGAAAAATGCACTGGGGCTGAAAGCTGGTCACGTGGGTGACCAAAAGACTCCATGGGCACATTTTTCCATGTTTGGTGTCCCTCACCTCAAAGGGACATGAGGGACATCAAATTCCACGGTGGTCCTGGAGCTAACATGTGTCCTCGATCCGACAAAATGGGATTTTCTTTTTAAATACACCTGGGGGCTGAAAGCCGATCACTTGGGTGATCAAAAGACTCCCATAGGAGCTAGGCAATTTTTCCATGTTTGGTGTCCCTCACCTCAAAGGGATGTGAGGGACATGAAATTTCATGGTCCCACTAACACGTGTCCTCGATTTGACGGTGAGTTTGAGCTCCAAAAGACTTAGGGGCTGAAAGTCCACATAGTGGATCCCCATAGGGGATGGGATTTTTTCCATGATTTTTTTCCCTCACCTCAAAGGGACATGAGGGACATAAAAATCCACAGTGGTCTTGGAGCTGACACGTGTCCTGGATATGATGATAGGGAGTTTGAGCTCTGAAAATGCACTTGGGGGCTGAAAGTCGGTCACATGGGTGACCAAAAGGACTCCCCATAGGGGCTGGGGAACATTTTTCAAGGGCTGATGTACCTGACCTCAAGGACTTCGGGGACATAATATCCCGCCAGGCTCCTAGTGCTAACACGTGTCCTCCCGAAAAATTGACTAACTCCTAGACTGTCTCCAAGAGGGTGACTTGGAATGATGATAACTTGAGCTCCTAGTGGAATTTATTGGTGAAATTTTATATGATCCTGACTAAAAATTATATTTTTAATCCAATGGTGGGGGTATCATGTCTTGATTCATCCATTTGATTCCTGAAAAAGAGAAAGTTTGATCTGAGACTCCACTTATGCCTGAGAAAAGCTGCCTAAAAATCCTATGTGTCAAGGTGTTGTGAAAAATATGATTTGACAATCATATAGGTATTGGAATCATATTTCCTTCAATGTTTTTTTACTTCTAACTCCATCTAGAGCTCCCAGAATCACCTTCCCAAGCTCAACAACTATTTTAGGCATGTGTACTACCTAGGCTTCTGAACCCTATTTTTACTCAGACTGCTCTTAAGTATTTAAGAACTTCCTTAAACCTTCCAAAATACTTTCCATGATGTTATAAGGTATTTAATTCAACTCCATTTTGAATTAGGCCCTTCTATTCCACTCTAGGAGGGTTGATCTAGTCCTGGGAAGGCCAATGAAAATCACATCTAGGGGGGGCTAATTTGACTTTCCTAAATCACCTAGGGGAATGAATTAACACTAAGAAAGAGGTTACTAGATAGACTTGGGGTGTATGTGAATGATAAGACATGAAACATTTGGCACAGGTGTATAGTTTTCGTGCTCGGAAATTTTTGATTTCCTTGTTGCACATTTACTCGACAACAAGATTACAATTTTCCTGTATCAATAATGTGGCAGAATATGAAGCATTAATTCATCTTGTTGATTGCAGAAAAAAGAAAGATCAATAATTTTGGGATTTGCTAGATATTTTTTATGCTCTCAACCTACAGGTTGTACCGCGAAAGCTGAATAAGGAAACATATCAAATGGCGGCTCTCAGATCTCAATTTTCACCTACAGAAGACCTGGTTAAAGGAAAGATGCAAAATATCAAGATGGTTTCTAGACCATCCATACCTGATAATACAACCAACTTGCAAGTATTTTATAGTGACAATTTTTTTTCCAATTCATACAAAATGAAGGTGAATTTTATTCAAAAATGTAGTCTGATTTTTAGGACATCTACAGTGATCAGATTATTCAACTCAAAAAAAAATAAATTAGCAAAAGGATTGGTCACTCTAGAACATTTTTTTTAGTCCATATGATGAGTTCAAAGGTAAAGAAACGAGCATGAAGGAAAAATAAGAAGACTTTTAGCCTATTGCAATTGCCCCAAGAAAAGAAGTTTTGCATGGAAAGGTTTGTGATGAACATGAAAAGAAATTTTTTTGACCTTATGTGAACATTTCAGTGATGTTTTCTCATGGGGCTATGACGATTTAAAAGAGTTCAATCCAATTGTATCCCAGCATTTTATCGATCTTGATCCCGATATCAAACCAGTTAGGAAAAAACAAAGGCCGGTAAACCCCAAGATAGAGCCCCTAATGAGAAAAGAATTGTCTGAATTCATCAAGGATAAGATTATATTTCCCATTAAGTACTCCACTTGGGTGGAAAACTTGGTTCCAGTCAGAAAGAATAATGGTGAAATCAAGCTCTGTGTAGACTTCAGGAACCTAAACAAGGCCTCTCTCAAGGATCACTATCCTTTTCCTTCAATGGATCAGATTCTACAGACAGTGTTTGAATCTGAGAGATTTTCGATGCTTGACGGATATTCGGGCTTCAATCAAATAAAAGTGAAGGAGAAAGATCCATACAAGATTGCGTTCACCACCAAATAGGGAACGCATGCATATTAAAAAATTCCTTTTGGTTTATCAAATGTAGGTGCCACCTTCCAAATAGCAATGGATATCACCTTTGAAGGATATATTAATCAATTTATCCTTGTGTATCTTGATGATATCACTATTTTCTCAAAGCATAAAAAAGATCATATTAGTCATCTTGAGAAGGTATTTGAAAGATGTAGGGAGTTTTTGGGTATCCCTTAACCCCAAGAAATGTAATTTTCTAGTCCCTAGAGTTAATATTTTGGGGCGCATTGTTTCTAAAGAAGGCATTGTAATTGATCCAGAAAGAGTCTTTGTCATCCTTGCTCTTTCCTTGCCAGGTCACAAGAAGGCTTTGTAGTCTTTCCTTGGAAAGATTAACTTTGTTAGGAACTTTATACTTGGCTTCTCGGGTCTAGTAAATCCACTCACAGTTATGCTCAGAAAATATTCAACTTTCAAATGGACCGCAAAGGGGAAGGACAGATTTGAAAATATCAAACAAGAAATAGTCCAGGTTTCTACGTTGATTAATCTAGATTAGTCCAAAAAAATTATTATATATGCGTATGGAGCTGATTCTTGCATTTCCATGGTTTTAACCCAGCCAAATGATCAAGAATTGGAGCAACCAATATCCTTCTTCAACCAAACCTTGAAGGATTATGAGCTTTAGTACAACCATATTGAAAAGAAAGTGTTTTCCATCATGAACGCCTTTAAGAAATTTAAAAGCATGATTGTAGCTAACCGTGTAAAGGTTTTGGTATCACATCCCAGTGTCAGAGATTTCATTATGGGAACAAAGATCAATAAGAAATGAGTTGGATGTGTAACTAAAATCATGTAATATGATGTGACCATTAAGGCCATAAAATTGGTAAGAGATTATGCTCTCTACAGAAAACTAGCTGAAGATGCGCGAAATGACCCAGAGACTAATTTATTCCTAGAAGAAGAGAAACACACAAAACCTGAGAAGAATGAAGACATAGTAATAGATAACTTGATGAAGATAATGATACCATTACTCTCCTCTGGTATATATCCTCCTAGTCTTAGCAAATCAAATAGGTGGCATTTAAGATTGTAGTCTTTTCCATGTGTGCTAGTTGATGACGTACTATTTGAAAGGAACATTGATGGTGTGTTGCTCAAATGTATTGAAGGAGAACAATGTAATAGGATCCTTGTTGAGTTTCATGATTCTTTCTTGGGTGGAAATTTCTCTGCTAGGGCTACAACTATGAAGATCATAAAAGTAGGATATTTCTGGCCGACGTTGTTCGCCGGATTCTCACAAGTGGGTTAGGAAATGTAAGGACTATGCTCTCTTTACCGGTCATCTAATTCAGACGGATCAGCCACTCGCACAATGGGGTCTTGAATTCATTGGGATGATAGATCCTCCATCTAGTGCATGTCACAAATTGGATTCTCACAACAACAGATTAGATTGTAGTCGTTTCGTTGAAGGTCAATACTGAATCAACTATCTTGGAGTTTCTTGAAGAAATTGTTACAAGGTTTTGTGTACCCAAAATCATTATTTCTGATAATGCTAAAGCTTTCTTGGGATCAAAAATATCTAATTGGGCTCTTCAACTTCAGATTTATCTCAAGACTTCTTCTAATTATTACCCCCAAGGCAATGGATTTGCGGAATCTTCTAACAAAAATCTGATCAGAATCATGAAGAGAACCATGGACGTGAATCAAATGCAGTGGCATACAAAAGTGAAGAATGCTCTTTGGGAAAAAAGGATAACAACAAAGATGGAAATTGGCAATTCTCCCTATAAACTGGTAGATGGAAAAGAAGGCAGGATTCCTTTATCACTTGAGTTTCCTTCACTTGAATTAGTGCAACAATTGGAATTTGAAGGCACGGATCAAAGAGAAATTAGAATGGCAGAACTATTGTAACTTGAATAAAATAGAAATTCTACCATGGCAAGGATGGAGTAACATCATATTTCAACTAAACAGTGGTTTGATAGAAAATATAGGCCTCAGACATTCAAGGTTGGAGATCTAGTCTTAAAATGAGATGTGAATAGAGCTAAACCAGGAAGATACTCCAAATTTGATGTTATTTGGAGTGGACCATACATTATTATTGCTTGCAAGGTGTCTAATTATTTTGAGTTTTCTGATATTTATGGAAATGTGTTTCAAATCCCATTCAATGGGATTCTTCTTAAACCTTCTCATTAAGACATTTTATTGCATCTTGTACATAGTAGCTTAGGATTTCAATTCCTCCAACTACTTTTAGCACACTGTTTTATTGGTAGTATAGGTTTCTTTTCCCTAATTGCTTTGCACATGTTTTGTTGCTTAGGGATCTTGTTGCATAGGTTCCATGTTTTTAGGGGATTTTGTTGTAAAATGAATTCCAAAGTGTTAACGATTAGTTTCCATCAAGTGAAGGAATCAAATGTAGAGAAACTAAATCAATCAGCTATCTCCATGCCCAATGGATGCCTAAGGCTACTGATAATACATCTAGTAGGTATACGACCCATGTGAGTGGCCAAAAATGTTGCCCAATTTTGTATCCCTTAGAAAATTTGAGCAACTTGCACAAGTGTTAGACTTGGAGGATATTCAGAGGCAAATTTGAAGAAACTGCGAAGGCTTTGAGCATGCCATGGATGAAGGAACATTACCGTAGAGGATCTACGCATAACCATGACAAGAAAAAAGTTCCATATAATGAATAAAAGACTCTGCAAGTGGATATTTAAGCCACACTACTATAAACAGTGTCACGGGCTAAAATAATAGTGAAAGGCGGGCCACGGGTTACAAGAAATAAAGTCACATCATTGGGGCAAGCCGTGGAATGTTTTCAAAAGCCACATAGACCTAGGGTGCCATAATATAAATGAATGATCCATGGATGTCAAATAGCCACGCAATAATGAGTGGAGAAGCTGCGTAATAAAGTAGAATGATGATTCTTCGCATAAATTAGAAATCGAACAGTCTTCGATTCAGTTATCAAATATTTACAAATTCAATAATATTTTTTTGTTCTCTATGCAATCAAATCTGATTTCATGAGTCAAATCGAGGCAAATGGGCAAGAGTCAAGGAAACTTCTCCAGCACACAAAAAGTGTAGTTCCATATGGCACAACCACCATCATCAAATGCAGTATGGGCACTCATTTGAAGAAGGAATGAATCAATCGATAAACAAAGCGATGCCCTATTCCCTAAGAAAAATTAATGAAGGTGGTTGGGATTGGTTGAGGAATTCAAATTTCCCTATAATTTATTCTCTTTCTCCCTTCCATGATTTTTCTATATATTGTAGAGGAATGCACATTATTACGGGTTGGATACTCTTAGAATTTGGGCATCTTGTAATATAAGGATTCTATCTTTTGTTGTGTGTATGTCCTAAGGGTCACATGCCTTAGATCTTGATTCAGTTAATGATCACATCTTCCTCTTGCGATTGTAATAGTCTATGCATAATTTCAGGCAATAAAATTTAATCTTGTGGCTTGTTCTACCCTTGTTCTTATTTTATGTCACTCCTTTCCTTTTTTTCATTCACATTTGTGTTGTATGCTCCATTTTTTGGATATTTGTCTATTGTGTATCATGAAAGTGGATTCTAGGAGTGATTTTGATCTATGTCTCATATCCAATCCTCTTCATTATCATTGCCTCCCCTTCCCCTTATCTAAATATATTCATCCCCTTATTTTCTAGTGTTATCACATCTGTACATTAGGATTTCTTGCTATGCATCTCTTTATCACCCTGGTCTCTTGGGAAGTTAGAGTAGGATTAGATAGTTGATTTTCAATTTCCAGGAGTAGTTTTATCAGTAAATGCAAGTTTTGGAAGTTGGCCTTCTCCAGAGATCTGTCTCAGTTCGAGTCCCACAACTTGGAGACAGTCCCATGTTGAGTCAAATTTTAGGTTGTCTATGATCATAATACAAGTGCAATTTTGAGCTCCAACAGGTCCTCCCTAGACCCCTTTAATTTAATTCACTTCATTTATTTTAATGTCCATATATTATTTATCACCTTTAATTATTAATTAATTCTTGTTAATTAATTTAAACTAACTAATTACCCCTAATTATATTTCATCTCTTCTAATTAGCTAATCTCCTCTAATTATATTTCTTTGGGATGCTTTTTATCCCTAACCACCTAAATCCATATCCCTATGCTTTTACCATCTTTTATCCTACCCATCTTTATCTCCTATCTACCCTTGACACTTCCACAAACAACCCTTACCCACCAACATGCTTTAAATCATTCATCTCAATCCCTAAAGCCCCATATCTCGAGTAAATCAATGATTTTACCATCTAAAGAACAACTTCCTGTAGTTAGCAGTGACCTAGTTAGGTCTCTATCGACCCTATAAGACTGATCTTACCCCCCTTCCAAAATGAGACACAACCTTAGCTTTCTTGCATTGTGCAAACATATCTTCGACTCTGAGCAATTTTACACTTGTGTCAACCATCTTGTAGTCCATTGTAGATTGTTTCACAACACTTGCATGATTTTGGGAGGTTTACTTTTATTATTTTCTTATTTGTGTTATCATTTATATAGTTTTTAATTATCCGTCAGCATCTAAAATCTTGCAGGTTTAGTTATTGTCAAGACTTCATTAACAATTTGTTCTCTCAGTCATTTTTCTTGCATGTTTTTCATTCAACCTATCCACCATTGGCTTTGTGTTGCACTTCCTAGGTAATTGTCGCCCCATCCAAGTCGACGTCGACCAATTCTTGCGTCACCATAATTTTTATTTTAGAATCCTCTCAGTGTCTACTTGTGCTCTTGCATTTCTTCCAGACTCCAAATATGTCATCCAACTTCTTTGATCATCTTTTTTTTTCAGTCTATTTCATCCTAATCCTTGTAATCTTTCATCCCTTTCATATCTTTTTCTTAAACCTCCTCTGTAGGTTGTTATCAGTCTCCTCATGTTTCTATGATCTCCCTTTACACTTAGATTCTCATAGATCTTCATTTAGAGTTTGTTATCTAGATCCACCAACTCAGGTTGCCGTCAAATTTCCTCTATGTAGTCTGGGTCACCGTCAAACCAACCAGGTAAGTTTGTTTAAAGTTCCATTTAGATTATATCACTTCTTTTCCATCTATTTCTATGACTTTTATATTTTTATATTTATCAGTTTCTGCATGCTATCTAGCCACCTTTCATTTATATCGTTCTCTTATATCAAATAGGGGTTGACATCCATGAAAGGAAGGTAACACTTCTTGAGACTGACTTTTTTGGGCATCCCCCGCATATGCCATCTAATCAATTTTCCTCTTAGTTCTTCTTGTTCCGCAGGTTCATTGTATTTTCAGCAATATCATTCACTTTTCTCCCATCTTCTTGCATCCATCACACATTTGAGGTAGTCTAAACCCACCATGTTATGAATTATTTGATTTTCTTTAGTACTAGATAATTAAATTGAAAAGGAACAAAAACATTAGATCAAGATATTAAGGAAACATGATAATTGTTCATACTTAGGCTTCCAATAACTCTTAACACACTCCCCAAACTATGAACAAACTGATCTCTTTCCAAAACTTGTATAACCAAACCAATCATACAAAAATGTAGAATTTATCCTCTTAAACACAAGCAAGAACCAAAAAAACTATCTTCATTCAACAAGTAGAATGACTTTTATCATACAATCATTCTATCATTCATTAATATATCTACCTTTACCATGTCAAAAACATAAATCATGAAAAATATAAATATACAGCTATTATATTCATAAATTCCTTTATATTTGTAAAAAATCTCACACTTCTTTATACAAATTTGTCTTGATCTCCAAAAAATCATTCTTGAGCCTCTAAGGCCCTATAACACCCCCTACCAATTGGTTTTCTTCCTCTCTAAACTTCTCTCCTCTCCGCATTCAAATACCCTCCTTTTCATCACCATAAGGATGTAGTTACATGTTGGTTCAAGTAACTTAATCATATTAAAATTGACTATACCTAGGTTACCTAACTTAAGTGAGTAAAAATAGCTTCCGCACATCATTTGTGACCCCTTAGAATCCTCTTACATCCTTATTTTATTTCTCACTTTGCTTTAAACCTCCCATTCTAGAACTAAGAATTCAAATTTTCAAAGAAGGTTTTTTTGGAGGAAAAACTTCAATCAACATATTTTTACTCATGGAGTAACCTAGGAAGGTGGAGAAGCTTACAAAATACCTAAAATGTCTATCAAGACCATAATCAACCCAAAATTGTATGAAATCAAAAATTTGTTGTTTTGCATGGTGATGCTTTTGCATCATTGGTGCTCATGAATTAGATGATTTGGTGCTTGGCATTAGGGATTAGTGTCTCCAGTATATTGGTTCCTGCAAAAATTTGTAAATATTTTAATTTTATGCTAGATTTGGACAGTAGATCTGAGCAGTCTTATTTAGTAGCTTTTCCTGAGAAATGGTTTTCCCCGTAAATCTAGTGTTGCTCTATGTTATGTTATTTGAATGCTTTTAAATGATTTAGTTATGGATATAAATTTTAATAAGTAAACATTTTTCTTATATTAATTCTCCCCCTCTTAGTATAAACATGTGCTTAAAAATTGGTATATAAGTAGGTTCCTTTAGATATGGTCTAACCATTAGAAGGTAGATCTCAAAATCCCACATGGAAAGTCATCATGTTCAAGAAGGTTTCTCTACAAACAAGGCTCCATTATTTGACAGAACAAACTATGCATTTTTTATCATAAGGATGCAAAAATATCCAATAGATCTTGGTTTTGATATCTTACAAGCATTAGTAACTAGATATATAATGCCAAAAAATTGACCAATGGATACAGTTGGAAGGAAGGCTAGTGAAAATTACGCAAAAGCCATAAACACAATTTTGTGTGGCTTATCAAAATTATAATTCATCAAAGTAATGCATTGTGATTCAGAAAGTGACATCTGGGATAAACTTCAGACCATCTATAAGGGTGGAAGAAAGGTAAAAAGGAACACCTCCAAACTCATAGGATACAATTCGAGATCTTGAAAATGAAATATGAAGAAAATGTTGCAGCATATCTTCTTCATGTGGATGAGATTATTAACACCATCAGAGGTCTTGGAGAAAACATTAAAGAATCCAAAATATTTCAAAAGGTACTAAGGTCTCTACCATCACTATTTTATGTAAAATTTTCTATTATTGAAGAGATGAAAGACCTAAATCAATTGAAAATGGATGAGTTACAAGGAATTCTCACAACTTATGAGACGATGAAAAAATAAGAGAATCCATCAAAAAGGGAAACAACCTTCAAAGATTTAAATAAAGTGTTTGAATAAAATGATGAACAAGATGAGGAGGAGGCCTTTTTCATTAGAAAGATTAAAAGTGATCTAGAAAATACAAAGGTAAGCTTCCTTTCAAGTGTTTCAATTATGGTAAAATAAGACATTTTTTTGCTAGATGTCCACATAAATATGTTAGCGATGATGATGAAAATCATAATGAGGGAAGGAATAAGAAGGAAAACAAACCTCAATATAAGAAAACTTTTGGTAAGAACAAGAAAAACCACTATTCCAAAAAGGATAGTAGCTCAGCTAAGGAAATCCATAAGAGCATATCAGACAGTGACAAAGAAGAAACTATTTCATGACTATAAAAATAAAATATGACGCTTCTACAAGTAAAGAAACTTTGGAAGAGGATGAATATGAAGGAGAGGTAGATCTTAAAGAAGAACTCATTTGTGCTTTAGGTGAGATTAAAGTGTTGAAGAAAAAGAATTTGAAATAAATATTACATATTCAAAAATATGAAGAAGAAAATTGTTCTTTGGAAACAAAAATGTCACAAATTCTAGAGGAATCAGAAAAAATGGTCATTAACCTAAAGATTCAACTTGAAGAGGTAAAGAAAATAGAGGAAGATGTGAGAATTCAATTAAAGATAAAGGAAGAATACTGTAAGAAGCTAGAGTTTGAAATTCTTACCCTGAGGAAGGAATTGGAGAAGAAAAATACTCAATTGAAAAGTAGTTTAAAATTTGAAAAGAGCACTGAAGTTCCGGATGGTATAATCAACCACCAGAGGTCACCATTCATCAGTACTGGTCTTGGATATGAGAAAAAACAAGAGATTAGTAAGAATAATCTAGATTTAAAAGTTAATTAGCTACCAAAGAAAGAAGATAATATTCCTAAAAAGATAAATCCTCTTAAAGAAGAAAACAAAGGTAAGAGCCAGTGACATGATGTTCCCATAAGAAATCATAGAAGATCATTCTTTTTAATACAATATCATATGATTAGGAACAAAATTTCATTTTATGATTATTGTTTTTCTTGTAATGATTTTGGTCATAGACAAATGGAGTGTAGAACACATGCAAGAAATAGGTATGCATGAGACGATGATAGAAGTACTTATGAATTTTTAAGTATAAACTATAACTCATTTTCCCCATTATCAAATTACAAACATAATAACATTGTATGTTAGAATTGTAATAACCATGGACATATAACATGATTCTATAGAATTTTTTTTGGACAACCCCCTAGATATAACACAAAATTGAATGCTCATGTTGTAAGAAAATAGAACCTAAAAAAAAATGGAAATAGAAACAAGACAAAGTTAATCAAGAGAATGAGAAATATATGATTGTGCAAACGAAATTTCATGCACAAGACTGAGGGAACTAATGGTATATTGACAGTGGATGCTCAAGGAGCATGACTGGGGAAAAGAGAAAATTTCTCACCTTGATGGAAATGAGTCAAAATATGGTAAAATTTGGAGGTAATGCCAAGACACTGATGGCTGGAAAAGGTACCCTTATCCTTGATAATGGAAAAAAATGAAAAATGTATTGTATACTGAAGGCTTGAAGACTAACTTTCTAAGTGTTAGTAAAATGTGTGATCAAGGAAACACTCTCATCTTTTATGCTCAAGGTTGTGCGATCAGGAAAACAAACACAAGAAAATTAGTTACAGATGCAAATAGAACAACAAATAACCTATACATACTCAATGAAGTTAAGGGAGAGAAACACTACATGAATCAAATTGATGAAAGATGGTTATGACATTAAAGGATGGGTGATATAAATTTTGATAATCTAGTGAAAATCAGCATCAGACAAGTTATAAGAGAAATTTTGAAGATTACAAAACCATTAAACATTCTTTACAAGCAGTGTCATCATAGGATATAGACAAGGGAAAGTTTCAAATCAAATGAGTAGTCAATAACTAATCCATACAGACCTTTGTGCACCTACAAGAACACAAATAATACAAGGTGAAAGTTATTTCATGTTTCTCATTGATGATTATTCTAGAATGACATGGGTCACTTTTCTAAATGAAAAATATATGGTGTTTAAGAAGTTTAAATATTTTAAATCCTCGGTGGAAAATGAAACAAATTTAAAGATCTAGTGCTTGAGATCGGATCAAGGAGGTGAGTTCCTCTCAAATAAATTCAATGAATATTGTGAGAAACATGGAATAAAAGGAATCTCTCTGTTGTAAGGACTCTACAATAAAATGGAATTATAGAAAGAAAGAATCTAATTGTTTAAGAAATGGATAGAACAATGTTAAATGAATCTAATATATTAGACAAGTTTTATAGAGAAAAAATTAACACCATAGTCTACATTTTAAACATAGGAAAAATTAGAGTAAATAATAACAAAACCCCTTATGAGTTATGGAAAGGTATACCAACACGAGTAAAATATTTCAAAGTGTTTGGGTGTAAATGATTCATTAAGAGAGATGAAGAAGATTTGGGAAATTTTGAATCAAGATCTTATGTAAGTATATTTCTTTAACGTTCCTCAAAAATTAAAGCTTAAAGATGTTGTAATAAAAGGTTGCAAAAAATCATAGAAATTTCTTGATCTGAAGATAGAATCAGATGACAGAGTTTTCATAAATATCTCGGGATCATTACAGTATGAGAGATGGTTTATAGATATTTCCAGGGCCTATTAGAACACACAAAAAGGATATTGTACGCTCTAGATGTATTCCATGGAATAAAAATGTGTTCACATGACAAAATAAGGCACAATGACGTAAAGGATATGCACATTGTGGAAAATAGACACGTGTCTTCATGACGTTAGAAGTGATGCAAAGAAAAAGTGTTTATGAACCTCTAGTCTTCGACGGGTTATAAAAAGGTTTGCAATAGTGGAATCCACTCTTGTTTTTTAGGGTGACTCGGTTGTCATAGTAATGCAAGTAGCTCATTGAGCTAAGGCCGAGTTGATCAGGGAGTTAAGACCGAGTTTAAATCAAACTCATGATCAAGCTACTCGGTGAGCTTATGATTGAAATACTTAGTGATTTGGTGATCGAGTTAATCATCAAGCTACATGGGAGAGCTCAAGGTGTTCTAACTCTGCACCGGCGAGCCAAAATGTGACATATATCTTGGGGAGCCCAACAGAAGATAAAAAACAAAATGGTGGGATGCGGCCACGACCACATGCAAATAATGTAGATTCAGGCTTAATAAATCCCTCTCCAACCCACAACCCATCCAATGTGGGATTAAATCCCCCACTCCACAGAACAAACACAACCTAACATGCCTAATGTGGCAGGTGAATCAGGTGGAAAATCCAACAAAATAGTGGGCATAGTGAACACGACGCTTAGAGCATCTTGACTGACCATTGACGTGGTAAGGATGGGTCATGACACGACATAAACAATGACCAAATCAAACACGTGGTGAGCAAATAAGATAATCAAAAAACCCATCGAGGCGATATGGTAAGTGAAGTAGACATAGGTGAACCAAAAAGACATGTGGTAGGGCCGAGGTGATCGACAGAGACAAGGATAGTCAACAAGGACACGTGGTGAGTGAGTCACCAAATAGATGCGGTGTTTAGGAAGAGACATATGGGGTGGGATTTTGACCCTACACCCACTGCAGACGAGTCCACTACCTTAACCAACTTTCCTGACTGGGTGAGTTGGCTATGAAATGGCCAATAAGGCCTTTAACATGTATTTTAGGGGAAGGGTGGAGAATATAAACTGCCCACATAAAACAATCTATTCTCCCAAAATCAAAGTGTAAAGGAATGAGAGAGAGATAAGCCATAGAGGGAAATAAGGCATTATTTGGAGTAGAATTAATACCTATTTTAAATAGGCATGGTGAATTAAAGACCTATTTTTATAAGAAAATGTAATTATGGGAGTTAATTATTATTAACTCACCATCACTTGTAAATGCCATTTGATGCCTTAGTCTTCTCATGTGAGGCTGAACTTAGGAGTGGAGATAGAGGATGTTGATTAGGCACAAAACGAGACCGTGAAGTTTGCATTTTCCAACTCACTGCTTGGAGTAAAGCGAGAAACGGAAGTTGCAATCGATTCTGTGAGGAGGTTCTGGTCTCATGGAATTGCTTCAATTGATATGAAGTCAGACCTCTTTATTAGATTCAACATTGTAAATGCTCAGCTTTAGTCTCATAGACCTCGTATATCTAATTTGCAACAAGTTATGAATCACCCAACACCCTAATATTAATATCACCCACTCTTTTGGCTACAATGAGACCAAGTAGAAGGGCTTCAAATCCAGCCCCATTATTTTTGCATTCGAAGTTTAATTTGAAGGAAAAAGGTAGAATTTTTCCCTCATGAGAGGTAAGAATCACACCTACCCCGGCACTAAAACGGCACTTGGATCCATCAAAATGGAGAGTCCAACAGTTACTTGGAAAAATGGATGTTGGATCATCCTTTGAATCTTCCTCCTTTACCTCAGTTACTTAAACCATACAAACCTCATCTTATGGAAGATAACTAAGTCCCAAGGTATGTCCCATACCCATAGAATTGAATGGAATAAGGATAGGTAAATCCTTCTCCAATAGATCGGCAATATTTTTTGTGGTTCCTAACGATATTGTCTCTACAATGACGGTTTCATCTTTGACTACTGGAATTCCTTCGATCAGTCCCCTAACTTCTAAATATATTGTAGGAACCAAATTTTCTTCTGGTGCTAAACTTGTAGGTTTGTTTAACTGATTCGTAGCTAGCTCAAATTCAGAATGGACCCCTGGTATCTTGTTTAAGTTAGCTAGATGTATGTCGAAGGGTTTTGGATCACCCTGCGCCACGAAGACCTTCCATAAATGAAGGAATCTGACTTCCTAAAACAAGGTGGAGGGAATTTACTTCATGCTATGAATCTAAGGATGGACAAGGTTCATATTATATTTAGTTTTCCAGTCTATAATGTAAAACTCAATTAGTGTCGTCTTAGGCCCAAGGGTGATTGACAACACTATAGTTCCAATCAACATTTCCTTGAGCTTTCATGGCCTCTCAAAGCATTTCATTATGAAGAGAAATTGGTGTCTCTGTAACGTAGATTTTGAAGGAAAGAGAAGCAAACTATGTTAATTGATGCCCCTTCATCAATCATTGCATGTTTTACATAGTTATTGTAAATCCATACTTGTAAAAATAACGTCGAATCACTTCTATGAGATATTTCAGCTTCCGTGGGCATCTTGCCGACGTCAAATACAAATCCAACATCTCTTTCACGCTTCCCTGGAGGATTGACATCAAAGTCCACGTGGTTTATTTGTGCTTCTGGAGGAGGGGTGACGTTAATAAAATTACACAGAACTAGTGCTTCTAGTAGAGTGGCTCTGTGAGCAGGGGAATTCTTTAACAAATCTAAGAAGGAAATGTGAGAGAAAGTCTTGGTTAAGTCATTGATTAAGTTATAAGCTACTATTGGATTACCTAGCCTATCATGAATGTCATTCAATATAGTTGGATAGATCAGGATTGGCTGTGAAGAATAATCCTTGGTTCTAGTGGCAGCCTTAATCTGAGGTTCAGTGTCCAACTCTACCATCCCTACAATTTTTCGTTTGTTGGTGACCATCCAAAGGAGGTGCCACTTGTGGGTTCGACGAAGTTGAGGTTTCGCAATCATGGGTCCCTATTACAATACCTTTGTTCAAACCATTGGGATATATTCTACCATCTTTTGGATGCATGGGGAGAGGATCGTTAAATATTCCAAGTGGTGTGTTCTGTGGGGATACTGGTCCCATGTAGGTGTTATGAGTTGGCGCTATTGGGTTTTCCAAAAACATGTCAAAAAGCAACTGTCTCTGATCCTTTAGAAAACATTGTAGAAACTTGTTACAATCGTGGCATGTTATTGCATCATGCCCGCAAACCCTATGGAAATCGTAATATAAACCAGAATCATAATCTCGAGGCCTTTGGTTTGTACCTTGTTGCCGTCTGAAACTACAATTATTATTTAGTTGTTGATTGTTATAATTAAAATTTAGGAAGCCTTGCCCTTAGTTTTGGAATTGGTTCAGATACTCGCCTAGGTATTGGTTAGGGCCTTGGATCTGAGTTCTTCTTGATTGTTGAGGTTGTTGTTGTTGTTGTTTATGGTTAAAATCTCCATGGTTGATCTATGGAGAAGTTATTATTTCTTTTATTGTTTTCATTTTTGTTTTTATTAGTAGCATTCGTATTGGGAGGACTAACAACATTAGGCTTCTTGGGCTGGTCAGTATCTCCATCCATTGTGACTCCACGGTTCTTATTAAGGACCTTGGGACCGTGATTATTGTTTGTAATTTTGGAGTAAATGGGGTTATTTTGATTAGGGGTGACTAACCTTCCATTTGATCCATAAGTCTTATGACCACTTTCAATGGTTGTTTGGTCAATTTGAAGAGCACCCTCTAGCACTTCTTTATAGCTCCTTATCGGGAAATTTTGAACATCTTCCTTTTTTTTCCTATTAAGGGAGTGGATGAATAAATCATAATTTTTTTTCTAATCCATATTTGGAGTTCTTGTAGAGGAGTAGAGAACCTATCACTGCCTTTGAATGAAGTGGTCTATAGACTCGTTGTGCTCTTGCTTGATATGAAGGAATTCCCTGATTCCTATTCTTAAAATTTTGTTCATATAAAAAGCCTTAATAAATTCTGATATGAGTTATTTGAAGGATTTTATTGAAGCCTCTGGTATCCTATAGTACTAATCGAGAGCAATACCTTCTAGCATCTTACGGAAAATCTTTGCAACAACGACATCCTATGGGAGCAGCTCTCGAATGGCCATTGCATAAGCTTTGATGTGGGTATTAGGATCACCCTCCCCTTTGAATTTTGGAAGATCAGGAGAGGGTCTTGGGAGAATGACTATCTGAATTGAGAATTCTAGAGGTTCCTTAAGATATTTAGAATAGGTCTCCATTGCGTATGTTTCCACCATTGAAGATCCTTGTTGGAGAGGTGGAGGTTTTATTAGTTGTTGAAATGTGACAATGTAAACATTTGTTGGGGCATATGAAATCCCTTTTGGATATCCATACGGACCTGGGTAAGTGTACATATCACCCTGCAAAGATTCAGAATAGATGTGTACGTAGGCGGGTTGATTACTTTGATATGGAATCGAAGGCACAAAGTTCAGGGAATATTGTATTTCTAGCTAGTATGGTGTTTTAGAATGCAATTCTAGTTGGTGCCTGTTGTAGATATCCATATGTGGCATGAGGGGGCATACCCAAGGTTCCCGTCTAGTCAGAAAATCTCTAGGGTTTGGAGTACCTGTATAAAGTGGAGGATTCTATGTAGTAGGTATTTATCCATAATTCTATGGATAGGGAGAAGTTCTTTCTTTCCCCATGAATGAACTTTAAGAATTTTGGGCAAGCTCTAGCTCCTTGAATTTGTCTACCAATGCCAAGATGACATCACTCATTGATGGGGTGGTGCTTTTCTTAGGTGATTTTTGTTGAATCCTTGGAGGTTGTTGAGGAGTGTGGTATCCTGCTATGAATTGTTCACTATGTGGCCGCCCCTCATTAGCAATATTTTTTGTTGGTGGAGGGGTAGTGTTATTTTTTGGAGTAGAACATCACCTTATCCTTGCAACCTATCATGGAAGATGACACATGTGGTGTGTGCGGAAATCATGACTCAATGTACCCTCATGTATTCATGTCGTAACATCGAATTCGGAAGGATATCCATAATAAATACATCGATCATTATGTATGGATGCATTTATGATAAGTTTATGCATGGGGAGTTCCTTCATAAGGAAATATCCATAGTGAATTAAAATGCACTTACCCATGCTAGTTTAGTGTCTGATATCTGTCGCTTCCCATATCTTGTAGTATGAGAAAAATGAGATTAGTGGCCTTGAAACAATGAAGATCATGACATTTATTAAAATAAACAAAATGGACAACTAAGGGAAGAAGATCAAGGTCATGACCACCCTCCTTTATTGAAATTGAAAGATAACAATTACTCCTAGCTGATGGGGTGAAAAGCCACCTCAGCATGCATTTCCTCACTCAGCATGATGTCACTAGTGAAAGTTCCCTTGTCAAGAGGTTGTTGGTAAATCCTAAGCCTATGGCCATTTACAAGAAGAGTCCATTTATCGCCATCAATTGGTACCAATCAAATAAAACCATTATCAAACACTTTTTCAATCTGATATGGACCCAACTAGCATGTCCGTAACTTACCTTTAAATTGTTAATATTTAGATTCAAAGATTAAGACCCATTACTATTCGTGAAACATCTTGGATTTGATATGAGCATCATGCCAATTATTCCTCTAATGTTGGAGAATTTCCATCTATTTTTGTGTTTTCATCCGCATTTCATCTAACTCGTTTATCTGCATTACCCGTTCATGTTGTGCTTCATCCAAATTGATGTTGACTTCTAGTGTTGTTCTCTCAGGTGCATAACTCAAATTCAACAGGTAACAGTGGCTTCTTCCCATATACCAACTCATAGGGAGAAAAACTAGTAGTGGTTTTCCAGGTCATGTTATAGGCCCAAACTACCTCAGGAAGTTTTGGTACCCAATTTTTTCTGTCAGCACTAACCACTTTAGTGAGAATGTTCTCAATTTCTCTATTTGTGACTTCCACCTACCCATTGGATTGGGGGAGATATGGTGATGATTTCCAATGCTTGATTCGATAGATGTCGAGAAAGGCTTCGATCATTTTAGACACAAATTGAGGACCTTGATTAGATACAATGGCCCTAGGGTCCCAAATCGTAGAAATATTTGTTTGTATAGGAAATCAACAACATCATCCTCATTGTCAATGCTTGAACCTCAACCCATTTAGTAACGTAGTTTATGCATACCAAAAGTTATTTTTTCCCAAAAATATGGAGGATCAAAAGGTCCAATGAAATCAATTCCCCATTTCTCAAATGGTCCTAAGACCAGTTGAGGATTAAGAGGCATTTCCATTGAGAGTATAGGCTTCCCCATTCTTTGACATGCATCACACTGCCACACATACTTCTTGAAATTCTTGTGGAGGGAAGGCCAATAGTATCCAGCACCAAGGATTTTGTGAATTTTCCTATTTATTGAGTAATGTCCTTCTCCTGGCTCATCATGAAAAGCTTACAATATGTCATATACTTCGTCTTCCAGAATACACCTACGAAGAACCATATCAGGAAAACATTTGAACAATAATCCATTACACCATTTATATGTTGCACTATTTTTAACCAACCATTGTCTCTCTTTATGAGTAAAATAAGCAAGAAACTTCCATGCGGTTAAATAATTTTCAAGATCTGTGAACCATGGATTCTGAGTTGATATAACAAACAAATGTTTATCTAGAAATTGATCTTGGACTGCCTCTTCATCACCTAAAACATTCAATCTTGAAAGAAAATTAGAAACAACATTAGATTTCCTCGCCTTATCAATAATGGTCAGATTGAATTCATATAACAAGAGTAACCATCTAATTATTCGACCGCCGACGACTGTTTTATTCATCAAATATTGGATGATAGAGTGGTCAGTATAAACAAATATTTTATACCCTGTGATGTAATGTTGGAATTTATTCAAAGAATACACAACAACTAAAAAATCCTTTTCTATAGTGGTATAGTTCCTTTCCGTAGGATTCAGATTCTTGCTGATAAAGTAAATGGAATACATGTGATCCTCTTCATCTTTCTGCCCAAGAACAACTCCCATAGCTGTATTGGAGGCATCAGTGTGGATATGGAAATGTTTCCCCCAATTGGGACCTCGTAAGACTGGGGCTATGTTCATCTTCTCCTTGATAATATCGAATGTCTGCTGACACTAAGGGGACCATCAAAAAACACAATATTTTGTCAGCAATGAAAACATAAGCGCAAAAATTTTACTAGAGACTTTAATGAATCACTGATAATACCCTACATGTCCAAGGAAACTTTAGATGTCAGTATGATTCGTTGGTGTAGGTAGCTAAGTGATGACTGCAATCTTTTTGGGGTCAACCTGTATACCTTTGGCAAAAACATGGTGACCTAAGACAATCCCTTGATCCAACATCATAAGACATTTTTCATGACTCAGGGATAATTGGTGCTACTCACATCTAGTCAATACTTTCTCAAGGTTATGCAGAGATTCGTCAAAAGTGGAGCCATGAACAGTGAAATCATCCATTTAAACCTCAACACAGTCATTTGTAAGATCTATAAAAATGTCCAAGATTGCTCTCTGAAACATAGAAGGTGCATTACAAAGCCCAAAAGGTAATACTCGATAAGAAAATCTACCCCAAGGGAAAGTAAAGGTGGTTTTATCCTGGTTAGCAGGTGCAATGTTTATTTGGTTATACCCACTAAACCCATCTAAGAAAGAGAAATATTTCTTAGTGGTGAGATTTTCCAGAACCTAATCAATAAAAGGTAGGGGAAAATAATATTTCTTTGTGGATTTTTTGAGTTCCCTATAGTCAACACAGATTATCCCTTTACTATTTTTCTTGGGAACTATAACTAATGGTGATACCCACTGACTATCAGATATAGGGTAGATGAATCCTACCCTTATCAATTTTTCTATCTCGTCTTTTACTGTCTCTGAGGGCTGGGTTAATTTATTTTTGCAGGTACCCTATGGGTTTAACATATTCAGTGTAGATATGGTGAGTACATATTATAGGATGAATTCCTTTCATGTCAGTGTAATCCCAAGCAAAGGTGTGGGAATGTTTCCTCAAATTCTCGAGAACCCTAGCCTCTTGGTTGGCCTTGAAATTATTACCAATGGTCAATTCTTTTCCTATGCCAATAGGCAGTTGTTTGGTAACTTCCAAAATGGTGAGCTCTACATTGGTGATTAAAGAATTCAATAAGAAAACATGGGGCTGAAGCATGTGCAAAATGGATATATTTTCAAGAGACAAAATCTTGGTCAGAGGACAATGGAAATCAGAGACTGTGGATTCCGTACTATAAGCATAGATTTCCATACAAGCTTCATTAGAAGTATCACTTACCGAGGCAACAGTATCAGTCATGTCTAGAAAAAATGTGTCTGTAGTCAGAGTTCTGATTTTCATAGCCACAATGCTGATCTTTGTAGTCATAGAGCCCTTTACATCAATCAGTGTGTATGACTCAACAACTTCCGTCATATGTTTTTTCACTGCAATGGTGGCCAAATAAGAACTGAGAGAATTATTATCCAAAGAATCCACCCATACATGTTCACAAGCATACACATAAGGATGGGTAGGAGGATATAATGAAATATGTTTGGATTTTTTCCCATTTAGAATAGTCATTTTTCCCGAGCTACAGTCAATATATGCAGCAACAGTAGCTAACCAAGGTTTTCCCAAAATGACTAGATATCCCAATTTCTGAGATTTAAGTTATAAGACCATGAAATTGACAGGATACTCCCAGGATTCAATAGTGACCATTATATCCTCAATCACACCATCTGGTATAACAAAGGACTGATCTATTAATTGAAGAATGGTATTGGTAGATTGTATTCATGTTAAGGACAACATATTGAACATATATGTTGTTATAACATTTATGACAACACCAAGATCCACCAAAATGTTAGATATTGACTTATTGTTTATACAAATGGTAATGACTGGACTCCCAGGATTCCTGTATTTTGATGAAATAAGTGTGCCAACAACAAGATCATCCAAATTTCCTTCCACCCTGACGGTCTTTGGGTATTTCTTCTTCCTTCCCGGTGTCTTTATACACTCATTTCTAATGGTTTGGTTTAATTCTAGGATGCCCCTAATTGCTCATAGAAGTGGGACCTCAATGTGCACATTTTTCAACCCCTGAACTAGCATCGGTTCATTAGCAGTTCAAGTATCCTTTAACCTCTCGGGAAAAGGATCTTTATGAGCATTTTGATTAGTTTCTGGACCATTCTGAGTGTTTTGTCTTTTTGGAGAAGGTGCAGTTCCTTCATTTTCCTCAAGTATCTTGTCTTTATTAGTGTCTACAGGAATTTCCATGATAACTATAGGAGAATTCAATTTTTTCCAAGACCTTAGTCTTAGATTACAAATAGTATTAACCTGCATTGTATTACTTGGTCCTACTTCCTCAATTGAAGTAGTTTACTAGTTTTTTAGGTTTGATACAGGCTGGGTTGGAAATTGTGTTTGTGTTTCTTGTCTATTTTGTTGATAGTTTTTTGGTGGGGCCATTAAATATTTTTGTGGTTGTTGGAACCTTCGTTGTTGATTAATGTTCTGTTGTGGTGCCCATTGCTAGTTTTTGTTAGGATTTTGCTAAGGTACCCATTGTTGATTGTGTCATGGACTTGCTAGATTCGGTGGTGTCCAACCTGGCTAAGTGTAGGGATTCATCCAGGGTGGTGGATGTGGATAAGTCATCCAATTTTATGTTGTTCACTCAAGTTTTCCCCAAGTAGAATGAGGATCCTGACTGGGCCATGCCATCCTCTAGGGGTTCTGAGTAGGTCGAGGAGAATATATAGCTTGATTATTTGGCCTTTGAACAAAGTTGACCTTTGCATCAGCTTTAGAGATAGCATTTAAGTCTCCTTTCAAATGTGATAATAAGGTGTAATTCTTAGTGTCATGATCAGCAACTTCATAGATCAAACACATATCTGTAACATCCAAAGTAAATTCTCTCAAGGGATGTCGCTTCCTACACTTAGGGCAATATATGTTCAAAGGTTCTTTGGCAGCATTGGTTTTGGCCTTAAGCCCATCTATGGTTGAATTTAATTATAAAAAAATGTTTGTTTTTATGTTGGCCTTTTCCTCCAAAATTTCAGAGGTACCTAGGGAAATCTTGGATGTTTTTCTCTTCCTTATACCCCCTCGTGTTCTAGAGTACCTTCTGCATAGCTCAGTGATTTGTTCCATAGTAAGTTTATGCACATATCCTCTAGCCATAAGATGGAGGGAATATTTGGTTTCCTTGTCAATTCCTTTAAGGAAAACTGTCTTAGTGATGTTTGGATGTAACTCATAACCGCTTCGTCGATGAAGAAAGAGAAATATATCTAGATAATCCTCTAGATTTTCATCCTCTTTTTGTCGTATCTAAAAGAACTCTTCTTTCCTATCCCTTCCCTTGCAGTAGTCTTGGTATTTATCCAAAAATGTTGTCTCCATGGCTTCCTAAGAATCAATGGATTTAGAGGACAACCCCATGAACCATCTCATAGCAGAGTCTTTGAGAGTGGAAGGAATTAGTTTGAGTTTTTTATTATTGGTTCTGTAGTCATAGGTTTGGCAAATAATTTTGAACTAAAACAAGAACTGATCAGGGTCTTCCGTAGACATGACTCAAAAAATAGGGAGGATGGATGGTGAGACATTTTTCATGGGTGCATCCTCATCCTCATCTAAGATGATGGGATAAGTGAAGGTTCTACCCAAGTGTCGTTCTCCATTATTCCCATGGTCCCCCATTTATGAGTGTCAGTCAAAGGATGCAGTATGCTCACAAATATTTCTAAGCATTGTGTTGGAGTCAGTTTTACTCTCAGTTATCCCTTTGTATATTCTGTTTGGAGATTTTTTTTGGATGTTTCATGGTGTAAATCTCCTTTTTTGTCTTGGGGCCTATGCACCAAGGTTGGTTATTGAAACAAGGCTCAAGACTTCTTCTGGATGCATATGTAAACTCCATTAACACCCATAACATTTGAACTAAGAAAAATTGATGTGGTGTGCTATGGTTTCCCTGGTAACGATGCCAAAAATGATGGGTCGTTGTATTCTCCAATCATTTAAATAAATGAATCTTTCGTTAGTGTTATTATAAACCAAGGCTGTGTCTAAGGTTGTATGCAATGGAGCCTTATGTAACCATTTTTCCTGTTGGGTCTTCTTGTTGGGGGTTGTTGTTGTGATATTTTCCTGAGTTGGTTACTAATATATAGAATCTCAATATAAATCTACAGAATTTAATTGCTGCGATGAAATGAAGTTTAAAATCTAGACTTCTAAATTAAATGGAAATGCACACATAGAATCTGAAAGAATAGAATTGAAATTGCACACTCATAACTAAGAATCAGTAGAAGTAAAAGCATATGCTAAGTTAAAATTTTTGTATAAAAGCAAACACACATTCTGAATAGAAATTCTAATAGGAAAAGTAAATAAATTCAAACTGAGATTTCATGAAAGATACTGAAATAATGATTGCAGTGAAACTTATCAGAAAACTAGATGTGCATGTAAGTGTAAACAACCTCTTGTCTCCTTGGTTGAGTGGGCCCTTTCTCTCCCTCATGATAGAGGAAATCTCTACAACTTCAGATCCTAAAAATGATGCTTACTTATATTAATTCAAACACATTCCATAGATTATCTAGTACATGAAAAAAAGAGTTCTCAATACCACATGCTATGTATTGCAGAGTATATAAAATAATAATAGCTACTACCATGTTCTTAAGAAGGTGTCTTTATATAGACACAAACAGTTACAAAATTTGCCATAATAGGTGGCACTAACATCTCCCACTAATCAAAATTAACCAAAACTCATAAATTCCTATGGGAATGTTAGAAACAAGTGTCATACTTATAGGTTGATTGGTGGGAAAAGTCTCCTACTCCTGCATTCCAGCTCCAAACTCAGACCTCTTAATTGCATCGGCGATAAATGTTCATCATTTCCCTGCACACATCATCACATTTCCCTCATGAAGACAGTTAGTAGGAATTTATATGGTAATCAAGGTACATGAACAAAGGCAAGGAAAATGCATCAAACTTGCTAAGATATAACTATACAAAGCATCCCCATGCACTACCAAATCATATATAAATGACAATTTATTAACCATATGAATGACATAAATGAGCCAAATAATGCACTCATCAGATGGGTCACATCTACTCATTGAATCCCGACATATTCGGGGGGTATAAAAATACCCACGGAATAAAGAATGGATGAAGAATGCAGAAACATTTAGAGACTAGCTCTTCACGTCGGGTTCACCAATTTGTACAATAGAAAATCAAAATGTGACCTTATTTGCACCCAACCTCTCAAGGTTGTGCAAAGATAGCTATTGTATAATGGGAGTGAATTTGAGTGTTGTGGTGGTGAAGAAGCTAATTGGGAAATCTTATGTTTTCAACACACAATATCAAGATCTACGAGTCTAAAGTGAAGAATAATCTTCTAACTTGAAGCGGTGTGGTGGATCGATATGATATAATAGATTCTCGAAGATTCCAATTGATATCGAGATCTGTCGATATTATTTTTATTGGTTGTTGAACATGTGTAAAGTGACCTATGGGCGCCTCGTATGGATTACTAGACAAGGTCATGGAGGTGAAAATGAGAGATGTAGTAGAGCCATAATGACAATGGGAGATTTTTCCAGTCTAGTCCAGAAAGT
Source organism: Taxus chinensis (assembly GCA_019776745.2). NCBI lineage: Eukaryota > Viridiplantae > Streptophyta > Pinopsida > Cupressales > Taxaceae > Taxus > Taxus chinensis. Next base: position 877,605,167 of record CM034149.1, on the reverse strand, counting down.
CTTAGCCTGATCGGATGTTATGTTCAATAAGGAAAGTTATGCAATAATTTCAAGTGGAAGTGGTGAAGATTTGAATACCAATCTACATAAGCTAGTGTCAATGTCTACTTGGTCAGCAGGCCTGTTGGGTTGTGCGACCTGAGGATCATAACCAAAGACTCGTGGAGGTTATGGTCCTTGTATGATCATGCACGTAATCAAACCTTGTTGTCAAGAGTAGTCTAATAATCATAGGATTGATTAGCAAAAAAAATTAGTGTGTTTAGTTGTTCTATTTTCTCAGCAAAAGTTGTAGGTGTGCGCAAAACTATTAGACGCAAACTTGTATCAATATCAGTTATCAATTCTCACCTATTAGGTTACGGGACCAAAGGATCACAACTATACATCTTTTCTTATTATGGACTGTTGATGGTCATGTAGAATGAATTGAGATGATTTCAATAAGAAAACTAACTATCAAAGTAAATCTAATCTATGTTTTTTTTTTCACAATATATCAAAGAAAAATAATGAAAGTAAACTAATCTAATAAAAGTAAATGTTTTTTATCTTTTCTAGTTTTTTAAACAATGCGTCTAATCTAATAAACAAACTAAATACAAGTAATCAAGCTGTTGTAGATAATTACTTGTGCAGATATGTGAATATAAACCTAAAACAAATAACCTAATTTAATCAAAACCCTTCAAACCCCACCTCAGAAGTGAAGAACAAACTCATAACCCTAGAAGAGTTATTGTTCCCCACAACTTCCCTAGTAATATAAAATAGCAAACCTTCTAATGATTTAATCTACTTGTGACTACCTAACTAACTGAAATGAACAATTTTATTACTCTATTTGATATATAATTGAAACTAGTCATTTGAAATTGACAATTTGACAAATAAAGTAAATAAACACACAATTCCAACTTGCATAAGCAAGAACTCTGACAAATCTGGTTGTATCTGTATCTGTCCCCTCAGTTTGTTCCCTTCTTTCTCTGAGTGTTCATATGATTCCAAGGGATTGGGAATGCAAGAACAACACCAGGAGGATGGCGCTTGAGTAATGGAAACTTGAAGGCAGTCTGGATGCAATGCAAGTAGAAGAGAGATAGCACAAGAGATCTGAGCTTGGCTATGTAATTCCTAGCAAGATTGTGGCAGCAATACAATGCAAGATACACAAAAATTCTTAGGCTTTTTTCTTGAACACAAGCATGGAAAATATAAGAATTGGGGCTGGGATGTACCTTCATGCACAAGGAAAGAGGAGGCAATTCCAACTAACTAAAGCACATGCAAAAATAGAAGAGGGAAGGATAACCAAGCAATCAAAACTATTTTTAAAAACAATTTGGCTCATGGATGCATCCTAGAAGTGAAGTTAAGTGAATCACCGCATGTTAAAAACATGCATTAAGGAAATTGGAAAAATCGATTAGGACCGCCGCCCAGGCTAGGGCGGCAGTCTTGGCACTAAAGGCCAAAACATACACAGAAAGAAGCAGGAAGATGGAAAAAAAGTGTGGGAAGGCTAAGTAAGGATGTCTAGGCTAGAAATATACACTGTGAATGGGTTTTGGAGCTCGAACACCTTCTTAAAAGGACTTGAATCATCATTGGGGATTTTTGTAACCATTTTCTGACAATGTAGCACATGTAATTTTGGGTGCGTATATATTTCCCCCTTGGAGAAGCATCTTAACCATGAAGAGGCGTAAAATGTAGAGTCCGAGTATGTCATTCCCGAAATGGGGGGTTAGATACTATAGCTGACATGCCCGTGTGTTGAAATGTCATCGTCCAAGCTCCTGATACATGCAAGAGGAAAAGAAGACTCAAGTGCAGATAGACATGGTATAAAAAAATAAACACTAAATTAAAATGACAAAGAGGACTTACATTTTGTGTGGGGATATAAAGATATACCTGTGCCAATGCTCCAGCCCTGTGAACCATACACTCAAAATGAGGTTAAAACATCATATATATATCAAAACAACTCATGTGTCAATTCATTTGCGCATATTTGATTTAGAGAATTTGGAGCTCTGGACCCATAGTGACCATTTTCGACGAGAGTACAACTGAAATGACCGTTACGAAATCATTATCATGCCTCCATGAATGGGAGATCGACCAACGTGGTCTAAGGTTGTTTTTTTTCACTCTTGCATTTTCATACCTAAAACATGAAATGTTTGAAAAGTTTTCCTAAGGGGGACTATTTCCAAAATTTGTTGTCTTAAATGAGTATCTAGGGGGGTGCCCATAGGGTAGTCTTTTGTTTTGTCCTAAATGGTCATTTTTCACATTTTTGAGCATTTTTAGGGTTGAAGGCAGATTTTGAAAATTGGTTCAGGACCGCCGCCCAAAGCAGGGTGGTCGGTCACGGGACTGCCGCCCTATCAATGCGGCAGTCTTGAAACCACCACTTTGCATTGGGTAAGCGGTTCTGAACAAAATGACCAAAATGTGCATTAACTTGAATTTTTTTTAAATTTTGATGTTTTTTCATGTTTTTGGTGAGCTTATCTTTTGATAAACATTACTAACTTGCCCTTTTTCCATGTTTTTGTGAATTCAAAAGGAGTACATTTGTTGGAGCCATGATCGGGAGTGTGATTGGCTCCCTAGGATCTTGGATCATTTGACCCAGGATGAGAAGGACACTCTCTAGAGGGCAGACATCTGGAGGATTGCATGCGTGCCCCATGTTTCCCCTACTATTCACATATTGTGTGACTTATTTTCTTATTGGGACGTAGACCATAATACTTTCTGGTTTCCAGGTGTAGAGGTGAGTGGACTATCACCCTGGAGGACATATACCACATTCTTGGGCTCTTGATACTTGGGAGGAGACTGCTCTAGAGACAGTAGGATCCAGGGATGAGATGACTTAGTGGTCCACCTACATGAGATATGTCATTGTTTCATTCGGTTTGAAGAATGGAATCAAGGTCCGGTCCATTGCCACTGCTCCTATCCCTATCATCTAGAGAGCCATCATGAGCATCTTTTCCTCATGATTGATTGGGGACAAGGGAGGTGACACACTACTCTATTGTTGGGATCCTATTATTACTTAAATTGAGGCACATGACTGCACATACCACTCGGGAGAAGACATCTTGGGGACTACTTATCATGATTTGTACAGGGTAGTCAGATTATAGGGGCAGTCACTGAGCCACCCCACTCTTGTTATGAGCTAGGTCTATGAGTGCATCACCCCTTATGGAAGGGGAGTGTAAGTATTGGATCTAGGGGATGTCTGAGAAGCAAGGTGGACAGCTATGTTGATTCTTAGGATGCCATATCATTTGGTGGCCTCTTTGACCATGGCAGACATGGTTGCCACACCCTACCAGGATATGGCAAGGTTATGGGGACAGGAGGTGACCACGATGGTAGCTTGATCTACCACAAGCCAATTAGTTGATAAGGCTAGGAGAGTCGAGACTCATCCATTTGATCGAGTTCCTCATTAGTTTGGCTTCTTGTATGTTGACATACTTCCCCCAGTGGTACTGGTATTTAGGACCATTCAGGAGGCCCAAAAGGGCCCTAGAGGAGATCTCGGCTAGATAGTGGTTACCCCAGGAGTGCCTATTATAGTTAGGCATGTGGCTCTAGATTCCCCTCTAGTGCCTTTTTTAGAAGTTAGTGCCTCCTCTCAGCACCCATTGACTAGACTCAGATTACAGCACAGAGATCTTGCTTATAGCAGAGAGGAGACAGAAGGGTGAGGGGGTGGTGTTGAGGCTAGGAGGCAACCCATATGGAGGAGGAGGAGAGTGACCCTGAGTGGAATGATACTCAGGATATGTTGAGAACAACACACGAGGAGGTGAGTGTGGAGAGAGAGACCTTAGTATCAGAGGAGACACTTCCTTGAGATGGGGAGAGAGATGACGAGTCTATGATAGGATAGTATTTGGCCTCTGGCTTTGGGGAGGCCCCGTAGCCAACACCAGCAATAGCCACTGACCCTACCTAGATGCCTAGAGATCTGAGTATGTTGATACTCTTCTCTCAACTTTGTTAGTTGGAAATGTTGGTTTGTTTTTCTTTTCTCTTTTTTTTTGTTTGCATTTTGTGGTTTTCTAACTCATTGTTTCTTCCTCTTTTTCTTCTTGCAGTGACTGCATAGGAGTGGCGAGAGCTCATTTGATGGGTGTGCATGGACACTCTATTGATCCCCTTAGGGAAGACCTGAGCTGAGTTGACTGTTGACTCAGGCCAACCATTAGCAACTGGTAGACACACTGATGTGTTTGCTATCTATTTAGAGGATAGCAGAGGTGGTGACCTCCCTTCATACCCAGGTAGCCAAATATGAGACCACTGAGCGATTGATGAGACAGAGCCATTCCCACAGTGAGACCACAAATGACAGACCACCACCACGAGCACTCACACCATTCGGTTCATTCCCAACATTTCGCAGCCACAGTAGGATCCCTGGATGTGGTCATGCTCCATCCGAGGGATCTCACAGGGATTGACAGGCCACCAGGCCGTTTATTGCTTTGTTGCCATTTTTTCGGGCACTATATGATTTTTTTTGTATATCTCGGGCTCATTGAGAGCATTTTGACCATGCCTAGTGCATGATGGCATTATATACAAACTTGATTCACCATGATATATACAAACCCTTATTTTTGGTTCGGTAATCCAATGTATCTGAGTTTGACTTCCTTTTGGCTTATCTCTCATGTGTACTCTAGATGTTTAGAATTTCTATTTTTCTATGCTTTTCAGAATGTATGTAGTGGGCGTGAATGATAACATAATGATTTCTTTTTGTATTTTATAATGCTGATATATGATAATACAAACACAATGTGATGTTAAACTTTAGTTTCTTTAAGAAATATTTGATACTTCATGTTGGCTTGGCAAAACGTGGTGATACAATGATATGATAAGTAAATGTACTTGCCCCACTCCCAACTCCACACAACCAGTAAGATGCAAGGGCTCAACACCAAGAGCCAGAAAGGGCACAAGTTATGAAAAATTTTTGCATGGTAATGATGAGGGAAAGACAATGGTTTGACAGAACCAAATTGAGACACTACAACTTCACCCTACTCAAGTTACTTCATAGTTTAGAATGTGATCTGATTTCCAGTTTATCTAGACTTAGATCCGTAGATGGCCACTTGGTTGACAAAATCTGGTTTTGGGGTTTTAAACTCTTTTGGATTTTTGGACATCTAACTCACTTTGTTTTTGACTCATGATTGCACAATATTTGAATGAATTGTCTCTAACTTTCAAGTTTATCAATGAGACCCCCTACACCTTTCCCCATGCTACCAGTAGGGAAGCAAGGGCTCATCACCATGGACAAGGCATAGGTGAGTAAGGGCATTTCTCTCCTTTCCCAACCCTACATCACTAGTAAGAGATGCAGGCTCAACACCGAAGGTTGGTAGGGAAAAGAAATGTGTAAAATAAATTTTTTTTGTGGATTTGTATTTGACTTACTTATTTAGGCAAAATGTTTAGAATGTTCTTATTTCCAAAGAGATGTATATGGGATAGATGTGACACCATGAAGCTTCTAGAACAGACTATAGGCAAAGACACCTAATCTAGAAAGAGACCAAAAGCAGAACCAAGTATGCAGGCCTTGGTATGGTTATGGTCAAAACTTTGTCTTATCTTGTTTGAATTGATGAAATGATTTGGAAACATTTGATGATACTGTGAAAATTTGTAGAGTATGATTTGAATGTTTTGCCAATATTTTTAGAAGTTTTTCAGAATTTCTATAAGAATAAGTCCCTTGATCACAAATTTTACAAAATGAATTGGCAGATGAAAGTGCAATGTAGATGCAGTAATGTACATATGAAAATGCTAATGGATCATGTGTAATACCTCTTCAGGTGAAGAGAGTTCACAGATTCATTAAAATCCTCACCCTCTAGTGTACATAGGTAGAAATGCCCCATTTTTGTAGTCTTCTATTACTTGATATGGACCCAACCACCTGGGTCTGAATTTTCTTCCTTCACCGGTCTTTTTTTCTATCTAGATGTCAAGTCTTAAGACTAAATCTCCCTCATATATTTCACACTCGTAGACCTTCTTGTTGTATTTCTAAGCCATCCGGTCAGCGTAAACATTGTTTCGTTTTTAGCATTGAGTCTAGCCTCATCAAGACTTTCTAACTGAGAGATTCATGCTTCTTGATAGCCTTCTTCCCCCAGGATTCCTTGCAGCAAAATACAGAGACTAGGTATTTTGACTTCAAGTGGTAAAACCGCTTCTACACCAAATACCAAAGAAAAGGGGGTTTCCCCAGTTGGTGTTCTAACTGATGTCTGATAGGCCCACAAGGCTAGAAAAATATTTAAATGCCAATCTCGTTTGTTCTCCTTAATGGTCTTAAGGAGGATGGACTTTAATGTCTTATTCGTAGCCTCAGCCTATCCATTGGCCTGAGGATAATAAAGAGAAGTTGTGTGATGACTTATCTTGAAATTTGCACACAATTCACGTACTTTGTCATTTTTTAAAGATGTGCCATTATCCAAGATAATGACCTGTGGGACCCCATACCTACAAATGATCTGGTTCAAGATGAACTTAGCGATTACAGACCCAGGTACAATGGTAAGAGGCATAACTTCTACCCACTTAGTAAAGTACTCTGTGGCCATGATTATGAAGTTATGGCCATTTGTTGATGAGGGAGAGAATTTCCCTATCAAATCCAGGCCCCACATGGAAAAGGGCCATGGGGTTGCAATTGGTTGTAGAGCTTGTGCCGGTATGTGGATCTCGTGGGAGAACTCTTGACATTTATGGCATCTATGCACAAACTCTACTGTGTCATGCTCTAGAGTGGGCCAGAAATAGCCCATCTGATGTATCTTTTGAGTACAGTGGCGTGGCCACCAAAGTGGCCTCCACATACTCTACTATGTGATTCATAAAGAATCTTTTCAATTCTTCTACGTCAACACATCTTAACAACATTCCATTGAAGGCTCTATGATAGAGCACTTGTTCCAAAATAACGTACTTAGTGGCAATGACGTGTAACCACCTTCTTTGTTGCGATGTTGCCCCTTCTGGATACATATGGTCCACTATAAAATTAATGATGTCAGTATACCATGGACAACATAGAATGGGGGCCTAGTCTCGATGAAGTATACACACTCATCGGGGAAGTTTAGATCTACCAGATCACCTCCATCCAATGGATTATCAGCCAACCAATCCACAATGATTTGTCCTTTGACAGATTTCTGATTAACAAATGTTAACTCAAATTCACCCATCAGAGTTATGAAGCACCCAAATTTCTTAGATAAGGATCCTTGTGTGAGGAATGTCCACAAGTGATCTGACTTAACAATAACCCTCATTTCTTGATTCAACATATAATGTCTCAAACAAATTCATCGCAAAGACTATGGCAAGGCATTCTTTTTCTTCCTATGTGTAACGTGTCTCATAATCAAGCAATGTTCGACTAATAAAATAGACTGCACGTTCTCATTTATCATCATCTTCTTGAGCCAACATGCAGGCTAGCAAAACATCCGTAGCTCATGAATACAAGATCAAAGGGTGATCTGACCTAGGTGGCATGAGCGTGGGAGGGGATAATAAGAATCATTTAACTAACTCAAATGCCTCATTACATTCATCTATCCAATCAATGCTACAATCCTTTTTCAACAAATTGTTGATTGGGTGAATAAAAAAGGTCAAATCAGGGATAAACCTTCGGATTGCACCAATTTTTCCAAGAAAATATCTGATGCCAGACTCATCTGATTGGTGGAGTCATTTCCAATACAGCTCAGATTTTGGCTGGGTCTACATCAATTCCTCATGAAGATATGATGTATCCCAAAAGCTTTCCTCCTATTACACCGAACACACATTTTTATGGATTTAACGTGATGCCGTATTTGATTAAATGAGAAAGGATGATACAAAGCACCTCTGGGTGATCACAACATTTTCTAGCCTTAGCCAGAAGGTCATCCACATAGGATTCCACAATCTTATGTATAAGATCATGAAATATATAAGTCATCACCCATTGGTACGTGGCACCAACGTTCTTAAGCCTGAAATGACATAACAACATAACAATAGGTTCCCCAAGGAGTTATGAATGTAGTTTTGGCCTAATCTTCCTCAGAGATTCTGATTTGATTGTACCCAGAGAACCCATCCATGAGAGACAACAAACTCAAAACCAGTTGTTGTGTCAACAATAACATCGATGGATGGTAATGGGAAATCATCTTTGGGACAAGCCTTGTTGATATCCCGAAAGTCTATACAAATACGATCTTTCCATTCTTTTTTAGGATGGGAACGATATTAGACACCCAATGTGAGTAGTCAACTAGCTTGATGAACCCTACCTGGAGGAGTTTCATCACTTCTTCCTTCACCATGAGGGCCACCTTTGGCTTCATGGGCCTTGAATTTTACTTAATTGGCTTAGCATCTGGCTTGGTGACAATATTGTGCACTGCAATGTGTGATGTAATTCCCATCATTTCTTTGTAGCTAAATGTGAATTCTCTTTGATGCTCCTTGAGGATACAGGTATGTATTTCAACTTCCTCAGGAGTTAAAGAGGATCCTAGTTTCAAGATTTTTGGTTCTTCCTTGGTCCCGATATTTATATCAATTATTCCCTTCAATTAAGGAGGTGTTTCCTTCCTCAAACTCAGGTGGGGTTAGAGGCAACTCTAAATCCCCCTCTTCTCCTACCTCATAAATTTTGAGTTCCTTCCCAGGGGAAGATTCTATCATGGGATTTCCAAAATAGGAGGAAGAGTGTGGAATTAGGGAAAGATCAACCTCGTGATGAGTAAGATGTAATTTTGTGAGAGCGTTTAGATATCCTAGAGTTACTTTGTCAATGTCAACATGATCTGCAATGACAGACTCACTCTCAGTCTCTATGTATGTCAACATTGGAGTTACCGGTGTCTTACGAACCAAAGGTTCTACATGAACCGAGACCGTGAAGTTTGTATCTTCCAACTCACTTCTTGGAGTAAAGCGAGAAGCGGAAAGTTGCTATCAAGTCTTGCGAGGAGGTTCTGCTCTCATGGAATTGCTTCAATTGATATGAAGTCAAACCTCTTTGTTAGATTCAACACTACTATTTTGTAGAGTTGTAAATGCTCAACTCTAGTCTCATATACCTCGGATATCTGATTTGCAACAAGTTGTGAATCACCCAACACCCTAATATTAAGAGCACCCATTATTTTGGCTACAATGAGACCAAGTAGAAGGGCTTCGTATTCAGCCCCATTATTTGTGCATTCAAAGTTTAATTTGAAGGAAAAAGGTAGAATCCTTCCCTTAGGAGAGGTAAGAATCACACCTGCCTCGGTGCCAAAATGACACTTGGCTCCATCAAAATGGAGATTCCAACAGTTACTTGGAAAAATGGACGTTGGATCATCCTTTGAATCTTCCTCCTTTACCTCAGTTACTTCAACCATACAAACCTCATCTGCTGGAAGAGAACCAAGTCCCAGGGTATGTCCCATACCCATAGAATCAAATGGAAGAAGGATAGGTAAATCCTTCTCCAATAGTTCAACAATATTTTTTGTGGTTCCTAACGATACTGTCTCTATGATGATGATTTCATCTTTGACTGTTGGAATGCCTTCGATCAGTCCCGTGACTTCTAACTCTGTTGTAGGAACCAAAAAAATTCTTCTGGTGCTAAACTTGTAGGTTTGTTTAACTGATTCATAAGAAGCTCAAATTCATAATGGACCCCTGGGCTCTTCTTTAAGTTAGCCAAATGTATGTCGAAGGGTTTTGGATCACCCTACACCACAAAGACCTTCCCTAAATGTAGGAATCTGACTTCCTGAAACAACGTGGAGGGAATTGCCTTCATGCGATGAATCCAAGGATGACCAAGGATCATATTATAGTTGGTTTCCTGGTCTATAATGTAAAACTTGGTTAGTACCATCTTAGGCCCAAGGGTGATTGAAAACACTATAGTTTCAATCGATGTTGCCTTGAGGCTTGTCATAGCCTCTCAGCGTGTTTCATGTTGAAGAGCAATTGGTCTCTCTGTAACCTAGATTTTGAAGGAAAGAGAAGGGAACTATGTTAACTTAGAGGTTCCCTATCATCAATCATCACATGCTTTACATAGTTATTGTAAATCCATACTTGTAAAAACAACATTGGATCACCTCTACGAGCTATTTCAGCATCCATGGGCATCTTGCTGATGTTGAATACAAATCCAACATCTCTTTCAGGCTTCCCTGGAGGATAGACATCAAAGTCCACGTGGTTTATTTGTGCTTCTGGAGGAGGGGTGATGTTAATCAAATGACCAAGACCTAGTGCTTCTAGTAGAGTGGCTCTGTGAGTAGGGGAATTCTTTAACAGATCCAAGAAGGAAATGTGAGAGAAATTCTTGGTTAAGTCACTGATCAAGTCATAAGCTCCTACTGGCTTGCCTAGCATATCACAAATTTCATTCGATATAGTTGGGTAGATCGGGATTGGCTATGAAGAATAATCCTTAGTTCTAGTGGCATAGCATTAATTTGAGGTTCATTGTCTAACTCCACCAACCCTACAATTTTTGTTTGTTGGCGACCATCCAAAGGAGGTGCCACTTGTGGGTTCGATGAAGTTGAGGCTTCGCGATCATGGGTCCCTATTACAATACCTTTGTTTGAACCATTGGGATCTATTCTACCATCTTTTGGACATGTGGGGAGAGGATCATTAAAGATTCTGAGTGGTGTGTTCTGTGGGGATACCAGTCCCATGTAGGTGTTCTGAGTTGGCATTGTTGGGTTTGCCAAAAACATGTCAACAAACAACTGTCTTTGATCCTCTGGAAACATTGTATAAACTTGTTACAATCATGGCATGTTCTTGCATCATGCCCATGAACCCTATGGAAACCGCAATATAAATCAGGATCATAATCTTGAGGCCTTTGGTTTGTACCTTGTTGCAGTCTGAAACTACATTATTGTTTAGTTGTTGATTGTTATAGTTAAAATTTGGGAACCCTTGCCCTTGGTTTTGGAATTGGTTTAGATACCCACCTGGGTATTGGTTAGGGCCTTGGGTCTACATTTTTCTTGATTGTTGAGGTTGTTGTTGTTGTTGTTGTTGATGGTTAAAATCTACATCATTGACTGAGGGAAAGAAGTTATTGTTTCTTTGATTGTTTCCATTGTTGTTTGTTATTGGTAGCATTCGTATTGGGAGGACTAACAACATTAGGCTTCTTGGGCTGGTTAGTAACTCCATCCATCGTGACTCCACGGTTCTTATTAAGGACCTTGGGCCCTTGATTATTGTTTATATTATTGGAGTAACTGGGGTTATTTTATTAGGGGTGACTAAACTTCCATTTGATCCATAAGTCTTACAACCACTGTCAATGGTTGTTTGGTCAATTCGAAGAGCACCCTCTAGCACTTCTTTATAGCTCCTTAGCGGGAACTTTTGAAACTCTTCCTTTGTTTCCTTATTGAGGGAGTGGAGGAAAAAATCACAAAGTTCCATCTGATCCATATTTGGAGCACTTGTAGAGGAGTAGAGAACCTGTCACCACCTTTGAATGAAGTGGGTTGTGGACTCGTTGTGCTCTTGCTTGATATGAAGGAATTCCTTGATTCCTATTCTCAAAAAAAAATTCATATCAAAATCCTTAATAAATTATGATATGAGTTTCTTGAAGGAGTGTATTGAAGCCTCTGGTATCCTATAGTACCAATCAAGAGCAATACCTTCTAGCATCTTAGGGAAAATATTCGCAACAATTACGTCCCATGGGAGCAGCTCTCGAATGGTCGTTGCATAAGCTTTGATGTGGGTGTAGGATCACCCTCCCCTTTGAATTTAGGAAGATCAGGAAAGGGTCTTGGGAGCATGAATGTCTGGATGGAGAATTCTAGAGGCTCCTTAAGATATTCAGAATAGGTCCCCATTGCATACGTTTCCACCATTGAAGATCCTTGTTGGGGAGGTGGAGGTTACATCAGTTGCTGAAATGGGACATAGCATAAAATTTTTTGGGGCATATGGCATCCCTTGTGGCTATCCATACAGACCTAGGTAAGTGTACATATCACCCTGTGGAGATTTAGAATACATGTGTATGTAGGGGGTTGATTACTTTGATATGGAATCGAAGGCATGAAGCCAGGGAACATTGCATTTCTAGATGGTATGGCATTTGAGAATGCACTTCCAGCCACTTCCTATTGTAGATATCCATATGTGGCGTGAGGGGGCATACCCAAGGTGCCCATCCCAGTCAGAAAATCTCCAAGGTTTGGAGTACCCGTATAAACTAGAGGATTCTGCGCAGTAGGTATTTATCCATAATTCTATGGATAGGGAGAAGTTCTTGCTTGCCCCATATGAACTTTGAGCATTTTGGGCAAGCTCTAGCTCCTTGACTTTGTCTACCAATGTCAAGATGACATCACCCATTGATGGGGCAGTGCTTTTCTTAGGTGCTTTTTATTGAACCCTTGGAGGTTGTTGAGGAGTGTGGTATCCTGCTATGAATTGTTCACTATGTTGCCACCCCTCATTAGCAATATTTTTTATTGGTGGAGGGGTAGTGTTATTGTTTTGGAGCATAACATCACCTTTTCCTTGCAACCTATCAAAATCTTGGTTCATATTCTAGAAGTGTTGTTCACTCCTAGCATATCATGCTAAGTATTCCTCATCTAGATGTGGGAGTTGGTCTGATTGCATGCTAATGGGCTGTTGAAACAATACTCCGAGGAGATGAACTTGCTTCCCCAGTGAAATTCATGTTGTTTGAACTTGATTGTTTGTGAGGATAAGTCTACGTGATTTGGTCAAGTTCCTCAATACGTACAGAGGAACCAACATTGGTTCCCTAAAGAAGAGGGTTTTGAGTCAGTTGAGTGTTGTCCACCCACGTTGAGAGTGAAGGTGATTGTTGTGGTATACTTGTTTGGTAGTTGTACATGTCAAAACCCAAGATGGGTTGACCATACTCATTGTATCCTGACATATTTAGGGGTATAAGAATACCCACAGAATAAAGGATGGATGAAGAATGTAGAAACGTTTAGAGACTAGCTCTTCACGTCAAGTTCACCAATTTGTATGATAGAAAATCAACACGTGACCTTCTTCACACCCGACCTCTCGAGGTCATGCCAAGACAACCAGTGTAGAATGGGAGTGGATGTGAGTGTGGTGGTGGTGATCAAGCTAATTGGGAAATCTTATGTCTTCAACACATAATATCAGGATCTGTAAGTCTAAAGAAAAGAATGCTCTTCTAACCTGAAGCGGTGTGATGGATCGATCTGATATGATAGCTACTCAGAGACTCCAATCGATATCAATCTCTTTCGAGATTCTATTTATTGGTTGTTAAACACATGGAAAGTGACCTGCAGGTGCCTCGTATGGATTTCCAGACAAGGTCATGGAGGTGAAAATGAGAGATGTAGTAGAGCCACAGGGACTATGGGTGATTTTTGGTCTAGTCTAGAAAGTTCTTAGCCTGATCGGTTGTTATGTTCAGTAAGGAAAGTTGTGCAATAATGTCAGGTGGAAGTGGTGAAGATCTAAATACCAATGTATGCAAGCTAGTGTCAATGTCTAATTGGTCAGCAGGCCCATTGGGTTGTGGGACCTGAGGATCACAACCAAAGACTCATGGAGGTTGTGGTCCTTGTATGGTCATGCGTGTAATCAAACCCTATTTCCAGGAGCAAGTCCAATAATTGTAGGCTTGATTAGAAGATGTTTAGTGTGTTTAGTTGTTCTATTTTCTCAGCAAAAGTTGTAGGTGTGCATAAACTATTAAACACAAACTTGTATCAATGTCAGTTATCAATTCTGGCCCATTGGGTTATGGGACCAAAGGATCACAACTGTACATCTTTTCTTGTTTGTGGACCGTTGATGGTCATGTGGAATGAATTGAGATGATTTCAATAAGAAAACTAACTATCAAAGGAAATCTAATCTATGTTTTTTTTATTTTCACGATATATCAGAGCAAAAAAATGAAAGAAAACTAATCTAATAAAAGTAAATGTTTTTGATCTTTTCTAGTTTTTTAAACAATGTGTCTAATCTAATAAACAAACTAAATACAAGTAATCAACCAAGATGTAGCTAATTACTTGTGCAGATATGTGAATCTAAACCTAAAATAAATAACCTAATTTAATCAAAACCCTTCAAACCCTACCTCAGAAGTGAAGAACAAATCATAACCCTAGGAAGAGCTATTGTTCCCCACAACTTCCCTGGTAATGTCAAAGAGAAAACCTTCTAATGATTTGATCTACTTGTGATTTCCTAACTAACTGAAAATGAACAATTTTATTACTCTATTTGATATGTAATTGAAACTAGTGATTTGAAATTGACAATTTGACAAATAAAGCAAACAAACACACAATTCCAACCTAGATAAGCAAGAACTTTGGAAAATATGGTTGTATCTGTATATGTCCCCTCAGTTTGTTCCTTTCTTTCTCCAAGTGTTCATATGATTCCAAGGGATTGGGAATGCAAGAACAACAATAGGAGGATGGCACTTGAGCAATGGCATCTTGAAGGCCATTTGGATGTAATGCAAGTAGAAGAGAGATAACACAAGAGATATGAGCTTGGCTATGAAATTCCTAGCAAGATTGTGGCAGAAATACAATGCAAGATACACAAAAATTCTCAGGCCTTTTTCTTGAACACAAGCATGGAATATATAAGAATTGGGGCTGGATGTGCCTTCATGCACAAGGCAAGAAGAGGCAGTTCCAACTAACTAAAGCACATGCAAAAATAGAAGAGGGAAGGAGAACCAAGCAATCAAAACTATTTTTAGACAATTTGGCTCACTGATGCATCCTAGAAGTGAAGTTAAGTGAATCATCACATGTTAAAAACATGCACGATGGGATATGGAAAAATCAATGGACCGCTACCCTATCTGGGTAGCGGTTTCAGAACCGCCACCCAGGCAGGGTGGCGGTCCTGGCACTAAAGGCCAAAACATGCATAGAAAGAAGTGGGAAGCTGGAAAAAAAGTGTGGGAAGGCTAAGTAAGGATGTCTAGGCTACAAATATACACTGTGAATGGGTTTTGGAGCTCAGAACACCTTCTTGAAAGGACTTGAATCATCATTGGGGACTTTTTATAACCATTTTCTGACATGAAATGTTATAATGAATCAGTTCAACATTTAGTGAACCCAGAGACAGTAAATTACCAAACTTTTTTATCAACTCCAGTGCAGTGTCGGTCATTTTTCTTACATTGCATTTGTTTAAGTTGATGTATTTTGGTGGTAAAATCAGAATTAAAATAAGTTTCCTATAAGGATCTGTTGGTCAAAATTAAATTTTGACCAGTTTATGGATCAAGTTGGTTTCAGAGCTAGTTGTTGCATATGATAGTATTTTGTTGTAGTGCAATGGACTTCTACCTATTCATCATATGGTTTGTTGTACTCAATATACTATGTATTATACTACACATGGTGAATCTACATCATCGAGATCAAGCACGCTAGATTTTTTATTAAAGATAGAGCATGTAACTCCTACAATCTGTGTTGTGAGAAGAAAGTCATCACCAAGGGATCCAAGAAGAACTAGATGGTCCTTAGGTATGTGCACATTACTCTATGATGGGGTTATGCTATGGAATAATGTTGGTATTTTTTCCTAGACCAAGCACCAAGGTGGTTCCAACATCAAATGATACAATGTAGAAAGACACCAGAAAATACTAGTAGCAGCCAACCTACTGTCGCTATAGCTTGGCAGACACACTGTATCCTAGAAAAGGATTCTCAATTGAGGAAATGTTTATACCTCATAGAATTAAAGAAGCAAGATCTAAAAGACAGGTTTGAGTCTCAGGAATTATTCCTTGGAGGATTAATCACACAATTACAACATGAAGTGCAAGCTAAAGAAGATCTCCTAGAAACATTGAAAGATGGTGAAGAGGTGGAGAATAAAGGTACACCCACCAATAAAAACAATATAAGTGATTCATTTTAATTTACCTTCCTAAGAAGCTATAAATCCTACTTTTGGTGAATTTGAAAAGTACAATAGACATATAGGATCAAAGTTACTCTTTAAAGTGTGATATGAAGGAAAAGGCCGTGATGTAAAAAAATCAAGGTATAACTAACCCTATCTATGTGGAGGAAAGACCTCGATATGCAAGTCTAGGATACAATATTGGTAAAAATGAGGTAGGAGAAATCTCTTAGATAGCCAAAGCAAGTCAATCATCGAGCGTAGAGATCATGCCATTAGTCCTCTTGAAGCATCTTACAACAAGGAATAGACTGGACTCTCTGAACAATAGTGAGAGTAAAAGAAAAGTTGATATCCCTAAGAGGTATGATTGTGTCTTCTTTTATTACAAGATGGATCCTATAATAACCCCATAGATATTTTGGACATATACATGTGCTTATTGTGGATCTATTATCCATTGTGTGATTTGGTGTGATAAACAAAATAAAATCACAAGGAGAGTTATGGATGATGAAGACAACGGAAAATATACCTCGTCTTAAGGAGAAGACACATGACTAGAGCAACTAAGTAAGAGAACACTTAATGATAGGTTTATCATGCCTAGTGTTTTCTTACAAAAATTGGTAAGTAAATCTCTATTATGAAGTCCTCATGAATACCAAATGGAGATTATCTATCCTAATTTGGAAATGTCAACATCAAAGTGGCACAACAGAAGGTAGTGGTCCCATGTTCCACAGGTCCCAAGATCAAACAAGACGGAGATTATATGACTAAAGGAGTAGTAGTTTGAATACCATTGATTCAACTGCAGAGATCTCTTCGAGACAAAAAAATTTATGGATACCAAAGTAGAATAAAAGAAGATTTTTGGGGAAAAAAACCTCCTAGTGGGGATGTGTGATCTAAAGATCAATATAGTGGGTATGTTTTCCCTAAATATTCTAGGATAATTATACTATAGTAGATGGCTTCGAGATAATTTTTGGCACCTATTAGAATGCACAAAAACAGATACCATACGCTCTAGATGCATTTTGTGCAAGAATAAGGTGTTTTGTAGGACATAATAGGGCACAGTGATGTAGAGACTAGGCACGTTGTGGAAAATAGACATGGGTCATTATGAAGTTAGAGTGATATAGAGAAAAATTATTCACAAATCTCCATTCTTGGATGGGTGATAAAAAAAATTTATAACGATGGGGTCCACTCTTTTTTGGAGGGGGGCTGATCATCGTAGTACTCCAAGTAGCTTATCGAGCTAAGGCTGAGTTGATCAAAGAGTTAAGACCAAGCTCAAATCGATCTCATAATAGAGCTACCCAACAAGCTTAGGATCGAGCTACTAAGAGAGTTGGTAATTAATATAAGCATCGAGCTACATGGGTGAGCTAACTCTGCACCTTCTAGCCACAACATGGGATATATCTCGGCGATCCCAATGGATGGGGAAAATGACAAAATGGTGGGATGTGGCCATAAAAATATGAAAAGTGGATGGATTTGGGATTAAGATCCCTCTCAAACCCATAGCCCATCCAGTGTGGGATTAAATCACCCACTCCATTGAACAAACACAACCCCACACACCTAACTTGACACATAAATCAAATAGGTGAGTCAGCAAAACTATGGGAACAATGAACATGGTCCTCAGAGAAGATCAACATATCATTGATGTGGAAAGGACATGTTAGAACATGAAAGTAACATCGACTATCTTTGACACGTGGCGAATGAATGACATACGTGATAAAATGATCAAGGTAAAATGACAGGTGAAGCGAGCATATGCGAACCAATAGGAAACTCAAAAGGACCAATGAGGCCAACATTGTCAACAAGGTTATTCGACAAGGACACGTGGCGAGCGAGTCACCAAACAAATGTAGCAGTCAGGAAGAAACATGTAAGGAAGGATTTAAACCCCGTACCCCTTAAAGACAAGCCCACTACCCTAATAAACTCTCCTGACTCAGCAAGTTGGCTATGAACTAGCATATAAGTCCTTTAACATGTATTTTGGGGGTAGGTGGAGTATATAAACCCCCCCTCTCACATAACACAAGCACTTCCCACAAAATAAAAGTGCAAAGGAATGAGAGAGAGAATCCTTAGAGAGAAATAAGGAATTATTTGGTTGATGTATCCTAGAATTCACTACAATTACAAATACCCCAAGGCATGTTACCACATCACTCAGCCAGAACTAAGCACTCATCTAAAGCACGCAAGGGTACCAGGTCCCTCTTTAGAGTTGTCTTGGATGCTCAAACATGCACCCACATCTTGGATCTTGGAAGGGCTGAAGTGTTTGAGACCACAATGGAACTGTCCCCAAGTTGTGGGACCTTGCACGTTTAGAACGGATCTCTAGAGAAGGTCAGTTCCTCTATCTATTTATACTTCTACTAGCTTAGTCCTAGTACTGGAAGGGGAAATAAGCTAACAATACCAAGGGACTAGGGATAAAAGGATAACATGAAAGGAAACCTATGTTAGAAGGTGATAGCACCAGAAAATAGGGATGTACACTATCTGTTATGAGTAGAAATGATAGGAAATGTGTGAAAGGAGGCTAGGCACGAGTAACACAACTAAACAGGTATTTACCAGATCATTCCCATGGAACACAACCAAATAAGGAACTGCAAGGGACTTGAAATGGCACAACTAGCATGCAACACAAAATAAAAGGCAAGAAGAAGGAATGAAAACACGTTAGGACATAAAATAGTCACAAAACGATGTTTCTATTACTTCCAAAAATGCACAGTGTTGTTACAGTAATGAAGGAGGCCGGTATCCACATGCGACAGATAGATCTAGAGGTCTACAACTAAAAATAAAGAAAATATGAAGTCCTTAGCAGAATGTGTAAGGATCTAGAGCGTCCAACATAGCAAATGAGCCTAGATCTTACATTTATGGATGAATCTGTAGAAAGAGAAGGAGGGAAAACTTGAATTTGAAATGCAACTACCAAAAAGAAGCATTTAATGCCTAAAAATCCTCCTACAGAATATGTCGAATGCACTTCCCTGGGTTTTTTTTGGCGTGTTGAAGAAGGAAGAAGGTCAAATCAGATTAAATCAGGTGGTTGGAACAATCATATTTGCTTCATTAATGCTCAAAGAGACATTTTCCCATTTCTCACCTACCAGATCCATCAAGAATTTAAATTTGAATTTATTAGCACTATAGTTAATATCAACATATCTCTTAAAATTCCAAGCGCACGTCAATCAGAACTCTGTAGAAAAAGATATGACTGTCAGAAGATGTCAGAGTCATCGGTGCACACAAAACACATGGTGCATGCGGATTGGCTGAAATGATGGCCAATTATGCAAATATTTTCCATTTTTGCCACATGTCACTCACTGATTTTTTGCAAGGATTTGGCTCCCTGTTAGTGCATTTTGGCTAGTTACGCATGACACACTCAAGCATGTCAAAATATGACCTAGAACAGAACGACGTAAAGGAGGGCGCGAGGAAAGGGTACGTAGAATAAAATAGAGGAAGGCGCAGAGGTACATGAGTGATGTGCATGGGAAATGAGGAAAACTTGTGAGCAGAGAATGCATGGTCAAGGTACAACCATTACAAAGTGATGGCCGTGGTGCATGAGAGGGCCACGAACTTATCTAATTGAAGCAAGTGTGAAACATGCATAGGGTGAAGAAACTACTTAGGAAGAAAGTGAATGTGTAGGAGGTGGGCGTAGGGGAGGATTGGCACAAAGAGGAAAAGGAAAGTGAAAGGGGAGAACAAAAAGGGTGCAAGGGCTCTTGAGGAAAAGAAGGGCGCCAAGGGGAAACTGCAACCAAGGAAATGTGCCAACTGAACCTAAGCACACGCAACCTTCAATGAGGAGCTGAGATCCAAAATGTGTATACAAGTTATCCAAATAACTAGGAGAGTTATTTGGATAACAGTTTTGGCGACTTTTGGGGCCATCTTCTTGCTAGATAAAGAAGATCAGTATCCTGAATCATTCATTGGGCATGGATTCTGTTATGTAATTATAAAACTTCCTCAGTAGTCACTTTGAAATATCATTTCTTGACTCTATTTTAAATCTTGCAACTGTTAAAAGAATATTTACATTCTATACGCAAAGGAAGAGGGTGCGTAAGAAGCATGCGAGAAGAAAGAACTATGTACAAACAAACAATGTGCACGCAACACACTTGGAGGAATTAAAACTACTCTAATATATATATATATATATATATATATATATATATATATATATATAATGATGTAGAAAACTTAATGGAAGGGTTTGAGATAGATCCCATTTATTGGGATTTGCAGCGCGCCTCCATCAAGATGAGTTAACTCGAAAGAGTTAGCCTCCTTGCAGGAACTGATGATGTATGGGCCACTCTAAAGTGCATCAAACTTTGAATGGCACCTTGGTTAAGCCCTGTCAACATCCCATTTTAAAACCATTTCTTTGTTGCTTGATGATTTTGTTCTAGCTTGATCATGACAGAGTTCCTTAGCTCTTCAAGATTAACCAGCTCTGCCATTCTGATTTCTCTCTGGTCTGTACCTTCAAATTCCAGCTACTAGGCAAGTGCTAATGAATTCAACTCTAGTGTCAAAGGAAGGGTAGCCTCCTTACCATAGAAAATATTATAAGGTGAAGTTCCCATTTCCTTTTTTATTGTGATTCTATCTTCCTAGAGCGTGCATGAGACCTTTGTATGCCATTGTCTTTGGTTGATGTTCATTGTGCACTTTATAATTCTAATTAGGTTCTTGTTTGTTGACTCTGCCAAACCATTTCCTTGGGGATAATAGTTGGAAGAGGTTTTCAAATAAATTTTCATATTTAGAGCCCAACCAGTGATTTTTATCCCAAGGAAATCCTTTGCATTATCATAGATAATGTTTTGAAGAATTCTGAACCTTATGACTATACCCTCGAGAAAGTCAAGGATGAATGACTCGATTGATTCTTTGAGTGTGATAGCTTCCATCCATCTGGTGAAGCAATATATAGTTGTCAACACCCACTTATGTCCAGCACTTGAAGGTGGATTGATTATGCCTATGAAGTCAAGACCCCATTGTGAAAATTTTTGATCTACCTAGATTGGTCGAAGGGGAAGTGCTGCCAATCTTTTCTTTCCTACAAAGAAAGTGCATTCCTTGCATTTTGTGACCCACCTATGTGCATCTACAAAAATGGTAGACCAAAATATACCTACAATTATGATTTTCATTGTTGTATTTTTGGCAGAAAAGTGTCCACCAGAGAAATCCATCATGAAATTATGCTAACATTTTTTCAGTCTACGCACCATTAATACATCTTAGCAACACGCCATCAAGATTCTTCTTGAAGATAAGTCCATCAATCAACACATAAGGGATAGATTGTAACCTCAGATGTCTTCTCTTTTCCTTGTTTAAACCAGGAGGGTATGCATCCTCAGAAAGGAATGTGATTATGTCCTTCATCTAGTCACACGTGCCAGGATCTGCATTCTTTTCAAGTTCTGCACATGGGAGGACCTCATCTAGAAATAATGAAGCTTCAGATTCATTCTGTGTATCCTCAACAATCTTCCTACAGAGCATGCTACCTATTACCATATTTTTGGCCTTGATATTCACATCATACTCCATGATTTTGGTTACCCATCATGTTCTTTTCTCACTGATTTTGCTCCCATGATGAAGTCTTTGACAGAAGAGTGAGAGACTAACACCTTAATATGATTGTTAGTAAGCATACTCTTGAATTTCTTGAGCACGTGTATGATGGAAAAGACCTTATTTTCCATGTAACTGTACCTTAGTTCATAATCATTCAGTTTCTAGCTGAATAAAGTTGATGGTTGTTCCAGCCCTTGTTCATTTTTTTGCGTCAGGACAACAACAACACTCGCATCAACACCATAAGCATAAAGGATGAAATCCTTTGAATAATATAGATTGATGAGTGTTGGCATGTGAGTAATTTATTGCTCGATTTTTTTGAATCTTTCTTTTCCTTTTGATGTCCATCTGAAGGCTGTGTCCTTCTTGAGCATCAAGGTGATGGGCGGAACTAGTCCTGCAAAGTTATGGATAAAATGCCTAACAAAATTGATCTTGCCAAGAAAGGACTGTAGGGATTTTTTGTGCGCTAGAAGGGAAAGAGCCAGGATGGCTGAAACACGCTTAGGATCAATTTTGATGCCATCCTTTGAAACCACATGGCCCATAGAATATTTCCCTGCACCACTACAAAATTGCATTTCTTGGGGTTAAGAGACACCCTAAACTTTTTGCATCTCTCAAATACTTTCTCCAGGTGTGCCATATGATGCATGGTTTTCTTTGAGAAGATTGTTATGTCATCAAGATAGACCAAGATGAACTCATTAATGTAACCTTTGAAGGCAATATCCATGGCACCCTGAAATGTTGCACCCGCATTTGAAAAACCATAAGGAATTTTCTGATATGAATATGTTCCCCACTTGTTTGTAAACACTATTTTGAATTGATCCTCTTCCTTGAACAGGATCTGATTAAAACCTGAATATCCATCTAGTATCAAGAATCTCTACGTGCCAACCATAGTTTGCAAAATCTACTCAATTGAAGGCAAAGGATAATGGTCCTTCAAATATGCCTTGTTCAAATCTCTGAAATCAACACAGAGTCTGATCTCACCATTATTTTTGTGCACTAGAACTAGATTTGTGACCCAAGTAGAGTATTTAATGGGAAAAATAATTTTTTCTTCAATGATTTTGGATAATTCCTTTCTCATGAGGGGCTCTATCTTTGGATTGACTGGTCATTACTTCTACCTTCTAGGCTTGATACCAGGGTCAAGGTTAATGGAGTGTTGAGAAACACTTGGATCAAAACCTTTGAGGTCTTCATACTCCCATGAGAAGATATCACTAGATTTTTGACATGGAGAGATGATGGCCTGCTTTTCATCATGCATGAAATTTTTATTGAGCAGCAGCTCTTTTCCATGTGCACACAATAGTGATTGTGGAACTATCTTCTTGCGTAGCGTGTATGTACCTTTCTTCACCCTTGAACTCATCATTAGGGTTAAATGTTTTCTCTAAGGTGACCATCCCTTTAGGAAACTTGTTTGTCTTTAGTTGAATCACTTGGTCACCATAGCTATCATGCAAATCAGCTTGCATACTTGATGCAAATTCAGATTTATTTTGGATGAACTAGATGATATACACGTCACTATCAAACACTTTTCAACTGGCGTTGTTATCTGGAATGGATGGTCTGATCACCATCTTAATGTGTTAAGTGTTTCCTTTGACAAATTCCTCAGTAGGAGAGAACTTTGAACCAAGCACGACCATCTGGTCAGCTTCATTGTTCATTTTACATGGCACCACCTACAAATTTAGAGCATCAAATCTCTCAAGGAGCTCCCAAAATATATGTTTATAAGATTTGAGAAGCTTGTTATTTGTCTGGAATTTTTTGGTAACCTAGTGGATAACCAATTCTGTGTCCCCAAAGATCTGCAACGTCTTAATTTTCTTCTTCTCAGCAATGAGCAAGCCATGCACCAACACTTCATACTATGCCACATTGTTAGAACATGTGAACTACAGCATGTGCATGAAGAATAATTTCTCATCCTTAGGGGAAATGAGAACCATTCCTGCTCCCATGCCATTTCTGCTTCTAGATCCATCGAAGTAAAACTTCCATAGACCTAATTCAACCTTTTCTTTCTTGAGCATGCGCGACAAAATAGCTTCTTCTTCAAGAATGCGGTAAGTACCAAGCCCAGTTTCATAAGCTTCAATTCTTCAGCATATGGATCAAATTTATGGTGCCTCTCCGCCCATTCATCAAGTACTAGGTCAGGAATAGAGGGTGGAAGAGACTGCTCTTCAAGAACTGAAGCTTGTTCTTCTTGGATTAAACAGTTGTCTTGGAGAGGGGATGGGACATATGACTCTACATGATAGGAAAATATAGGCTCATCTTGTATGGTAAATTGGGTACCATACCTTGTCTTGAGTAACATATGAGACCAATCAGAAGACAAGTAACCACCCAATTTAGCAGTAAAGTCTCTTGACAAACATAGGGAAAACAAAGGAGGTAGGTCAATGATTGACACATCTTGAGTTATTGTTAGGCTTGGACATGCATGGAGGGTTAACTCAAGATCCTTGATGACTCCTAAGGTGGTGATAGTTGAACCATCAAGTTACAGGACTCCTTTAGATAAAGGGCTATATTTAAGACCTAAGACATCAACAATCTTCTTGGGCATAACAAAGGTACTAGCACCCGAGTCAATCATGTAATTATGCACTAGGTGTTTTCCTATGATCAAGAACATATAAAAGGGTGGGGTTTTAATAGCTTTACTTACTTGCTTTTCTCCTTCTTTTAAGATATTGATAGAAGTGCATGTGATTTTGCACAATTGGATCAACGCGGGAGTTATGCCAGAGCTTCATGCAACAAGTCTCTTTGAGAAGGAAAGATCAGGACATCCCACATTGTGACATTTATGTTTGTTCTCTTCATCTGGTCCACAATGTTGAATGGAAGGCCCCTTGTCTTGTGTAATTTGGGGAACATCATCCTTTCTTGACTGTTCAGGCATGGAAGCCTAGAATTTAGCTAGAGAAGAGGCTTGACCTACCAAAGGAGGGGCGTGCACTGCTTTAGAAGGATATTTGTGTGGGGTATCTTGTGTAGGGACTTGGGCGTTTTACTACTGGATGCCTTGGCTACATCTTTCTTCTTATGAGGATCTACTTGTGTCAATGGGATCATGACATTTGCATGCGTATGATTCTAACATTCTCTATTCTTGTATCTTGTGTTGTTCTGCAACTTGGGCGTGAGGTTTGTTTGTATCATCTGATACAACTTGGTTGATTACAAAGAATTCCTCCGCACTGAAGAACATCAAATTTGTATCTCTGGAGGAGCTTCTAGTATTTCTTGGTTATCCTCTTCAGGGGCACTTGTTGAAGGCTCGCATGTTGAAGCATTCTGGATCATGAAGGATTGGGCATGTCGTAGCATTCGCACAATGATATTTGACTATGAGGCATGTTGTAAGGGAAGCACCATTCTGACTCTTGTGCCAAATTATTCTAAACTGGAACAAGCACCTTTTTGACTTGCACTGGGTGTATGGAAGAGAAGGCATGGGAGGAGACAACTTGTAAGGGAAGACTTGCAAGGGTAGATGTGCATTGGGATGCCATCTATCATTCTAATGGTTGGTGCATGTATCTTTGATTTCCATACTGATTTTTCCAAGGTTAATTGATTCAGCCATGTGCCTAATTAGAACCACATCTATAGGATTGCACTTGTTGTTTATCTAATGATACAACCTTGTTTGGCAAGTTTCTAATCAGGGACTTCTCTGGAACTATTCATCTTCCTTCTGCTACGCTGGAGATCCAGGGGTAGGATGTTAAGGCAATGATAGTTTCATGCTTTACTCAGGAACATAGATAGGGGCCACAAAAGGTTGGGGTGCTTATGAAATTTATGGGAAAAAGGGCATATGTGGTCTAGGATCTATCTTTCCCACTTGAATAAGACTATTTTCTGCCCTTATTACAATACTATAAGTAGCTGGCAAATTCCTACCTCCCATGCATTGAATCATAACTGAGATATCACTGTTCATCACTTTTATATAATACAGAAAATCATGTTGGGTTGTAGGTCTTACCAAAATATGGATTCTATCCCAAGTCTTATGAAATCTGATGTTGAAATAAGTGATCTACTCATTAGGCACCCTTTTTGTTGTTATTAGTTGCTTCACTAGAGATAGGTGATCTTGACTTATCTTCAAAGTAGTTGCAAAGAGTTGTTCCCATCTCATCCTAGGTGGTGATAGATTTAAGTCTCAAGCCTCGGTAACATTGGAGATGCTTTACCTTTGAAAGAGGTTGCAAGTAGCCTAACTACTACATCATCATGTGTGATCAGATAGAGTGAATACAAATTTTCTATATCCTGGATATGTTCCTAAGGGTTGACTTGATTCTCACCAGTAAAATATGGAAAACTCTTGTGCATGCCATTTGACATATCATGTTTCACATCCAGAACCAAGGGACTTCCTCCAGTAAAGTTTGCAAAGTTTCTAATTGGAGGTGGTTGATGTGCCATTTCAAGCTGCTCGTAGGCTCCCTATTTTGAGAAGGAGTTGAATGGGCATGATGCGCTTGGAGATGGAGATGCACATGCAGATTTTTGGAACAAACTCTTCTAAGGGATAGCTGGAGGTACTCAAAAGAATCTTCAACTTCTACACTTTTTCTTGTGTGTACTCTTCTCATGAAAGGAACTCAAGACTGCTAAAACAAAGATTTGAAAATGTTGGGAGTCATCCAGATGTGTTTAAATGATCCTCCAAAGGCTGAAATACTAAGTCCACACACCAGAACTTAGAGATATGAAATTTGAGCTTTCAATGTTGGTCCCACCAGGTGTGCCATTTAAATTGTTTTCTCAAACTTTGCACCCACATCTCAGATCTTGGAAGGGCCGAGTTGTTTGAGACCACAATGGAATCATGCCCCCAAGTTGTGGGACCTTGCGCGATTGGGACATATCTCTGGAGAAGGCCGGTTCCTCTATCTATTTCTACTACTACTGCTAGTCCTAGTGCTGAGAAGGGGAAACTAAGCTAACAATGACCAAGGGACCATGGGATAGAAGGATAACATGAAAGGAAACCTACACTAGAAGGTGATAGCACCAGAAAAGAGGGATGAACATATATCCGTTCTGAGTGAAAATGAAAAGAAATGCATGAAAGGAGGCTAGGCACGAGTAGTACACAGCTAAACACATATTTACCAGATCATTCTCATGGAACACAACCAAATAAGGAACTGTAAGGGACATGAAATGGCACAACTAGCACACAACGTAAAAGAAAAGGAAAGAAGAAGGAATGCAAACACGTTAGGACATAAGAATAGTCACAAAAATGATGTTTCTATTACTTCCAAAAATGCACAATGCTGTTACAATGATGAAGGAGGCCGATATCCACATGTGAGAGCCAGATCTAGAGGTATGCAACTCAAAATATAGAAAATATGAAGTCCTTAGCAGAATGCGTAAGGATCCAGAGTGTCCAATGTTAATAATGAGCCTAACTCTTACATTTATAGATGAATCTATAGAAGGAGAAGAGAAGGAGGGAAAACTTGAATTTGAAATGCAACCACCAAAAAGAAGCATTCAATGCCTATAAATCCACCTGGAGAATCTTTCAAATGCACTTCCCTAGGTCTATTTGGCATGTTGAAGAAGGAAGAAGGTGAATCAGATTAAATCAGGTGGTTGGAGCAATCAGATCTGCTCATCAATGCTCAGAGAGACATTTTCCCATTTCTCACCTACCAGATCCACCAAGAATTTGAATTTGAATGTAACACTGTAGCTGATGTCAGCAACTCTCTGAAAAGTCTAGGCGTGCACCAATCAGAGATCTTGTAGAAAAATATATGGTTTTCAGAAGATGTCAGAGTCGTCTATGCACGTAAGACATGTGGTGCATGTAGATTGGCTGAAATGATGGCCAACTATGCAAAATAATTGTTATTTGTGCCACATGTCAGCTCATTGATTTATTGCAAGGATTTTGTGCCCTGTTTGCGTGCACCTTGGCTAGTTGTGTGTGGCACACTCAAACATGTCAGAAGATGACTTAGACACATAAGGGTGCAAAAGAGGGCACGAAATGGCTCATGGAAGAATACTGAGGAAGGCACAGAGAAATTTGCACACATGAAATGTGCAGGGAAATGAGGAAAAATAGTGAGCAGAGAATGCATGGTCAAGGTGTAACTATTACAAAGTAATGGGTGCGGGACGTGTGAGAGGGCCAGGGACTTAGCTGATTGAATCAAGTGCGAGACATGCACGCATGGTGAAGAAGCTGCTTAGGAAGAAATCAAATGAGTAGAAGGTGGGCATACTGGAGGATTGGAACAAAGAGAAAAAGGAATGTGTGCAAGCGTGTGAACAGAAAGCACGCAAGGGAACTTGAGGGAAAGAAGGGGTGTCAAGAGGAAATCTACAACCAAGGAAATGTGCCAACCGAATATGAGCACGCGCAACCTTCAACGAGGAGCTGAGATCCAGAATGTGTATACAAGTTATTTAAATAACTAGGAGAGTTATTTGGATAACAAGTTGATTGTCAATAATGTTAAAATGATTGCATATGCATATGTTCATATTTATAACAAATAGTAAATAATCCACAGTGCATAAATTGTATCTAGATCTACACCATATGAAAGATTGGCTAAAAAGTGATTATAATGAGATTTACCATGCAAGAACCATATTCAATTACATCTAACACCAATATCCAACCAATATGATCCATTATATTCAGTACTGCAAAACACAGAAGATTCATACATCAATATCTAGTTTCCATGGTCATGCACGCTAACAAATCTGCAACATAACTCTACAATATTCGGTCTCTCTAAACCATGCAAATAAATACATATATTTAGGGGTGGGGACTTTCCCTTCACCGCCCATGCACCTTCCAAAAATAGAATACATGCTAATAATAGCCATGCGTCTTTACAATAGAATAAAAAAGTATGCAACTTCTCTAATAATAGATCTTCCTATAGTTAACTCTAAGAATAAATCCTATTTTTAGACTATGAACTCTGCATGAAACTCAAACTGATGCAAAATCCCAAAAATAGCCTTACGTGTTAACTACAAGTCTTCATATCTTTGCGTGCTCAACATTCTATCTCCAAAAATAGCCTAGATCTATAAAAGTGGCTAAGTCATGTGTACACTTATCCTAGGTGCGTGTTGTTCAGTTATATTTTCATGTTCCTTCTACGCATCCATGTGTCTGCATGCCCAATCCTTATGTGATTTTATACTTGAGCTATCTTTTATTTGCTCAAAATTACCCCATACTAAATTGGATTTCCACCCTCAGCAATGGGTAACCAATTTATCTCTCACAAAGATAAATGAATAATGAATGAAAGAGTGAAGATTTGTTCAAACCAAAAGAATGAGATATCATTTAGCACTCTTCTCCTCAATAGGAAGTATCAATTCTAGATACTCATTCTTAACTTTTGTCCTCCAATTTTTGACAATCGCTTAAGGCCTCGCCTATTGTTTTCTGGGACATTTGTGACTATGGAATATAGCTCATCTTGAGTCATGTTCTCTTTTTCATTCTGTAAGATTCTAGAAACATTTTCCATACTAGAAATCATGCCCTCCATATAGTCCATCTTCCCAGCAATCTGGTTTCCTATCTTCATCAACGCGTTTTCATGTGGTTCTTGGGAACTTGTAAGTGCTTTACGTTTCTCTTCCACCAAAGCAAGTCTCTCCATGCGCCAAAGTGTCTCATTCTTCATGGATTTGAGGACTTCATTTTCTTCTACAATTTTCCTCATCCTAACAATAGTATTTCATGTCATGCACATGTTCAAGGCCTGATCTTCTTTCTTCAATTCATCTCTCAAGGCTTGTAGAAACTGACTCATAACTTGCAATTATTTTGGTAATGGTGGATTTTACCCTTGCTGCTTCCTCTATAGGGTCTTTTGGTCACAGAAATATGCATGTGCCCTTCATCTAAGACTAATTTTACAAGTGTGTGTATACAGTGCATCACAAAAGGAAAATTTTCTGGAACTTGAGATTCCAGATGTGACCTTACCTTAAGAATGTAATCGTCAATCTCCTCGGTCATATTGATCAATGCCTCTGTCATTTTGCCTCATCCTTTTCCTTCTTTGTTGTGAGGTACTTTATTTTTGCATCCCTATCCTTGCTGTCATCCATCAGTCACCCTAATGGTTTCCGCTTTGTCTATGTTTCTACATTCAACCTCTACAAATACTTTTACCAAGGCATTGCTCACTTATTTGTTTGACATAAAAATTAGCTTAGACATTTACATGTCGGAATGTGAGGTGATTTCTTCATTCTACATGAGACGTATGATTCTTCGCACACGTCAAAATTAAGCTCATCCAAATGAGTCTGCATTGACCATGAAAAGTGCTTCCATGTGCACACATTCGCCATCTCCTCATCCATCAAATCCAAACCATATAAGTCCTTAGCTTCCACAGTACTCTATGGAAGCACATGCGTGTATGATTTTGTTAGTATCATCCACATATCCAACTGCAGGAGTCACATAGTCTTAACCTTCTTTTTCCTCCCTTGTTATTTTTCCCTAAGGAACCCAGACACCTGAATCCATAATTTGGCCTTCACCATTTTTCTGCTTTTGGTTATGGTTTTGTGCCCTTCATCCCCTCCTCATCATCCCTCATCTTCTTCATCATGAGGACTACTCTGCATCTCTTAGGCTGCATTGGAATACATGGGGTTATTTCTCTGAACTCATCCTCATCTTCGTCTTTAAGCTTTAACTGATGCCTTTTCTTCTTCTCAAGTTATTCCATCTGATGAAAAATCCATTGGTGACCTCCTTGATGGTTGCGATGACCCTACACCCTGAACCCTTGTCCTCCTAAACACTCTCTTGAATTTTGGCTCTTCGATTGTCTACTCCAAATTGATTTCCATTGTGTTTGTCTCAAACACATTAGAATCTTGCTTTTGTGATGGGGGTGTCATCTCGCACTCTTTCCTATCTCTATCTATAGGATGTACTCTATGTCCCTATATTCCAACCCATCACTATCTTCGTGAAGTTCTTCTTCTTCTTCTTCCTGAATGTGAGAAGTAGGATTTTTAGATGCGAACATGCCAACTTTGTGCTTCCCTTTAGGTGGGCTTGGCAGTTTGAACTCATTCTCTACATAATTTCTTGTTCTCTAGCCTAGGCTTAAGTTGAAGGAATACCAAATGTCATCCCACTATTAACTATTGCTAAAATCATAGGATTCATAGCTATATCAACCGAAATGTATCTTTCAATATAAGAATACTTACCTGGATAGACATAAGTCTTCCGTAGAGTGTGGTAGTCATAGTCTACCTTATCAACATTATAGATTAACCAACGTGCATGCGTGAGATTATTTGAATGAATTCTTGAAAGAATTGCGTGGTGAAAGCATAGGGTAGTTTACACCAAGGAATCCATGTCTCATCCTTCATCACAAAACGTGCAATGCAAAAGTGATGAAAAATTGCAAATTGTACCAACTTACCTACCACCGTAGGAAACTCCTTAGGAAATCCTTGGGACTCTTCATTGAATAGTGTTATGATTCGTGCATAACAAAAAAATCATGCACACAGGATCTAAACAATTCCCTAAAATCTATAGCAGTGGAAGTATAAAATAGAATAATCCAAATCAAACAAAGTACACACACATAACACAACATGTATCGTGGTTCACCCAATGTTGGCTACATCCACCAAAGATAGAGATCTCCTAAATATAATATAACAAGATTACAAAACAAATCTTCAATACAAGAGTACAATGCATCTCTCTAAGATTATATCCTCTCCCCTAGATCTCTAAACGGATCTCCATGAGTACACTACATTCATGCCTCCAAACCACCATCAAATCTCACATAACTAGGAACTACTGCATCTCTGAACTGCAACCAAGTTGTCTATAACTCTGCAAACAAGACCTCTCACATGGGTCTACCAATTTGCAACCATGACTGTGTACCAAGAAGTAAGTTTTTCTCTCCATCACTGCATCAACCTGTGTAAACATGAAGAAAACCTCCTCTACAATATCTAGATCTACATGGATCATCAATACAACATGATCTCATGGATCTATGAATAAAATATCTTACAACAACCTATGGATCTAAACCAATAAAAAAGACTAGATCTACATGGATCAAAAATACATCATGATCTCATGGATCTACAATACAAGATCTCACCAACATGTGAATCTACAAGAAGAAAGACTATGTGTTTGCATACTATGCAAGCCATTAGATTTATACAAGACAATACAAATGAAATACAAAAGAATACATAACCACCTTCTCACCATTCAGATGTACTTGTTATTTACTTCTATCCAACTTCTCTCCATTGAAATTTTTTCTTCATGCAACCTTTTTTCTTCTTTTTATTCTTCTTCATCTTCAACAAAGGCAAATTAACATTCTTACTCTATCCTTATGTTCTAACTCTAGTTTTCTAGCTTATATAAGCTTAGAAAAACTTAGGGCACCTTAGTTATGCATTTATAACCTTTAGATCAACTTTATATTAAAGTTTGATCTAATTCCCATGAGTTAAATATAAACTTTCACGCACAAGTAAATGGTGTCGGTTACCCTGACCATTACCAGTTACCCTGATGTTGACCGACACCAATTACCCTGACCATCGCCGGTTACCCTGATGTTGCCCCAGCGCCGACTACCCTGACTTTTACTGGTTACCCTTTGACCAACGCCGGTTATTGACTAAATCAGCAAGGTGTAAATCATGCTAATTGTGAATTAATTTAGCTCCTCAATCCTAACAACAACTCCTTAATCCTCCACTCTTCCTCAAATGCAGTGCGAAGTCATGTATACAACATCTCTACTCTTGGATTTAATGAGCCACTCATGGTCCCCCTCACAAATATATTTTTCAAATCTCTCTATGAGAGATTTCTTTTCTGTAGGGTACTCCTTGATTTTGTTCTTCGGCCCATCGGGCATTCCAATCTCCACAAACACAAGGGATAGTAGAATAGTGCCAAAGATAATTTTATCACCTGTATGTCCCTCTTCAATGATCATTTTGGTAATGTATCCAGCCAAGTTATAGGTCTCCCCTTGTGATATTTTCTTTGTAACATGTAGCCACAAAGTGTTCAGTTGTTACCATCTCTCCTAGTCGTTCAATTTTGTCAATAAGTGTGAGGCTACCTGTATGACCAAATACTTCCCCAGCTTGTAAATATACATACCTCGGCCACCTTTTGTATAAATCAAATCCTTATTGGTCATTATAATTATGCTTTATCAGTTAGGTTGTTACTCACCTCTATGGCTATGCTTTTCAAACCCCATCAAAGTTCTAATCAAGGGCGCGGTGATCCTCATTTGTCACCCAACAAAATATAAAAAGTTCTCATGGAATCTACTCATAAGCCACTAGTATAAATTTTCTGGCTTTACGAAATAAGGAAGTTCTTACAACTGTAAAACCCCTACCTTTCTTAGGATCTTCTCCCCAACATCGTCGTATATGGACATGTCATTCGTTGTCTATTTTTTTTGTCTTTTTATTCAACAAAGAATCCAACTCCTTGTTATCAGTTGTCATATGGTTATAATCGCTAAATTTTCTTCGACAGACATGGGAATCCAAATCACTGCCCATAATAATTTCCTTTGGGTATTGCATTTCAGAAAAAAACTACTTTTGGGGGCATGTTCGATCTCAATCTCAACTTTCTTTTTTTCTTTCCCCCTTGTGCCTATCCCTAGTGCTCTTTTTGGTGCCATTTTAATAAAAAATATGTGTTCTCTTACCTCCCTTGATCTCTACAACTTAGTTATGTGTGCCCTAGCTTCGAACTCAAACCCTAACCGCCAATCTCCTTTCCCACACACCTTCTCCTTGCTCAAACATTTTCAACAACATGGAGCATAATAGTTCCTTGAACACATATCTGACCAACCCAACTAGTTCGCAGCTCCCCACTCTTCACAACCATTTTATCTAGCTCAGCTCGGAAATAACTTGCTCGATAATTCATAATTGCATAAAGGTAAAAATGGCCTCAAAACTCCTTCCTGTATATAGAGTTTTAAAATTTACCGCATTTATTTCTCCTTCACCTACAATCAATCCCAACATTAACACATCATTCATTAATGTTTCCATGTACTGCTTATTTCCATGCCACAGTCATAACCTTCTGGTCACTCTTTCTACTTCTTGGATCACACAGACTTCCTTCTACATGCCCATATGCACCGAATTACTCTGCCAATGCACCTTCTTCCAAGTAGTTTCCACTGCTGCCCATCCTACCTCGTGTATTACATTGTGCATCCGTTTTTCCATCTGTAATCTTCATTTAGGAGTAATTTCTTTCTATCTACACCCTTCCGAAAAGCACATGCACAAATTTTTTCTTATGCATACCCATCTTCAGATGAAAATCAACTATATTCAACTTGATAATGAACCATGTCTATAAAACACCCCACACTAAGGGTATACACAGTCCTCTGTGCATGAAAACACTTAAATTGTAATTAGCTTTTAGCACGCAAGCGTGCATACTACAGAAAATAATGAACTAAATTGACAAAGCATAACAACGATGAAGGAAACACATTTAAAGGAAATGCGGTATGGGAAACCTTATCTAAGTGGAAATATTTCCTTATTACAAACATCAAAAAGGCTTATTTATAGTAGGGCTTCAGCCTATTCCTGTTGAAGTATCTAAGTAACCGTGTTCCATCCAACGCCTCTAACTGGTAGGTGTTTGAATATGAGTGATAATCGGTAACCGTATATGAGTGATAACATATGGTCCCAACTAATGCACTTTAAGCTATTCCTAGGGTGTCACAAAAACTTTGAATCATATAGAAGTAACATTTACCCAACCTCAAGTTTATTGTCCTTGATGTGCCTGTTATGTCATGCCTTTTGTCTTGGATTTTTACTTACTTCTGACTCTATCTTGTTATGGCATGCTCCTTTCATCCAGCTACATCAATTCATCAAAATGTTCTTCCAATTCCTTCTCATCAGCCAGACCTCCTGCGCGCCACAATACACAAAGAAGGTAACATGAATTCCATGGGGAGAACTGCTTCTGCGCCAAACACTAGTTGAAAGGGTGTTGCCTTATTCAATCTCTTGTAGGTTTTCTGGTATGCCCAAAGTACCCGCAATTTTTTTTTCATCCCATTATCATCCTTCTAACATCACAAATTTTTGGTTAAGGTATGGCTTAATATCTTGATTGAAGGCATCAACAGTTCCATTTTACCTGTGGGTGATAAGAGTGTTATCCTGATGGTTTACAACCATGAATTCATCCAATAATATCTCTAATAGTCTCATTAAGGAAATGATTACCCCTATCACTTGTTAAACATAAAGGGCAGTCATACCCGTTAATAATATTTTCCTATCAGAAACCATGCTGACTGTAGCTTTTGTGCAATCCTTTGTAGGTGCCGCCTACTACCCACCGTGTAAGATAGTTTGTACAAGTTATAATATAATGCAATCCCTATCATGCGCACGGATGGGGAAATAAGGCCCATAACAGTCAATTTCCCACTTCTCAAAAGGTTTTGCATTATTAATAGGCCTTAAAGTAATTTCGTCTCATTGTCCCAGGATTTCCAAGGTGTTGACAATGGTCACATGCCTTACAATAGGCTTTGCAATCCTTGTACAATGTTTCCCACCATAAAATAGATAGTAGAATCTTGCACACGTGGTGGCATCCCTTGTATAGTGTCCACATGCAACACCAACATGAGCCTCTGACTATAATTGAGTCTGCACTCATGCTCAAGTACACACAGGCACAAAAATTCATCATGACCTAATTTGTATAGGTCTCCAATGATCAACATGTAAGGCACTTTGCGAATAACAAGTTGTTTATTTTCTAAGGCCTTCATTCCCTTGGGTGCCACACATATGTGTTAAAAGATAGTAATATCCTCCAATTCTGAGGGCATGCAGTTCAACCTGAATAGTTATACATCTGGCATTGTGTCATCAATGCTCTGCACATACTATCCTTATTGAATCCTTGATAAATAGTTTGGACTATAATTG
This sequence comes from Taxus chinensis, assembly GCA_019776745.2. Classification (NCBI taxonomy): domain Eukaryota; kingdom Viridiplantae; phylum Streptophyta; class Pinopsida; order Cupressales; family Taxaceae; genus Taxus; species Taxus chinensis. The sequence goes on along the minus strand of CM034149.1, from coordinate 877,569,302 downwards.
CTCTTACATGGCTTAACTACCACCGTAAAATTAAACTCCTGAAACAACAGTACCTAATGGCATATGCGCCCCTGCAAAACAGGCTTGTTCACCAAGTACTTCAATGTCATGTGGTCTTTATAAAAGATGAAAGGTGTAGCCAACAAATATTTTTGAAACTTATGGAGCATGTAGATCATAAACAAGGCCTCACACTTTGTCATTGTATAATTTTGTTCTGCTGGAGTCAACCTTCTACTAGCAAAGTAAATAAGATGATTGGCAATCCCTTCTCTAGGTTGAGCTAATATCGCACCAATGTCCATGCCCAAGGCGAATATACATGAACTTGAAAAGGCTTGGACAATGATGGAAAGAGAAAAATAGGTGCTATAGTAATCCTCTCCTTCAGTGTCTCAAATGTGTGTTATTGTGCCTCACCCCAATAGAACTTGTCTTCTCCCTTGAGTAATTCTTCTAAGGGTGCAACAATCTTGGCATATCCCTTGATAAAATTTCTATAATAACCCATGTTCCCCAAGAATCCATGCACCTCAGTTTAGATAGTAGGATCTTATAAGCCCAAAATAACAACTTCCTTGGAAGGATCCACTAGCAATCCTTCTTTGCAAATGATGTGCCCCAACAAAACTCCAAAGGGGGTGGAAAATATACACTTATTAATGTTCAAAGATATGCTCAACTAGCACCTCTCAAACATCAGTCTCATATTATCACAATGATCTTTCAAGATCCCATAGACTTTCCAATCATCCAGATACACCTGCAAGAACTTGTGAATAAAATCCTGGAATGGTTGCACCACTATGTGCATAAAATACTGTAGGCGTATTCTTGAATCCAAAGGGCATGACCGTGTATGAAAAACTTCCCCACTTGGTGGTGAAAGTTTTCTTATCTTGATCTTCGCTAGCTATCCTCACCTTGTGATATCTAGAGAATCCATCAGTGAAGGAGTATATTTTGTGCCATGCAATGCCTTCCAATATTTCCTCAGTAAATGGTGTGGGAAAGCGATCAATCACACGTGCAACATTTAACTCCCTGTAATCCACACAAATCTTGATTCTACCATATTTCTTGATGTTGATCACCATAGGGCTCACCCATTCTAATTCCTCGAATGGCACAATAATTCCAAAAATTAACATTTTGTCAATTTCTTCTTTTACTTTGATACACAAGTTTGAATTCATCCTGTAAGGCCTCTTCCAAACTGGGCACACATCTTCTTTTATCTTTATCTTCATGTACGCCTTTCAATTCATGATAGCCTCTACGGAACAAGTCATAAAATTCACATAATAGCTCAATGATTTTAGCAACTTCAGAGTCATACCAGTAATCTCTGATAATGGCTTCCTTAGGTTCAACATATGTTCCAATTTTCACTTTCTTGGTCTTCATAGGCTTATGATAGGCACACACCTTCTCATCTGCACTGTCCAAATCTTCATGTGTACCCTCTATGTGCTCAATATCTAGGTTCTCTACCTCTTCTTGATCAACTATGTAGATCATCTTACCATTTTTTTCTTTCTATACAGGCGCACCAAAGATGCTATACATCTATTTCTTCCTCTTCAAAGTACACCACCAGGTCTAGTTCTCCTAACAACTCCTAAAGTAACTCTTCATATTTTGCACTATCTCCCATAGTTAAGTGCTTCATAACCTGAAATTTCCTCATTCACCAAAGGTTTAGAAGAAAATTAATCAAAGTTCTAAGTCACACCTTCAGTAAGTTCCTACCAATTTCTAGTCGCCCTATTCAACTTTGTGTAGGCATACCATGCGTGCGCATAACCTAGCAAGGTGAAATAAAACTTGTGTACCCAAAAAGAAGGTGGTAAAGCTTCCTACCCCACTTCCCAGAGTCTCTCACACTGAAGAACATGATTTTGAATAGGATCATTACCATGAAATGCACAAATCTGAGTAGTTCCATTGCTTCTTAGAAACCAAGTAGATAAAGCAAGACTTACTTCTCTCCACTCCAAAATATTATCCCTGTGAACAATCCACAAGCATGTTGTCATCCTACACAGATTATATACTAACATGTTCCTTATTTCCACATGAAATTCCCATTAAACTTCCATAGAAAGTAGGAATACTTATGGATTATCTTCACCTATGTACTTTGGTACCTGGAAGTTACCCAAATGCTTCATATTGTGTGGCTTACTAACGCATGCATCTACACTTCGTACTTCGCACCCAACCATTTCATAAGTGTTGTGCACCAAATTTTCACATGTAACACTTGTAGTATCACTCATTGACTATGTATAATCCCATTGGAGAACTCCTTATTTTTATGGCTCAAGAACTTCTAGATCTCGAATGGTGCACTCATAAATTTTGTTCAAGTCTTCTTCACTTAATGGCTCTACATAATGTGCATATTTCCCATCTGTCAAAATTATGATGACACTCTCTTCCTTATTCTCAATGCTGATATACTCCTCATTGAAATGTAAGTCAGTGTTGTTTGCATAGCACCATGGGTGCCCAAGTAATGTGGGAAAATTTCTAGCTTCTGTAAGAACTAAGACCTCAAAGTCCCCAGTGAACTTGGCCCCTTGTATAGTAATTCATGCATCTTTTTAAAACTCCAATGGGAATTGCCTTAGTTTGGTTTTCCATGAACACCACATTCGAAGATGGTTGTAATGAAGGTCTTCCCATCTATACCCACACATCCAAATTAAGTACATTCACTTTCACGACTATGTTAATCAAAATGTTACTCAAAATCCAACCATCAACAACAACATTTAGAGTAATATCCTTGTCATAATCCAAAATATCTGGAAGAATATTAGCTTGCAAGATTTTTCTCTCGTGCTCATTCCCACTGCATGGAGTGTTTCCCTTCTACTAGTTTCCTAACAATGGAATAATGTTTCTCTTGGTGCAACATTTTCCAAACCTCTTTCACATCATCAACATCTATCTAATGGAGGTCAGCTACTTTATTTTTTCTAACTTATGTGACTGTTCCTTCAAACATTGTATCTCACCCTCTAAATTATGAATTACCTTCATGGTTTCTTGATAAGCCTCCTTTTGATGCATATCGTATGGATATTTGGCATATAGGATTTCCTCCTTAGTAATGGTAGGATTCTGTTTTAGTGTTTTCCTGGTGCACATAGCCTCAACGTGTGTAGTAATCTTCATAGGCATCAACTCAAGATCTAGCATTAACTTTGGCATATGGTGGTCTTCCATGGCACGTAATGTACTCTAACCATTCCCACGCCCTTATTTTTATGTTTATGTTTCTTTCTTAAGTGTTCATACAAGTTTGGGAATTCTTCATAATTATGATTCTTTCCAAAAAAAGTACACACAATATTTTTTATACATTCACGCCTGTAGTGATCAAGAGATCCACATGTATAACAAGTCCCACGAGTGAAATGACTCCTTCTTCCCCCTCGACCTTGACCTCTAAATCCATCTCTATAACCTTGGCCTCTACCACGGCCTCCATCAGAGTGCCCCTCACTATGATCATAGTTATGATGATCACCCCTCTCCTTAAAATTACTTGCAACACCAGTCTAGTGTATGCTAATATCAATGGCATCATGGATCTGATTGATCAATCTACAATCTTCTGTATCATGACTTGAGGACCTACAAATCTTACAGTAACTGAACACATTCTTTCTTATCACGCACTGTAATAATGGGCACCAACTTGAAGTGTGGTCTAAGTGACATATCTTGCAATCCAGCAACAACGAGTACACCGATTTTTGAAGGTTAACTATCCTTATTATTCCCCTCTACTTCATGATCTATACACCAAATTCCACTGCGCATCTCATGTGCTGAATTAGCACATAATTTCTCCAATAGTGTTTCCATTTCTGTAATTTGAGCTTCCAAGAACAGGATCTCTCTTGTTTCCACACTTCTTACTACCTTAGCATGCATATTTTCTTTAAGTGCCTCACATGGATCTATTTAAGTCTTGTGTGAAATTACCCTCCTAAAAGGATTGATCAATCCTTCAATGAACCACTATGCATGTTGGGTTACATGGATGTCATAAGATAACTTAAATAGGATAGTCTTGAACCATGCATAATATTCTCAAATAATTTCAGTAGTTCCTTGCTTAATATCCTTGAGAGCACTTATGATTTTCTACTCGAACTGAGGGATATATAATTCCTCTAAGAAAGCATCTCGTAACATTGTGTAATCCACACAAGTCTGATCAAGATCAAACTTCATGTACTAGTTGTGTGTGTACCCTTGTAATGTAGTTGTAAAATGACTTGCCTTGCGCTATTGAGTTGTAATCCCCTTTACGCACCACAATATATCACACATATGCACATGCTCAGTTGCACCTTCAATTCCTCTATACTATGGCAGATGGAGAGACATCTCCATGTAAATTTGTTGAGGTTGGTGCGTCCCTTGCCCACTAGATTTAGAACCTCCTATGTTTCCTCCTATATTTCCACCACCTCCAAATCCACCAGATCTATTAGCACCCAAGCCACCTAATCCTCTTGATCCACCCCCTTCTAGTAGGTAATGGACCAGAAGATGCACTACCTTGTGTTTCGATGGTTTTGCTAAAATGCACACCCACGGTCTACAAATTTTCACTACTTCTAGATGTGACACCAAGGTTATGCGCACCCACATTTTATGTCAACGATGCACCAAAAAAGATACCTCCAATTGGTCCTCCCAAATTAAGTAGATGACGATTACGCCATAAATGAATAAGCTCCCTGATTAACTCCTAAACTTGACTACAAATTAAATCTGTCTACTGCAACTCTACTACTCACACTAGCTTTCTTATTACTGACTGTCGCAGAAATCATAAAACCAAGCACAAGGGCTAGGTTTCCACATAGATTCAGATGTGCACTTGTGGCCCATGTCATCTCTACTAGCACGCTCTCATATAAGGCTAAAGATGGTTCCCTACCATGCTTTCCAAAATGGGGGAGATCCAGATGCTATGGCTCCACATCCTCTATGTGAGCTCTAAATCCTTCACAAACCATCTCTCTTCACAACGCCATCCGTTCAGCAACTTCACATTGCTTCACTAAATCCCCCTCATGTGCCTTGTTGAACTTAAGCCACCTTTCTTCCCTCTGTCTTTCTGTTGCTAGGTCCACCATTCTTACCAGACATGTTCCTTCCCCCATGCATGGTATGGTTTATTTATTCATCAGATTCTCTTCTAAATCCAGGGTTACAATCAGGATCTTGATCATTAGTGGAATACTGCACAATTACGATCCTTTATGTTCACGCAAAAACTGAAACTCAGCAACCTCCGAGGAAAGAGTAAGTCAAAAATATGTACTCAAGAAAATATTTGTTTCAAACACTATGGAACCAAACATCCACAGAGCACATCCAAATCAGATCTGCATCATAAAAGGCCTAGAATTATTCCTACATGCAAACAAGCATGTGAAACCTACAATTCCTCTTAGATACATAAGTAACAAGCCACTCATACAGCTCTATGGGAAAGATAGTAAAGAATGTCTCATATAATGTGTCATACATATTTTTCTCAACCCACGTGCATGCATTAAAATTAGTTCCAATGTTGAAGTTATCAGAATACTCTTCTTCCAGATATACTAATCACTCCTCAATACTGGCCAAGGTCAACCGGTGCGTCTTCATCACACAACATCCTGAGAAATAGCTGAGAAAGAGGTCCCGGCAATGGAACCAATGATGTAGCCTAGAATTCACTACAATTGCAAATAGCCTAAGGCACATTGTCACATCACTCAGCCTGAACTAAGCGCTCACCCGAAGCACACAAGGGTACCAGGTCTCTCTTTAGAGTTACTTTTCTAGAATGTTAGCATGATTGCATATGTGTATGTCTAGAATTATAACAGATAGTAAATAATCCACAGTGCATAAACCATATCTATATCTACACCACTTGAAATATTGACTAAAAAATTATTATAATGAGATTTACCATGTAAGAACCATATTCAGTCACATCTAACACCAATATCCAGCCAATATGATCCATTATATTAAGTACTGCAAAACACAGAAGCTTCATACATCAAGATCCAGTTTTCATGGTCATGCACACTAAAAAATCTACATCATAACTCTACAATAATCATTCTCTCCAAACTATGCAAATCAATACATATATATAGGGGTGGGGAATTTCCCTTCACCACACATGCACCTTCCAAAAATAGACTACATGTTAATAATAGCCATGCACCTTTACAAGAGAATAATAAATTATACAAGTGCTTTAATAATAGATTTCCTATAGTTAACTCTAAATATAAATCCTATTATTAAACCAAAACTATGCATGGCGCTCGAACTGCTGCAAATCCCATAAATAGCCTTGTGTGAACTACAAGTCTCCATGTCATCGCATGCTCAACACTCCATCTCCAAAAATAGCCTAGTTCTGTAAAAAGTGGCTAAATCTTGTGTACACATGTCCTAGTCGTGCACTGTTCTATTGTATTTTCATGTCCTTCTATGTGCCATGTTCCCACACGCCCAATATTTATGCACTTTCATACTTGAGCTATATTTTATTTTCTCAACATTGGTGAAGAATTAAGACCTACTTTAAATAGGCATGGTGAATTAAAGGCCTATTTTTATAGCCAAAAGTAATTAAATTATTATTAAATCACCATCACTTGTAAAGGACATTTGACGCCTTATTCTTCTCGTGTGAAGTTGGATCTTGGGAGTGGAGTTAGAGGATGTTAATCAAATACTGGAGAATCAAATTATGGATATTTTATTCTTTATACACTAGGTCTATAACCAAGTTCCTTGCTTGGAGGCCACAGAGTAAATTCATATTATTTATGAGCTAGTTGTTGACACTAAGATCCAACTTAGCTCTATGTAGAGGCTAGAGGTCGTGCAATAAATGGTAATTCAACAATATGGTGGAACTCGTTGACATTAGGAACTATCTGAATTATCTTTGTGTAAAGGTTGGAGTTCATGCAGCATAGGAGAATTCAACATGAGGTGCAAAGCCAGAAAGCAATGTCGGAACACTAAGAAACTTTCCAAGACCAGTCTAGGTTCTGTAGGACTGATTGGCCTAGAGTTTGGGTTGAACCAAAAACGTAATTATAGAATTTTAATTTTATTTATAATTATAATTGTAACGTTATAATGAATTGGTTCAGCATTTAGTCAACCCAGAGACGTAGGGAATTTCCAAAATCTATTAATAACTCATATGTATTTTTGGTTATTTTTATTTCATTGCATTTGTTTAAGTTTATTTATTTTCAGGGTAAAATTGGAATTAAGATAAGTTTCCTATAAGGATCTATTGGTAAAAAAAATTGACCATTTTACGGATCACTGCTAGTGTAAAGATGGATGAAACAAGGCCTCAAAAATTAAGTGCACAAAAATTGATCATTCAGAGGGACCACACTTTAAAGAAGAATAAGAAGTATAAAAATATGAAGAAGTGGAATGAAAATATACTAAGGCACCATCAAAAATTATACATAAAAATCATGAATAAAGTCTAATTCTTGGTGATAAGTATGTTGGATTATAAACTAGAATAAGAATATTAAGTATATTTGAAAAATTAAACTTCTATTTGCTATCCAAAATTAAGCCCAAAATTTTTACAGAATCTAGCAATGAAAAGCATTGGATTGATGCTATGAAAGAATAATTGAATCAAAGTGAAAAGAATGATACATGGGAACTCATTCCTATACCAAAAGATAAGAATGTTATTGGTACCAAGTGGGTGTTCAAGAATAACTTGAATGAAGATGGATAAGTACTAAGAAATAAAGAAAGTTTTTTTTGCAAGGGGTATGCTCAAATGTAAGGTATTGGTTTTGAAGAAACCTTTGCCCCTATTGCAAGATTAGAAGCCATTAAAATGTTTCTAGCATATTTTGGTTTTAAGAACTTCAAATTTTATCAAATAGATGTGGAATCTACTTTTCTAATTGGAAATTTTGAGGAAGAAGTATACATTCAATAACCAGAAGGTTTCATCCTATCAAAAAATAAGGACAATGTGTGCATATTAAATAAGGAACTATACGGGCTAAAGGAATCCCCCAAGGCCTAGTATTAAAGGGTTTATAGTTATCTATGAGAATAACGTTTTAAAAGGGAGTTGTTGATAGTAATCTCTATATCAATACTAAAGGTGAGAATCAATTGATTGTTGTGGTATATGTGGATGATATTAGTTTTGGAGGAGATAGTAAAAAAATGTCCCGCGATTTTGCAAAATACATGGAAAAGGATTTTTAAATTTCCATGTTGGGTGAGTTGTCATTTTTCCTTAGTTTTTAAATTTATCAATCTAACAAAGGAATGTTTATCTCCCAAACCAAGTATATAATGGAGATGTTGAAGAATTTTAGAATGGAAGATTACACACCTGTTAGCACACCCATGATTGCATTATGCAAGTTAAGTAAATATGATGAATCTCCTAAATATAATCAGACACTTTATAGATACATGATTAGTATATTGTTATACACCATAACATCAAGGTCAGACATCATGCAAGTTGTAGGATTATTAGCACATTTTCAAACAACCCCAAAAGAAACACATGTGCAAGCAGTGAAAAGGATATTCAAATATCTAAAAGGCACTTTTTACTATGGCTTACGGTATCCAAGAGGTGAATATTTTACACTAATATCATACACATATGTAGATTGGGCAAGAAGTGTTGATGATAGAAAGAGTATAAGTGAAGGATCATTATTTCTTGGAAAAAATATTGTGTTATGGCTAAGAAAAAAGTAGCCTTCAGTTTTTTAATCTACGGCTGAAGTAAAATACATAACAGCAGTGTCTCATTGTGCACAAGTCCTTTGGATGAAGAAAACATTGAACCTTTTAAGATAGAATATCAACATCCAATATCAATACTCTTTTATAACACTAGTGCATTAACATTTCAAAGAATCCTGTTATGCAATCTAGAACAAAACACATTCCAATCGAGTATTAGTTCTCGAGATAAAAAATTGTAGATCAACAAGTAAATATGGAGTACATTGTCACAAAGGAACATATAGTAGATATCTTCACAAATACCCTCCCAAAATAAACTTTTGAGTTTCTAAGGCAGAAATTGGGAGTGATTCATTCTTCATCTAGTCATTAAAACCGTCAAGAGAAGCACGGATTAAGGGGTATCTAATCATTTCATTATTCAACTCCATGGATATTTTGGTGATATACATTGTGATTGAGTTGTATATCCTTTTTCCATTGATGTCAAAGGGGGGGAGTTAAAGAAATAGGGATCAGTACAATAAGATGAATAAGTCCATAAAGTGGGAGTATTCTAGTTGGAGATGATTATTGTTTTGTAGGGTTGCCTTCAATGACAAAGGGGGAGATTGTTGGAAATTTTTTCATTGATTTCAAAGGAGTTTTTGATGTCACAAGAGAATGCATGGAATAGGATTCATTGATCTCAAAAGATAATGCACAATGATCAAAGATAAATAGTTTCCTCGATGTACTATAATGACCAGATTTAATATAATAACAATGTATGTAATGAAAAACAATCACATTTTATACCAAAATTTTAATTATGAAAGGGTCATCAACTTCATCTAAGGAAATAAAAGAAATAAAAAATATGAAATACAATCCTCGTTGATCCACTACGAAGGAGTTAAATAATTTAATTAATATTAATTTAAGAGACATGTCTTTTTAAAGTCACCCCTCTTAGGAAGAGGCACATTAAGGATATAAAAGATAGATGAAAAGGTTGAGAAAGACAATAAAAAAATGAAATATATACATCATTTGAGAGAATAAGTGAAAGAGAGAAAGAGAAGAAGTAAAATGAGAATATCATTTGAATAAGTAGTAAGAAGAAAGAACAGAATATAAAGCAATCTGATTTCATTAATTAGACCAACATCCATGTTGGAAGTATAATATATTTTTTTTGTATGAAGAGAAGTGGAATGGCCATCATCTGGTTGAAGAAACAACTATAGGAGGTGAAAACTTATATTTTTTAGGGTCAGTGCCTCAAAAAAATTGGGGTTTACTGTCTCCAGTGGGTTGGTGCTCATGAATTGGTTGAGTTGGTGTTTAGCATTGGGGGTTTGTATCTCTAGTAGGTTGGTTTCTATGAAATTTTTTTAAAGCATTTAATTTCGGGTTGGATTTGGATGGTAGATCCAAGGAATCATTTTTTATGGTTTTTCCCGAGAGAGGGTTTTCCACATAAATATGGTATTACTCTATGTTAGTTATTTTAATGCTTTTAAATGCTTTAATTATGGATATAAGTTTTTAATCACTAAAATTTTATCTTAGATTGATTCACCCCCCTCTTAGTATAAGTGTGTGCTTAACAAAACATACCTAGAAAGAATGCCTAATGAGACATGGATTCAATGGGAGTTTTGTGGTGTAAGTTATCCTTCTAACACGCCCAAGTGATGCAGGAACATCTTCTCCATTTTGAAAATTTTGGTTTATCTGCTCAATTTTGGTTTGCAAAATATATCTAGAGGGATTAGGAGTTTTTTGTAGGTCTTATTTCTTCATTATGTGTGTTTTTCCTAGTTCAAGTCTTGCCAAAATTTGAATTTCATTTTTTCCCTCCAAAGGTGGAATTCAGATTTGTAAGAACTTTTGGCTTGTTTCTTAGAAAAAAATTGTGTGTTCTTAGATAAATTTACATGTAACAAGGGGGTAAAAAGGTCCATCAAGGGCTTGAATTCATAGTTTTTTATCTAGGAAGTTATGCTCTTAGTTTAGAATGTAATACCTTGGACTAACTTTGAAAACTCATCGTGTTAGTGTAATTTTAAGCTTAAAATGGGTGTGTAGAGGATCTTGAGAGGCCTAGCTAGAGAGAAAATGAATCTTGAAGGTATATAAATCAAAATGTAACTAACTTCAACCATTATATTCATGCAATATCAATAAAATATCTCTCCAAGAAACTCAAGACAAAGTGTTATGAGAAAACAATTATTTTCGCTACAATGTTTAATGCATTAGTGGATACTTTCATTACATGAGACAATATAGAATTGAGAAACGTTTTTTTTTACCTCCTGATATGTTTTTTTTAATATCTTATTGAGAAGTTATTGTTTGATTGATTCTGGGTAAGTTTTTATTTTGTTCCTATTAATGTTGTTGAGCATGTTATCTTAGATTTATTGTTACAGTTTAGAGAGGAGTATTTGGGTAATGATTTGAGATCTCAATATCAAGGAATTTTCAAGACCTAAAGAAGATGTATAAGGTTAGTTTTGAACCTTTAACAATCCTCACAGTTAAAGAAAATAGAAAGGAGTCCTAGAAAGTAAATCCTGCAATTATTCTGAGATAGAAACAAAGTCATGCAACCACTGTCTACGTGATAAAATGTGACTGCAAAGAGTAGTAGAATTGGTTTCATAACTAATTTTATTATTTGATAGTATCTTTAGACTAACAAAATCCTTTCCACACCAATATGATTAATTAATGTTGAGAAATGAGAAAGAAATATTCAATTTAGTAGTCTCAGACTTACATAGGCTTATAAACCCTACAACTAATGTTAGGAAGACAAAAAAAGTGATTTTCTCCAAAATGAACCAACCAATTTTATGGAAAATTTGTAGAAATATTTGTAGGATTATCTCCTAAAATGTTTTCAAGATTTGAGGTTTAATCATTTCATTTCGAGTTAGATATTGGTGACTGATTTTTGTAACTATTTTATAGACCTAATAAGAACAAAGCATTGTTAAAGAAGTATGGTTCCTGGTAAGTATTCAGGCTTAGAACTTCTAAGGGAGATAAATGAGGTTAATTGGTGATTTATAATCTCATTAGTTGGTTTTAAATATCCTAATAGTTCCCATTAGGTCAACTACAGTGAATTCTCATGACTACTAGGCCTGTACCAGTCTAGATTTCACCAAAAAATAGGGTTGAAGTTATTAAGGAGTATTTATTGAATACTAGAGAGAATATATCTATCTTATTAGAGGTGTAAATAAGGTAAGTAAACCATTTTGATACCTTTATCAATAGTAAGAAATTTATAGTTAAGATTTGAGCCTAAATCTACCTTTTAAAGAGAAGGATTATAAAACTTGGAGTTGACAACCCGAGAGAGAGAGAGAGAGAGAGAGAGAGAGAGAGAGAGAGAAGAGAGAGAGAGAGCCATCACGAACCTCTCTGCATCACTAAGATGATCTTGGAAAATGTGAATCATGGACTCTAAGTGATCTGTAAACTCTCTACTTTGGAATCTTCTAGAGAATCACAATTATATGTTGTTTTTTTACTTTCAATTTGAAAATAATTTTTTTAGAGCTAGTGAGTAAATTGCTTGTGCTTTAGAACAAATTAACGCAGAGAAATAAGACAATTCTAAGCTTATGAAAACCAACAATTTTATCCTGGAAACCTCCAGAGGAGTAAAACTAGTCAAGAAGGGAAAAAATGCTCTTCCGTCCCACTTTTATAGGCCAATTTTTAATAGAAAGTTATAGAATTTACAATAAGTATGAAAGAGAAGTAGATAATATCTCACACTTCCTCCCAATTACTTGTTTGCTCTACCTTCAAGCTCCTTTCTTCTACAAACTCAATTCCAGTACTAAGAACTCTTTCTCACTTACTATCATGTCTTTGATAATCCATTCCTTTGTTCTCCCCAAGTATTTATAGCCTCCCCCATGTCCTCCAGTGCATTGGATAGTGAGAAAGGTCATGGCAGGCAAGGGACAAAGTTGGACGCTCCAAATTCACATCCATTCACTCTTCTATTTATTTTTCTATCCAAAAGTGACATGACCTCTACCCAGTGTAGAATAATGGTCACATGACTGCCGCCTTGGCTAGGCAAGTGGTTATAGGATCACCACCCTAGTTGGGAAATGGTTATGTAACCGCCGCTCTGCACAGAGCGGCGGTTCTGTTAAAATGCAAACAGAAACTCCATTTCTCCATTTTCTCCTTCTGGTGTTGGCTGAGATGATGAATTAGAGTCATATAGGATCCCTATGGATAACACCTCCCCTACTTAAGAGGCTTTTGTTCCCACAAAATATTAGTGGGGGAGTAGATGAGGAAATAATTCCCTCACTTTCTCCTTTAAGTACCATCGGGCCTACCTTGGTGTCTTTCCTTTCAGTCTAACCTACCAAGACTGCAAACCTCTCCTTGTCTCTCTAACTTTTTCTGCAACACTACATCCTCCTCCAATTCACCTCATGAGTCTGAGCACAATCCTCAATGGAAGGTAACAATTGTAATCCTTCATCTTCATCTAGCATGGATGGCTCGTATAAGTGCAAGTTCTCATAGTTTATTAATAATTACATCCTCATAAATGATGGAAAATCAAGTCAAAAAGAATTTTCTCCAAATTTCTCTAATGTGGTGAAGGTTCCATACTGTAAGGGCTTGATATTTTGTGTTTGACCTTGTGTTCTCTCCTTGCTCAAGTAAGGTCAAACTTTGTCTCCAACATGAGCTTATGCTCTCTCTTGTGTTGATTGTTTCTAGCTTTGTATTTGTCTTGATATTTCTCCAACTATTCTTTGACTTTGAGATGGATTTTCCAGATCCTCTCATTGAATTTGTTTTCTCTAGTCACCTCTGTGTCTCGTGCCTCCTCCTCATCCTGATGCCCAGCTGCTATATCCAGTAGATTTGTAGGTAGATATCCTAAGCATGCTTCAAATGGTGACTTCATAGTGGATGTGTGTACTACCTGGTTGTAGGAATGTTGAATGTAAGCTAAGGAATCATCCCAAGTCCTTGGGTATTTACTGTTATACCCTATAATCAATTATACCAAAGTCCTATTCACCACCTCTTTCTATCCATCTATCTATGGATGGAAGGTCGTGCTCCTCTAATCAGTTAGATCACCCATATTTTTGAGAAATAAAGGATTGATAGATGTGTGTGGTTTGCCGCCTGACAAATTTCAGAACTGTGGATTTACAACTCCCATTGCTTCAAGAATTTTATCATTTTTGAATCTTTCCCAGATCTCTTTAGGATAATGATTCAGAGATCTTTCTCAACTTATTCCTATTTTTTCATTAATATTGCATCATATCAAATTATTGTGTCACTTGTACTTCTTCTATTTATAATTTAGGTATATCAAATATTTTTTGGAACGTATGAAGTGGAATCTCTCTTCCATGTGTTGGTATACACAAAATGATCATGTATATTGTATTTTAAGAAGCACCTGGAATTTTTTAAATTTGTCAATGCATTCCAGTTTTCAAAAGCAGCACCTTGAAAACTACCATCATAAAGATATAAACTTTCTAAACTCCAGCAAACATGTCTTCTGAGTCTTATGAAGTTTGTAATGTAGAAAGAATGATCTTGTGCATGCTTCGTTAAAATATTAAGCTCCTTCAACATGGGAAAAATTCCATATAGAGTGTGAGTAAAGTTTCCTTTGTCAGTTAGACGGCACAATAGATCTTTAGCTTTATGTACATCCATGCGTTATTTAAATGTAAATCCTATTAGTGAAGAATATTCATCAAATATTCTACATGTAGGTTCCTACATAGATATCCATTTGGTATCTACATATTTGAGAAGTTTTTTTTCCCTATGTCAGTCCAATAGCAAATTTTTGAAATTCTAAAAATCTCTTCAGACTTCTAGAATAATAGGCATGAAGATCACGTATCAATTCCTCTACTTTAGCTACATTTTCAAATTTGCTCACAATTTTGTAGGCGAGATTCATTCTGTGAGCGATGTAGTGGATAGCAACCATATATGAATCAATAGCTGTCTAAATTCTAACACACAAACCATTTCTTGCTCCCTGCATTACAGGTTGCACCATCGGTTCCGACACAAACTAATTTTGTTGCAATGGCAAAAGTCATCCATTCCGGCGATATCCTTCAGATTTGACAACACCAATTTATATATATTTACAAAATTACAATTCTCAATCATTGTATGAATTGCTAAGAGGTGTGGAGTCCTTATTTTATTAGCAAATGTGTAAACATGAATACATATCCATGAAGTATTATTGACTACAGTAACCTCATCTAAGGAAAGGGAAATACACTTTTCCTTTTGAACAAAAAGTTTCATATCCTCCTTTTCTACTATACATAGACATTTTGCAATCTCCCAGCCACTAGTATCTAACCAATGAGATTGAGGAATGTGTCTTTAGACTAATAACTTGATACAACACTTTATTTTCTCTGAAATCTGACATCGGTCTTCCATTTTTCATTATATGAAATACAGTAGCAAATTGAATACTTTTTGCTTACATTTATTCCTCCATAGCTTTGCTCGATCTGGCTACTATGGTCCCACCTTTTTCATTTATATATTTGACACGTTATTTTTCCTTTTCATACTCTTATGCGTATTTGAAATGTAGACAATATTTTGCATCTTTCCATTTATGTGTTCTGACTATGCTGCCATCCTTTATCTTTTGGGAAATGTACATTTTCCCACAGTGCTTTTCAATTGTGTCCAATTTGAGCTGCATCATGTGCTCCTTCCCCTCTTTCCAACCACATGTTTTGCATCGACATTGTGTTGGAACAACATTACAATTTTTCAGTGTACACAGGTTCAATAAAAGGATATTTTTCAGCCCATTCAAACTGGAATTTTCTTCCAATAGTCCAATTTTCCCTCTTTCTTCTGACATATTTTCTTTTTGTTTCTTGGGATTTAATTTCTGCATCTGAGCTATCAGCAGGAATATTTTGATTCTCATGTATCCTTTTCCTAGAAATAGAACTCAGAGTAGAATCTTCCTCTGCTGGTGTACTTATAACTCGTCAAGGGACGGAATGTTTTCCTCAACATATAATGGATCATCAATATCTATAAATTAATTATTCTGGGAAGGGATTTCTGAAAATTCTATAAATAATTCTATAAAATTGTTACTTATTTATTATTAATTATATCTACAGTTAAATTTTTACATAGTATGAAGAATTCCAATAAGAGTATGATAAAAATAATTATAAAATTTTGTAAGATTAAATAACCAGTAAATAGCAAGTGCCACATACCGATATTTTCAACTGATGTAGAAACAGACTTCATTTTTTGTGATTTTCCAAAATAGCCAAGGAAAGTATTTGCACCCTTTTTTGGACTGGCTGAATTTGTAATCTTCTTGCCCTGATTTCTAGTATCCATGACTTCTTACTACTTAGGCCCCTAGGGTTGGACAGTCAAGGGTTGGACAACTGAGTCATTGAGTGGTTTGATGGATCATGACAGAGGGGTTAGATGCCTAAGTTATTAGATGGCTTAATCCTTATGGATCGGACAACTCAGGGTTGGATGACTGAGGGTCTGGACGGCGCAGGGTTGGATGACTGAGGGTCTGGACGGCGCAGGGTTGGATGGCTTGGGGTTGGACGGATAACTATTGGACAGCTAATGGGTTGGATGGCTAGGTGTTTGACAGCTAAGGGTTGGACTGCAAAGGGTTGGGCAGTTAGGTGTTGGATGGCTAAGGGTTGGATGACTAAGGGGTTAGAAGGCTAGGTGTTAGATGGATCAGCATTGGGTGGATCAGAGTTGGATGGTTAAGAGGTTGGATGGCTCAAATTTCGGAGTTACACGAGTTAGGGTTGGACAACTCAGAGTTGAACGGCTCAGATTTGGATAGCTCTGAGTTGGACGGCTACGGATTTTGAATTTTCTTATGTTTACTTAGGAAAATATGCACACGATATGATTCAAAATTATGGAAAATTACATTCATAAGCTATTATATATGTGTAAAATCTAGGTGAAATGAATAGTATAAGGCACATGTCAGTCAATTTTTTTGGCAAATAAGTCTGCTACGAACCACATAATATTCACCGATTCAAATTTCTATAATCCTCGATTTTCGCAAGTTTATGACAAATTTGCCACTAAAATTTTCCCTGTTGATATGTCGACAAATTCTGAGAATTAAATGCATAAAATAAATAGATAAACTCCACCTGATAGGATGCAACCTCAAGCTTTCATATTTTTATCCCTGTTTAGAAATGTCCACTTTGGTCATATTGTTGAATTTGGTCTTGCCTAACTTGTATGGTTTTGGACCGACATATCCTCCATTTGATCTTTGAATTTGATATTCTTCATTGGATCATTTAATCTCTCTAGGTCGGTCCTTACATGATAATTTACCTTCAAAGCCCTATATTAAAAAGGTTAAACTTTCCTCATTTACTAACTTGACATTCTTATGAACTCCTATTACAAACACTAGCACTAAAGGCACCCAAGGCTCCCTAAATATTGTAAAAGATTACGCAAAATCATTAGTTTAGAAATAACTATAAGTCTAAAAGCACTCTACAAGGTCAAGAAGTCTAGTTTCCCCCATTTACAAGCACTCAAACATCTTCATCTCAATTATTAGCAAGATTCAAACCCAATCTAAGCATTGTCAAATAGGTTCCAATTTCCAAATTAGTTTAATATATTCAGATATCACATGTTAGGTGGAAAATGATGTTTGGTGCGAGGCCTATTTGGAGTAGTGTTGATGTCAATGGTACAAGGATTGCACTTCAACCCAACTAATGTTTGTTTTGTAGGATCTCCTACTCATGACTAGGGTTTGAGAGTTTACTGAGAATATTCAGAGGGCTTCAGAGCATGAGTGATAGATAGGGTTTGATAGCTAAAAACATTTTCAAGTAGGTGTCAATATTAGAAATTTATAGAGCAAGATTCAAAGCAGGGTCAAAACCATACGAGTGAAAAACCATATGAACAGTTCCAAAATAATTGTATGGTCTTGTACCAAGTCATTTTTCAGCTACAACTCCAAAGATAAAGCACTTACATGTTCATATATTTTATTTCTAGCATTCTACACACCCAGAACTTTCCATATCCATCTATAATCAGGTAAGTGCACCCAATCTCTTGTGTTTTTGAGCTCATAGTGTATTTTATACACTAGTTGTAAGACTTAATGTGTTGTTATGATATTACATAATTAATTTTGGAATTTAATTAATCATAATAACTTCATGTAGCTCCTTTTACATACTTTTAGTTTATTTAACTTGATAATCTATTATTTATAATAAGGGTGGAAGCATTTGGTGAACCTAACTCTTAAATTGAACATTGTGTAAAAAACCCTAGTTTCCTTAGGGATTTTTTATGATACTCCTCTTTTTTATCGGTGTTGTATTCCAAATGTTATATCATATCATCATGTCGTTGCCTCCAATGTTCTATGATATTTGAATCAATCCCAAAGTCCCACATGCTCATACTTGGTGTTACAAAGGAAATAACTTTTCTCATCCTTATTTTGATCATACTAACACGATTCTTATTACTCAATCTTATTATGTTTTTGATATATTTTCCAATGTTATTTTTACTATTAACATTGATCATGTCCAAGGTGAAGGCTCTAATACTAACTCTGAGAATCAATATCATTGTCCTCTAAAAGAAGAGGCACAACATCTTACATGTTTCTTACAAGGTAATCCCACTAATATTTATATTTTTATATATGTTATACAAGATCAACTTAAGTATGCTTCATTATCTCATATAGAGATGCCTACTATTCCTACATCTATGGTGCCTATATCCATGGGGGCACATAATCTTGCAATTCAAAATGTATTTATGGCTATTCTTACAACTACTTTTGTTGTTATAAAAAATCATAATGTTTTTTGTGCTTCTTCATCTACCACACAGGCTCTTAAAACCCTTAATCATATATTAGAAGCTCAAATATTACAATGAAAACAAGGTGCATTCACCTCTCCTCATGTTTTTTATTCTTCTCATTTTCTTCACACAAGTGGATTTTTATCCTTTTCCGCGAGCGCGCTTTACAAACCGCGAGCGCGCTTTATAAACCGCGAGCGCGCTTTATAAACCGCGAGCGGCTGGGTATTGTTAAAAAACTGCGATCGCGGATCTATCTGCCGAACCTAAGCCTTGGAAAATCTTTGTTTTTCCCCAACCAAAGCTATAGAAGGTCATTATGAAGTGCAAAAAGGTCAAAAAACCTCAAATCTGCTCTCCAAAGACTTGAACCATAATAAAAAACTGTTTTTTTGCTCCTAAACTTCCAATCTATGATGGAAAAGGTGACCCCCCCATAACATCTTTTTTAGGTGGATTGTATTGATTTCACATCTTACGAAATATTCCTTACCAACATATTCCTTTGAAGTCTCAAGGAATTTTCATTGCAATGGTTTTATGATCTTGCCACACACTATGTGCACTCTTTCACTACTTTGGAAAATCAATTCTTGGAAATATTCTCTATCATCGTTGGATAAAAGGTTTCTTATGCACAAATGTCTAAAATGTGATAAGGATCTAACGAGCATATTATTGACTATGTCCTACATTACAGGACCATTCTTACTAAGATGAACAATATCTTGGCTAAAAGTGAGTTACAATATCTCTTCACACAAAGCTTGTTTTATCCTTTGTAAGAATCAATCATATTTGAAAAATTTCAATCATTTTATCATCTTTGTCACACAATCAAAGAGTGTGAAGCTAAGTTGTTACATATGAAAAAAATCAAGTATGTTGCTAGAACTCATAATACATCTAATCCCAAGTTTCCAATCAGATCTACTTTCAAAGGAAATATTATTGATATTGAGGCTACTTCTAAGGACACTAGCATTATTGTTTCGCAGCCTATGAAGCTATAATTACAAAATACATGAAGACGGTTTACACATTTACCTTGTGCTTCACACATTGTATTGAAACAATTACTTAAATGTAACCTTGTGTCTCTCCCTCCACCATTTGAGGTTGATGTGAGAAATCCTCAAAGTAATATTTCTTACATTGATTCTTATTATGATTAGCATATATGTATTGGTCATGGTGTCCCCAGATTTCACCCTGAAATCTGGGACTACCCTATTTAAAAAAAAAATTGTACTTTTAAAATAATGGGTTGTTTTGTGTTTTTGTTGCCAGAAAGTTCCTATAATGTGTAAAGATATTCCCAAGGAGCTATATTAGCCATTTTCTCCAAATACCTAGATGCCCAAATTTGTTTTATTCTATCATTGGGGTTTTCTGTGGGAAATTTGTATTTAATTATTTTGAGCCCCGTTTGAGGTAATTTGTGTTATATTTTAACCCTGTTATGATCGTACATGTCAATATTCCCATATACCAGTCGGATTTTAACCAGGAATGAATCATGGGCTTTATTTGTGACTTCTGGAAACTTTTTGTGTTTTTGTTGTTTTCCCATTTTGTTTTCTATGAAATTTATCTGGATCAATTCCTTTGACGGTTTGGCCTGATTCTTGGCCTAAAGTGTCTGGAGATCACCTATGCACATTGTTCCAGAAGGAATTCTCCATCAGAGGTTTGGTTCTCTCGAAAAAAAATGAAGTCGTGCACAAAAAATCTTCTTCTGGGCTGGCTGCATTTTTGGAAAAAGAGGGTTTGAAGTAAATCATGGGATTTTTGTACTTGCGTAGCAGGGTACTTTTTTCCATGGAAGCAACACCACTTAAGTCACGATGGGAAAATCAGAGGCAACAGGTCAACGGGAATTTCTTACCTGCCTTGCAGGGTAAAAATTCCCATTGTGAAATAAAAGAAAAATCACTTAAGGCATTGATGGGATTTTATTACCTACCTTACAGGGTAAATAATCCCATTATGAAAGTCAAACAGCTTAAGTGGATTATGGGATTTTCGGATCTGCCTTGCAGGGTAAATAATCCCATTGTCAATTGACTTTTAAAAATAGAAATTGCTCATGCCAAAAAGTGCGGCCCCTTTAGGGAAAGAAGGTCAGCTTTAAATACATTAAATTAATTAATTTCTTCTTCAATTTTGGTGCCCAAGCTTGTGGAAAAGTCAACAAAGGGAAAGTGGACAAAGGAAGTCAGAATTAGAAGTTCTAAAATTAAACAAATATTATTTATTTAATGCAGCCCATTCATGTCAAAAAGTGTGCCCCATTTGGGAGAGGAATAATACTTTTTTAAGTATTAATTGATTTAATTAATTCCTATTTTCAGTGGCTAAAGTCAAAGCATACTGTGAGGCTTAAGTTAACTGGAAGTAGAAGGCTAAAATTAAATAAATTTAATTTATTTAATGGCAGCCATGAGCATGCACAAAATAGGTGCCCCATTTAAAGAGTAAAGCTTATTAAATAATTAATTAATTGCCAAGAATAGGAGAGGCGTTAATTAATTATAGAATTATGAGGATTATATAAGTAGGGGCTCCCATAAGGATGAATTAATTAATTCAAAAGCAGAGAAGTGCAGCCCAGACAAAAAGTGTGCCCCATTTGAAGAGGATTTTTGCTCAAAAGAAGGTTTAATTATTGTTGGAAGCTTCCAAATTTGGTGCCTAGGTTTGAAGGAGGTTGATTTGTGTCTAAATAATTGTCTGCGTAAGTGATACATGTGCTCAGGTGAAGTTGGTAAAATTCATGATTGCTTTGCATGTAAATAAAACATCAAATTTTGGGGCAACAGGCCTGATATATGCAAATTTTTATGATTAAAATCCATTGTTCATGTTCCGGTTGCCATCTTTGTCTAAATTAATTACAGGAATTCACTACATGTGCTTTTATAAGAGAAAGGGAGCTTAAATTAATGTCCAATACATTGAACATATTCTCTGAATGTGAAGAATTATCCAGATCTGCACCGGTTGTAAAGAATTTCGGCCGAATAAAGAGGAAAAGAATTGTTCAGACAAAGATAGATACAGCCATGACAAAGAGGGATGAAAAAGAGAGCACAACAGAGTCATGCATCACTTCTAAATTTTCAGACATTGGAGACACAAACCTAGGTCCGGAACCTCTTTCCAAATTGATTGACAGATCCAGAGCAAGAAAGACTTCCCTCATGCGTGTAGTCAAAAGCAATAGAATTATTCGAGCTGTAGCATTTCCATTCACAGTGCAGTTGCTAGAGTTCATTATGGAGTGTGTTAGGTCTTACCATCCATCATCTAGATCAGTATGAGATGCTACAGGGAAAACAATAATCCGGTTGGAATCACAGTTCATCAATTATTGTTTGAAGATTACGGCATGAAAGGTGGTGACTTCTATTAGCATACAGGATGTCAGCAGTAGGTGGGAGAAGCATAGAGTTGACTACGTGAACATAATGAATAGCATATACATGAAGAATCCCATATCTCCTTCCAAATTCTCAAGAACTCTTCCGTGGTCTAATCTAGTACAAGAGGTTGATGATATTGCCAAATTGTTATGCAGGATAAATGGTGAAGCAAACGCTCACACCTTCTGCACATGGATGTATGCTTTCATCAGGACCATTAAAATCAACAAATTAGATTCAATAATCAATTGGTCAGAAATCATTAGCTACAACATTGGTGAGAAAATCCGGAACGTGAGGCGTACTTTCAACTTCAAAATGACTTCTTATTTGGTATATGCAGCAGCTTCACTAGGCATCTTCTCCAAGCTGGATAGATGTGGTGTTCTTTCCAAGGACCCTATTTTTAAGTGCTACCCACAGCTTACTGTACCTGCATGTAAGAAAGATTTAAAAGTGGTCAATGATAGATTCTTCTACGAATTCATTTGTAAGCTCGACAGGGATCTAAAGGCCAACAAGGTGAGAAAAGAAATGTGGGAAGTTGTGTCTAGAATTAGCAGTCTCTTCATTCAATTTGTGGATTTCACATACCTCATGGTCACCAACTTTTCTGGAGAACCAGTTAAGTTTCCCAGATATCCGAATGATAGATTGGTCACCATGGAGCTGAGCAGAAAACTTGTGGAGATGCACGACCTTCAGTCGAAAGCTTCTTCCCGATCACTATGGGCCATTATAGCTTCCAGAGCATTCATAAAGCCTGAGGAATGGAAGCAGAAATGTTCTCTGAGTATGAGTAAGAGTTCTTCCCAGCACAGCTGAACTTCGATCCCTTTGGAGTAGCCAGGACGATGATCTCCTAGGAGTATGCACATGTGCCTTCATTAGAAGATTTCTGGATGAAGTGCAAAAGTGAGTACGAGGTTAGAAAGAAAGATTTCAGTAGGCTATATAAGTGGAAAGTGTTTGAATTTGGATTAGCACGGATACCTATGGATCTTAAATATGATGGGCATGTGGTACTTGACGCATTCCATCAAATGGGAGGAGATAGAGCTATACTTCAAGAGAACGTAAGGGGTTTCCATACGATTGAGGAAAATTCTATTGCTATTCTTGTGAACACTTCAAACTTTCTGCTGATGAAGGGATATTGCCTTGATGAAGCATTGATGAATCAAATCATGGGAAACTTAGGCATATGATATTCCCTCAAGAGGAAGCATGGAGGAGAAAGTAGTAGAAGGCCTAAGAAGATGAAAGTGCACAGAAGGTCTCATTTGAAGGAGAAGATCACTTCTATGGTTATGATGTTAGTTCCAGCTTCACTAACATCCAGTACTTCACTGACTATTGCACCTCAGTAGGACATTGCCATTCCTTCATTGAATCCGGAAACATCCATCTTCTCTCCTCAACCACTCCGTTCATCACCTGTTCCTGAAGAAACGTTAAAGCTACAGATGGTAGAGTTTGAAAGAGCTTTGTCTTTGGATGATTCAGAGGATGGTAGCCACAACACTGTAGTCGTTTTAGATGGAGAGGAATTAGAGTGTGAGATACTGTTACACTCAGCAACTTGTCATTCTCTGAGAAGTAATTTCTCATAATGGTTGACTTCATAGTTGGTTCCAGAGGCTAGAGATGAAATCAACTTGGAGGAACACGACTTGTAGCTACTCCTGCATCTAGGTGGAAAAGAAAGAAAACCTAAAGTTGCTAAGGTAACTTCAAGGTTGATCATCGAGGAGTCAGGACAGAAGTTTGTTGAGATGTCAGTTCTGGCAGAAGGGAAGAAGGAGGATGAGCTCACGGCAAAAGACATAATAGTAACCAGAGTACCCATAGGTCAAGCCACCACAGAAGGATTGAAGCAGGATACACAGACATTATTAGATGCTATATTCCTTAGGCTTGGTAAAGAAGAGGTGGAGAAAGTTGAATTTTAGAAGTAGGTATCTCAGTTGTGCGAGATTATCGCCAAGGTTGCTAAATCTTCCACTTAGCCCATTTCAGCATAGAAGCAGGTGAGTGATCATCTGATGCAGGAAATGGAAGATGCAAGCAACTAGGTTAAAGCTATCGATGAATGGAAAAGTCTGATTATTCGTCAAGCTTTTATACAACTCAGAGAGGTGCCAGTCCACCTAAAGGTTATGAAAGATGCAACAGATCAGCTAAAACAACTGATGACAAGCACAATAGATATGAACATAGTTGTTGAGAGTAGCCTGAGTACTTTGGCCTAAATCAATAAGTTTCCGAGAGAAGTGTTGATTGTGGAATAGATTATGCCTTGTGGATCAGTTGATAAGGGGAAGCAGCTGGAGTTTGCAGTATCTTTCCATTTGGAGATCTACATAATTATGCTGAAGAGGATACAGGCACTTGATATTATGACATAATCTTTACTAGACAATGTCATTGGTTTCAATCATGAGGAAGTGTTCAAAAATGTTATTTCATACACGTGTATCATTCCTATCATAGTGCCTAATTCCCTAGAAGGGTCTATTTTGATGGTGCAAGGGAGAATCAATGGATTCGTTAAGCCTTTCATGATGAATTCTATCAGTAGACTGGTGGCACTGCAGTCAGATATTGCAAAATTTGGGCCTAGCTTGGAGAAGGTGGAAGCATGTATTAGGGTGTTGAATGAAGGATTGTTGCAGTTCATGATAGAAAAGGAAGTTATGGCTAAGACAGATGGGAATATTTTGAATTACATGTTCGACATATATATTCAGTATCATAACAAAAAAAAGATATAGATGTTACAGCTAGCGTTTCTTTCTTCTTCTACTTTTTCTTCTTCTATTTTCCATGTTCCCGAATGAAATTGTAAAACTTTAAATTTATTGGTTTTGAAACCATTACTTTAAGTTATGTGGAAAAATTCTATTAGTTAAGTGAAAGTTGTGTCACTTGAAGAGAAATTAGAGGAGGATGATTGCCAGATGTTATCTTTACTTCTTGTTTATGTTTCAGTTTAGTTGAGTTTCCCATTTGTATTTTCCCTTCTACATTATATAAGTAGAAGAAGAACCTTCGGGTTAATGATCAGAATTTGTAAGTAACATTCTTGTGTTCCAGACTTTGTGCTGAAACCCCTGATAGCCACTTGAAGCAAAGGAATATAAAGGAGTAGAATTCCGAAGAACTTTGTGTCACGGTGCATTTTGTTTCTAACTTTCTATCTTAGATCTTCTAATAAAATTTGTGTTATTTTATATCTATATCTGGAGTTGCCTTTGCTTATAATTCTATGTGTTGATATCTATTGGTTTCTTCTATGTGCATGCAATCAACTTTGTTATCTATTGATTGGGTTGCACATCATCCCTATTTCTTCCCTCTATTTTATTATTTCCTTCTTCTATAAATATTTCCTTTCTTAAACAGCTACTTACTTGCTACAAAGCTATACGGCTATGGTTCATGAGCTGAATAGTTAAAGTAAAACCCCCATATAGATACTAGTATATTTTTACTAACAAATCTGACATGAGATCCTCACCAATAAATGAGGGAGATTTATCTCATGATTGCCTAGGTTTTCAGCTATGCATAAAATCTAGCCAATAGGTCACCTCACTAATCAGTGTACCAAACTTCGTCACATTATTCAAGATCTTAGTGACTCAAATGCAATTAAATGGGATGATCCCACTGAATCTTCTAATCCAACTAACGATAATGTGAAATTGAAAATCTTCAATGATCCACTTCTTGAGCATAACAATCACAAATCTACTTCTAAAGTGCACAATACTCATTGTTTGGTGCTACCATTGTCCTCTTTTGATCACCCTTTGGATGAAATGATTGGCATTATCACTCACATGTCATCTCCTACACCAATTATCACTTTTGATGACTTTGATATAGATGACATGGTTATTTTTTATACTTGGTCCATTATTGTCTCTAGTAATCAAGTACCAATACATAGTTTTTTGGTTAATCCACATAACAAGGATAATTTATGCTCTCTGTGCTACTTCACTCTCTTCACATTTCGAAAAATAAACTTACATTCAATTCTAATCCTCGATATCAACATATTACTCTACATATTACAGTTAGTTCTCTCATTACATTGGTTTCATTCATATTTGTTACTACTCTTAGCTCTGGTGCATTATATTTATGTCTCCCTTATATATGTGCTCTTATGGATATTGTATTGATTATTCACTAATGTGTCAAGTTTATTTATAATCAACAGAATGTCACAATTTGAGGTATTCCTGCTAAGGTTCTTTCTCCTAGCTTGCCTAGTCATTCTTCTACAATTTCTATCCCTACTCATAGCGCATCTATAGATAGGTATTTGGTTTTACACACAGTCTCTAGCAGATCCAATCCTCCTAGGTCTCTTGATAGGCCTGTGGTTTCAAGCACTATCTTTAGCAAATCTATCTCTCCTAGGTATCTTAATATGCCTTTGGTTTCACACACTATCTCTAGCAATTCTAGCCCTCCTAGGTATTCTGATAGACCTTTGGTTTTACACACTGTCTCTCATAATTTTATCCCCCTAGGTGTCTAAATAGGCCTTCAGTTTCACACATTGTCTCAAGTGGCTCTCATTATCATAGGATCCCACATCTTCCCTCTAGTGTGCATGTTATCACCCTAGTTTCTCATGGGTCTTATAGTACACATGGCATGTCTAAGATCACTAACTCTTATAATCCTCAACATATACCTATTACTTTGCACACTACTTATGGATATAATCCACCTATTTCCTCTCTCATTCCTTATTTGGCATACACCACTTGAATTTGAGTAACCTTCTTTGGCACAGTTGATGCCCAAGCCTCCATATTCTTTAATATTTGTTTCACCTCTTCACTAGGATCTCACTCAGTTTCTCTTGCAGTAACTCTCTCACTACACATAGTTAAACATTTAAAAATACAAAAAAAAAAATCAAATATTTGTAAAAACATAAAACTAGGACCTATACACATGTTTGCATTGTAATCACTGTACATTATACATGTTTGTAACTTTGGTTTGATAAACAACATATCTCTTTACTCTTTACACACATGAATTTCTATGGTATATTGAGTTTGATGTAGGACATACACATAGCAATACAAGACGATAGGTGGTTGCCTACCCTTTACCCCAATTTCTTATACATATAGGGGCATTTATTATACACATTACATACGTTTTATTATTTCATTATAGTTACTTTCTACTTCCTCATTACACTTGATTACATACATTGTGTAAATGTTATCTTTTAAGCTAACATGAATGACACGTGTCTTGTGCAACGTTCTCACCTCTTATTTTACATATTTCTCTATATGAATTGTTATATTATTTCATCACATTCTGACACTTGTTTTTTATGTGTTTGCTAGTTTTGTGTGTTACTACTTGTTTTCTTCACTCATTATGGCTTGATTTTATATTTTTTCTTATAACACCATGGGTGTCCCTTGTTTTTTAATCTATGGATATCTTTTGTGATCTTACTTCTCATGTTTGCAACTATATGCCTCTTGTGTGACATTGTCTACATACTATTGATGTTTACTTCACTGTTGTTATCTATCTGCACTTGTTTTATTTCTACACTTGTCCTCTTATATATACATTATTACAATTATTGTTAGTGTTTCTGTTATTATTTTTTTGTGACATAGTTTCTACCATGTCCATACCCTTTACAGTTTTTGGATCCCATCATAAATAGCCACCATTATAGCCTTCGATGTGTTTTTTTGCAGATTATCAAACATGGTTACACATTTATTATTTTGATCTGCATGCTCAAATTATTTATCACGCATGCCTCAAAAGAGGGGTTATTCATCTGAGTATACTCTACACCTACATAATACATAGACATAATTCTAGGATTAGACACATGTATAAATAGGGTACATGTAAATAGAAACAACATCAAACATAGAAATTCAAAAAATAATGCTTAAGTTTAAAAATGTACAACATGGCCAAAACTGTACAAAAGGTTCTGACCTTTTTACATAATTTTTCCTAAAGGAAGTTACACTAACTTTCTTGACAATTTCAAATTTCCACCTAAAATTATAGTTTCTTGACATATTTTTGAGGGAGAATGCAAAAATGTGAAGCACGATGATCATGTGGGATGACCCGAACATCAACCGAGTTATACACCGGTAGTGTGACGAGGTCTCATGGAGGAGCGACCATAAACAATTAATGTGCATGCAAAGATTCAAAATAAGGAAATTTCATTAGTCCATCTCATGGATCTAAAAAGGATAAGGGGTATAAATAGGGAGTGTTTTGTAACCCCTAGTTCCTGCAACCATGACCTCTCAAGTCGAGAAGAGGATTTACATTCCATAAATGGGAAGTATCTCTCCTATGACACATATGATGCATAACATGTAATGGCATGTAAGGAATCTGATGATGACCCCTATGACACCCATGTGACACTGTACGTACCCAAAATTTTAGGATACTGCACCACTCATGATGTTACACATGCCCCAATGATGATACAGGTCTCCTTGCAAGGTGTTCAGAATCCAGAAAGGCTCACCAAGTATACGCTTGTATCCCGCATGCCCCACTCAGCCTCCACATGCTTTGTTTTTTTTCCTTTTCCCCCCTTGTCTTCTTGCATTTTAGGCTTTAGTGACGAAACCACCGCCCTGCCTGGGCGGCGGTCCCATGACCGCCGCCCAGGACAGGGTGGCAATCCCGTAACCACCGCCCTGCACAGGGCGGCGGTTTTGTTCGCATTTTCCAGATTCTTTCTGACGATCGTGTCAAATGTAAATCTTCAAATTTACACGCTTTCTTCAACCACTTTGGCTTGCATTAATGTTTTTGGTTCCCTGGTAATAGTGTTTTTCCTTTGTTTATAGTAAAAGAGTTCAAATGGGAGTTACCCTCTGGTAAATGCATTGGTTATAAATAGCCAGCTTGTTTTCAAGCAAATGGCCCCTCATCTTCTCAATTCTCTTATTCAGTCTTTCAATTTCTTGCTTAGAATTATAGTTCAGTTTCATCAGTTCCTCCATTTTTGGTCTTTTAGAAGGTCATTTGATCTTCTTGTTTCAGTCTTGTTCCATTGCTGCTCCATACAATCAGTTTAGCATAGAATAGCTTCATTTCTAGACTAGAATCCATTAAAGTTACAGGTTTTGTTTTGTCACAAGGATAGTTTATGAAACTCTTGGTACACTTGTGTTGTATTCTAGCAATAAATCCCACTAGGAATTGCATAGTCAAGCTCTGTTCACTTGCGCTATCTCTCTCCTACTCGCATTGTATTCGGTCTATATCCAAAGTTGCCATTGTTTGAATACCATCTTCTGTTGATACTATCATATACACACTTTTTGGATTCACGAGGACACGAAGGAACGAGGAGATCACACTGAGGGGATGAAATCACACACAACTGGATTTACCACTATTCTGTAAACGCCAGGTTTGAGCTATCAAAGTTCTAGTTACAACATATCAAATAGAGTAGTAAATTATTTTATTTCAGTTAAGCTCACTTTCAATATTGCCAGGGAAGCTGTGGGGAATGATAGTTTCTGAGAAACTATGATTTGTTCCTCACTTCTGAGGTAGGATTGAAGGTTTTCAATTAAGTTAATTAGCTGTCTTTTATCTAGATTCACACATCTGCACAGGTGAATAACCACACCGGGTTATCTCGCTTGTTTAGTTTTAGTATAAAAGTAGTTTAATTGTTGTTTGTAATTATAATGTTTCAATCATATATTTTGTTTAGATTAGTTTCCTTTTCAACAGTAGTATAAATTGTTATTTTCAGTTTAAGTTAATTCAGAGACTTCAAAACTAGATTAACACTTAGATCTAAGTTAGGAGGATAAACCACTAGGGAATTTATGCTACCCGTTCATAGCCTCTAAATCTCCCCTTTGTCATTTCAGCTATCAGGAGATCACACTACCAGATCTTAGTCACTGATCCTCCTATAGTTAGCTATAGGAAAGTTACTTGTCGATTCTCATCCTCGCCTTGTAGCTTTTCTATCATTGAAAACTGGCCATAATCCCGGCTGTGGCTTCATCTAAGTCACCCGCATTACAAACCACCGGCTGTCTCGGCATGACCTCAGGAGGTCGGGTACGAGGAAGGTCACTTGCCGATTATCATCCTCGCATGTCACTTTTCTGTCGTACAAAATTGGTGAACCCGACGTGAACAAACAGTTCTTCCTTTTATTATTTTTCATTTCTCTCATCCACCTTCACTCTTTCCCATTATTCTATGGGTATTCATATACCCCCCGAATATGTCAGGATACGATGCATATGGCAGACCTCTCTCAGGTCTTGAAGAAAGTTATAGTCAAACAAATAGGCAACCATCACCCTCACTTTCTGCATGGGCTGATAACTATTCAAGTAATTACTTGTCGTCACAAACTCCCCCTCAAAGAACTAGCTCAAGTTCTTCATTCTGAATTGAGGAGTTTGATCAGTTTGCACAAACACAACAGCCAGAGCCATCAGGCTCTAATAATATGACGTTTACTGGGGAATCCACTTCATCTCCTCGGGTCTTGTTTAGACCACAGATCAGTAGACAATCAGACCCACTCCCCTTTTTGGATGAGGAATACTTAGCATGCTTTGCTAAAAGTGAACAACGTTTCCAAAACATGTATCCACCAATAGGAAGTTTGCAAATACAATCTGATACCCTATTCCAAGAAAACACCCCCATTCCTCCACCTATGGGAAATACCCTCAGTGAAGCTTGGTAGGGTAATGATCAATTCATAGCAGGGTATCACACCCCCTTACAACCTCAAGCTATACAACAAACACCCCTAAGGAAAAGCACTGTGTCTTCGCCAATGGAGGTCATTTCAGCCTTAGCTGAAAAGGTTAGAGGGCTGGAACTTGCTCAAGCAAACCAAAATTCATATTTTGGGCAAGTAGGAATCCCCAACCCTCTGCATCATCCCAGTCAGGTCGACCTCCTTACAGGAACAGGCACGTTAGGCATGCCTCCTCAAAATCCTTATAGTTACCCACAACAAACACCAACTAGGACCGTGTTTTCAAATGCCGTTCTAGTTGAAAACATGACACCTCCCGCTTGGCACCAAACAACCCATACCAGAACAATGTTCCTCCTTACTTAAACATTTATTCAAAGTCACCACAAGGAGACATGTTCTCTTCTCCTGGGATGTTTGTTCAACCACATGGATTCCCTTATGTCCCTACAAATGCATATGCTATGCCATATCAACAACCCATTCCACCTCAACCCCCTCAGCAAGCCCCATCAATGGTCGAGGCCTACGCAGTAGGGAATTATTCAGAATATTTAAAAGAGCCCCTAGACTTCACCATATGAAGTGTTATGCTTCCAAGACCTCTCCCTGATTTACCCAAATACAAAGGGGAAGGGGACCCAAATGCACACATTAAGGCCTATGCCACAGCCATACGGGAGTTACTCCCTTGGGACGGGGTTGTTGCTAAAATATTCCCTAAGACCTTAGAAGGTATTGCCCTTGATTGGTATTACAGAATACCTGAAGCTTCGATACACTCATTTAAACAACTCGTGTCAGAATTCATCAAAGCTTTTGACATGAACAAATTGTTAAGAATGGGAATCAGGGAGTTCTTGCATATTAAACAAGAACATAATGAATCCGCTGCTCATTTTATTCAAAGATGGTGTATGGTTCTCTACTCATCAGCAAGTGCTCCAAACATGGATCAAATGGAACTATGTGATTTATTCCTTAATTCTCTCAATAGAGAGATAAAGGAAGAAGTCCAGAAGTTCCCACTAAGAACTTACGATGAAGTACTCGAGAGTGCTCTCCGAATCGACCAAGCAGTGATAGATAGTGGTCGTAAGACATATGGGACAAATGGGAAATTAACCACTCCCAATCAAAACACCACGGCCTATTCTAATACAGGGAACGCTAATCAAGGACCTAAAATCCTTAACAAGAACCGTGGAGTTACAACAGATGGAGTAACTGACCAAGTTAAAAGGGAAAACGTTGTAAACATTTCGCCACCTGTTAATAATCAACGAAATAACAATTTTACTCCAACAATCAACGCAGTGGATTTTAATCATCCACCACGGAAACAACAACAACAACAACGACAAATCCAAACACAAAGTCCAAATCGAAACTTAGCTGGATATCAGAGTCAAAACCAAAGGCAACAACCTCAAAATTTTAACTCTAACAACCAACAACCTTATCAGAATTTTGGGCCACAACAGGTTATAAATCAACAACCTCGAAATTATAATCCCAATTTATATTGTGGCTTCCACAAGATTCAAGGCCACGATACTAGGACTTGTCGTGAATACAATAAATTCATGCAGCGTTTTCCAGAAGATCAAAAGCAACTCTTTATAGATATGTTTTTAGCAAATTCTGTAGTACCCATGCCAAACGCTTATGCAGGGGTAGTTTCCCCTCAAAATGCACCCCTCAAGATCTTTAATGATCCACTCCCAAACCATTCTAACAATAACAGGCTAGATCCTAACGGAACAAACAAGGGTGTCATAATAGGAAACAATGATCATGAAGCTTCAACTTCATTAAATCCACCAGTCACACCCCAATTAGGAACTCGACCTCAAACTAAGATAGTTGGTTTAGTGGAGTTAGACACCGAGCTACCCATAGAAACCATAACAAGAACATGGGATTATTCATCCCAACCTACTCCAAGCTATCCATTGGAACCAGACAACAGTCAACAAACATTGGTAAAACCCATAGGCGCCTATGATTTAATTAACGATTTAACTAAAACCTTCTCTCACATCTCCTTTTTGGATTTGTTAAAGAACTCTCCCACCCACAGAGCTGCCCTCTTAGAAGCATTAGGCCTTGGTCATTTAATCAACATCACTCCTCCTCCAGAAATGCAAGTAAACCATGTGGACTTTGATGTTTATCCTCCGGGGCAGCCAGATAGGGATACAAAATTTATATTCAATATAAGCAAAATGCCAACAGACGCTGAAATTGCATGAAGAGGTGACCCAACTTTACATTTACAAGTTTGGGTCTACAATAATTATGTTAAACATGTAATGGTTGACGATGGGGCAGTAGTTAATATAGTCCCCTTCACTTTTCTTCAAAAGTTAGGATATGGAGAGACAAACTGTTCCACGACGTGAAATACGCTAAGAGGTTATGATAGCCTCAAAGCCACTTCGATTGGAACCATAGTTTTACCAGTCACTTTAGGACCCAAGACGGTCCTCACTGAGTTTTATATTATAGATCGGGAAACCAATTATAATATGATCCTTGGTCGGCCATGGATACACCACATGAAGGCAATCCCTTCCACGCTATTCCAAGAAATAAGATTTCTACACTTAGGGAAAATATTCGTGGCACAAGGTGACCCAAAACCCTTCGATATACACCTAGCTGATTTGAAGAAAAGACCGGGCATTCACTCCGAGTTTGAACTCCCAACAAATCAACTCATCAAACCAATTAATTCAAAACCAAAAGAAGAGTTGATACCCACCACAGAGTTAGAAGTTACAAATCCAGCCGAGGACATTCCAGCACTCAAAAGTGAGACCAATGTTATAAAAATAGTGTCACTAGGGACTACCGCAAAAATTGTTGAGTTGCTAGAGAAAGACTTACCTATTCTCCTACCATTTGATTCCATGGGTATGGGACACACCCTGGGAATTGCTTCTCTTCCATCAGACGAAGTTTTTATGGTAGAGGTAACCGAAGCAAAAGAAATAGATACGACAGATATCCCAACATCCATTTTTCCAAACAAGTATTGGACTCTCCACTTCGATGGAGCTAGATGTCGCTTTGGAGCTGGGGCAGGGAGTGATCTTTACTTCACCTGAGGGAAAGATCCTACCTTTCACCTTTAAATTAAACTTTGAATGTACAAACAATGGGGCTGAGTACGAAGCTCTCCTCCTTGGCCTCATTCTAGCTAAAAGAATGGGTGTCGACAACATTAGAGTACTAGGAGACTCGCAATTGGTTGCAAACCAAGTCTCTGAGGTATATGAAACTAGAGCTGAGCACTTACAACTCTATAAAACAACAGTATTAGATCTAAGTAAGGGATTTAACTTCATATCAATTGAAGCAATCCCACAAGAGTAGAACCTTCTCGAAGACTCGATAGCAACCTCAGCTTCCCGTTTCACTCCAAACAGTGAGTTGGAGGATACAAATTTCATGGTATCACTTCGTACCGAACCATTAGTGCGTAAAATACCAACAAACTCACTCCTGACTCATGGAGAAGCTGAGGATGATTTTTCTATCATGGATCACTTTGACGATGATAGAGTCACTCTCGAATATCTAAACACCTATGCGGAGCTACACCTTGCTCACCGTATAGTTGATCTTTCCTTAATACCACATTCCTCTTCCTATTTTGGAAATCCCATGGTAGAGTCTCCTCCACAGAAGGATCTCGATATATATGAGATAGAAAATGGAGAAAGCTTGGAACTACCTCCAGCCCCACCTGAATTTGAAGAAGGTAATGCTTCTTTAATAGAAGAAACCATTGACATAAACATTGGAATGGAGGAAGAACCAAAGATTTTGAAGTTGGGATCCTCGTTAACTCCTGAGGAGATATAAATACACACCCAAATCCTCAAAGAACATCAAAAGGCTTTTGCATTTAACTATAAAGAAATGACGGGCATTGCACCACATGTCACGGTGCATAATCTTGTCACTAAACCAGATGCGAAGCCAATTAAACAGAAGTCAAGACCAATGAAGCCAAAAGTGGCTCTCATGGTAAAAGAGGAAGTAATAAAACTTCTCCAAGTGGGATTCATCAAGCCCATTGACTATTCACAATGGGTATCTAATATCATCCCTGTCCTAAAAAAGAATGGGAAGATACACATTTGCATAGATTTTCAGGATATTAACAAAGCTTGTCCCAAGGATGACTTCCCATTACCATCCATTGACATTATCGTTGATGCAACAACTAGATTTGAACTATTGTCCCTCATGGATGGGTTCTCAGGGTATAATCAGATTAAAATATCTGAACAAGATCAAGCCAAAACTACATTCATAACTCCCTGGGGAACTTATTGCTACGCTGTCATGCCATTTGGTCTTAAGAACACGGTGCTACGTATCAGCGGGAAATGACATATATATTCCATGATCTTATCCATAAAATTGTGGAATCATATGTGGATGACTTGTTGGCCAAGGCCAAGAAACATTGTGATCATCCAGAAGTGCTCTGTATCATCCTCTCATGATTAATTGAATATGGCATCACATTAAATCCAGAGAAGTGCGTGTTTGGTGTGACAGGAGGCAAAACTTCTGGGCTACATTATATCTTCATGAGGGATTGATGTTGATCCAATCCAAAATACGGGTTGTTCTCGAAATGATCCCACCATCGGATGAGTCTGGAATCAGGTCATTTCTTGGGAAACTCGGTGCAATCCACAGGTTCATCCCAGATCTAAGTTTTTCCATTCATCCAATCAACAATCTATTAAAGAAAGATTATAACATTGATTGG
The DNA here is from genome assembly GCA_019776745.2 of Taxus chinensis. Lineage (NCBI taxonomy): Eukaryota > Viridiplantae > Streptophyta > Pinopsida > Cupressales > Taxaceae > Taxus > Taxus chinensis. The sequence continues at coordinate 877,533,529 of CM034149.1, read as the reverse complement.
ACTGAAGAATGCAACGAGGCCTTTGAAGTAGTTAAACGCTTCTTGTTGTCTCCACCCACGTTAATGCCTCCCAAACCAGACTGCCCTTTGATCCTATACTCACGAGCCACTCATGTCTCACTGGCCTACATGCTGGCTCAAGAAGACAATGATAAATGGGAACGTGTGGTCTATTTCATTAGCCGAACGTTGCTTGATTATGAAACACGCTACACACAGGTAGAGAGAGAATGCCTTGCCATAGTCTTTGCAACAAAATGTTTAAGACATTACATGTTAAACTAGGAAACAAGGGTCATTGTAAAGACAGATCATTTACGAACATTTCTCACGCAAGGGTCTTTATCTAAAAAGGTTGGACGTTTCATAACCTTAATGGGTGAATTCGAGTTGACATTCGTAAACCAAAAATCCGTTAAGGGACAAATCATTACAGATTGGCTAGCTGACAATCCACTAGATGGAGGTGATCTGGTAAATCTGGACTTTCCTGATGAGTGTATATACTTCATCGAAACCAGGCCTCCCATCTCTACATGTCCCTGGTATACTGATATCATCAATTTCATCATAGACCACACATACCTGGAAGGTGCCACATCACAACAAAGAAGGCGGTTACGCATTATTACCACTAAATATGTTGTCTTAGAATAGGTACTCTATCGTAAAGCCTTCGACACCATGCTTCTAAGATGCATCGACACAAAAGAATCCAAGAAGATTCTTCATGAATCCCACAGTGGGATATGTGGAGGCCACTTCGGTGGTCACACCACCACTCGCAAAATACATCGGATGGGCTATTTTTGGCCCACTCTCGAGCATGACGCAGTGGAATTTGTACGTAAGTGCCACAAATGCCAAGAATTCTCTCACGAGATTCACATGCCAGCACAATCCCTGCAACCAATAGCGACTTCCCGTGGCCCTTCTCCACGTGGGGTCTGGACTTGATAGGGAAGTTCTCTCCCTCATCAACCGATGGCCATAACTTTATAATTATAGCCACGGAATATTTTACCAAATGGGTGGAGGCCATGCCTCTCACCACAGTACCAGGTTCGGTAATTACCAAATTCATTCTGAACCAAATTATCTACAGGTATGGTGTCCCACAAGTCATTATCTCAGATAATGGCACATCCTTTAAAAATGATGAAGTCTGTGAGTTATGTAGCAAGTTCAAGATAAACCATCACACGGCCTCTCTTTACTACCCTCAAGCCAATGGGCAGGCCGAAGCGAAAAACAAAACGTTAAAAGCTATTCTCCTCAAAACAGTCAAGGAGAACAAGCGAGATTGGCATTTAAAACTATATCCGGCCTTGTGGGCCCATCAAAACTCAATAAGAACACCAACAGGAGCAACTCCTTTCTCACTGGTATTCAGGCAGAAGCAGTTCTCCCGCTTGAGGTTGAAATACCCAGTCTCCGCATCTCATTACAAGGGATTCTGGATGAAGAAGCTTATAGGGAGGCATGCCTCTCTCAACTGGAAAGCCTTGACGAGGTCAGGCTAAACACCTAAACAAATGCACAAAGCCTATGCCGATCTGGATGTGCCAGGCAGTACAACAAAAAATTCTATGAGTGAGAAATATATGAAGGAGATCTAGTTCTAAGACTAGACAGCTCGGATCGATAAGAAAACCGGCCAAGGAAGAAAGTTCCAGCCCAAATGGTTGGGCCCATACCGAGTCATGAAAGACTATGGAAATGGCGTGTATCTCTTGTGCACACTAGAAGGTGAGGAATTTGGTGAAACTGTCAATTCCTTGCATCTTAAACGGTTTTATGCATAAAACATCAAAATCACCACTTGTACATTATAGCTACCTACATTGCATTAGTCATTTAGCTGTTTCATTTTGTCCACTCATTTCATAAAAATGGTAGTCCAGGAGCTTACTCTTAAGCAATCTGTTACAAATTTCTGAAATATTGGCAAAAGCATTCAAATCACATCTCTTCAAACATCATCAACTATTTTCAAATCTTCTCATCAAGTTTCGATAGACAAGCATTGACGAAAACCATACCAAGGCCTGCATACTTGGTTTTGCTCTTTCTTTCTACTAGGTGAAGTTGTCCTTACCTACGGTCTGTTCTAGAAGCTTCTTGGTGTCACATCTATCCCTCTTAAATCTCTTTGAAAGAAAGGATATCCCAAAGTCATAGATCAGAAATGTCAAAATCAAATGAAATCAAAAGCACCAAGCAAACAAAATATTTTATTTTACACACTTCTTTGCCCCATCAACCTTTGGTGATAAGCCCACATCTCTTACTGGTGGTGTGAGGTTGGGAAAGGAAAGAAGTGCCCTTACTCGCCTATATCTTGCCTTTGGTGACAAACCCATGCTTCTTACTAGTGGCATGAGGCAGGGTGTGGGGGGTCTAGTCACACAAATGAACAAATCTTGGTATGCTAAAAAACACAAATCAAATTCTATTAAGAGAAAACAAATATCCAAATTCCAAAGAGATCAAATCCTCAAAACCAGATTTTGTCAACCAAGTTGCCATTTATGAATCTAAGTCTAGATAAACTGGAAAGTAAGTGGCCTTCTAAGCGTGGTAGTAGTCCTGAGTAGGGTAGGTGTGTAGGTCCAAATTTGGTTTCTATTACTGGTTTGTTTGTCTCTCATCATTCCATTCAGTCAAACTCATACAGCTTGTGCCCTTCCTAACTCTTGGTGTTGAGCCCTCACATCTTACTAGTTGCGTGGAATTGGGATTGGGGCAAGTTCATCTCTTTATCACTATGCATTCATCACGTTTTTCCAACATAAGAAGAAATTACAAATATTTCCCAAAGAGTTTAAAATTTCAGTACTACCATGTGTTAGTATCATCTCATATCAATATTATAACAAACATACAAAGTAAAACATTCTGTTTACTATCATTTATTATCCATTGCATACATTCTGAAAACATGAAAACAAGTATTCTAAAAACATCTAAATACTCATGTGGAAACAAATCACAAAAATTTAGGCACCAAGAGTCTAGATCCAAAAAGAGATACAAATATATATATATATAAAAATCAAGGTTCATATACAATGCCATCATGCACTAGGCATGGTCAAAATGCTCAATGAGCCCGAAATGTACAAAAGCACCCATATAGATATCTGACAAAATGCTACAAAATGGTCTCTCAATCCCTATGGGATCCCTTAGAGGGTGCACGACCACACCTAGGACTCCGACTACGCTGACACTCTGAATGTACTGAGGGCTCGCGGTCACAACCAGTAGCTGTCATCTCACTACAAGAATGACTCCTCCTCATCAAGCGCTCGACTGTCCTATATCCAACTACCTCTGTGCAGAGAGAATTCATGATCTTCACCACATTCCAGACATAGGAAAAAACATCAGTATGCCTACTGGCTGCTAAGGGCTCCCCCATGTCCACGGAAAGCTCAGCGCGAGTCTTCTTGGAGGGGAGAAGCAAGGTATCAGTGCATACTCGGTGAATCAAGTCTCGCCATTCATCAATAGTCACTGCAAACAAAGGAGAAAACAAGTTAGAAAATGATCAAAAGTTAAAACCAAGAGTAATCAAAACAAAAATAAATAACAACTAAGGCAACTCTAACTAAAACAAATGTCAAGAGAAGAGTGACAACTCACTTGGATCTCCGGGCCTCCAAGAAGGATCTCTAGGATCCGTGCCTGCCACTGACGCCACCATTGACTGGTGTCCCTCTCCCACGTCTGGGGCAATGTGACATCCTACAACAGACTCACCATCTCCACCTAAGTCCTGAGAGAGAAACTCCTCTGAGACCAGAGTCACCCACTCTGCGCTCCGCTCCACCCTCTCGGCCCGTAGAATCTCCTGAGTGTCATGCCACTTGGGATTACTATCATCTCCCCCACCCATCTCACTAATATCCATCTCCTCTGTCCTCTGTCTCTCCCCTGTGAACTCCTCAGACTCGAAGTCCACGTCAATTGGCTCATCACTGCTATGGGCAAGATAGGCAATAATCCAAAGTAAAGGTGCTTGAGGAGCACCGGCTCTCCCTTGAGCACATACCACCTTCCAAGCCACAATAGGAACACCGGGGGTAACAATGGTCCAACCCCTACCTCTAGGACCTCCCCGAGCCTCACGAATAGATCTATACACTGGCCCCGCTGAAGGAAGCATGTCACTATAGGGGAGGCCGAACTACTGTGGTACTCTATCAAAGGGGTGGATCTCCAACTTCCCTGCCCTATCTATCAACTAGCTAGTACTCTGACAGGTAATCAATGTAACGGTCTCCTCTCTCCATACCCATGTCATGGCATGATAAGGAGTGGCCTCCATGTCTGCAGTGGTCAAAGAGGCCACTGGCTGGTGAGATGCTCTAAGAACTTTCATCCCCGTCCACCTCACTGCGTTGACAAGCCCCGGGATCCTCTACCTTTACACCTCTCCCATATGGGGTGATATGCTCATACACCCAACTCATGACAAGAGTAGGGTGGCTCAGTGACTGTCCTTGTAATAGGACTTCCCTGTATAAATCATGATAGGTAGTCCCGAGGATATCTACTCCCCAAGCGTAGACATGTCCATGGCCCTCAATTTGTGCAATAATGGGGGCCTAAAAATATAAGAGGGTGTCCCCTCCCTTGTCCCCAATCAGTCTGGATGCAAGGATGCCCATGATGGCCTTATGGAGCATGGGAATTTCTGACTCAATGATAGAGAATGGATCCTCACTCCCTTCTTCAATCCCATCGATAAAACTGCATCTCCCATGTAGGTGGCCCACTGAACCACCTGTGATCTCGATACTACTATCTTGAGAGACAGTCCGCCACCCAAGGATCGAAACCCCTAGTATACAATAAACATCCTCTAGGGTGATAGACCACTCACCCCTAACTCCTGGAAATCGGAAGGTGTTCTGATCCACATCCCAGTATGAAAATAAGCCACACAGTATGTGACTGGTAGGTGCAACATGAGGGACCTGTGCAATCCTCCAAATACCATCCCTTTGGAGAGTATCCCGCTCTGCCTAGGAGAGTGCCTCTAACACTTCTGAGAGCCAATCACACTCCCTCTCCCGGCTCCATCTAATATACTCCTCATTCTTCTGCATACACCCAAAAACACAAAAAAGGAGTAAGTTAGTACTAAAATCTAGTTGGAAAGACTTTTAAAAACACGTAAAAATGCTAAAAGTGAAAAAATAAATAAAGGAAAGCTTTGTTTTAGCTTTCTGTCATGGACCACCTCCCTATGCAGAGCGGTGGTTTTGTAACTGCCACCTTCTAAGGCGGCGGTCCCGTAACCACCGCCCTGCACAAGGAGGCGGTCCTGTCCCGCAAACTCAAACGGGTCGTATACCCTAAAAAATGCTTAAAACAAACAAATACACCATTTTTGCTAAAATGAAAACCTACCCTATGGGCGCCCCCCTAGAGACACGTTTAAAACTAATATTTTCAAAAATCCCCCCCCAAGAGAAAGATTTCATCATTTCCACATTTTAGATCTAAAAACAATAAATCGAGAAGAACTAACCTGAGACTTTGCGAGTCAATGTTCCGCTCTCGGAGGCATGATCGCTATCTCAAAAACTATCAAATCAATCCACACAAATGAATAGTAAAATGACTTCGTTTTATATAAATAGCCCCCTTAATTTGATTTTGAATGCCTTTCGCAGGGTCGGAGCACCGAAGAAGGTAATTTTTAAACCCCACATAGATGGTAAGTCCTCTTTTCATGTCAATTCAGTCTTATTTCTCAATTTATTTTATCTATCTGCACTTGAGTCCCTCTTTTTTCACTTTTACAGGTAGCGGAATCTTGGATGGCGACTTTCCAGAACACGGGCGTGTCAGGTATAACTCCTAACTCCCCATTTCAGGACCGCCATACTTAGATCCACCGTTTTATGCCTCTTCATGGCTAAGACGCTTCTCTAAGGGGGAAATATGTATGTACCCAAAATTTTAGGATACTGCACCACCGGAACGATGTTACACATGCCCCAATGATGATACAGGTCTCCTTGCAAGGTGTTTGGAATCTAGAAAGGCTCGCCATGTATACGCTTGTATCTCGCATGTCCCTTTCAGCCTCCGCATGTTTTGTTTTTCACTTTTCCCCCCCTGTTTTCTTACTTTTTAGGCTTCAGTAACAAAACCACCACCCTACCTGGGTGGCGGTCCTATGACCGACGCCCAGGACAGGGCGGTGGTCTCATAACCGCCACCCTGCACAGGGCGGCGGTTTTGTTCACATTTTCCAAATTCTTCCGACGATCGCGTCAAACGTAAATCTTCAAATTTACATGCTTTCTTCAACCACTTTGGCTTGCATTAATGTTTTTGGTTCCCTGGTAATAGTGTTTTTCCATTGTTTATAGTAAAAGAGTTCAAATGGGAGTTACCCTCTAGTAAATGCATTGGTTATAAATAGCCAGCTTGTTTTCAAGCAAATGGCCCCTCATCTTCTCAATTCTCTTAGTCAGTATTTCAATTTCTTTCTTAGAATTATGTTAGTTTCATGCTTTGCCTCCATTATTGGTCTTTTAGAGGTCATTTGATCTTCTTGCTTTAGTCTTGTTCCATTGCTGCTCCATATAGCTAGTTTAGCGTAGAATAGCTTCATTTCTAGACTAGAATTCATTAAAGTTACAGGTTTTGTTTTGTCACAAGGATAGTTTATGAAACTCTCGGTACACTTGTGTTGTATTCCCGCAATAAATACCACTAGGAATTGCATAGTCAAGCTTTGTTCACTTGCGTTATCTCTCTCCTACTCACATTGTGTTCGGTTTATATCCAAAGCTACCATTATTCAAATACCATATTCTATTGATACTATCATATACACACTTTCTAGATTCATGAGAACACGAAGGAACGAGGAGATCACACTGAGGGGATGAAATCACACATAACTAGATTTACCACTGTTCTATAAACACCAAGTTTGAGCTATGAAATTTCTAGTTACAACATATCAAATAGAGTAGTAAATTATTTCATTTCAGTTAAGCTCACTTTCAATATTTCCAGGGAAGATGTGGGGAATGATAGTTTCTGAGAAACTATGATTTTTTCCTCACTTCTGAGGTAGGATTGAAGGTTTTCAATTAAGTTAATTAGCTATCTTTTATCTAGATTCACACATCTACACAGGTGAATAACCACACCGGGTTATCTCGCTTGTTTAGTTTTAGTGTAAAAGTATTTTAAATAGTTGTTTGTAATCATAATATTTCAATCGTGTATTTTGTTTAGATTAATTTCCTTTTCAACAGTAGTATAAATTGTTATTTTTAGTATAATTTAATTCATATTTTTCAAACTAGATTAAATGCTTAAATTCTAGTTAGGAGGATAAACCATAGGGAATTTATGTTACCCGTTCATAGCCTCTAAGTCTCCCCTTTCCCATTCCAACTATTAGGAGATCACACTACCAGATCTTAGTCATTGATCCTTCTATAGTTAGCTATAGGAAAGTTACTTGCCGATTCTCATCCTCGCCTGTAGCTTTTCTATCGTTGAAAAATAGCCATAATCCTGGCTTTGACTTCATCTAAGTCACCTACATTTCAAACCACCAGCTGTCTCAGCACGACCTCGGGAGGTCAGGTATGGGGAAGGTCACTTGCTGATTATCATCCTCCCATGTCACTTTTCTGTCATACAAACACCTATACATATGACCTCACCTGAGTGAGATAATTGGTAACATGATGTGGAAAATGACTCACACCAACACCCCCCTTCATCATAACTTAGGATGAGGTGGAAAGTCATAAATAAGAAATGGGTCCCAACACTAAAGCTTGATGAGGCACCCATGAATAACAAGGATCTCAAGCAATGGAGGAAAACCCAGAGGGAAAATCATCCACCTCAAGAGATGAAAAACACTCTCTAATAATCTAATAAATATGCCATAAATTGGTCCCAACAACTGAGGATCCTGATAAGATACCCATGTACAAAAGGGAAATCTCTCAGAAAGAAGAAGAATATCGAGGAAGAGAAAGGGGACGAGAGGAATGCAGAATATTTCATGGACATATCTAAACTTTTAAACTCCAATAAGCCTCCAAGAAGATTGTCGATGACGTGGTCCTCTGCCTCTGGATTAAAGAAGAGCCACCTGCACCGAATTGTATGTCTTCTCTTAGGAAGGATAGAAATGGTATACTGGAATTTTTCCCACTCTGTGAAGAAAACCAAAGGTAGCAGTACTAATAACTCTGAGTTTGGTCCATGGAAGTGTGACATAGGTCTAAAAAATGAGTGCCAAGGAACTAATGGTAATGTCACAAGCGTAGAACTATCAGATTTTGAAAAAGGAACTTCCGTTGAAAAGATTCCTAAGTGGTGTAAAGGTAATACAACAACCCCCACAACCGAAAGAGGATCCACAAGCAATGGTGGATCTATGATGGTTTTCTAAAAATTGTAAGTGATAAGATTTCTATAAGGGGCACTCCCAAAAAAGGATATGATGGAATCCTTCAAAACACTTGTAAAAGGATGAGGAACATATACTGCATCACAAGTAGTCACTGTGAAAATATGACCATGGTTTGGTAGATACTCATCCCAAGAAGGGGACTCAACAAAAAGAAGTGTGATGTTGTACAGGTGTGAATCGTCCCATGAAGGTAGATGAGTGGAAAGGGCCTTGTACACTGGAAGTGGAAAGGAGGTAGATGTAATAATGGTATGAGGTTAAGAATGGGATTGTTCGATGTCTAATAAGATAAGAGGAGTGTCAACACTCTCTAGAATATGGTCAAGAGAAGGAGGAGAGAAGTCGTCAGTAGTACTCTCATCATCAAAACTGGAAGCACAATCCTCCTCATCATAAGCAAGACCAAGCAAGTCTTTTTCAGAAGTACCTTCATCACATGATTGAGAAGAGGAGCCAATGTATCAGTAACAACAACAACCATAGGTGAAGGATATACAAATAACGATTGAAAGATGCTCTAGATGGTGTGGGGAGGATTTGGGTCTTCCACGTGAATATGGAGAGGTCTAGTGATATGCAACATCAAGTAACCAGCAACATGGTCGTATATGTCAAGAAATTCCTCAAGACAATGATGATCAGTGGGTGCAAGAATTGGCCCAAGAAAAAAGTATGAAAGACCCTCATAGGCGAAGTAGAGTTCCATAGAAACATGCCATGATGTATAGTTTTCTCTCCCAAGAATAATTGGCAGAGGTTGTAAGGTGATCATGCGACACTCAAGTCTATAATTAGTAACCTTCATGATGTAGAAGCGGAAGCAATAAGTGCAAGGTGCACAAGAAGAAAAGGGTGCAAGAATGCAAGACATCAGACTCATCTGAGAATACGTCTGAAAGTAATAGGACGCGTGATAGCAATGATAACCCCCTTATCTATGGCACTTTATAAGTAGTGTGTGATTACAAAGGTTGTGATCATGTGAAGTCAGATAATTTACCACTCACCTTGCAGTAGGCAACGAGTCATGCAAGAGTGGAGGCCACAATGAGTCCTAGTTAGAATCATAGAAACACACAAAATCAAGCACAAAATGGTTAAAGTGAACAAGGGTACAAACATTATACAATGTGAGAGAAGGCATCTCACATTAAGAAAAATAAGGATCTCTTTCTGCAAGGCTATGGTAGACGTGCTCACTAACCGCAAGTGAAGAGGAGCACTATAATGTAGCGAGCCAAAAAAGTGGCCCGAAAAGACCAATAACCCTATACAAGGAACCCTAAAAATGATACCCCTTATTAAAATGATTTTTTTAATAATTTTTCCCTTATATTGCTTATACAATGTTAAAAAGGGAAAAAAATCAAAAAAAAATCAAAAAGGAGGGTGAGAAGGAGTCTCGGAGCCCGGCAGGTGTAAGAGGGGCAAGTAGCTCACTTGGCTTGATGGGAGAGCTAGAAGAAGCTCAGTGAGTTGCCCAAATATCTCAATGACTTGATCAAGGATATTTTCAGGCAGGCCAAATAGAGCTCAGCAAGTTGGTCGTGTGGGTTAACCGAGTTGGCTCAGTGAGTCAGGGTCCTGAGTGGAGTGCCACATTTGAAAGATCTGTGTCGTAGGTCAAGGAGATCATTGTAACATGGGAGATGCATGTCATGCTGAGTTTGAGGGTTGGTCACCGATAAGTTCAACAGAATAAATGGGGACCGAGGTGTCAGATGAGTTGATAGAGTTGGTGGATATAAATTTTTTCACTGAGTGGAGCAGTAGTGTAACAGACACCACGTTGAGTCAAGGGAGGAAGGGATGCCAAGGAAAAAATGGCTCTGACCACATGATCAGTGGATAACACGTCTGAGTGGACATGTGGAGAACCAGACATATCATGCAGGGAGGTTTAAGGCAGAGTTTGTGCAGGCCAAAACACCAATGTGGGGACGCTGCCAAGGATGAAGCAAATAAACTAGATAGGAAAAGTGACGTTGAGCATAGGAAAACTAGGGCAAGAAGAGTCCAATGACGAAGGCAGAGACAAAAAGTATGAACAATTGAAGGTGCAATATGGAAAATAAAATACATCAAGAAGAATTTGAGTACTGAAGCCAAGACACAGGAGTCGCAGCTCTAACAAACGTAGGATTCAAACGTGGGTGGAGCATGGAGGGATCTTGGGAGGATATGCATGGGAGTGGAATGAATGTCAACGTAGGGGAAGCATGTAGGTATCAAGGTAGCACAAAATGGAGTAGGCGCAAGAAAATAAAACCGCATAATCATAAACCCAAGGTAAACCAAAATAACTAAGCAGTCAAAGACACTAAACTTGATGCAGAAGAAAACACAACCAGGTCGAGCCAGAAAAGGGTGAGATGATATAATGCACAAGCGACGAGATGGGGCAGCTTAATTACCATCTTGACAAGATGGGGTCAATTTATGCCTAAAGACAACACTTCAATAACATTAAAACACATAGAACTAGCACCGAAAAACCCTGAACTCAAACCTGAGAACTCCAAACATGCATGCAAACCCCAGAAATCATGAGCACTCAAAAATAACCCATGAACAATATTATAAACCCATAATCAATGCAATTGACGTACAAATGGAATATTCACTATGACGGATGCACAAAAAACCTGAAAGTCACAAATGGAGAGTAAGAGAGAAACGAAAACCAGTGAGTAGCATGGATCCACACAACGTGCACTTTGATACCGAGAGGTATAATGTGAAAATGTGAAGCACGAGGATCATTTGGGATGACATGAACATCTGACCAAGTTGTGCACTCACAATGTGACGAGGTCTTATGGAGGATCAAGCATCAACCATTAACGTGCATGCAAATATTCAAAAGGGGGAAATCTCATTAGTCCATCTCATGGATTTGAAAAGGATAAGGGGTACAAATAGGGGGTGTTATGTAATCCCCATTGCCTATAATCATGACTTCTCAAGTGGATAAGGGGAGTTACATTCTAGAAATGGGAAGTAGCTCCCATATGACACATATGACACATTGACATGTAAGGAATCTAATGATGACCCTTATGACACCCTTGTGACACCTAGACCTATGACCTCACCTAACTGAGATGACCTGCCACGTGATGTGGAAAATCACTCACACCAATAAGTTTCATATCCATTTGACTCAGTTCATACCATTTACGAGGGGCATGAATTAATTCACTCCTTCACCATGAAACTTGGTTCTAATTACAATTTCAAGGATTTTGGGGGCATGGGCATCCTTTCCCCATCTACATTTCAATTCATTATAATTGTTATTTAGTTTCTATTCAATTGTGTTGCACATGGGAAGGGAATGAGGGCACTCTTTCTCTTTTCTACTGTGTTTTTTATCTACAAAATTAGGCCTAGATCCATCTACAGTGATGTGGTATATGGGGTTACAGAAGGTATTCAAGCATATAATTTATTCGTAAGCAATCCTTCATTTCCTCTTACATTCAAAGGGGAATATATCAGAGTTGATGAATAACTTTGATACACGGTCTTCTTTCTTCGTAGGTGCTTCTATAACTCACTAATATTCTCTCTCTATTAGCCATTCTATGGTTGGTTACATGCACCAAATACTCTGTTTTTTCCTTGAAATAATTGGATATTGATGACCCCCAATCCTTCAGCAAGCTCAGAAATTCAAATCTCCAAGTGTAAGAAAATAATGGGAGTATCTCCCTCTACAAAACAAATAGGTGTATTCCTTCCACATTTTACATCTCTTTATATCACTTTATACAATTACAAATTTTACATATGGCACTTTACATTTGAGTTAAAGTTCAATTTTCTACTATGGAAATTGACTGCACTCTATGTTGTAGGTTTCATCGTAGAGCATGCCAACACTAACACAATGGGACACTATGAAACAAACTCTGAGAAAAGATAAAGTGTGTTTGCACATTCAAGTATCTTTTCCTTTAAGCATATAAATTTCATTTCATACTTAAACGGGGGGGGGGGGAATGTAGACACTTAAATTTGATCATTTACCTTTTGACAATGTTGGTTTTGGCAATGCACTCTTGCTAAGACAAACACACTTTATCTATCTCTACTCAATACATCATGTGGTCTAGTTTCTAACTTACTTATTCATACACATTGATATATCAATGATTTTAAGAATTAAATACATAAAATCCATTGAAAAAAATCATGTGATAGGATGCAACCTTTAGTTTTCATGTTCTCATCCTTGTCCAAAAACATCTACTTTGGTCATCTTGTGGAATCTGGTCATGGTCGACTTGTATGGTTTTGGACAGTCATATCCTTCATCTAATCTTTTGATTTTATATTATTCATTTCATTTAATACCTTTGGTTCAGCCTTTCCATGATAATTTACCTTTGGAGACCTATATAAACAAGTTAAACTCACCTCATTTACTAACTTGGAATTCTTATGAACTTTTGTTACAAACACTAGCACTAAAGGCACCCAAGGCTCCCAAAATCAAGAACTTACTACTATTACATCATGCTACTAAATATGCATTCACAGTATAAAGTGGGGGGAAATGTAAACATGAAATCATGAACTTAGTACTATTACATCACACATCTAATATGTCATTATATGCATGATTCCTAAGTAAGAAAACTAGACATTAACAACACTTGTTTTGTTTTACATTGTTTTATTTTTGTATACTTGCGTCATTTTCTTTACTAAAACTACACCTTTACTTTTGGATATTGCACAACATGTGACCCGGCTTGGAATATTTTTGTCTTATATTTGGAGCCTCCCAAACACTAGCACACAATACAGAAAGGAGCACCCAGGTACTAATGTCCTCCTTTGGCACTTCTGTCATTTTCTCATTGTTTCTCATGTTTAAAGTGCCACATTGATTGTGATCTTTTATAAAACTTCTATTATCACTTTAGGTCAGATTTTTAGTTGTTAATGACAAAATTCAAGCAAATGAATCATATATATATACATGACTTACTATTCTAAGAGGCGTGGGAAATTTGGGCTATTACTTCTTATCTATCACTTGGAAAAATAGAAACATTCAAGGAATGAAATTAGGATGCATCAATCATTGTATAGGAAGGTAAATTTCTAAGTTCCATCACACACATTCATCTTAGGGAAAAATTAGTTGTCACCTAATATCTTGGTGTGACTAGCACAAGGACAACCTAGCTTCAAGGGACATAATTCTATCGCACACACCATAACTACATTGAGTCTGAAATGTAGTACCGTTATCGACGACACTCACATTGGGGTGACTGTTGAGGTCATTCTGACTCAACCATACATGTATCTTTTATTTCATCTAATGTGTGTTTGAGTCTTTTGTGGGTAGCTAGGGTTTATTTTGCAGGTATATGTGCGACAAGAAAACCCTACAAAAAAATTAGAGCAACATAAAACAAAGTGAGGGTGATATGATTAGGACCTGAAAATACCAAATCCAGACTCATTATCAGGACACTAGTGCCCAGCACAAACACTAACACTCAAGGAATTCATGTCCCCTTATGGGTGCTTCTATCTAGAAAAGTTGCATATATTTATTTTCTAGAAGAAGCATATACTACCTAGATCCATCCTGTTTCATCAATATTCTAGACCAGATCCGACACAAACAACGAGTTACCAGCTAAGTCACTCTTATCCTCTCATTACTTGCACTTGTTTTCCATTGCATGTTAGATATTATGCATTTTTCATATATATTTGATTGATCTCAATCCTTTGGTTAAGATTTAATTTTGTTAAATCATATGGAAATCATGGAGAAGGGACTATTATCAAATGTTGTAGTTGTAATTTCCCTCATAAATATGTATGCAAAATGTGGTAGTATTAACAAGGCATGCAGAGTTCTGGAAAAAATGACAAATAAATGTGGTGAAATGGACTACAATGATTGAGATATATGCAAAAAATGGGTTTGTTGAAAAGGCCTTGGAATTTTTTTAGTAAATACAATAAACAACATAAAGTTATACCTTATACCATTTTTTACAAGCCTTCTAACATGTGTCATAATGGGAGCTTTAGAATAGGACATAAACATTCATCATAGCATAATGGGAATCTAATGTTTGTTTGTTGTACATACAAGTTCCCTTGTAAAAATCTATGTAAAATGTGGAAGCATATAGAAGGTACATGAACTGCTTGACAAAATGTCTGGAAAAAATTTGGTCTCAAGGATTGTAATGATTGTAGCATGTGTACAACAATAGTTTGTTCAAATACTATTGAACAGAAAAAAAATATTCTAAGTATTGGGTGCGTGAATATAGTACACTAGAAGTGTGTGGCACTATAATAGTATTAAAGCACACTAGCTCAGGACTTAGTTGTTTTGTGGATAAGGGATATTTTTAGAGATAGCGTACAGAGCACACATAGAGATGAAGACTTGCATTACACGCTATAGTATTTTGGGAACAAGTGGCAGATAAGTGCCATGCATATTTGAAGCTAATAATAGGATTTCTACTTGGAGTTAACTATAGGACATCTATTGTTAGAACACTTGCATGTTGTGCATACTAATTGTAAAGGCGCATGGCTATGATCAGCATGTAACTATTTTGAGAAGTGCATAAATGGTGAAGGGAAAGTCCCCACCCCTATAAATATGTATTGACTTGCATAGTTTAGTGTGTGGTGAATTATTGTAGAGTTGTGTTTCTAGTTTTGACGCGCACATGACTCATGGAGATACTTTACAGTGTAATAAGATTTTTTGATTTACAATATTTATGAAATGGAGTATATTGGTTTGATAATGGTGTTATACATGACTAAATCTAGTTTTTGTATGATTAATCTTATCATAGTTATTGTTTAGTTCATTTATCATGATTCTCTGAGATCTAGATCTGGATTTTACACTGTGGAATGTTTATGTCTACTTATGAATCTGAACATGTTAAAACATCATCACACTAACATCTTGTACAAACAACTCTAAAGAGGAACCTTGATACCTTTGCACGCTTCGGGTGAGTGCTTAGCTCAGGCTGAGTGATGTGCTAGTGTGCCTGGGTTATTCACAGTAAATTCTAGGTTACATCATCGGTTCTATTTTTGGGACCTCTTTGTCAGTTGTTTTCAGGATGTTTTGTGATGAAGACGTACTAGTGGACCCTATCAATTGTTACAGGAGTGTATAGTAGATCTGGAAGAAGAGTACGCTCAGAGACTCAGCATTGGATCTGAGTTTTACACATGTGCATGGGTGGAACAGAACTTGTATGACTATTTATATGAAATTTTCTTTGTTGTCTTTCCGATAGAGCTATACGAGTGGCTGGTTGCTTATGTGTCTAAAAGGAATTGAAGGTTTTGCACACTTGTCTAGACATGGGAAGAATTTCAGGTTGATCCTGATCTAATTTGGACACGCGCTATGGACACTTGGTTTCATGGTGTTTTGAATAGCTATATTTTGGAGTACTCAATTTCCACGTATTCTTTCCCAGAGGTAGCTAAGTTCCAGTGTTTACGTTATCCTAGGGGAACCTATTTGCAAGGCATTCCACTGGTGATTAAGATCTTATTGGTAACCCTAAATTTGGAAGAGAATTCGATGGCTAGCTAAACCCAACCACGCATGGGGGCAGGAGCAGGTTTGGTGAAGGATGATGGACATAGTGGTAGAGAGGTAAAGAGAAGAAAATTGACTTAAGTACATTAAGGTGCGTGAAAGGGAGTTAGGGAAGCATTTTGAGATTGCAGAATGGATGGTATTAAGGAGAGAGATGGATCGTGAAGGATTTGGAGCTCACACAGAAGGTGTGGAGCCATAGCATTTGGAACTCCCCCATTTGGGAAAGCATGATAGGGAACCCTCATCAGCCTCTTATGAGAGCGTGCCAGTAGAGATGACATGGGTCACGGGCATGCATCTAAATCTACCTGGTAACCTATCCCTTGTGCTTGGTTTTCCAGTTTCTAATATAACCAGTAGTTAGCAAGCTAGTTTGGGCAGTAGAATAGCGGATTGAATCAAATAACAAGTACATCTATGGTTGGGCATATGTCTTCCTTGTTATTTGGAGGTACCTTTTCAGGTGTGTTATCGGCGTAGAACTCAGGAACATAGAATTTTGGACTCACCTCTGAGAGTAGTACCACCTCACATACTATAGGAATTTAGTTTAGTACCACTATTGCAACATAGGGTAGTACATCCTCTGGTTCACTTCTAATGACATTTGGAGGATCAGGGAGCATAGGTGGCTCTGGTTCTCGTGGATCTGGTGGGTCTGGAGGCAGAAGTAACACATGGGGTTCTGGATCTGGTGGGTGTAGTCCTCACCAACCCCATAATATTTACATGGAGATGTCGCTTCATCTTCCAGAGTATAGGGGAATAGAAGATGTTGTTGAGCATGTGCACATGTGTGAGATAGTGTGGCACACAAAAGGGATCACCGCTTCTGAGCACAAAGCAAGTCAGTTCGCAACTACGTTGTAGGGACACGCACATAATTGGTACAGGAAGTTTGACCCTGATCAGACTTGCATAGATTATACAACATTACGGGATGCTTTCCTTAAGGAATTTTATATCCCTGAGTTTGAGCAGAAGAGTATAAGTGTTCTAAAGGATATTAAGCATGGCAATACTGAGAGTGTTCAGGAATATGATGCCCATTTTAAAACACTTTTGTCTAAACTTTCATATGATATCCATGCAAGACAGCATGCACAGTGGTTTTTCATAGGCTTGATCACACCTTTTAGGAGGGCATTGTCACATAAGACATATACAGATCTGCATGAAGTGCTTGAAGCATGGTTACACATTGAGGCAGTCAGAAGTATAGACACTGGAGTGAGCCCATTCCTGGAAGCTCAGATTGCAGCTCTGGAAAATCAGTTGGAGAAACTATTGTCCAATTCAGCACACGAGACGTGCATTGGGATTTGGAGTATAGATTGTGAAGTTGAGGGGCACACTAAGGATAGTTGTCCTCGTAGGTTAGTGCATTCATTGTTGTTAGACTGTGAGATATGTCATTTAGACCATGATGTAAGTCAATTTCCCATTGTTACAATGTGTGATAAGGAAGAACGTATCTTGCTACTATAATATTTTCTGGTCCATGACTCACAATACCGAGGATTGCAGGTTGATTGATCAGATCCATGATGCCATCAATATTGGTGTATGACAAACATGAGTATCAGATAACTCTAAAGGTAAGAGTGAGCACCATGATCGTGAGAACACTCAAGGGCGCTATGATCATAATGAAGGGTGCTTTGAAGGAGGTCGTGGCAGAGGTCAAGGATACCATGGTGGATTCAGGGGCCAAGGCCATGGTGGTAGACGAGGTGATTTTCCTCGTGGAACATGTTATACGTGTATATCTCCTAACCACTACAAGCACGAATGCCCTCAGAATATTACTTGTTCTATTTGTGGAAATAATCATAACTATGAGGAGTTCCTAGACTTATATGAGAATCTTAGAAAGCAATATAAACAGGAGAACAAGGGCACATGGATGGTTAGAATACAACATGTAATGGAAAATCAATGGATGCCAAAGTTCACACCAGAACCTGAGGTAGTACATGTGAAGATTACTACACACGTTGAAGTTGTGCGTGCTAGAGAAACATTGCAACAGAAGCCTACCATTACTAAGGAGGAGGTTTTACATGCAAGATACCCATATCCTACACATCAGAAGGAGGTTTATCAGGATACCATGGAGGTGCTCAGAAATCTTCAGGGTGAAATATAGTGTTTAAAGGAACAGTCATGAAAGTTGGAACAAAAGAAGGCAGCAGAGACACTCCAGTCAGATGTTGATGATTTGAAAGAGGTATGCAAGATGTTACGCCTAGAGAATATTATTCCATTACTAGGGAATTGGTTAAAGGGAAACACTCTGCACGCAGGTATTGAGAATGGATGAAAGATCATGCATGCTAATCTCCCCCTCATAGCTTGTATTATGACAAGGAGATCACTCTGAATGTTGTTGTGGATGGGTGGATTTTGAGCAATATATTGATTGACATAGGCACGGAAGTTAATGTGCTTACTTTAGATGCATGGGTACAGATGGGAAGACCTCCATTACAGCCATCCTCTAATGTATTGTTCATGGAAAATAGAACTAAGGCCACCCTGATAGGATTTTTAAAGGATGCATCCATTACTATACAAGGGGCCAAGTTCACTGGGGACTTTGAGGTTTTAACGCTTGCAGAAGTAGACAAGCTTCCCAGCTCTACTTGGGTGCACCCTTGGTGTTATGCAAATAATGTTGATCTACGGTTCAACAAGGGGTATATAAGTTTTGAGAACAAGGAAGAACGATTTATTATCCCTTTGACAGATGGGAAATATGCACCTTATGTTGAACCTTTGAGTGAGGAAGACCTGAACAGAATTTATGTGTGCGTTATTTGAGATCCAAAAGTACTTGAGCCATCTAAAGAAGGAATCTTCCAGTGGGAAGATGCACAGTCTATTAGTGATACTACAAGTATTTCTTGTGATAATTGGGCACATGGCACCTACGAGATGGTTGGGCATGAAGTAAGAAGTGCATCTGTGTGAGGAGGCAAACCTCGTTGTATTAGGAGGATAGGTAACAACTATGTACCCCGGTACACTAGAGAAGGAGACCCTGTAGTATTCATGTGCGCCATGGAGGAACAATGGAAGGATCAAGTGGACAGAAGAAATATGTTAGTGTATAAACTACATGGGACAACAACGTGCTAGTGGATGGTTCATGGGGATAATCTCATAGAATGGAATGAAGTGAGAATTTCTCTTACAACCCGGTTTCTCAAGAGCAATGTGCCTACTCAAATCTACACATATCATGGTAATCATCTTATTCAGCACCACGTTCAGTAGTGTGAGAGACTCTGGACAGAGGGGAAGGAAGTCATTACCACCTTCACTATGGGTGCACAAACTTTATTTCACTTTGTGAGGTTACACACGCACTTGGTACGTTTATGTGGAGCTGCATAAGGAGACTAGAAATTGGTAAGACTTGACTACAGGAATGATCTAGACTTTTGACTACTTCTCCACTAAACCTTCTAGTGAAAGAGGCATTACGGGTTATGGATCACTTGACTATGGGAGACAGTACAAAGGCTGAAGAACTCATTCAGGAGTTATTTGGTGAGGTAGACCTAGGAGCATTTTTGATGAATTAGATGAGAGTGATGCCAAACTACTTAAGCACACTTGTCTTGAGATGGAGAAAGGAAATATGGTATATATAGTGGATGATGAAGAAGTATAAAATTTGGACATTGATCATTCAAAAGGTACACGTGAGGTTTTAGACAGTGCAGATAAGAAGGCACGCACCTATCATGAACCTATGAAGACCAAAAAAGTGAACATTGGCATGGATGTTAAACCTAAGGAGGCCATTATTGGAGATTATTGGTTTGATTCTGAAGTGGCTAAGATAATTGAGTTACTACATGATTTCCAGGACTTATTTCCTAGAGGCTACCATGAGTTAAAAGGAGTACATGAATCTTTGGGTGAGATGAATATTAAGCTAAAGGAAGGTGTGCACCTAGTTAGGGAAGAGACCTTATAGGATGAACCCTAACCTGTGCGTAAAAGTTAAAGAAGAAATTGACAAGATGTTGACATCTGGCATCATTAAGCCCCTAGAAGAATCAAAGTGGGTTAGCCCCATGGTAATCAATATAAAGAAAGATGGTCGGATTAGGATTTGTGTGGACTACAAGGAGCTGAATGTGCATGTGTGATTGATCCTTTTCCTACACCTTTCACTGAGGAAATATTAGAAGGCGTTGCAGGGCGTGAAATTTACTCTTTTACAGATGGATTCTTTGGGTATCATCAGGTACAAATTGCTAAAGAAGATCAAGAGAAAACAACATTCACGACTAAATGGGGAAGCTTTGCATATACGGTGATGCCCTTTGGTCTGAAGAATGCACCTGTTGTATTTTCACGCATTGTGGTTCAAGCATTCCAGGATTTTATTCACAAATTCTTACAGGTTTACTTGGATGATTGGATAGTATATGGGCTTGTCAAGGATCATTGTGACAACTTGAGATTAATGTTTGAGAGGTGCAGACAGTTAAGCATCTCTTTAAACATCAATAAGTGTGTATTTTCTACACCCTTTGGAACTCTACTAGGGCATATCATCTGCAAGGAGGGTTTGTTAGTAGATCCAGCCAAGGTTGCAGTTATCATAGGCCTAGAGGAGCCTACCAGTCAGAGTGAGGTGCATAGATTCTTGGGCCACAAAGGGTATTATAGAAAATTATCAAGGGATATGCTAAAATTTTCACGCCCTTGGAGGAGTTACTAAAAGGAAAAGGGACATTCTATTGGGGAGAACCGCAGTAGCACACATTTGAAGCGTTGAAGGAGAGGCTTACTATGACGCCTATTATGTGCTTTCCCTCATGGAACCAACATTTTCATGTACATGTGGACGCCTCTAGCATGGCCATTGCACAATGTTAGCTCAGCCTAGAGAAGGTATTATAGATCATCCTATTTGTTTTTCTAGTATAAAGTTGACTCCTGTAATAGAACTATACAACTACAGAGCGCGAGGCCTTGTTGATGATCTACACGTGCTGCATAAGTTTAGACAATACTTGCTAGCAACACCTTTTGTGTTTTATACAGATCACATGGCATTGAAATACTTGGTAAATAAGCTCATTTTACAAGGGCGTATATGTCGGTGGGTGTTATTATTCCAAGAATTTGACTTTACAGTCGTGGTAAAACCTGGTAAAAGTAATTATTTCCTAGACCACTTATCAAGAATTCAATCAGGAGAGGACGCACAGACAATTGAAGATACAATGTCAGATGCACAATTATACAGGTTAAACCATGCGCCCTTCAGAATTAGAAGGATATTGTTGTCTTTTTACATACATGTATGGTGTTAGAAGGAATGAAAGCCTTAGAGAAGAAACAACTTGTGATTTACGTCGCACCTTTCATGTTGATCAGTGGTGACTTATACAAACTAGGTCGAGATGAGGTATTACTTCGGTGTGTACTAGAACATGAGTGCACGGATATCATGGAATAGGCTCATGGCGGTATTGTAGGTGGGCACTATGCAGGTGATGCCACCGTCACGCACAAGATTCTACTCATTGGTTTATGGTGGGAGACCCTGTACAAGGATTGTAAAGAGTATTGTAAGGCATGTGATCACTGTCAGTGCCTTGGAAAACCTAGGCAAAGAGATGAAATGCCTTTGAGGCCTATTACTAGTGCAGAACCATTTGAAAAATGGGAAATAGACTTTGTGGGTCCTATTTCCCCAACCGCACGTAGAACTGGATCATGCTACATCATCACTTATATAGATTATCTTACAAGGTGGGCAGAAACAACACCTACAAAGGATTGTACAGTGGCTACTAAGCAACAAGGTTCTTATGGGAAAATATTCTTACTAGGTATGGATGTCTATTGAGTCTGACAAGTGATAGGGGCACACACTTCTTGAATGATACAATCAGGATATTATTGGATGAATTTATGGTCATGCACCACAAGACTACACCTTATCACCCTCAAGCAAATGGGACTGTTGAGGCCTTCAACAAGATATTGAGCCAGAACTTGACAAAAATCTGTGATGTTGGAAGGAAAGATTGGGATGATAAAGTTTTTGTTGTATACTTTGGGCATATAGAACAACCTACAAAAGGTTGAATAAGGCCACACCCTTTCAGTTGGTGTTTGGCGCAGAAGTAGTTCTTCCCATGGAATTCATGTTACCTTCTTTGTGTATTGCATGCATGGGAGGTCTAGCTGATGAGAAAGCATTGGAAGAAAGAATTGACAAGTTAATACAACTGGATGAGAGGCGCGCCATAGCACGTTGGAGTCAGAAGAAGGAAAAGGCTAGACAGAAGGCATGGCATGACAGACACATCAAGGATAAAGAAGCTTGAGGTCAGGTAGATGGTACTTCTTTATGATTCAAAGTTTCTGCGCCACCCAGGAAAGCTTAAGGTGCATTGGTTGGGACTGTATGTTATCACTCACATACTTGAATCAGGCTTACCAGTTAGAGGCGCTTGATGGAACACGGTTACTCGGTTACTTCAACGGGAGTAGGCTGAAGCCCTACTATAAATAAGCCTTCTTGGTGTTTGTAATAAGGTAGTATTGTCCATTTAGATTAGATTTCCTTTACTGTATTTTATTTCAATGTATTTCCTTCTTCATCGTTATGCTTTGTCAATTTAGTTCAGTGTTTTGTGTAATAAGCGCATTTGCGTGCCAGAAGTTGATCACAATCTAAAGTGTTTATATGCGCAGAGGACTGCACATACCCTTAGTGTGGGGTGGATAAAGAAGGTATGGAAAAGAAATAAACTCACGGGTAACCACAAGAGGAACATAAAGAGCAAGGTTTCAAAATTCATGAGAACTTCTGAAGAATTGCTTAAAAAAATTAAGACCACACGTAAGGCATTGGGCACTCAGTATAATTCAAGGGAGGTTGTAACATTGGAGACTACATATGTTGGGTCACATTGGATAAACTACTTTGGCTTAAGGAAGCATGGGTAGAGGAGATCTGTGACAGATAAGTAGTGGCGCGCCATGAAATTATGACTAAGGTGCAAGAGTTTGAGGTGCGAGACATTGAAGCATGGGATAATGAGGTGCACAACAACTCAAGAGAAATTAATGCCATGTATGGTGGTAGGTGGAGTAATTAATGAAGGGAATTTTTGAAACTTGGTTTAAAGTTGGCGTTCTCAACGTCATTTGTCTACCTTACGAACTTGAAAAAAAATTGTGAAGTGCGAAGAAGAGCTGAAAATGAAGAGAATTTTACAGATTGAGTAAACTTGTCGCATTGTGAAGCACGATGTTGAGTACCCAGGCATGGAAGTATGATTTAAGGAGTGGTGCATGCACGTGATGGAAGGGTGACTAGGGTTTTCATTTCGTAGCTAGGGTTTTTACACATTTGCAGAATCAAAAGGGGCAATGACACCACATGGAAAGCTCCAGTAGTAGAGAAGGAGGTTGATGATCCAACAGAGGAGTGGCTGGTGGAAATGTTGTATCCAGAAGGAGTCATTGAAGGGTGGTCATGGACAACAAATATTACTCAGTGTAGGGTTTCAAAGATTAACCACCGCACTGTAAAATGTATGAAGGACATCGTGGTAGAAGTCTACAAAAAGACTAACCAGTGACTGGAAGATGACACTAGGGTTTTGGATGCTTATGTGAAGAAACTACTTGAGAGCGTGGGCATAATGTAGATCCTGGAGTTTCCCTACTTTGGAAATCCTGAGAAATTATACCAGTGGCTAATGTCATGGGTTCCATGAAGATTATTTCTATTTTGCGGGTAGGAGAATAAGGATAACTACCAAATTGATTGGAAAAGTTACCAGCTACATGACACGGGTTTAGAAATTGTTGGAGACTTAACAGATGACGAGGGCATTGATGCCACAACAGCCCTATACAAGTATAAGAAGGGGGGACCGAGCTTTCAAGGTCACCAATATCCCAGACATGGCCACCAGAGTAGCAACACAGTTAGCATGGAGTAAAATAGGGGCCACTAAGCGATGGAATGAGGTAAACATGCATTGGTTGCATATAGCACACAAAATGGCCAAAAAAACATACTACAATATCATTGGTTACATTGTAGAGAGCTTGGTGAACGAGGCGCACAACCAAGCAGAAAAAGGTGAGAAGATAACCTGGGGCAAATTTGTTATTAATTGTGTTCAGTGAAGTTGGGGTACTAGACGGTCCTAGGGAAAATATATGGGAGTTTCCATTTGGAGAACAAGTCCCCAGCCAAAAGATATGCTAAGTACATGTTGTATGGGTCTGATTTCCAACACATACAAAGAGCACTTGGATAAGTGGTTCCAAAGACTGCGCAGGGAATTTGAGGGAGAATGAAACATTCTGCATGAGCTGCCAAAGGTTTTGGATGGAGAAGCTGAATTTGTAGTTTACCAACATTTTAGCTTGGGGTGCTTCCACATGAAGTATGGGGAGAAGAGCCCATGGTGTAAGTTTCCATTTGCATTTACCACAAGATATTTTAAGGACTCTGTAAATAGATTTCATGATGCGTGTCAGCTCCAGTTTGACGCTGAAAAAGTGGATGCAGACATTCACATTCTGCGCAAAACATATATATGGCTAGGTAAGGAGGCCTATGTAAGAAACCATGGAGTCTGATAATGTTGACATCATGTCAGAGAGTTTTCCTGTAGGGAAGATTAAACCAATGCGTATCTACATTTACCTAAGGCCAAGGTTCAAGGATGAAAAAGTGGTGAAGGGAGTGGATATGGCTCTTCCAGGACCTCCTAAGAAGAAGCAAACAATGGGGACTTCAAGGAATGTTGCATTTGCGCCCCCTGCTCCAGAAGACCCAGTACATACAAGACTAGAAAACGTCCTAGAACAAGAGGAACCTGAAGACAACACTATACTTGTGCACACCAGAAGGATTCTGAAGAAGAGGCATGCTTCAGGAGACATTGGTGCTGGAACTTCACAACCAGTAAGGAAATCACCACGCATGACTCCTGTAAAGGATGAAGAGAAGGAGAGGAGAAAGCACAGGAAATATATTCCTATACAAGATAGTGAGGGGGAATCTCCACAGCCAAGCATGCAGGAAGTAGAGGAAACTCCAAGAATGAGTGGAGATAGAGCTGAGGCCACCCCTAGTGTGGAAATACAGGATGATGAAGATATGGGCGAGTACGTAGTCTATGAGACTATAGACCCCAATGTGAGTATTCACAAAGATATCTCTGGTGAAGGAGAAAGTAACGCTGGTGGGGATACAAAATTCCTCATGCGCCCCATGCAAGAAGAAGGGAAAGATGAGGAGGAGGTCAACCAGGTGGTTGAATATGTTGTCCCACGGGATGCAGGCATAGCTGATATAGAAAGAATAGGACGCACACTAGTGCATGAGGATGTTGGCACGAGCATGCATGCGCACATGAAGAAGAAGAAGCGTGGTAGGTACTCAAGACTTGGGTTATCTGAATGACCTTTCAAAAACTATTCAAACCTGTTTCCAGAGTACACTACCAAACAAATAGTTATATGGCTGGGATTGGATGGACCCTGAAATGGCCAATACATGCACTCGCAAAGTACTATCTTGGGGCATGCAGACTCACATGGATGAGCCTGATTTTGATGTCTGCAAGGAGGTGTGCACTTCAAAGAAGATGAGGAAGGTGCCTCATACGTGCACCATATGAACATTAAGCTAACCCAGTTTTCAGATGAGCAGGTAAGCAACGCTTTGATTAAGGTGTCCACAGAAGTAGCGTGCTGAAATATGGATAAGGCAGCAATAATCTAGGTGCTACTGAAGGATAAAAAGGAAAAGGACACAAAAATCAAGAGCCTTACTCAAGAGTGTAGCAGTCACGAAGGCCTAGAATGTAAAGATGATGGTGGAGCAGATTGCAGATGAGATTCTACTGCAGAGGCCTGAGTTTCAGGAGAAGGTGCCTCAGGACTTCAAGTCTAAGTTGCACTATCTACGCACAACAATTCACCTACTTTTGGATGAGGGACCAATGTGCCTCCCCAAGAAAAAGGATGCAGGGGAAGAAGTAGCAAGAGCAAGGGCCACTATTGATAGAAAAGTTTCAATATATGAGGCATTGCTCCAAACATTGAAGGATGAGCTGAAGAGAGCCGATCAAGCTCTTAATTTATGTGCGGCGCCAGATACGCATAATAAGGACCAGAACTTTAGTGGAGGATAATGAAGTTCTGAAGGTAATGAAGGATGAAACACTTGGGTGCACAGAAAGGTTGGCATTGGTAAAACAAAAGCATGAGGCCCTCGCAGCAGCCCAGGATCCACACAAGGAAAGGATTAATGAGATTGGAAAACTCATAGCACAGAAGATGGACCTTATGGAGGGAATGTTGTCAGGGTATGACCAATGTTGTCTGGGTGCTATAGAATGAGAAATAAAAGATCACTCAAGACGAATTGGATGACATAGCCACTGATATTCTAGAGAAAATGAGGAACGTGTTGAGTGACTGGAAGACCTTGGAGGCTGAGCTAAAAAATGAATATCCAGAATTAATCCTTCTAGTTGAAGAAGAGGGTGTTGCAGAATAAATTTCATTCTTTTGTATAGAGTTTGGTTCATTCTTTTCATTACATTACTAATATTTATTATTGAAGACATATGAAGGAATTCACATTTTCTGGGATGGAAATGTACTCTAGTGTGGGGTAATGTTGAACAACTAGAAATATTCTAAGTATTGGGCACATGAATATAGGGCGAAGGAAGTGTGCGGTGCTATAATAGTATTGAAGCGCCCAAAATCAGGACTTAGCTATTTTGTGGATAAGGGCTATTTTTGGAGATAGCATGTGCGGAGCACACATAGAGATGAAGACTTGTGCTACACGCAATGTATTTTGGGAACAAGCGGCAGATAAGCACCATGCATAGTTTAAGCTAATAATAGGATTTCTACTTGGAGTTAACTATAGGACATCTATTGTTAGAACACTTGCATGTTGTGCATACTATTGTAAGGTGCGTGGCTATTATCAACATGTGACCTATTTTGAGAAGTGCATAGGTGGTGAAGGGAAAGTCCCCACCCCTATAAATATGTATTGACTTGCATAGTTTAGTAGTGTGGTGAATTATTGTAGAGTTGTGTTGTTGGTTTTGACGTGCACATGACTCATGGAGATACTTTACAGTGTAAGAAGCTTTATGTGTTTTATAGTAATTATGAAATGGAATATATTGGTTAGATAATGGTGTTAGACATGACTGAATTTGGTTCTTATATGGTTAATCTTATCATAGTTATTAAAGTTTAGTTCATTTATCATGATTCTCTAAGATCTAGATCTGGATTTTGCACTGTGGAATGTTTATGTCTACTTATGAATCTGAACATGTTTAAACATCATCACACTAACATCCTGTACAAGCAAACTCTAAAGAGGGACCTGGTACCTTTACGTGCTTCCAGGTGAGTGCTCAGCTCAGGCTGAGTGATGTGTCAGTGATCCTTGGTTCTACTTAGTAAATTATAGGTATGCATCATGTACCTTCCAAAATATCTGGTGCATTAGACTAGGATTTAAATATCTTAATACCAGATTCCAAGAACCTGGGTGTGTTCGACATACTCCTAGCCTTTGTCTAAAACATCCCCTTATAGAATAGGGTATGAACATTCATCATAAAGCTCACATTGGGAAGAGGGGCTCGGTCGCATGCACGTTTGCCGAATTTGATCTAATCCAGACTAAAAATGTTATATACTAGACTGATAAAATGTCTAGGTTATGTCTTGGGGTATTTCCATTTGGTGAAAACCAAGAAGAGTAAACAGCTTAATTACTACAAGAAGTACAATTTGAGCCTCTTCAGATGTTGACATATCTACAATAATAACATTAATGTTCGGATTATAGTGCAACATATTGACCCAAAATTATATAATCCAGTAAGAAAATGAATAATGCAATATGAATTGTTTTGTAGTTGGGTTTTCAAATATTTTACTTTATTTTTATTTCAATGTTTGATGGTTTTACAGCGTATTTCAAAAGTATTATTTTCCCTATTTTCCTTACATTTTTCTAATTTATCATTAGATTTTCCAAATGGGGTGTGTGGCAATAATCAGGGTTGGAGGATATATTTGAAAATTTCATTTCAATTAGTGACCATCAAAGTTGGGTACATTTTTATGCCATATGCATCCAACTCTGAAAACATCATGGGAAAGAAGGCATTTTGGATGCCAAAGTATTGACAATTTTCTCAAAGACCAATACAACACATTCAGGTGCCCACCACAGGTTTATTTGGACCTTTTCTACTGATACTCCCGTTCTAGAGTTTCATCAAGATAGCTGAGCATATGAAACAATGGTATGGACATCATGGAGACATAACGATCAATTATGACATATGTTGCCATTTGTAATTTTCCTAGTAGATATGTCATGCAAAATGCGGTATTATTAACAAGGCAAGTGGAGCTTTAGAAAAAATGATTGAAAGAAATGTGGTTAAATGGACTATAATGATAGAGGGATAATGCACATACATGGGTATGATGCAAAACTCCTTGGAATTATTTCCAATAAATGTCAAGCAATGAAATGTGATATTATGCTTTGCATAATAAATGAAGTCTATGCAAACGGACATCCATCAAAGCATGATGGGAACGATTATTTTTTTAGGCATGACATTATTTGAAAAATATGACTCAATGAGATGTGGTCTTGTGGAGTACAATGAATTCTTGAATATGCACAAAATGGTTTCACTAAAAACACCTTTAAAACATTTCAAGAAAATGCATTTGGTAGGTGTAAAGATAAAGTTCGTGACCTTTTTGGCATACTCAAATCCCATGCCAAAATGGGATCTTTAATTTTAGGGTATGGAAATCCATCAAAATATAATAAAAAATATATTTTTGTTGAATGTTATAGTTGTTAATGCTCATGTAGACAAGTATAAATAAATTGTAAGCATACATAAAGCACGAATTGTTTGACATAATGACTCAAGGATATGTGGTCTCATGGAATGTGTTTCTTTAATTTTTTATTGGCATTAGAATAAAATCGCAAGCTAAATTCAACTTGATATCACTCATTTACAAAAAAAAAAGTGAAGATTCAAAAAAAAACCCTTTCTTCTACACCACAAGAAAACAATGGGTTTTTGAGATCTTTTTCTTTTTTCTCAAAAGTGAAAATGATGTTTGGTAGTGAAAATGAAAGCCACCTAGGATTAAATAGGAAAATTTGGGCCACATGGTCAAAAAGTATTGTGGCACAATTGTGCTGCAAAATGTAATGCAAGTTTGTGTCACTTTTGCACCACGTTTAGGGCACTATTATCGCGTCACAATTGTGTCGAGTTTCCCTTTGAAAAATTATAAAAAATAAAATACAAATTGATGATAAATCAACACAAGTTTCAACATATTAAGTGTTATATGTAGTAGTGTAGACACGGTGAATAGATTATGTTTTAACTACATGAAATAATTTTGGTATTTTGGTGACCATGTAAACTTATCCCCTTTTAACAAAATTTGTTCCATTGGCTGCATGATGTTGGCATATGTTCTTACGAATCTTCTATAATATCTTGTATGTCCAAAAATACATGCCCTTATGATGGGTTTGTGGGAGTTTGAAGCCCAATTATCACCGCAATCTTGGCCTAGTCTACCAAAATTCCATCTTCAAAAGGAATGAGAAACAAGCATTTCTTTAAATTCAATACAATTTGTAATGCTCAACATCTTACTAACATTAAGCATACCTTGGAAATATTCTCTTTGAACTGTGAGAAAACCTTCCAATCACTAAGGTATACTTCTAATAAGTCATGGATGAAATCCTTGAACCCATTCACTACATCTCGAAAGAAGGTTGCAAGTGCGTTCTTTAACCCAAATGGCATCACTTTGTATGCAAAACATCCCCACTCTGTAGAAAAAGACATTTTTGACTAATCTTTCTATGCAATTAGCATCTAGTGATAGCCATTGGATCCTTCTATGAAGGAATATAACTCATTTTATTATTTCCTCCAGAATCTCATTTGTGAATGGATTAAGAAAATGATCATTCATGCAAGCATCATTCAGTTCCCTATAGTCTCCGCAAATTCTCATTTCTCATATTTTCTTTGGTTGAGTAACTACTAAGCTTACCCAATCAGATTTATCTATGGGGTATATCAATCCTACTTATATCATTCGTTCTAGGTCCACTTTTACCTTATCCTTCGTATTGGGTTTCAATCTATAAGGACACTTCTTGATAGGCTTTGTACCCTCCTTTAGTTCAATGCACATTTCTCTCAAGGATGGATCTACTCCTTTTATTTCGTTGAACTTAATCAGGAAGACATCATAGTCATGAAATAGCTGCATAATCTCTAAAATTTCTTGTTGTATCTAATAATCCCCAATGGTAACTAATTTAACGATTCTCGAGGATCCAATATATTTTGTTCTTTTTTCCACTGGTTCATCATACATTTTTTTTTCCTTTATTATTGGTGTCTTCGAATATCCTATGTCATTTCTTCTCCTCCACATTTAAATTACGCAATGGTTACTCTTTCGTATTTGTGAAATCTCTTTTTTTGATAGTGGTGCAATGCATTCTGGATCAAACATGCCTTTAATGTCTCTCATCTTCACCATCCAAATTTGTTCCTTCATCTTTATTGTCTCCTACTCTTTAGCATATTCTAATTTCCTGATCAATGTCTTTATCCTTTCTTCTATCCATGTTGGTCGTGGTTTTGCATTCCATAGTCTTTGTGCTTTCTATATCCTTAAATTCATCTCCCCTTTCAACATCTATAGTAACATAATAGAGGAATTTTTTGATCGTTTGATAGGCTACATTCACCATAGGATTTTTATCCTCAAATGTAAATGTCTAAATGAAATCTTCTTGTACTTTCCTCTAAGTGTGTGTTTCTCTTTTTGCTCATGGTGCATGTATCATGCCTTTGGTAGGGGAGACAATGTTTCGGGAAAGATGGGATCCACCGTTGTGGTTTAATTTGTTGTGTTTTCCATAGATCAATGCATCCTTGAATATTTATTTTTGAACACTAGCTTACACAAAATATTGACCATGTTTTAGTTAATCTAAAATATAGCTCAAATATTGCATGCATCATACCTATTACTTGAGTCTAGCCAAAATTATTACTTCTATGTACTACCCACTAAGTTGTTGTCATATTTTTCAATACATAGTCCAGTGCACCTAATCTTATATTTTTATGAGGTACATGCTCCTAGAATTTGACTAAGAAGGTGTCCAAGTTAGATGTGCCAAACTATTGTGAGATTTTCCATTCCTCCACACAAACCATCCTAATTGGCCTGATTTCATGTTCCTTTCACATTTAATAATGTAATTTTGTATCTAAGTCCCCACTAATGGATGAAGTGGTCTCCCACGGAATTTTTCTTTCATCATTTGGCTTGGTGTAGTCCTGATCGGTGTGTGTAAATTTATACACTCTGCCTATTTATAATTTTGTAGGTGGCCTTATGTTTTATTATGGATTATCGTATATGAAAGGATTCTTCAATTGCACACTCTTTGGAATCTCCAATTTAACTTTTATTGATTGCACAAAACTTAGATATCATGCTTCTACAGCCACTTATCTTTCATTTCAGCATTTCTCTCTTACTTGATGATCTAATTTGAACAAAATTCCAATATCATGCATTTAATGAGACAAGAGATATTTTGGGATAGTGTAAGGCTTTTGATGTGTCATGTTCATAGGGATGACAATAATAAAATTATATATGTGTGCTTCTAGTTGGTTTTTACTATGTTAATTTCCATGTTTCCATCGTATGCACATTTCTTCCCAATCAAAACAGGGTATTGCATTTCATTTTTCTTCATGTTGATGAATTCAAAATCATCCTTTAAACTAAGGTATCCTACTCTGATCTCTACATCTTAAGCTTATCAATTGGATCCACCCTTGCATAATTTGTTAGGTTTAAGATTATTGGGTTGTGCACAAGATTCGATGCACCTATAGCTTCCCATGTAGACCTTGGCATCATACTCACAATATTATTGAATTCAACCTCCAATAATGATATTCAGCCAAGTATCAACATCTCATGGCTTCTTAGTCTTTACATGCCAAATTGGCTTGTTAGAATACATCACTCTATTGGTTGTACTTTCTAAAAGGGTGTTTAATAGATTGGATATGTTATGGGAGATATCCTCATTGCGCAATACATTTACTATATATAGAATATATATAAAAACAACTACCACTTCTTGTTTCAATATCCTCACCACTTATCTATATACATGTGCTCCAATTTCTCCAATGTTATGGCTACTTGTGTCTCTATTCTAGATACAATGCAATAATCCTTTGGCCTCTTCAAAAATTCCTTTCCTCTTTTAGGGTTTCGATATATGTCCTCATGTGCACATTATATCTAGGGCTCATTAGGCATCTCCATGGAACCCAAGCCTTATTCTTTTCTTTGTATCTTGATAACAATTTCAAGAATGAATTTCTTTGGGAACTGCATTGATCATATTAACATTGCACAATTATTTTTCCTTCTATTTCTTCTCTAATTTGGGATATTCTTTTGTGTGGTGTTGTATTGTTACTCTACAATATGCATAATTTATCTCCTGAATTGGGTTAAATGGATAATTTCACATAATAGGGTTTGGTTCTATACAAAGATAAGACACCACTACTTGAATTTTTGGTTAAGGCCCTTGCCTCCTTTATTTATAATCACATCAGTAGCCTCTTTTTGTCATGTAAATGTGCGATAGGGAAATATGAAGTTTCCAAGCACGACAACTATACCTCTGTGCCAAAATTTTCATGTTTTTATCATTCCTAGGCACCCCAAGTCAAATTCGTCAGTCTGGTCACCCCCTATTTGATGTAAAAAAATTTCCCTAGGTGATTTAGTAAATTCCATTAATTCCCCCTAGGTTATTTTAGGAGTTCTTTAAAAATGCAAATTTCAGGCAGTCACAGGAAGGGCTATTGATGGCCTTCCCGGGACTGGATCAACCCCTGGAGTAGAATGGAAGGGAAAAATTTAACATGGATTTGAATTTAAGACCTTATAACATCATGGAAATCATTTTGGAAGGTTTGGGGAAGTTTTGAAATACTTGGAGCAGTTTGAATAAAAAACAGGGTTCACAAGCCAAGGCAATACATAGGCCTAAAACAGTTGCTGAGCTTCAGAAGAAGATTTTGGGAGCTCTAGATGGAGTTAGGAGTAAATAAAAAAATCTCCAAAAATATAATTCCAAACCCTAAAAAGTGATGAAATCATATTTTTCACAACACCTTGGCACATAAGGTTTGCAGACAATTTTTCTCAGGCACAGGTAGAGCACCAAATCAAAAATCAGTTTTTTCATGGATCATATATAATAATCAAGACATTATAACCCCACCATTGGTTTAAAAATTATATTTCCAGTCAGGATCATATAAAATTTCACCAATCAATTCAACCGGGAGCTCAAGTTATCATCGTTCCAAGTTACCCTCTTGGAGACAGTTCGGGAGTTAGAAACTTTTCAGGAGGACATGTGTCAGCACCAAGAGCCTGGCAGGATTTTATGTCCCCGAAATCCCTAAGGTTGGGTACATAAACCTTGGAAAATTTCTCCCAGCCCCCATGTGACCTCTAGGACCCTCGTGTGACCTTCATATTTAACAGTTTAGCCCCAAAGTGCATTTTTGGAGCTCAAATTCCCTGCTGTCAGGTCGAGGACACGTGTTGTCCTCTTTCACCGTGAAATTTGATGTCCCTCACTTCCTTGAGGTCAAGGACATAAATACATGAAAAATTCTCCCAAATCAAACTAAAAATTCTGAAAAAAATTCTAATTGTTAGTCGTTTATTGTTGTTTCTTGTTGTTTCTTGTTGCTTCTCACTGCCAGAAGAAAAGTTGCAAAGAACGCCACTCCACCACTCCACCATTACCAAAGCTCAAACCAGCTCCATAATAGCACATTATCCTTCACTCCATGATGGTACATAGGTCACAGAAGGAAGATTGATCAAACCAATAAGAAAGAACGAAGAACAAAGGAAAAGAATTCTGAAAACTCCATTGCCATAAAACCAAGAATCAAACATATCTTGCAAACCATTGCACGGATTGAAAAACCATTTGTTGCTGAGTTATTCTCCCTTTAAGGCCATTAAAAATCATATTCAAACCTCTAATTTTCAGAAAGGAATTCTCAGAGTGAATAAATTTCACTTCCAGCTCCACGAAGAACAAAGTTCAATTTCCCATCAAACCGGTTATCGGATTGAAGTAAAATTTCGCGTGAAGCACCAAAAGCAAAAACCTATCGCGATGGAATTTATTTCATTGTGAATGGAAAAAAAACCAGACCTGAAAATTTCAAGCTCCATTAATGGCTGCCATGACACAGTAATGGAAAAAATCAGCGAGCTACCTCTCCGCTTCTCAGGGTTCTAATGGGCGAAATCTCCCGAAAATTGGAGGAAATGATTGTTGAAAAATCTAGTTTCGTGTGAACTATTTTTGTGCCATGAAGTCCCTATTTTTTAGGGAAATGGAAGCCTATGTTTTTTATTGGGATTCTTCCCTCTTCAAAGAAATTTTCAAATTCCTAAAGATCCGGCGGGTGAAATCATCCAAAATTTAGAGGGAAGGGTCTCCAAAAAATCTAGTTTCTCTCAAACTAGTTTTCGCATGACGAAGTTGTCAGTTTCTCAAGATATGAAGGACTGAATTTTTATCAGTATTCTTCCCTGGTAGCTCCATACCTAAAGCTCTTACAAGACATAAGTTTCCATTTTTCATTTATGAGCTTTTTGGAAAGCGGATCATGATGAAAATTGGAGCACGAGTTCATGATGAAGATTCGAATCCAAAAAATTTGTTCCTGTCGCAAATAGAGGTCATTTTCACCACTTACTAAAAATAACATATGTTATATTTCCTTGCATGCTATAAATGATGAGTCTCATTGAATTGCAATTTCTATCACTCAGGATAATCAAAAAAGGGGTAAAATGAAAAGTAAGACAGAAAACGACTTTTTCCCAAAATAACAGGTCCCTAAATAACAACCTACTAAAAATAGAAATGTGCTAAAAATAGCAGTATCTCAGTAATAGAATAGGTTGGAATATGGTAGATAGTTCAAAAGGTGAAACTGGAACAAGATAGGTGATATGTCTCAAAATAGCAGAGCACGAGCTCATATTCTAAAAATAGAAAGTTTTCATTTCAGACTGGAAAAATGCATGACTTTGTTTTCACTCACCTTACTTCTTTTTGGACTCCATTTTGGATAATGAGATGGTTTCATGAGAAATTCATGGAGGTCCTAGAAGCATCATCTTAAGAGCGATGGTTTACAGAAGCAAAGCAAGGCATCGCAAGGCACATCATTTGAATTCATCTTCATCACTTGAGAACCGAGTGATCTAAAGTGAATTGGTCATAACGATTTCAATGAGTCAAAGGGTTCGTCAACCATGTTTCAAGGAGGTTCATCGTGGGAATCGTACGTGTTCATCTCAGGTTTGCGGTGATAAACATCATAACAATGTTTCTAGACACTCATTCTATGGTCCAGGATGTCCATGCATCATAGAGTTTGTGGTCATCACTAGATTGGGAAAATGATTCAAAGTTATTCAAGGGAGAAATATTCATCAGTGTAGAAGATCACCAGTGGAATAAATCCTCACTCAAATTTCATCGTTGCATTAAGGCATTCAAAGCATTTCATCACGAGGAGTTTTTTCCCCTCCATCTCTTCCCTCTCCCTCTCTTTCCCTCTCTACTTTCTGTCTCTGTTCTAATTCTTCATTATGTGTCATCATTTTATTTTGTCCTATTCACTTAAGTGACCCATTTTAATTGTAAAAATTATCTTCTTAAAATTGTAAGAGAAGTACTTAAATCATGGAAAATGAAAGGTCATGAGTGGAATATGGAAACGAAGAGTCCTGTAAGGGAGGTGAAAGGTCAATTCAGATTGCTATAAATTGTAATGAGCTCTTCATTTCAAAGGGCTCTTATAATTCTGAAATCCTTCTAGCTGGTTGTATTCTTGTAAGTTCATAAGATATATTTTACTCTCTTGTGAGTGAAAAGAGTTAGCCACTTCTCCACTATTCTCAATGTCTTCCATTCTCAAACTATGTA
The DNA here is from genome assembly GCA_019776745.2 of Taxus chinensis. NCBI lineage: Eukaryota > Viridiplantae > Streptophyta > Pinopsida > Cupressales > Taxaceae > Taxus > Taxus chinensis. The sequence continues at coordinate 877,497,214 of CM034149.1, read as the reverse complement.
CAATTTCTGCTTGAGCATCAATATAAGAAGAAGGAGTTTTGAGCCTTTTTTAACTAAGGGGTTTACTAATACTTTGTGTTCATTAAATTCTAATTAGTCTTGTTGTTATTTGCATTATTGTTTCTTCCTAACTTTAGTGCATGTGATGAAACTTCTAACTAGTGTATGTAGGAATTTGATGTTCTACATGCAACATTAGTTCCCCTACCTCTTTTCTCACTTCCTTTCCCACTTCCATACAAAGTCTTCCCTAGCAAGAGATTTCTAGCTTTTTTACAAGGTCAATGGAGTGCTTCTGTTGGATCCTCGATCGAAATGCCACCACAAAAATCCACCTTTTCTCTTGCATGCATATACGGTAGTTGCACCGATTAAGTAGAGGGACTTAGATTCCCAGAGCGTTGGCAAGAAACCCATAATTTTTTCCACCCGAAAATTTTTCTTGCCAACACCTCCTTAATGCATATTATGTGCCCTCTAATGAGCAATCAAGCCTTGATTTTGATTTGGGTACTCCCATATTATCCTTGAGGGGAAGGAGCACTCCATTATGGTTGATTTCACTGCGAATAAGGTGCCAGACCCATCATATTTTGTGAAGAAGGTGGATCCCATCTCAATATTTTCTTTGGAGATGGTGAAGTTCACTGAGAATGTTTTTGAGGATACAAAGGATCCCAACCTCCTATCAAAACCATTTCTACTTTCAGGACAAATGATTGTATATTTGGAGCCAATTGTGTTTATATTGCAATCATATTCCTTATTACTTCCTTTTTAGGTCTATCAACACTCATTTTTCCTGAACTAGAAGAGTTCCTTTCTCAGGATAGTCAGGGGTAAGTGTAGTCTTCGGGAATATTTAGATTCATGCATGGTTGATTTGTAAAATTTACACATTATGCTTTAGGGTTGATGTACATAGTGTTGCATAAAATTAAATTTATTAGCAAGATGTCCCCACACTATAAAAATTTCACAATACTCTTCTCTTCTATCCGAAGGAAACAAAATCTTATTCCTCTAAGATTTTAGATAATCATTTTTGTAATGTACCTCATCTCTGCACTTTGCACGCCATATACTTAGTCTTGGTTTCTTACCTTCTTATAGTTCCTCTAAATTGGGCATCACATCATCCAATTTAGCTTCATTATTTTGATGGACTCTTACACTTTCTTTGTATCCCTCAATATTTTCACCTTTATGACATCCTCAATTGCTAATAATTTAGAAGTAATATTTTTTCCGCAATGGAAAACCATATCTTATTGTGAAATCCTTATATGAACTAAGCAGCCTTACTAGCATCATCAAAATTAAAACTTGTCTTCTTCATTACATCAAAAAATCATAAATAATATTCCATTATTGATTCTCCTCATTTCTATTTAATCTCCTTTAAATATAGAATTGTTTGACCTAGACATTTTTTCTCTTAAAATCTTGAGTGAAAGCTCGCATACTTCTTTTAACGTTTTTCATCTTAAATTCATGTAGTCTATACACTCCAAGAACCTACCCTAAAAATATCTTATGAGCTCACATTTCTTCATATTCTCATCATTTCCTCCCTTCACACTCCATCCCATTTCACAAGTTTATAAGTAGTGTTACGGATTAGTTGATCCATCATAGGGTTGCAAACTTGTGTTTGGGTTATTCATATGAGTCATGCTTCTTCCCACAAGCAGTTATCTTCTTTTTGTTTATGTTGAACTGTTACTCGAGCTTGGGTTATTCTACGTGTTTGGTAATTTAGTGCTTTCTCTTTCACTCACACTTGTACTTTTGGACTCATGCTTCAAACTTTTAGAATCTAAATACCCACTATTATGTTTAACAAATTCAGGAAATCTTATTCGGCACTTAGGACTTATTGAGTTATTATCACTACAATTTTCACTTCTTCCTTCATTATTATTAGGAAATTAGATGTGCAATGACTACTTGTATTAACATCTGACTCCATTATGATATCTTTTGTTCTTATAGTTACAGATGTCGGTAATGTTGCTTACACAATGTATGGTTGGCTCAATCTCTCTTTTATTTCTCTCAATCTTCCTTTTTGTGCTTTTATCTCTTGCCAAATTCTTAATAGCTCTCAATCGTTCAAACTATTTCAAGTTATTAATTCCCTATCTATCTCCAAGGATATACATCCTAAAATATAGGTATTGTCATTTTCTACGACTCTAGGAGGATCTCATGTGAGTTTTCTACTGTAAACAACTTCTTCCCTACCTACACAATACCATGGTCTCCTAAATGGATTCTCTGGATTAATTTTCAAATGCATCATAAACCTACTCTTAACTAATCACAATCCCCTTTCCTTTGTTTCCTCTTCTTTTTCTTCATCCATTTCTATCCTCTTCTTTATTCTACTTTCAGGGTCCACATCTCCTTACGCACCCTCTCATTCGCTTCGATCTTATTTTTCTCGTTTCTCTTCTTTCCTTTCAGGAGGTTCTTTCCCTCCTTCCTATTTTTCTCTACGTACTTCACTCCTACTTGTAGTTGGTTTATACTTCCCCACCGTAGCACTCAAGTTTCTCCATTTATTGTGTTGTCTTACTTATCTTTGCAGTCTTTTTAATATTCACTTTTCTTCATTTTTATATTTATTGGACCCCTCATGGGTCCAGTTTTATTCTAGTGCCTTACCCTTCATCTCCCTTCTTCTAGGATTACATTATTTTGACACCTACCCAAGTACTCCATGTCACGGGGAAGTAGCACCAAGTTCTTTTCCACAGCCAACATCTTTACCAAGAAAGGAAATTGGCTTCACAAATTTCTCTCAAAGTTAGCGGAAACAAAATATATATACAATAATTTCAATTGGTGTGTGTGTTAATGGTAGTTTGTAGCCAATTTGTCACAACACTAGTCCGATTTAATATCCATCTTAGACGAATTTCTCTATCTCTTTTTCCATTTTATATGTACTCTTATTCAGCCCTAAGTTTAAAATAGTAATATTCTATTCTAGATAACCAAGTCGTATGCTGCTCTAAAAGCTCGCACAAGAATATATTGTGAATATCTACGTATGTGTTATAATTTAATCCTCTTTGTAGGTATTTCCGTCACAACATGTTCATCTTCTCATCTAGGAATCTCCCCGCGTCTTGTTGTCGTGGTATCCATCTTAACAATTTCATGTCCCAAACAACATAACCATTGTTAATATCAGTCCTTGGAATCACTAATCAGGACATGCTACAAGTTGTAGAATATAGAACTTGCAAACTAGTTCATTTTTAGAGCTTAAAACAATGCACAATCAAGTGTGTTAAACAAAGCACACAAATTACACAATTTTTGTGTCAAAATAAATAAGGGAAAAAATAAAACTAAAGAGAGATGAAACATAAACTGGAATTATATTACTATAAGAATATAATAACATAAACCAAAATAATATTAGAAAAAAAAACATCCTTCAACGTAATGTGTTAATATACATTTATTTATTCCAAGGTAATTGTCATCTTTCCAATCTCTTCCTCTTCTATTTTGTAACAAAAGGGACTCTTAGCATTATCCTTAAGCATAGAGAGCATTACACATCTTCCATCTTGTCTTATCTAGACTATTCATATACTTTAGGAATCACGCAATATGGAAACTTATACACAATACATCAAAATTGATTTTTTTTATCTCAATACAATCCCAACATGTTACGGGAGGTTGTGAGGTCTTGTGCTCATTTTTATTGGGAAGACAATCCAACAATGGATGTATCACCAAATCGGGAGATCAGGTGTCATGTAATCCAAAGAGAACTTGGGTCGTGCAAAAAAAAATCGAGAATGAAATACCCAGGAATGTTGACACCTGTTAGTATTCCGAAAACTTTAACTACATACAATGGGGAATTAAGACAACAAGAGGTATTGGAAAAAGTGTCACAATGATGTGTTATCATTTTTGTCAAGTTTTTAGTGATGTAAAAGGATTTCAAAGTGGTCTAGATGTCTCCTTGGGGTGTCACACACGGTTGCATCATGGTATTTCTCCAAATGGCATGGTTGATCCTCTAAGGGTTGTGTTTGTGCAAGTCCCTTATGATCATGTTAATAATGTTACAAACTGATGATGAACTCTGTGAGTATGGTTATGATTTTTATGTCATGTATACATGTTGTGTGAAGCTTCTATATGATGAGGTGATGATGAGATAGGCTAGTTTTCTCCAAAACTTGACTGTCCTATGAAAATCCAAGATAGTTTCCAAGAAAACAAGACATGATATGATGAATCAAGGTATGAAGATGATAACCAAGAAGTGTATGAGCATTAGATGAGCATTTATGATGTGTTCATGACTTCACAAGTGTATAAGGAGGTATTTTGAGCACTTATACAGGTCTGTATAGTAAAATTCCTCAAGAACAAAAACCAAATGCTGCCCAAATGAGATGGGGAAGATATTTGTAGAATGAACCATGACAATGTTACCATTTTAGATGATTGAGAAGGTAGTTGTGAAGGTGTGGTCAAAATGTGAGGACCAAACAATGATTTTTGTTGAATATATTGAAGTTTTAACCAAAACCGGGATAAGAAAGATGAGCTAAAACAATGACCTGCCTTCTTAGCACTCAAAAAAAAATTGAAAAGCCTTCTTCAGATAAATCATAAGAGTATTTTTTTAAGGACATTGAAAGATAAAAAAAATTCAAAAATTCTGAGGTCAAAAGGAGCAACGACAAGAAAGTTCTCTTCATTTTTATAACATTGTCCAATAATTAACAACCACTCATGGTTGTAGAGGACTCTCTGCTAGTCCAAGATGATGTTAGTTTTTGTCTTCAGACATGACTATACAGTACAAGTTTATTTATGTTTTTAAATATTTTATATTTTCTGAATTTTCAAGATGGTTTCAAGATGAAATCATGGATGTGGAACTTTGTTTAGGGAATGTACTTCATGATCACATAATATTGCAGGAAATTTCTTTGAACATTTAGTGTGATTCTTGTCAAATTATCCCATCTACCGTTAAGGGATAATCAAGCCTAAAACTAGTTTTGTGAATCATATGTGAACCCTGTTGAAATAGCATATATTTGAGTACTAGATGAGCATACATGGATGGTATGGGTGCTATAAAACATATTCAAGCTCGTGTATTGGAGAAAGGAATTCCCTTTGTGTGCGTAATATTATTGATCCAAAACTGATTTCTTGAGACAGTCAAGGACTATGGCAATTGGATTTCAATCATGAATTTCTCCTATCAACATATTCAAAATAAGGTTTGAGCATGTGGTAAGGGTTCTTTTTGAACTCATCCTACATGGTCTTGACATAAACATGAAGAGTACAGTGTTGAAAGTGTTCAAATCTCTGACTGGGTATTTGAACCTTGAAACCATGTCTGGGTAAGTCCTGAAGATCAAGTAATTTTGATCTAGTTGTCGTGTTATAAGACAAAATATGACCCTAATAATTTGTACCAAATACATTACCTTCTACAAAGATGTCCTTGAATTCATATCTAACTGATACAGGGTGTGGTTGTGCTAAATCCTGTAAGGTGTAACTATGTGCATACAAAATTGTGTTCACCTGTGATCCAATTAATGATTTATGAAGATAAATATGGTGACTTATCACTTCTTATCATTTTTAGGTGATTTTATATTCACAAATCACCCGCAAGTCGAGTTGTACAATCAGATGAATACCTTTTGCATGAAGTTTTTCAAGAAATCCATGACTTTTTTTTAAGTTTTTCATAATTGTGTGCATGTAAAAGGGTTGAATGTTTAAAAAGGAGTCTTCAAGATGTGTTTTGATAAACCTCAAGCTCATGTTAGTGGTGTAGACCTCTTTAATACCTTTGAATACATTTAAATATTTATCTTCTCAAGTAAATCTCACTCTGAAAATTAAAGATTGTTTTAAGCACCTATAACTCACAATGAGTGCTCTAAAGAGTTTTGAAAGGTCCTGAAGGAAAAGTGGAAAGAAATGAACATGGTTAATATGTTATAGAGAAATATGAGGAGTTCATGTAACATACTTGCATGTCTATGACACTTGGTATTGATTCCCTCGGGACTTATGTGATAAATCTACTCACCAAAAGGAAGAAATCAAAATTTTCCTAATTGTTACATGTCAATATGTGTGCAGGGGTAAAATGAGTTGTTTGTTCATGAAGTCAAAGATTCGGATATTTTGAAAGCTTACCATGAACATCATTGATTTCAGATAATCTTGTAAGAATTTGAAAAGGTTGAATATGAAACTGAAACCAAATTCAGAAGCAATTATTGCTAAATGTCATCTCTTGTGTGATGGTATATTTCGTTCTTGAATGAGATCCTGTGTAAGCATGTGAATAGTCATTGAAGTGGAAATGAAAAGGCATTTTTGAGGATGTCTCTCTTAATGATATAAATACATCCTTGTACCTTGAAGATGTTAAAAATTATAGAAAGTACAAATTTATTGATGAAGTATATAACTTATCATGTATGAATACTTGTAATAGGGTGAAGAGGTATGAAGGAGAATATATGAGAGTTTATTGCTGATAGCTATGTTTTTGAAGGTGGATGAAAACATGAAAAATAAAGAAAACTAGGTGCATGTGAATGTCTCCATGACTGAAATTTTTGCAGCACCATGTCTAACTAAGAGAGGAGAAGTTTGAAGGTGATAGAAGCATGATAAGAGTGTGTGCGAGATAGAAGCAGACTATGAAAAATATTTTCAACTTATTAGGTGATGATAAGAGAGATAAATCACAGGGAAAAGAGGAGATAGATGAGCTAAAGAAGTGATCACAATTTGTTATAGGAGACCACTCAATAAAAGTGATCAAAACACCTTGAATAATTCTAAGTGGATGCTTAGAAGACATGGATTTGAAGCTTCTTTGTAAGTGGCAGTGTACAAAATATCAAGTTGAAGCTTGGTTGAAGTGTTGGGAGTTGAATCTTCCATGCAAGTAGAATCTTGCTAAAGTTTAAGTGGCATCTTGACTAAATTTTTGATTTGCAGCTCCAAGTTGAATGGATGCTCAACATTTAAATCATTGTAACATTTACAAGACATTCTTGTCCAAGTTATTTATTTGGTTTGAATGGTTTTTTCTTCCTTGAATGGTTTCCCAAATTAAATCATGTTTTCCTTTATGTTTTCCTTTGTTGATTGCTTGTGAATTTTTTTGTTGTTTCATCATAACAAGGTTAAGGAAATTGAATTGTCTGTAAAATTTATAACAAACGTTAATTCACCCCCCTCTTTGTGCCTAGAATTTGTAACAATTGGTATCAAAACGAGGTTCTCTTGCAACAAGTTTAACAGCTTGGAAGAGATCCTTGAGGCAGAAGCATGGGTAACCTAGGTGGAGTAGTTTTGAAAAGGAAGTATGAGATTTCTCATTCCCTGATTGATTGATTGGAGAAGGAAATCAAACTTATGGAAGAGGATCATGGCCAAGCCCTCAAAGAGATGAAAGCTATAGTTTAAAGTGTGGAAAAATCACTGAATGAAAAATAATATGCTTGCTTTAATCATAAAGAAGAATTGAGAACCATGAAGGATGAATTTAAGGATACAAATAATGGACTAAAGATTTATGGAAAGATGGAAAAGAGTACTAAATTTCTTGATGAAATTCTAGAAATTCAGAGAGTTTCAGGTGATAAAATAGGTTTAAGATTCAAAGGATAACCCATGGAAAAGAGAGAGGATGACAAGGCTATTCCAAGCATGAAAATAGGAATGAAGATGAAAAAGGAGACAAACACAAGAAGGCCTAAGTTAGTTAGGCAACCAAATGCATCCATGTATGAAAGGACTTTCAATGATTACTATTTTTCCTGTCACAATTTTGGGCATAGAGCTAAGGAATGTAGGGAGCATGTCATGGATGAACATCCATGGAGAGATTGCATTGATGAGTACTCAAAGAATATCACTTGGTTCAACTGTCAAGAGAAGGGTCACACTGCCAAATATTGGCTCTATGAATCATACAGTCAAAATTAGAGCAATAAAGGTCTTAGAGGCAATAATAATGTGGTATTCTTCAATTGTCATGGACAAGGACATTTTGTAAAACATTATTATGAACCTCGTAGATACTATAGCAAGATCCATGCATTCAAAAGGCAAGGCAAAAATACATTCAAGGTGAAGGAAAATACTATGAGACCAAGTCAACTATGTTTGAAAAAGACACTAGAAAGAAGAATTTGAAATACATATACAAGGTCAAGGAAGTCAATTCTAGAGCTGAGAAAGAAAATCATGATGAGAGAAGAGTATAGAAGATGGTGCAAGTTCAAGCAAGGCATCAAAAGTTAATGATCAAGCCAAGAAGAATGAACACAAACCAAGTGTCAGTCATGAAGGACCTCTGATCATAGTCAAGAGAAAGCAAGTGAATGAATATCATCATGTATGTCTATTAGGAATTTAATCAAAAAGTTAAGGCTTAAAAGATGAGGTTGTCACACTAAGAATTGCATTCAATAAGTTTGATAAGGTCTCAAGAGAAAGAAGAAAGAGGATAGATTCATCATGTTTCTTTGATGACTATCTATTATTCTAAGGTAACCTCACAATGTGGTGTGCCTTCTCTAAGATTCTTGAATGCATTGACTACTTGAAAGAAGTAAGGCATATTCTTGGAAGATATTTTTCAACAATAGTTGTTGATCCAAGTTTTCAAGATGTTGCATGTGTAAAAAGAGTCAAGAGGTATGTTCTTCATAAAATCATTTTACATGGTCAGTCTATATAAGGTGTTTGAAGGTCCCAGTTGATCTCAATAAATAAAAGAGTGTCCATCAACCCCAATGTCTATATTTCCACCATTGGTGTGTGTTACCAAAGGGTCATCTTGAGTTAGGTGCATAGGGGTCCTCTGGAAAAAATAAAAATGTGAAAAATGTATCCTAGTGGTCTATGTTTCTTCTATCTCAGCCTTCAAGTGTGGTGTCATTCAGAGTATCCTGTACATATTGAAGTCTGTGCAAGAAATGTAAAGTATCTCTGAGGTGTTTCTATGTCAGTCAATGTATCATATCAAGTCATGAAAATGTCTATAAGCTCTCAGTCTGAGTGTAGATAAAACACTATAACACTACTATATCATGTTGATATTAGCCTTCAAGTAATGAAGAGCTTAAGTGAATTTCTAGATCTCATTCAATTTTCCAAGATATGAACAGTGTGTGTAAGCTTCTGTCATGATTATCCAAAGACTGTGATAGATTTTCAAAATGTATGTTAGTCATTTGAGGGCAAGATGCTCCAAGTTACTACATTTTCTCCACATGGTGTGAATAAGATGCAAAAATACCAAGGTAAGTTCATCTCTGAAGGAAGGGAAGTTGATCTCAAAGTTGAAAAAGAAGGTCATTACCATCAAATCCCATCAAATCTCTGCCACGTTGATTCAAAGTTTGCAAGGTCTAAATGACGCTATAATCAATTGAAGCTTGAAGAACTAGCATTATCTATACCAGTCACAGAGGACTTATAGGGAAAGTACATAAGATTGAGGTAATCAGTTCAATGTTAATGCTTATAATCTTTGTAACATTGTTCAAAAGTTTTTGAGTGGATATGTCTCATAAGGATGGAATGAAGTACCATAAAGAAAGGATTAAAATGTATGAACTACATAGGCAAGATAAGTATGTTGTATGGTGACAAACTATGATCATTAAAAGTAAGAATAAATGATACTCTCCAAGATGATTGCAAATTGAATGAGATTAAGAGTTGTGTCATAATCATAATATCTTGTTCAAGATTACCTAAGCTCAATGAAGGATGAACAATGAGTCTAGTACATGAATTGAATGTGTTCATACTCTTTGACAAGTTTACACATATGTATGTGTGCATTCAAATTCTATCAAATCTGGAAATAACCTATTGGATGAAGAATTTGCATGGTGGACTTGGCAGTGTAACTCCTCTAATTGGTTAAGTTGAGGCAACATATAGATCAAGAAGAGTCGGCATGTGCTTAAATTTTTACAAAAACATGAATTATCCTCAGTGAAGTTCAATAAAAAAAATTAAGAAAGGACAAAAACAGAGCATCAAGGTTGATGGTGTTAAAGATCAAATAAGCCACAAGATGGCTAAAACATGAAGTAGAATGTGAGTGATGTCACAAGTACATTTAGACATTAAGAATCGCATAAATAAGAAAGAGTTAGAGGATTTGAGGTGTCTGAGAAGGTGGCACAATGATAAAATTACAAAACCCTATTTTCTCACCATGAAACCCTAGCAAAAGCTCGATAATCCTAGCCAAAAAGGAGAGACTTAGATTACAGATGATGGAGAAGGAATTGACAAATGAAAATTGGCATAAAGAGAGAATGCCCAAAAGGGTATCCATAACCCTACTTGGTTTTGCAAAAAAAATATGTACTTTACTTCTAGTGACAAGATTTGTCTCTATGTAGGGCTAATTATGAGACATTGTTTGAAACGGTAAAAAGAAGATAAAACCTCATAAACATGGAATTGGCTCATAAAATTTTGAAATCCTCTAAAAGAGATAAAAGGGTACCTAGAAAACTTACCAGCAAAGTCTAAGGTGTATATTTTGTCAAATACCTCAAGATTTGGCATTTCTAAGGGCTAGTTACAAGTTGAGAGGCCTACAATGAAGGTATGTGAAGATGATGACCTGAGACTTGGGTGAAGCTCATGTCAAGCAATTAAAATATCCTTGATGGGTAATTTAAGGTATGTTCATGCTCCTTTTAGTCACAAATCACATATGAAGGAAACTATATGATAATCAAGATAGTGATATCACTACCCTTTAGACTGTGATTGGAAATGAACTCTTCTAGCAAAGGAAATATGTATAGAGTATCTATGTGACCACTATAGATGTGTGAGTGAGTTGAAAAGACTAATAAGTTTCACAAGAGCGTATGCTTGAGATTGACTATCTCTACCATAACTCATGACCCGTATAAAGGAAAGAGAAAGATGATTGTATTCTTCCTGCTCTGTACAGTCATTAAATAACAAGGCTTGTAAAATGTTGATGTGCCTTGTTGATGCTTGACCAAGTGATATAACTGCTAAGAATCTTTGGAGTATGTTTGAGATGATAGAAGAGTGCACATATGATGACTAAATGGTGTAAGTTGCAAAAGAACAGTGATATCCTTTGGCAAATTTGTGTGTACACAATAGTATTTTGTTGACTTTATAAGGATGAAACACCTTAGAGTTCTCATGATGAAATGGCATAAATGATGAGGAGTTGGTGATCAAAATATTCAAAACCTAGCATATTTTGAGTTTTCCTCCCAGAGCTCCATGAAAAATAGTTGTTTTCCTTCGATATGCAGCTCTTCATTTTTAACTCTGCGTGGTTTTGAGTTCCGCGGATTTGTCTTCTTCATTTTACGGCTCCACTATATTTTCTACTTTGCCCGTGGTCTATTTACTTGTCATGCAACTTTCAACAACATCCGCGGACTTCCTTTTCTTTGCGGCATGAGTCCATGGTGTGGTTTGTTTCCTTCTAACCCGTGGATTTGTCTTCTACTTCAATCCACAGCATCTTAGTCTCGCAAATTTGTTCTTTTTACCCGCGGCTATGTTCCTCTACCTGCGGCTTGTGCAAGACCTCTGTGGTTCTTTCCTATGCTTGAAGGATTTATTTCCTTAGTTGTGTCCTTCATTCATTTGATCTTCACTCCTTGGCATACTTAAAATTCTCCATGACATTCATTCCAAGTTCGCGGGAATCCAAGTCGTCCTATTTTTGTAAGGGGTGCAAAAATAGACAACATTTTTGGTGACTCACAGGGGTCATCTACCTGCTAGATGAATTGATCAGTGGCCTAAAGCATCCATTGGAAATGGATTCATCCTGTTAAACTTGAATTATGATCTGAACTCGAAGAACCACCCCTAAGACCACTTAAATCACTGTTGGACTTGACCTCTGCAAATGATCTGTTGGGGTTGACAAATACACTTTGAAAGCTGCCCCAAAATCTAATTACACCATGAGCCCACAAAAACTATATACAAAAGGGAAAAACATACATGACCCAAGTGGAACATGCAGAGTGTGCACAATGCAATTCTTCTTCTTAAAAAAACCTACTCCTACTCTACTCTAACCAGTGACAAGAGAAGCTAAACAAATCCTGAAACATGCAGGGAGAAGTAGCTTACCTTCTTTACAAAGTGTGGCCATGTAATTAATTTAGAAATAAAATCACATGACGGAAGTTCAAACATGATCCACACTTCCTCTTTCATCAAAGTATCAACTACAAACAAAATGTATACCTCCTCAAGTTGTTCTGCATCTGGTTGGAGGTGTTGCAACTGACCTTTGCTATCTTAATGATCATCCTCATGCTCTACAGTGAACATGACTGGTAGCAACTCTTTTTTTGGCTCCAAGCTAGCCAAATATATGATTGGGCATGCGGCCTTGGGAACCCACGAATTGATTCTCATGATTTGTCCATCTCTTTGAAGTTCGTCCCCATGGATGGGGACATCCTGCAGATTTTCCCGAAGAATAGGTTTTTTTACAAACTGATTTAACTATTTTAGTGCTTCTATAAACAACTCCCTGGAAGACTTTTCCTCCTCTATCATGATTGAAATGTCATCATCCTTCTTTTCCTCCTTCAAAGGTTCATCAACCAAATCAGGTTCTACAAATGAAAGCAAGAAGCTTTCAATGATGTCATCTTCGTTCAAGGTATCTGAAAACTTATTTAATTTCCCCTATGTGCTCCTCTTCTTGCGGATTTGGAGTTGATTCCTTCTCCAAACCTGATTCCACTTCTCATGAAGACAAAACAGCAGCCTCTATAATGCAATCATGCACACTACATTTTGAACAAACATATTGTTGGTCATCAACTTCTTGTTCTTGCTCTGTTACAAAATCATCTTCCACCACTTGCTCTTCAGTCTGCATCTTTCTTAAACCCATGGCTTCATCCAGTGTTATGTGGATTTGAATTATTACCTGAGATTTCTTTTCTTCATTACGCAGCTCATTTGAAGTTTTTACCAATAGTGGGATATCATCAGACTCAAAATTTAAAGCCCAATCTTTCAAACTTTGTATGAACTCTTCTCTGTTGGGCTCTTCAACTGGTTTTTGTATTGTTTGTGGTGGAGAGGAAGGTGTAGGATCCTTTTGCGGAGGAGAAATATTTTTGGGAGAGAAAAGGGCAGAGAAATGACGGTGGGATGGGAGGGAAGAGTATGGAGAACAGGAATCCTCAATGGGGGAAGGCGGACAAAAACTAGGAGCATGGGAAACAAACTGAGACGGTATATGTTGGTGAGGAGGAATGGGAGAGTTATAAGATGGTGTAGAGTTCCCCCATTGATAGGGTTTTCCAACACTGAATTGGTGAGCCTCCATTTCTTGAACCCAGTCTGTAATTCGTGGCATAATTTCCACAAAAAACTACACCTTCTGCTCAAGGCTAAACCTGTTTGGTGCAAATCATGTCCATGGGTAGGGCTTTCTTAAACCAATTGTGGTCGCCTTCACCGTGCATGTAACTCTCTCTTGTGCCATGCTCATCTCCATTTCTTTGATCTGCCTCTCGAAATCAGCATCTTCCATGGGAATGCCGCCATCACCTGCATAACCTTGTTCTTGATAAACATTTTGGTTAGATGAATAACCATATGGGTCAGTGGAGGGTAGGTTATGCTCATGTTCTTCATGATAGAGCTCATAAAACTGATTTAGAGGAGGATTTTGGAAATGTGGGGATGGAGGGGAATGGTTTTGTCGCTGCAAATGAGAATCCCAACAAGCGAATGAAACCATGATTGCACAGCTTCATGAATGAATGAAAATGGGAAGAATATGGAAAGAAAATGGATGAAATGGAAGAAGCATGAATGGGAATGAAAGGGGAAGGTCTGCAACTTAGAAATAATGGGTTACCTGAATTAGTGGAGTCATCAAATATGCTTGCAAGTTGCCTCCAAATGCTGAAATATTCACCAAGTGCACATCAAACTCGACGAAGAGAAGTAGTAAGGTGCTTCAAACTTGTCCCACCAGGCATGCCAAAACTGTTGGAGCTCAAAATTGCACCCTAGATATGTGTTATCCCAAATTCGCCCCCCGGGTAAATTTTGGTCAAAGACAAGTCATGCGTATAAGGAAATTATGAAGGAAATGACTCAGACCCACGAGCTCATATTCCAAGATACAAAGACAAACAAATTTGCGGAGGGGCTCTCCAATGGGGCCGTGGCAGAGCCTGCAAAAGATTAAATGACCCTGTGCATGAAGAAGGAGAAGAAACGGCTCTATCACGCAAATCTGATGTCTTAAATCTATTTGACAGACTCGTTGCAGGCTCAAAAAATGACTAAGTATAGAGATCAAGCAGAAGCCTCCACACTTCCCATTTCAAAAGGGGACAGAGTCAGGTTGAATAGTCGAAGCAATGAGGTAGACCAGTTGGAGGATGTTAAGTGTCGGAATGGCGCTAAATCAAGAGCAAAAATAAAGAGTTTAAAGAACGTCTTCCACTCCATTAGTGCGGGATCCGATGGCTTCCACTACTCGGATATTGAGATTTTGGTCTGCCATCTTCTCTCGCACGACAAACAAACATGGGGAACCAGAATGGACAGATTGTAGGTAGATTTGCAGGAGCATTGATGACTGGTGGTGGAGTTTCCAATCAGATTTCCCGTCTCTTTTTCCTCTTCTCTCTTCACTTGATCTATAAAAGTGAGAGCTTAGCTCATTGTAAAGGGTTGTTCATTCTTCTTCTCTGCCCCCCCTCTTCTTTTCTTCCCTAGGGTCTAAAATGGAGTTTGAACCTCCTTTCATGACTCTGTAATGGCATTCTCTTGCCTCTTGCCCACTAACGATGTACTGTGTGAACTTTTGGAGTAATAAAATATGTTTTGTGATACATTTGTCCATCCTTTTCTTATTTTATTGTCTCTCCTTGCCTCTCATCGTTGCAGGGTATACTGTGCATATTCTGATGTTTGTTGCAGGTCCTGGGAGCTGTGTTTAGTGGGTTTTGAAGTGGTGTTCTATGTGAAATCTATCTCTGGTCTGTGGTGCATCTTGTCCACCCTCTCTGCTCACATCTCTCCACTTCAGGCAGTTGAGATTGTGACCATCACTCCCCTTTTCTTGGTACTATCACCTCGTTAGTGTAGGATTTCCCTCTTTATGCACTTTCTCTCTCCCTGTCTCCTTGGCATTGTTAGGATAGGTGTAGTTAGACGTCATTTCTGCATTAGGAGTAGTTTAGCATTAGGATCAAGAAGAAGTCAGCTTTCTCCAGAGGGCCATCTCAAGTCCGTAAGTCCCACAGCTTGAGAGATGGTCCCATGTTATGCAATCACATCAAATGAGTCTGCCCTAGAAAAGTAGATCCATAACTCATTTGGGGGTGCTGTGATTTCACACTAACATTTTTTGGCACGCCCGGTGGGACAGGTCTAAAGCACCTTCCCACTTCACTTCATCAAGTTCGATGTGCTCTTGGTGAAGATTTCAGCCTTTGGAGGCACTTTCAAGCACATCTGGCGACTCCATCTAGTCAACAACCCATCCTCTGAGTTGTAGACCTTCTTCCCATCCATTTCCACCCATTATTTCTTCCATCTCCTTCATCTTCTTCAATCCCATGAAGTTGTGCAATCATGAATTTTTTCCCACCATGGAATTCTCATTTGTAGCAACAGAACTATTTCCCTCCATCCCCACAGTTTCAAAATCCTCCTCCAAATCAGTTTTATAAGCCCCATTATCCTGAAAATGCATACAACCCCTTTTTTGTAACCAAAATGTTTATGAAGAACAGGTTTATGCAGATGGTGGTGGAAACTCCTTGGCCAAAGCTGATTTTGAGAGGCAAATGTAAAAGATTGAGATGGACATGATGCAGCTCAGATTCAAGTGCTCCATAATGGCAGCTGAAGTTGGCTACAAGGCCCCTTGTCCATGGGTCGGCCCTGTACCAGGCTAGTTTAGTGCCCAAGACAAGATGCACCTCATCACTGAGATGTTGCCCCAGATTACAGAGTGGGCGAAAGGAATGGAGGCTCAAAAATCTAGCGCGCCTTCCATCCCTTCTGTGTCCATCCTTCCATTTTCTTCCAAGTCCCCTCTGCCTAGTTGTACCATAAATGAACAACCCCCTACCAACGTGCCTTCCCTAACCAACGTCATCATGTTCGAAAACTACAGGACAGTTGAAGAATGGCGTGACTCATACAACTCCGATTGGGAAGAGGAAATCATACGGGTGCCGGTTCTAGACGAAAATCAGTTAGCTCCAGAGGGCACGTTCTGGAGGAGAACCATACAGTTTCAAAGGCAACAAGTGCAGAGCAAGCCATAGAAGAACCTTCAGTTCTTCCTCCCACTTCATCCCCTTCAAACTCTAATGTCGAAGAAGATTTTGAGCTTTCAAACTTCATGTTTGAAGATGAGGGGAACCATGGTGAGAAAATTGCAAATTCGAAGGACACCATGGAGGAGGTCGAACACACGCAGCAGGACAACGAGGAGGCAGATTATCTGTCTCACTTGGAGGATTGTCTTGATGGAGAGGAAGCCCAAGGAGATAAAATCATTTGCTCCTCCATCATCCGCCTTCCAAGAACATGAGTTTAATACCACGGAGGAGAACATCCAAGGACAACAACATGCATCTCACAACAGCCCTCAGGAACCAAGGTTGGAGGATCTTAATCTTCCATGTTCTTCTCGGGAGGAGGAAGGAAACAGCGAAGACCCCATCTCTCCCACACCATCCACTCAAGAAGGTCCACAAGAAGACTCCATTCTTGGAGTTGAAATTTAGAGTAACAGGCACATCCATCGGATCAGACCATGCCCAATCAAGTACTTGGCTTCATTGGAGCCAAGGGAGAAACCAAAACCAGTCATGCCTACTTCAGGGCATGAGGATGAGCATCAAAGTACCAAGGGTCATCATCAATACCTCCAGGAGTCGAATGTAAGTCAGCTTGAGGAGGTATTTTCCATTAATGTTGATACCTTGATGATTTGGGTGGAGGACCAGGCTTAAAGTTAGTTTTTCACTCATACAGGCAACCTATATTTAGTGTCAAATCATTTGCATGGCTGCCCCTCTTGAGAAAGGGAAGCTATTTCTCCCTGCCTGTAGCAGGCTTTGTTTAGCATTCTTTCTCTCTGGTTAGTGTAGGAGTAGGTAGGTTTTCTTTCAGTAGAAGAAGTGCTTATGCACACTTTGCATGTCTCATTGAGGCATGTATGATTTGGTCTTTGTATATAAGTTTTGTCCATTTTTCTCCAAGGGTGCATAAGGTCAGGCTCTTCAATATTCATGGCAAGAAGACTCATAGCGGTCTATAACAGTTGCTCCAAAAAATAATCCAAATGCAGAGCAACTAAAGTGAAGTAGTCCATTTCAGGGAAAGATGAAAGCCCCAGAGTCGAACCATTTTTCTAGTCTTAGAAACTTCGTTTCCAAGATTTTCTTATAAAAACTGAGAGTACAGGCGCGTGGGCAGGCTCAGGGACAGGCAGAATATAGAAAATGTAAGCAGATCAAGGAGTCCATTTTGAAGGAAGGGTCAGTACCAGGCCATTAATTGAGACTCCATGCCCAATGGATGCTTCAAGGCTACTGGTCTCTTCATTTAGCAGGCAGATGTCCCCGTGAGTCGCCAAATTGTTATCCCAAATTCACCCCCTAGGCAAATTTTGGTCAAAGACAAGTCCTGCATATAAGAAAATTATGAAGGAAACGATTCAGACCCACGAGCTCATATTCCAAGACAACAAACGAAGTTCAGAGGGGCTCTACAATGGGGTGGCGGGGCCTGTGAAAGATTAAACGACCCTGTGCATGAAGAAGGAGAAAAAATGGCTCTGTCGCGCAAATCCGTGTCTTAAATCTATTTGACAAACTCAGGTAGGCTCAAAAAATAACTAAGTATAGAGATCAAGGGGAATCCTCTGCGACATTCCATTTCGAAAAGGGGACAGATTCGGGTTGAATAGTCAAAGCAATGAGGCACTACACCAGCGGAGGATGCCAAGTGTTTTCACGGCGCTAAATCAAGAGCAAAATAAAGAGTCTAAAAAATGTCTTCCACTCCATTAGTGTGGGATCCGATGGCTTCCACTACCCAGAATTGAGATTTTGGTCTGCCATCTTCTCTCGCACGACAAACAAACATGGGGAACCAGAATGGAAAGATTGTAGGTGGATTTGCATGAGCATTGATGGCTGGTGGTGGAGTTTCCAATCAAATTTCCCATCTCTTTTTCCTCTTCTCTCTTCACTTGATCTATAAAAGTGAGAGCTTAGCTCATTGTAAAGGGTTGTTCATTCTTTTTCTCTACCTCCCCTCTTCTTTTCTTCCTCAGGGTCACAAATGGATTTTGGACCTCCTTTCACAGCTCTGTAATGGAATTCTCTTACCTCTTGCCCACTAACGATGTACTGTGTGAACTTTTGGAGCAATAAAATATTTTTTGTGATGCATCTGTCCATCCTTTTCTTATTTTATTGTCTCTCCTTGCCTCTTGTTGTTGCAGGGTATAATGTGCATATTTTGATGTTTGTTGCAGGTCCTAGGAGCTATGTTTAGTGGGTTTTGAAGTGGTTTCCTATGTGAAATCTATCTCTGGTCTGTGGTGCATCTTTTCCACCCTCTCCTCTAGTCACCTCTCTCCACTTCAAGTAGTTGAGATTGTGACCAACACTCCCCTTTTCTTGGTGCTATCACGTTGTTAGTGTAGGATTTCCTTTTTTATGCACTTTCTCTCTCCCTGTCTCCTTGGCATTATTAGGATAGGTGTAGTTAGACGTCATTTCTGCATTAGGAGTAGTTTAGCATTAGGATCAGGAAGAAGAAGTCAGCTTTCTCCGGAGGGACATCTCAAGTCCGCAAGTCCCACAGCTTGAGAGATGGTCCCATGTTATGCAATCACACCAAATGAGTCTTCCCTAGAAAAGCATATCCATACCTCATTTAAGGGTGCTGTGATTTCACACTAATAATACGATCTTGAATGACCAAGAATTCTGAGGCAACATGGGATTGTCTCTCAATTGTGGAACCTGCGAACTGAGACAGACCTCCGAAGAAGGCCAGCTTCCTCAACCTATTTATAACACTAACACTACGATTCCAAGGGACCAGGGGTGAGAAGGAGATGCATAAAATAGAAATCCTAATCTAAGGGAAGGTGATAGTGCTAGAAAGAGGGGTCGATCACTCTCCACAAGGGCGAGAGGAAGATGGAATACGTGGGAGAGAGGGCCAAACAGATATGCCATAGACGAGAACCACGCAGACCATGCGTTCCTGCGCACAAACAATGCATGAAATGGAATCAGCAAGTAAAGGGGATGCACAACATGCTAAAAAACGTGAATGAAAGGCAGGACGTGACAGAAATGAGCAAAGGGCGGACAAAAATGCCACAAAACTCAATTTTATTTCTCAAAAGATGCACAGTTGATAACATTCATGGCAGAAGGAAAAAATACATTACATAGACCAATCCAAGGTCTAAAACCCATGGGAAGTCAACCACCATTTTGACATGGTGTCGTTACAACAAAAGAGAAATCCGTTTTAATGAGCAGAGCTCTTACATTTATAGAAAATAAAAGAGAGAAGGAAAGGAAAAAGGAGAGGGAAATCAGATTTCAAATTTCCCAACCACCAACAGCAAGCAATAAAGTTTTTGAGAAATTTGGGTGCCTTTGGTTATCCACTGTCACATGCCATCTTCCTTGTTGGGCGCCCATACTACATTTAATGTTGATAGTTGTGTCGCCTAGAACTACACTTTTTACGTGTTGGAGAATTCTTCCACCTTTCCATGGATCTACCAACATGTAATCCTTGAAATCATAGTCCCTTCACGTGGAGAAGACTAAGATTCCTTCAAATAATATCATATTTGCAAAATCAAATCATATTTTATATCTATGGTTCGTCCCAGAGATCCACAAAAAAACGTTGTTTTCCTTTGATATGCGGCTCTTCAGTTTTAACTTTGCTCGGTTTTGAGTTATGCGGCTTTGTCTTCTTCATTCTGCGGCTCCACTATCTTTTTCTGCTTGGCCCGCGGTCGATTTACTTGTCGTGTGGCTTTCAACAACGTCCGTTGACTTCCTTTTCTCCGCGGCATGAATCTGTGGTGCGGTTTGTTTCCTTCTAACCCACGGCTTTGTCTTCTACTTCAATCTGCGGCATCTTAGTCCCACGGCTTTGTTCTTTTTACTCGTGGCTTGTCCAAGACCTCTGCAGTTCTTTCTTGTGCTCAACGGCTTTATTTTCTTAGCCAGGGCCATCATTCTTTTGATCTTCACTCTGCGGCATACTTAAACTTCTCTGCGGCATTCATTCCAAGTCCGTGGCAGTCCAAGTCGTCCTATTTTTGTAAGGGGTGCAAAAATAGACAACAATGGTTTCAAGATTGAATCGTGGTTGTGGAAGTTTGTTTGGGGAATGTACTTCATGATCACAATAGATTGCAGGCAAGTTCTTTTAACATTTAGTGTGATTCTTGTCAAATTCTCCCATCTATCGTTAAGGGCTAATAAGGCCTAAAACGATTCGTCGTGAAGCATATGTGAACCATGTTGAAATATCATATATTTGAGTACTGGATGAGCATACATGGATGGTATGGGTGCTATACAACTTATTCAAGTTCATGTATTGGAGAAAGGAAGTGCCTTTGTGTGTGTAATACAATTGATCCAAAATTGGTTTTTTGAGACAGTCAAGAAGGATTGTGACAATTGGCTTTCAATCATGAAATTATCCTATCAACATATGCAAAAGAAGGTCTGAACATGTGGTAAGGATTCTTGTTGAAGTCATCCTACATGGTCTTGACATAAACATGAAGAGTACAGTGTTGAAAGTGTTCAAATATCTAACTGGTTCTTTGAACCATGAAACCTTCCCTGTGTAAGACCTGTTACCATATTTTTTTCATGTCAGATCGAACAAAAGTATTTCAAGAAGTTGGCTATTTTTGACAAAAAGTCTATTTTTAACATTTTGCTATTTTTAGCCTTCGCCAAAATAAAGTGTACTAGATGGAAATTGGGTGAATTGGAAAAATGCTATTTTTAGGATATGCTAAAAATAGTAAGTGCCCAAAATAGAATGCATGGGAATCGGCGCCAATACATGCATGATATATGCTAAAAATAGCGCTGGAGTTGTGCTATTTTAGTTATATAAAAGCAGTGGTTTACAACTAGTTTGGATGCCAAATTAGCAGTAGTAAAAGTCTACGTGAAAAGCACAAGAAGCCAAAATAGAAAAAGCACAAGAGTCCAAAATAGGAAAAGCAAATAAGACAAAACAAAAGGTTGCTGCCCGAGTTTGGGGTCTGCGCTAAAGGGGAAGAGGGGAAGTTATTTTTAGATAATTGACTATTGCCATAGGGATTTGACGTTAGCAATGGAGTAAAAGAAGGAAATTTAATTGTTTGACTGCTGCCTACAGTCATAATTAGCGCCAAACAAGGCAATGAAGGTTGTTTTTATTAATAAAATTACAGCAGCATAACAGAAATTAGCAACAGTTTAGAAGTTGTTATTTATTTTCATTTCATGCAAGCACTCCACGGCATAAGAGGAAGGAATTAAATAAATAAAATATTTTACAGCAGAGGCCTGATTTCCACGCAGCAGTTTAAGGGCATGTTTTTTTATGTTTTAAACACAAAGCAAGCTCTATGTTTGGCGTAGCAGAGGTAGAGAATGATTTTTTTATTATTTTAAGGCATTGCATGCTTCAGAAGAGTCGAGGGATGAATATTCTATTTTATTAAAAGTGCATGCATGCACAATTTTAGTGAAGGATGGGGGCAGCAGCCTTTTAAAAGGCTTATTCTTGATGAAGAATAACAAACACACTCTTCCAGTTGTTTTGCTCTGGCAATCATAGCTTGTACTTGCATCTCTGAATAGAAAAGGTTTATTTTTGCCTTTCCATATCGCTAGTTTTCTGAGTATTCATCGTGTTTATTAGGGTATTGTATTGCTTTGTTGTGGAATTTCTTCCCTATAATGTTGTCTCTTACTTAAACCTTTGAATTAATTTTGCAGATTAGCCTAGAGTTGTGCATGTGTGTGGATCTCTATATTTTATGTATGCAGTAGTAAGTGTGTGTGTCAAATCATTGGTGTATCACCTCAATTTAAATCTTTTGTATTCCTTCTCCCTTTTCCTTGTCAATTTTCAATTTTTCAGGGGATTCACAGGAGAACCAGCCCACTCTAGAGGTTCACCTCAGTTATAGGTTCCCACAACCTTGAGGTGTTCCAATTTTGTCAACAGAAGAGAGAGTGCTCGTAATTCTCTAATCAGGGTGCACTTTTGGGTGACAACAAGAACTGAAGATCGAGTAAGTTTGATCTAGTTGTCATGTTATAAGACAAAATATGACCATGAGAAGTTGTACCAAATACATTACCTTCTAGAAATATGTCCTTGAAGTCAAATCTAACTGAGAGGTTGTGCTAAATCCTTGAAGGTGTATCTCTATGCATACAAAATTGTGTTCCCTTTGATCCAATGCATGATTTATGAAGAGAAAGATGGCGACTTATCACTTGTTATCATTTGTAGGTGATCTTCTATTCACAAATCACAAATCACCCTCCTCAAGTTGTACAATCAAATGAAGACATGTTGCATGAAGTTTGTCAAGACATCCATGACTATGTTTTCAAGCTTTTCATAATTGTGTGCGTGTAAGAGTGTTGAATGTTTGAAAATGAGTCTTCAAAATTTCTTGTGATGAACCTCAAGCTCATGTTAGTGGTGTAGACCTCCTAAATACCTTTGAATGCATTAAAATATTTAGCTTCCCAAGTAAATCTCACTCTGAAAATACAAGATTGTTTTAACACATAAACTCACAATGAGTGCTCCAAAGAGTTTTCAAAGGTCCTAAAAGCAAAGTGGCAAGAAATGAAGATGGTTAAAGAGGTTATAGAGCAATATGAAGAGTTTATGTAACGTACTTGCATGTCTATGACACTTGGTATTTATTCCCTTGAGAATTATGTGACAAATTTGTTCGCCAAAAGGAAGAAATCGGAATTGTCCTTACCGTTACATGCCAGTGTGTGTGCAGGGGGTAGAATGAGTTGTTTGTTCATGAAGTCAGAGATGAAATTGTTGCAGCAGCATGTATACCTAAGAGATGAAAAGTTTGAAAGTGAGAGAAGCATGATAAGAGTGTGTGAGAGAAGCAGTGTATGGTAGAGCTTTACAACTGATAGTTGATGAGCAGAGAGATGAATCATGGGGAAAAGAAGAGATAGATAAGCTAAAAAAATGATCACAATTTGTTCTAGGAGACAAGTCAAAAAAAGTGATCAAAACACCTTGAAGAAGTCTAAGTGGATGCTTAGCAGACGATGAGTTGAAGTTTCCTTGTAAGTGGCAACTTACAGAAGATCAAGTTGAAGCTTGGTTGAAGTGTTAGGAATTGAAGCTTGTTAAAGGTCAAGTGGCAACTTGACTAAATTTTGGAGTTGCAACTCCGAGTTGAGTTGATACTCAACAGTGAAATTATTGTATCATTTACAAGACATTCTTGATCCGTAAACTAGGTGGTTAGCACACACTAATTTTCACGAACACAAATCATGTGTATTCCTTACAATTTTCATCTTCATAAATGAACTACTTGCTTGTAATTAGCATCAATAGTCATTAAATATGTTTTATAAATAAACTAAAAGTGTTGCGTAACCAAAGAAATGTTGAGCAATGAAAGAGAGCAATGAAAGTGACACAAAATTACCATGGAGAAACTCAAATTGAGAAAACTCCAGCAAGAGTGACGCAATGCTTCTTCAAATCACTATCATGTATTTTTGTACAAGCTTACTACCTTTCCAAGGCCTCCTTGAACACTATAATGTTCAAACACTCATACAAACTTTGCAACTCACTCAATCATACCTTCCCTTCACACTCCAATTCAGAGAAACCACGTGATCAAGAAGAAAAATTGCTTGGAATCTCTTCTATCTAACCTCTGATGCATTACAAAGACTTTCCCTCGCATATATATACAAGTTTGACACCAAGGAGAGCTTGAAAAATAAGTCCAAAAGACTCAAAAGTCGAAGAGGAACCTTCTGCAACCATTTACTCTTCCAGATTTTCCCGAGTGACAGAATCGCTACTTTATGCAAACCAACAATTGTGTAACTGTCGGAGCAATAACGAAATTGTCACTGAAGGTTACAAAACCACCAGGGCGGTTGCATAACTGCCACTCTTCATTGAGGGGTGGTTTTGTCATCATACAAAGTCCGCTAGCTTTCAGAGGTCATAACTTTTGCATACGAACCCGAAATAGGGTGCCATTTTTTTTAATCTGCATGATTTTTTGAGAAGAACAAAAATATGCAATCAAGTTTTGATTTTGATGGCATCTTCATAATGTTTAAAGCTTTGCACTGAAACCTATCTTCTTTGAGGTCTCACAGTTTCACAACTACATCTCGAACCCTGTTTTGTGCTTACATCCAACAAGAGTCATAGAAATAGTGCTAAGTGATTAAAAAGTTACATATTCATGCTTATCATACTAAAAGTATTGATCCAAAATTCGGATCAATTCTTGTCCAAGTTAGTTCTTTGGTTTCAGTGATTTTTTTCTCCCTTGAAGGGTTTTCCACATTAAATCATGTTTCAATGTGTATTCCTTTGTTGATTGCATGTGAATGTTTTTGTGGTTTCATCATAGCCAAGGTTAAGGAAATTGAACAAGCACTAATTCTCCTGCGCCCCCCGCCCCCTCAACGCCTAGAATTTCCAACAAGAGGTAGTGGTTATGGGTTTTCGAATACCGAAAAATTGAGAGGGTGTAGCATAGGGAGCCCATACATGAAAACCAAGATGGTACATGGCTTAATCCTTGAAACCCAGATTGAGTCAATTTCATTGTTCACAAGATGCAAGCCATCCAAAATATCGCAAAGTGGACCAAAAGGAATTCAATTGCATTTTATCAATAAAATGCAAAATTTATGATTATGACATACATTTTTAAAGCTCAACAAATGTAGCAATTAAATACAACTACGTTTTCATATATTATAACACAAGACTTGAAGTGTCGAACATTCTTAACATATTGTCAATAGATCATATCTCAATTTCATTACAAGAGGCAACAATTAACAGAGTATAAAGTTGAAGTAGAACATGCAGCAACCACTTTAATAAACATTTAACAAATTAAGTCACGGTATAATCATTGAGACAACAATTTTTAACAAAGAATCTACATGATCAGAGTGTTTCCATTAATCTTTTATATGATCAAAATCATGAATCAAAATAACAATGAGATCTAATTAATTAAATACATAATTAGATTACTATCAATATCATTCAAGTTACATAGATCAATTAAAGACGATTCTTTATAACACAAATAACAGAGATATATAATTAGTTAAACACATCATATTGCAAAAATTCAATTGTTATTTATAGAAAAGTACCATACACATCTTTTTTTATCAATCAGACTTCATCTCTCTTATGTGTACAAGATCAAACACTTCGATCTATGGTCACTTATTAGTGAAAAAATAAAACATTTAATTAAATTCATATCCGGCCTGGTTAAAAACCATCAAAAGTTAAACTTTTGTAACCCCAATTAAAACAGTCTGCCCTTCTCTCCACAAGCCCATCACCCTCTTTCCATCTTTTTTCACATAGATATGTCTATCACACAATGTAATCCGAAGTTTAACATTGAATCTAAAAATTATTATTCAACCTTTCATAAGTCACTTGGATAGTTGACAACCAACACCCATTTGTAATGAATTACTTAATAATTGATTATACTCTCCTTTTAATTGAATCAATTAAATATTTTATTATTTTTTAAACAAATTTTATTACGTTGCACTCCCTTAATAAATGTCTAACTTATTAATCATTTTAATAAATGTTACAAATCATAATACTTCCTTTAATAAGGGCCTCTAATCATTTATCAACTCCAAAAATCCTTACATAGGAATTTTATCACATAACAATAATTGCCACATTTCAATTCAATAACCGTGAACTCTTCTTCCTAGCACCTTTGGCAAATGGGCCATCCTAAAAGATAATGATGGCATTGGTTCAAATAATATTGCAGAAACCAGTGAATTCTTGCATGGCATCAAGGTGACCCTGGATCTTGGGATGAAAAAGATGGTTTTGCAAAGGAGATTCACAGAAGTGGTTATCCCCAGAAGTAAGACGGAGATTCATAGACGTGTCATTAAGAATAAAAAGAAAACCAAAGATGATTTTTGATAATATTTATCATTCACCATCTTCCCTCCTAATCCCCTCTCCTGTGAGGACTCCGACTACTATGATGGACATGGGAACACCTTACCTCCTGCAAGAAATATCTTCTGTTTGGCACTAAAAACATTTTCCATTTCTCTCGAGTTTGCTTTAACTGTGAATCAATTTAAATGGCACCAACTTTTTTCCGGTTCACATACTGAAAGAAAACTTAGGCAGCTTTTGCAGCACGGGATTTGCTTAGAAACAAAGATAGATAGCTATGACCGGGAGAATGGCTGGATATGCACAAGCCTACTTCTAATATTCAGGAAATTAACCAGACCGGATTCTTGGATTAATGGAAAGGCATTGTCACTGCAGAGCATAACAATAGAAAAGAAACCAATTAATCTCAGTCAACTACCCAAGCAAACTCAGATATGAGCATACAGTTTATTTTCCAGTTCTTACTGTGGACCATAGGAAATATATCAGGGAAAACGTAACATCTTCATACTACCACATTCTTATAGTTGAAGTCTTCAATCTTGATTCTTGACAGAACAACTGATCAGAGAAAAAAATAGTAAACAATCATTATTTAAACTCAAAGAGACTAACAATAGAAATGTAAAAAGGTCCTAAAGATCCTCTAGAATAGACATCAAAATGATGCTCTCATGGCCAATGGCTTTGAACAGTGTATATATCTTTTCTTGGTCACCTGATTCAATTTTATCAGGTAAATGTGTTCTTTATCGGTGCATCTATAAGAGTTAAGAGTTGCTTATTGGTGCATCTATAAGAGCTTCTTGTCTACAAAATTGAAGCAAATAGGGAAAAAGCAGAAAAGCACCATATAGAACTTCACAGGATGAAGACTTGGCCAAGAAAAGAATGATTCTCCTATGATTTTGAACAAAGGCAATTGTGACATGGAGAGGCTCTTTATAGGTCTGGGTACTGGAAGAGTTTTGAGTAATCCAGAAACACCCCCATATTGAGTTGAATGTTAAAAATCAAGGTTAGATTGCAGTGGTTTTGGTGGCGGTGATTCTGCTTATGGTGATTCTCTTTGTAATGATTATGTTGATGGTGGACATCAGGTCATTGTAAAGATGTACACAAGGAAAACTCTCCTGATCTTGAACTGCTCCTGTTTCAGTTTCCTGTCCTGCTGCTATACTTGTATGGGGATCTATGAGTGGAGCTCAAATTCCCACAAGATTGCAGTAAAAACTCTTCAATCTGAGTCACAACTACTGCTTCCTTCTATAAAAATATAATGCAACATAGTAATTTACTTTGCATTCAGAAAAAACAACTGATTGATCCACAGCAATAACTGGACACTCAACATTTCAAAGTTGTTTATGAGCGACGCACCATTACTTCAAGAAGCTCCTTCAACTATTTTGTCCACATCCTTTTCTACCTACCTGCAACAATTCAGACAAGAAAGATTTAACCAAAACCAAAACCTTTTTGGAAGATACCAGAAGAGAAATCAAAATTCAGACCCCTCAACTCGGCAATAGAAAGCATCCACTTTGACACGTAGAACCCCTCAACTGGACTAATAACAGAAATAGCATTATTAAGCCGCATCTTCTGGTAGATTAAAAATATATATTTTTACTAGTGTCCTTTCGTTTATAATTGAATATGCTAATGATTTTTGAGTCCACAAAATGCAATCACTTTTAGTAAAATATATAGTATTAATGTTGTAAACCGTTGCAATGTAAACACTTGTAATAATATATATAGCATTAATGTAGTAAACCTTTGCAATGCAAACACTTGTAGTAATATATATAGCATTAATGTAGGAAATCTTTGCAATACAAACACTTGTAGTAATGTATACAGCAATAATGTAGTAAACTTTTGCAATGCTTCAGCATACTTCACTATGAAATGGTTCAGCATAAGGGAGACAACTTTAAGATATACAATTTTTATTTTTTTGGTCTTAAATGCAAAATGCTTGTCAAGACCAAATACAGAAATGTCTTTAAACTATAAACAAGTAAAGTCTTCAAACCAAATGTAGGGATGTCTTGAAACAAACAGACAAACAAGTCTTTCTGAAATGGTTCAACATAAGGGAGACAACTAGAGATATACAACTTTTATTTCTTATGTATCTTAAGAGCAATACTTGTCAAGACCAAATAGAGAAATGTCTTTAAATTATATACAAGCAAGTCTTCAAACCAATTGTAGGAATGTATTGAAGCAAACAGACAAACAAGTCTTCAGCAAAGTTATAAAGCTAAACTCACTAAACAATTGCTCATCATTCAATTTTAAGATGCGAAACACAAGCAATTCAACCAGCCATTTTAGGATGAGAACACTTGTCTACGATGAAACTAATAGTACAGAATTTAAAAGGAATTTGTTGTTTTCGGCATAGCCAAAAACAAAATAAGTAAAGATACTACACTAATTGCTTCAGACATTTTTGTTTCCCAACGAACAAATCATTCAGTTGGAAGTAATCATACCTGCATGGCAGTGCAACACAAGAGAGAAATCATTGAATTGGCATAAATTCAGCAACTAATGTTTATTAACAAAGGAAAGTAACTGTTGCAAAAGCAAATGGATTGCCAAAGACAGGGTCAACCTTGCTGTACAAATCATCCATGTATAAGTTCCAGGATAAAATATAAAGACATAATTCACAAGCTCCACTAACTTACAGTACACGTATACATCAGATCTGCCCAGTACCATAAGCTCCGCCTAAAATAAACTCCATAATTGGAGCACAAAAAAAATTGACATCAACTTTTCTGCTCAAAATAAAAGTTAAAAATTGGTCTTTATGATAGTCGATTATCTCAAGCCAAAATGTCATCTTCCTTTGAATTAAGTGCCAAAAAGGAGCAGATGCTTGGAAATTGGGCTTGTTGGCAGAGCAACAGCAATTGGTAAAACAACAACAACAAAATAGCATAACCCAAGAATTGATTGATTGGCTAATCTGCTTACAACATAGAATCCGTTCGCGCAGGTAACCTCCTGAAGAAATTGAGTGGAACAGAAGGGAGTTTGTGTCGAAACCGGGGATGGCGCAATACATAGAAGCCTGAAATCACAGACATCACTCGGAATGGTGTGACATAGAGTATAATGGCAGCAAACAGGCAAAATGTTATAAATATTGTTGTAGCTCTAGGATCCCTCCAGCTCAAGAGTGCTTGAAACCTTTCTCCCTGTGTCGCTAAGTCACCGACAACTGTCTGTATCCTGCCTGCAACACTCCTCAGCCTATCATACCTCATCCTCACAATGTCTGAACCCTTTGAAGTCGGAAATGTGTCAAACTCCTCATCAAGCTCATCAGGATGCACAGCCTCAGCATGTGAGAGGCGAGTGTCCATGTGAGGCGGGTGTCGTGGCCTCCACCGATAATGCCATATACCAATCAAGAACATGTAAAGGAAGACAGTAGGCAGAATTAGCTCAGGATACCATACCAGAATCAGGAACAGGATGTGAACCAGCACCGTGGTCACAGGATTTTTCCAAAAGCAGATCTCCCCAAACCATCTTGTCACAGCGATAAGGCCTGACAGCACAGCCATGATCCTGAAAAAATTGGCCTTGCTACGGCGCATGCTCCACATGTGAGAATCCACATCAATCATGTACTCCACTACCTCCTTCCGCAGTGGAGGCTCTGCCCTGCTCAGCCTCATGGCCACAATGTTCATCGCCTGGAACCGCAAGTTCTCCAGCTGACCAACACTCAGTGGATACATATAGTGCATCTTGGGTAACAGTGGTGTGGTGTAAATGTGCATCATGTTAACCAAAGAAGAGCAAGTAAACCTCACAGCCAATTGAAGCTCCCCCATCTTCTTCACCCCAGAGGGATGCAACACCAGCAACGGATACTGGTGTGTATATACCCTATCAGTTTCCAGAGTCGAAAGCCTGATTCTCACCTTCCCAATCTTGGCATCCTTCACCGGAGGCCCGCCACCACCACCGCCCTTGCCATCCCCACCCCCATGGCCATGGCCATTCAGATGGCAATTATCAAAAACACCGACAGTAATTACCGTGCAAGGGTCATACACCTCCCAAGTATACTGCTCATTCCACTTCGGATTGAACCCATCAATAATCGTCCTCGTCCTGACCCACTTCTGCCCATACTTGGCCACGCAGTAAGCATCCGTAGTGCCTCTCCCATCCTTGGTTTTCATGGGCATAAGCCCGTGCGCGCTGAGAATCCCCACTTCCAAAACCCCAATGGAGGGTTTCCACAATTGTTTCGCAGTGGGCCTCAGATCGCTGCTATAATGCGTGCTCTCATCCAAAACATGATAACCACCATCCAAGCAAACCCTAAGATGAATCCTACTAGCAAACTTAATCTCCTTTTTTTTTATTCGGCTCAGTATCGGCCAAACTAGGTCTTTCAAGATTATACCATTTGGAAAGCACAGTCTTGTAGTCTAAACGCCTGGGAACAGTCGACAAAGGTATGATGCACTTACCCATACTCTCGTCCTTGTTCGGCCCAGTGCGATCCTCCACGCTGAGAACCAGATGCTCCTCGAAGGGCTCCGCCGCTACAAAAACGAGATCCTCGTTCCACAGCGGGCTGGTCGACCGGTTCTGCGAAGGTCTGGTTTTGAGCATCTGGTTCCCCAGCTGCACCTTGCATGTGACCTCAGGGTAACGCCCCTTGTCCCCGGGCATGAGGTCCTGTGCCTCAATAACATTCACCCGCACATACCACAGCTTAGGGCTGAGATAAACCTTGGATCGGATGTTAGTCAGGCCCTCCGAGTGCACAGTCGCCGCATCAGAATGCCCAAGCCTCGGGAAAAGCCTCGTCCGCCTGCGTGCCCATCCAGACAGCCAACATCAGTTCCCCCTTCACCTTATTTTCCCCCTTTCGGTCCTCCAGCCTGTACCATTGCGGCGCCAGGGGACTATCCGGCGGAACCCTTTTCGGAACCTCGTTGAGATCGAAGGCAACGCGGCCGATGAAATCGTCCTTCACGAAATCCTTGTCTTTCACAATGATTTCTACGTAGGACGACTGGATGCGCTCCTTTGAGAAGGCGAAGACCTGCCGCCATTCTGGATTGGATTTTTTCTCGAAATGCTTCGTCGTGCCCTTGTAATTCCCGAGCTTTACCTCCACGTAGGGATCGCAGCTTCCTGTGATGTCCTTGGCGGGGAGGTCCTTGGCTTTCTCCACGCGAACGTAGAGGTACTGCATCTGCTCCACCAGGTCGTAGGTGGAGGTGGTGCGCTCGCCGCCTCCCCACCCCCCGCCTCTAACTCGCCCGTCCCCCAGATGGGGGGACGTCTCCTTCAGGCTGTAGTCCTCTGCTGCCATGCCCGGCCTCTGCATCTTGCCGAGGGTGATTCAGGGCCTTTCTTCTCTGTTTTCTGCTCTCTGATTTCTCAGTTTCTTCCACTGATTAGACGCCTTTCTTCTTCTCCTTTTTTATTTGGGTTTCTTCCTTGGCTTTTTTCTCCTGTTTGCCCGGGACAGCAGCTGTGTTTGCCCTATCTGAATTGAAGGTGGTCCTACGCCAACATCACGACCTTTTTAAGACACCATGAATGTATGTGGTGGGTAATGGGGGCATGCCTATCCATGCATATATATGCTTCCTTGTGTGTGCATATATATATATATCTCCATGTCCTGAAGCGGTTTGCGGTTGTGGGTGAGGGCCCGTAGGGACGTATATACAATTTGTATGTGTATGCGGTAGATGTACAGGACGTATATACAGTATTGTATGTGTGCGCGGTACACTCGCAGGACGTATAGGTAATACAGTCATGGTTGCACTTACGGGTGGTGCACGACGGTACGTATATACAAAGTGTATATGTCCAATCCGGTTTTAAGGAGTAAGTAAATGGTAGGTGGTCAAAATGGTCCCCACGAAGTGATTCCGCGTAAGGGAGCACCTAAATTTTCTGAGAGCGTTGCACAACAATTTTTAAAGCAGTTTACAGTCAAAATGGTAGAAACTTATTAGGAAGGGAAAGTGGTATTAAACATTTATAAACGAAAATAAACCTCCTCTTCCTGGTAAGGACGACATTTCAAACCTCTCCTTCCTGTAACTCATTACTTTGTCTTTGACTTTATCGTTTCATATGACTGGTTAGTATAGTCTTTTTTTTCTTTGATATTTTCTTTTGTTTTTTGTTGGATTGGTGTCGGTAAGCTTATTAATAATATAATATTTCCATGAGGTTTTTTTTTTACAATTGAAAATGCTTCTATTAATAATACTAGCAATTGCAAATGAGTTGTAAATTACACCGGAGAGGATAACAATGTTTAGTTTTTGGAGTTACAATTTGTGGTGAAATATATGCTATCTTAAATTGTTTCAAGTTCATATTATGGACAGGAGGGAGAAATATAGTACAACTACAACATCTGGGAAGTAAAACAATTGTTTTTATGCTTTGGTGAAAGTCCACGCCCTATTTTAAAGCTCATTTTTTCTCGCAGGATGTGAGCATGTGCTAGAAAAAGATTAGACACATGTTGGTTGTATTAGGTGAAACAATGTCAACATTTGACTAACATTGAAGATTTCACATGTCGTGTGTAAATCTCCCATTGTGAAATGTGTCACGCGTTATTATAAATCATTCAGAGTAAGTACCTTGGTTCCATAATCACCCTCCTCGTCCATGAACTAACATTTATGAGCTTGGCATAAGATTTAACATCGAATTATATTCACACTTTAGAAACAAAGTTTAAATCAATAAACAATTGTTGTTATGATTAAGTCATAGAATCAAATCTACAACACACTAAAAGTCACACTATCTGATAAGTATGATTTTTGTCCAAGAGTATTGGTATTGAGCACTTCTCGCAAGTATATTTTTTTATCTCCTCTGGAGTCTTAATAGAGAAGTTATATAGTTGCATCTAAAGAGAGGACAAAAATATGAGTTTGTTGAATAACTTGGTGAGAAAATTTGTCAATATGGCAAATTAGGTGTTTCCACCAACGCTTCATGGGGCTATGCCCCTCTAGCATTGAATGGTGCATCCCCCATTATTGAATGTAAACTAATCTAATCATATCTAAATGTTGTGGGTTGGCCAAATAGGTTGGGGATCACACAGGAACACTCCACTGAACTTGTGACAAAGTTTATGTATGGGGTACAAGAGAGGAAATTACAACGATGAGGGGTGAAGGAGAGAAATTAGATAAAGGAAGGTTATTGTTGTGAGTAGGCAAAAAAAAAAATTCACACCCAATAACTAAAGTAGTTCAACATTAAATATAGATGAAAGCAACAATGAAGATATTAGTGAGACAAATAAAACCCATACAAACACATAGTTCTCTGAGGCCTATTCCATCAAAGATACAAAGCTCTTTTTTATCACTATACTTAACAAGTGCATAAGAGAGGTGAGAGAGCGGTTGCAAATAGAGGAATACATAAGTAAAGAGGAATGGAAGAAATGTAGATTTTATTTCTTGTGTATTGATGATACAAAGATCAAAACAACAATCCACAATTGCTACAACATAGATGCTATCAAAATCTAGCATTTTCAATGATCCTTTGGAATGGAGAAGCCATCCCAATTTATAGCAATGTGAATTGACCTCTCATCTCCCCCCACATGACTCTTCATGTTCTTATTCCACTTGTGACCTTTCATTTTCCATTAGAAAATAAAAATTAAGTATTTCTTAAATAATTTTGAGAAAATACTTTTACAAATTTAAAAATATGTCACTTAAGTGAATAGGAAAAAATACATGATTACACCCAATGAAGAATTAGAAGAGGGGGAGAAGAAAGAGGGAGAAGTAAATAAAAATGAAGAAACATTTCTGATGAAGAAGATTTCTTTGATGAAGAACTTGTTGATTCATGTTTCCCATGCTCTTATTCCTTGAATTCTTTATTGAACTAAGTTATCACATTTGTCAACTTATCTGCCTCTGAAATGCACACGCAACGCCCAACACCTTGATCCATGTTCCAGGAACATCACTATCTTCCTGCATTGACTAAGCCATATTCATGATCCATTGTAATTGCAGCAATGCAACTTTGATATTGGCCAGGGACTCTAAATTGCTCTTCATTGAAGGAAAGAGTCACCTTTGTCTCATTCTTGACTAGCTCCTAAAATGAAATGATGAGCTCTTTTGATGATGAGTCCTTAGTGAGAGGAGGGAACTCAAGTATCTAAACACAATTGTAGACATCGTTCAAGATCTCGAAATATGTTTCCCACAAGATCCCAACTTTAGGATATGGAATTCTTGAGCATTGCATATTTCATGTCCATGATATGGATCCAAACTTGAGACAAGTTCTCTGCAATGGATGCGAACACGTTCTTACTCACAAGGATGTGAGAGTTAAAGGAACTCATCTCAGATACCATTGGAAACATCTCATCTAAATGAATCACCTCTTTTGTAAACTCTCCTTTGATTTGTTCACTTCTGACAATGTTGCAAGAACATACTTGATGAGAGAAATAATATCTAGAAACAATGCCTTGCCTTGATTAATGATTTTCTCAATCCATTTCTCTCCCGTCTTCCCCTACATCATGTAACCTTGTGCTTTCTTAATTGCCTCAAGATCAATACTACAGATTGGAGGAATATCTTCAATCGGAAAAGAAGATGTTGATTCGAGTCCTAAGAAGGGTTGAATGTAAGCACTGAGAGATTTTACATGTTCCTCCAATTACATAGTTATTTTCTTGTATTCTTCATTCCAAGCGAGGATGTGGGAAGAGGATTCCTTTAACATATGGGAATCACCCTCATGCAAGCTTGACCCAATGAATATTTAGATCAACTCATAATCTGATGGAGTCATTTCCTCAATAGGCTTTTCAATCTTAGGCATAAAACTTCAACATATTGATTACTTGAGATGTCACTGAAGAAGTGGGATGTTGTCTGGCCTTCTTTCTTTTCTTGGACTTGAAATTTCCTGATATTTCTTTAAGAATTGGCATGATAACATGTTGCATTGTTCTTGGCCCACTTTCGATAATTCATGAGATCCATGGGAATGAGTCTTCAGGTGTTGACATGATATTTGTTACTCGAGCTGTTTTAAAAGCTTGTTGTGGAATCATTTCTTTACCATCATGCAGGGAAGCTCTGACATCTTGGATACTTGGATGCTCTACACTAAATCACTCTTTCTTGGTAGTCTCATTCTTGTAATGCTCACCTCAACTAATTCACCTTGAATAACTCAATGAGTTCTCCCAGACATCTCAATGAGGAGATGTGGATGGCTCTAACCTAATTGCCAAGTTACAATGACCACCTATCTTGAAGTTTCAACTGATATCTTGGCTCTTTTTAATTCTTCTTTGACTGCACAATGCCTCTTGTTTACAAGTATTGTGCCCTATAGTGTTCTATTATGCAAATGTGACCAAAATGATTCCTCAAGACCTCTGTGAATACCAAAATCATTTGAATAATGTGTGAGGGACTAAAATGTGACCATTTTACTCATTTCACCCACTTACTATTTTTAGCATGTTTCACATGGGTGCCCATTCTTACCAATTTTGCCATTTTTCCAAATTTGTCCACTTTTGAATGTTTTGCACTCGAAGGAGTATCTTGAGAAACCGGAAACCAAATTTTCCTCAACTTAATATTTTTAGTAAGATTATATGGTAGGGACTTACTAAAAATATAAATTGGTCTTCCTGATGTCGGATTTGAACGAAACCAATTGCAGAAGTTTACATAATTCATTTCGAAGCTTTGCTCAATTTTCACGTGATTTCGTCCACTAGAACCTTAGGAAGTGAAGAGGTACCTCACCACCTTTCAATGTTGTGTCATGGAAGCCATTAATGGAGTCCTGATATTTTTATAAAGTATTTTTTCCCACCTTGGATTGAAACAAAATTAGCTTCACCAGGTTAGGTTTTCCTTTCTGGACTTTGTATTCAAATTTTTAGCTCAATCCATCTTCCAGAATGATGGGAAATTGAAAAATAAAAACTAGGGCACAAAACAAGGGTTTACTGCCATTAAAATTTTGGGGACCATTTGAATTTTCTTCCACTTCTCCTTGAAGGTTCCTAGAAAAGATGAAGATTGCAAAAAAATATCACTCAATATGTTTACTGGATTGTGAGATATGAATTTTTCACTATCCAGGTACAAAGTCATTCTGAAAAAAATGAGCATGAGTTTTGGAAAAAAATTAGATTTCATGAATATTTTATCAGCTGATAATCATGAGAACATGGAGGAAAAATAGAGGAAGATGGATTACAAGAAGAATTTCTGGAGAAAAATTCGGCAAATCTTTAGGGTTTTTTATGCATATGGAGGAAGCAATGGAAGCTGAAAAAGATTCTAACTTCTAGTTTTTTATTTATTTATGGGAGGGGTGACATTTTTTCCCCCTTTTCCCTTTAAATGGGATGAAAGGGATATAAATTTTTCCTTATCCCTATGAGGACAAGTGTTGATCATTGATTCGTTGGCGGATGAGGGAGAAGAGCTTGTTTTTAGCACCTAGGGACTGAGTTTGGGTCATGTGAGAGACCATGAGGGAGCAAGG
The DNA here is from genome assembly GCA_019776745.2 of Taxus chinensis. Lineage (NCBI taxonomy): Eukaryota > Viridiplantae > Streptophyta > Pinopsida > Cupressales > Taxaceae > Taxus > Taxus chinensis. Next base: position 877,460,242 of record CM034149.1, on the reverse strand, counting down.
GGGGGAGAGGAAAATTTTTCCCCCATTGTCCCCTTGGAAAATGGATGGAAGGGACAAAAAGGTGTTTCCTTATCCTCATGGTGACAAGTGGCAAGTTGTATTTCATGGAGCGGGGGCTAGAAAAATGGCAAAAGGGGCTTATTGAGGCTTCCCAGGGTCATGTGATGGGTCTAGGAGGCTTAACTGGGGGTGGGGTATATTTTTTTTCACCATTGTCCCTTTGGGAAGGGATGAAGGGACAAAAAGTGTACCTCAGCCTCATGCTGACATGTGGCACTTGGAACAAGTTTCTAACTACGAAGAGTGTACCTTGAGAGAGAGCTTGAAGATGAAGTTGTCGGAGCTCCAAGAGGTATTTTTTGGCACTTATTTATATGATTTTGACTCAAAAAACACTTTATAGAATAATGGGATATGGGTCCCATGATATCTAATTTCATAAAACTCCTAAAAATAGCCTTTTTTTCTCAGGACTGCAAAGAGTGTGCTTGCCAAAAATAGACTGTGGAAAGAAGTGCACTTTTTAATTGTGAAAAATATGAAAGCACCATCATTTAGAGAATTGAATTATATTTCCAATGGTATATTGTTTGACCTCTAACTCATTCTACGAGCTCCCGGAATCATATTCCAAATCTCAGGTGCTTGTTTGAACTACAAGCTCCTTCACGTTTAAAAACCCGCTTTCACTGAACATGTCCTTAAACCTTCAAATCTTCCCTAAAATTTCCTAAATCACTTTAAATATGATATTAGATCATGAATATAATTTCCTAATGAATTTGGGCCTTCAAATCTTTCTAGAGGATGCACACTTGTGTTAGAAAGGCTAAAAATAGCCATTTCTAAGTCTACTGAAAATTGCCTTGAGAGGCACTGTCTTGGAAGAACTTCATGAACTTGTTTTCATCTTTCTCAACACATGGGAAAGGTCATTTACAACACATATGATAAATTAAAGGATTGGTAGGCCTGATGATCCTGAGTGCTCGGGAAGGTTTAAATATTTTTACACTAGGGTATAGTTGTCATGTTTTCAATATTGAATTTTTTCCATGCAAAAACACATGACAATAAATGGCTCTAGCTTGGGGACATGGTTATGGATCGAGCACAGTGAGGAAAAGCATGAAGGAACCCCAAAATCTCAAGACACTTCATGGACTAGTGCCTTATCCATTGGGCTTATGGATCATTTCTTCCAAACACACACACACACACACACACACACACACACACGTGGAAGGGAAACACACACACACACACACACACACACACACACACACACACACACACACACACACACACACACACAAACAAATAAATGAACAAACAAACAAAAAGTGAAAAAACACACGAAAAAAACAACACAACAACAAAAAAGGAAATTATATTATAGGGGAGGGATATTTACAGAGGTAGGGAAAGAATGTACACATACCTGAGAAATGGGTTGGGAAAAGTACATACCATCATGGAACAACATATCAAAATCCATTCTTTGAAGCAAAAAAGTCACTATCTGATCATACCATGCTCATGTGATGGATTTGCATGGATTGAGAAGAATAAGAAATGCACCAATATTCCATCTTCATACTCACATTGCACTGAAAAAATTTCTTGCATCCAATGAAAAATTTGTTACCTATTTGGAATCTTTGTATCTTACAACTTCCATTGATGTCTTGTGATCATGAGACACCATTCCTTCATGTTCTCAAAAGTGGGAAATTTGATCTTATCATGAAACATTCTTCATCCTTGAATTGAAACATGAAAAAATCTCCTTAGATTCAGTGAGGCACTTAGAGGAGTGAGAACAAACTAATTTTATTCCCATTCAATAGCTTCTTTGAACATCTCACTTTGTTTCTCTGAGCAACTAATTTCAAAAATAGAGCCCACATCATTGGTAAGGAGGTCTTCATCATCTCTTGAGGAAAATGTTGCAAAAATTTGCATGGAAATGGTGATGTTCGAGAATCCAAGAATTGCACATTTTCACTTTGGAAACAATTGCTTTAGGGAAATTCAATCTTGGTGAGTGCAATCTGATTTTGAAACATTCTTTCACAAGTGAGTCATGTGGATTCTTGTTCCGAATTTGTTCTTGGTGGTAAGAACAATTGATCTTGGACAATAAACTCATAAGACTCTTACAACCTTTCACCTTATTTTAAACCATTATTCTCAATACATATCAGCTAAACATTGTCCTACTATCATCCTCCATGGCAAAGATGTTGTCTTCAAAATTGAGAATATTCATTATAGATTCAAGAATCTCATTTCCTTTACATTTATGATCTTCTTCAAAAAAAAGAAAGAGGAAGACTCACCTTCACATTTTCTCTCATCCATCCATGTATCAAGGAAGATATCAAGCTCATCCATTTGGTCTATATCATCATCCAACATTGGTGCATGGGAAGAGAAAAACAAAATACCTCGTACCTATCTTGCATTTCCATGGCCCAAGTCAGGATCTTAAGACTAGAGTTGATGGTCTTCAGTTCCTTCTACAACCTTCAAGATGTCTTGCACATATTTTTCACTCAAAAATTCCATATGCTCATTCTCATCCTCATTAGGAAGAATCATTTGTATTGTTCCTCTAAGGATATGACTGAAAATATGATCTCCACACATGGCCAACTTCATCTGAAACCTCTTCAATTCTCTCTGCTTCTAAAAATTTCTTGTCCCAAGGCTCACCTCCTTTGCAAGGATGGGCATACTTGGTTTTCAAAATTCTATGAACAAGGAGAAGAGATCCAATTCTACATGGAAAGCATACTCCTTTGAGCTCAAGATCCATTTCATCATCCTCATGATGGAAAAAGAGAACCATGTTGGGGAAGCAATATGGGAAGAATTTTCAACTCTATCTTGATAATTCATTATTGAATCTTCTTGTTCATATGGAAAATGAAATATTTCATACTCACCATGATGATCAACATTATGCTCCTTGGGTGAGAATGGTGGAGTTAACTCCTTAAAGAGGTTATTCTCAAATTTATCATTCTCCTTGGCTTAAAAAATAAATTGGCTCTTCCATTTGTTCATCCATGGTTGTATTAAGAAGGGAACTTGATTCTTCAACTATCTCCATTTCATCATTAATTGAAAAATCAAAATTTTAAAGGAGATTATCCATGATTACCTCAAATTCGTCATCTTCGGTCTAGGATGAAGAGGGTTAATTTTCTAGCACATCTTTCATGGTTGATGGAGTCTTCAAAAATCATTGGGTCTTCTGTTGTACAAAAAGAATCCTCCTCACTTGAATTCATTATTTCTTCAATGGGTTGTACCTCAAGCCAGAATGAGTTGATGAATGGAGGTTCAACCATCATGTCTTCTTCTATCATCCTCCAAAGTGTTGATTTGATTCTTATGAGAAGGTTCAAGGATATGACATTCATCAGAAGTTCCCAAGAATCTTCCAGGGATGAATACCTCGTAGTGTGGATAATCATCAGGGTCTTCCTCCATAGGGTAAATATCCTCTTCTTCCTCCTTTCCATGAAGTGCTTCAAGTTGTTCATATCTTTCTTGCATGGCTTCAACATAGTTCAAAATTTCAAGGTAGATTTGGGGATCTAAATTTCCTTGTGTAATGCTCACAACTCTTTGCACATACTCAATTTTCAAGGCTGTATTTCTTCATTTCCATATGCAAGGAAATCATCCCAAGGGAGAGAGATAAAAGACATGGCTCCAAGTTTCTCATTCAGTTGTGTGAGGTTGAAATGTTACCTTCAATAGGATTCTTTCATCTTTGTGGACTTCATACAACATCTTGTACCTCCTTTTCATCTTTTTCATCAGTTCTTACCTTCTTCCTCATCAACAAGTCCCATTTTATTTCCTTTAGTAGTAGTCTGCTTGAACTGAAGCCACTAGGATTTGATGATAGGTTCTTCACAGATAACAATTTTCTTCATTCTAAATAGTCTTTCCTTGATTTTTGGAGACATGCCACTAGCCTTCTTTCCCTTGTCCAATTTCATATTTTTTCTTGAATCAAGAGACCTTTTTGTTATTCTCGAATTCTCCTCTTTGCAAGAATTGGTCCAGAATGATGGTTGATCAAAAATTTGCATTTCTCGGAAACCATCTTCTTCTTCTTCTTCACTGTCACTCATTGGTACCTCACTCCAATATGAAAATTTATTCATTGTGTTATGGGAAATGAATGTGACAAGGATTCGTTCCTTGACAAAGTCACCTTCAAAAATTGATGTTTCTTTGAAATCTGATTTTTAAAAAAAATTTAAATTTTTTTTATTTTGTACAGAGATCTTTTTGGGTGCACTTGGGAAGATCTCTCCCTAACGTATAGTTGCCAAAAAATGTTGGTGAGAAAATTTGTCGATATGGAAATTAGGTGTCTCCACCAACATTCATGGGGATATGCCCCTCTGCATTGAATGGTGCAACTCCCATTATTGAATTTAAACTAATCTAATCCTATCTAAATGTTGTGGGTTGGCCAAATAGGTCAGGGATCACACAGGAACACTCCAGTGAACCTGTGACAAAGTGCTTGTATGGGGTACAAGGGAGGAAATTACAATGATGAGGGGTGAAGGGGAGAAATTAGATAAAGGAAGGTTATTGTTGTGAGTAGGCACAATAAAATTCACACCCAATAACTGGAGTAGTTCAACATTCAATATAGAGGAAAGTAACAATGAATGTATTAGTGAGACAAATAAAACCCACACAACACACAGTTCTCTAGGCCTCTTCATCAAAGATACAAAGCTCTTTTTAATCACTATGCTTACAAAGTATATAAGAGAGAAATATGAATGCATAGGAAAAGGGGAATGGAAGAAATGTATCTTTTATTTCATTGTGCATTGATGATACAAATCTCAACAACAACAATCCACAATTGCTACAACATAGATGCTATAAAAATCTAGCATTTTTTCGGATCCTTTGGAATGGAGAAGCCATCCTAATTTATAGCAATGTGAATTGACCTCTCATCTCCCCCCACATGAATCTTCATGTTCCTATTCCACTTGTGACCTTTCATTTTCCATTAGAATAGACAAATTAAGTATTTCTCTTATAATTTTGAGAAAATACTTTTACAAATTAAAAATATGTCACTTAAGTGAATAAGAAAAAATACAATGATTACACCCAACGAAGAATTAGAAGATGGGAGAAAAGAGGGATAAGAGAAAAAGGAAGAAGTTGAAATTTCTGATGAAGAAGCTTTCTTGATGAAAGAACTTGTTGATTCACGTTTCTTGCTCTTGTTCCTTGAATTCTTTATTGAACTGAGCTATCGCAGTTGTCAACTTATCCACCCCTGAGAAAGCACATGCAACCTAACACCTTGATCCATGTTCTGGGAATATCACTGATCTTATTCTTATTAACTTAATGACATACTTCATGATCCATTACAATTGTAACAATGCAACTTCTGATATTGGTTCAGGGAATCTAAATTGCCTTCATTGAAGGAAAGAGAATCACCTGCCTCGTTCTTGACCAGCTCCTAGAATTAAATGATGAGATCTTCTAGATGATGAGTCCTCAGTGAGAAAAGGGAACTCAAGTCTTTGAACACAAGTTGTAGACATCATTCAAGATCTCAAAATCATGTTTCCCACAAGATTCCAACTCGGATACGACATTCTTGAGCATTGCATATCTCTTAATCCATGATACGGATCCAAACTTGAGACAAGTTCTTTGCAGTAGATGCAAACACGTTATTACTCATGAGGATGTGAGAATTGAAAGGAAATCATCTCAGATACCAGTGAAAACATCTCATCCAAATGAATTACCTATTTTACAAATGCCTCATTTACTTTGTTCACTTTTGACAATGTTTCAAGAACATACTTGATGAAAGAAATGATATCTAGAAACAATGCCTTGCCTTGATCAATGATTTTCTCAATCCATTTCTCACTCACCTTCCCCTACATCATACAACCTTGTGTTTTCTTGATTACCTCAAGATCAGTACAACTGATTGGAGGAATATCTTCAATCGGAAGAGAAGATGTTGATTTGGGTCTCGAGAAGGGTTGAATGTAAGCACTGAGAGTTTTTACCTGTTCCTCCAATTGCATAATTTTTTTCTTGTCTTCTTTGTTCTGAGCAAGGATGCAAGAAGAGGATTCCTTGAACAAATGGTAATCACCCTCGTGTGAAGCTTGACCTAATGAGATGCGGGTCAACTCATAATTTGACGAGAGTCATTTCCTCAATAGGATTTTCAATCTTAGGCCTAGACAACTTCAACATAATGATTACCTGAGATGCCACTGAAGAATCGAGATGTTTTCAACGTCCTTCTTTCTTCACTTGGGCTTGAAATTTCTTGATCATTTATTTGAAACTTGGCATGATAGCATGTTGCATTGTTATTGGCCCACTTTCACAGTAATTTGTGAATCCCTAGTAATTTTTCTTCAGGCGTTGACATAATATTTTTTATAGGAGCATTTTCAAAAGGTCGTGGAATCAATTCTTTACCACTGCAAGGAATCTCCTGATTATAATAAAATGTAATATAATAGGAAATCCTAATCTAATGTAATTTTATAGTGAATAAATGAATACTAAAATATTACAATATAGCCAAGTAAGCTAAGCAATAAATAATGAAACCCTAATATGCAAAGAGGGTTAGAAGAGCATTGGCTGATTCGAAGAAGTTACTGGACTATGTCACAGTGGAGACCGACTTAACAGAGATGGAGGACCGTCACACAAAATCTTGGAAAAATGTAGATATGAAAAATTTGACTTGACTTGGGCACCTGGAGAAGGATAGAGGAGTCCATAGGTGCCCTAGTTTGGATTCTGGGTGTCATGGTTTGCATAGATTCTCAGAAAACCTCCTATCATGTGTCGCAAGAGGTTCACACTTGTTATCCTTTTGTCACGTGTATGTCATTGAATTCCACCAAATGTCTCTGTAAATATAGGTATGAATGAATCACCTATAAAACCCCAAACAAAGCATCAAACCCTAAAAAATAAATATGCAAATGAAGGAGTTGGATTGTCCTCAGCTGCCAAAATGATGGAATTATCACTGAGCATTGCACTACATCTCAGACCCGATGTAGTATTGTGTGTGTGTGGAATTAAGTGCCCTAGGTTGCTCTTGTGCCAGTTGCACGTGGATAATGAGCAAATAGCTAGATGTAGAATGTAATAAATGTGTGCATGGAAACAATAGACTCCCCTCTTTATGAAGTGTGATGTAGATGAACAAGTCTTTTGTCCCTTGTGATGGAGCTAGATGGATGCAAAATGGAGCTATAGATGCCTTTGATGGATGCAACCTTAGGTGGAGATAGTAGATGACTTAGTGCTTGGTCCCTGTATTATGATCACATAAATTTATATTTATAGATTCCCTTGCTTGAATTTCATAATTAACCGATGAAAATGCCGACTACCAAAAAGATAAGATGCTCAAACGGCTAGAAAGGACCCAAAAAGTGTGACCTAAAGTACAAAGAGGACAAGGTCTTCCCAGAGGGGATGGGGTGCACCTGGAGCTAACATCTTGGTTGGGTAGTAGTGTATAGAATGACAAAATGTAGCCCAAAGGTGAAAAGAAAGAACGAGCAAGTAAGAGTGCAAGACTGAAAGCAGAAGCATAAAACAAAGAAAGGTGTCTAAAAACATGGGTTAATTAATAGTTTTTCTTACTTAGGAATCCATATGAATAGTAGTATGCAATCGAGTCTAGATAATGACTCAAAGTGTGTAATTTTGTATCTACATCTCTAACATATTGGATACTTGGATGATAGGAGCACTGAATCACTCTTGCTTAGTAGCTTCTTCTTGTAATGCTCACCTCAACCAATTCACATTAAATAGCACAATGAGTTTACCCAAACAACTCCACGTGGAGATGTGGATGACTCTAACCTGATTGAAAAGTTATAATGACCACCTTGTCTTGAAGTTTCAACTATTATCTTGGCTCTTTTTAATTCTTCTTTGACTACACAATGCCTTTCGCTTAAAATTGTTGCGCCTTACGGTGTTTTATTCTACAAATTTGACTAAAATGATGCCTCAAGACCTCTGTGAATACCAGGATCATTTGAGAATGTGTGAAGGACCGAAATGTGACCACTTTTAGCTCATTTCACGCACTTACTATTTTTAGCATGTTTCACATGGGTGCCCATTCTTACCAATTTTTCCATTTTTTGCCAAATTTTCTACTTTTAAATGTTTTGCACTAGAAGAGTATCTTGAGAAACCATAAACCAAATTTTTCCTCGAACTTACTATTTTTAGTAAGTTATGTGGTAAGAACTTACTAAAAATAGAAATTGGTCTTTCAGATGTCGAATTCAACAAAACCACTTGCAAAAGTTTACATAATCCATTTCGAAGCTCTGCTCCTATTTTCAGGGGATTTTGTCCACCGAAACCTTAGGAAGTGAAGAGGTAACTCACCACCCTTTCATTGTTATGTCATAACAATCATTAATGGAATCACTGAGATTTTTAGAAATTTTTCTTTCCCACCTTGATTGAAATGAAAATAGTTTCACTGGGATAGGTTTTCCTTCTGGACTCTGTGTTCAAATTTTTAGCTCGATTTGTCAGTTGAAATGATGGGAAATTGAAAAATTGTAAAATAGGGCACAAAATGAGGGTTTTCTACCATTAAAAATCTGGGGCACCTTTGAATTTTCTTCCACTTGCTCCTTGAAGTGCAACTAGAAAAGAGGAAGATTGCAAAAAAAATCACTCAAATCTGTTTGTAGGATTGAGAGATATGAATGTTTTTCGATTCCAGACACAAAGTCATTCTGGAAATAAATGGGCATGATGTTCTGGAAAAAATTTAGATTTCATGGGTAATTTGCAGCTGATATTATGAGGGTCATGGAGAAAAAATGAGAGGAAGATGGATTACAAGAAGAATTTTTAGAAAAAAATCGACAACATTTTTGGGGTTTCACATGCACATGGAGGAGGGAGCAATGGAAGCTTAAAATTTTCTAACTTCTGGTTTTTTATCCTCTTGGTGAGGGGGTGTATATTTTTTCCCCACTATCACCTTGGAATGGGATGAAATGGATAGAATAATGTGCCTTAGCCCTATGATGACAAGTGGCGATCATTGATTCGTAAGCAAATGAGGGAGAAGGGCTAGTTTTTAACACCCGGAGACTGAGTTTGGGTCATTTGAAAGACCATGGGGGAGCAAGGGGGGGTGGAGAATTTTTGTGTCCCCATTTTCCCCTTGGAACATGATGGAAGGGAAAAAAAATTGTGCCTCAGCCTCATGATGACAAGAGGCAAGCTGAGGTTGCACAAGGCAGGGCTAAAAAAATAGGAAAAGGGGCTTACTGAGGCTTCCCAAGGTCATGTGATGGGTCTAGGGGCTCAACTGGGCATGGGGAACATTTTTTATGTCCCCATTGTCCCCTTGGGATGAGACATAAGGGATAAGAAATATTTCCCTCAACCTCATGCTGACATGTGGCACTTCAAAAAGTTTCTAACTGACGAGAGCATACATTGAGATAGAAGCTTGAAGACGAAGTTGTCCGGAGCTCTAGGAGGTATTTTTTGGAACTTATTTATATGATTTTGACTCCAAAAAATATTTTTAGAATAATGGGATGGGTCCAAAGTGATCTGATTCAGCCTGAAACCCCCTCAAAAATATTCTTCTTTCTCAAGACTCACAAGGCGTGCCTACCAAGAATGAGATGTGGAAAGAAGTTTCTGGGTCTTGTGAAAAATATGAAAATAAAACCATGTAGGGAGTTGAATTAGACCTTCCCAATGATATATTTTTTGGCCTCGCTACTCATTTCGGAGTCTCCTAGAATCACTCTTCCGAAGCCTAAGTGTTATTTTGAACTATAAGCTCCCTCTCCTTCAAAAACCCGCTTTCAATGAAATTATCCCTAAACCTTCAAATATTCCCTAAAATTTATTAAATAACTTGAAATATGTTCTTATATCATCAATACCACTTATTGTATGAATTTGGGGCCTTCAAATCTGCTCTATAGGATGCACACCCGCCGTAGAAAGGCTAAAAATAGTCATTTCTAAGTCTATTGAAAAATGTGCCTTGAGAGACATTATCTTGGAAGAACTTCATGAAATTGTTTTCATCTTTCCAACACATGGGAAAGGTCATTACAACACATATGAGCACTTAAATGATTGGGATATGTTTGATACAAAGGGGGAACTAATCCGAAGGAGTGCTCGAGAGGGTTTACAAGTAAAAAATTTGACACTAGGGTATAGTGTTCATGTTTCATCACTGAATTTTTCCCTTACAAAAACACATGAAAACATAGCTAAAGTAGTACATTTCATAACGAACATTTTTTGGCAACATTTTTTCCATATGTGAAAGAGGATAATCAGATGATAAGTGTTCTAGATGGTTGTGAGGATGGAGGGGGGAAAAATGCTAAGCAAGGTAGTTTTCTTATTAAAATTTCAAGGAAAGAGGTATGTAGTGGAGGTTCGGAGAGAATCCCAAAGTTTAGAAGTAAATGGACAGTGCTAGAAGGATACAAAATACTTTCAGGGGCTAAACAGAAGATACAATCGTTGGTAACGAGACCAAGCTTAGCTAGGGTGAGGCCAACGGGAAGCTTCATACAAAGAATCTTCCATCCCAAAAGTTGGCATTTTTCCTCAGCTTGGGTATACCATATCGTGTACGTCATATGTTTCTATTGAGAAGCTGAAAAGTACATAGACCACTTGTGGTTGAGGGAGTCTTCAAGTGATAAAGGGGGTTGAATCAAGCGATACAAAATTATTGGTGTGACAGTGTTGATGGTAGCCAAGGTTAGCCAACGCCAATCTTTCCAAAGAGTTGAAGTATTATCCTTGACTTTGAGAAGGACCTCAAGTGGGATCAATGATAAAATTATGGCCAAAAGTTCAACCTTCCCATTTTAATGAGTTTTAATAATATAAACGAGAAAATCAAATGAAATTACCCAAGTAAATTGTAACGTAAAGTACAGGATATAAATAATAAATGTTATTAAATTCTGGACAATTAAAATTTATTGAATAATTCTCAATTGCATATAAACCTAGAAACATTAATTAGTGACAAGCAATAAAAGAGAAGGTCGGATCAACATAGAACTTGACCTTAAGAAAGAGGGCATGAAAGCAATATTTACTAGAAACATATAGATGGCCAAAATCACAAAGGCCATGATTTTGGAAAAAAGCTACAAAACTACAGAGTCTGAGCAGAGGTAAAACTAAGTTCGTGAATGCAATCTTCATTCCTAAATATGTGAAAACCTCACTCACTTTCTTTAACTATATTAATAATTATTGGGCATCTTATATTGACGATCGTCATTGATACTCGTACTTTGATTATTAAATTTTTGTCAATCCAAGGCAACGTCCATGGATGTTTGCAACAAAGAGAACGATTGAAACTATTATAAGCATGCATTAACTTCTAAATTTAATAAAATACTACTTCTAAACTTGTCTATCTAAGAAATGACTGCTATGATAAAACAAAGATTACTAAATTTACGAATTGAAATGTTGAAAGTGTTGGAATTCTCATAAATAAGAAAATGCTAAATAACATGGATATTCAAGTAAACAAACAATGCCCTTCACATTGGGGAGGAATGGCCCTTGCTCCTTCTCTCTTATCCAATTTAGGATTAAAAATTACACCAATCAATTTCACTCAAAATCATGCACTTTATTGAATGTAATACAATATTTATTTCATCAGCTACCAACCACACCAATTCTACTACAAACACTTTTTATAATAAGCACAATCCTTGTCATTCTATAAGAGGATTAATTATTTGCAATAACTAACTAATAGTTAACTAACAAATTTCTATGAGAAAAATTGCTTATTAAGGAGTTAAAAGTTTGACAAAACAAGTGCATGTCACACTTTGGATTAGATTTCATCTTGTTAACTCCGAATGGAGTCCTTGATTAACGTTCATATGAAATGATTCAACGATTTTAGATGATGTCAAAGCTCATGCATTTGAATCCCTTGAATCATGGTGACTACCAGTTTTCTCTGTCCATTTGTTCCATGTTTCTAATTAAACTTGATGTTAAATTAGACTCTCATAATCTATGTGAGTCATATGATGACTAGATGATAATCCACATTCACTGCTCCTTTAATCATGTAACTCATGTTGCTGACTAGATCAACTCTTTTCCTTGATGTCCAAGTCCATTGATTCCTTCATACGAGTCATGTGCTTCTATAACGTGAGTCGGTGAGTCCTACACCAATGCATAGGTGAGTCATGTTCTCCAAAGTGAGTCTTGTGCTAATGCTTAAGTGAGTCTTGCGTTGGGTTATGTATGAGTTATACGTTGGGCTTAAGATAGGTCCTTAATCTAAATTGTTAGTACATATATAGATTTATTTCAACCCATTCAAAGAAGAATAAATAAAATTAAAATGAATAAGTTTTATGCATAAATCTTCCTTTTAAATATATAAAAGTATTATTACAGAATGTTAATATTAGTCTTAGTACAAAATGATGAAACAAAAAAACAGGGGTTTACATAGGAATTAACAAGGTTCATCACTCCCCACACTTAAGGATTAACATGTCCTCCTACTATAGGGTTTCTATTCAAGGATTCTACAATCTGTGTGCAATTATACTCATTCGTAAAATCGAGCCATGTTTCGTCTTCTTCTGTATTGCAAAACCTAAAAATTTAATTATTGTTTCTCTCCATCTCTTATAGCTCTTAATTCGGTTATTCTTGTGCGTTATTCCATCTGGGCACCGGTGCTAATGTAAGTGGTGGTCGAAATCTCATACGCTACCCATTTTTCTTGCATTTCTAGCATGATTTTGCATGTCTTTTTCTCTCTTTACTGACCATTACAGGTTCATTGAAGATACGACCTCTTTATTTTTCCAAACTTCTAAAAGTAATCCATACCATATTCAGAAAGAAAAGAAAGACATTAAAATTTGGGAGTACAGACCCTCTTAAGTCAAATACACAAGTGGAGATGTTTTCCTTGTATTTATCCACCAGCTATAGGCAATAAATCTGTGACAATATATCTCATCAAAAATCTTTCTGGTGCTAGGAAGATCATGCTTCATTAGGAAACCTACATTAGTTTCTTCTTTCATGTAATCTCCCCTATGATCACACCATATGGATTGATGCCTCAAATTGGAAATAAAAGACCTCAATTGCACCTCCCCTACATACAAGTTAATTGGTATTTCAACTTACTCAAGGAGCAAAAATTTGTGAACATAAAATTCACATAACAATATTCTTCCCAACTGTATCAGTTGCTGCACATGCTCCCATGAATTGCTTTTCATTTTAAAAGTTTGTAGATTTGGTGGAGCAGATTCTAGAGGCTTTCTATTTGAATTTTTTTTCCTTTAGGGATAAATCATACAAATTGGAGTGTGTTCCATAAGCACAGGGCTTTTTCATAAAAATGACAAGAGAATAATCGTGTTATCCTGGGGTATTTTATGTTCTTCTCTTAATAATTTGTTCTCATTTTCTACCCTTATGAGATCATACCACTACTACATCCATTTGACCATCACTCTTAATATAATAATATGTGGAGATACAAAGTCTGTTTGAATCATTTTGTCAGTGGTTGTCCATAGGCTCTATTTTCTCCTTGTCTCTTCTGTAAAAGTGCAAGTTCAACAGACAGTTCTTCAGTTCTAGATTATATCGATTGAATTCTCCGTTATTTTTCCTCTATAGTCTGTTGAAGTTGTTGAATTATTCCATATTTTTTCTCCAATGCTTGTTGGAGGTGTTGAACTCTATCATCTCCGTGTGCCTCCAATTGAGAAATGATTGCATCTTTTTCTTGCAATATGAGTTATGATTAGTTAATCCTTTCTTGAGCTTGATGTGGCTCATACTCGATTTTAGAAATGGCCAAAACTTGAGGGACAATGGTTTTAGTATCAATAGGTGAGCTAGGCTCACCTTCAAGCATAGGTTCCTTTCTTTTGCTAGGCAAGAATGACTCTTCAACAGTGGTTGTTATTTTCACAATGTCTTTTTCAGAAACAAGGTCTGTATGGGATGTAAAGTCATGTGGAGAAGTAGGAGGTGTTTGGTGCAAGTTTTGAATTATAGTTGTTGCCTCTTGTTCCTCCTGTGAGGGGACATTTTCAATTTTGTGTTCCTCAATAGCTTGGGTTGGTACAAATGACCTAATTCTTTTCTTTGGTCTTTCTGAGATGGAGGGCCTTGTTTCTAGAATTTTAGCAGGTTCAAGGGCATATTTATTTTGGAATTTGACCCACTTCTTGAGTCCATCACACTTCTTGATGAAGTGATGCTTACAGATAAGGTGGACGAGACCTTGAAATTTTAAATATGGGGAACCCCAACAGAATTTCTCAGTGGCAGAGGAAACAAAGTCAAATAAGAACTGTGGAAGTTTAACTTTGTTGTGGTATTTTACTTGTTCATGGCGTAGGTGGGTAAGAATTCTCAAGACCGGGCCTAGGATAACCTCATATTGGCTCTCACAAGTGAAATATTTTATTACCCATTTTTCCACATTTTCCCATGGCTTAGGGAAAGTTCTTATTTTGATGCTCTTGGCCTTTCCATTATTATCAAAAATTAACTCCAATTTTTCTTTCTTTCCCACAACAAACCTTTTAATAATTTTTGAGTAAGCAGTCCTAAAATTGACTAACTGCCCTTCTTTTAGAATACCAGAAATCTGACTAATAATGGAGGAGTTAAATAAGATTTTTAAGCTTTTACTTTTAAGTTTCCTTCCATGAGGTTTGTTGTAAATTCCCCTGTCATTCTGGGGTTAAATTCTTCATATGAAAGCATGAAATCCAACCACCCTGCCTTCTCAAAGACCTCCATTGATCTCCTTTCTAATAGCAATTCAACTGAGATCGATGGTTCATGACGAATCCTAACCCCCATTCTTGATATGAGTAGAACTAGTAGTGGCGTAGGAATGAAAAATACTAGAGCGCACAAATGGAAATAATGCAAGGATGAAACGAAAATGGTGCAAACGTGACAATGAGGGAAAATAGGGGAATGAAAATGGTTTTAAATACAAACAACAACTAATTGGGTAAAATTAACCAATGTGATGAAATAACGGGTAGTGTGGAGAATAAATTAGAATGTGGGAGCGATCAATTAGGGACATGTGAAATATTTATTAGGATATGGGATGAGTGCGGAAACATTGGGAATGGGAAGTCGTCATTTTGCACAAGAACAATAATTAACATCCTATAATTAAAATCTTTAGCATTTAAAAGAGAGTAATGGCACATACCTTGTTGATAATCACTTGCCACATCTTTTAACAATACTAGATTCTCATTCTTTTTCTATAAGTTGTCTCAATTTATTCTTGACATGATTCCTAGGTGACCGCCATTGTTGGTTTTGAGCCACCTACGTTTTATTTTTATTATTATTATTTTTTCTTTTTTTTTAAAGAAGGAATGGTCACCATTTCTGGTTTTTAACCATTCCTCATAGGAAGATGACCACCATTACTCGTTTTAATCCATGCCCTATTTATTCTTTTTTATTGTGAGATTAATTCAGTATTGAGTTAGATTGGACAAGGCAAACTTGTCTAAGCAATTCAGAGCTAAATTATTTTGTAGCATATGTTTGAATTCTTCCTTTAATGTTGGATTTTGGTATAACTCGAGTCTATGACCATTAACCAACATCATTCTTCTTTTACCATCAAATGGGATCAATTTCACGGTTCCGTTGTTAAAGACTTCATCAATTTGGTATGAACCCATCCTTCTTGTTTGCAACTTTCCTTTAAAGTCTTTGTAGTTTGAATCAAATAGAAGATCACAATCCCCTTTTTGAAAATTCATTTACTTGATATGTTTGTCATGTTACAGTTGCCTTTGATGTTGGATTATCTTTGTTTGGTGTAATTCATGTAACATCATCTCATCAAGTTCATTCAACTAAAGAATTCTTTCTCGTCGTGCTTCTGACAATTCAATTCCTAATGTAGTAATTGTCCTTAAGGTTTGAATCTCAAATTCTATAGGAAAGATAGGTTTCTTCCCATAGACCAAATCATATGGAGTGAATCTTGTGGTTGTCTTCTAAGTGGTGTTGTAGGTCCATACTACTTCGAGTAACTTTTGAACCCAATTCTTCCATGAGAAATTTATTGTTTTAGTCAAAATGTTCTCCAATTCCCTGTTAGTGACTTCAACTTAACCATTGGATTGAGGATTTTATGGAGATGATTTCTTGTTCCTTACCTGATAGGTTGCCATAAAAGAACTAACTACATTTGACACAAATTTTTGTCCCTGTTATGTCAAAAAAGTAGTGTTGTATATATCTCCCCCCCGGGTAAATATAGTCAACAACACAAAGTTTTGACATGCAAAAATTCGCGCCCAAGCGCAGGCAGGGGGCGCACAGCATAAAGTGTCAACATGCAAAAATTTGTGCCCAAAGTGTAGGCAGGGGGCACACAGCACAAAGTGTCGACATGCGAAAATTCGCTCCTGAGGCGCAGGCAGGGGGTCAACAGCACAAAGTGTCGACATGCAAAAATTTACGCCCAAGGCGCAATCAGGGGGCGCACAGCACAAAGTGTCAACATGCAAAAATTAGGTGCCTATGGCACACTTAAAAGTAGGTTAACATGAGGATGGATGCACCGAGGTGCATCTTCAGGAGGCACAACATTTTGAGCGTTGACACCCCGACAGAAAGCAAACCCTGACGCAGATATTCAAATGGTCATAACTTTTCACAGGGAGCTCGGATTCACGCAAGGTTGGACTTTTCGGAAAGCTTACGAGGTCCTCTATCCAACTACAACTAGATATATTTAATCAGGCGAGAAAAATTTCTTCAAAAATTCAAAATACAATTCGCCATCTTTTGGGTTTGCTAGGGTTCTCACCTACTGCCATAATGAGATGAATTAAATGCAACCTAGAGGTGGTTGGGGTAGATTTGGAATTCCTCTCTCTTTTCTCTCTCATTATTCCTATAAATGGTAAGGAGGGGCTTCTTTCTAAAGGTTGGACATTCTTGTTTTGCCCCTCCCTTCTTCTCTTTGGCAGGTGAATTTGTGGAGTTCAAACCTCCCATCTAAAACTGTAATGTAACTTTGCCTCTTGGAATGTTGTAGTGTATTGTGTAAATCTTTGGAGAAAATAATGCATGTCTATGGATGATTCTCAACCCTCTCTGTGTTCATTTGAATCCTCTTGATCTTTCACTGCAAATATGGTTATCTGTGCATGATCTTGCATTGCATTTTAATGGTTTGTGTTTATTGGCAAGGCAAGTGTTCTTCATTCCTCGGTGCATCACCTTTGTTAGTTTAAGTTTATTTTATGCATCTTCTTACCCTGTTTCCTTGGCAAGTTAGATTAGGTTTTTGAGCAAACCCTCTGCATTTTTATGTGTGCATCTGAACAGAGGAATAGGAATCGACCTTCATCCAGAGAGCTTTCCCGATTCACAAGGTCCTGCACTTGGGAAAAGCTCCATGTTATGCAATCGCACCGAGAGTCTCAAACCATTGAGTTGCAGACATTCATGGGTGCTGTGAATCGCCATCAACATGTAGCACCCTAGGATTTTCTTATATAGATCCCTACTTTTTGGATAACATGGGATGCTCTCACAAGTGTGGGACTTGCACAAATAAGATCAACCTCTAGAGAAGGTTGGTTCCTATACCTAATCCTAATGTTAAGATACTCTAAAAGAAGGAAATGTAGTTATGTACTCCTACTCTAACAATCCAAGAAACCAAGGAGAGAGAGAGTTGTATAAAGAATGGGAAATCCTAAGTTAAGGGTAATGATATCACTAAGAAGAGGGTGCAAAGACACTCTTAAATTAATTAAAATGGGATAAAATGAGAAAGGAGAGGAAAAACATAAGTGTCATAGTCCAAAATTTGTTCAAACTACCATTTCCAAAGACACAACAGACTTAAATCCTATAAAGGGAACAAAAGATGCACACAATACCTACAAATGCAATGAAAGGCATGAACTTGAAATAAAACACAAGCTAGGACATATTTATAGCCACAAAACAAATGTATTATTTCTTTAGAAAGGTGCACGATACATTACAGTGAAGGAGAGAGGAAAGATTCACATACAAAAGCTCAAATATGAGGTCTAAAACCCATATATGCATATGTCGTACTTAAAACAGAGTACACAAGCATTACCAAAATGTCCAATCCTTTACAA
The DNA here is from genome assembly GCA_019776745.2 of Taxus chinensis. Classification (NCBI taxonomy): domain Eukaryota; kingdom Viridiplantae; phylum Streptophyta; class Pinopsida; order Cupressales; family Taxaceae; genus Taxus; species Taxus chinensis. The sequence goes on along the minus strand of CM034149.1, from coordinate 877,441,937 downwards.
GGAGCATTAATCTATTATTTATAGAAGAGGAAGGAGAGAAGAAAAGGGGAACATATCATGTTTGATCTTACTATTAATGAGAATCTTTATATCTCCTTACAACACATCTTCCAAACTTTGAAACCCATCAATCATCCATTAATTCTCTGATTTGACCATGGGCATATAGTGAAAACCATTTCTACATGCCACTTTGAAAACCATTTCTAGTGAGAAAGAGAGAGATCCATAAATCATTGATTTGGGTGGTTGAGCTACCCACTTTGATCATTTGTGTGCCCAAACTACTCGTTTCTACCTCAGAAGCCGTGTTTTCCATTTTGACCCACTAAACACCATTAAAGCTCAAATATGATTGCAAAAAATAAGGGATCGAGGAGACATTTCCAATGCTATAAATTTTATAAGATTTGGAGCTCTAAGTTGAAAGATATGGCCACTTGAAGTTTTTTACCTGTCAGGAAGCACAAGAATTTGACACTTGGCAGTCTTTGATTGGTTTAGGGATTGGCCTCTGCTAACATGTGCTTGCTTTACCTTTTGTAAAGTGTTTACATCCCATTGGTTTTTAGTAGTAGGCTTTGCTTCTTTTCTTTCCTTTCCCCTTGGCTTCCTTTATGAAATATGGACTAATAAATCTTTGCCACGTTACCTTCAGGGTGTCAGAATGTCCTTTTAGCTTGTTAGTCCCTTAGAAATGTGAACCAAAGAGAAGGGTCCACATTTATTTGATATTTTCCTTTCAAATCCATTTGATTGACCAATGTGAAGTATGATCCAATAGGAAGGTTCCACATACTTTGCATGTCATTCCTTTTGATTTATGCGTCTGACATCCGTGAACCTTTGGCCAATGGGTCCATTCCATGCCCCTGCACTATGTCACACTCTCTGTAAAATGATAACAAATGAAAGGGCTCCATGTGTCTACTGAATTCATATTTGTATGAGTTTTTAGGCTTTGCATCGCAACTTTCTACCTTAAGGGACTTAGAAATTTTTTGGCTTTGAAGTTGGTTGCCACCTGTCCCCATTGACCTTGCCGACCTTGTCTAGACCCAACGAATTATGAGTTGTGGCTTATTTCGTGGACTTGAAGTCTGGGTGAGCCCATCGCCTTAGGAATTTTCAGGATGTTAACATGTATCCCACCTTCAGTCGTTGATCTATCACCACATGGCTTGCTGATGCTGAGGCTGAATTTGACAGGCAAATGAACGTTAGTTGACTTTTTAAAGTAACCCGTGAATGTTTTAAACTGTGCTCCTGGGGGTTTTTGAATACTAACGACCGATGCATTTGGGAAAGGGAAATTGACGGTCATTTGAACATCATAGACCTGTAAAAATGGCTATAAAAGTCCATTTTTAATCTCTATTAAAGCCAAAATAACCTGGGGGTAATTTTAGATAACAATCCTTGATCTGAAACAATCGAGCTTGATGCCCCAAACCATTGGAAGACGTGTTCATACAAAAATTCTGCTACCTTTTCATCCTTTGCATATTGGAGAGCTTGTACCTCAGCACATTTTGTAACATAGATTGTATAGACCAAGATGTACTCCTTTCCTTGAGAAGGTGGGTCAAAATGTCCAATGAAATCCAATCCCCACTTCTCAAATGGCTCTAGAACTACTTCAGGTTAGGGTAACATCTTAGTTGTAAGTGTTGGCTTGATCAACCTTTGACATTTGATCACATTTCCATACATACTTTTTGACATCTTTATGTGAAGAAGGATAGTAGTAACCGAATCTAAAAACTCCGTGGATTGTTCTTTTGACTGAATAATGTCCCCCTGATGGTTCATCATGACATGCCTTGAGGATATCAAAGATCTCATCTTCAGCTACGCACCTACGTAATACATGATCAAGTCCACATTTTAAAAGCATCCCATTAAAATATTTATACAGAACACTTTGTTTAATTAATTGCTTTATTTGTTTATGTATAAGGAAAGATGGGAACTTACATGTGGATAAGTAATTAGCCATGTCTACAAACCAAGGGGAGATAATTAAGATTACAAATAGATGTTCATCTGGAAAATCATCATTGACATGCTCCCCTGTACCTAAAATAGCCTTGAGAGAAATTCAGCTACCGCATTTGATTTTCTTGGTTTATCAATAATATTTATGTTGAATTCTTGCAATAACAAAAACCATCTTATAATTTTGCCATGCACCAAAGGTTTATTCATTAGATACTTAATGATCGAATGATCTGTATGAATAATTACTTTATATCCTATAATGTAATGTTGAAACTTGTTAATTACATAAACAACTGCAAGATACTCTTTTTCTATGGTAGTGTAATTCCTTTCAACAGGGGATATGTTTTTGTTAATGTAGTATATGGCATGAATTACCTCTCCTTCCTCTTGTTGTCCAAGCACAACTCCCACTGCCTCATTGGAAGTAACAATTTGTATGTGAAAGGGAAGCTTTCAATTAAGACCTCTTAAAACTGGGGTATTTGTCAATTTATCCTTGATGATGTCAAAATATTTTTGACATACTTCTGTCCATTTAAATTCAAAATATTTTTTCAAAAGGGAAAACAATGGAGAAACTATTTTAGCAAAAATTGAAATGAATCTTCTATAATAGCCCGTTGTATGCATGTGAAAGTAGGCTAAGTTAAGAACTATGAATTAACACCAAGTAATCCTTATATCTAAGCTAATTTAACAACATCATGATAAATATTGAAAGAGAAAGCTAATCTAAATGCACCCAACATGAAAACATTAAATGTTAAGCAATCCCTTTGAAATTTCGATGTGCTTTGTATGTGTGATTGATCTCTAATATGAACCTATCTTGATCATGAGCAATCAAATGAATGTTATCTCCAAAAATGAGGAAAGAATCTTACCAAAATGGTTTGATGGCCATGTTTGGATATTCCTTTACTACTCTTGTATGAGAAGAAGGGATCCAAGATCAATGAGCTATTCCAAGTAGAAACTATCATGTACATATAATATTACTAATAAAAGTGTGGTGTAAGGTGTGAAGGGAGGTACTAGATTCTTTATATAGCTTTCCAATTTGGGAGAAGCTAGAAACCTAGTGAATGTGGGACAAGATAAAGTAGAATTAGAAAGGGATAAACATGATTAGAGGGAATTAATTAGTGATTTGCAACTCATGGAAGTTGGAGATGATTTAGTTAATCAACTAGGATTAATTAATAGGCCAAGATAAGCTTATAAATCTATTTTGGAGGTTATTTAGAAGGCAATTGATAGGATTTAGAGGATTTGAAAGGGGGATTTAACCAATAAGAAGGTTTATTGATTAAATAGGTGATTAAAAATCTTATTTAACCAATATGTAGTTAATTAATTAGAAGAGGATTATAACTAATGAAGTGTATTTAATTGGCATATGGAATGGGGGAAAGGCTAGTTAATTAACAAAGTGTCGTTAATTGACTAAAATGGATGGGAATATTAGTTAATTAGCGGGAAATCACTAATTATAATGGAAATGACAGGTGATAGGTCAATTAGTGAAATTTTAGTATTAAAACTACGTAGTTGGATTTTAGGTGTCTAAAAATTTGCCCCTCTTTGGTGTGGTGTAACTCAAGTGACACCACTTCAAAGATAGTAGACAATTACAAACAATTAAATTTTGAAGAATTATAAGAAATTTTAGTAGAATGAAGGATGCCCCCTTAAGTGTCGATGGGGTGATAGAAGAAGTCGATTGACAATCAAAAATAAGAAGGAAAAAAGAAGACACAAAACGAGGCTAGTAGGCTTGTGTTCAATATGATGGATTGGAAAATAAAAACCCTATGTTTCAATGGGTGGAAGAAATAATAGGGGGAGAGGGATACATATAATCCCTACTGCCCCATGTGTTATGGAAGAAAATGTGGATAGTGACGAAAGAGATTCCAACTGAGTCTGATTGGACATTGGTAGAATCGAGAAAACGTGGAAAAAATGATTGGTAGAAAGTGAGATAGAATGAAACTTACACATGCAGATAAAAAGCATATCAACTGGCTTAGGAACATATTTTTATCATCATATTGCTATATGATCAACGAATCATCTGTCAAGGAGTAAATTTTTATTTGACATGAACATGCAACAAAAGTGTAAAATGACATGAAAAGCCATAATACGAATATTTGTGCATTGCCAAAGGACTGACTCAAAACAACATATATAATGTAATGCATTACAAGAAAGTAAACAAAAATATCAAAAAATAAACAAGAACAAATAAACGTACCAAACAAACAACGTTGAAGACAGTTGCACCGATGTTTTTGTTATCGAGCTTTGGTTCCCAACTATTCAAGTTATACGACAAGGGTTAAAAATGGTACCCCAAACAAGGATACATGCAAGGTGAATAAATGGATTTGACATAGAAGTCCTATGAAAAAACAATCATGCACTATGAAACTGCCCCAAGAAACTACTTATGCAAGGGAGTACAGACATAGCAAGCAAACCAACTTTGTTAATGGAGGTAGATCAAAACGATTCGCATGTCGCACGCAAGAATATGCAAGAAACCAAGAAATATGTTTTGTAGGATAATTTTCTATGTTTGAGGACGTTGTGTCCTGTGAAATATTTGACTGTTGAATTTTTTTATGTACCAAATTTTGGATTTTTAAAAAAATTACCCATGTTTTGGATTTTGTGAAATTTACCATTTTTTTGGATTTTTTGAATTGTTACGATTTTTTTGGATTTTTTGAACTGTTACATTTTTTTGGATTTTTTGAAATTTTGGGAAGAATGTGATATATAATAATGATAATGTGTGTGTGATATCGAAAAAAAAAAATCCGGGAAGAAAAAATATGCCCCCAGGGAGAAGAAAAAGTCACCGGGAAGTAAAAATATGCCCCAGTAAGGCAAAAATGTTAGTAAAAATGACCATTTAATTAAAATAATCATTGTGAAGGAATGCCAGTATGTGGCGGGAAGAAAATAGAGGAAATTTTTAGTAATCCTGCTCGTGTGAGGCCAGAAAAATGAAGAATTAAGGTTGGGAGAGTATACATAGCATTTGGGGAGGGGTAAAATCCATCATGACCATTTGTGCTATTACACTTTTGGTGTCCCCAGATTTCACCTTGAAATCTGAGACTACCCCCATGATAAAATTTTTCTACTTTTAAAATAATGGGTCGTTTTGTGTTTTTATTGCCAGAAGATACCTGTATTGCGTTAAGATATTCCCAGTGAATCATATGAGCCAATTTCGACAAATACCCAGATGCTGAAACTTGTTTTATTCCTCCACCAAGTTTTGTCTGTGGGAAATTTTTATTTAATTATTTATTAAATAAATAGTGCCTCGTTTGAAGTAAATTGTGCTCCAGTTGAACCCTGTTGAGGTTTTGCATGTCAATATTCACATATATCAGTAGGGTTTTCATCAGGAATGAATCCTAGGCTTTGTCTATGACTTTTGGCAACGTTTTTTGTTTTTATTTATTTCTTTTTCATTTTTCTCCGTAGTTTTCTCCTATGTTTTTCTGTGAAATTCCCCTAGGTTAATTCCTTCGCTAGTACAGTCTGTTTTATTGCCTGGAACATCTGGAGAACATCTACGGCCGCCATACCAGAAGGAATCAGCCTCAGGAAGTCAGCTTCTGGGTAAAAAAGATGAAGTCATGCACAAAAAGCCTCTCCTAGGCAAGTCACACTTTTTGGGAATGGATAGGTTTAAGTTGCAGCGGGATTTTTGGTAGCAGCAGGCAGGTGGGAATTTATTACCTGCCTTACAGGGTGAAAATTCCCATGAAGTCAAAGTCACTTAAGCTGCAATGGGAAAATTAGAGGCGACAGGCAGTGAGAATTTCGGGAATTTCTTACCTGCCTTGCAGGGTAAAAATTCCTCATTATAAAATAAAGAAAAATCACTTAAAGCACCGACGGGAATTTCTTACCTGCCTTGCAGGGTAAAAATTCTCATTATGGAAGTCAAACAACTTAAGTGAATGAAGGGATTTTTGGAGCTGCAGTGCAGGGTGAATAATCCCATCAAAGTTGACTTCTTAAATTTAGAAATCACCCATGCTAAAAAGTGCGACCCCTTTGGGCATTAAATAATAACTATAATGCAATTTATTAATAGTTTTCCTTCCTAATTTTGGCGCCAGGGATGATGGAAATTCAATACATGATGTGAAGTCAAAGAAGACTGAAGGAAGTAGGCTAAAAATAAATTAAATTAATTTATTTAATGGCTGCTTGGAACATGCTAAAAAGTGTGACCCATTTGGTGAATAAATAATGCTTTTTGTGCCATTTATTAATAGCCTTTATTCCTAACTTTGGTGCCATGGAGAAATAGAAGGTCAATGCATGATGTGAAGTCAAAGAGAACTGAAGGAAGAAGGCTAAAAATAAATTAAATTTATTTATTTAATGGCAGCCATGAGCATGCAAATTTAGGCGCCCAAGTTGAAGGAATAAGCATGTTTATTTATTAATTAATTGCCAGGAATAGGAGAGGCAATTATTAAATATAGAATGCTGAGAGTTATATAAGCATGGGCTGCCATAGTGATGGAATAGTTAATTCTTTTATCAAGGATTGCAGCCCAGATAGTTTTGGCACCCAAAGGAGGAGGATTTTTGCTTTAAAAAGTGTTTTTCATTGCCAGAAAGCTTCAAAGTTTGGCACCTAAGATTGGAGGAGCTTGATTTAAGACTGTGTAATTATCTGCATATTGGTACAGGTGCCCAGGTGAAGTTGAAAATATTTTTGCTTGCTTTGCATGCAAGCAAAGCCTCAAATTTTAGGGCAGCAGGCTTTATATGCAGATTTTTGTGATAAAATCAAGTGTTCATGCTCTGGATTCCGTCTTTGTCTTAATTAAATTGCAGGTATTCATTATAGGTGCTTATATAAGTGAAAGGGAGCTCAAATCAATGTTAGATACATTGAATATATCTTTCGAGTCTGAAGAAATTCCCAGATCTGCACCAATTGCAAAGAATTCCGGTAAAATAAAAAGAAAAAGAGTTGCTTAGACAAAGATTTCTCCGACCATGATAAAGCGGGATGAAAGAGAAGGATCAGCGGAACCATGCATTGCTTCAAGATTTACTGATATTGGTGATACAGATCTAGGCCCCGAACCCCTCTCTGAATTGATTGACAGATCCAGGGCTAGAAAGACATCTCTCATGTGGGCAGTAAAGAGCAGTGGAATCATTCGAGCTTCAACATTCCCGGTCACAGCTCAGTTGCCTAAATTTGTCATGGAATGTGCAAGGTCGTACCATCCACTATCCAGATCAATCTGGGATGTTGCGGGAAAGACAATAATCCGGCTGGACGCACAATTTATCAATTATTGTCTGAAGATTCCAACACGAACGGTGGTGACTACAATTAGTACGTTGGACGCCAACAACAGATGGGAGAAGCGCAAAGTAGACTGTGTGGGCATAATGAACAACAGGTATATGAAGAATCCCAGATCTCCATTGAAGTTTCCGAGGATTCTTCCACGATCCAATCTGGTGCAGGAAGTGGATGATATTACCAAATTGCTATGCAGGATAAATGGAGAAGGTAACACTCACAAATTCCGCTCATGGATGTATGCTTTCATCATGACCATTGAGATCAACAAAGCAGATTCAATAATCAATTGGTCGGAGATCATTAGTGACAACATCGGTGAGCAACTCCGAAGTGTGAGGCAGACGTACAGCTTCAAGATGACTGTCATATTTGGTATATGCAACAGCCTCGCAGGGTATCTTTTCCAAGTTGGATAGACGGGGCGTACTCTCGAAGGATCGTATTTTTGAGTGCTACCCGCAGCTGACTGTGCCTGAATGCAGTAAAGATTACAAGGTGGTCAACGATGGATTCTTCTACAAATTCATTTGCAAGTTAAACAATGATCTTAAGACCAACAGAGTGAGCAAGGAAGCTTGGGAAGCTATATCCCAGCATGGTTGTATCTTCATCCAATTTCCAAAACTTTACATACCTCAGGGTAACCGGCTTTTCAAGAGAACCAGTCAAGTTGCCTAGATATTCAAGCGACAAATTGGTCATCATGGAGTTGTGCAGGCAGCTCGTAGAGATGCATGACCTACAATCAAAGCGACATAAGTCTACAGGCTTCTTTCCGATCATAGTGGGCTATTATAGCTGCCAGAGCATTCACAAAGCCAGAGGAATTGAAGTTGAGATGTTCTCTCAGTGTAAGCATGAGTTCTTCCCAGCACAAATTGAACTTTGATCCATATGGGGTAGCAAGGAAGACAATCTCCCAGGAGTACTCGCATGTGCCTTCATTAGAAGACTTTCTGGATGAAGTGCAGAAGGGAGTACAAAGTCAGAGAGAAAGACTTCAGCAGATTGTCAGCGCGACAAGTGTTTGATTATGGATTAGCACGGATACCTGCGGATCTCATAGACGATGGGCCCGTGTTACTTGACTCATACCACCAAATGGGAGGGGATAGAGTTTCTCTTCAAAAGAACGTTGGTGGCTGCCACACGATCGAGGAAAGATCTACTGTGGTTCTGGTCAACACCTTGAACTGGTTGCTTACAAAGGGATATTGCCTTGATGAAGCTTTGATGAATCAAATCACAGGCAACCTCAATGCGCAAGAGACTCCATCAAAAGGAAGCACGAGGGAGAAAGTAGCAAAAAGCCTAAACAAGCTTAAAGTGCACAAAAAGTCTCAGACATAGGAAACATGACACTTCTACGGCTATGGTGCTAGTTCCGACTACTCCAGCGTCAACTCGCACAGCACTTCACCTGCCTTTAAACCTCATCAAGATATTGTCGTTCCTCCGTTGAATCTGGCAACATTTGTGTTCTCTCCTCATCCGCTCCGATCTTCACCTCTTCCTGAAGAAACGCTAAAATTGCAGATGACAGAATTTGAAAGGGCATTGTCTTTGGACAATTCAGAAGACGACAATCACAAGACTGTAGCAATTTCGGATGGAGAGGAACCGGAGCACGAGATGGTGGTGCATTCAACGACTTCTCGTTCTCTCGAGAAGCAATTTCTCAAAGTGGTTGGCCTCACAGTCAGTCCCAGAAGCTAGAGAGGAGATCAACTTGGAGGAACATGATTTGCAGCTACTCTTGAGTTTGGGCAGAAAAGATAGAAGACCTAAAGTTGCTAAGGTGACTTCAAGGTTGATTATTGAAGAATCAGGGCAAAAGTTCGTTAAGGTATCAGTTCCGACAAAAGGAAAGTCAGAAAGGCAAGCTTACGGCAGCAGATATAACAGTGACCAAAGTGCCGATAGGTCAAACCACTACTGAAGGATTAAAGCAAGACATGTAGACACTGATAAATGCTTTATTCCTTAAGCTTGACAAAGAGACCGCAGAAAAAGCTGAACTTCAAAAGCAGGTTTCCCAGTTGTGCGAGATCATTGCTAAGGTTGCCAGACCTTTCTCTCAGCTCAATTTCAACACATGAGTAGGTGAGTGATCATCTGATGCAAGAAGTGGAAAACGAAAGTAACCAAGCTGAGAGCTATCGATGAATGGAAGAGCCTAATCATTCACCAAGCTTCTGTACAGCTCAGGGAGGTGCCAACTCGTATAAAGGTTATGAAAGATGCATTGGTTCAGCTGAAACAACTAGTGACAAGCACGACAGATATGAACACAGTGGTTAGAAAGTAAATTGAGCACTTTAGTCGAGATAAATAAGCTGCCGAGGGAGGTTTTGATTGCCGAGCGAATTGTGCCCGATGGATCGGTTGAAAAGGGGAAGTAGCTTGAGTTTGCGGTCTCTTTCCATTTGGAGATCTTCAGAATCGTGCTAAAAAAAATGCGGGTGCTTGAGGATCTGGCATCGTCACTGCCAAACAATGTAATTGCTTTCACCAATGAGGAAGTGGTTGGGAATGTTTTTTCATTCATAAGGACCATTCCCAACAAAGTACCTGATTCCCTGGAAGGCTCTCTTTTGATGATTCAAAAAAGGATTGATGAAACTGTTAGGCCTTTCACGATGAATTTCAATTAATAAGCTGGTAATGCTACAATTAGACATTAAGAAGCTTGGGCCTAGTTTGAAGCAGGTGGAAGTGAGCATCAGAAGTTTTGAGCGAAGGATTGCTGCAATTCAAGACAAAGAAAGAAGCTATGGCTAAAGCAGATGGGAAATTGTTGAACTATATGTTCGAAAAGTATATTCAGCATCAAAACAAAAATAAAGTGTAGAAGTTACAGCTGACAGATCTTTCTTCTTCTTTTCTTTTCTCTCTTATTTCTTATATTCCCGGATGAAATTGTAAACTTAAAAGTTATTGGTTTGAAATCCATTACTTTAAGTTATTTGGAATGACTCTTTGAGTTAAGTGACAGATGTGCACAATTTTAGCTTGAACTCCTAATGCATGTCACTTAGAGAGGAATTAGAGGAAGATGATTGCCACATGTTCTTTTCATTTCTTGTTTATGTTCTAGTTCAGTTATAGTTTCCCATTTTATAATTGCCCCTCTTCATTCTATAAGTAGAGGAAGAACCTTCGAGGTTAAAAGATCAAAATTTGTAAAGAAGCATTCTTGTGTTCCAGACTTTGTGCTGAAACCCCTGATAGCTATTTGAAAGCAGAGGAATAGAAATGAGCATATTTCCAGAGAACTTTGTGTCAACGGTGCACTTTGTTTCTATCTTTCTGTCTTAGATCTATTCATAAACTTTGTGTTATTCTAGATCTAGTTCTGAAAGTTTCCTTTGCTTATAATTTTGTATGTTAATATCTATCTGTTTTACCTATGTGCATGCAATCAACTCTGTAATCTATTGATTGGGTTGCACATCTTCCCCCTTTCCTTCTTATTGTCCATTATCTTCCTCTTCTTTAGATATTTCCTTTCTTTTACAGCTGCTTACTTGCTGCAAAACTATTTAGCAATGGTTCATGAGCTATATAGTTAAAGTAATACCAACAAATAGATACTAGCAAATTTAACTGAAAAATCTTACACGGGAGCCTCACCGGTAAATGAGGGAGATGTATCTCATGACTGCCTAGGTTTTCAGCTATGTTGAAAATCTAGCTAACAACTTTCTTTGCCTTTTGCGAGATTTTGCTTTGATTTCTAAGAGAGATGGCGCGAATCCAGGACCACACACATCATGTTGACCGAGTTTTTGAGAGTATGGAAGACCTCCAACAGACAGAGCCCTAGTAAGTAACACAAATGTTTTTTGAGTTTGAGTGCATTATAATTCCTATTTTTAGCTTTAGATTTTGTTGGGTTAAAACTGTTAGCACACGTCTTTAGACATGCTAGTGTGGCATTAGATGCACTAGCGTGAATGCCACGAACTAGCATGAAACTAAGGGCACTTGCATTAAACTATTTTTGTATTAGGTCATCTCACACACTAGTGTGAAATGCAGCTAGCTTGTGAATAAGGGCATGAGTGTTAAAAGAGGTACGTTAGCGTAAAATGCATTGTCATGTGAATACATGCATTGGTGTAGCCTGAGGTGTGCTAGAATGAAAGGATATGTTCTAACACATAAGGAAGTGCGCTAGTGTAGATTCTAGCCTTTTAGAAGTCCTTAGAAGAATTTTAGAAGATTTTGAGAAGTGAATAGAAGGATATATGAGATGCTTAGAAGAGTTCAGAAGAATATTTAGAAGAAATGATGTCAATTTCTTATGTTTAGGGTGATCTGCATGAGAGACCATGGACTTTGGATGTATGGGAGTGCCACGGACATCTGTAGGTATACGAGATGATCTTCACCCGATGTAATCAACAGGGTTGTATTTTCGTGCTTGAGGCCACAAGCTTGTCTTACATTACACATCTTCCTCACATTATACTGGATCATACCCTACTGACTATCTTAGCAGAGAGATGGCATAGTGAGAGCCATATTTTTTGGCTACCCACTAGAGAAATGAATATGACTCTCAAGGATGTTTATCAAATTCTTTGAGTGTCGATCCAAGGTAGTTTGGTTTTGTATGATGGGAACCATGGCCGAAATTCTAGGACACATCTAGGATTTTTTCTTGCGAGAGGATATACCCCGACAAGGTATGGTAGTGTATCTATATAGATGTTTCGAGACTAGAAGGCTTACACGGATTCTAGTATATCTTATGGCTCTTATCAGAAGCTACTTACTCGCTTGATAAGACTAGTAACACATTTCTAGATTGGATTGATTGGATTTTTACACCTGATTTTATGGATGGGGAGGTCTTAAATCTAGGGTCAGTGCATACTGGCCCACTTATACAGAGATTTACACTTTATAGCCTACAGAGGGATGAGGATCCTAAGTCCTGTGACCCTGTTACATATTTGGGCATGGGATCATATCACGATTGGAGTCCCACTTGGTGTTCTATGAGTTATATTATTAGATGATCCATCCTGTATGGGCTAGGAGCCCGTGGGTTCTAATAATAGATCACGCTTGGGAGATACCACCTACTACAGGTGAGTCATCGATGACCTACAGTTATGGATGGTGAGATTGAGATCATATCAATTTTATTAGTGGCACGAGATGTTGTGGAGTTGAGAACTATAGAGGTTGAGCATTTTTTGGTAGGAATCCATATGAATATCCTATAGTGGTACCAAGTGGACAGAGTACAGAGCCATCTTGGTGTTATCTAAGGTATCCCAAGGGACAAGAGACGGTATGTGTGCCAAGAGACGAGATAGTGCATGAGACATTTGACTTCGAGCCCCATATCAGACCATGGATAGATTTAAATGTTTTTCGTGAAGTCATCCCACATGTGTGGGATGGACAAGCATAAATAGTAGACCCTGGGACCATAACAAAATTGCGCAGCTTAGTACACAATTGTGATGTTACGACATATCACCATTATAGTGGTAGCTATAGCAACTGGTATAGCAGCAAAAGAAGTAGGTCTTAAGGGTTAGGCATTGCAATACATGGCCAAGTTAGGCAAGGAGGAGGCTAAGGTGGTTGAGGCACAGGTACATGCATAGGGACAAGGCTAGGTACAACCACATGGTCCACCAATACAGGGACAAGGTCTACTAGTACATGCATACGGTCAAAGGCTAGTACAGTAGGCTCCACCACAGATATAGGTGCATGTGCCATTACAAGGTTTACATGGATACAGCATGTACAGTACCACGTACCTTTACAGTTTCCACTATCACCCCCCAAAGCAGGTAGTCAAGGTGGTGGAGTAGGTGGGGGTGATGGGGATGGATATAGACTGGGGTCCACAAAAGGACCCACTATAACTACATATACCAATCCTAGGATATAGATTTATCCCAATAGGAAGTGGACCATCAGTAGCCACCTTACAGGAAGAGAGAGACATGGTTATTTTACATGGGGATGTAGAATTTATCACATTTTAGACCCTGCAGAGATAGGTTGAGTAGGGGGTCCACAGGGTAGGTTTCCATTGGGCAAAAACTAAAATAGGCCATCACAGAGCGAGACCAGGATATTACAAAGACGAATCAGGTAGTAGTAGATAGGACATAGTTTCAGGTTAATGTAGCCTAGATTACAGTAGAGCATGATGTGCTTCATCATGCAGCACGGATTGGACCTAGGGATCTAGTTTATGATTTTATAGAGACTTCTTGCAGAGGTCGGATATTACATGTATTTGTACCATGCTACAATGTTAGAGGCGCAGAAGGATATCCCTTATAACCAAGTTTACAAGAAGTAGATCAGTGAGATACCACCGGACATCTCGATTAGTGAGATCTGTGTAGATGCCCCCACCTGGTCACAAACTAGTCAGTCTTGGCAATCGAGAGAGTCAGGGTTGACTCGTCTATTATATCATACACTATGTATTTATTTATTTTTTATTCCTCGAGATGAAGGCACTTTTTTGACTCGGATGTATATATATGTTTTATGTTATGCCTCAAGATAAAGGCACGCATTTTTTATCCATGACCATGATGGCTTATGTTTGTATCTGATTGTATTAAGACACTATATATGGACATTGATGTTTTTTACATGTTTATGATGATGATTAAAATTGATGATTATCGCATGTTGTTTTACATTTTTTTTATTACGTTTGACCAATGACACTTGTAAATGTGATCACTCGCACTTATCCACTACTTACCACACTGATGATAATATGATGTAAAATTATCTTAGCCTACATGTTTGATTCCAGTTTATGATGACGTAGCTTATAATTTTTATTGATGATACACTATAGACACAAAATTACACACTTTTTAACTATGCTTACTATACATACAAAGTAAATTCTTTTATATACGGATGTTACGTAAGATAAATATTGACTGGTCACCTTTTAAACATGTGAGTCTATCACGCTTGTCTTTTTTAGTTCTATAAAATTTATCTTGAACAGTATGTTACGTCATAAAATCATGAAAAATGTCTAAATCATAGGGATCCACGTCAGTCACTTTAACACTCATTTTTCAAGGATTTGTCTTTGAACACTAGCGCCTAGGCGATCTTGTCAATCTTAGGCAACCATGCCCTCTTTATTGATTTGATCTTCTTTATGACATGAATGAGGTCAGTCTTTTTATGGTTTCCCCACTGATATCCCGAGGTATTAGTCAGTATTTCGGATCAACATTAATGTCAAAATTCAAGCAATAGACCACTATATAAACACATCATACATACCATTATAATGGCAGGAAAGTTCTATCAAGGGCTATCTATCTACATATCAAAGGGACCACATCTTGGGCTTATGTAAGTCTACATGCAACTACTTAGGAAGGGGAGTTGATGTAAGTTCCAGCCACCACTGCTTGGCATTATGTAAGTCTAGCAAATGCTTGGCTATATGTAAGTCATTGGCGCGAGTCAAACCTAGGAGCACTATGTGGACACACAAGTGGATATCTAACTACATAGCATCTGAGATGTCGTGCAATCCATAGTCATAAGTTCACTAATTGGAGTCCAACTTAGGATAGGGAGACTCCTCATTTTGAATCTTAATAATAAAGAAATTGATGAATCTAATTAGGGTATAGCGGGAGGATACTTGTGTGCAACTCGATAGGTAATTCCACAATCCAAGTGCAACATATATTGCAAATCCAATAGGTGCTACTAAGTGTGAAATCCTATAGACAAAAATGAAATCCAATATATATGACCATTTCTACAAACTGGAGATGGATTTCCCCCACAAAGGTATTGGGAACCCCACATGGAGTCCATAATTCTTACCTAGGAATGCCCATGTCTCAGCATTTCCAGTTAAATATGCATTTTTTATGAGATATCATTTTGCAATCCTATGTATTTCTATTTCATGACATTTATGATCCCAGACACACTTTGGGATAAGTGAAATCAAGGTAAGTGCCCTATCTCTTCCATTTTCTTTCATAATGATGATATGGATATGATTGCCTAATATATATATGTCATTTATAGCAGCCATGTTGTTTTTCAGTTTTTAATAAAATGAATTCATAGCTTATTAATTTTATTGATGATGTTATGATGATTAGGTGTGATGATAGACGTGAATGATGAAATGATAAAAAACAATTTACAAGTAAACAATATAAGCACACAATACAAGCAAACAAGACAAGCAAATAATACACACACAACAACAAAAATAAACAAGCAAACAAACATACCCAATATGAACAAGCATGACCTAACTCACACCAAAGTTAAAAATTAACTAAGACGTTAATAACTCAGTTCTAATTGGTCTATCTCACAGCAACTAGAATTAATCTAGTGGAGTTCACAATAGAATAGATCTAAAAAGAAAGACTTAATATAATCAGGAAAAGAACAAACTAATATAAAAATGCATGTACGAATACAACACACGATATGTACAAACAAGTTAACAAAACCATGTATAAACAAACAACTAAGTAATAAAATACAACGTTCATTTTTGTGGAACATTTTTGTAAACGTATTGCGTTGCTTTTGTATTTTCATGAGACAATGTTATATTGTTTTTGAGTTGTTTTAGTAAGACCTGTTTGAATTTTTTGGTGTTTTCTAAAAGTTTTATGAAGATATGTAAAGGGAAAATGAAGATATGCATGGATTCCCCCAATGATAAATGGGATTGTATCAAGGAAAAAACTCCACGCATATGTATAAGAGTTTAGGATTAGCATTCAGATAAAGGCCATGAAGGATAAATTCAAAAAGTATCTCAGACATAAGTGAAAGAAATGACTTAGGATAGAATCGATTGTGCCCCTAAGTGTGAGATGTTTTGTGAATAATGAACCCTCATATGGCGTTGGAAACCATGGTTTTCACCAAAGTACTTGTCGAAAGTGCCACAATTGCACGGTTTTCACATTTGGACCAAATTATTTCTCTTTACTTTTTTATTGTTTTTCTTTCTTCTGATTTTTATACTTATTTAAATTTTTCATAGGACCACATGCTTAGGCGTAGAAATTCTTGATATGCATGACATTCATGGGTTCCTTAAGTTTCATCACCATAAGGATAGGAAATTTCATATACACTTGAACCAAATTTAGTGACCACAACATATGGCCCCAACTAGTTAGGTTCAAACTTTTCTTTCTTTTCTCACTCCTTTGTGGTTTTGAACTAATTCTCTTTCAAGACAAGGTCTCCTGCCTAAAATGTATGAGGTTTGATGCATTTGTTTGTAGCTCTCGACACACTTAGTTCTAATAAAATTTAAGGTGATCCAGTGCATGGAGGCGCTTCTCACCTAGGAGTTCCAACTCTACCAGTTTGATCCACTCTTATAGTCCTATCCTCTTTTTCTTGATAATATCTAAAGGATATGCATAAAGAGGGAAGCTCAATCTCAAGAGAGAAAGATCACTTCTCTTCACTAAAAACAATGTGAATATGGAGTTAGCACCAGTAGGTGTGTGAATGGATGTTCTATAATCCAAGAGGGTGGGATGAGATTTGTAGGTGTCAGTTGCGGCCATTTTTATTAACCATCTTCTCCATGATGCGAACAAGAGTCTTGTTTGAGGCTTCTAACTATCCATTACCTTGAGGGTAATAGGGGGTTGACCATTTCTGGTAGATTTGGAAGCGTTGACATAGTGCCTTCACTTTTTTATTCTTGAAATATTTACCATTGTCAGATACAATGGCAGAGGGAATACCGTAATGAAAAATGATATGATTAATTATAAACTTGGAAATCTGCGCATCGGTGACATAAGTAATAGGAACAACCTCTACCAATTTCATAAAATACTTGGTGGTAGTTATGATGTGATTGTGGCCATCAAAGGAAGTAGGTGTAAGCCACCCAATGAGACCAAGTCCCCACTTTGACAATGGCCATGGTGTCATGAAGGGTTGCAAATATTGTGTTGGACCATGTATTAGGTTGCCATATTTTTAACATAGCAAGTATTTTTTCACATAATGAAAACAATCAGTTTCCATAGTAGGCCAGTAATAGCCTACTCTAAATAGCTTCTTGGTAAGAACCATTCTACTTATATATGCCCCACAAATGCCGTTGTGCACCTCTTTGACTGTTAAGATAGATTCTTTTGAGTTAAGACAGTGTAACAGATTCCCATCATAACCTCAACAATAGAGAGTGCCCCCAAGTAGGTATAACGAGTTATGTGTTAGATGATGTTACATTTTTTCGAATGGGTAATGTTGGGAGGGAAGGTTCTATCATGTAGGTAATTAAAAATATCAAGATACCAGGGGGATAAGGGACCAACAACTTCACATACCAAGAAATATTTTACATGTCGTATGAAGGTACCATCAAATGTTCCATGAATAATGGCATGTCATTGTTACCTAGTGGAATGTATAACAAGTATCCAATTGTAGCCATGGCATCCACCAAGTGCTTATTCCTCTAGGTATCTGCTAGAAGGTGATTTAGCACAAAGAATTCCTTTAAAGTATCAACCGGTTTCTTGTAAGGGATGAGCTTCTCATCCTTGACCTTATACTCATCATTTACTTGTTTGATGATTAATTGAGAATCACCTATAACATTAACCTATCTAATATCCCACCATATAGTAATTTACAGTCCTGCAATGAGGGCCTCATACTTGGCTATATTATTAGTGCATGGGAAACCAAGTCTGAAATTGAGGAATCAAATCACCTATAGGGTGATAAGAAAAACTCCTGCTCCTTGAGCCATGAAAGGTAAAGGATCCATCAAAGTATATTTTCCATGTGATGGATTCCTCAATATACATCATAGAAGCATTTGGAAGTTCTAGACTCAATGGTTCAGTTCCTGGAAAAGGGGCTTCAACTAGTTGATTCTGACAAGTACTTTCCCTTTGACTGACTTCTGGCTGAATACTCAATATCAAACTCACTAAGCAAGATGATCTAATTATCCATCCTCTAGTAAGTGCAGGTTTAGATAATAGGTACTTGAGTGGGTCAACTCTGGATATAAGCTTGGTTTTGTTGTTCAAAATATAGTGACATAGTTTTTTAGAATGCAAAAACAAAGACCAAGAAATATTTTTCAATTTGTTGATAGTTGATCTCATAAGAGATCAAAGTATGACTAAGGTAATAGATGGATTTCTATTTTTTATTCAGATCATATTGAGCTAGAAGCATGCCGATAAAAAATTGGGTAGCTGAGATATATATCAATAGGGGTTCTGCTAAGGTAGGTGGCATAAAATAAGTGGTTTGGCCAAATACTCCTTGAGTAAGGAAAAATACTTTTTGGCATTTAAGACCCTAGTGAAAGTCAACATATTTCTTGAGAAGATGTGTGAATGAATGGAACTTATCTAGCAAGTTGTGGATATAATCTATGAATAGCTTGGATTTTACCTGTACAAGCTACACAGCTGCTTGAGGTTCTTGGGAGGAGGCATTTCTGTGATAGTTGTGACCTTTGTTGGGTCCACTTTAATTCCTCTCCTTGAAAACAATGAAGCCTAGTAATTTCCCTGAAATCACACCAAAGACACACTTCTTTGGGTTGAGTCTGGCCTTACAATCTTGAGATATTGAAAGATACGTACGTAGGATTACAGGATGTTCTTCTCTAGTCCTGGATTTTCCCAAGATGTCATCAACATAGTCTTCCATTATATCATTCAACATGTCATGGAAGATGATAGTCATGGCCCTTTGATAAGTTTCACCTGTATTCTTGAGTCCGAAAGGCATGACTTGGTAACAAAATGTACCCCAAGGGGTAGTGAAGGTAGTTTTATGTTGGTCCTCTTCTGCAATTTTGATCTGGTGATAGCCTAAAAATCCATCCATGAGGGATAGAATTTCGTATCCTACAGTTGAATCAATAATCATGTTGATGTTTGGAAGAGGAAAATCATCTTTTATACATGCCTTATTGATGTCCTTAAATCCCTACAAATTTTGATACCAATGGGCCTTCTTTTGCAGAGAAACTATATTGGAAATCCATTCGGAGTAGTCAATAGGCCTAATGAACCCTACTTTCAAGCTAATTTTTCAAGCTCATCTTTGACCAACAAGAGGTACATGAGGATGCATCTTACCTTATTTTTTACTTAATACGGCTTTGCTAATTCGTGCACAACTAAGTTATGCACTACCAAATAAGGATCTAAGACTAGAATGTACACATAGGATGACCAAGAAAATATATATGAGAATTCCTGAAGAAGCATGACAAAAAATTTCTGCTCTTGTGCTGAGAGGGAAGCTCTCAACTTAACCATTTTAGGTTCATCTTTTGTACCAATATTAGCATCAATAGTCTCCTCTACCAGCAGTTTGGATTCATCTTCCATACGCATAGGATCAGGGGGAGATTGATATCTTCATTCTAAGGTATCTCAATGATATTTTCACCCATAGAGTGGTCACTTTTTATGTCCATTTATTTTTTTTTTTTTGTCTGCTAGTGCCTCAAAGAGGTTTTCACTATGGGACTTGGATTTTTCTTTTATCAAGGATTTTTGGAAGATATCTTTCCCTTTCTTCTTTCTTATTTTCTGACCACATAAACTCACCCTCCTCCCTGAAGTATGTGTATGCATCAAGGTTGATGGAGAAGCCTTTTTGTGGTCACCAATAGGAATGTCATCACGAGACCCATAAATTCACCAATTTATTCATCATTTTCAAAGAAATCAATTAGTACATGTTGTTGTTGGTCCCAGCTTAGAAGGGATGGGTGAACCAGATTAAATTCAGGAGTGGAAGGGGATATGGTTAAAATATCCATGTCGGGAAACAGGTTCATGGAGGCAAGGTCTTCGTAAAGACTACATTGGGAATTTGTTTTGCTATCATAACTAGAAGAACTATTTTCATGTTTAGAAGAGGTAGCTTCTACCTCTAGAGGATGGGACCCATACAACCAAATACTAATACCATATTTTTCCACCTTGTGATGTGGTGTCAAAATAGGTTCCCACACACCCTGCTCATCTACGCCACATCCATATCCTTGATAACCCATTGCATACATCATATTATTAGGGATGGAATATTTAGGAGCTTGATAGCATGAAGCCATATCATCATCAGGAGACTAGGATATAGGAAGTTTCCTGCAATTTCTCCATCTACCAAAAGGCCACCAAGAAGGAAAGTTTTTTATGTTACAGTGTTCCAAGACTTTGATATTTATAACTAGGCCTACCACATGTCTTGGGTGATAGGGGAGATTGGAAACTAGGAGGGCCTATTGGAGGTTGTATTCTCTGTAGCCAGGTTGAAAGAACCTTCATCTCCCATGAAGAAAAGGGAGATATAGATGTAGAAGCACCATTATTATGAAGGGCATAGTGTATCTAGATCAATGCAGGAGGTGAGAGCCTTAGATTACAACTTGAAAACTATTTTAGTTGAAGGACATTCATATGTAGTGGGAAATAAATCGATGATTCTCTGCAATGTGGAAAGGGTTGGGGGTCTCCAAGAATGGTAAGAGTTTTTCCTTCATGGTATAATTTGATACATTGATGGAAATTTGAAGGAACAACCTACATGAAATGAATCCATGGGAGACTGAGAAGCATATTGTAGGGTAGTTCCAAGTCCAAGACATGGAATTGGGTATCATGACTAGTAGGCCCAACTTCCATAGGAAAAGTTATTGTACCATATGATTGTCACTCCACATTATCATAAGCCTTAATGGTGATGAACATTAGGCTCTAATTAAGTATCAGTGCATCCCAAATGTCTGATTAGTTTCAAGGTACAAATATTCAATCCAGATCCATTGTTCACAAGCACCCTTTTAATATCTTTTTACAAGTAACAATCACTTCAATGTATAAGGGTAGATTATGTGTATGATCATCCATTGGAATCTCATGTTAGCTAAAGGTAGTGTGTTCAAAAGGAGCAAGTTACACAACCAAGGCTTAACAAGTGTGAAGGATCAATATCAGTTGAAAATCTTGACCCCTAAAGTGTTTTGTAAAGGATTTCCTTATGAATGTTGGATATTTTAAGAAGATCCAAGATGGAAATCTTGGTAGTAGTCTTCTCAAGTTGTTATAGAATATCATAATGACTATCATGAGGGGTAGGCAGAGGAGGTTCTGAAATAACAAGATGAGCATGTCATGTTGCCATGGCACACTCTCATGTCTTGATCTTAATTGTATTCACATGCTCAACAGGAGGATGAACACAACTAATGAGGGAATCAAATGGATTAATGAGTTTCGGTGACAACATGATTAACACATTTTTATTCTGGGATGATTGACCTTGATCCGAAGTTTTCTCCACCTATTTATATTTAGGGAATGGCTCTTTGTAAATTCCCAATTGTTGGTTAGAATTTTTATTGGGTCCAGGTAATCCATTTCAACATCTCTGTTATCTATGAAGTCTTGGATGAATTGTTTCAACTTCAAATATTTTTTGTGGTATGGCCCTTAACATGATGATAGTCACAATATTCATGGTCTATGTACCATGATGGTTTAGGTGCATCATCTAAAAAGGGTGTAGTGTTAGGAAACTTAACCATGTTCACCACATCTAATTGTTTCAATATTGACGATAAGGAATCCATAAGAGGAGTGAAAAACTCGACATTTGATTTCAGGTGTAGTTGGTCCTTTGGAAAGTTTCAAAGGATCACTATTGATGGACATCTTGCACATGTTTTTAATTGGTTATGCCATCACCTACAATGTTTTTGTTCTTGTTAAATAATTTAGGTTTTTCTACAGGTTTGGACTCATGATTATCTATCTGAAAGGGTTTTAAAGTCCTTTAGCTAACAAATCCTTCTCAATTTGGCTTCCTTTTTTATGACCTCTTCAAAGTTTCTCAACACAATGCATTTGCAAGTGAAAAGTAATTTCAGGATGTAAGTTTGGCACAAAAAATACCGACAAGTTGTTTCTCTGGAAATGGAGAAAGGGAAGCGACTAGCTAGACCTCGCCATCGTTTGTAGGAAACCAATGAATTTTCTCATTGTTATGTTGTTTGGAATTACATAAATCTAACATGGTGATGTCACTTTCCATATTGAATGAAAAGTGGCACAAAATTTTCATCCAATTCAACGAATGTGAAGATAAACCCTTTAGGTATATGGAGGAACCATTCAAGTGTTTGGTCTCCAAGACTCCGTGGGAATAGGTGAATAAGGTAATTTATTATATGAAACTTCTTGATAAAGCCATGAAGAATTCTTTAACATGATCATGTGGATCACCTTTACCCCTATATTTTCAAATTTAGGGTTGTCAAAGTGAGGAGGAAAGGGCGTACGTAACATTTCCCGATCAAAAGGATAAGGATATAGTTCTTCAAATTGGTATTTCTTACTATGTCTAACATTATTTTATTATAAACTTGTAAGGGAATTATTCA
Organism: Taxus chinensis; assembly: GCA_019776745.2. Classification (NCBI taxonomy): domain Eukaryota; kingdom Viridiplantae; phylum Streptophyta; class Pinopsida; order Cupressales; family Taxaceae; genus Taxus; species Taxus chinensis. The sequence continues at coordinate 877,419,099 of CM034149.1, read as the reverse complement.
TATATTTCCACTCTTGATCAAATATTTGGCCACATGAAGGAGTGGTAGGAATATACATGCAAGTTAGACTTTGATGTCTCACCACCACGTTTTTCTGTGTAAATATCATTGTACGTAACCTTAGGTTTTTCCTGATGTGCACAATTCTACCCATGTCTCTGTGGACATGGGAGGATAAATTTTCCAATTGATGACTAAGGGATTGTATTTATTGTTTAAATAGTGACCTCATCATTATGGGGTTCTTCATGAGTTTCATGCAGAGGAGGTTTTTCATGAGCTTCATCCTCTTTCCTAGCTTCACGATTTATCTTAAGGGGTGGTAACCAATAACCACTGTTGTTTCTAAGAGGTTATTTCTTCATTACTGTTTCCTTTCCCGGAAGTAGAATCATGTCCAGGGTTTAATATTTCATCAATAGAGGGAATGGGATGCTCTACTTCTTCTTCTAATGGACCATGTTTATAAGAAGAGTATGGTCAAATTTAGGTGGCAGTTTAGCCCCTAATTCTACAACTCGTACCAAGACTTGGTCTTGGTTATGGAAGAGAAATTTATCCATGTGGGTGGGGTCAAATTCAAATTATCTCTTGAGGAGAGTTCCCCTCGTCACCACTATGGTCAACCATGGTTTCCTCTTCAAGTAAGGGGTCTAAAGTTGAATTGATGGAAGGATTCAATCCTAATCTTCTATGTCCCATTATGGTAATAAGAGGCATGAGATGATAGAATTTTTTTTACCAAGGTTTGACAAGTGTGCACAAGTACTACAATAAACCTAGGTAAAATCAAGCAACGTGACAACCATAATTATCACAAAGAATCCCAAAGAAAAAAAAGAATCCCAAATAATCACAAAGAATCAAGGAAAGATTTGAATGGTGTAAAGAATCAAAGAATCAAATAATTTTCCAAAGAGATGATAATGTAAAATGAAAGGTACCACAGAAAATCTAGCAAGTTTCAAACAAAGGATCAATCGCAAAAGAACCTACTCCCTCATGTCTAAATTGTCTCAAATATTGTTTTGTTCAAGATGACAACATAATTTCAATATTTAAATTGAGTTTGGAATCAACAAGATTTAAGTATTAAAAAGGGGTTTAAGTGATTTATATTCAAGGTATAATTAAACGAATTTAATACAAATAAAGTCCAAGTTCTTAAAATGGAGGCTACAAACGTGACACGATGCGAGCAGTGTAACTATAACACCTTCTAAAACTCAAGGAAATGTTTGAACAAAAATAAGGTCTAAGTATAACAAGGAGTTGATACTATATGAGCAGCGTAACAATACAATTTGGAAACTTATATTAAGTTTTATAAAAACAAGATGTAAGTATCAAAAATTTATTGATATAATGTGAAAAGCATAAAAAATCAAGGGGAAATCAATGATGAGATAACCTAACTACAATAAGATGTCTAGATATGGCTATCAAGACAAGGCTTACGAAAATATGAGCATGTACCAGCACACTTTCAACACTTACATCCATGTCGCAACATAGAAATGTAAGTGAGATATAAAAGTGGTGGACATGATTATTTTGGGAAGAACTGCGTATGTTGCTCTCTTTCGACCAAAAAATTTCAACAAGAAAACACGAGAGATAGAACAAGTGGTGATGAAAAATATGTGGCTTTACTTTGACAGAGTTTCACCTTGTTTTATAAAAAGGGAGAAACTAGGAAAAAGTTTCACGTTTGTAAGTTTCGTGATGAATGACACACAAGGCAAAATTCAATGAACTCTCCCCTTGTTCGACTAACAAAGTTTTGACTCTGAAGATTTTTTTGCTTTACGAAGGATCTTTAGAACACGATTGTATATAGTCAAGTTGGCCCCAATGCTAAATGGTTGCCTAAGAATTTGTTCTCAATAATCGCCAATAATTTCCTAAGAGAGGTACGTTTATGATCTGAAAATAGTTTTTACCCCTAGGCACCGTTTTAAAAAATTTCAGATACTTATTTTTTTAAAAAAAAAAATTGATCAAGAATAATAAAGGAGTCACTTTTGGGTGTTTTGAAACCACAATTTTCCAAGTTTTCTCTTTAACGATCAATTTATCATTTTAATCAACTTTCCATTATTTAATTGGAAATATTACAAATCCATAAAAATCTAATCACATGTTGAATTTCATAATGCATTCAATTTGATTTTTAATCCGAAATTGAGTTATGCATTCAATTTGTCTGTTGTGGATGAAGGATTCTCAAATTTTAACCGAATCCAATTTTGCAGTTTATTGCTTTGCTTAATCAATTTAGTCAATTCCTTATGTTGATTTTTTTCTCTGATCAAAAGTTTCAAAAAACTGAAATAAAACACTCCACAAATTTGATAACGGAGTTCACCCAGTTGGGCTATTTCCCTGGATTCACTTAATCATGAATTGATCTATTAATTAACACTTGAAGTATAATTTTTACCTTCTGAAGTGACTAATAGATATTTTTTACCTGCTTAAAGAGATGATTATGATTCTGAAACTCTGCAATTTACCAGAAACTTGTTCTCGAATGAATTTGTGGCTCTGTAGTATCTCCAGAGTACGATCTTCATGCAATTGTGTCCGAAAAACACCTACACCTAGAAATTTAAAAAAATTCATGAATAAAGAGTGATATTGTTGTGTTTGTATACGATTTATGAACACTTTTCCTTTATACACCAAAGTCTAATTCAGACTCTAAGTGCTTCAAATTTGATGATCTCTATAAACTACCTATTATGTCCTCCTCACAGATCTGACAATAGTCTTTATTAAATATGATCGAGATCATTTTATATCCTATCGAGCCCTTGTGGCTTGTTGGCGAGAAACTCATTTTGAAACCCTAAGGTCATGGGGTCGATCCTCCTTACCCACCTTTTACGTCGATTGTTTGGCTATGTGGGGGAATAATCCCACATTGTTCGCGTGGGGGATTTGGGTGATGTTTAAAAATAGACTTGTTAGCCTATTAATATGTGGTTGTGGCCACATTTTGGCATATTTTGTTTGGCCACATAAATATGGGCTATGGATAGCCTGCCAAGTCTTGCTATTAACTCGTCATGCATATGGCGTTGTTGTATAGTTTGAGGTGCCCAATTCGTTGGGCCGAGTTGTTTGCTCACATGTCTAGGTTAGGCCAAGTTGAATTAACTTTCCACGTAGGTTGTGGCGTCATTATGTTTGAAACTTCCCAAGTTATATGTTGATACATCATGTTGGTTGGAATGTCAAGTTAGTTCTGCCGAGTATGTTGTTGGCTCGTTTGAATTACCCATGGATTGGGCCGAGTTATAAGGTGTCGCATATGTTATCCCGTCATGGCTATATAGATAAGCCCGAATATAGGAAAACATTGCAAGGTTTAATCAGTGGCCTGCTGAGTTATGTGGAGAATGGTCGACTTGATGGGTAGTTAACCACCCCACCGAGCTGGTAAGTAGCTCAAGCGAGTTGCTCCAATGCAATGCTATAATATACACGTTGCATAATAATTCAACCCTGCAATACAAAAATCCCACATGCAAGGGATATAGAATTATAGTGGAAAATATAAGTAATTTCTCATCAATGGTGATATCAGTCGAAGGTCAAGGCACCCCTTTGTAAAAAGAGTGTGTTGAACATGGTTGAAGGCCCCCAACTAGAAAATAATGGGGTTCACCATTTCACAATCAAGTGTCGAAGACCAAAGGCCTAAAACACAAAAATTTTGCTCTTCATATCAACTGTACCAATTGTTGAAGTGTGATTTTTCCACATCAACAGATTTGTGTGTAGTCCTTGAATTTTATCTGTTGGCCAAAAATTTCATTGGACCATAACTTGCACATACGAGCTCCATTTTTTGAGTTCTTCATATCGACGGAAAAATATCAAGACGCTCTTCAACACTACAATAGTTTAGGGAGATTTGGGGAACATATGAATCTAGAAATTTCCTCCAGATCAGCTTCGCTAGATAGCTCCTAGACAAAGAACCATTATCCCATAAGCAAATTAATTAATAGGTCCTCATACGTACAACTTGAAGCATTCCTCACGGGTATTCCTAGTCAAGTGGGTAATGAGGCACTTCCAGTTTCATCCACCAGTTCCCTCAAGGTGTGAACTACTTTTAGGGGTTCTTGTGGTAATCCTCATAATGAATTTTATAGCTTATGTCAAGATACTTCCCACAATTTAAATTGAATAGGTTTTAACCCTTATCCAAACTTACAAATACAATGTTTTGAATAAAGTGGTGTTTTTTTATCTTTGATTAAAAATGTGGTTTAGAAAACCATTGACAACTTACAACACAATGTAGTTAGTATTTGTTTAGATCCCGATTCTTTGACAAGTGTATAGGTCATGCACTCAAAAGTTAGCAATTTTCCATGAAACCCACAATGTTTTGAAAGAGGATTAATGTTGTTTTTTACTCTCAAGATCGTCAAAAGACTCAAGAGAAAAGCATACACAATGTTTAATCCTACTAGAAAGAAATGGAAAACTTTAAATCAAATGAACATTAAAATAGTTTAGGGAGATTTGGGGAACATATGAATCTAGAATTGTCCTCCAGATCAGCTTCGCTAGATAACTCCTAGACAAAGGACCATTATCCCATAATCAAATTAATTAACGGGGCCTCATACAGACAACTTGAAGCATTCCTCACGGGTATTTCTAGTCAAGTGGGTAGTGGGGCATATCTTGTTTCGTCCACCAGTTTCCTCAAGGTGTGGACTACTTTGGGGTCCCTGTTGTAATCCTCATAATGATTTTTATGGCTTATGCCAAGATACTTCCCATAGTTTAAAGTGAAGAATGAGTTTTAACCATTATCAGAACCTGTAAATACAATGTTTTGAAAAAAGTGGTGTGGTGTCAGGATGAGGGGTGAAAATTACATTCACCAATTAATTAATTAATGTAAATTTAACATTATAAAATAAATGTAAATGTAACTTATATAACATAAATAAATGAAATAAACACATTGAACACAGAACATAGATACAATGTGGAAAACCCCTACATGGGTAAAAACCACTGAGAATAAATACACTATTGAAAAACTTTTACATCCACCAGTTCAATAACTCCCTCCTCACTTCTATTCCATGTATTTTACCGGGATTTACCTTCATATTCACTAGGAATATTATTTTATATTATTTGATATAATAATTCTTTGATATCCTGAATATATGACCTAAGGTCATATTTAAATAACTCAAAGGGTTATGTCCTTATTAAGTGACGGGGTACACCCCCAATTTAATTGTTTGTTAATTAAATTAACCAACCACCTAATATAAAGTTTATATTTAAATAATATGAATATAGTTTATTCTATATTATTTAAATATAAACTATATATTATGATACACTTAATATTATAGTTCTAACACTTCCCCTTAATATTAAGTGGGGATCCATATGCCAACATTACCTATTTGTACAACAGGATTTACAAATCCATAAACCCTAAAGGTTTAGGCTAGCACATGTATTTTTGAGACTAAATCTCACCTTTTCTCATGGAAATATTCTTATACCACATCTCTAGGAGCCTTTTATAACACAAGGACCTCCTTTACAAATAGATGCACACTGGATTGTTTTTCCCATAAAATTTATCATGTAAACTCTATCAGTTTACTTTAAATCATACAAGATCTTTTTACAATGCTTTTAAACCAGAATAGAAGTATAGAGGAGAAGGAGTCAATCAACCGGCCGAGTCATTAGGAGGTGGCATTGCCATACACACTCCCCCTCAATGGATAACTCTAAAAGGCCAAGCATTGCATACACTTGCAGTATTTTACAACACACAATGGCTCGTAAACATATCTGTAATATAATCTTCAGTTTGGTAGAACTAGAGATCTCTATCACCACAGAGAACCTTCTCTCAAATAACATGCATATGAACTTCAATATGCTTCATTCTCTGATGTTGAACTGGATTCTTTTAGCAAGAGTAATACAACTCTGACCACCACATAGAAAAGGAATACATTCCTTTAGTTTCCATGTGTATCTCTTCCAACAACCACTTCAGCCACATGGCTTCTTTGCTACTTCCATTGTACTTCTCTACCTTGGTAGAAGAAATGGAGACTGTTGGTTACTTTTGTTGTTCCAAGTAATGGTATTTGCACCAAAAAACTTGAACACATATCCAGAATATTTTATATCTAACACAACATCAACATGGTTAGAGTCATAATATCCATATAGACATCATAATAAGCATATATAAATCATTATTGATTTCACTTTTTAGCTACCATAAAAAGTTAAACACAAGTTGTATAATAACCAACATAACAATATGCTTAACAACTAACCATGTTAGAATAAGTTGAAAAAATTGCAACATATTACTCTTCATAAAATATATATTAATGCAATCAGTATTAGACATCTCCAATACAAACACAAAGGTGTCCGCAAGTGTCTTTTGATATGCATATAATAATATTTTAGTAATCACATTCTAAGAGAAGTTTTATAAAAAAACATATATCTCCATTATCTTATTCTAAGCCTTTACAAATGAGATAAGACTTGATAGATAAAATTTGATAATCAAATTATACAAGAATAATCACAGTATTCACTGAAAACATATCCACTAACAGTGGACACTTCTCATGGAGTTTGCTTCACAAGATGACATGTAAGCACCCTTTAATACATTTCATAGGTGGTAAAATTTTTAGACATGTCATATATGATCAGTTTTTCATGCCAAAAAAATGAACACATCTATTTTTTAATAAACTATAAGTAAAAACGACGCAAAATTTTTACATAATCCATTTTTTTAATGTTTTTATGTTATTTCAGTTCTTTTCTTCGAACTCATCTGAGTTAATTATGAAAGAAAAAACAACTCCTTTTTCAACAATTATACAAAATAGAAAATATACTTTTCATTTAGAAGTAATTTATAAAGCTATTATATTATCACTATGATTATTCTCATTATCATCATCATTATCTTGATTTTGATCTGATTTATTCCATTTCTGATTTTTGAAATTTGACTTGTTTTTAAATTTACAATCCTCTTTCTTTGTCCAAATTTCCCACAGTTATGACATTTACCATCAAAACTAATTTTAAGTTTCCTTCGTTTCTTGTTTTTACTAGGAGTTTTAAAAGTTGATTTTTTATTCTTGTTAATCCTAGAAGGTTTACCTTTTGATTTTGAGCAAGAAGTGCCTTGTGTGGCATTTTATTTTGAATCAAAATTAGTCATAACTTGCTCTTCCTAAACCAGGAGAGCACTAAGGGTTTGCAAATCTAGAATGTCTTGTTCTGATTGATATTTTGAATTCAAAATTGAAATGAAATTTCTAAATTTTCATGAATATTCAATTGAATAATAAAATAAAGCAATTTATCTTGAATCAAATTACTGCCACATCCATCTAACTGTGACTTAATATTTTTTATTTTTGCTAAATAATTTATCACTTTTTCATCTCCCTTCATGTGGAGTTGTCATAAGCTCTAAAATCAATTTAATAATTTTTGATAAACGCATACCTTTGTGCATCAACTCCAATTGAGCCCAAGCCTCACTAAGACTCTCTTGATTTTCGATATAAAGCAGAAAAATCATCTTGTACACTTCACAAATAATGGACATTTCCTCTTGTACTTTTTGTTGATATGTACAATGTTATCAACAGTTGCATGTCTTTCAGTAGGAGCTCTCTCAGTTCCATTCACAACTGCCCATAATTTGCTAGCCATTAATTTTTCCTTCAATCGAATCTTCCAAATGTTGTAGTTGTTTCCATTCAACACCTAAGATTTATCAATTGAAAAATGATTAGACCCCATTTTTAAAATAGAGATAAAAAGTTCTTAATAAAACAAGGATTAAAATAATATTATAGAAGTTCCCCCTGTCATAAATCCTCGTAATCAATCACGATCAATTTACGCCAAAAAATTAAGGTCCTATTAATTGACTAGTCTATACATGAATACGTAGATTATATCAAAAAATCAAATTGAAAAGTAAGTGATTTTTTTTAGTTTTGTAACAAAATGACGACGAAAAATTCTCGTCGTATCAATATATCATTTTAAAAAAAACGATAATTTTACTATTTTTACAAAATGATTTTTATAATTTGTCTATATTTTCTGAACAAAATAACAAATTATTTATATATAAAAATTTAAAAAATATATCTATAATTTAAAAAATCGAGCTCTTGCTCCTTTTAAGTTTCTGTCAAATTTCGAGTCTAACCAACTTGGCCAAGTTGGCTAACCAACTCAGTGAGCCATTTTATATTGCAAACTGAACTAATTGCCACATTATATTAATGCAATGTGAAATTAAGCCAATACATTGATTAACATATACATACAATATTATAACATATCATATGACATTTATGGACTCTTACCTCATTATTCTGGCCTCCCAGTTAGCAATTTCTTGGTTCCTCTTGCTTAGATACTTTCCCCCACCAAACCATTTTTACAACTTGCAAACTACAGTCGAGTCGGGCATATTGTCAAGAACCACAACCGAGCTATATTGTTTAAACTCACCGAGTGACTCTCACCAAGTTGCCTCGCGAGGGCTCTCAAACAAAAGGGGTGGTGTGACCACAGTCACACCACCAAATATTCATGGCGAAGGATTTTAAAGCCTTCCCCTTATCTTTTTCATCCCCTATGTGGGACTAAACCCACAATGAAGAGGAGGGGGTCGTTGTCATGTCGTGGGAGAGATAGAGGATGATAGGGGCCCACAAGGACATGTGACAAAGCAACAGAGGGGTCAGAAGCATGCAACGAGTGCCACAGTGGCACTAACCAGAGGGGGGGGTTTGGATGGGGCCACCCCCATATAAAATGTTTTTATAAAATTTTTAATATATGCTTAAAAGAAAGTACATTTTGTTTTAGTTTAAGGTTGTTTAGGTAGGTTAGGTTTATATATTTAGTTTATAGGTTTATATATTTATTGTATTATATATATACCATATATATATATATATATATATATATATTTATATGTATGTATTTATATTGTATTTTATAAAATACAAAGATTTTATAAAAAAACTATACAACTATTATAGTTTGTATTTAAACTATAGGTGCAAAATTTACAGGGCCCTATTGAGGACATGAATAAGGGTTTCAAAGAATTCATAGTAAACAATGTAAAAACACATGTATTACACAGGGGACAAGGAATTTACTTGACCAATGAAAAAATAGAAAACCTATTTTCTCGAATCTTGTCTCCCCCTGTAAACTCGAGTTTTACTTTGGATTTTTACTTTCCCTTTTTATTTTCTTGAATCCCCTACAAACTATGTAAAACTATATAAAATATTTCAAAAAATTTACAACCCTTACCTTAGTTTCCAAGGCCTGGTAATTCTTGAAGTTGAATTCTTTCACGTAGTTAAAAAATCCAAATGTCTTTTCACCTGTGCAACCATTCATCCAACCAACCAACTATGCGGAGAGGGAAGGGGGGGTTAAATAATATTCCAAATAGTTTAACTACCTTCCCAACCATTACAACCTTAGGTTACATTAGGATAATTTTAATTTATTAATCCCACTCTGGTACCATGTCAGGATGAGGGGTGAAAAGGTACATTAACCAATTAATTAATTAATGATTAATTATTAAATAAATGTTAACATTATATAACATAAATAAATGAAATAAACACATTGAACACATAACACAACATGTAACGTGGAAAACCCCTAAATGGGTAAAAACCATGGAGAATAAATCCACTTTCAAGAAACTTTTACATCCACTAGTCTAGTAACTCCCTCCTCACTTCTATTCCCTGTATTTTACCAGGATTTACCTTCATATTCACTAGGAATATTATTTTATCAATATGTGATATAATAATCGATCTTCGATATCCTAAATATATGACCTAAGGTCATATTTAAATAACCCAAAGGGTTATGTCCTTCTTAAGTGATGGGGCACACCCCAATTTAATGGTTAGTTAATTAAATTAACTAACCACCTAATATAAAGTTCATATTTAAATAATAAGAATATAGTTTATTCTATATTATTTGAATATAAACTATATATTATGATACACTTAATAGTATAGTTTTAACATTGGGGAACATATGAATCCAGAAATGTCCTCCATATCACATTCGCTAGATAACTCCTAAACAAAGGACCATTATCCCACAATCAAATTAATTAATGGGGCCTCATACATAAAAATTGAAGCATTCCTCACGGGTATTTCTAATCAAATGGGTAGCGGGGCACTTCCCATTTCGTCCACCAGTTCCCTCAAGGTGTGGAATGCTTTAGGGTTCCTGTGGTAATCCTCATAATGAGTTTTATGGCTTATGCCAAGATACTTCCCACAATTTAAAGCAAATGGGTTTTAACCCTTATCTGAACATGCAAATACAATGTTTTGAATAAACTGGTGTGTTTTTTTATCTTTGATTTAAAATGTGGTTTAGAACACCATTGACAACCTGCAACACATTATAGTTAGTATTTTTTTAGATCCTAATTATTTGACAAACATATAGGTCATGCACTCAAAAGTTATCAATTTTCCATAAAACTCGCAATGTTTTGAAAGAGGATTAAGTTTTTTTTTAATTCTCAAGATCGTCAAAAGACACAAGAGAAAAGCATACACAACGTTTAATCCTATTAGATAGAAATGGAAAAGTCTAAATCAAATGAACATTAAAATGGTTTGTGAAATATTCATCCCCTTAAAAAAAATATATGATGAAATTTCTAAGTTATTACAAATTTTAGAAAAGAAGACCAAAGTTGTTTTTTATTCTCAAGATCACCAAAAGGTGCAAGAGAAGAGCAAACACAAACTTTAGCCTAACTTAAGCAAAACATGAAAACACAACATTCATTAAAGTATGTAAACATGTTAGAAAAATAATTTAAATGTAAAAACCTGCAAAGCATAGTTAGAAACATGTAAAACAACAGAAAACACAAAAAAAATAGATTTTGGAAATCTTGAAATCCGAGCCACAAATTACACAGAATGTTAGTGCATGAAAATAAACGATAGCGCACAGGAAGCAACGCTATCACAAAGAGGTCAACGGTAGCGCAAAGGTATTAATGGTAGCATAGAAGTATTAATGCTAGGGCACAAGATTCAATGTAGATGCAAAGGGATCAATACTAGCGCACAAGTTTTAACAAAGTCTCAGGGGGTTTTCTGTGTATATAGAGAACAAAAATACATACAACGCTAGGACATGAAGATCAATACTAGCACATAAGGAATAACAGTAATGTAGAAGGGTCAATGCTAACGCATGGGGTTCTCTATGCATAGAGAGAAGAAAAATATAGAATAATGCTAGTGCATAGGAAACAATGCTAGTGCGTAAAAAAAATGGTAGTGCAGAAGGTTTAACGCTAGTGCATGAAAATTAGTGCAAACACATACAAGATCAACTCTAGTGCGTAGGGAATGTGTAACTTCAATAACACTAAAATTTGACCCAAAAAATGTCAAAAAACTCAAATCTTTGCTAATAAGCTTCAAATTTGGGAGCACCTTAGCTTCTTCACACCTGCAAGGAAGACTCAACATATGCAAACTCAACAAAAGGAGTTAAGAAATACAATATTTATCAATATGTGTGAAATAGAGGTTAGAATGTAAAAATGAAATTTAACTACAAAAACTTAATAAAAATGTGCATTAGACAAAGGAGTGTCCCACCGGGGTGTGCCATATATATGCATGTGAAAGTAGGCTAAGTTAAGAACTAGGAATTAACACCAAGTAATCCCTATAACTAAGCTAATTTAACAACATCGTGATAAAGCTTAAAAGAGAAAGCTAATCTAAATGCATTCAACATGAAAAAATTAAATGCTAAGCAATCCCTTTGAAATTTGGATGTGCTTTGTATGTGTGATTGCTCTCTAATATGAACCTATCTTGATCATGAACTATCAAATGAATGTTATATCCAAAAAAGAGGAAAGGATCTCACCAAGATGGCTTAATGGCCATGTTTGGATCTTCCTTTACTACTCTTATATGAGAAGAAGGGATGCAAGATCAATGAGCTATTCCAAGTAGAAATGTTCTTATCATGTGCATATAATATCACTAGTAAAAGTGTGGTGTAAGGTGTGAAGGGAGGTACTAGGTTCTTTATATAGCTTTCCAATTTGGGAGAAGCTAGAAACCTAGTGAATGTGGGACACAGATAAAGTAGAATTAGAAGGGGATAAACATGATTAGAGGGAATTAATTAGTGATTCGCAACTCATGGGAGCTAGAGATGATTTAATTACTCAACTAGGATTAATTAATAGGCCAAGATAAGCTTAGAAATCCATTTTGGAGGTGATTTAGAAAGAAATTGATAATATTTAAAGGATTTGAAAGGGGGATTTAACCAATAAGAAGGTTTATTGATTAAACAGGAGATTAAAAAGGCTTAATTAACTAATAAGTAGTTAATTAATTGGAAGAGGATTATAACTAACGAAGTGTCATTAATTGGCATCTGGAATAGGGGAAGGGCTAGTTAATTAAAGAAGTGTTGTTAATTGACTGAAATGGAAGGAAATGTTAGTTAATTAGTGGGAAATCACTAATCATAATGGAAATGACAGGGAAGAGGAGAATTAGTGCAATTTTATTATTGAAATTGCGTAGTCAGATTTTAGGTGTCTACATATACTATATCATTTAGCGAATGAGGACATACCTCCATCTTCTGTTGATAATATGTTTGCATCTTTTTTTATCACTACGATCATTGGAACCATTTGTATCAAGTGTGTACTCATTGAAAATGGATCTTCCATTAATCTATGTGCTCACTCCTTTTAAAGGAAAACAAACATTTTTGATAATTTAATTACTAAGAATTCCACTCTCATTTGTGGTTATGACTCCACTACTCACACATGCCTATGAACTATCACGTTACCTATACAAGTTGGGCCTAAGATTATTCCTATGATATTTTTTTTATCAATGCCTCGTTTTAGATTAATCTATTTGTTGGGATGATGAAATACAGCCTAAATATTGAAGGTGAATAAGGATTGGGCACGTGGAAACATGGTGTGTAGATTCACGCGGAAGGATAGTGAAACAAGGCGCACGGGGGAAATGTGAGGATTTAAGATTTGACCATTTTCAGTGTAAGGCTAATTATAGACATGGAGTGCAGAGCACATTTTGTATGAAGAGTTGAAGAGCATGCACATGTTATTTCAGACAAGTGGGAGATCAAGCACCATGCATAGTTTTGGGCTATTAATAAGATTAGAACTATAGTTATTATTAGATAATATATTAATAAAGAGATTACATGCTTTTACAATTATCGTGTAGCGGTGCATGGATATTCTTAGCATGTAACCTATTTAGAGGATGCATAGGCAATGAAGGGAAATTCCCAGCAATGGAACTAAAATGTAGTCTTGTTTTACCCACAATAGCCCAAGGCACGCTGGCACATCACTCAGCTAGGACTGAGTGCTCACCCGAAGCGTGCAAGGGCACCATGTCCCTCTTTTATGGTAGTTTTTTCAAGAATTTAGTATGATTATACAAATATTCTACATCCATAATAGATAATCAAGTATATTGCATAACATAAACTAGATCTAGATCTCAACTATTATGCATGGGTAATTAAACAAGAACCATAATCAGATTTACCATACAAGATCCATGTTCAGTTATGTTAAAAACCAATATCCAACCACAAACATCCATTATATTAATGGTTGTAAAACACAGAAACTTCATACATACTTAGAAACTTGTAGGGTGAGATACAATGCTTGAAAGAGCAGTTGTGGAAGCTGGAATAGGCCAAAACAACTGAGCTTCCTTAGGATGATGTTGCTGATTCGAGGGAGGTTTGTAGGATGCTATGACAAGAAACATAATTCCTTTATTAGGGGAATGGCTAAGGGGAAATATGCCGCACGTTGGAGTTGAACGCGAGAGACAAATTTTACATGCTAACTTGCCTCCTCACAGTCTAGATTATGATAAAGAGATCACTCTTAATGTAGTTGTTGACGGATGGATTTTGAGTAATATTTTGATTGATACAGGTGCAGAAGTGAATGTACTCAATTTGGATGTGTGGAATTAGATGGGGAGGCCACCCTTACAACCATATTCAAATGTGTTGTTTATGGAAAATAGGCCTAAAGCCACACCCATTGGAGTCTTGAAGGATGCTACTATTACTATACAAAGGGGCCAAGTTTACTGGAGAATTTGAGGTCTTGGCACTTACTGAGGAAAACAATTTTCTTGCATTGCTTTGGCGCCCTTGGTGTTATGCGAATAATGTTGATTTGTGCTTCAATAAAAGACACTTTAGTTTTGAGAACAAGGAAGAATGCGTCATCATTCCTTTAACGGACAAGAAATTTGCATCTTATGTAGAACATTTGAATGAAGAGGATTTGAACAGAATTTATGTGCGCACCATTAGAGAACTTGAAATACTAGAAGGATTTATTCAGTGGGACAATGCACAATTTATGAGTGATACGACCAATGTTGCATGCGACAACTAGGCACATGGGAATTATGAAATGGTTGGCTGCAAGATGAAAAGTGTAGTTACGCACATAAGTTGACCACGCTGTGTTAGGCATTTGGGTAGTAACTAGGTACCAATGTACACTGGTGAAGGAAAATATTAAGTATTTTTGCATGCTATGGAATCCCAGTAGACAAATCAAGTGGAAACAAATATGCTGGTGTATACTCTACGTAGTAGAGCCGCGTGCTGGTGGATGGTGCACATGGATGGTATTTTAGAGTGGCGAGAGGTGAAAATCACCTTATCTGCAAGGTTTCTCTGGAGCAATGCACCTACCAAGACATGTGAATTCCATGGGAAGGATTCTGCTTCACATCACATTCAGCAGCATGAGAGACTCTGGACAGAGGGGTAGGAGGCCTTACCACCTTCACTGTGGGTGCACAAGCTCTACTACACCTTGAAAGGTTGCGCATGCACATGGTATGTTTATGTAGAGTTGAATAAAGAAACAAGGAATTGGCAAGAACTGACTGCAGGTATGATTCAGACCTTTTCCTATTTTTCAACTAAACCTCCAGTGAATGAGGCATTATAGGTTGTGAAGCACATGACTATGGGAGATAGTGCAAAGGCTAAAGAAATTATTTAGGAGTTACTATGTGATTCAGATTTAGAGACGCAATTTGAAGAAGAAGAGATAGATGCAGAACAACTTGGGTATGCCTGCCTAGAAAAAGAAAAAGGTAAGATAGATGGTCTATGTAATTGATGATGAAGAAGTGGAGAATCTAGATGCTGAGCACACTGACAGTACACACGAGGTATTAGACAATGCAGATGAGAAGGCGCGCGCATATCATGATCCTATGAAAATGAATAAGTTCAACATTGGGAAAGATGTTGAACCTAAGGAGGCCATCAATGGTGATTACTGGTCTGATTCAGAGGTTGCCAAAATAATTGAGCTACTATGTGACTTACAAGACTTATTTCCTAGAGGCTATCATGAGTTAAAAGGGGTACATCACTCATTGGGAAAGAAGAAGATCAAGCTAAAGGAAGGTGTGCACTCAGTTAGGAAGAGGCATTGCAGGATGAATCATAATCTACGCCTCAACGTAAATGAATAAATTGATAAGATGTTGAATTATGGTTCATCATTGAGCCCATTGAGGAGTTAGAGTGGGTTAGCCCTAAATTGATAAGTATAAATAAATATGGAAGAATAAGAATTTATGTGGATTATAGATAGTTTAATGTTGCATGTGTGATAGACCCCTTTATGACACCTTTTACTGAAGAAATCTTGGAAGGAGTTGTAGGGCACGAGATCTACTCCTTCACTAATGGATTTTCTAGATATCATCAGGTGCGGATTGCTAAAGAGGATCAAGAGAAGACAAATTTCACCACAGAATATAGAAAATTTACATACACAACTATGCCTTTTAGATTGAAGAATACACCTGCAATCTTCTTACGCATTGTTGTTCAAGCATTTCAAGACTTAATTAATACATTTTTATAGGTCTACTTGGATGATTGGACAATGTATGGTCTAGTTAAACTATTTGCACACATTATTGCTTGACTCGGCTTGGATTCACACTCACTATTCTCCTCCCTCCACCTCATTCTCCTCACCTCTATTATGGATATGTTAGCATCATTGTTGTTTATGGCCTCCACATCTTCTATTTTCAATCTTTTTTGCACGCACATCTCACACTTCTCCATTTACTCTTAGGTAGTCTTGAATTGACTACATTGGAGGCACTTTAAATCCTAATCATATTGACATCACATTTACCATGCCTTTCATTCATGTTTCTATTTGCAATGATTCATTTCTTGGTTACACAAAAAATCTTACTTGTTGGTATGAGCATGGTTGTCTAAAACCACGTTTCACCGATGAGGAATACACAATGGGAATGTATAATTTATGTTGCAATGGATCCTTATATGATCAACCGCATATTATTGCTTACTAGTTCTCTAACACATCTCTATTTGGCTTCGACTGTGACAATGATGATCTCTTCGATGATGTTACTTGATTCTTCTTTACATCATATGTTTGGGGGGCATCATGCTTACTTCCTCCCCCTCTTAGCACTATCAGGTGTCTCACATTTCTACAGTTACACTCCCTGCTTCAAATCTAGTCTTTCCCATTCATCCTAAACACATTGATACACATAAATTTTATTGTCATTACCCTATGATGCACTCTTGTGCTAAGGTTCACACTTGACTATTGAGGGCATACTACATCTATGACCCTCACACACTACACATTTCATACTTTGTGCTTTATGATACATCTTTCCAACACTCTATTCTCACACATCATACTACCCTATGAAGCACTCTAGTTCCATAGTTTATACTCAACTACTGAGGGTTTAAATCTAAAATGAACCTCACCACATTCACACTCTTTACACTCTATGCTTCATTGATTGATCACTCTAGCACATTTTCAAACCATTTCCTGATGACACACTCTTGTTTTATGGTTCATTCTTGACTGTTGAGGGGTATTTTATAAATGAACCTCATCTCACTCATACACACACATATGCTCAGGGAGCATACTGAGCCTATCACATACACATTACATGTCATTCCATCTCACTCACTCACAACATACTGCATATCTTGGTTTCACTTATCTTTCTTGTTTATACTTACATGTACACTTTGCTTCCATGCTAGAAGAATACTTTGTATGTCATTATCTTTATCATATACACATGTGTGTTCACTTGTTCTCTATTTGTGAATGCATACTTCCTAAATATATTTACACGCAAAATTGATGCTTGGTACTATACCTCTTACCAGTCCCATCGAGGCTCCTGGGGCATCTACTTCCATACACACTACAAGTGCTATTGTTTCATTTTATACTACATCCTCTTCTCAATAGCACACTACTTTATCTATATATACATGACTTGACATAATTTTTTATCTCTCTAACATGTTATCGGGTGCTTCATGTGCAACATTTTCTTTGCATGAACTATTTACCATCGTGGTTGTTTGATACTTTTCTTGCTATTATTTGCCATTATTTTCCATTGTCTGCCATTGTTTACGGGATTTGCCCTATGTCTTATATGTTCATTTATTGTATGATTTTGGATGCTTCGAACCTGATTGTCTTGCAACATTGTGAGCAATGTGCCATGTTTGAAACCCACATTTTGTTAGGTTGTGGAGCCTACTTTCATGTGTGAAAGTGTTGAAGACTGTACATTAAGAGTACTATACACTTTTCATGTATCCGATATATCGGGAAATGTGATTTTCTCATATGGGCGGGATTTTGACCCATAGGTTTATGGGAAGGTTTTTGCCCATGGTTTTGATACCCACGGTTTTGTAAAACAGCTTAAGTAGTTGTCTATTTATATGGTTTTATGCATATGATAGATGTATGAAAAACATTGCAGATGTGCTTTGAATTCGGGGTGTGAATTCTGTAGAGTTTGTTGAGCATAGCTCCAAACATATCTATGTATTGTTTTGAGAGAGTGGTGGCTTGTAATAAAATCTGAGCAAGTGATTCTTGGTGGACGTAGCCCAAATTGGGTGAACCACGTTAAATATTGTCTCTTTGTGTTGTGTTATTTTATTCTGCACTTCTATTTGAGATCTGTAATAATTTCTGCATATTAGTTTCTACTATTGTGATTCTGTGAGGGATTATTTTGCATATTTTATCCCTTATTTCCTAACAATTGGTATCAGAGCCTGGTTTGGTTTGCTGAAGTGTTGAATCATAGGGAAAGTTTTATCTTGAGTGGGAGCCATGGCAGATGATGGAAGATCTAGGGTTGATAAATTCAACAGGTAGAATTTCAGTGTTTGGAAGATGCAGATGGAAGATTACCTTTATCAAAAGGATCTTTATACTCCACTATCTGAGAAGGTGAACAAACCCTCGAGCATGACAGATGCGGAATGGGATTTGCTAGATAGGAAGGCACTTGGGACAACCTAGCTGTGTATTGCATCTTTGGTATTATTTAATGTTTCAAAGGAAAATACTACAAAAGAACTGATGGATGCATTAGGGAAGTTGTATGAAAAACCCTCTGCCTCTAATAAGATATTTTTAATGAAAAAGTTGTTGAATATGAAGATGTCTGAGACTGGTTCAGTAGCAGATCACCTAATTGATTTTAAAACGGTTGTAAATATGCTAGCTTCGGTTACAATAGAATTTGATGAAGAAGTTAGGGATTTATTAGTTTTGTGCTCTTTACCTGAGAGTTGGAATAGCCTGGTAATGATGGTAAGCAACTCGGTTCCTGCTAACTCAATGTTGAAGTTTGAGGATGTTGTAGGGGTGATTCTAAGCGAGGAAATGCAAAGAAAAATCTCTGGTGAATCTTATACTTTAGGGAATTCTTTAATAGTGGAAACTACAGGGAGACAAAAGAATAGAGGAAACTGTGGAAAATCAAAGGATCAGGGCAAGGTCAAAATCCAAAATAAAGATAGTATGTTGGCACTGTGGAAAGTTTGGGCATGCAAAGAAGGATTGTTGGGAGCTTTGAGGATAAGAAGAAACAACAAGAAGAAAACAAGGAGGCAAATGGGGCAACAGGTAATGGTTTTCAAGATGATTTGATTTTTTCTTTGCAAAATATTAATGAATCTTGGGTTTTAGATTCAGGGGCTTCTTTCCATGCTTCTCCACATAGGCATTATTTTGTTGATTATGTTCAAGGAGATTTTGGGAATGTCTTTCTTGGTGAAGATGATCCTTGCAACATAGTTGGAAAAGGTTCTATTCAGGTTAAGATGTAGAATGGTAATATTTGGCTATTGAAGGATGTTAGACATATGCCTACATTAAGATGAAATTTGATATCGGCAGGGCAATTGGGAAGTGATGGTTATGCTGTGATATTTACAACAGACTTTTGGAAGATTACTAAGGGGGCTCTTGTGGTGGCAAGAGGTAAGAATGTTAGAACCTTGTATTTAACCACTTATAGCACTAATGTTTGTAATCTTGTGGCTTAAGAAGTAGATACAACATTGTAGCAATATAGGCTCGGTCATATGAGCCATAAGGGCATGGAGATCATAAAGAAGGATTTTCCTGGATATACAGAAACAGGTTTGGAGTTCTTTGAAGACTGCATATGTGGGAAACAAAAGCAAGTAAAGTTTCTCAAGGTTGGACCTACAAAGAAAAAGAGCAAGTTAGAGTTAGTGCATTCTGATGTGTGGGGGCCGGCTCAAGTATCATCTCTTGGGGGTTCAAGTTATTATGTTACTTTTATTGATGATGTAACAAGGAAATTTTGGGTTTATTGTATTAGAAACAAATCTAATGTATTTGACACTTTTGTTAGATGGAAAGCCTTGGTAGAGAATGAAACAGGTCTTAAGCTAAAATGTCTCAGGTCAGATAGTGGAGGGGAGTATTACAGCAATGAATTTGATGGTTACTGTTTTAAGAATGGAATCCACAAGAAAAAGATGGTTCCAGGAACTCCGCAGCAGAATGGGGTATTAGAAAGGATGAACATAACAATAATGGAACATGCTAGGAGCATGAGGTTATATGCAGGACTGCCTCTTTCTTTTTAGGTAGAAGTGGTGAGCACAACTGTGTACTTGATAAATAGAGGACCCTCAAGTGCCTTGGATGGAGGCATACCTGAGGAGGCTTGGTATGGTAAGAAATTTGATTATTCATTTCTTAGGGTCTTTGGATGTGAGGTGTTTGTTCATATAGACAAGGATGATAGGACTAAGCTAGAGGCTAAGTCAGATAAATGTACATTCATCAGTTATGGTGGTGATGACTTTGGATATAAATGTTGGAGTATTAAGGACAAGAAAATCATTCGATCTAGGGATGTGGTCTTTAATGAGAAAGTCATGTATAAGCAGCAGTTGCAGAAAAACAAGGAAGAATCCAAGAAAGAATATGCAGCGGTAGAGGATCTTCCAGATGGAAAAGTGACACATGAATCAGTTCAAGAACCTCCTCAACAGGAACCCCAAACTCCTATATTGAGGAGGTCTTCTAGGGTAAGAAGAGAACCTAAACATTTTTCTCCTTCTCTTTAATATTTATTACTCACTGATAGTGGAGAGCCAGAGAGCTTCGATGAAGCAATGCAAGTAGATACCAGGAAGAAGTGGGAGCAAGCCATGGATGAGGAGCATCAGGCTCTCATGGAGAACCAGACATGGGATTTGGTGAAGCTAATGGAAGGCAAAAGAGAATTAAAGAACAAGTGGGTGTTCATAGTCAAAGAGGAAGGAGGAGGCAAGAAAAGACACAAGGCCCGGTTTGTGGTCAAGGGGTTTGCACAGAAAAAAGATATAGATTTTGATGAGATTTGTTCTCCTGTAATAAAAATAAATTTTATTAGAACTGTTCTAGGAATAGTTGTAGTAGAAAACTTACACTTAGAACAACTTGACGTAAAGAATGCATTTCTCCATGGTGATTTGGAGGAGGAACTATATATGCAGTAACTAGAGGGCTATGAGGTTAAAGGTAAAGAGGAGATGGTGTGTAAAATGAAGAAGAGCTTGTATGGCTTGAAACAAGCTCCACGTTAATGGTATAATAAATTTGATAGCTTCATGATGGAGCAAGGTTATATTAGATGTCATTCTGACCATTGCGTGAATACAAAGAAATTTGAGGATGGCAGTTATATTATCCTGTGTCTGTATGTGGATGACATGTTGGTTGCAGGTAAAAACATGCAGGAAATAAAAGTACTCAAGAAGAAGCTTAGTGAATCCTTTGCTATAAAGGATTTAGGGGTAGCCAAACAAATCCATGGTATGAGGATATCTCGAGGATAGGAAGGAACAGAAGGTAACTTTATCTCAGGAAGTGTACATTAAGAAAATATTGGAGAGGTTTAATATGCAGGATGCTAGACCGATTGGGACTCCTTTGGCAGGCCATTTCAAGTTATCAAAGGAGCAGTGTCCCAAGACAGAGCAGGAGAGAAACCAGATGTCCAAGGTACCTTACTCATCAGTGGTTGGCAGTTTTATGTATGCCATGGTGTGCACTAGGCTTGATATTGCCCATGCAGTGGGAGTGGTGAGTAGATTTATGAGTGATCCAGGTAGAGTTCACTGGTAGGCAGTAAAGTGGATCCTTTGATATTTGAGAGGGACCATGGGGACAATTTTAAGCTACAGTGGATTAAAAACCACTTTGTGGTGGTTATGTAGATTCAGATATGGCTGGAGATGTAGACAATAATAGGAGCACAACAAGTAATGTTTACACTGTAGGTGGGACAACATTGAGCTGGATTTCACGAATACAGAAAGTTGGTGGCTTTGTCAACCACAGAGGCTGAGTATGTTACTGCCACAGAGGAAAGCAAAGAAATGATTTGGTTATAACAATTGCTTGAGGAGTTAGGGCATAAATAGGAGGATGGAAATTTACATAGTGATAGTCAGAGTGTTATACACCTGGCTAAGAAATTTGTTTTCCACTCTAGGACAAAGCATATACAGTTAAGGTACCATTTCATCAGGACAACTTTGGAGGAAGAGAATTTCAAGTTGGAGAAGATTCATACCAGTAAGAATCCTACAGATATGATGACCAAGGTGGTTACTAGGGAAAAAAATGAAGCTATGTTAAGCTTTGGTTGGTCTTCATGGAAACTAGTGAAGGGTTGAGAAGCTTGCTCAGAGGAAAAGTAGTCTCTAAGTGGGAGATTGTTAGGTTGTGGAACCTGTTTTCATGTGTGAAAGTGTTGAAGACTGTACACTTTTCATGTATCCTCGTCGGGGTTCAGGGCCAGGCCGGTACCCCCCAATAGTAGGGATTCGAGGGCACAGCCCCCAATTTTTTTTTGGGCCTTAAAACGTGCCCGATATATCAGGAAATATGATTTTCTCATATGGGTAGGATTTTGACCCATAGGTTTATGGGATGATTTTTTCCATTGGTTTTGATACCCACGGTTTTGTAAAACTACTTAAGTAGTTGTCTATTTATATGGTTTTATGCATATGATAGATGTATGAAAAACATTGCAGATGTGCTTTGAATTTGGGTGTGAATTCTGTAGAGTTTGTTGAGCATAGCTCCAAACAGATCTGGGTATTGTATTGAGAGAGTGGTGGCTTGTAATAAAATCTGAGCAAGTGATTCTTGGTGGACGTAGCCCAAATTGGGTGAACCACGTTAAATATTGTCTCTTTGTGTTGTGTTATTTTATTCTGCACTTTTATTTGAGATCTGTAATAATTTCTGCATATTAGTTTATACTATTGCGATTCTGTGAGGGATTATTCCACATATTTTATCCCTTATTTCCTAAAACTTTTCACAGTATACATTGTCTTCTTGCTTGCTAGATTACACATTGTCCTCTATATGCGTATTTTTCTTGATTGTACTAACCCATGTCCTAGCCACATTGTTTGCATGTGCCTTGCTTTCTACCATGCACATTCCCTCCCCATGTAGGGTATCATTTTCAGATCAGATTCTGGTCCTCTCCTATGGGCTACATACTCCTAGTGAGGTCGCATACATCTCAAACAAGGGGGGCATACATTGGGTGAATAATTCACCCATATAGAAGTTTAGAGCTTCACTATAGGTCTACAAAATATAAGAACAAGACAAAATCATAGTCATAAAATGATCCAGAATCTGACTTGGGTCCTCAGTTCAGCACAGACACTAGCACCCAGATACATACACTAGCATTTGGGTGCTCTTGACCTTTCCTGGGCACCTAAGACCAAGGGGTAGTTACAGTTATTTTCTCAAATCAACACAATTTTCAGTAGTTTACAGAGCAATTTTCATAGTACAGGCACAGTCCTTCAGCAATCAAAATACATTCTATCTTCTTTTTTCCTTGGATCTAATTGGATCAAACTAGAATAACACAGAACAAAGAACAATCACACCATCTACAGTGGTGTATAAAATTTAGGATGCAGACAAGGATGAAGAATAACACAAGACCTTTTTCACCAACACTCTTTTATCATGGTGTGAGATCACCCAAAAAAATCATTCTTGGTGTGAGATCGCCTGAAAAACTTGCTCTTGGTTTGTGATCTTCCAAAAAAATCCCTTTTCTACAGTAGTTCAGTACGTTTTTCTATCCCTTCAACTCATCACGGATCAGGTGCACACATTCCTTTTAATACTATTTATTTTACTATTATTTCACATGTTTACATACATTTGCATACTTTTATGGAGTTTTCATAACACATAACTTTGACAACTCGTTTTCTCTTCTTTTTGTAGGTTCGTCCTTATGAGAAGCAACAGTCACAAGCATAACACATCAAGCACAACAATGAAAATAGGTACAACATGGTATAAACACTCATACGCTTCACCCCTAGTGCCACTTCCTCTTTCTTAGCTTCCACACCTCATTTTTATCACTACACACTTTTCCTTGTCTCTTCGGCACGCTTTCACCATCGATCTACATGGTTATCAAGTACGCATATCTTATCTAATTTATGTTATCGAGTATTCACTCAATAACACAAAGTGGTGGAAAATGTAGACACAAAATCATGCACTTGGGTACATTTCTAGGTCCTAATCACATACTACTATTCATATTATTCCTAAGCAAGAAAACTAGTAATTGACTACTATCTTTTGCCTCTTTCTTGTCTTTCTTGCTTTCTCTCTGATCTTGCACACCCCACATCCCAAACTAATCTTCATTGCTTTATCTTTCTTGACTTTTGACTCATCCCCTTTGTGTGCCCTTGACCTTTTTATATCTCACTCACCTCTTTTGGGCCTCTTTTGTCTTTTGGGAATCTTGTTTTCTTATGGGTCAACATTTAGTCGTCAATTATGAAATTCAAACAAGGGAATCATATAAATACAAAGCTATGTGACCAAAATAAAGGACCAAGCTCTAAGCATATGTTATCATCACCTAAGGTTACATCCAAAGGCATTTTAAGAGCATCAAATTATCCATCTAGCTTCATTCAAGGGACAGGGACTGCATTTTCTGCATACACACATAGGTGGGGAAGTTCATTTTTCCATCCACACATCTATTTGCATTGCTACATATAGTTATCACTTGTTATCAAGTGCATCTCACAAAATAGCTTCATAGGGCACGATTTCTACACAGACACATGAACTACATGGAGTCTAAGATGTAGTGTAGTGTTTGGTCATAAGTTCACTATGTCAGGTAACTGTTGGCGTTAGTCTAACTCCCATTTTACATCTTTTCTTTTTTAGGATTTGATTTTTTTGGGGGTTTTGAAGGATATCATTTGTTTTGTAGGTTATAAGAAAATTCTAACGATCATCCAGTGACATGCATGTGACCATCAACAAAGGTTAGCGACCACCTAACGCCAAAAGAAAAATTAGTTTTTGAGGTCCTGGGCAGTCATAGGCGCCCAACAGAGGTCTATGGCACCTAGGTGCTCTCGCCCTAGTCTAGGATCATTCAACAGTTACG
Organism: Taxus chinensis; assembly: GCA_019776745.2. NCBI lineage: Eukaryota > Viridiplantae > Streptophyta > Pinopsida > Cupressales > Taxaceae > Taxus > Taxus chinensis. Next base: position 877,394,014 of record CM034149.1, on the reverse strand, counting down.
TAATTTTCAGAGTGCAGGTGCGATAGTCTGTTCCTCCTGTTCATCATTCTTCCAGCCCAGAACACTTCGAGATTTATCACGAAATCAACAAAGTATTCTATTCCATCTCTTATACTTAGGGTCTTAATTTTCATTAGCTTATTGCTTACGTCATATATGTGCTTTAGCATTCTATTTATCTTATGTGACTCTGAAATATCTAAGGGTTTAACATTAATTCAAAATTTTGTTAAATCACCAACCAATTCAGATGATCGACATTACCACAAAGAGAATCTATAGGATAGTTGAAGTGTTGATACTCCCAAAAGGGGATATCAGATAACTCATCTAGTGTTGGGAGTTTGTATTTGCCCTTTTATTGGAGTTTGTCATAGTTCTAAGGGTTAGGATCCCCTTGAATCTTATTGATAGCTCCTAGATGAGAAAATTTTACATATTGACAAATGGAGAAAGTAACTACACGCATGCGATGAGTCCAAGGATGCCCTAGGAGGATATTATAAGATAGGGGAAAGCTAAAAATCATGAATTTAACATAGATAGTCCTAGGAGGCATAGTGATGGGTAACCAAATATACCCCATGGGAGGCATATGTCGGAGGTCATACCCTTGGCAAGTGTTACATGTAATTTTTAAGTTGTCTATGGACTAGCCAAGAGCCTTAATGAAGTCTAATGAGGCAACACATGTGTCAGACCCTTTGTCGATGAGGGCATGTTTGATCATAGTGTAGCCAATCCCGAATGAGATGAAAATAAGTGGACTATCTACATGGAGCAAGAGTTTTTTCAGGCATCATGGAGGTTATTGGGAAACAAATGCAAGATCGATTTTCTATGGTAAGGTTGGTATATATGGAGAGCTCCTCACACTAACAGTGGATGTTTTCCTCTAAGCCATGTAATGTGGGAATATGACCCAAAGTGGGAGAAAAGGGGATGTTCATGTCAAATAATTTAGTCATGAGACGCTCGCGGTGGTGAGGTAACATACACATGAGTTCTAGAAAAGGGATTTGGCTAAGAAACTGGGTGAGTGTTTCAAGAGGATGACATTCATCATGAATGAGCTATGACGTGGGATGAGAGTGATGGGAGTCCTCAAGAACAAATCTAAAGAAGAAGGTTTAATCAGAGAGACTTTAGAAACTACATTTTTCTTAGCTTCTACGTTATTGGCCTTACAAGTTTCATTTTGAGAGGGGCTGATATCGTCTATAGAAGTAGTGTTAAACGTCATCATTCCTATAGGAGATTTTCCATAGGGGCCTATGGTGTTTGCAGTTATGGAAGTGGTTTTAGAAACCATTGACCTTATAGGAAATTTTCCACATGAGCCAATGGTGTATAGAAGAGGGAGATTTTGTCTGTGGAGGCCCGATTTTTAGGTATATAAGGGTATACAATCCTATGAGTTTGAGGCTGGAATGATGTGGGATATTCAGGATCTATATAGGCTATAACATGCCTAACATCATTCATGGTAACATTAATTTCAAGAGGATAGTTTTTCTCCACTATATTAGTCATGGTATGTTCTTAATTTTTGGAACTCTCACTTGTTTTATGGTTAGGCATAGGATTAGAGAAGACTTGTAACTTCTCATTATCTTGGTTGATTACTTTATGACAATATTTTTGTTATGTTTCGTCACAGGATTTGACCACTTCAGTAAAACATTCCTGATTGATGGTTTCATGGTCAAATTGGGAGCCTAGGAATAAGTTGATGAAAACCATGTGTTGTGCACCATAGTTTTTATGGGAGTGACCCCAATTAGCATGCCTCCAACATAACGTACTTTCTTCATGCCATTGAGGAATAGGTCGAGAAGGATCTAAGATCATGTTCAATGGCTTAGGTAAGCGACATTTCAATTCTTCCTTTCTCAATGGTTGATGATAGTTAGAATTCTTTTTTGTTGTTAGCTTGTTGATCAATGTTAAGATGGTCCTATTCAAAGAAACAATAAGAGGAACAATATTAGAAACTCCATCATCTGTTGTGTTCTTGTTCTTAGGACATTCGAGGATTTGGACTTGTTTAATGGGTTGTGTTTTAGGAAGAACTTTCTCAAACTCTTTAATGAGGTGATCATGTTTTTTTATCTTATTTGAAGGCTTCTTCTTGAGAGGTAGGAGAAAAAGACCTAACCTTGTATTGAAGGCGAGGTTCAAGAGCTCGTAGGAAAAGCTAGAAAAGGCTATCATTATGCATGTTATGTTCATCTCATGTAGATAGGATCTTCTAACATTGTATGAAGGATTGTGTTGATTCATTTTCAAATTGTTGACAGTTAATGAAGGCATTAATGTTATTCTCAGGTAAGTCATGATACTGAAATTCATTCACTAAGGTTGTCACCAAGGACTCTAGCTCAATTATGAAGTTAGGAGGTAAGGTATGATACCAATACAAAACATCCCTAGTTATGGTTTTAGCTACAAGATTGGTGGTAACATATTAATTGGCTCTGATTGAGTCCTTATAAAGGTTTCCAAAGGCCTTAATGTGAAGGTAGGGATCAGTGGACCCGTCATAGGAGATGGAAGGAGCAATACCCCAAATATACATGTTAGCAATGTAAGGTACTGGAGGCTCTTATTGGACTGCTCTTAAGACTTTGTTTTAGATAGGGGGTTAGGTGATGGGCACCCCATTAGGCCTATTTAGTAAATGAGGGGGTGTGGTGACCCAAGATCCTGTTATAGGGTGATTGACTAATTGATCCATGTTGGATTTCATTTGAAGGAATTAAGCCATAGTAACAAATTGTTGTTGGTTTATCCTATCAATAAGGTGGAGGACAAGGTTGGTAGGGTTACAATTGAGGGTATTTTTAGATGAACTTGCTTTGGGACATTTCCCTTTTTCTACCCTATCACCAAGTTGTTTGGAGATGAATTCAAGGACAAGTTTATTGATTATTTCTTCTAATTCATCCTTGTACTGAGGAAATTACATGAGGAATTTTTGAATCTCAAGAGGTTGATCAAAAGAGTTGTTATGTTGATTTTCCTCTTCCTCCTCCTCAAGGAGGCAATTGTAGCGGGTCGGAGGTTTCTTTCTAGGGACTCCCGTGACAAAATAATATATGGAAAAGGGGGATTTAATTGCAAGGTGAAGGGCTTCAGGAAATGTTTGCATAACATAATCATAAGATTTTAGGCCTAGATACTCCATCATGGAGTGATGATCTGGCTGAGAGTAGGTCTTGAAGTGGGAATTACTGATGCTATTGGTCATAAAAAAAAATTACACAGGGGATGATGGCGTCAGGGGACAATTTTACAAGAATAGATGGTATCGCCCCTGGGCGATGGCATTTGATTAGGCTATTTTATAAATTTTGGTGACTCAAAATAAGGTCAAAATTGGAGATGGATGCTTTTAATGAGAATTTCTCATTCAAAAGGTCTATAGGATTCACGTTGGGTTCACCAGAATGTATGGTGGGCCAAAAATGTGTCTCAATGGCTTATACTCCTAGGTATTCCATTCTACAAGGGTATGAGGCAATGGAGAGGAGACACACATGAAACAACACACAGTTGATTGATTTAAAGAGGGCTATAAGGAGTGCTAAGGTCATATACCCAGAGGGAAATGATCCCCACACTAGGTCAACCTACAGTTTCCAAGGCCCGCAATAAAGATAAAGAGGGGTGCCCTTCTAGGATATTAGGTAACATGGAAGAGATTTCAATCAATGGAAAGATATGAAAATCATGCACAATCTATACAATTCAAATATAACTAAAATGTAAATGAAGGAAAGATAAGGATATGATCATGTAAGAGAAATATGTTAGCTATCATCAATTTACATACAACACTAGGCTAACATAGAGCAATGAGAAAGGAGATGAACTAATCTATGGATAATAAAAAATATGGTTACAACACTTACCTACGGGGTGGTTGTTGATGCATTTATCTCTCCATAGAAATGGTATGCCAAGAGATAAATACTAAGGTTGGAGAAGGGGAACATCATTCATGTCCTAGACTCACTATAGATGACCCAATAATGCAAGCAATATAACAACCAAGAAGAGTTTCCAATCCAAATCAAATTCAAGATAGACTAAGAGCAGAGTGAGAAGATGTAAATATGGTGTAAAAGAGTAGATAAAATGGTTATTTGTTCATGTAATTACTTCCTCTATGAAATATCAGGGTGTGATGTGCATATATACCTGACACCATCACTCATGGGTGATGATGTCGACCAAGGGAAAACCTAACACCGAAAACATCACCCACAGGCGATGGTGTCAGCCAAGGATAACCCTAATGTCAAGTGGGTGTAAATGTGTCATGGATCAAGGGAAAGTCAATGAAATAAGTGTCAACAATGAAGTCAAATGCAAGCAAGTTTTGGGAGTACTAGTGTGTGCAACATAAAATGAATGAAAAAGGCAAGGGTAACTAAGGCTAGGCCTAATTAGTGATACATCTCTCTATGTATTTTCTTTGATCCCATAATTACCACGTGTGTAGTCTTACCGCATTCCTGGTAGGCCCCTTAAGGAACACACTCGAGAAATATATGCACCAACGACCCTTATCTACATAAAAGAGTTGTTAGTAACAACGAGAAAAAATAGGTGTATGCACTTTCTAGTGACCCTGATCATCTAGGGGCATCTCCCACACTATACATGTGCTTTGTTTCATTAAAATTACTTTCACTTCCTCATTATGATAAGTAACTTATATTATGTATATATTATCCTTTAGACTAACATGAGTTATGTGCAGTACTAGTTTATCTTACTCTATGTGCCTCATGGCTATTATTTGTTATTTGCTTTCACTATTTTAATTGATTGCTTCTATGTATGCAACATATAGCCTTTTCTATGTTTGTTTGATGATAAATTTGTGTTTCTTGGTTTTGGCTTATATTGATTCTTTCTTATGCTTGTGAATGTGACGCCTTTGTGTTCTGTGCTTTTGGATTCTTCAGCCTTTTATGTGACTAACATATGTGACCTTGCTTGTGTACTTGATTTCTAGATTACTCGTATATTTGATTGACTATACGTTTTTTTACTAATATACATGCTTATTTTTTATATTGTTTCATATTGCCTTAATTGTTATCTTTGTGTGCCATAGTCTCCACCATGCACACCCCCGTACATGAACATAATCGTAATGGTGGCTACTAAGAGAGCTCTCCATGTTATCCTATGCATATTATCATACTTATCCAACATGGGTACACATAATTTATTTTTAGTTTCATGCTCTACTACTATATCTCACATGCCTCATAAGAGAGGGAATTCAACGGGGTATCTTATACACATCTAGATGACACAAATAGAGTGCAAAACTTAGAAATAAATTTATATAGGGCACAAATACTTAGAAATAAGAGTAGATACAAAACATGCATACAATTCACACCGGTACAAAACCATCCATTAAGGGATGAAATCATAGTACACGATGGCCCAAATTTGATAATTCTATTAGGGAAAATTCATAGAAAATTTAAATATTCTCAAATTCTTACAAACCTTTTAAGACTTCTTATATAGATTCAAATATAGATGACACAATTCAGAATATAATATAAAAGAGCATGAATACTTCATTCCTTCTTCATTACATCACTTAGACATAATTGTAGATATATTCCTTCTCCTTTTGTATTATTCAACATTTTCATAATCAAACTTAGTTGTTACAACACACGGTGGCGACATGGGCCAACCATTTCCTTTCACCTATGTGCTATTAAAAAATTGGATATGGATCCTGTTGTCCAAAATTACACCCCATGTGATTTTGAACAACTCATCAGAAAGACTTAACCGTTTATTGTGCTCTAGAAAATCCGCATGAGACTATTTCAGTTTACTACGGAACTTAGGAGCTTAGTGTTCTACAGATTTTCTCAAACTTGAGGAATAAGGAAATCAGCATCATAGGGACTTAGGTGGAAATTTGTGTAATTTAGTATTATGTAGCATCTTATTATCCTTTTGTAACACTAAGGAAGTAAGTCCCTAGCAGATGAAGACAGATATAGTACCACAGAGTTGTTTATCCACAAAATAATGAGAAGAAATCCACTAAGTTCACTAAATTGTAATGTCCCGTGAGTTTTCTCAAACCTATGGAAAAAAAGGAAATAGTCGAAGAGACAAAAGATGCAGATAAAAGAGGTAGACCCTTGCATATAGCATGAATAACTTGCATTGATCAAGGTAAGTGGGGAAATTTGCGGAGATCCTTAGAAGAGGAAAATTTGAAATACCATGGTGAAAGTCGTTAGAACATGACAAAATCCGCAGAAGGTTTCAAAACTCTATTGGACTCCGAACTAGAGATCCAACCACCAAAATTTAATAAAGAATGACATCATTACGTGCAGTCTAATGGCATGCAATAGAATCAAGGGTTGCGATGTGGGTTTTGGTTGAAATTGGAGTCATACAAACTTGTACTACAAGCAATTTTTCAAGATAAATCATGACGCCCATGTTTATTCAACACGTCTTCAAGGGATGGATTCTAGCTTGATTGTCCTTTCTCTTATTTCTTACTACTCCTTCTCCATTTCACAAATGGTATAAATGTAAGTGCCCTTACACATACAAAGGGTTCTCTCCTTTGGATTTGTAATATTTTCTCTTAAGATTCCATAATTTTGGACCTTTGTAACTACATTTCTTAGAAGATTATCACGCCTCTACTCCTGTAAATGCAAGTAATATCATTTAATGAAATTTGATTGTGGCTTTCCCTTTATATGTTGCACATTGAATGTGAACCCTTGACCCTTTTTTATTTCTTTAAATATATGTATTCATCATTTACATAGTTATGATTTTGTTTTAACTTTCTATGTGATAGTTTTGACCATGTCCGCATAGGCAAGGTTTGGACCTTGTTTTAGTTCAGTGCATCACCTTCTTTTGGTTTGCAATCCCCTTTCCCTTTCTCCTCAAATTTGAATCCTTTGAAAATTTATTTTAGTTTTAGTTTAGTTTCATTCTTAAGATGTAGGTTAATTGCGGAAAGATAAGACAAAGAGGAGCTAACCTTCTCTAAAGATTGAAATCACTTTACAAATTCCCACACTTTCAAGATCATCCTATGTTACCCAAAGTTCTGGATGTTCATATGTGAATATTCAGAGGGAATTTTTTTTGGCATTAATAGTTTTGGCACACACAGTGGGACCATTTTTTTATTCTTTAACTAAGATCTGGTGCGTAACTTAGTGATTTTATCCTTTTGAGGTGATTCTTTGACACATTTGGCAACTCTGCTTGTGAAAATTTCAAATCAAGTAGCCTAGTGCCCATTTTCATGAGAAGGATACATACAAGATCAAGTATATCAAGAGAATATCCCTTCAACTACTTGCAACTATCACTAAGAAGAAGAAGAGCTAGATTAATTCAAAGATCACCATCTCCTCCCAAAATATCTATTTTTACTTGTCCTCATGGTATGCCTTTCTTGTTGTCCTCTATAGTTTTGAAACCCATTTCATTCATGGCCCAACAAAAGAATCAAGATTTTATCCCGTTTAACAAGGGAAGTCCTCTACTTCTAATCCAATATTATGCAATTCCCATAGCAACCTTGAAGAGTGTCCTTTTCTTCACTGGAGAGAACACTATAACTCCTATTGAGCACTTAAGGAAGTTGCTAACATATGTTCAATATATCATGTCACACAAGAAAATGTAGAATTTAGGTTATTGGTGGCTTCTTTCAAAGGGAAAGCTCTGCAATGGTACAAATTCTTAAGGATAAACTCTATCGCCCCTTGGGATGCATTAGGGGAAGCTCTCTTCAATCATTTTGAAGATAAATCAAATCACCTATCCTTGGTGGAACAAATGACAACAACAAACAAAGCACCTAATGAGCCAATGTTTGATTTAAACATCATTTTTCAAAGGACTTGAGATTGAATTCCAAAAGTGGTAAGGCTTGAACCTCAATACACATTTCTTTATTATCTAAAGACTTTTAATAATGACATTTCAATCATGATTCAGTTCATGGGGGTAGAAAATTACCAAATTCTTATGACATTTCCATTATGGTTGAGAATAGTCTCATTAATTATGGGAAGCTTTCCCCTAGACCTTCAATGCACATACTTCTAGAGCTAGGGACACCTGCGCCTTATCAAATTATTGAATTAACACCTAATCTGGCCTGAAAAATCCAAAGTTAAAATCAATCATATACCTCTGCAAGCCCTTCAAGAGAATTACATGAGGTCATAAAATAGTCACAAATATTTGGAAATGCATTAGTGCCCCCGAAAAGGAAACAAGATCAAAACTTCAAGCCTTATCTGTCCTCATACCTACAAAATAATCCTCCTTATCCACCAAGAAAACTACCATTCAAGGAGGCTCCACATAATACAAACTACTCCTAAAAAACCCTTTCATTCCTATAATCCAAATACGACTAGTTCATCTAAGGATTTGGTCCCAGTAAAAACTAATTTGGTGAAAGATTATGAATGGTTCTTTCCTTGTAATATTCCCCATAACCAAGAAAAAAGTGACAATGGATTTCTCAGCCAACCATTAGTGGTGTAAAATTATTCTTTCCCACAAGATATACTTGTGGAAGTAAATCCAAAAAAAGAAATTTCGTCGAGTGAGACTTCACTAGTAAACTGGAAAATGGAATGGTTCTGTGAAATCAATCAACTGCAAGAAAGTAATTAGGTGTCTTCATCAAGTGTGGCCAAAAACACTAGGGAAAAAAGAAGAAAATTGGAAGAAAAAATTCCACCCCTTACCCCTCCAAGTCCACATCCTCAAATTAGACAACCCATAGACTCAAAAAAACTTCAGGTTCTAACAACGGAACCGTAAAATGTAGCAAATCCACAGTGAATTACTAACCCGTGAGACATTATGAAACTGCAAGATGAGCAAAGGCCAAGGTATTTTTTGGACCCACCAATCAAATAAAATTAGTAAATCGACCGAACAAGATAGGGAAATATCATGCCTCTATTGCAGAATCCCGCGGGCATCTAATTCAACATCCCAGATCAGATGAAGAGGACCAATGCAAGCATCTCAATGTGGGAATTTTTGGTTATTCCTAGACAGAGAAATATTATACAAGCCACTATGGCCGATCTTCAGAATTTTCGTAAGACACCCAATGAGAAGGAAAAGATTATGTTCATCAATGCACTTCAACAAAAGTATGATCAATCAGGTAAAGTCATAAATCTGTCACCCTTATATGTGTCTCTTATTATAGGCAATGACTTAGTGCACAATTACATGATAGACATAGGGGAAAACGATTCAATGGTGCCCAAATAGATATCAGATCAGTTAGGTCTTGAATATGAGTCACTTTCTAAGGGAGTGGTGTAATTAGATGAAACCATTGTTGGGACTATCAGGGTTATAAGATATCTAAGTCTTACATTACATGCATGCCCCCAACTTCTCAATTCCACAGGATGTGTTTATCATTGATTTACCCTCATCTTTTACTTTATGCCTCTTGTAGGATCTCACTACCAATATTAGAGGATATCTATCTATGGATTGGTCACATATGCTTTTCAAAACTAGGTATGACACCAAGGTCATTGTACGCACCCAAAATTACATGGTGCTACATTTGCAGAATGGTAAAAATCCCCTATGATGATGAATTTTTGTTTCTCCAGAGAATAATGATGATGTCCAGGTCCCATTTCTTTATTTATTAACATGCCTATGTGACTTATTCTTCTTTACTTCTCATTTCCTTAGCTTTACTTTCTTGCACAAACACTTTTTCATTGCTTTTCCTTAGTCATTTTCCCTTTAAGTTATGTAACTCCTCTGGTTACATAACTTCTACCTAGAGCGGCAGTTATGCAACTGTTGGTCTACGTAACTGATGATCTGCCATGCTATCAATTCCATGTGCCTTTATCCGAGACTTAAAACTCCTAGTTTTATATGTGTGTTGCAAGTTTCCCAATTCTTTCTCTCACATGTTTATCAACCATTTCCCCTGATTTTGGAGCTTTTTGGATGTGTATGAAATTATTCTTCCTTACTTATTATTCTTAGTAATGTTGACTGCCCCTTCCTAGGATGATTTGGCACTTCTTGATTTCCAAGTGTGTTGGACTTCTTCCTTGTCAACTTTCAATAAAAACCAAGATTTTTCCTGAAGCATTGGTTGGAGATTCTTGATTTTGATTACACATTTACTCTGTTGAATCCTGCTAGAAAGTACACAAAAAATTCAACCTTTGCTTTATTTCTCTTCTGCTTGCATTTGCTACCATTCGACTTACAACCAGTCTGCTCCAACACTCTTCTAGCTATTTTATTTTCTTCCACAACCAGCACAACTCCCTTAACTAATTGGATCTCATCTCTAGAGAAGAAGCTAAGGGGATAAAGAAAAGCACAACTACATCTGGATATTGTCACAACTCTACATAATCCAGGTTGGGGATGTAATTCAATTTCTTCAAAGCTTTCTTTTAATCTAGAATTTAAATTTATTGTTAAATCAATAGTTGTTTTCAGGAAGTAGAATTAACAAGTATTCATTAAATGTAAGTGGCTTCTGCTGATATCTCCTTCTCAACTTATCCCTATGGATTTTCCTGGGAAAGGATTTGGAGGAAGTTCATGTGCATAGTTTCCTCATTTCTTCATTTGAAACACATATAGGTTCCATTTTATTTATTAGTTAGATTAAACATGCACACAAACAAAGATTTAATTGAAAGTTTCCTCCATGCTTATCCCAGTGGATCTGCAAGGGAATTAATCTTGAGGAAGCTTTTGTGTTTGTTGCCTTTTTGATGTTGTTCATTTTAGTTCACTAGTTAGTTTTACTAGGGAAGTTCAAGGAAGAAGAAATTGATTCTGAGAAGCTTCATTTCTTCCCATGATTCTAAGGTGAGGCATTAGAAGAAGTTAGGTAATCCATAATTATAAATTGGAAAGATATCTCTATCTAGATTAGGTTAATCTTTACAACTTGTAACAGAGGAATAGCCACATCTGGCTATTCCATGTTTATTTTATTTTAGTGTGAAGTAGATTTTATTTAATTTTGCAACAATTGTCTATGTCTATAGTTTGGTTTTATTTTAATTAATTAGTGAAAGATAAATGTAAGTTTATTTAGTTAGTTTTCTTTAGTTCATTTCCTTTTAAACAAATAGATTAGATTATTTATTTCATTTTGGATAATTAATTGGGAATGAATTTAGCTAATTAAAAGATTAAAACACACTTGTCTTTTATTTAAGCTAGATTTACTTTTTATAGTTATTTAAAAGGAACTTTCAACATAGTTTAATATTCAAATAAAACCAAACAATCAAACAATAGGGAACTTACGCTACCCATACATAGCCTCTAATTCCCCTCTTTCCAACTTAACTACTAAGTTGTCACACTACCCGATCTTAGTCCTTGATTCTCCTATAGCTATTTCTCATTAACATTCCTATAATATTACACATTGTGGTTGTCCCAGCACATGACCTCGAGAGGTCATGTGTGTCTAGGAATCATGTGTTGATTCTCATGTGTACAAAATTGGTGAACCCAACGTGAAGGACTAGTTCCTTCTTATTTCCTTTTCTTTCATTGTTATTACCATACATTTCCATTTCTTCCCCTATATTTAGTAGGTATTTTATACCTCCCCAAATATGTTTGGTAGAGAGTTTGGTGGGCCATTTGGATTTGATATATATTACACCAACGTTCAACTGCAACAATCCCCTTCCCTTTCCGAATGGGTTGACAACTACACAAACAATGTGTAGGCCTCCCCTAGCTATGTCTCAAACCCCACTAGTCACATGAGAATAGAGGAGGTTGATCAACCTTTAAACATACAATACGGTCAACCCAATTCAAACAACATGAACTTTACAAGTGGAACTAATCCTTATCCTAGAGTCTTGTCAAGACCTCACATTAACATGCAATCAACAAAAGATGACCTTTTTACATGAATTACTAATCCTCTTCACCAAATAGATGAATCCTTGGATAGGATGAAGATTCATACTTCTGAGATGTTCAACAATAATGCATTGGCCAACTACCTATCCTGAGATTCCTATTTTCAAAGGAAGAGAAGAATGAAAACGTTGAGCAATCCATAAGGGGGTATCATGTGTCCTCCCAACCAAAACCTACACCGCTGACACCCAAACAAGAGACTCAATCCTCACCCCATGATGTTATTTCTACCTTAGTAGGGAGGATTAGAGAACTAAAAAGTTCCCAACCTTCACCACCTACTTATGCAATAGGGCAGAACATGTGGTATCCTGTTGACAATAAGGGATAATACCCCTACCAATGTACAACCAATGCAACATCTCATGCAACAAGGTTATCTAGTCCAATCAGAATCCAAGTGATATTCTCACAATATATGACACACTAGGGATGGGTCCTTGTCTATCTCTCACTTATCCCACACAAGGGCTAGCCAGAAGTTCACTCTTAAATGTGATTCCTTCAAGCAATGCGGTGTTCCCTGGTTTCTTGCCCACTAGTCCATATCCTATTGTTGTTCCTCCTTACTTGCATATGTAATCAAAATTCCCTCAGATGGACACATATACTTTTAATTCTCCTTATATGTCATATCAAGGAGCTCCATATGTTTCACTCAATGCCTACAATGCAACCTATCCAAGTCCTCCTCCTCCACCTCCTCACTCAGATAACATCAATAGTGGAATCCTACACAATGGGTACTTACACTGAGTATTTGAAATAAAACCTTGACTTTACCATACAGGGTGTCATGCTTCCATGCCCATTTCCCGATATTCCTAAATTTAAGGGAGAAGGAGATCCTGAATGCTCATATCAAGGCACATGCTATTACTATTAGGGAATTACTTCCTTGGGATGTTATGGTGTTAAGATAGTTCCAAAGACAATTGAGGGAATCACATTAGATTGGTACTATCAGATTCTAGAAGCTTCCATACATTCCTTTAAACAAATTATTTACGAATTCATCAGAGAATTTGACATGAACAAGTTGTTGCGTATAGGGATTAGGGAGTTTTTGCATATCAGGTAGGAACAAAATGAATATGCCACCCATTTCATCCAAAGATGGCATCAATTTCTTTACTCCTCTGCAAGTGCACCTAATATGGACCAAATGGAACTTTTTGATCTCTTCCTTCACTCACTTAGCCAAGAAACCAAGGAGGATGTCCAAAAGTTCCCTTTCCACAGTTATGAGGAAGTGTTGGAAGGTGCACTCTGAATTAACCAAGCCGTATTATTGATAGTGGGTGTAAAACTTACGGTCTCAATGGGAAATTGGTGTCCCTTAATAAAAAAAATGTAAACCATCAAAAAAACTGATCCAACAACCAAGGACCCAAGGTCTTGAATCACAATCATTGTGTTACCACAGATGGTGTTACCAATCAATCAAAAAATATTAGTTTTACAAACAATGGTAACACTAACAATAATAACAACACATGGGCAATCAAAGAGGCCCTAATTCTATTTCCTCCATCAACATGGTCAATGTCAACTGTCCCCCTCCTCGACATAGGATCAAACCCAAGGCCCAAACCAATACCAAAATCCCTAGCCAAGGGGAAATGAATTATGGTTATAACAACTAGTTTCAAAACTACAATTAGGGTTATAATCAACAACAAAACTCTTGAATCAAAGGCTAAAAGATTACAACCTCAATATATATTGTGGTTTTTACCAATGTTTATCGGTCATGGCACTAGGACTTGTAGGGATTGTAACAAGTTCATTTAAAGGCTCCCCAAAAATCAAAGAACTCTTTTTGGACATGTTCTTAGCAAATCCTAAAGGAAATTCACAACCTATTCATATATGACCTATTGTGCCTTAGAATGCAAACCTAGGCATCTATCGGGACACTTTCCCTAAATGATCCCAAAGATGTTAAAGTAAATCCTCAAAACATAAATAAGGGTATTCTGTTGGGAATAACGATCATGAAGATTATCAACTTTTGACAACTCTCGAGTTTCTCCTAACCTACGCTCAAACAATAATACAAATATTTTGGGATTAGTTGAGTTAGAAGTTGAATAAGATATTAACGCAATAACTCAGATGAGGGAGTACATTTCACAACCTCTTCCCACTCATTCCCTCTTGCATGATGATGCTCATATAGTCTCAAAACCTATAGGAACTTATGATTTGATTTCAGATTTGAACAAGACCTTTTCTCACATTTCATTTCTAGACTTGCTGAAGAATTCCCCTTCGCATTGTTTTGCATTGTTAAACGCACTGGGTATTGGTCACCTAATTCATGTTGCATCTCCACTAGGGGTTCAAATCACTCATATCAACTTTGACATACATCCTCCAAGATAGACTGATAGGGATACCCAGGTTTTTATTTGATATAAGAAAGATGCCAACTAATGTTGAAATACCCTGAAGAGGGAATCCTGCATTATATATGTAAGTCTAGGTATGTATAAATTGCATCAAGATAGCTATGATTGATGAAAAAGATGAGGTGAATGTATTTTTTTTATTTTCTTATAGAAGTTGGGATATGGGAAGACTAATTGTTCCTCTACGAGAAATATGTTGCGAGGGTGTGACAATCTTAAGGAAATATTGATTGGAACTATAGTTCTTCATGTCTCCCTTGGGCTGAAAAATATCTTGACAGAGTTTTACATTATTGACAAGGAGAAAAATTATAACATGATCGTTAGTAGACCCTGGATTCACTAGATCAAGGCCATTCCTTCTAATTTGTTCCAAGAAGTTAGATTTCTCCAATTGGGAAAAGGACTTCATTGCCAAAGGGGATCCAAAACCCTTTGATATACATTTGGATAATCTCAAGAAGAAATGAGGGTTCCATTCAGAATATGAGTTCTCCATGAATCATTTAAACAATTCACTTCCCTCAAAAGACTTGGTTGCGACCACCCAAAATGCTATGAAAGTTGAGGTTAGTTACCCAAAAACATTCGAAGTGGCGAAGACAGATAAAGGTAAAGCCATATCTGTGGAAACCGTGTCCACGAAAACTACAATATAGATCATGAAACTCTTAGAGAGTGATGAGCTAATTTTTCTCCCCTTTGAACCGCAAGGAGTTAGTGATTTTCTTGGTATAACCTCTCTTCTTGTTGATGATCTTCGTTTAGGCATAAACATGATAGAAATACTAGAAGAAGAGGATTTTGAAAACAAAATGATATTCACCAAAGCCATTTCTAGGGCTTCTTTCATCCCCAACCTTGGTCTAGATATAAACGTGTCAGAAAACAAACTTTTCATGTCCACAAGGCATGACCTTATAGCATGACAAATGCCAAACGTGATTGTTACATCCCATGTGGGGAACATAGTAGAAAAACACCATCATGACCACATGAACATGATATGTCAATAACACGATAAAGAGGTTTAAGGATGCCTCTTTCAAATGGGGTCATACGTCAAAATTGGATCTTAAGATAAACATAATAGTAGGCAAGGGTTGTAAGTTTAAACCCAAGGTAGTAGGTCCTTGTCAAGAAAATGAAAACTTCAAAAATCCTTCAGATCATTTATGTACCTTTGGAGGTGAGGGTTTTGATGGCCGTCCACTCACTTCACCTTAAACATTTCCATGCATAGTCACTTGTATTTCCACATCGTACATTATTACATTTTAACAAATTGTCATTAGCATCATCATCTTGTTGAAATTATAAAATGGAAACTTACCTTTCAAGTAACTTTTAAAGCTTTCAAACATCAGAAAATATATCAAATCATATCTCTTAAATATCCACTTCACTTCTTCAAACTACTCAATCTACCTCATCATTTTAGTTCATGAGACAAAATCTTGACAATGATTCTATAAGGACTTTTATAGTTAGTTCTCTTAATGGTTTCTTTTAATTCAGATGTTTCTTGCCCATAGTTTCTCTAGAAGCTTCTTGATGAATAATATTTCCCTAAAAAGTTCTCTATGATATAAACATTCTAAGCATTTCACCCAGAATATTGGTTCACCTATCTCAACCTTCGGTGGTTAGCCCTTTCATCCTACTAGTTGCGTGGGGTTGAGGCTAGGGGAAAATGTTCCCTCCTAAGAACAATTCAAAGTCAATTATAAAAAAAGATAAATAAACAATAAACATAAAATTCTTTCTTTTAAAAATAAAACTACACTTCTTGGCCCTATCAATCTTTGGTGACCAGTACATGCTTCTTACTGGTAGTTTAGTGCCCACTCCTCTTTGACATTAATCTTACTATGATTTTTTATTACTTTGGATTGGAAGCATAGACTTTGTTATCATATTTGATCAGTAGACATTTATAGATTATTAGATGGACATTATTATATTTTGATTAGTATTTTGTTAGACATTATGGATATTTTGATTACAGATATGTGGTGACTCATAGTGTGGATTATATGCATGGATTGATATTTCGGTATTGATGATGATCTAGAGTTACTACCTTCTATATATATATACTGACATATTGGATTTTGATACATAGATTTTGTTAGATGATCTAGTTAGTCTTGTGATCTTAATTGTTATTGATGAAATGATAGAATTGAAATATTTGAAATTGTGAACAATTGGTGAAATTGCTTGATTTTAGTGATGATTTAGTTATGTTGTTTGAGGATGTAAATTGATATGTATATGCACATTTTATTGTTTTGATGTCATTGATATGGCCACGAGGCCAAAGAGGTATTGTTTCAATTTTTGTAGGAAATTGTAACACAACAAACAAAAGGGGATAGGAGACCAACAATGAAGAATTTTGGGTATTGGCAACAGGTCACCTTGGCAACTTGTGTTTTTGTATGTTGTTATGTTGTTGATAAATTTATTAGGAGGTCCCCATAGGGGGGGATGGCCTCAAATGTGACCATGGGTAAATGTGTTATTTTCCCTTTTAAATTTTAATTATTTTGTGAGTATGTGGTTTATTATTGTAATGTGATTCACTTTATTATTGTTAGTTAATGTGCTCTTAATTAAGTTGATTAATCTTGTTAATTAAAGTAATTTGGGATGTGACCAAGGGGTATTTAATTTTGGTAGATTTTCCTTGATTTATTTTGGATTTGAAAATTATTTTATTGGTTTTGGTGATGTGTACTCAACCTTGCATGTCAAACTCGGATTTTGGCTTAAAGGCTAATTTTGGAGGCTTGTGGGACAAGTTAAGCTTGTCCCACACCTCTTAAATTCACCTACCAACTATACCTATAGGGTAAGGGGTAAAAATTAGGCCCCATTATGTGTTTTGGAGGTAAAAAGGTGAAATTATTGCACCTTCTTACAAGATTTTAATTTTGTCCTTTGGAGTATGGTTAATGGTTTGTGTGTGGAAGGAGAACTTGTCATATTCTCACCCACTAATTTATGAGCTTTGGATTTGGTGTTTGACCATGTGATGTGGAGTTGAGGAGAAGTGATTTGGCATCCTACATGGAGCCACCTCACCCTCCTCTTCTCTTTTTCTATTTATGTCAAGTTTGTTTGATGGTTTTGGGGTTACATGTTTTATTTTCACTCTTGCATTTTTGGAGGAGCTTACTTTTGGAGTTCTTGTTGGAAGCTTGGGAGATTGTTTGTGCTTGTTTTGGACTTGGAAAATCTTGGAGCTTGTGCTTGTGGATTGGATACTCTTGCAATGGCAAGGTAGGGACTTCACCCATGCATTTTTATTTTTATTTTGTTGTGTAAATGGTTGTAAATGAATGAATGTTGTGTGTTTTGGTTTTGGGGATAGAATGGCCTTAAGGTTGTGTAGGAGAAAGAAAATGGGGATTTATTGAGGGAGGGATAAGATTTTATATTATGCATTTGGAGGGAGTTTTAGGTTGGGTGTCCCACTTGTGATAATAAGAAATATTTCTTATTTATCTTGATATGTTTATTGAGGGAGGGATAAGAGTTGAGGGAGACATAAGAGAAATTGAGGGAGGGATAAGAGTTTTTGTGGTTGTGTGATTAAGTTTTTGGAGGCTTTTAAGGTGGACACCTAACCCATTGGGAGGCATAAGTGATTCCCCATGTTTCTTTTCTCCCTTGGCTTGAATTTGAGCCTTTGTGCTTGGGAAAATTATATGTTTGTTGTCATTTTTGTATTGTGCTTGTTGTGTTGAAATTTTGTGTGAATGGTTGTTGTGAAAGCCTTGTAAATGTTACCATGGTTGTTTGATACCTTTATTGCTTCATTGTTGGGGCTTGGGGGTCCAATGAGGAGGCAGGCTTCTCCTTCTCATTGGATTATAGGTTGGGTGGAGAGCATTGCCTACTCCCCTTTTTTGTTGTGTGATTGGATTTGGAGAAATGGAGGAGTTCAAGTTATCATCTTGGAAAGATTTTTTTGTGGAAGATCAAAGAAAAAAAAGATAGTTATTTTGTAAATTTAGCCATGTTGTTTCCACCTTGGAGTGGAAGGCTTGTATACTCTTGTATTTTAAAGAAAGGCCTCTTGTAAATTTTATTATCAAGTTATGTTTTTGAAATGGTTGGAAAGAAAGACTTGAAAGTTGTATTTAATTGAAAATGTATTTTCCTTTCAAATTTGGAAATGAAAATCAAGTTGTTTGTGCTTTCATCTTGGTAAAAATAGTTGTATTTTGAATTGGAAATATATATGAAGGTTATACTTGTTTTCTTGTTGAAATGGTTATCATTATTATTGTAAAAGGAAAATAAATTTGCAACTTAATAAATGGTTAAGATCATTTTCTCTTTTATAAGTTAAATACGTTATTGTAGTTGAAAAGAAAATCTTGTATTCAAATTTCATACCTTGTTATAATGGGAAAACTACTCATTTGGTGCATTTAAATCAAAGGAAGTAGACTTTTGCACTTATAGTTTTTGTTATAATATATTCAATGAGTTTGAACTCGGATTGGGCATATATACATATATATATTAACTCAATATATATGTGTATATATGTCTCTTTTAACAAACTGTCATTTTACATAGTGACTGACGTTGGTCAACCAACCGACGTCGACAAAACCTAGAAACCAACATCATAATGGTCTCTATAGAATTGCAACAGTTTAACAAAATCATCCTTTACCTTAGTTGTAGGAATTCTGTTGCTGTAAAATAATAAAAAAAAACTTATAACTATCTTGAAACCTGTAGAAACACATACAAATGTATATATTGAAAAATATATACATTTGTGTGTGATTCTTCATAATGGGTCATATTTGCAGTAACCGGCGCCGGTAGCCCTACCGGCATCGGTAGCACAGTGAGAACCGCGACCAGTTAAGCGACCGGTATCGGTTTCTTGTGCGCAGATATTTTTTTAAAAAAAATGTGTTTTTGATCAAACCAGTAGCTTAAATGATTATTTTTGAAACTAGAGTGTAGATCCACCCAAATAATGAGTTTATAAACATATATATATATATATATATATATACAATATGTATATATGTATATAGGTGTGTATACTTCTAGATCAAACAAAATAAATGGGTTTTACCCAAATAATGAACTCAAAGAATGTAAATAACAAATAGAAAACCAGATTCATGGTGGAATCTCTACAATAAATCAAATAAGGAGCCTTTTATAGAAAACCCATGAATAAACCAAACTACATAAAGAGAAGAATGGAGGAAGATTTCCCCATTTGCAAACTAGATCCAAAGAAATTTCTCCATGGTTTCACTTCTTGCTTCCATGGCTTCCACTCCTCCAACCTGCAAATCAAAATGGAACAAATGAATGAGTTTAGGGTAAAAGAAAGAATAAGAAGACCCCATAAGGATGTTTAGGGTTCATTTGAAAATATCTAGATCTAAGGGTGCAAAACCATTTAATCTAAGGGTTGAGGATTAACCCTACATATTTCAAGTTGGGTCACTTTATGGGGTTGGGTGTTTTAATTAAGGTATGGGTATCTAATGAATGGGGCCACTTAATGAATAGGATAAGTTGAGACCTATGGCCTTAGACTATTAAGGATAAATTAAATGATTGTGAAGGGGTAACTTAGCTAATGAATCATAAGGGTTAATTAATTGGAATTTAAAATGTTTAGTTAGATAACCTCATGAGGGGCATTATTGATAATTGTTGTGAGAAGTAAGAATTAAACTAACTTAGGAAATATTGACCCAGTTGATATTTTAAATAAGGTGAGTTAACGGAAACCCTAGAAAGGGATTTATCCTGAAGTGGCCTTAGTGTAAATTAATAATGTTAATTATTAATTTAATATTCAACAACTATACAATGTGTGAAATTTATTAAACAAGAATTAATTAAACCTAGTTGATAGTATCTTGTTGTAACCCTTTTTAAACAAAAAAAATTATTACATATTTTTTGTAATTAAGTATTAAGTTTTGTCTTAGGTTTTGTGCATCGAAATTGTGGGCGTTACAGGTATCATGAGATTGGGAAATGAGGGAAGTTCCCTTACTTACCTATGTTTTTTCCTCAGTAATGAGCCTTTAATTCTCACTAGTAGCATGGGGCAAGATGTAGGGGTCACAACAGTAAATCACAAGTTGTAAATAAATAAAAAAATAAAAGTTCTTCTGAAGATTCCCATGAAAATGAACTAGATGTGTATGTTAAGAGATAATTTTTCCTCAAAACTATATTTTTTCAATCAATAGGCCATCCATGAATCTAAGTCCAGATGAACTTGCAAGCAGAATTCATTTTGAACTGGGTAGTTTATCTTGATTAGGGTTGAGTTGCAAGTTTCTAGTGGGGTATTTGTCAAAGTTTTTTCTCTTGATCATTATTCACATTCATATTATTCAATCATATAACTCACGTCCTTCTTGAATCTTGGTGATGAGCCCTCACATCGTACTAGTTACATGGAGTTAAGAATGGAGTTAGTTCATAATTTCATCATACCACATTCAACACATTTTGCCAATGAAATAGAAATGCTAAATATTACTTTGGAAACAAAGTATCTAGGTCACAATTTGTTGTCATATGCATAGTCAATAAAAAATCAATTTTTTACCACATTACATCATCATCCATAACATACATTATAAAACATAAAACATCAGAAATTCCAAACCATCTATGAGTACACAGATGATAAACCATAACAAAGTCAACTCTTACAAGGAATGTCGAACCAAAAATATGTCCATATGTATATATATAATATCAAGGTTTCTTGTGTACAATTTCATCACACTATAGAGTAAGTGTGATAAAAAAACGTAATCATGAGCCCAAAATACAAAAAAATTGATATATGTATCAAAAAATGTCTCAAAGAAATAATGGCCCTAAGCTTATCCCTCCCTCTTAGATGCCTGAGAAGGGGGTGGAATGGCGTGTGGACTCCTGTTGCAGCTCCTATGATGAGAGCAGCTTGGTGCATCCTGAGAGCCTCTATGTGTAGACCTATGAGACTGTCCAGGTGAGCGACCAATGGTAGTGGCTCTGATACATGATTATGCACACTGTCATCTCTCTTTCGATCCTCATGCAAAGTGATATCTAACCTCATCTAGGTCATCACCTCTGTGGCATGCCAGGCTATGCATGAACACGTCAGTGTGGGGACCTACCATCACTAGGTGACCTATGTCAATGAGTAGATGATCTCTAGTCATCCTCGCATGGATCGCGAACATATCTAGGAGCATGCACTGAATAATATCTCACCATCCATCCGTAGTAGTTGCAAAGTGAAAATAAATAACTGGTGAGTTATTAAAAATTTTAAAAAAATAAATAAAATAGAAATGACTTGC
The DNA here is from genome assembly GCA_019776745.2 of Taxus chinensis. NCBI lineage: Eukaryota > Viridiplantae > Streptophyta > Pinopsida > Cupressales > Taxaceae > Taxus > Taxus chinensis. Next base: position 877,372,212 of record CM034149.1, on the reverse strand, counting down.
TAACATCTAGTATAATAAGGTAAATATAGGGAAAAGAGTGTTTTACTCACTCAGATCTCTAAGCATCCATCTCAAATCGATGACTAGTGTCAGCACGGGAGCTGGTACATACTCCTCTGCTTTAATCACCTCCTCATGTTGTAAGTACATGGATGCCTCCTCTGTAGACAGGGCCTCCTCTATGTGCATTGTCTCCTCCTACGCGTCTACTAAGGCCTCTCTAGTAGCTCTACCACTCTGAATTTGAGGCTCCTCCTCTGAGCCTGAACTCTATCTCAGCCTCCTCCTCCTCCTCCTTCAAACCTGTCTCAGCCTCCTCCTCCTCCTCCTCCTTTGAACTTGTCTCAGCCTCTTCCTCCTCCTCGCTAAGAACTAGGTCCGTCTCAATTGTAAGCACTTGTCTAGGCCTAACTATGGCCCCAATTACAGGGTTAAGTACAGCTCGTGGTGTACCAATCAGAGTCCTAGGCATAGCAACTGGCCACTGTAGCTTTCCCCTCTCGACAGCCCTCAACTCCTGAATCCCCCCGTAAATTGTAGGTTTGTCTAGAAGGGAATCTGCATAAGGTTTCCCAAACTTCTCAAGTACCCTGAGGACCTGATGAGTCTCAACTCTTCCACTCCAGTCAAATAAGTAGAGTGTCATAGTGCAAAGAGTCAATGCAGTCACCTCCTCACCCCACCGACCTATCATATACTGATACGAATAGGTTATCATGTTTGTTAATTTTAGTGTAGAAACTAACTATGGAGGGCCCCTAATTAGAGCCATGCCCACCCATATAGATGCTCTGATTTCCGCAAGATTTTTTATCCCAATTCCCCTCTAGTAGGGGATCATCCTCTCATAAACCCAAGACATAATGAGTTTAGGATGGCTAATGGACTTAGCCCTTAGTCAGAAAACTCTTGTAAACATCACGATAAGTGGTGCCTAAGATATTCACTCCCTAATACAAGCCATACATCTCTGCCATACATCTCAATACTCTATAACTAATAGGGACCCAATAGTATAGAAACATGTCCCCGCCCTTATCCCCAATCAAACGCGAGGCCAAGATACCAATAATGGCCTTGCGCAGAGTGGGGATAATCGTGCTACCAACTAAAACTAGTCTAACTCCCTGCTTGGAACCAGTATCATGTGCCTGTGCATCCCCAAAAAAGTAACCCAAATGCGGACCTCAACTTCCAAAATAGTGCTCTTCAGTACTAGCTTCCTTCCTATGACTGGAACTTCCAAGTATCTGGTAGACATCCTCCTATATGATGGTCCATTCACCCCTAACTCTAGGTAGCTGGAAAGTGTTTCGATTTGTATTCCAATAGCTCAGTAAGTCACAAAGTAAGTTTCTCGCAGGTGCAACAAGTCATGTCTGTAAGATCCTCTAAATAGCAGCCCTTCCCAATAAATACCTCTCTGGCCTGAGTCAATCTCTCCAGGATCTGGGGCAACCAATCCTTCTCTCGGGCTCTACTCCATCTAACATAACCTCCCTGCATCCATAAACAACAAGAAAAGAGCAAGTTAGAACCTCTTAGGCATATAATAAGCTCACAAAAATAGTATAAACCTAAGAAAAAACTAAAAAAAAATCATACTTAGTCAAAATTTTAAAAACTGCCTTGATAGTTACGCAACCGTCATTCATAACATAGTGGAAGTTACGCCACCATTGCATATTCATCACTTATGTAACTGTCATGGAAGTTACGCAACCGCTACTCTATATAGAGCAACAGTTGTGCAAACCGTCACGTGTGGTCCTACTGAAAAAACTTGGGTCATACCCTAAAGGCCAAAAATCCAAAAAAATAACAAAAAATACCAAATTAATTCAAATAAATTGTGTATCCTACATGGTGCCCCCTTATGGTAATTTTCACCATATAATCATTAAACATTACCCCCTACAGTTATATTTGATTTATTCCTACATTTTAGGGTAAAAATAAACGAATGCTAATAACTAACCTAATCGCGACCCTCTGCCGTTGTCACTAGTTACACTGTCATCGTATCAAATTACTCGCTGTTTTCACTGTACTCTCGCACGAAATAGTCATAGGTTTCCCACAACTCTAAAAATCATTAAGTAGGTAAGTAAAAATGATTTCTATAAATAGTAACAAGTTATTTATATGGTATTTTCTAATGTCATTTTGAGTGTGTGTTTATGTAGGGCTGGAGCGCTGGTGCAAGTATATTTCTCATCCTCGCTGACATGGTAAGTACTCTTTTTTGTTTTAATTTAAAATGATTTTTTATTACATCTTGTAACTACAATTGATTCACATTTTCTCTTGGAGGTGGCGAGAAGCTTGGATTGACGTGATTCCAACACACAGGTGAATAAGGTATAATTCATAATTTTCCCATTTAGGAGCACGATACTCAGACTTCATGTTTTATGCCCATTTATGGCTAAAATGATTCTCTGAGGGGAGTAATATGTACAGACCCAAAATTGCACGGTGCTACATTGGAGGAATGGTAAAAATACCCTATGATGATAAATTTCATCTCCAAAACAAATGATGATGTCCATGTCCCATTTCTTTGTTTTCAACAAGCCTATGTGACTTATTTTTCTTTGCTTCTCATTTCCTTAGTTTTACTTTCTTGCACAAACAAATGTCACTTCTTTTCCTTAACATTTTCGCTTTAAGTTACTTAACTGCTAGTCTACCTAGAGTGGTGGTTACACAACTTCCACAGTGGTTGCGTAATCTCCAGTCTGCGCAGATCGGAGGTCCCGTGCACATTTATCCGAGACTTAAAACTCCCAGTTTTATATGTCGTGTTGCAAGTTTCCCAGTTCTTTTCTGGCACGTTTCTCAACCATTTCCCTTGATTTTGGGCTTATTAGATGTGTATGAAATTCTTCTTCCTTACTATTCTTAGTAAGTTGACTACCCCTTCCTAGGATGATTTGACACTTCTTGATTGCCAAGTGTGATGGACTTCTTCCCTGCCAACTTTCGGTAAAAACCAAGCTTTTTTCCGAAGCATTGGTTGGATATTCTTGATTTTTTTTACACCGTTACTCTGTTGAAATCCTACTAGAAATTACACAAACAACTCAACCTCTGCTTTATTTCTCTTCAACTTGCATTTTCTACCAATCAACTTGTAACCAATCTGCTCCATCACTCTTCTAGTTATTTTATTTTCTTCCCTAACAAACACAACTCCTTAGACAAATTGGATTCATCTCTAGAGAAGGAACTAAGGGGATAAAGAAAAGCACAACTACATCTAGATATTGTCACAACTCTACATTTCCAAGTTGGGTTGTAATTCAATTTCTTCAAAGCTTTCTTTTAATCTAGAATTTACATTTCTTGTTAAATTAATAGTTGTTTTAAGTAAGTAGAATTGGCAAGTATTCATTGCTTGTAAGTAGAATTTGTTGATATTTCCTTCTCAACTTATCCATATGGATTTTCCTTGGAAAGGATTTGGAGGAAGTTCATGTGCACGGTTTCCTCATTTAAAACCACATGTAGCTTAAATTTTATTCATTAGTTAGATTAAACATGCACACGAACAAAGCATTTCATTGAAAAATTTCCTCCCTGGTTATCCTTATGGATCTGCAAGGGAATGAATCTTGAGGAATCTTTTGTGTCTTTGTCTTTTGTTGTATTTCTTCACAAGTTAGCTTTATGTGTAATCCATTGTTTCACCGGGGAAGTTTCAAGGAAAGAAATTACTTATGAGAAGCTTCATTTCTTCTCGTGGTTTTGATGCGAGACATTAGAAGAAGTAGGTAATCCACAATTATAATTGGAAAGAAATCTCTATTTAGATTATATTAATATTTATAATCTGCAACAGAGGAATAGCCACATCCGGTTATTCCCTGTTTATTTTATTTTAGTGCAGAAGTAGATTTTATTTAATTTAGAAGCAATTGTCTGTGTCTATAGTTTTTATTTATTTTGATTAACTAGTGAAAGGTAGATGTTAGTTTGTTTAGTTAGTTTCCTTTACTTCATTTCCTTTCAAAAAAATAGATTAGATTATTTATTTCATTTTGGATAATTAATCGAGAATGAATATAGCTAATTAAAAGATTAAAAGACACTTGTCTTCTATTTAAGCTAGATTTACTTTTCATAGTTATTTAGAATGAACTTTCAACGTAGTTTAATATTAAAATCAAACCAAAAAATCAAACAATAGGGAACTTACACTACCCATACATAGTCTCTAATTCCCCTCTTACCAACTCAACTACTAGGAATTCACACTACCTGATCTTAGTCCCTGATTCTACCATAGTTTCCCATCTGCATTCCCACGAACTTACAAATTTCGGTTATCCCGACATGACCTCGAGAGATCACGTGCATTTAGGAATCACATGTTGATTCTCAGCTGTACAGTCACTATATGGTTTGAACCTATTGCTACATACAATATAGAACCTTATAAACCCAATCCCATCAATACAAACTGCACTATGTTTTATCAAGAAGATCATCCAAGCATTCAAAAGGAAGACACTCAAATTGAAGGTATCCTAGATTTATTACTTGATAAATGGGGAACTAAGTGTCATGGTTTTGATCCATACAAACAAGTTAAAGAAGTTGGGCTTAGCATCAATTTTATGCAGGAAGAAATTTTACCTATTCCTGATATTGTGGAACCAAAAGATGAACAAGATGGTGGTCTATGGAAAAAAAATTGATTGTTCAAGGAGTAGAAAAGGAGAAGGAGGATGTGTAATTCCTATGTCTCCCACTAGTATGAGGTATTTCTCTACTTTCAAGTTCCAATTTAGTTGCTCTAACAACTCAGCAGAGTATGAATCTCTCATTCAATTCCTTCAATGGGAAAGAATAAAGAAAATTAAATAGTTATAGAAATTTGGGGATAGCGAGCTAATTGTGAATCAGGTCAAAGGACTAAATGTAGCTATAAGTAACCAGCTTGGAGCCTACTAGAATATGGTATGGGACCTTATGGAGGATTTCTAAGATTTCAATATCTACACCATACCAAGGGAAGAAAATAAGAAAGAAAACATGTTGGCCATGGTAGGAGAAAGGTTTAATGTTGCCAAAGAATTCGAAAGAGACAATGAGAAACCACATGTAAAAGTGATAGTAAGACCTGTGGTACCAGAAACAACATTCACTCCAGAAAGTTATTGAGAATGATCAACACATCATCAACTTTATCTAAGAAGAAGTCGAGCACTCTTTTAAGAAATCGAAACAAGTTAAAACAACAATATGGAGACCAAATTTTCCAATTAAGGTCAAACAAGCTGCCCAAAGGCCTAGTCACTTTGGAATCCATTTTCAGCCCAGATGACCATATGAGAAGGGAAAATACAAACATAATAGTTGAGGATGAGGATTATGAACCCATTTCAGTTGGAAAGGACAAACTAATTAATATTGGTAAGGTATTCACTTTATAAGAAAAACATGATTTTGTGGAACTTTATCAAGAATTTTTTGACATCCTTGTATGGGAATATGAAGACATTCAAGATTTTGATCCTAACTTAGCAGAGGACACTATTGAATTGAATCCCGTGGTTAAACCTATTAGGCAAAAACAAAGGCTTGTCAACATGTGGATTGAGTCACTCATGAAGAGGGAATTGAGAAATCTTATTGAAGAAAATATCATCTTCCCCATCAAACATTCAACGTGGGTTACGAATTTGGTCTCGGTGTGAAAAATAAATGGAAAAATCATATTATGTTTTGATTTCAGAGACCTGAACAAGGAATCCTTGAGAGAACACTATTTGATGGCTTCTATGGAAAAAATTCTTCAAATGGTGGCAGGTTTGGATATTTTTTTTATCTTTTATATGGTTACTTAACATACAATCAAACTATGGTAAAGGAAGATGATCAATTTAAGACTACATTCACCACAAAATGGGGAACTTATGCAAATAGAAAAATGACATTTTGTTTATCTAATGTAGTAGCGAAATTTCAAAGATCCATGGACATGGTATTCAAATGATTGATCAACAACATTAGTCTTGTGTATCTGAATGATATCACGATGTTCTTTAAGAATGTGAATGATCATCTACTTCACCTTAGGAAACTATTTGAAAGATGTAGACAATTTATAATCTCACTTGAACCCAAGAAATACATCTTCCTAGCACATGAAGGTAAGCTCCTAGGCCACATTATGTCCAAATAAGAGCTTGCAATAGACCCGAAAAGGGTGAGTTCTATTTTCGCTATGTTATTACCAAATCAAAATAAGGCGTTGCAATGTTTCCTGGGAAGGATTAAATTTTTCAGGCAGTTCATCCTAGATTTTGCAAACCATATTAAACCACTGACATCCATGTTGAAAAGGAATGTGCCTTTTAAATAGACTACGAAAGGGAAGGGTAGTTTTAAGGCCATCAAATAAGAAATCACACAGGCCCCAACTCTCATCAACCCTGATTTCACCAAGGATTTCATCTTGTATGCCTTTAGGGGCATGGATACAAATACAAATGAAGACATTTTAGAGAAGCTAATTACATTATTCAACTAGGGTTTATAGGACTATGAGGTGATATATTCATTTATTGAGAAACATGTCTTGGTCGTTATAAGAATACGGAATAAATTCAGAAAATTGGTATCTAATAATGAGATTCACCTCATGGTATCTCACTCTAGGGTAAAATACTTTGTTGTAAATAGAGACTTGAATGAGAAGAGATCTGGTTGGATAACCAAGGTTATAGAATATGATGTTGATATCAGGGTGACTAAGTTGGTTAGAAGTAGAGGGATGTGTGAGGGCTTCAAACTAGTGGATTGATGAAGAGGGCGTCCTCATGCTCCAATATGATCAAGAACAATTAGCTAACACCTTGCTCACTCCTTGTTGGATTCATGATATATTAATATTTCTCTAAACATGACAATGTCCTCAATGCCTAAGTAGAACCAAGAGAAGGTAATTCAGATTCCAATCCATCCATTATGTGCTCATCAATGGAATTTTGTTTAGAAAGGATTCGAATGGTGTCCTCTTGAGATGCATCGAGTCAAATCAAGTCGAGAAAATTTTGCATGAGTTTCACAATGGAGAAGTAGGAAGTCATTTTTCTCCAAGGACCACAACACTCAGAATCATAAAGGAAAACTATTATTGGTCAAATATCTTCAAGGACTACCACATGTGGATGAGGAAATGCAATAAATGTGCCCTTTTTGTTGGAGAAGAGAGACTTGTGGATCTCCCACTTCACCCTATTTCAGTAGATCAACCACTCATGCAGTGGGGCAAGGATTTCATAGGAGTAATCAATCCACACTCTAGTTTAGGACACAAGTGGATTTTGATAGCCATAGATTATTTCATCGAGTGGATGGAGGCAGTTGTATTGAAAGAAGCCAACAAAACCAACATTCTAGATTCCCATGAAGGCATAGTGACGAGATTTAACGTTCCTTCTATAATTATCTTAGATAATGCTTTGGTGTTTCTTGGCATAAAAATATTTTACTGGGTTGTGAAGAATGGTATCCATCTAAGCACCTCATCAAATTACCGCCCCCGAGGAAACAGACAGGCTGAGCCAACCATCAATAACTTTTTCAATATCATAAGGAGAACCTTGGAGAAAAATAATAGGACATTGCACACTAAGTTGAAATCATCTCTATGGGCTAACATGATTACTCCCAAAAGATTAACTGGAAGTTTATCATACAAGATGGTTTATGGTAAAAAAGCAAGGATACCTATATCTCTCGAGTTGCATGTATTAGAGCTCATCAAACATTTGGAAATGTTTGAATTAGGAGTGATGGAAATCATATACACATAACTCATGGAGCTCGAAGAATTGATAAATCATTTCATACAAGCTATGGAGCTAAATCATGCTCAGATCAACAAATACTTTGATAGAAAAGTAGTAACCATAATTTTTCAGGAGGGCAACCTTGTGCTTAAGTGGGATCAAGATAGATCTAATCCAGGTAAACATTCAAACTTTGATACAATGTCGAGTGGCCCTTATGTGATCTCTAACTACGAGTCAAGCAATGCTTTCCAATTGTAAAAACTAGATGCAGAAGAACTTACAATCCCTATCAATGGGATCTATTTGAAGCATTTATTTTGAAAGGATAATTACACCTTGTACATAGTAGATTATTTCCAATTCATCCAAGTGTTTTTAAGCACATGTCTTGTTGTTAGTATAGTTTGCTTTGTAATAAGTGCTTTGCACTCTATACATGTTTTACTTGAAGCGTGTATGATCTTCTCTTGTGTACATAAGTTTTGCAGCCACTTGCATTCATACGAAGATAATCTAAGAGTTAGTTTCATGGAGAAAATAAGATACTTAGAGTGATTTTTGAATGTACATTCTTTCAAAACTCCACAGATAAAATTCAACTTGGTGATAAGTTCATGTGGAATCTGGAGACATGTTTTAAAGTTGAAGACCATTTCTCAAAGTTGTGCTTGACTCCATGCCCAATAAATGCTTCAAAGAAGATGTTATTCATCATCTAGTAAGTAGATGTCCCCCTAAAATTCACCAATCTATTGTCCAAAATTACACCCCATATGATTTTGAACAACTCATCAAAACGAATTAACTATTTTTCGTGCTCTAGAAAAATTCATGGTATAATAATTCAATCTATGACATAATGCAAGAGCTTAGTGTTACGTGGGTTTTCTGAAACCCGTGAAATAAGGAAATCAACTATGAGGGGACTTAGGTAGAAATTGGTGTAATTTAGTTTTATGTGGCATCTCCTTATAATTTTGCAACACTAAGGAATTAAGTCCCTATCGGGCGAAGATAGACAAAATACTACATAGTTGCTTATCTGCAGAAGAATAAGAAGAAATTGGCTAAGTTAAAAAGCTCACATAACACTATCCTAGTGTGTTCCATGGGTTTTCTCAAACCCAAAAAATGAAAGGAAAATAACTGAAGGGAAAAAAGAAATGGATCAAATAGGTAGACCCTCGTAGGTGGTGTGAAGAGATTTCACTCATTAAGGGAAGCGGGGAAAGTTATGGAGGTCCATGGAAGAGGAAAAATTTGAAATACCATGGTGAAATTCGCGGGACATATCAAAAGCCATAGAAGGTTTCAAAACCATGCCAGACTCCAAACCAGAGAGCCAACCACTATAATTTAATGAAGAATGGACATTGTTTTGTGTAGTTTGATAACGTGCAATAGACTCAAGGTTCGTGCTGTGGTTATTGACTGAAATTGGGGGGTGTCCATACTTGTACTACAAGTAAATTCTGAAGATAAATCATGACACCTATGCTTATTCAACACGTCTTCATGGGATGGATTCCATCTTGGTAGTCCTTTCTCTTCTTTCTTGCTTCTCTTTCTCCATTTCATGAATGGTATAATTAATTAAGTTCCCTTGCACATATAAAGGGTTATCTCCTACGGAGTTGTAAGATTTTATCTTAAGATTTCATGCTTCCTGGACCTCAACAACTACATTTCTTAGAAGGTTGTCAAGCCTCTACTCCTATAAATGCAAGTAATATCATTTAATGTAATGTGATTGTGGTTTTTTCTTCATGAGTTGCACATTAAATGTGAATCCATGACCATTTTGTCTTTCTTTAAATCTACTTATCGATCCTTTACAATAGCTATGAGTTTATTTTAACTTCCTGTGTGATAGTTTTGACTATGTCCGCATAGGCTAGGTTTGGACCCTATTTTAGTTCATTGTATCACCTTGTTTTATTTTGCAATCCCCTTTCCCTTTCTTTTCAACTTTAAACCCCATGAAAAACGTAGTTTAGTTCTAGTTTAGTTGCATTCTTAAGTTGTAGGTTAGTTATGGCGAGCTAATACAAGCGGAACCATACCTTCTCTAGAGGTTGATCTCATTTTGCAAAGTCCCCACACTTTTGAGATCATCCCATGTTACCCAAATTTCTGGATGTCCATCTGTGAATATTCATAAGGCACAAATTTTGGTGTTAAGAGATCCATTTGCATTGTTTTTCGTTCATGGGTTTGAAAATTAATCAAAATGGTTAGATACTTAGTAGGTTATTCTTCCTCCCCCCGACCCCCCCCCCCTCTCTCTCTTTGTGTGGTAAGATATCAAATTGGTTTAGATACTTTGTACACTACTATTCCCTCTTTTGTGGGGTTCTTTAGGACGAATGACCAATGATACCTCTTATCAATATTGGGTCATGTGTACTTAACTCTTATCCTACTTTGGATTTTCTTTTGGTAAAAATTGGGGAGTGCTCACCCCCAATCCTTCAACAAATCAATGAAAATCAGAATTCACAAGCAAAATAAGAATGAGAGTCTCCCTCGACAAAGAAAATAATGTTTCACCACAAAAAATGCTAACACCAATGCAAAAACAAATTACAAGTAAAGACAAAGTGTATTATGCACACTCATGTATGTTTTTTCCTTTGAGTATGTAATTTTCAATCAGAAAATTAAAGGGGGAAACGTAGACACTCAAATTTAGTAACTTATCCTTTGGTAATGACAAGTTTGGTGTTATTCCTATGCTAAAACTTATGCTCACATTCTAAGCCCAATTGACATATCATTTTCTCTTTTTCGTGACTTGCTAATATCTACACACTACTTTATTATTCATTCATACAAAATTAATTATGAAAAGTAAACACTCTATCCCTAGGCATCTCTCCTAAACTTTGACTTTGTCTTTACTATATCCCGGTATAGTACCGTATAGTATAAGACCATGTCATACTACAATTTAGGCTAACTTGTACGGTCCCATATTTTACCTTTTAATGACCATTTTATTAATTTGATTATTTTTCATGCTTCACTTCATCTTCTATAGGGTCGACCTTAATGTGATAGATAACCTACATCAAGTCTATATAAGTAAGTCAAATATTTGCACTTCATTACTCACCAAATCATTTTCAAGCACTCTTCTTATAAAATATCAACACTAAAGAACTCAAGGCTCTCCTAAAATATTCCTAACGAAAATGCACATCATTTCGAGGAGCCACCACAAAAGATTGAAAACACTCATACTAGGTTCAAGAGTATAGATTTCTCCATTACTAAACATTATGTTGTCCTGTGTTTTTGCAAGGGAAAAATTCAACATGAAAATAGGATAACTATACCCTAGTACCAATTTTTTTTTATTGTGAGTCCCTCCTGATCCCTCCTCCAAATCAATATATCCCTTACGTTAGGTCTGTCCTACCCTTCCAAATGGTCCTATGTGTTGTGTCAACATTTTCCGTAGGTGATTTTAGGGAAAACAAGTTCATTCAAGTGCTTCTGAGGCGATACCTTTCAAAGAAAACTTTTCAAAAAGCTTAGAAATTGGCTATTTTCCAGCCTTTCTAAGGCAAGTGCACACCCCCTTGGAGCAGAGTTGAAGGCCCAAATTCATCATGGAGCGGAATTGATAAGCTAGGAACATTGTGTAACTGATTTTGGAAAGTTTCAAAGGTTTTAGAACAAGTTCAACAAAAGCGGGTTTTCAAAGGTGGATGAGCTTGCAACTCAAAACAACACCTGAGCTTCAGGAAGTGATTTTGGGAGCTCCGTAATGAATTGTTATTTAAGTGCTCTAGGTAATGGTGGTTTCATATTTTTTCACAAGATATAAGTTTTTCTTCCTACAACCTGTTTTCTACATGCACAACCTATGGTCTCAATAAAAATGATACTTTTTGAGGGGGTTGAAGGAAGAATCAAATCATGAGACCCATCTCATTATTATCAAAATTCTCTTTCCAGTCAAAATCATATAAAGACGTTCCTGAAAAAACCTTCGGATGCCCAAGATATGTCTTTCGTCAAGGTTCTCTCCAAGGTATGCATTGGGACTTGTCATTTTTTTGGGGTGGACACATGTCACTCCTAGGTTGAGGTGAAATTTCTAGCACCAAATGTCCCATCCCATTAGGACATAAGGGGACACAAAAAATGTGCCCATCCCAAAGATATCCTCTTGGACCATCATGTGACCCCAGCGGAGGTCAAAACAAGCCAGTTAAGCCCCTTTTACACCCTTCCTAAGCTCTCTCTATCATCAAATCCCGCGTGTGCCACTTGTCAAGTTGAGGGTGAGGCATATTTTCTTGCACTTTGTATCCCATCCCCCTAGGAAATTTGGGACACAAAATTCACCCCATGCCCAGCTTGGCCCTTGATTCCTCGTGTGACCCTAGAAGGTGCTCCGCAGGCCATTTTTCAGCCCCCTCTCCTCTCCGCCTCCACAAACCAACATCTACATTTGTCATCACTAGAGTGATGGCACATTTTATTGCACCTTGTGTCTTATCCCCATGGGATAGTTAGGACACAAAAATGCGTCCAAGCCTAGCCCCTTCCCTAGTCCTCCATATGACCTAGTTTCAGCCCCGGGAGTGTTTTTAAGTGCTTTCTCTCCCTCCTCCACCAACCAATAATCATCTATCATTTGTCAAGCTAAGGGTGAGGCGCATTTTATTACACCAACTATCCCATCCCCTTGGGACAGTTGGGACACAAAAATGCCCAAGCTCATATAAGCTTTTAAAAAGTTAAAAATTGGAAAATTACAACTATCGTGCTACTTCTCCTTGCATTCGAGAAAACTCACTGCCAGAAGAAAACTCACTATCCCTCTCCATTTATCCATTTATCCTTCATCCAAACAGGTCCATTTGCAACAACAACCAAAATACTTATTTTTCTACAAACACCATGCTTGTTTTTCACCAGATAAACTCCATAGCCAAAAACCATGAAAAACTCATATCTCACAAACGGGTAGTCAAATTCTGATGAAATTTTCACCATCTCTCCCTCTCCCAGGCACCTACAAGAAGCAAGAAACAAGAAAAACCAGAGGTCCTCTAATTTTTAATGGCAACAAACCCTAGATTTCTTCCCTAGCTTCTTCTTTCAATTTCCCATCAATCCGAGTGGAAGATAGTTGAGCTAGAAATTTAAGCACAACATCCAGAAGAAAAACCCATCTTCAGAGAAGCTGATTTTTCATCAATATGAGGTGTGGAAAACCATAGATTCTAAAAATAGTAAGTACCTCATGCTCACACTTACTATAAATGGAAAATTTCTCAAAATAATAAAACCCTTCAAAGCAACAAACTCAGAAACTAACCGAAATGGAAAACTAGGAGATTCAGGCCAAAAAGCAAAAAAGCGTGAAAAAAAAAAAAAAACATTCTAAAAATAGAAAGTGCTTAAAAATGGAAATGAAACATATTAAGAGTGTTCCAAGCATGATGAGGATTCCAAAAAACTGATTCTGATAAAAAAAGCAACCTTTCCCAAAATAGTAGCTCCTGGATCCCAGTGGCTAAAAATAGAAAGTTCCAATTTTGAGTGCAAGAAGTTGTTATCATCCCCATTTTGACTCATATTGTTGCTTTTTATCAAGATGAAGTTAAATTCTCTAGGCCTCGAGCCCATGTCAACCCTTTCATCAGAGTACTCTAGTGTAGGTGATAATGATGTCACCCACATGGACCTAGAGGACCTCAAAGCCAGAATGTTGGGTGAACCAAGAGAGCCTGTGGAAGAAAAGGTCTTCATGAGTGGATTGTATGTAGTAGGTGGCCACCCCGTGTCAGTGCAAAGTACAAAGTTGGTGTTGGATTTTCCCATCACTACAAGCCAAACACCTAGAACCATAAGAGCTGACAAAAACTCGGTCCTGGCAGTGCTTACCCCAAAATTAATATCTCAAGGCATGCAAATTCCCATTGGGAGAAACATGGTAGTGATCACCAAGGAGGTTACATTAGGAGAGTGGTCTAAGACAGAATCATACCTTCAAGGCCTCACTCTTGGCTCATGGTTGAAGCAAGGGAGGAAGCCCTCCCGTGTGCCAAAGACTCTTTCTCATAATGAATTCCACAAGGGCTTCTCAGATGCCATCATTCTCCTGAGCCAAGTAATGGGAGAAGAAAACACAAGATACTTTCATGACTAGATGGCATTGTTCATTCTCACAATCCTTGAAGGCAAGAAGACAATTGATTGGGGAAAATCATCAGTGATAGCTTGCATCACCAATTGCTTCAAGTGTCATCTTCTAAGAAGTTCTTCATGACTTCATACCTGGTCTACGCCTTGGAAAACACAAGACCATTCAGGGCCTGACACTTGCCCAAAATGTTTCTCAAAAGGCTCCTACATACGATAAATATCCGCACTTGGTCCTGAAAGAAAGCAATCAACACTTTACAAAAGTGAACAATGCTTTCACAATGTATGTTGTCAGACTGCTAGAGGGGAACCCACATTCAAGAATGTCTACACATGTCGTTGCTCTAATCAAAAGGTATGGATCATATTTCATACAATTTTCAACCTTTTCATATGTACGAGTGTCAGGTTTTGAACTTTCTCCATGGAGATTGCCACGCTACCCAAGCGACAAGATCGTGTTAATTGAATTGTGTAGACAATTGGTTCATATCAATAAGTAAGTTGAGGAATAGAAAGAAGAAGTTGATTTCCTTCCCTATCTCTCTAGGGATTTTCTCTTGCAAAAGTGCTCATGAGGCCGCCAACATGGAAGCTACCCTCTCTCCTATAAATATGCACTCATACACTTCAAGGGAAGATTTTGACATCCGAAGTGATCCAGAACACTTTTCACCTTCTTGATTTGTATCATGTCCCACAAGTCAAAGACTATTGGGTGAACTGTGTCGATGATTTTGAATTCTGAGAGCATGATCACAAAAGGATGACGGTCGAGAAAATGAGAAAATTTAAGCTTGATTGGTATGAAGATGGTGTTAAGAGGATGGCACATAAATGTATGATCCAGAGTACCTAATAGTGAAAGCTTCTCCCCTCCCCCAAGTTGTTTAGAGTATTCGTGAGTCAGGAGATATCAAATAAGCACACAAAGGCGGTCATCAAAAGGTCAAAAGAATGGTTTAAGAGAAAGAGGGATACTCTCATCACATCCAAAACTTCCCTACCCTCCAGAGGTAGGCATCTCACCATTCTTCTTCCAAGGACAAAGACAAAGCTCCTAGCTTAGACTCAATCAGGAGAAAGCTCGAAGCGGAAAGTAATGGAACCAGAAGCCCCTCGCTACAAAAGGTTGCATAAGAAGGTGAGAACAGTGGAGGATACTTATAGTTGATTTTGAACAAGGGGAGATTGACCCGGTTCACCTCTCATCCCCTCAGCAATCCCCAAGTTTCTCTTCTTCTGTTGTCACTGGACCAGCCCACTTGCTATGGATGTTCCTTCCCATTTAGAGCAAGAAGTTGCAATCTTGCCAAATGTTGAGTCGGAAACAAATGAGATCTTTCCTTGGGTATAAGAGATGATCACACCGGAAGCTCTCACATGGTGCAATAGGTGACAATACCCAATTTCTCAACTATCGCCTCAATGGTCAAAGGAAAGAAAGGAAAATTGGCTCAAGAGGCTTCTCACTTTTTCAGTGGCACCTCGGGTAACTAGTATGTAGAGGTAGTTCAGGCCAAAGGTAATCAAGCCTATCAAAGAAATGACCCCGGATGACTATGAGATGAGCACAATTCCCCTAGGCCCAACGACACATGAGGGTGATGTTCATTTGTTTCAAGAGTCTTCCACTTGCTTCCTCGTGAGAAATCAAGAGTATAAGGAGAAGTTGGACCAAGCAGAAGACCATATCAGGACCCTCACTTCATATGTGCAAGTACTCTTGGACCTAAATGTTGCCACTTCTCTCCCAGCCGAAGAAGTTACTCCCATTAGTAGCTTCGACCCTGAGTCTATCAGAAAAACACAAGGGTTCACCATGCAGGGTAGAGCGAATGACAAGTGGGTGAACATGATCCTAGAAAAGGGGAAGGTGTTGCTTCCAGAAATGTTGACATTGTTCAAGTACATGGATGTCACGGCCACAAAAATAATCACAACACGAGAAGGGATTGAAGCAGAGAAGGATCACTGGGATCAGGTGTATCTGCTGGTCATTGAGATGGGAAAGGTCAAATCATCCCTCTTGATAATCAAAGGTGTATTCTCTTCAGCATCAGATGACTTGTCTCAAGTCTGGGCTCAAACTTTGGTCGCTCACTATGAAATGATGAACCATGCTATTAGTAGAGAGCTTGATTCATACAAGGAAGATGTTGAAAAGATGCAAAAGGATGCCAATGTTCAGGTACAAAAGCTAGGAGTGCCAGCAGTGAATGAAGACACTTCAATAGATGATCTGTTGAAGCCTTTTGAAGATCTAGTCAAGAAGGAGGTCGAAGATCCATTCTCATTCAATGAAGACACATTGGATTCTCTGGTAGGAGATAAGGGCAGGTCATTTCCAACACCGCAAAAGATCATCAATCTTGGTACTCAGAAATGCAGGAACATCAACTCTCTCGTGGAAAGTTGGATAAAATCACTGAGTTTTGTTCACATCCCACAGGCTGAGAAAGTTATACCTATAGCGGTGAGGTTCAGTAAGCAATTCAAAGGCATTGAGATTTCTCCTGAAGAGCTTTCCAAGAGTCCATCGGCAGCAGGGTCTTCATCAGAATAGTTCTCTCTCTTCTTCTTTCTCTCTCTCTCTCCCTCCCTTTCCCCTCCTTCCTTCATGTTCTATTTCTTCGTTGGAGGGGTTGCACTTTTTGTTTTGTCCTATTCCTATTTTGTCTTATTCATTTAAATGTGACTATAGTTTGTAATGTAATAAGTCACCCTTAATTTATAAAAGGGGACTTAATTCTATTCCTAGGAATATGAAAAGTCACATGTTGTAGAGGACAAATGAAAATTCATGTGGGGGTAGGTGAAGAGTCTTCTAAAGTCTATAAATTGTAATGTATGCACCCTCATTTGTAAGGGTTGTCAATTTTGTATGCTCAAGGAGAGATTACTACTTGAAGTGAAGACAAAAGAGATAGAAAATTTCTTTTAGTTCTCTTTCTTCTCATGTTCTTCCATTTCCTCATTATGTACAACTTTGCCAAAATATCAATGAAGAAGAAAGGAGTTTCTTACTTTTCTTGATGAGAGAATTACTGAAAATTTGTGTTCCTAATTCTATCTTGTCTTGATGCTAGTAACAAAGTTGTTTTCTTTCCATATATGTGTGTTGAACTACTCTGATTAATGTCTGTAGGAATCTGATTTTCTACCTGAGGTATTAATCCCCCTTTTCCTTTTTCCCACTCCCTTTCCTACCTTCTCAACAAATTCCTCCCTTGAAAGTAATTGCAAGCTTTTGCCGCAGTTCAGTGGAAGTGTTCCTGTTGGATCCCCGGCCTCTACACATAATAAATGGAGTTGCACCATTCAAGCAGAGGGACTTAAAGTCTCAGAGCGTTGACAGATACCCATCAATTTGTCCACCTGACAATTTTTCTCGCCAACATAGTTGAAGGTCCTAGAGTTGTGTCTTAGCAAAAGCAAGTCACTATAAGCATTGTTAAAGGTCTTAAGGGGGGAAAAAAAGAATCGGTTTTTTATTTGAAGCGCATCCTACCACAACTATTACCACATTTGGTACATTTCTATTCTATCTATAGTTACACCCACTACTTGTGTTAAGAGACACAAGGGCATGATAAAGGGTTGGATTATATTACATACACTATTTGCACAAACTCTAGAAGAACTACATGAGGTTTGTTCTTGCTTGAGGGATGTATTATAATGTCTATATTGGTTCAACAAGGGTTGACTTCCAGGGTTAGTCCAACATCACCCACACAGGGATTTGTCCTTTTGTTGTCTTATCGTTTCATGAATTTTATTACAGGTATATAGGGTTTTGTATTTGTTGTAAGTCATTGCAGGTTGTGTCAAAGGTGTGTAAATCCTAGTAATAATCAACAACGACTATTTCTAGACTAGTATCAGGCAATATAAGTTACATAGCTAAGCCATTTGCAAGTTCGAACCCGTACAAAACCGGACCAAACCATACTACGCCC
Organism: Taxus chinensis; assembly: GCA_019776745.2. Classification (NCBI taxonomy): domain Eukaryota; kingdom Viridiplantae; phylum Streptophyta; class Pinopsida; order Cupressales; family Taxaceae; genus Taxus; species Taxus chinensis. The sequence continues at coordinate 877,354,277 of CM034149.1, read as the reverse complement.
TAGTTGGATTTGTATGGTTCCATACAAGGGTAGTTTCCAATGATAGTCTCAGGAATGAAGCATTTTCAAGTTCAGATTATCATTTTCAGCTAGTCTGTGAACCCGTATCACTTTCAAATACTTCTATGCATAACTAAGGGTTCATCCCTTCTCGTATATTATGTTATTGTTTCATTGTTGTATCACCATTTTCATTATTAATAGCTATATTAAATGGGTAACACATGGAAATAGATTCCCCAAGAATAATTAATGTGGAACATATATTTATTTGTACAATAAATAATGCTTTGTTGATGATGTCAAGAATAGTGCAAATATTACATAAGAACAACAAACACTTTTTAAATACCATTATTTCCATTTATTTTTCTAAAACTATAATTTTAGGACAAAAAATTGTATGTCTCAATTTTAACCAACAATAAAGAGAAAAGCTAACAATTTTATTATATGTCAATAGATACTTATTTGAAAATTTGAAAATATTTAGGCACTTAAAAAAACATCATCTCTATTTGTTTTTCTAAAACTATAATTCTTTTGCAAACAATTGTGTCTAAATTTTCAGCAATAATAAAAGGAAAAGTCAACAATCCTTCTATAATTTTTTAATAAATAACTGTTTAATTTTTTTGAAAAATATTTATTTTCATGCAAACTACAGTCTATAAATGCAATGTAACACACGGCACAATATAATTTATAGGAACGAAAGCTATATACCTTGCGCACGATTATAAAATAAGTTCTTTAAAATGTTGGTAACCTTGTTGGAGATGGGCCATTCAATGATATGCTTTTAAATGTGATCTTTTTTATTACAAAACCAATAAATATATTCGTGATGTGAGAGGAAGGTACAAGTACATTATAAGGAATAGCCCATAATAATCACGACAAGGATATCACCAAATGTCAAATCAAAAGTGGATTACTATGAGAAACTGTTTAATGCAAGAAAATAAATTATGGGAAAGTATTTATTGTTAATTTTCCCAGTTAAAGGAAATTTAGATTTATGTTTTATGGGATTTTTATTAGATGATTGGTGAAAATTAGTAAAAAAAAATTAAAAATTAATAATCTAATTCAATTGTTTGTGATATATATAATTAAACTTGTTTATTATTATTATTTTAAGATATCTTAAATGTATGTGAATTAAAATTTTTTTGGAAAAATAATATAATTAAATTGTTTTTGAATTTTTTTATTTTAATATAATATATATTTATAATTAGATTATATTTAGGTCAATTCTACAATGATAATAATTGTGAGGGTAAAAATGATATATAAGACTCATCATACCTATTTAATGTTCTTCCCCTATTAAATGAATTATATATTTATGGTTTCTTGAATCCTTCAAGTTAAGTGGGTTCCTTTGTCTTGTGATTGTTACTTTTCATAACAATCATTCTTAAATATATGAGATATTATTATGTTAGTGGCAAATTTTAATAATTATTTTGAAAAAGATTTAAACATACATGATTTTTTTTTATTAGGCATTTTAGGAGTTAATGACCTAGCGACCTGGCACACTTCATGGTGCGCTAATGTAGGGCGAGTCCTCCCAAACGGTTGTGTAAATGCAAGCGTAACCGGTCCCCTGAGACCTGGGGGATTAGAACTTGGGTGGGTGGTTAGCAAGCACTCAGGGCCCACTATCAAGCCACACCCTTGCGCCCAGACATGAATACAATTATAAATTGATTATTCATTACAAGTGTTTGACTCACAATTGGTTGTGAATGTTTGGTTGACCTAGGTGAAGGAGACTCACCCTGATTGAATGGTTGTGGTTATTTCAAATTGATAGTTGTAAGACCATTCAAATCCCACATTTGTCTCATCAAGAAAAATACACATACAAGTAAAAATCTCACAAAGAATTAATAATCTAATATTAAATAGATTGGAAAATTATCACGGCGAAGGCGTTGCTAAGTTAGACCAACGATTGTTTCGTCTAACACACACCAAGGCAACAGATGATGCTAATATTTTTTGTTGTTGATGTACGAATTTCCCCGTAACTGTCCACTTGGTGTCTCCTCAAATTCACAAAGGAAAGCAATATAGGTGAAACGATCTTTGAATTTTTTTGACTTGTGCACAAATAAACCATCCAAGCTCTCTCGAAAACGAGACCTGACATGCGCCCATGCTTAGCTTCCAAAGCATATTATCATGTGTCAAATAACAAAACTACCCACACAAAACACAAAGTTCTTACCACAACAATAGGGGAATAGACAAGTGTAAAAGGCTACGCAAATTTCCATTATATTGTCCTAGCCAAAGGAGTTACCGCTGAAGCAACGAGTGAGAGTAAAAATCTAGAGTGTTCGAGAGTCCACATTGATTTTAAACAATGCAAGACTGCGCCCAAGGCATTGCCCCACATAGAGCTCAAGAAAATGCTCTTAATAGAGAAAATATTAACACAAATTGTTAAGGAGTCACGGTAGCGACATCTCATTGTCTATTTAATTCAATGTTTGTTGCACATTAAATTTGTTTTAATAGTTGCCAACTTGAAAAGCTCTATTTTTTATTGGATTTGTAACTTTTAGGGATTGTTGCAATCACATTGTTATGTGCTTTGATAAGTGTGGAAAGCAAACAAAAAAATGTTTAACACAAATGAAAATATGGTATATACTTTGTGTAAGAGCACATAATCAAGGGCCTGGACATCCACAACTCCAACGACAATGTTGATTGTTTTTGTTGACACTATGTTGTCTGTTAATGGAGAGGATAAATTCAACAATGGGGATGAGTTGGAGATCACAACGAGCAAGAGTGGAAGTGTTTCAAGCTCAAAGATATGCAAGCTTCCTTTCTTCATGGAATGGTGAAGGAGACTCTAGAAAGCCTTAGAGGCCGAGGAGAATGTAGATGTCAGGGTCAATGGCATGAGGTCTTCCCCCTTATGCATGAGTCATTGTGGTTCCTCGATGGTCTGTGAAGAGCTCGAATTTGGAATCGAGATAGACATTTATAGATTGTGTTGCCTCCTCTACTATGCCTTTGTATTGTATGAATAGTCATATTGTCTAATGGGAATGTTGGCGAGCTCATTCGTAGCATCCCATGGATTTGTTTGAGGTCGTATAGCTGCCTTTTGAGATAGTAGCTCTGCTTCATGTTGTTTTGTTAGATGATTCCATCCGACCTTTTTCACATTTGCATTACCATCCTCCCACCTGGACCAAAATGGGAGCTTAGAGCAGGGCCTATGCAACCATCAAAGCTTAATGGAAGGCGGATTCTATAGATGTAGTTGTTAGCGCAAGGGATGCAAAGACCCCAGGTGTCGATCTTTTATTTTGCAACTTGTTGCTCAATGCAAAATAATAAAAACAAAGCCACAATTCACAAATCCTCCATTTTGTCAACAAAATACAGATTGTAAAAGCATACATTCTTATGTAGACATACACAAAAAAAGATAGGCTAGTAATTAACTATCCGCAAACAATCTTGCAAATATCGATTGTTGAATTTGTATTGTTAACAAGTGATTAAGTATTCATCAATTGTGCCTTGCTTTATGAGATATCTCCGTAGTGTGTTGCATCCACAACCTGCACACCACACTCACTTTCTCTTTCAAATGATCAACAAAAATGGTGAATGGTGTGCTTGGACATATGAAAAAAGAGTTTCATATTAGTTCCTGCCAACATTTCTATCGCCCTAGAATTCTCTTCCCTCAAACCCTTTCTTCATCGTCCTTCTCCTTCATTCAGTGTTTTGCTCCCTCAAATTCAAATCTTCAACACATCACCTTTAACATTCCCACCGCATAATTCACGTGAGATTGCTAGTTTTTACGTCCAAAGAGGGTAGTATACTTTTTTTTTAAAAGAAAAAATTGAACTAAATTAATTCATAAAATTTAAGAATGAAAGGCATATCCGGTCCGCGCTGGCTTCCGATACCGTGAAATCTCCGCTGCTCTACCGGCTTACGTGGAAATAAACGGACGTCGTTGTACCTATCAGCACAAAATTGGAGCGCCAGCCGGCGGAACATGATATACGTGGGATATACGTACGTGGTATACACGGTGTGTATACATCTATCATCAGTCCGTCATGAGTCACCGGCGTCCCGAGGGCACGGCTGTATATGCCGACTCCCGAGTTCATGTGTATCCGCACGCGCCTTATTTGTTTATCGAGCGTGCGGGCCCACTGACAGAATCTCTTTTTCGTAAAGGCAATATGCTGAGCTGGCGACGGGAACCGAGTGTACACCTGTTTGGCTGTTATTGGCCTCTTCCGTACGGGTGGGGCCCAGTTGTAACTTGTAGCGGCTTCCTCTTCTTTACCCTGCCATTTTCGCGGCAAGTGACGGGAATGTTTTTGTTTGTTTGTTGCGGCCAAAAGTTGCGTCGGCTTTATTTTCCGATAGAGAAAGAGCAAAAAGAGTGGGTGGGGCACCCCTACTCTTTTGAAGATGTTCCGCGTTATTTCGACGCAAAGTACCTATTTAATGTGGAGGCCTCTACCGTTGATGAAACTGGTCCCTTTTTTGGGCACTATTTGTTAGGTTTTGGCAAGTTACGCCCCATTCTAGATGAATTAGTAATTACCTAGTTGTTTCTTGTTTGTGTTACAACTAGCAATTGCAAATGAGTTGCAAGTTATGCCGGAGAGGGCTTGAATTTTATGTGTATAATATGGTTTGGATGTAAAATATATTCTATGATCTATGATAGATGTTTGAGCGAAAAACATAAGTTACATTTTGCTAAACAGTTCACATGTCTTTATGTAAGGTTCCACATTATGCATACATGTCTATCAAAACATTTGCAACTATATCTAACAAAATTCCTCTATATTTTGGCATAGGTTGGGAGTAATTTGGCAAATTTAAACTAATTGGGTTGGAGCCCTGTTTGTTGCATATGGTGAAACAAGGCAAGAAGTATGCAAGCAAATGTAAACAAGAAACCACTCTCTATACCTGAGCGGTGCAAGCGGTTGCAAAAGTTGACGAATATGTACAACGGGAGTAGAATCGGATGGATACGAACACAAAGATGGAAGCCTCGTTTATAAGAAGCGTGGAGACGCTCTTCCACTACAACATCTTGGGTATCATTGGCAGGTTTCTTAATCTCATCTACCTATCAAACATAAAATTCCCTAGAGATATGTCATCTCATGGAATGAAGTGATTGAAGGATACTGACAAAATGGGATTGTTGTCTAAGCTTTGGGAACATTTAAATGCCAAAATATGAACTTTTGTAAATAAACGCCAAGTGTTCAACCAAATGATACAACATGTTATCTTTTAAATGAATATCATAATTGTATCTTACAGAAGACATGGTCATCGTCAAGAGACATTGTGATTGTTTCATCAAATAAAACAACTATATATTCACCCCGATCAACTCACCTATACCAACATACGTGTGGCCCATAACAAAATACGAGGTTTATAGCAACGTACGAACATCCATCAAGGCATAGTAGGCAATGTTTTTTTTTTGTTGGAAGTTACTATATTGTCCTCTCCCCATCACACAAACTTAAAATAGAAAAATTACAACTCCAATAAACTAAACATTGTTATCCTCTCCGGCATAAATTGCAACTCATTTAGAACTGCATCGGATTCTTCAGAAAGTAATTGAATTCCAGAGAAAATGCTTTGGCTCTTAATTAACATTGCTTCTTCACACGATCTGACAAAAATTTCTCGGTGGATACATGATCTCCAAAGATTTGGTTCTGTTTTTTGTTAGATGGAATCATTGAAATAGTCTCCCGTGGCCCTGAATGTCTAGTGTGCGCCATCTGTGAGAGCCCTTTTGAAAGGGGCTAACGGATCAAACTACCACATATCCTTAAAATCTGGTCTTTTTGGGACAAGGCTCTTCAAGACACACAGTGCCTTCCCTTCCAAAGTTTCTCAAGTGGCTCGCAAAAAATAGAACCCGTATTGTTATGCAAGACAGCGCTGCGGGGTCATATGCCACAACCCTAGCAGAATTGGCCCAGTCTGTGAAGTCCCTAGATGTTATCAATAGAGACATCGATAAGCTCTCTTAGTACATAACCAATAAGGTTTTTTTTAATTTCCTTGTTAATCCAATCATACCAGACGAGAAGAACAAGGGTATTCTCGAAGACATTACAAATGATGCCAAGTTTCAGCCTTATACATTAAATTTTCTCTACATTCTTATTGACAAGAAAAGGATTGACCTGATTGGTGAGATTTTCAAAGAGTTTGAGACTGTCTGCAACAAACTGACCAACATAGAGTTGGTAGTTGTGTCTTCTGTAGTCAAGCTTGAGAATCAGATTTCTCTTTGTCCTTCACAAAATCAATGCAATGTTTTTTGTCGATTTAAGTCATATCTTCTGCTAGAGTGTTTCCATAATGGCTTGCAAAAATCTGTTAGGCCACAATTCATCTATTGTTGCCCTGCACTCTTCCTCTAACAGAGGAGTTCGAGATTCTTCTACATGAGCGACACCTTTGTCAATAATAACCTGATCATGCCTTGCTTTCTTCAAGTACTTTTGCAATAATGCGTACAAGTTTTGAGCACTCAAACTAAGGGCAAAATAATGTTCCGCCACACTCCACAAGTCCATGTTTCCATTACTGGGCTCTCCTTCACGGCACAGGTCAGGGAAGTAAGGAAATAGATTTCACTCATGATGGTCTCAGGCCGGCCACTCCCAAAAGCAAGGGCACCAAAGAATGGTTATTACCAAGTCTAAAATTTCATTTAAGGGATGTGGAGTCGGAGATGAATATCTAAAATAGTAAATATCTAGGACTAAAAATATATAAAATCTGGCAACTTGTAAAGTTAAGCCACCAGAATTTGACACTTTCCAGCAATGCCTTCTTCAAAGTAAACGCATAGGAAATTATAATAAATTAGACTAAAATGAATATTTTAGGCATAGGAAATTATAATGTTGGGAAGAAATATGAATTTTAAGCGACACACACACGCGTAAATCATGTTTACGATTACAGGTATAATTGAATCAAGTTTTTTGGATAAAGTTTTGTAGATATTTATTTCAATCGATGTTTCAGAGTAGATTTCTTATCCTGATGATGGATCATGAGAGATGATCTGAAACATCGGTTGAAATAAATAGTCACATGATTTTATCGAAAAAACTTGATACAATCTTATGGATTGTAAAAGCATCAAATCTATTATCCAAGTATAATTGTTAGAATTAGGTATTATAGAGTATATTTAGATGGTAAGGTAAAGTAGATCTACATAATTCAACACAAACAAGGTGTAGACACCTAAATTTGGTGATTAAGCATTTGATATTGGTAATTTATCGTATATCCCTTAGTCATGACTTGCACACACCAACATAGGTTAAAGATATTATCTTACTCTTTCCTAAGGCTTGCAAATTATCCTATTACGCTGCTCAAAAACCTACACAACCAATCACATTGCTCATATATGTCTTATACCTCATGTAAGGCTCTTCGAGATCTCCACTTACAATATTTTATCATCCTAAACAATAATGTACCGTCTAGATAGAACTGTCATATGGCTTTGTCCCCTGAGTTATGGCTTTGTCTTATGTGGACCAATGATCAATTTTTTTTTATGTTTATCTATATTAATCTCCTAGGTCAGCCTTAATGTTGAATCATGTTATATGGAATGCTATAAATACAAGTTAATCATACTCATTTACTCACATATGACACTCACTTATCATTCTCAAGAGCTCTTATAACAATATGTATCAAATCTCAAACCAAGGCCCTAATCTTCCCTAATTCAAGAGAAGGCATTAAGAGCAATCTATAAGCAAGTTCGAAGCACTCAAAACCAAGTTAAGAGCAGACCTAGCCAAGTCAATATCCTCTTTAAATCAAGTCAAGTCAAGTCAAAAGCACTATCAAGAACCTACAAATAAGCACTATAAAGGGTCACTTTAGCAAATATCAATCTACAAACATTTGCATTCAACATTCAAGAGAGTAAATCTATATCATATCTAGCTAGCCTACTATTTGTATTAGAAAAGCTAAGTGGATCTCTCATTTAGTGTTTTTATATATTTAACATGTGCATGATTGATAAAATCATTCTCAATATTTTTTGTATATTTAGATCTATATGTGAATGTTTAATTGAATAATATGAATATATGTCATTTAGAGATTCCAATCCTAAATTAGGGGTATTAATGCACCTTTCTAATGTTAGGGTCAAGAATCATTCAATGAACTTCTTTATTGATCTTACACTTTAGACTTTTCAACCCCTAGGGTTTGGCCTTGTATATCCTTGACCTAGTTTCTTGTGGGATGAAGCTCATATATGACTCTTAAATCTAAATCATCAAATACAATGCCTACCCTATCCAAATCTTATAATACCCATGTCATGCATTTTTTATACTTATAACAATAATCAATCCTCTAGGTCTACAAATAATGATATCTATATGTATGAGAATAAATGTGATAGTAAGGACCATAGCTATGATTATTACGATGAAATCCATAGCAAGAAAGAAGTAATCAAACCTTTATCCACTTGTCCCTTGCCTTATAATTACAATTAGCAAGTGGCGAAAAATCCTTTCCACACCCTCTTGGTGGGTTCATCATAACCATCACTATTGAGCCCTCTCGAGGATAGGTTAGTCAAAGATAATCCCAACCAAAATCCTAAACCTAATGATTTTATTGAAACAAATGAGTGATTTTTTTAGAATTCCTTAATCTTAATCATTATCATTTGATTATTTATTATACATACATAGAGATGAAGTCAACATGATGTCTACCTCTAATCTACCTACAACTCAAATGGAAATTCCTTTCCAAAATCTCAATCCTACATCTAATTTGGTGAAATAATTTTTCGTGTTGCAAATAATGTGTTTCCACCAATGTTGACAGGGCTACACCCCTCCTTCTTGTGTATGGGGAGGATCCCATTATTGAAAGTAAACTACCCTAATTCTATCTAAATGTTGTGGGGTGACCAAATAGGTTGGGGATCACACAGACACACTTCGCTGAACCTATGGTAAAGTGCTTGTATGGAGTACAAGGGAGGAATTTACAATGATGAGGGGTGAAAGGGAGAAGTTAGGAAAGAGAAGTTTATTGTTATGAGTAGACACTAGTAGAGTTCACACACAATAACCGAAGTAGATTCACATTCAATTAGAGGAAAAAAAAATGCAATTAGCGAGACTAATAAACTAGAGACACGTGGTTCTTTATATTCATCAATCAAGGATACAAAGCTCCTTCTTGATCACTATGTTTGCAAAGTGCAGAAAAGAGAGAGAATTAAAGAAAACATGAGAAAAGGAAATGGAAGAAATATAGATTTTATTTCTTGTGTTAGTGATATAAAGCTCAACATCCAAACCACAATCCACAATTGTTATAGAAAAGAAAACTTTCAAAATCTAGGATTTAGGATTTCAGGATCCTTTAGAATGGAGTAGCCACCCTATTTTGTAGCATTGTAGATCACCTCTTCATTTACCCGTCAAATGACTCTTCATGTTCTCATTGAACTTTTGACTTTACATCTTCCTAGGAAGTGAGGAAAATAATTTCCATTTTTATGAATCAAAGGGAATTCTACAATGCAACTTTAGAAATTCATTTAAGTGAATGAGATAAATCACCATGATTACGTACAATGAAGAATTAGAAAGGGGGAGAGAAGAAAGAAGGATAAGGAGAGGAGAGGGAATAAGTAGGAAGGAGTTGACATATCTGATGAAGAAGCTCCTTATGACGAAGAACTTGTTGATTCATGATCCTCAAGGAAGAGTTCCTAGAGCAGGCTTATGTTCATTGAATTCCTTATTGAATTGAGCTACCGCAAGTGTCAACTTGTCCACATCTGGAATGTAAATACAACTCAACACCTTGATCCATGCCTTTGGAACATAATTTATCTTCTTGCACTGATCATACCATCCTTTGAGATCTCTTGTAATCTCAGAGATACATCCTTTTATTTTCGCTAAGGATTCTAAGGTCCTCATTGAAGGAGATAGAGTCATCTGCTTCTTTCTCAACCAACTTTTGGAAGGAAACAATGAGTTCTTCTGATGATGAATTCTCAGCGAGTGGATGGAACTCAAGTTTATGAACACATTTGTAGACCTCATTCAAGATCTCAAAAGCATGTTGCCCAAAAGATTCAAATTTAGATATGGCATATGTTATCATACTGTATCTTTCATCTATGATATGGACCCAAACTCGATACCAACTGATGCAAACACATTCTTTCTCATGAGGGTGTGAGATTCGAAGGATTTCATCTCAGGCACAAGTGGTAACACCTCATCCCAGTGGATCTTCTCTTTTTCAATCTCCTCCTTCACTTTCTTCACTTCTGAGAAAGTGGCAATAATGTACTTGATTAGAGAGATGACCTATAGAAACACTATCTTTCCTTTCTCGATGATCTTCTCAATCCACTTCTCATTAGCCTTCTCCTACATCATATAACCATGTGCTCTCTTGATCACCTCAGGGTCAAGATTAGTGATTGGAGGAATATTTTCCATGGGGAGAGAAGATTGTGAAACGGGCTCTAATAAGGGTTGAATGTGAGCACTAAGAGTTTTTACTTGTTCCTCCAATTTCTCAATTGTTTGCCTATACTCTTCATTCTGAGCAAGGAGGTGGGAAGAGGATTCCTTAAACAAATGAGAATCACCCTCGTGAAAATATTGACCCAATGATAAGTGGATCAAATCATATTTTAATGGATTCATCTCATCTATAGGATTTTTATTATTAGGCCTAGCAACTTCTACATATTGGTTACCTAAGGTGCCACTGAAGAAGTGAGAAGTTGTCTATGCCTTCTTCCTTCGCTTAGATTTAAAATTTCTTAGCATAGCTTCAAGATTAGGAATGATATCTTGATGAATTTTTCTTAGCTCACTTTTGAGCATTTATTGAATCCATGGGAATGGGTCTTTAGGAGTTAACGTGATGTTTCTTTCCAGAGAACTTTCAAGAGCTTGATGCAAGATCACTTCTTGTTCATCGTGGGGAAGCTCTGCCATTAGGGAAGATATACCTAGATGTCCCTGAAAAGATGGAGTATGTAATGGATCACTCATATGACTTGAATAACTTTATTGAATTGGCTATCTCATTCCTCTCATCCATCTCACTTAGCCCATTGATCTCATTTGGCTTATCTAGCTCACTTCAACCAACTCACCTTGGCTCACTTTAACCATCTCACCTCAACCAGCTCACCTCGGAGAGATGATGATGGCTCCAAATTTACCTATGAGTTATGATGAACTCGTTAGCTTGAATTATAATGGATATTTTTGAATATTTTCAAATTCTTTCAGATTGTACAATGTCCCTGACGTTCACCTGTTGCGCCCTGTTATGTCCTTTCTCACTCCTTGACACAATTGTGACCATGATGATGCTTCGGGATCCCTGTGAAGAGAAAAATTAATTGATTGAGATTTTGAAAATCCTTACAATCATGTGAGGATAGAAAAAAGTAGTGAGATGAGTGAAATCAAACCTAATTGCAATTTTTGGCATAAAAAACTGAGACTTTCTATTTTTAGCATATAGGACTAGGACCTGCTATTTTGGGATATTTTTCCTTTTGCTCAAATTTATTCATTTGAATCCCATGGAACACTCAATTAAACTTCATTGATTATTTTTTATTATTTTTATAAAGTTTCTATTTTAGCAGGTTACTTTTTTCGAACCTACTATTTTGGGAAAATTGTAATTTTGTCCTGCATGTTGTTTTACATTGTTTCCGGATGAGTTAAGTGGTCAGAGTTTGAAATTTGAAGGAATTATTATTTTTATCATGTGAATGGGCATGTCATATGATATTGTTATTAAGTGGTTATTTTGGCCTTGGTTTGCATCGAAAACATCATTTTCAAATTTGGATCCTCATTACGATCTCGTGTTCCAATTTTTGTTGTGTTCAGCCATCTGAAACTCTTATAAATCAAAAAAGAAAAATTATAGGGAAATGGTTTTAGGTATGAAGATATTATGGTAGAAAAATGGGAAATGGTTTTATTAAAGGATTCTCCGAGTTACAATGATCTCAGGGATGTTTAAAAAGATAAAAAACATTTTAAACCCTTGGTACAATCAATTTTTTGGTTTGTTGGCAATGAGGAAAAGCTTTGTTCTTGCAATCATGGATGTCCTGGAACAAGTGGATTTTTTTTAGGTATTTTGAGGTTTTTTATCTTCAGTAATGGTAGAAAGTTTGAATTTGAGGGATAAATAGGCTTCCAGGTAAGTTCTTTGTGTTTTATAACAACCCGACAGTTAGTTTTTTGTACAGATGAAGTAGAAGCACTTGGTTTGAAAGATAGGGTTTTCAATTATTTTCTTAGGGTTAATTTTTCTATCCCTTTGGGAATGGAGAAAATAGGGGCAAGAAAATGTGCCCTCACTTGGGCTTTCCACTTGTGAATTTTAGATTGCACGATGGGGGAATGGAGAAAATGAGCATTTAATACTTGAGGGGATGAGATTGGGTCGTGTGGAAAACCTTGATAGGGGCTAGAGTGGATGAATTTTTTTGTCCCCTATATCCCCTTGGGAATAGGGACAAGAGGGATTACCTAGGCTTGACAAGTGGTGGCACGATATTAGATGAGGAGGGGATGAGGAAAGGCTTGTTTTACCACTGAGTCGCTGGAAAAATGTTGAATGAAAAACCAGAGCAGGGGCTAGAGTGGGGTGATTTTTGTGTCCCCTCTATCCCCTTTGAAAAGAGGACAAGAGGAGAAATAAATTTTTCCCTCACCCTGTGGTGACAAGTGTCACCTTCATGCTACGAGATGTGAGGAGAGAGATATGCTAGATAAGCCATCTGAAATGCTTGTCTTGGTCATGTGAAGAACTTGGAGAAAGGGTTGAGGTGGGGTAAAAAAATTTGTCTCCTTGGGAATGGGGACAAGAGGGACACAAAATTGTTCCTCAACCTAGAGGTGACAAGTGTCCTCACTTAAAAATGACTAAATATGAGAAATGTACCTTACGAGAGAGAGAACTTGTCAACGAGATTGTCGAAGCTCCAAGAGGTATTTTTTTATGAATTATTATATGATTTTGACTTCCAAGAGAATTATAAGAATAATGGGATGGGAATAATCCTTCAATTATTCATGCAACTCCCTGAAATGGCTCCTTTTTCTTCAGGACAACAAGGTGTACTTACACATATTGAGTTTCCCTGAGAGATGATTGAGTCTTGTAAAAGATTTGAAACTTCCATCATCTAGAGGGTTCAGCCAAATGGCTATTCACAATTCCTATTTTTTTTCCTTCCAACTCCATACATAACTCCCAAAATCATCTAATGAAGATTGTGCTCTGTTTTACACTTTATACTCCTTGCCCCTTAGAAACCCGTTGTTACACAGATTATCCCTAAACCTCCAAGACTTCCATAAATCTTCCTAAATCACTTCCAACATCTTCATAGATCTCTTATACCACCTCTGAATGATTATAGGCTTTCATATCCCTCCTGAAGGATTCACACCAGACCTAAAAAGGCCAATATTAGCTTTTCAAATTTGATTGAAGAACTAGCAATTGGAAGTACTTCATTATATGATATGAATGACATTTTTATCTTATTTCAAAATTATAGAAATATTATTCAAAACATGAGGGGGACCTATAAGGTTGGGATAATTATGATAAAAAAATATGAAGAGGGGTTCAGGTAGACTCAGGAGTAAATTTTCACATTTGGGTCTAGTTATCATGCTTGAAAGTTTGAATTTTTCAAGTTACACATTTGCATGACAATAATCCACTATGCTTACATTGGTATTAGGAAACCTCATGTTACTAAACAAATTATTACATTTTTCTACTTACTTTTACTACTATTCCACCCCCTCTTGCACACATGCATGGACTCTTGCATACCTCATTTTTTACACATTCCCTCATGTAGGGTATTCATGATATGTAAGCTAAGGTGTTACAGTTAGAGTAGGTTGTGTCTAGAACCTATAATGCCCTATATTCCCACACTCTACTTCATAATCCATTAGCACTGGAGGTGTCTTCATATCCTTTATTGATGGGTTTTGTTATCATAAGCTTATAATTTATGAAGTTGAATGATATCTTGAACAACTTCTTTTCTCCTTCCATACAACATGTCTAGATTATACCTATAATGAAAATCTTATCACTAAGATATTATTAAAAAGTACCAAGGGTTATACAATCCACATGAGCTCTCAGAGAAAGACTAACTGATCCATAGGGATCCAGAAAAACACACCACTTCATCATTTCCATCAGCACTAAGAAGGAGAAACAAGAAAAGTAAATAAAATGAGGTAAACAGAGGTTCTGGAAGGAACCACCGCTTTGTGCAGGGTGGCAGTTTCAGAACTACCACCTTGCAAGGTAGCAGTCCTGAAACCACCACCCAGCCAGAGCGGTGGTCCTGAGACCATTTGTCTGCTCAAGGCTGCGGTCTTGATACTTTTGAACAGAAAAGAAGAATGGAACGTGAATGGACGTGAATTTGAAGCACCCAACATTCTCTCTTCCCTTCCACGCCCTTTCACATTCTCCAGTGCATGGGAGGACATGTGAAGGCCTATAAATGCATGAAGAACAAGAGAATATTCATTTGAAGATCCAGAGAGATCGAGAAGTAGAGTTTAATGAGAGCAGTGAGCAAGATCTTCAGTGCTAGAATGGAATTGTAGGAGCAAGGTGTAGAAACAGAGCAAGCAAGTAATTGGAGAGAAGCTTTACATTGTTGCTTCTTTTCATACTTATTATAATCAGTAATTGTCTATACCAGACCAATAAAAGTGGGAAGAAAGAGCAGTTGCCCTTCTTGACTGGTTTTCCTCCATTAGAGGTTTCCAGGATAAAATTGTTGGTATTGAAGTTTGAATTATTTCCTTCTTTGCAATTTCCTTTCTATAGCACTAGATAATCAGTCATGAAGCTCTAATTTTCAATCAAATCTGTCATTTTCCAAAGTTTAAAGTAGAACAACATAGTTGTGTGATTTGTAGAGTTCCAAAGTAGAAGTTTACGGATCATTTTGGTATCATAGTTGATTATGTATCTAGGACTATGGTATTTGAATCTTTCTTATGATTTTGTATGATAGTGATAAGGTCCAAAGGTGAGGAATTTTTACCTTGTGAGCTAGATATTTCTACGAAGAAGTGGAAACAAAGAGTTCGAGCTCAAATGGAGGAATAGAACTTGTCTGTAGAGTCGAGATGCTAGAGACCATGATGGATAGATTGCATAGAAAACAAGAAGACCTTTCAGATCTGCAAAAGATGGCTTCAGTTAATAAAGATTCTATGGACTCGGTGGTTTGAGCACTAGCCAAAAAAATTGGTATTAGAAAGAGCCACGAAGAGGAAGAATGGGAAGAGCATGAAGAGACACCAATTGTAAGCGAGAAGGTAAAATATGCACATACACCTTTTAAAGTTGAAACAAAAGTGGAAATAAAGAATTTTGAAGGACAATTAGATGTAAAATTACTGGATAAATAGCTAAAACAATTGGAAGTCTACTTTAGTGTGCATAATGTCACTGAGGCACAAAGGGTCACCTTTATACGTCTCAAAATGGAGGTCATGCTCTACTTTGGTGGGAAACCCTTCTAGCCACTTCTAAGAAGAAGAAACGTCCTATTGTCAGTACTTAGAAAGGTTTTTAAGAATTGATAAGAGCTAACTTCTATCCTATTGGCCATAAGACTGACATGATGATTGAGTGGTAGTACTTTAGACAGGGCAGCAGTCAAAGCGTGCAAGACTAAACTACGGAATTTTGGAGACAAGCCATGTTTCTTAATGTGGACTTGGAGGATGAGGACATTCTGACCAAGTATTTAGGAGGACTTCACACTCACCTTCAGAGCAAGGTAATCTCCACAAAGCCCAAGGATATCAATGAAGCTTGTGTACAAGCATACTACATTTATGATGAGAAGAAGCAAGGAGAAATAGAGCCAAAGGCAGACCGGTCATCAGAACAACAAGACAAAGAACAAGGGAAGACAAGTAGTAGAGGTAAATGGAAAGGTAAACATACTGCTACTACTTTGCATACTTGTAAATATCCTAAGAATTTTTGTACTAATTGTGATGTAAATAGACATACTGACGTCACATGTTGGAAGTTACATCCAGAATTGCACCCAAAGCACCGAACCAAGGATTCTAAGAAATCCATGGCCACTGTGAAGAAAGAAAGAGAGGTGGAGATTGAGGATGATTCAGATGTAGATGAGAGGCTGGGATGCATGGCCACTAAGATGTATGGGGCAGCAGAAGAAGAAGAGATGAGTAAGCTATTTCAAATCAGAATCTAAATCAAGAAGACTAAGGTAAACGCTTTAGTAGATTCTAGTTCTCAGTCAAATTTGATTTCTATTGTGGTTGTAGAACAGCTTGGTGTAGAGACTTCCACACATCCACATCCATACCCAATGGGATGGGTGAAGAAGGGTGTAGAAATACAAGTTACAAGGAAGTGTAAGTTTCAGTTTGGGATAAATACCCAATACATAGATGTATTAGAGGTTGATATTATTCCACTTGATGCATTTGATGTTGTCTTTGAAAGTCCTTACTTGTATCCCAGGGATGTTGTGTTCACAAAGAGGGAGAACCGGTATAGATGGATCAAGGAAAAAGTCAATTTTAACATCGAGGAACACCAAGGAAAATCAAAGAAAGCTATGGTAAGTGTTAACCAAGAACCAAGACTTATTCGGGAAAATTGTCAATTTTATTTGCTTTCATTGGAACAAAAAACAAAATGGGCATGAGAGCATGGATATATCTGACCAGAGGATGGAGAATTTTGATAGAACTTGTCATTTTTTATAGAAGAATCCACCACAGGAACTTCTCATTTAAGGAGCAAAACAAACTTCCGCTATGCAGTCACTGTATCTACCTACAGATTCACTGGACCTGACCGTGGGACAACAAGAAGAAGAGGAGATACAAGGAACAGTGGGGACTAAAGAAACAATGAACTTGGAGAGGATTCATCCAATCCATCTCAAGAAACAAAGACATACAAGGAATAAACCACTACAGTATGGGACCTTCGCCATACTTGAGCAGGTTGGAGAAGAAACCTTCAGGCCATACTTCATGTAGATGCACGCGATAGTAAGCTGCAAGAGCTCGTATCCATGAATGCCATCTATGCATTACAAAGAAGGAAAGGTACAGAAGTAACCTTCTAAAGAGGATTGTACTTGAGGTAACTCAGAGGAGGATGTAGCACTGGAACAAAAAACCAGAGATCCACATGAGTCTTGGCAGATTGGACTAGAGAAGACAAAAAGGCAGACCCAACAGTACTTGAATGAGCATGAGGGGGAGTCGATTCCTCTACCACTCCCCCACTAAGCTTTTGTGGGACCAAAAGCCTCCTAATTAGGGGAGGTATGATCCATAGGGATCCAGAAAAATGCACCACTTCATCATTTCCATCAACACCAAGTAGGAGAAACAAGAAAAGTAAATAAAATGAGGTAAACGGATGTTCTAAAAGGAACCACTGCTCTGTGTAGAGTGGAGGTTTTAGAACCACCACCCTGTAGGGTGGTAGTCCTGAAACCACCACCCAACTAAGGCGGTAGTTCTAAGACCACCGGTCTTCTCAGGGTGGCGGTCCTGATACTTTCGAACAGAAAAGAAGAATGAAACACGAATGGATGTGAATTTAAAGCACCCAGCCGTGTCTCTTCCCTTCCATGCCCTTTCACATTCTCCAGTGCACTAGAGGACATGTGAAGGCTTATAAATGCATGAAAGGAACAAGATAATATTCATTTGAAGATCCAAAGAGATCAAGAAGCAGAGTTTAATGAGAGCAGTGAGCAAGATCTTCAGTGCTGGAATGGAATTGCAGGAGGAAGGTGTAGAAATAGAGCAAGCAAGTAATTGGAGAGAAGGTTTACATTGTTGCTTCTTTTCATACTTATTGTAATATCTAATTGTCTATACTAGACCAATAAAAGTGGGAAGAAAGAGCAATTACCCTTCCCAACTAGTTTTCCTCCATTAGAGGTTTCCAGGATAAAATTGTTGGTGTTGAAGTTTGAATTATTTCCTTCTTTACAATTTCCTTTCTATAACAGTAGATAATCAATCATGAAGCTCTAATTTTCAAGAAAATCTGTCATTTTCCAAAGTTGAAAGTAGAACACTGTAGTTGTGTGATTCGTAGAGTTCCAAAGTAGAAGTTTATGGATCACTAACCCATTTCACCATTCAAAGAAGGATTTATAAAAAAATCTATTTTTTAGAAAGTCTTGAAATCTTATTTTAGCAGGGTTTTATAACTTTGGTATTTTGCATTTTTAATGTTATTCAAATAATTTATGGGATTCATATAGTATGGTGACAACATATTCTATTTTCATAAATTTTTATTTTCAAGTTCACTCTATTATCTTTCCAATGGATCGTGTGGTTCATCAATCGGGTCAATGGGCTAGGAGATATGAACCCAACAAGGAGCACTTAAAAATAATAATATGATATTCATGTTTTGTCCTCTTTTTCTCATTCAAATTCACCCCAAATGTGGATGGATGTCATCTCCATGAAGGATGACATTTCATTTTGTATTTGGAACCCTTCATTTGACAACCTTTTGACTTCTATTTGGAACCCATCATTTGATGACATTTTGGCTTCCATTTGGAACCCTTCATTTAATATTCCTACAACCTTTCATCTTACAGATTGTTTCACTATAAATAAGATGGTTTCAAATGAATACACAAGCTTAAAAGTGTAAATTTTTGTAGACATAAGTTGCAGATTGCAAGTTTTCAAGTTTAGAGGAATAAATCTCTCATATATAGATTTTTCCCATTTGTATTCATATTCATTTGTAGATAATTGTGAGACATACTTCTCTCTTACAGAGTTTTCCCATTCTACATCCTTTCTCAAGTTGAAAGAGATTTGGCATACATCTCTCCTATAGAGTTTTCCCACTTTGTATACATATTTAATGAAGTTACATGCTCAAATTGGTCTACAGCCGTTAGTTCTCCTCCCTCAAAAATGCATTTTCTACAAGGTGTGATTCATGCTTATTTATTGGAGATAGAAATAGACCCACATCTTAAATTATGCCCTCTTCTCATTTTTCTAGCTACCTTTTCCCATCATTTTCAAAACCTGTAAAACTTTGAAAAGTTCATTTTCCCATTGTGATATCATTAATCTAAATTATTTTTGGAATTGAGTGGATAGCTAATGGTGGCATTTAATGTGTTATGGAAATACATTCATAATAAAGTAGATGAAATTATAGAAGCAATGAACTATAATACAGAAATAAAAATGTAATTGTAAAAGTAAGATCATGAAATAAATGATGAATATATAGAAAATTATTTCTCATTTTGGAAGCCACATTATGGATTTATTGCTCCAAGTAGAGGAAAATATGCAACAAATTTATCCATAATTTATAGACTCAACTTAGAGAAAAATAAACTTTTGTGAAGAAATTCAACAAAATCTTGTCATCTCGTAAGGTTAATTTAAATAGTTGAAAGAAAAGAAGAAGAGTGATGTAGATACACATACAACAATAGAGGAAAGCATGGCATGTTGTTTTATTCAACATAGTTTGATAATTCTCCATATGTGATTGGTAGTTTTGAAAAGCACACAAAAGCTATTAGTTTCAAGATGTTGAATAAAATGGGGTATAATGGACATGGCCTTGGAAAATATGGAAAAGGAATTCAAGAACCTATCAAAGTAAAAAATAGACCCAATAATTTGGCTCTCAAATACACTGGAGAATCATCTCAACCCACCATGGGTACCACATTAAAGAAAACATGCAACTACAATACTCTTCTCAAAATTGGTGTGAACCTTGTATTCATGCATATGGAAGGTATTTGATTCATATTTGATTCATAATGTAATTTTTAATCATTGTGGCAAAAAAGGTCACGATTTTTCTCATTTTTAGAATCTCCATCCTTTTATATTTTTGGTAAACCATGACATTTTTACATGTTATTTCACTAATATCCCTACACATAGGTATCTCATAATAGTAAACATAAATTTTGGGTGGGCCACCCAACTCAAGTGGAAGGAGATCACTTCTATACTAGAAAATTCCTATGTACATTAGAGGTCAATCATATAATTAGTGGGACCCAATACTTCTCAAGGAAGGGTGAATGATGCGCATGATCCCTCAGAGCAAGATTGACTCATGTCACCATTGAGATAAGGATTTATAAAAAAAGTTTATTTTTAGAAAGTATTGAAATCTATTTTTAGCTGGTTTTGATAGCTTTGGTATTTTACATTTTTCAAGGTTCTTAAAAACATTGATGGGATTAATAAATTATGATTATAGTATAGTTTATTTTAATAGATTCTATTTTCAATTTTACTATGTTATGTTTCCAATGAATCATGTAGTTTTCCAATCGAGTCAACAGGCTAGAAGATATGGCCTCGATAAGGAGCACTTAAAAACAATAATATAATATTTTGATTTTTCCTCTTTTTCCCATTGAAATTCACCTTGAATGTGGATTAATTTCATCTTCACAAAGGATGATGATGAGCCCAAAAAATGGCCCATTTTATACAAGATTTGACATTCTTTTTCCTTGCACATATAAAGTGGATCTAACTATAATTTCTAAATGTATGGTTTATTTAGGATAAAATAGAGAGTATATATCATGGTTATTTCTTTATAATTCATTTTTATCTTTTTGTTAGATATTTATAATGATTATTGGGAAAAATATGTCAATTTGTGCATATGCAGTCCATACTTTGCTATAATTGTTGATTAAGGGATTTTGAGCACTAAACACTAGCTACATCCATCCTTGGTGGATCTTCAAAATATTTCATATCCTATCTAAAGATTTTTATTTCAACACTTCATTAGCTCCAGAGGTTCCTTGACTAGCTCCAATAATGTTCAACAATTCTATGAGAGGCTCCTTAGTACAAGTTTGGAGAAAAGTGAAAAATAGTTATCAAGAATATACCCAAACTAAAATATAATTACATATTCAGTTTCCTCTTGAAAAATTATGCAAGTTCAAAAATAAAATCATCTTTATTCAATTTCATATGCAAATGTTATAGTCATTTTAGTTTGGCTTCGAAGTCTACCATTCTACCTTCATAGTCTACCATTCTGGCTTCAGAGTCTATCATTCTGGCTTCAGAGTCTACCATTCTGGCTTCAGAGTACCAGTTTGGATTTGGAGTCTACCATTATAGTTTCGGAGTTAAAAATTATAGCTTCGGAGTTTAACATTATAGCTTTGGAGTTGGACATTAGAGCTCCGGACATGAATACTAGAGTTACAAAGATGAACATAACTCCAAGAGTGGTTTGAGAAGCGTTGCTATCATTTTTGGAAGTCATTTCTAAAAATAGTTATTTCCATAAGTGTTTTATTGTTTGTAAAATAAAGAAGAATCAATATTCATTTTGATTCTCAACAATAAAATAAGAGAGTCGAATTATTAGTTAGAGTTAGATAAGATCTCTCCATATTTTGTGGAGATTTATGTTTTCAGATAGATTGAAATATTAGTTGATAAGATTTGATTAAAATGTATGCCTTAAAATAAGGAGTGGGTTGAAAGCATGAAATTATAAATGCAACCTTCCACACCAAAGAATGTAATCTCCATTTTTTATTAATTCATTCTGAGGTTCCATTCCATCCAATTTGTAAATATGTCTTGACTAAAATCGTCTTATGAGGAGTGAGATGGCCACTCATTCCAAGGAAGAGAGATCTATATTTTTTTTATATTTTTACATTTTATAATTATATGTTTGTTGTCTTTTTCTTTGTACCGTTGTAATTATTCCCTTTGGTGTGCAATTTTTTGTGAACATGCAGGTGTATTATGTGTTATCCTTTCTTTCTAATTCAACAATTTCCGTTCCTTGCAAGTTTTATTTCCTTTCCTACAAGCATGATATTTAATTTCATGCAATTGTGTTTCAATTCCTACAAGTGTGTTTCCAATTCATGAAAAAAAAATTCTTAATTCACGTAAGTGTGTTTCTAATTACTGCAAGTGTGCTTTTTTAATTTCCACAAGTGTGGATTTTGGGTAGAGGGGACAGTTGGAAAATATATCTTTCTCCTATTTCATAATTCCTTTAGACACCATCCCTAGATTGACATTATTTTAATTAAGAAGATTGACGACCCTCATCAAATGAATTTTTGAATTCCATTTGGAACCCTTCATTTGATGACCTTTTAGCTTCCATTTTGAACAATTCATTTACTATTCTTACATCCTTTCATCTTCTATGTTGTTTCAATATAAATAAGATGGTTTCAAATGAAGACACAAATATGAAATTTGAAACTATTTCTAGACATAAATTGTAGGTTTGCAAGCTTGGAAGTTTGGAGGTATACATCTCTCATATATAGAATTTTCCCATTTGTATACATCTTCATTTACATATAATTGTGAGGCATACATCTCTCCTATAGAGTTTTCCAACTTTTTTATACATATTTGATGACGTTATTTTATTTCTTACAATTACAATTTAATTTTTGTAATATAGTTCATTACTTCTACAATTTTAACTATCTTATTATGAATGTATTTTCATAACACATTAAATTCCACCATTAGTGTGTTTTTCCACCATTTTCTTAAATTAATTCAGATCATTATGCCTATAATGATCATATGACCTCCCCTTTTAATGTTTCACAACCTTCAATCCTCTAGAAGATCAATTTTAGATCACTTATCAATCAATATTGGTGAAAATGTCTCTTACTCTCAAATTTCCAAAGTAAAGAAAGAATATAATGAGATTTTTTAATGCCTAGGTGCTATATTACAAGACCATGCTAACTAAGATGAATAATTCAATTACAAATAATTAGTTTAGAGACCTATTCGCATAAATTTTACCAAATCCTTTACACAATTTTTTTTTTTTTTTTCAAAGTTCCAATATTTCGATGAGATATTTCATATCCTTAAGGAAGGTGTTGTCATGATAAATTGTTAGCGTGTAAAATTTAAAATTTTGGTCATGACAACCAATACCCACACTTGAAATTCCCTTTCCCAATCCATGTAAACCTTTCCTCCAGACCAATATTTCAATCTATGTCATCCTCATTTTAGTTTATGAGGAAAATAATAACATTATTTTCAAGTGTGTTTCATGTGTAGATAATTTTACCTAGCTTGGTTTTGTAAGCTACTGATATCTAAGAAAGAATCAATGCTCCTGGAGGCTTTAAAAGGTTTATTTTTGGTCTTTTTGTCACTAATGAAAATCCTCTGGAAGCATATAGGGAAGATTAAAATAATTCAAGGAGGTGTTTGGGATATCCATGAAGTTTTTTGAGGTAGTTTAGGAATATTATATGAAGATAATATTGAGGTTAGGAACAAGTTAAGCAATACCAGGTCTTTTTGGGCAAGGGCACTGGGAAATGCAATTTTCAAAAGAGTTAGTCACCTTGTTAAAAAAATTTCAAGTATCCTCGTGAAGTTTTGGGAGATCATATCCCATCCATATAGAAATCTGGAAGAACCTACTTCATGGTGCAATGATCAAGGAATAATTTTGGAGTAGCATGAAAATGCGGAAACATGTCCGTCAATGTTGTGCAAGAGTCCTTCTACAAGGTGGAACTTGTTCGAAATGTTTTATACATCCTGTGAAGATTTAGGAGATCCCTAAAAAATATTAAATGAGGTTATTTTAAATTCTCTTTAATGACCCATAAGTTTTTTTATCCTTATCTTCCATTGAAGAACTCTTCTTGTCACTCTGCTCATCGGCGCACCGCTCTAGGAAAAGACTAGAGGTATGGGTAAAAGTCACTGAAAAAACTAATTTTAAATCCTTATAAATAGGATCATGAATTCATTGTCCTGTTTTCATTCAAATTCATATATTTTTTGGCAAAAAATTCATTAAGTTTTGACTCCATGGTGAAGGAAACATTCCGAGAAGTGAGTATGAAGTGCAAACCATGCTCGAATGCAACACTTGGGTGCTTGGGACACTTTTGGTGTCCATTGCACCCTTGGTGCACTTTTGAGGTTCAATTTCACCTCATAAGTGTTCCTCACTCCTATTTGTGGATATTCCCAACTCAAAAACATAACATGAAGCCAAAAAGTGCATGTTATGGAAAAAGTGAGTGTTTTAAGTTGTGGTGGGGCCCTATTTTCCCTCCATGGTGTATTTTTAAACTCCATTTTACACCTTGGGCGTAATTTTGAGGTGAAATTTCACCCCAATAAGTGCACTATTCTCCTCATTGGTTCAAATATTTTATGTACGTGCATGTTAAGTCAAATTGAAAACATAAAAAGCTTGTGTTTCCCTATGTGCATGTCATGATTTCCTCCATCCCTCATCCCCATGGCACATTTTTCCTCCCTCCATGCACCCAATTTTTGAGGTGAAATTTCACCCAAAAGTGTTCCCAAGTGCAATAGATCTTCCATTATCCACTCCCACTCCCACTCCTCCATTTTCCCATGTGCACTCTCTCCCTCATGTTGTACCATATAAATTCCTCACCCATGCTCTCACAACTCATAAACACAAAACATGAACTTAAAAACTTAAAATAAACTCCTTATAATCAATTAAAGTGCATTTAAATTTGTTTATAACCTTTTAAACACAAGAAAAATCATTATGTGCCCTAGATGTCAAAATCTAGTTTTTTTTCATAACTTGCAAACCCCAACTTTGTTTTCCTCAAGATTTTGACTGTAGCTTCCTCATGAAAACTACCTTTTAGAAGAAATTTTAATTTCCTCCATTAATGAACTCAGATATTTTTACATCCACATGTAAGTTTCAAACCAAAATCACATTTTCTCATATCTACAAAAACGTAGCAATTGGAATCATTCAAAAATTGGAGCAAAGCCTTGAAATGCAAAATGGAAACTTCTGTAATTGATTTCATTTCCAATACGACACCTCGGAAGACCACTTTATATTTTTAGTAAGTCTCTACCATGTAGCTTACTAAAAATAGTAAGTCTGAGAAACAATTAGTTTTCAGTTCCTCAGTTCATTCCTCCAAGTGTAAAACACTCAAAAATTGACAAATTGGCAAAATTACTAAGAAATTGACACCCATGTGTGGCTTACTAAAAATATTAAATGTTCAGAACAAGCTCAAAATTGTAACACATGTTCCTCCTCTTCATGTCTCACTATTTCCAACTATTCACGAAGGTTAATTTCTTTTTTGAAGAAAATTCCCATATTTCCGGATGTGGTAAGCATAAGGTGTCTTAGATTGAGCATGCCAAATTTGGAAGGTTACTTGCAAATATCTTCCTGTCACTATGTGGTGATCATATCTCTTAGGATCTTCCCTCATAGGATTGATGAGGATAAATTCATTTTTTCAAGGGTTTGATAATTTGATTTATGAATCAGGTGGAAAGGGAATCCCTCTTGGTTCCCAATTTTGGTCTCAAAATACATTTTAGCTCCAAAATACTTTTTACTTCATCTCACATAGAGTGTTTTATCATAAGGTGGATGACATTGTATTCAATCTCTCTTCATATCCTTTCTCCAACTCCATGTTTTGAAAGTATCTTCTCTTGTATCTCATTGGTCATCAATTTTCTCAACGATGATAGAATCATAGATCATCATGGTTGCATTGTGCGAGAAAAAAATTTCAAGTTCATTCCACGTGAATTCTCATATGATCAAGAAAGACATGGAAATGTTTCATGGATTGGAAGGATTTTTTTAAGTAAAAGATGGAATTCTTCATTGATTTTCAATGGTCCATTCATCAATTTCTTCTTACTTCTTCTCTTAGTGTACCTAACAGGGCTACATGGTTGATCATTCAAAAGGAGGCTTCTCACAGTGCAGAGGGATCAAGATTTCTTCATCTGGAATCCATCATTGAAGCATCACTCAGAGGTCATTGGGATCAGGATTTCATCACTGCATTAGATCATTTCCATCATTTCATCATAAGAATGGATCTTTTTCATGATTGGATCTTCTTCATCATTCTTCATTCAAGCTTGGAGCTTCTCCTCTCTCTCTTCTTTCCTCTCTTTCTCCTCTTTTTCTCTCTTTAGGATTCTATTTCTTCGTTGAGAAGAAATTTTTTGTTAAAAGTGACTTAAGTCACTTAAAGCTTCTATTTATTTGTTGGGAATTGTACTTTAAGTTGAAAAGTCACATGGGAATGTGAAGAGGCACATTTTGATTTGGCTATATATTGTAATGCTCTCTCTATTCCAAAAGGTTAGATTTTATTACATTTTTTTTTATTGGTTGATATCTCTTTTCTTAGAAAATTGCTACAATTCTTCTATTTCTTACTTAATGTATTCCTCTCCATCTCAACTACTACTTTAATAGACCATTGTAATCCTACACAATAAAGGAAAGAATAAATCTTTTGATGAATATAATGCAGTTAAAAAATTTTTTGATTATGGTGTTTGTCTTGTTTTGCATATTGGTGTCTTCTCATTGTTAACTTGGAATTATTCTAGTTTTATGTCAATGAACTTAGTTTGTTATTTATTAAATAAAACCACCTTCTTACTTTCTCCCCTCTCTCCATACACATACACATTTCCTCAAACTCCTTTTGCACAAGATTTTAGTCGAGTATTCATGTGTGATCCCCAATCAAAAGACCACCCATGATGGCTAGATTAGTGTACATATTTCCTTGTTTTTAATAAATGGATTTGTCTCGTTCCTAAGAAGAGGAACCTAGTCCCAGAACATTGGTGAAAACCCCTTATTTTCCATTACGAAAAATTATTTTAACATTGAACAAGCTTAAATATGGGCCCAATATAGTTTTTCAGCCTCTATAGAACTTTGAAATATAGCCCTAATGACTTTAGATTTTTCATCTATATACCCCATGCAAGGGAAAGGAGGTGAGCATCTTCTTGGACTTCTTGATAAATATTCAGGTCCTAGTCTTGCCATGCACTCTCGTGGTATCTCATACGCAATTTCAAAGCATGTGGGACCAGTTTCCTCTCATGTGCCTTGGTAACTTTCCTCTTGTTCCTCTTCTTTCTCCTGATCCTTCTCTTACTCTTCTTGTTCTTGCTCTTTTTACTCTTTCTTTTGTTTCTCTTTCTCTTCTTATTCTTGCTCACGTTCAAAATGTGCGAGATCTTCTTCTTACTCAATGTGAATAACATGAGGATTCTCCTCCTCCTCTGACTCTTTTATCCTCAAGGTTTCTTCGTCTTTCCCTTATTCTTATGGTCTTGGTGTGTGTTATGTTTCAAACGAAATTGCTAGAGGTGTTCTTATAAGGGCATGTGTTGAAGCTTCTCCTCATTCCATATTCCTCCTTTTCCTAAAGTTGTATTCCAACTGACCCTTTGTCTCTTATTCTTCTTCTTCCTCCTCATCTTGTTGTTGTTGTTGGATGGGCTCTGACTTGCCCTTATTCATTGGCGTCCTTGTTGTTGATATCCCTAAAGGTGGTGGTGTAATATTTTTGTTGCACACTTCGACCACCTTACCATCCTTCATCTTTGGTTGGAGATAAACATATACTCGACATGCCTCCTTACCCACTACCAAAGTCATGATGGGATTCAATTCCATAAAATAAATTCCATTTTTTCTTCATAGGGCTACCTTGTAATGTATCCATAGGTCTTTAGCAGAGTATGGTACTCTACGTCTACCTTGTCAACATTATAATTCAAGGGTTGTGCATCCTTGATTTGGTTCATTGCACTTCTAAAGTACCTGACTATAAATACAAATGGTAGTTTTTAGCAAGGCCCCATATCTCCATTGATCAGCAAAAACCTCGCAAGGCATAAATACTGCATAATAAAAAATTCTACTTAGCCATACAAATATGTAGGAAACTCCCTAGGTACGCACCATTCATTTTTGAATGTGTCACAAATTATCTTGTACCATACCTCTAGGAGCACCTTATAAGCATTTGATATTATGTCATCATAGGTGTATCACTCAAATCTCTTTGTCAATGACCTCTTCTCCATGGGATGCTCCCATTCCTTCCTAGTTGGGCCATCCAAAACTCCAATCTCCCAAAACACTATAAACAACAAGATGGACCCAGATGTTGTTTTTTCTCCCTTTTCATGTTGGGTCTTTTCTTCTTTGATGATGGTTTTTGTGATGTACAAAGCAAATTTGTACTTGATTCCATGATATGAAGAAACTTCTTGTTCAATTCATTCCACCTCTCTAAGGATCTAAGTTTATAACTCACCAAGTGTGTGGTTACTTTAGTGCCAAGGTCAGTAATATGTGATACATTAAAAGTGCATCTTCTTCATTGGTAGTGTAATTTGGTGGTTGTTTCTTCCATCGCCACCTCGTAACACATGTCCCATGTGATATCTTCACCTCTATCCCTCAATCCTATTGTATTTCCATTAAGTTGCATGGTGATGCATATCCTTCTATCTGTAAAGTAAAAATAGTCCTCAAGGACATGTGACATCAACCACTAGAACAATCGGACGAGCTTGCCAAAAAATGAAAATTCATACAATTGCAACACTTCACCACTCTCCAAAGTTTTGTGTACTCGATCATCCAACATGATCTGACCTTCAGTGGTACTCTAGCCTATTTCTACAAATGTATCAGTCCTTATGTCACTTTCATGGCATGTTGCGTGGTGGTTGTAGTCAATGATTTTGCACGTCTAAATTTTTGATGCCCACGAATTTCCAATGATCACCTCCTGTGGATACTACATCTTTGACAACCAATCATCTGGTGCATCCTCCACATTATTCTTTCCCTTAGGTCCCTTCTTTGTTGGTGTCATTGTTTACATGTGTGATTTTTACCTTTGTAAATTTCAAATTCTGAAGGTTGGGAGCCCTAAATTCAAAAAATCTTGTTGCTTGGTCTTAACCCTTTTTAACTTTCCTTGGTGATTTCTTAGTCTCAAATGATTTGTTCAATAACTCAACTTTTTGATTTTATTGCTTAATTGGTGTCTAGTTATTGAATTTCACACCCTTAATTCTACAATTTCTTTAACGACTAAATATGCAACCCTAACTTATGATTTCTCCACACTTTGCTTCTCCAAAATCTTCTACAAGTTCCACTTTGCTATTTGGATGTCACTTTTTCAAATACATTGAGCTCTAATTCTAGACACTAGTTACTGATTGATCTCATCGTTGCCTTCGATCACACTGGTTCACAAGATCTCTTAAATCACACAAGTTCTCAATTCACAAGGTGATTTATGACTATAACTCACTCTTATTTATAGGTTTCTAATTTTTTCAAGAATTTAATGTGGTAGGTTTGGTTGGTGTGTTTTTTCCCTCTCTTTTCTTTGTTTCTTGTTCTTTTCCACCAAGTCTAGACCTTCAAAATTTTCCTTCTGTGCGTGGTATGCATAGCATTATTGCATGCAACTAATTTAGCTATAAAATATCTTTTGTGCACCTTCATGTGCTTGCGTAACTACTTTTCTAGTATATATGTCCTTACACATGCGATTTCCCATGGTGCTCTTTTCCTTCCTCTCTGCTACCTAATAAGTAGTTTATCTTCCTACGAAATCTACCTTGCATTATCTTTCCTATTATGCTTCAGGTTATCATCTCCACTATTTCCTTATGCACCAATAAGCAAGAAAATTCCATGCTCCAAATGAGTTAAAAAATACACCATTGCATGCACTTGTACGCTTTACCTTCTTTTACCCCACACTAAAAGTGTGCATGGTCCTCTTTGTATCACGCTTCAACCAATATTAGCTCATGCATACTTACATGTTTATTGCAAAAGTAAAAGAACACTATAGAAATGAAAATATAATCTAAATGGAAATGCTTCATTATTATGCACATAATTGAGAATAAGGTTATTTATAGTAGGGCTTCAACCTACTCCCATTAAAGTAACCGTGAAACATAGTGCCACCAAACGCATGTAATTGACATACGCCCATTTCCAAAATTTTGGTCACTTTAAATGGTCCCAACCAATAAAATCTCAACTTTCCCAAGTGGTGCACAAAATTTGAATCATAGAGAAACACTAATCCCCAAAGTGTAAAAGACTTGTTCCTAATGTGCCTATCAGGCAAAGCCTTTTGTCTTGCCTTTTATTTATTCTGGCCCAATCACGTAAATACACGTCATTCATCCAATTGCATTAAATTTTCAATGCACTCTCCCGATGCTTGTTCATTCACAATTCCTCCTACACGCGCAATACACAAGGATGGTAACATAAACTCAACAGGAAATACTGCTTTTGTGCCAAACACCAATTGAAATGGTGTCATTTTTTTTAACCTCTTATAGGTGGTTATGTACGCCCAAAGTAAAATTGATAATTTATCATCCTAATCCTTTCTTCTAACATCACAAATCTTATTTAATGTTTAGCCCAAGATTTTATTGAATGCTTATGTCATGTCATTGGCATGTGGGTGATAGGGAGTTATCTTATGATGGGCTACCATGAACTATGCAAATAATATTTAGATTGTTTCGTTATGAAAATGATTTCCCCTATCACTTGTAAGGCTTAATGGGAAGTCATACATGTTAATAATGTTCTCCCATAAGAAATGTGCAACTATGGCAGTGGTACAGTCCCTTGGTAGGTGAAGCCTTTATCTATCATTTTAAATCATCTTTGCAAGTAATGGTGTACCACACACCTATGCATCATGCACCTGACACAATTGGTCCAACAAAGTTAATAGGCCATTTTTAAAATGGCTCAGAAAATGCTATAGGGTTTAATGGTATTTCATCCCTTTGTCTTGGATTTCCAATCCTTTGGTAATGGTCGCAAGGATTAACAAATTCCTTTACATCTTTATAAAGTGTCTCCCATAATAGTCCTATGAGGAGTATCTTACACACGGTGGCTTCTCTAGCATAATGGCCTCTTGAAATTCCCTCATGCACCTCTTCCATTATTGATTCTCTTTCATATTCTAGGATGCATATTTGCAATACCTCATCATGGACCCATCTTATAAAGGCCTCCTCCTATCAGCTAATAGGTTGTAACACGTATGGCCAATTGATTTTTCTCCATTTTCTTCATTCCTTAAGGTGCAAAACTTGTGCGTAAGAATACCACTATATCCTCTAGATCCATTGGTGTGTTGTAGAATAAATAATTGTGGATTTGACATAATGTCCTCAATAAGTTTTTCCTCTTCCCTAGAATTGATGCATGAAATATGGTTGGGTCCCTGATTTCTCTTGTCAGGATGGAATATCATTGTAAATTCAAATTCTTGGAACAACAAGATCTAACTGGATATATGACCATGTAACACTAGTTTGTTGGACAAAGTATTTTAATGTCATGTGATCAGTGTAAAAGAAAAACTGTGTCACCAAAATATAATTTTTGAATTTGTGTAACGCGTACACCATTGACAACATCATGTACTTAGTTGTGGTGTAGTTTTATTCTGCAAGTGTTAGCTTCATGTTTGCAAGACAAATGGGATGATCTATCTTTCCTTCACCAGGTTATGTTAACACAACTCCAATTTTTTATACCTGAAGCATCCACATGTACATGAAAAATTAAAATCCATGAAGGAAGCTGAAGGATAGGCACAGTAGTAATATTTCCTTTAATTTCTCAAAATCCTTATATTATGCATCCATCTAATAGAATTTCCCTTTATCCTTTAGTAATTCCACCAAAGGTGCAAAAATCTTGGCATACCTTTGAATTAAATTTCTTGTTATAACCTATATGGTCAAGGAAACCACACACTTTGCTCTGATTAGTTGTCTCGGTTAAACCCAATATCAGTGCTACTTTGGCAAGATCAACCAAAAGACCATCTAAGCAAATGATATACCCCAGGTAGTGTGCCAAAAGGTTTTACAAAGATGCATTTATTGATATTCAATGATATACTTATCTTCCTACATCTTTCAAACACCAATCTCAAACAATCAATATGGTCTTTGATTATACCATACATGGTCTAGTCATTAAGATACACCTATAAGAACTTGTGGATAAATTATTTGAATGCCTGGGACAATAATGCATAATACTATTATTGGTGCATTCTTAATCCCAAAAGGCATAATTTTATATGTATAAACAACCCGAGTGTGTTACAAAATTTGTCTTATCTTGATCCCCATGTGTTATACGTACTTGATGGTATCTGGAGAAACCATATGTGAAAGAATCGATAGTGTGCCCCTATTACACCCTCCAGAATCTCTTTAGTAAAGGGTGTAGGGAATGAAATCAATAAAAAAAGAGGCATTCGGGACTCTGTAGTCCACACAAATCCTTAGTATACCATCCCATTTTATGTTAATGACTATTATATTGATCTACTTTTATTATCTTATTGGCTTAATGATGTCTTCTTTTGAGCATCTTATCTATCTCATTTTTCACTTTGATGTGCAAGTTTGGATTCATCCTATAGGGCCTCTTATGTATTGGTATTGCACCTTGCCTTAACTTTATGTTCATTTCCCTGAGTAAAGGATGAACACCCTTCAACTTATGGTAGCTTCTAGGAAAAAAATCATGATAGTTGTGCAATAGTTCTACAGTATTTACAACTTTAGAATTTGACTAGTAATCGCTAATTATTACCTATTTAGATGCATCCTTGATTTAATAAAAAAATAGAATTTATGCTAAACCCTAATTGTAGAGTCACATATGATAAATAAATGCTAAAGTATATATTTTGACACAAGCAATAAGCTAAATAAAATATGAAACCCTAAGTGCAAGAGGGAGAGAAAAGGACTTAGCTAATTTGTGCTTGATCTTGGAACTGATCTGGACTGGAAAACTGATGAACAAGAAGGGAAGATTGTTGTAATTGTGTATTGTAAATTCTAGAGTTCAGATCGGACCAAGCATGGACTAGAGTGGGGGCCTGGACCTGGACACGAGAGTCTAGGCTTCTAGGCACCTGTTATTGCACAGGTGACTCAGGATTTAATTTTGTTGGTGTTGCACATGTGTCGTTGATAGTCATTGTTGGTCACCTATGTATGTCACAATATGATCACCAAATGTGCATGTAACCTGTAAATACTATGTTCACCTGCAAAACCCTCAAACTACATCAAATCCTAAAAAGAAAAGATGAAATATGGGGAGTCATGAACTGACCCCAGTGGTCACCCGACTGAATGAACTTATGACCAAGTGTTGCACTACATCTCAGACTCCATGTAGTTCTTGTGAGTGTGTGAAAGAATCGTGCCCTAGGAAGCCCTTGTGTAAGTGCACTTGATAGTGGGCAATAGCTAGATGTACCAATGTAAATAGATGTGTGGATGGAAAAATGAACTTCCCCTTCCTATGAATGTATGCATAAAATGCAGTCCCTTGTCCCTTGAATGAGTGCTAGATGGATGCCT
Source organism: Taxus chinensis (assembly GCA_019776745.2). Taxonomy (NCBI): domain Eukaryota; kingdom Viridiplantae; phylum Streptophyta; class Pinopsida; order Cupressales; family Taxaceae; genus Taxus; species Taxus chinensis. The sequence goes on along the minus strand of CM034149.1, from coordinate 877,320,729 downwards.
TTGATGCTCTTATATGCCTTTGGAAAACCTTAGGTGATGATAATAGATGCTTAGAGCTTGGTCCTTTATTTTGGTCACATAGCTTTGTATTTATATGATTCCCTTGGTTGAATTTCAGTAATTGACAACTGGAAGGTCGACCCATAAGAAAATAAGATGCCCAAAAGATAAAAGAGACCCAAAAGAAGTGAGTAAGATGTAAAGGAGGGTCAGAAGGCACCCAGAGGGGATGAGGGCACCTGGGTGCTTAGCATATGGTGGGCGCTGGTGTCCAAAGTTATAAAAGATAAAAAATGAAGTACCAACTAGGTTATAGGGTGTAAAATACCAGAAATAAAACAAGAAACAAAGCAAAGAGGCCAAAGATAGTTGTCAATTACTAGTTTTCTCACTTAGGAATCATATGAATGCAAGTATGCTTTTAGGACCTAGAAATGTACCCAAGTGTGTGATTTTGTGTCTACATTTTCCCCCACTTTATGTTGTTGAGTGAATACTCGATAACATAAAGTAGATAAGAGATGTGTACCTGATAACCATGTAGAATGTGATGGCGATAGCATGCCTGAGGAGACAAGTGAAAGTGTGAAGTGATAAAAATGAAGTGTGGAAGCTAATAAAGAGGAAGTGACCCTAGGGGTGAAGTGTATTGTGTTGTACCATGTTGTACCTATTTTTGTGCTTGATGTAGGGTTATCTTCTTGTTGTGTATTAAGGATGGACCTACAAAATAAGAGTGAAAGAGTAATCAAAGTCATGTATTATGAAAACTCTATGCAAAGTATGTGAAAGTATGTAAATGTGTGTAAAAAGTAGTAAAAGGAAAGTGTGCACCTGATGATCAAAGAGTGTAAAAGGATAGAAAATGTCTTGAAATGTTGTATAAGAGTGAGTTTTTTTGGGTGATCTCATGCCAAGAGTGATTTTTTTTGGCGATCTCACACCAAGAGTTTTTTTTGGGTGATCTCATGCCAAGTGTGAGTTTTTTGTAGGGCGATCTCATGCCAAGTGTGAGTTTTTTGGGTGATCTCACACCACGACAGAAGAGTGTTGGGGAGAGAGGTCTAGTGTTACTCTCCTTCCATGACTACTTCCCAAATTATACACCACTGTACAATGGTATGATCTGTGTTTAGTTTTACGAAATGTTGTATCTATATTTGTTCCAATTGAAATGGAGAAAGAATGCATTTTTCTTGCTGGAGGACTGTGTTTATACTGTGAAAATTCATCTATGAACTTTCTTGAAAATGTGTTGATATGAGAAATTAGTTATATCTTCCCCTAGGACATAGGCACCCAGGAGAGGTCAAGAGCACCCAGGTGCTAGTGTCTATATCTGGGCACTAGTGTCTGTGTTGAATTGAGGACCCAAGTCAGAATTCTGGGTTGTTTATAACTGTAGACTGTGTTGATTCTTGTACTGTGCAATCTGATTGTAGCTCTGAGATGTTATATGGGGTGACTGATTCACCCAATGTATGCCCCCCTCATTTGGGGTGCATGTGACATCACTATAGAGAATGTGGCCCAAAGGAGAGGACCTGATGTTGATATGAATTGTATCCCTACAGGGGGAGGAGGAATGTGCATGGTAGAAACCAAGGCACATGTAAACAAAGTGGCTAGATACATGTGTTAGTAGAAAAAGCTAAGAAAACATGTCATAGAAAATAGTGTAACAAGAAAATGTGCATACAAAATAGACTCATGAAAAGTGGGTTTCATACATGGGACATCACTCACAATGTCACAAGACAATCAGGGCTGAAGTGGCCAAAAGCATACAATGTGCATATATCAAGATAAAGGGCATAGCCCGCAAACAATAGCATACAATAGAAAACAATGTCAAGCAAAGTGTAACAGACAACCATGGTGGAAAATAGTTCCTGTAAGATAAAATGTTGCACATGAAGCACCCATTAGCATGTTAGAAAGATAAAGAGTATGTCAAAGCATGTATGTATCAATGTAAAAGTAGTGTGCTAGTAATAATAGGAAGTAGTAAATAATGAAACAATAACACATGTGGTATGTGTAAGAGTAGTAAATGTAGATGCCCTAGAAGAGCCTCGGTGGGACTGGTAAGAGGTACAATGCCAAGCATCATTGTTGTATGTGTAAAGATATGTAGGAAGTTTACATTCACAACTAGAGAACAAGTGAACATGTGCATGTGTATATAGAAAATAATATTGACATACTATATCCATCTATAACATAGGAAACAAAGTGTACATGTAAGTATAAGAGCAAGCAACCAAGATATGCAATATGTTGTGTATGAGTGAGATGGAATGGTATGCAATGTGAATGTGATAGGAGCAGCGTGCCCCCCAGCAAATGTGTATGAGTATGAGATGAGGTTCATTTATAAAAGACCCCTCAACAATCAAGAATGAACCATAGAACAAGAGTGTGTCATCGGGAAATGGTTTGATAATGTGTGCTAGAAATATATGATCAATGAAGCATAGAGTGTGAAGAGTGTGAGTGAGGTGAGGTTCATTTCAGATTTAGACCCTCAACATTCGAGTATGAACCATGGAACTAGAGTGCATCATAGGGTAGTATGATGTGTGAGAATTGAATGCTAGAAAGATGTATCATGAAGCACAAAGCATGAAATGTGTATGTGTGAGGTTCATGGATGTAGTATTTATACCTCAATAGTCAAGTGTGAACCTTAGCACAAGAGTGTGTCATAGGGTAGTATGAGGTGTGAGAATGGAATGCTAAAAGATGTATCATGAAGTGTAGAGTGTAACATATGTAGTGTGTGAGGTTCATGAATGTAGTATGACATCAAAGTATTGTGAACCTTAGAACAAGAGTGTGATCATAGGGTAATGACATAAAAAGTGTATCAAGTTGTGTAAGATAGAAATAAGTATGAAGAACAAGCTGAGAGTAGAAATGTTAGATACATGATGATGTTATGAGGGGGAGAAGTAAGCATGATGCCCCCCAAGTGTGTGATGATGAGTAAGCTATCCAATGAAGGTGAAGGGAAAGGGTCCTCCACCCAATGTGAAGCGAAAAGGAGATAAAGATCGGTGTGTGACCATGTTTATGAGATCGAAGGTGATGTATGAGAGTGAAATGATGTAAGGAGTGAATGAACACCTATGTGAAGATACCTAGGAGGTGATGAACACCTATGTGAAGGAGACCTAAGGAGGTGATGAGAACCTATGTGAAGTAGACCTAGGAGGTGATGAGCACCTATGTGAAGGAGACCTAGGAGGTGATGAGCACCTATGTGAAGGAAATCCTAGGAGGTGAAATGGGATGTGAACCAGAGGAAGGGGCTTGCCCAAGAATAGGACTTAGGCCGATGAGAAGATGGACTAGTAGACCGATGAGAATGAGTAGGTCATGTGTGAATAGGTGAGATAGGTGCAAAATATGCCTTAGATTTGAGAGGCCCAGGGGGCCTAGATGTTGCAGCTAGTGAGAGGACATCCTCAAGAGGAGGACTAAGAGGAAATGGTGTGGATGGTGGAACACCTTTGAGAGTGATAAATTGCTTATTGTGAATGAATTTGAGACATAAGTGGGTCATGGAAAAGATAGCCTTAGTGGCATGGAGCCAAGGAAGACCTAAGAGCATGTCACAACCTTTGATTGAAGGTGCCATAGCAATGACACAAGCATGGTGAGAGGCCCAAATGTAATTGTGAAGCTTGATGTAACCATAAAATTTTGGAATTGGATATGAAATTTGAGATAGTGGATAGTTGATAGTGATGCAGTGCAATAGAAACACACCAATAGGATTCAATGGATTGATCATGGTGTTATTGATAGTATAAGATCCGATAGAAGCATTGATGTGTAGTGTATTAGAAGAAAATGTAGCATGATAATCATGATCAGAAGAATGTGATGAGTGATGGAGATGAATCAATATTAGCAACTAGAAAATCAAGAGCCCCCAATGAAGGAGGAGGCACAACATGATATGTATGATTAGCTAAAGAATCAACAACTTTCTTGTCATGCTTAGGAAATGGATCATTGAATATTTTGAGCTTTTGTTGTCATTGACCAGCTTGGATGTCAAAGGCTCATAGGGATCTCAATTGCATTATTGTCAATAAGATCTTGAATGAGATGCCTAAGTTTGAAACATCGATCAGTTGAATAGCCCAACACATTGATGATAGTCACATATAGCATTTTTCATTATAATTGTGTCCTTAGGGTGAGATGGATCAAGATTCAACAGTTGGTGGTGGAAGTGTAATAAGATTGCTTTCAAGAATTTGTTGCAATAGAAGGCATGGAGCATAAGGAAATTTTGTAAATGTATGCACTTTGGAGGTTTCCATTGAAGATTTTCAGGAGTAGAAACAACCATTAACAATAGATTTTTGGCTTCAGTGGGCTTAGGAGATGGCTTGAAAGTATATTTTCTTTGAAAACTGATTAGAAGATGAATCTTGATCATGATATTTGAGCTTTCCCATAGATAAATATTTGCTTTCATGCAAACTTAAGAGTATGGCATAATTGATCAAATAATGGAGAGGTCTCAAAGATGACGCTCTCTGTAAATGGAGTTAAAAGACTTTGGACAAAAATATCTTGTAATTCAAATTACCATGAGTACATTGGATATCTTAGCTAATTTGTTCTTATATCATAACACATAGTCCACTAGATGCTCTTTAGATTTGTTGCAATTTGTTGAGCATAGGATATTTAGAACTGATATTGATTGAAAAATGTACAAGAAAGGAATTGGCTAAATGCGTAAATGATGTTACCAAATTAACAGGTATGATCATAGAACTAACACATAACATAATCTTGGAGACTTTGAGGAAATAGCTTCCATAATAATGTATGATCATCCACATAATCTATGACATGCCACATGAAAAGCTCGGAGATGATCTCTTGAGGGTCACCATGGCCATTGAAGGTGGGCATCTTAGGAGTGACTAAGTTTGGAGGAAGTGCATAAGTGGAAATGGCAGGTGCGAAAGGAGTGTGAGGGAATAAGGTGGAATCAAGATACAGGGAGATGCATGAGAAGTAGCCTGCTAAAGTTGTCGTATTTGAACTTGGAGATCTTAATAGAGATAGGCTAGGTTTTGAGTTCCAGTGGAAGAGACTTGTCGGGTGTGAGAAATAAGAGGTGGAGTGAAGTGGTTGGTAGGGATTAGGAACAGATACGGGAACAAGTAGAATTAGGTGGAAGGGTGGAATTAGGGGGTTGAATAGAAATAGGCAGAGAAGCAGAAGTGGATGTATGCATATTAAGCTCAATAAGATTGGTGGCCTCCCCACGAGCAGAAAAAATAGTCAAATCTAGATCTTGTGGATGTTTAGCAAGATGAATGCATTGAGATCACGAAGTTATTCATCAGTAAAGGGTGCATGAGTTTCAGCCATGATAAAAAGATGACAAAATATTTGAAAAGCAGAAAGAAGTTGGGTTTTGAAGTGATGGGTTCACCAAATGATTTAACAAAAATAGAATTTATGCTAAACCCTAATTGCATATTCACGTATGATAAATAAATGGTAAAGCACAAATTTTTACACGAAGAAATAAGCTAATAAATATGAAACCCTAAGTGCAAGAGAGGAGAGTAATGACTTAGTTGATTTATGCTTGATCCTAAAACTAATGTGGACTTGAAAAATAATGAACAGGAAGGGAAAACCATCGCAATTATGCACAATAAATTTTGTAGTTTTCGGATAAGCCTCAATAGGCTCCTAGCTCAGGGGTGCCTAGGCGTGTCAGAGTCTACTTCTGGGTGCCCATGATTACGTAGGAGCTGGTCAAAATCTAATTTTTTAGTGTCATTGATAGTCATTGTTGAGTCTCTTGTGTGTCACAGTATGATGCACCTTGAATGTGACACATGTAACCTACAAAGATATGTTGACCTGTAAAACCCTCAAACTTACATCAAATCCCAAAAAAAAAGATGCAATATGGGGAGTCAAACTGACCCCGACGGTCACCTGACTGAGTGAAATTACGACTGAGCACTACACTACATCTCAGAATCCATGTAGTTATTGTACAGTGTGTGAAATAATCATGCCCTAGGAATCCCTTGTGCAAGTGCACTTGATAGTGGGTGAGTAACTAGATGTACCAATGTAAATAGATGTGTGGATGGAAAAATGAACTTCCCCTTCCTATGAAGTGTATGCAAAAATGCAGTCCCTTGTCCCTTGGATGAGTGCTAGATGGATGTACCTTTGATGCTCTTAGATGCCTTTGGATGTAACCTTAGGTGATGATAATAGATGCTTAGAGCTTTGTCCTTTATTTTGGTCACATAGCTTTATATTTATATGATTCCCTTGGTTGAATTTCATAATTGATAATTGGAAGCCTGGCCCATAAGAAAATAAGATGCCCAAAAGGGTAAAAGAGACCCAAAATAGAGGGAGTAAGATGTAGAAGAGGTTCAGATGGCACCTAGAGGGGATGGGGGCACCTGGGTGTTGGCATCCTAGCTGGGCGTTGACATCCTGGCTAGGCGTTGGTGTCTGAAGCCATAACAGATAAGCAAGTGAAAGTACTAAGTGGGTAGTGGGTTGTAGGGTGTAAAAGACCAGAAAGAAAACCAAAAAAAAAAAAACAAAGAGGCCAAAGATAATTATCAATTACTAGTTTTCTCCCTTAGGAATCATATGAATGCAAGTATGCTTCTAAGGACCTATAAATGTACACAAGTGCATGATTTTGTGTCTATAATGCTATATTACAATGTTAACTTTATTTATTTTCAAAGGAAGGTGATATGCACACACGCATTCATCTTCTGTGGCCAAGACTTCATGTTCTTCCTCGATGTGCTCAATATCTAAATCCTTGACCTCTTCATCATCAACCATGTACACCAGTTTGTCTTTATAATTTTCCTTCTAGGCATGCTCCAGAAGGTACTCATCAGAATTCATCAAGTCACACGAGTTGGCGCGTTCATTCAAAAGAGTCCCACCATGTAATTGAGTTACAAGCTTCTCTACCTTTGCACTATCTCCTAGAGTGATGCAATTCATTAACTACAAATTTGGATGTACAAGGGGTCTAGTAGAAGAATAATCAAAGACATGTATCATACTTGTGGTCATTTCCTTCTAATCTGCGGTCACCTATTTCAAAGTAGCATTTATGTACCATATGTGTGCACACATGTGCAATGTGGAATAAAACTTATGCACCCATGGGGATGGTGGTAATGCATAAGGTCCCACAAGCCAATTCTTTTCACAACTTTGGATGTGAACTAGGGGAGAAGATGTCCCATCATAAATTGATATCTTTGAAGGAAGGTTACTCTTAACAAATTGAGTTAAGAAGATAACCCTAATCTCACACCATCTTAGTAAGTTGTCTCTTTGCATAGCCCACCATCACGTTGTTGTTTCCCTGAGTGAATATACAAGCAAATTTATCCTTTCACCCTCATCGTGTAGTTAATCCTCTATGGCATGCAAGAATTTATTTGTCTTCTCTTTTCTAATAAAATTCGGTAGTGCGGTCTTATCCAATCGCCTAACCGTCTAAGGAATTATTACTTTAGTCACCTTCCCTTGACATTTATGTCCAAATGCTTCATAATTCTCGTTCACCTAATTGTCACATGCGATATTAGTGGTCTCACTAACTGACTATGTGTCACTCCACTGTAAGATTACCTCTGGTGTAGGTTCAACTCTCTCAGGATCGTGTATAGTACTAGCATGGATCAAGTTCATATCTTCTTTAGATATTGGCTATATATATATGGTGTACTTTGACTACCATCTATTGGAATGACTATGTGTTCATCCTTATTCTCAAAACTGATGTAGCACTTGTTAAAGAAGAGATCTGCATTATTTACATAACATCATGGTCATCCAAGCAAGGTAAGGAAATTTTCAGCTTCCACCAACTCTATAACTTCAAAATCTCCTATGAACCTTTCTCCTTATAAATTCATACTAACATCTTTCAATACCCCAATGGGTAGTGCTCTAGTCTTGTTAGCCAAGTACAACACACTAAAGGAGTGTTGAAGTGGTGGCACACCCATTCTATTTCAAGCATCCAAGGAAAGGACATTCACTTCTACACTTGTGTCAATTAAAATGTTATTTACTAGTCATACATCTATCACCGCATTGAGAGTGATTTCTTTATCATATCCATGATCATGTGGTGGTAGATGTGCATGTAATATTTTCCTATTCCTCTCTTTCTCTATGCGTGGAACCTTTTATTGCAGCCTTTCACCAAGCATGGAGATTGTATTTTGTCCTCAACATCTGACATATTTCTCTGATCCCATCAATGTCCTTCTCAGGTACCTCTGCATGTCTCACGCATTCTTTGTCGTGCACTTGTTATTTTAAGCACAATATTTCACCCTGCAATTCCATGATCAAGATCATAGTTTCTTGAAACACTTCTTTCTTATGACCGACATCATGATACTTGGTCAGTTGGACCGTTTCTTCACATTGGATGATCTGCTTCAGCCTTCCCTACTCTCGCACACGTAGGTATTTTGTGCACATTATCACCAGTGGCTCTCTTTATGCTATCATTACTTCTTTAGGCTTCCATTTCCATTGTCTAGCGCACTTGACGTGTATCATTACTGCACTCTTTTCCTTTTTATTCTTGGTCATATGCACATAAATCTAGACAATCTTATACCTTTTGTCCCTTTCCACAGTATACATGTGACTCGTTCTTAGGGAACTTGCGTTGATATTGGTCTAGTGAGCCATAAGTATAGTAGGTTCCTCTGATGAAATAGCCTCTACGACGACCACGACCTCTGTCATGATATCCTCCTTTGTATCCTCCATTTCCATTATGTCAAGCTCCATTATTTTGGTGTTTACATCCATGTGAACTACTCTTTGTGATATTCTGATGCAACCCTATCTCACAAACTTCATGGATGTGATCAATTAACCAAAAATGAGTTGTATCATAGGTGTGCGCACCAAAAATATTGATTTAGAGTGATATGTTCTTCTAAGTAGCGCGTTGGAGAAGTGGACAGTCTCTAATATCATGGTCCTTGTGGCATATCTCACATGCTGCTAGTAGAACACACATATTATTGTGCGGACATCTATTCTTTATATGCCCCTCTACTTCACAATCTGTACACTAGATACCACTTTGAGTGTCATGAGCTAAGCTAGCAAATAAATTTTCCAACTATGTTTCCATAGCCATAATTTATGCTTCAAGAAATGGGCTAACTCCAATATACACATTTCCAACTACTTCAACGTGAAGTACTACCTCCAAGGACTCACGTGGATCTGTAAACATATTATGTGATAGTTCACCCTTCTAAATGGTGTTAGTAATCCACTGATAAAGCATTGCACGTGTTAACTTTGATGGTAGTCATACGAGAGCTTTCACAACAGAGTTTTGAACAACACATCATATTCATGAACACTTTTAGATAGTCCAGGTTTAATTTCCTTGAGCACATTGTTGCTCTATTGCTCAAACTCAGGTATGTGAAACTCCGCCAGGAAGGTGACATGCAATGCTTCATACTTTATTTCCATATTATGTGGGTCATAATTCTTATACCAGTTATGTGTGTGACCTTGTAGTGTAGTCACAAATTAACTAATCTTTCTTATCTGACACGGAGATTCCTTTTTCTCTACACAAGAGCTCACATTTGTATACATGATCCGCTACATGTCCTCTACTCCTTTTTACTCAAGCAAGTGGAGTGAAATTTCCAAAAAATATAAGGAGGTTATTTTGGTGGTGGGTTACTTCCTTTTTTTAGATTTCTCCTGCTTGGGGGAGGACCATATCCTGGCCCTGAACCTCCACCAGGATTTCCTCTACTCGGGGGAGCACTAGAGCCTCCCTAGCTTCCTATCATTGGTGCCCTCGTATGAATGTCTGGTAGAAGAATTGATCTTACACGCCAACACTCAGTCCTGGTGTTGTGCCGATAATACTACTTCCAGAAAGTAACAAACCAACAATCCATCCTTGTGTTTTTCCTAAAACACTATTCTTGGACAAAGCTTGATGACCATTTAACAAATCCTGCTAAGTAGCAGAAGCCGCTCCCATGTGTGATGTGTTGTGCCTCCCGAGTTAATACTAGTATGTACCTTCCTATATCTTTGTCCCAACATGGTGATCCCTGATTACCTTCTTTTTCTTCATCGCTATGATGATCCTATATATGAACTTCTTATTCCTAAGTACCATGCACAAGGGCTAAGGTTCCATGGTGTTCCAGATGCACGCCAATGGCTCTCAAATATTCATTAGGCTCACTTCCTCCCTATGTCGAGGGGTCCTTCTGTGCTTTCCCAATATTAGAGGGTACATAGTCCTGCATCCCCTCACTCTCTTCAGGGTTCTCAATACTTTCGCTTGGCCCTATTCCTCTTTGTCGCAACTCCTCTTCAACCACCCTTTCTTGCACATCACTATATCTATGTAATCTTTCTTCTCTCTCTACTTCCATTTGACTCAACGTCATCCTTTCTAACCCCTTCCCTTATCCTTGCGTGTGGCAGGTTTTTAGCTAGCCATCGGAAAGTTCTCAAGTCCTAGTTCAATCATCAAAATATTGATAACAAGTGGAAGTGCGCGTAAGTACTATCCTCTAAGATAGCCAAGAAACCTAAACTCAATTTCCTTCGGGAACAAATACACATAGATCATGTATTCTAAAGTGAAATTACTCAAGAAACTTTCCCACCAATGATCTATTACGCACGTCCATGGCATATCCAAGTTAGCCAATGCCTAGTACTTACTATGAATCCAAATCTACTTTCGTTTGATCCTACTTCGTTTGTTATTCAAACATGTTGTTAACCACTCATACAATACCTGCGGATAGAAGTTGAAGAATATCTCATAAAGTTAATCATACAAGTTGTCTTTGACCCATTTACGTGGATTGAAATTAACACCAATATTGTATCTTTGCGCAAACTCCTCTTTTCCATCATGTATCCACCTTTCAATGTTCTCCAATGATAACCAAAATGTCATAAGCTCGCCACATCTTGAGAGCTTGAATGAAAGAAGGTCCCGACAATGGAACCAAAATATCAGGATGCAATCTATTAAATTAGAACAACATAGTCAGGCGCGTTGGTACCTCACTCATACATAGGTTTAAGTGCTCACCCAAAGCACACGCAACTCCTCCAAGTTCCTTCTAGGGTGAAAATCAAGATGTGGTTCCTACAAACATGGTTAACCTAACATGAAAATATATACCATATGAAGGTTATGACCTTCTACAACATGCACAAAAATAATTGATCATCAACAAAAGAGCTTGTATTCATTATACTCATGATGCATTACAATATGATAGGTTAAAGAAACCTCTAATTATAGGCTCATGTACAAGGAATGACTCATACATAGACCTGAACTCTATTCGAACTGACTCATTCACACATATTTTTCCACCAATCACATGGATATCTACACACACACACACAGGGTGGGAACTTATCCTTCATCACTTACATACTTTAATCTAGACTTAGACCACTCTCATACATAGCTTGCATGCACTCCCAACTCATACTTCCTATAAATAGATGTCTTGCATGTGGCTCTCCATAAGTGGCCTGATTTATATTTGGAAGTTCCATCTTTATCATGTGCGATATAATTAGCTTCCACTACATGTGTTATAAATAGATATTCCTCCTTCATGCATGCTTCACGTTTATTATTAGCCATGCATGTGCTTCATCATGTTTTGGTTGTGCTTTATCCATGTTATATTTAACTCTGCGTGCATTTCCTATTCATATATTGGCTTGACAATCACGTCAACCTGTGCTTTTTCCTATTTTTAGCATGCCTTAATAATCTGACTAACTATTGACCTTGCTTGTTTCTGCATGCAACCCTTTACGTGTGCTTCTTCATTCATCCCGCACATACCTCCGCTCACTTGTATCAACCTTTGTAAATACTTTGTTCCTGGTTTTGCGCGCTCCCTTGCGCACATCTTCTAACTTTCGTGCATGTCTCATACTTAAGTCAATTTCTAGACCCAACAATATCTATCTAGAAATTAGGTGTGGCAAGCTAAGTGCCTCTATACCTCCATTTTTTTCTTTCAATTGCATGTTAGGTTAAGTGATGTGTTGCAATCTCTCTTATCTAATTAGAGATGTAAATCTGATTTAGTGTTTGTATTGTATCATCTTTGTTGGATCAGTAATCAACTCTAGTCTCTCATACACATAATTAAATTTACCTAAAATTTTAATTTAGGATCAAACACACATGAACATATGAGACAATAAAAATTATAGGAAGGTTCTATAGGTGAAGGAAAAGTGACCCATAGCATCAGCAAAATTTAAAATCATGATTACAAGACAAAATCATACAATTAGACACAACCACTATAATTTAATGTTTGAACTTGGTGTTGCTATCCTTGAGGGTTTGAGCACTCTATTTTAGAGATGAAGCACTCATAAACGACCTCCAGCCTATTCCTCCCTATTCCAAATCCATATCAACTTGTGAAGTATCAAAAAGGATAAGTGGATCTCTCCTCTTGTGTTTTACTATATTTAGCATGTGTTCCTCATTGATCAAATCATTCTAAATTATTTACTGTATGTTCAAATATTTATGAGAATATTTAATTTAATAATATGAATATATATTGTTTCTAGATTCCAATGCTAAATTAGGGGTATTAATACACCTCTCTAATTTTAGGGTTAAGTCAGAAGGAACCTTGACTAAAATTGTAGTACTCTATCATGGAAAGACTAGAATTTTTGGATGAGGTAAATTAGATTTCACTATCCTATTTTTTTGTTTTGGTGCTACAAAAATATCACTTGCTTTTCTAAAATTCACTAATATTATTTGTAAAACTACTATCCTTGGAATCTTAATATGATTGCAAAACTGTAAGAAGTGGAGGGAGTTAATGTGGTCTAATGTTATCCCTCGGTTATTATTAGATACCTAGGATTTAAATACTTTGCAAAGCAACACCTAGTATAATATAGCTCAACATATAGTCCAATGTAATGCAAGTGTCCTAGCCCTTACCATTTTCAATGCTTTAATAAATGCAACAAGTAAATGGTAGCTACTCTAAATGTTTAAAATATGTGTTTGACATGCAAATGCTTCACTATTACTCATATCAATAAATCATTCTTTTTATATCATGTCCTATACTGTACTAATGTGTCTATATATTTATAGACTTCTTGAAATCAAATTAAAACCATGTTGGCATGCATGTAGAGATATAATTGTGTGGGAAAGGCCAATAAAGAAGGGCAAAAAACTTGATAAATTCATAACAAGGGTAAAAGGGACCCACATAAAGTATACTAAAACTGTGTTGCTACAATTCTAAACAAAAATCTAAAAATACAAGAAAACATAGAGAAGAGAGAAAATAGGAGGAAGAGAAAGAAAAACCAACAAATGAAGAGGGATAGAAAAACAATAAGAAAATAACAGAGAGGAACATATAAACAATAAAAAACACAAGGAACACATGCTAACAAGAGCCTAATATGACCAATAATTGATGAATGCACAAAATTCATTGCCATCATAGTAGATTGTAGGTATGGAACGTGTATTAATTTACACTAAACAAAATACACCAATGGGATAAGTAAACCCTAGATAGAGAATGGTCAATATCACAAACTTAATTATAGAAATATGATGGAATTTACACAACATAGCAATTATAGAAAATTGAATAATTTAAAATAGTAAAATAATTTTAAATGATCAAGGCATTTCAAGGGTTTTATGATAATACTCAATTTTGCGCAATTTTATGAGTGATTGACAAAATAAGATTGATAAAATAAAATCCATAAGCCACCATGAACACCTCCCAAAAACATCAGCGTGTGAAACACCCCCTAACCACTTCCATTAACTTTTGAACTTTTACAAGTGACATGCAAATGGTCTCCTTCCATAAATGTCAGTTCATGGAAAGATGGATTTGGCTAGATGACTATGTTCAATATTTCCATAATTTGTGAAATCATGTCTCATAATGTCTAGATCACTTTTTGATCCATACAATTAAGCTATAGGATTAATAAAATCCTACTTAAGCTATAAAGTTAGGTAATCCAAAAATAACTTCATAAATTAGGCTTAATTTATATAACATGAAAATTTAGACAATTGAAAAAGTGTGAAATGATGAAAATAGTAAAGTGATAAAGATAACTTAGGGTTTGTATGATAATGGCCAATTTCATGCAATTATGTGACTAGCTATCAAAAACAGAGTAAGAAAATAGGTCCAAAAGTCAATACAAATACCTCCTAGAAAAAATAAACATTGAAAGCATTTTTTAACCATTTCTGTCAGGCCTTGAAAATTTCCGCAACATGCACAAAAGGTCACCTCCTATCAAATTTGGCTCTTGCATGAAAACTGGATTCTGACTTAATGACTTTGTTTTATGGGTTTAATGTGTGAAAGCTTACCTTAGAATGTATTAATCCTTGTTGATTGACAAGAAGTTATTCTCCTTTTAAAAAATACAAATCAATGTTCAACTTGTTACAAAACCCATGGAAAATGGAGGATGTTAAGAGGGCCCTGTTTTATCCCTCCAAATTATTATTACGGCCCTCTTAGTTGAACAAAATTGCAAAAAACACTTATGCAAAGTCAGTAAAGAGTCATGTGTCTTAATTCTTATATTTCCTTGTGTGCAACAAATAGTACCATTTAGAATGAATCCATAAATACTTGACCTAGGTTTTTAGTATGAGGACTTTTTTGAAATAGCATATAATTTACTCTTCAATATCACTATAGTACAAATGAAATAAGCCTACGTAAATGCATCTTGTCGTGTGTAGGTGTGATTATTCTTATGCGTCTAAATGACGGATGTGCTTATATATTTATAGATTTTTTGAATTCAAACTAGGGCACTATTAGCACAAAATAAACCACATATTGAGCGAGAAAGTTGACCACAAGAGGCACAAACTCGACAAAATAAGTTAATGGATGAAAGAAGCCAAAATAACGATGTAGCCATTTTTAACAGGGGGCAACCATCTTTGCATGGTGCAAAAAAGTAATTATCTACAAAAATGATAAAGACTTTGGAAAAACCAACAAACAAAAGACATGATAGAAAATTAGTAGAAACAAGAAAAACTAAAACACCAATAGATAAAAATAACAGAAATGAAAATAAACATACTCAACCAAAAAAACCAAAAAAAAACAACAAAAAAATCTAGGCACAAATAACCAAATAAAGAGTAAAAGAAAACCTAACTTAAACCAATAAAAAGTAAAAGAAAACCTAACTTAAACCAATAAACAATAACCACGGTGAGGAAAATACAATGGCTCCTTCCCATTGGAGGAGTCGGACTATTAGGAAAAGGAAAGGTACCGTTCCGACTGGCCCCGTGATTCGAACCCCGCACCTACCTATCCAAAAAAAGATTTCCACGAAAACCATGACGCGTTTGGTTAAAATATCATGTCTACCAAACAATATTTAAAAAATAAAGCCGTCAAAATCCAATGGTTGGACTGTACGGTCACTGAGAAACAGTGACAGACAGATAGACACACTTTCGCGTCACTTAACAGAGACGTATGGTCGTCATCCCGAAACCACCGGGCAGTATTCACAAATAAAAAACCGCTTTATCCATGACATGCCATACCATGGTGTGACCATTGCCATGCCATGCCATATGGCATTGCCATGCGAGAATCCAGCTAATAAATAATGCATTTTTATTTTTATCGAAAAATAAAAAAGCGCGGATTCGATTAGCTGTCTGGTGCACTGCTGTTTTTCCTTTTTTCTTTTTATGTTTTATGGAATTTTATATTGAGAGGAAATTAAAAAGAATATATAATATTATATTATTGTTTATTTGTGTGTATATCTAAGGTGACACGTGTGAACATGTGAGCGGAGGCATATTTTTGGTCCGCGCCAGGTTTGGCAGGTTCTTTCTTAACCCGCGTTAAAAAACTAAAGCGGAAAAGAAAAATAAATTAAATAAATAAAATGACAGTGGACTATGGTCACGCCAAGGTATAACTTTAATCAAGTTTCCTAATATGGTCCACTCTCTTAATTTTTTTATTTTCTTAAAAACCAAGATTTTGTCGGGTGTCCCTTTACCACATTTTCATGATTTTAGTTGGGGGAAGTTGTGTTTATTAATTTAAAGTGTGAAGTTTGGTCTTACTTGTACAAGGGACTAAGTATATTGATGATTATTTTTCACCTTCGCTTATGTGGGTGCTTTTTTGTTTCTATGTTGATGAGTTTCTTAAATACTTTTTCATACTATCCCAGGGTTGTTGTCTAATTCCTTTTTAACATGTTTTTCTGATTCTTGTTATTTGTTCTGTGTGTCCAATGCATATCCACTAAGTCGCTCTCTAATTGTTGTTACCACCTATCTCTCTATGGGTTAGATATACAAATTCCATTTTTTCTCACATGTAAAGGAAGACCATTTTTATGTTGTTTGATGGGCTTTTTTCAGTCCAAGAAATATAGTTTTTGTATGGTCAAGGTATAACAGAAAATATTGAATACATATGGTTAAATGAAAAAAAAAGCTCTAAAAAGGCATTTGCCACTTATCAAGGATCAGTGACGGTAATCTTCCATCATGCTACACAACATTATGGAAGACTATATAGACGACATCCTAGCAAAGTCAAAATCATGATTCGATCATCCGGCAATCTTACAGCGCATCATTGAAAAGTTGTGTGAATACAAGGTTCGACGCAATCCAAAGAAGTGTGTATTCGGTGTAACTTCAGGAAAACTCCTAGGTTTCATTGTTTCACGACGAGGTATTGAAGTTGACCCCACAAACGTCAAGGTTATAATGGAAATTCCTCCAACACAAAATCTTCGACAATTATGACATCTTCAAGGCAAGATACAATCTATTAGATGGTTCATATCGCAACTAGCAGACAAGTGCCATCACTTCAATCAATTGCGCAAAAAAGACGTACATTTCAAATGGGATCAAGAATGTCAAGATTCTTTCTCTAAGTTGAAAGAGAATCTATCGAATCCACCAGTGCTTATGCCACCTATTCCAGAAAAACCAATACTTCTCTAAACTTCTGCTACATAATTTGCAATAGGAGCGTTGTTAGCATAACATAATGATCAAGGATAAGAGCAAGTTACTTACTATCTCAGTAGAACATTGATATATCATAAAATCAAGTATTCACAAGTAGAGCGGGTACGCTTAGTCGTGGTGTTCACATTTCACAAGCTACATCACTCTCTTCTTAATCATATGACAAGGCTTGTCGCGAAAATAGATCCATTCACGTATCTATTATCCCGCCTTGTGCTAACCAAAAGAATGTCTAGTTGGGTTTTTCTACTCAATGAGTTTGATATCGAATTTGTCAATCAAAAAGTCATCAAGGGCCAAGCTCTTTTCGATCAGCGCATTGAAGCACCACTACTAAGTTCAAAACCTCTTCACTTTGAATTTTCAGATGAATAACTATTATATGTTGATGCAATTCCCACTTGGACTCTATATTTTGATGGATCATGCAACAACCACAGATCAGGGGCAAGAATTTTACTACTCATGCCAAATGGTGATGTTGTTCTTAAATATTTTCGCATCGGTTTCCCTTCTACTGATAATGTTGTAGAATATGAAGCTCTCAAAGCTGGTCTTAAGTTTATTATTTCCTGGAATCTCAAGGAATTGATGGTTTACAGTGATTCCCTCTTAGTAATCAATCAAGTCAATGGTAAATATCAAGTAGAGGGTGACAAATTGATCCCCTACAAACATATGGTTGCTAGCCTCAAAGGTTACTTTCAACTCGTTACATTTGAACAAGTTCCTCCCATACAAAATAAATCAGCAGATGTCGTGATAACTAGTGGATCCCTTCTTGAATTCAGCCCGAATCAATCACACAATAAGTTTCTCATCGAACACCTTATGATTCCAGCTTACAATTTTTCTGAGTCCACTATGATATGTGAAATTTTTGGTCCTGATAACCCTTGGTATCATCACATTTATACCTTTATACATGAAAAAAAAAATCTTGATAACGAGCCCTATCACAACGTGCTTCACGCTACATTATACTTGTCAACACCCTATATCAAATAGGCTACGATGGAACCTTTTTAAGATGTCTCAAACAATATGAAGCAAACAAAACCCTGGTCAAATTACATGCTCTTATATGTAGTGCCCACAAAAGTACCATGGCTCTAGCTAAAAAAATTGTGCACGGGTTATTATTGGCCCACTACGGAGTTTGAATCTTGAAATTTTGTTAAAAATTGCTTAGTGTGTCAACATGGAACTCTAATTCATGCACCCTCATAATCTCTTCAACCTATCACCATGCCTTAGCCTTTTTCCCGATGGGTATTCGACCTTATAGACAAAATCAAACACACTTCCTCCGATGGCCATACATTCATAATCATCACTACCAAGTATTTTACCAAATGGATAGAGGTCATGCTCTTACTTATGTTACCAGTAAAAATATTTCAAAATTTATATTTAACCATCTCATTTGTCAATTTGGTATCCCTTCATCTCTTGTTACAGATAATGGTACATCCTTCAAAAATAAAATAGTATACTCCATATTATCCCCAGTGTAATGGCCAAGAAGAAGCATCCAATAAAATGATCAAATCCATTTTAGAAAAGATTTTTGATAAGCATGGTCACAATTGGCATACACAACTTTATCCTACCCTCCAGGCCTATCGTACATCCTTCCGTACTCCAACAGGAGCAACACCTTTTTCACTTGTGTGTGGTATTGAACTCGTGTTACCCATAGATTTTAAGGTCCCATCACTCTGAATATCCCTTAAAGACTTGATCAACGAAGATGAATACATATAGGTGATTAAGCTCGAATGTGAAATAAGAGCCTAATCTGATGTTATTTGTAGCAGTAAAATAAATGTGCAATGAAGTACAAG
The DNA here is from genome assembly GCA_019776745.2 of Taxus chinensis. Taxonomy (NCBI): domain Eukaryota; kingdom Viridiplantae; phylum Streptophyta; class Pinopsida; order Cupressales; family Taxaceae; genus Taxus; species Taxus chinensis. The sequence goes on along the minus strand of CM034149.1, from coordinate 877,301,694 downwards.
AATTAATCAAAGTAAACTAAGCAATAAAATGTGAAACCCTAGTTGTAAAGAGGAGAAGAAGGTACTTATCTTATTCACAATAAATTATGAACTATATTGAAGTGCTAACCAAATGAACGGAGTGGTAGGAGCATCACACATAGACCCAGAAAAATGTAGATTTGGACAGATAGGCTAAACCAAGGCACCTGGAGAGGGACAAGGGGGCCCACAAGTGCTCTAGGCCTGTTTCTGGGCGCCTGGGTCTACGGAAAATCTCAGGAAACCTCTTCTGAATGGTCGCAAGATGTTTGATTTTAGTCACCTTCGGTCGCTCTAAGGTTGCACTAAGATCATCGAGGTCAATGGAAACCTGCAATGAAATATGAACCTACAAAACCCTCAAATAGACATCAAATCCTAAAAAATAAAGATGCAAAATGAGGGTTCGGATTGTCCTCAACTGTCACACTGGTAAACTTACAACTAAGTGTTGCAGTACATCTCAGATCCAATATAGTTCTATGTGTGTGTACAGAATCGTGCCCTAGGTGGCTCTTATGCAAGTCACACTTGATAGCGAGCAAGTAACTAAATGTAAAGAAATGTAATAGATGTGTGCATGGAATAGAATGAATTTCCTTCCTTTAAAGTGTATGTAGAATAACCAGCCCTTGTGTCCCTTGTGATGGTGCTATATGGATGCAATGGAGCTCTTAGATGCTTGATGGATGCAACCTTAGGTGGTGATAGCTAATGCTTAGTGCTTGGTCCTTTATTATGATCACATAACTTTATATTTATATAATTTCCTTGCTTGAATTTTGTAATTAACCCTGAAAAGACCGACTACCAAAAAGATAAGATGCTCAAATGGCTAGAAATGATGCAAAATATGTGAACAAAGTACAAAGAGGTTAGGGGCACTGAGAGGGGATGAGGGTGCCTGGCACTGGCATCCTGGCTAGGCTGCTAGTGTCCAGGATGATGAAAGCCAGAGTATAAAAAAGCAGACTGAGCAAGTAAGGGTGTAAGCCTAAATTTGAGCAACAGAAATACAAAGAAAGGTGACCAAAGACATGGGTTAGTTAGTACTTTTCTTACTTATAAATCATATGAATAATAGTGTGTAATCAGGACTAGATAATTACCCAAAGTGCTTGATTTTGTGTTTACATTTTACCCCCACTTTATGTTGGTGAACAAAAAGCTCGGTAACATAAAGTAGATAGAGATGCGTACCTGATAACCATGTAGATCGATGATGTAAGTGTGCTGAGGGACAAAACCAAGCATGGAGTGATAAAAATGTGAAGCGTGGATGCTAAGGAGGAGAAAGTGTAAAAAAGGTGATGGAAATGAACCTAGGGTAGGAAACGCATGTGTAGATGTCGCGATGTACTTGATGTCAATGATGTAGATGTGTTGTTGATGTATATGATGTTGACTACTACTTCCCATACGGACTGACCTGCAAAAGAGAAGAATGAACAAGTAGTCAAATATGCATGTATATGATGAAATGTGTAAAAATTATGTAAGGAAGTATGTAAACATGCTAAAAATGTGAAAAAGGAACAAGTGCACCTGATCCGTGATGAGCAAAAGGGTGTAGAAAGGATCCTAAAAATGTTATAGAAAGACCGAGTTTTTTGGGAAATCTCATGCTAGTTGCATCAGGCCGCAAGTTTTTAGGGCGATCTCATGTGAATGTCATGGAATGAAGTGTAGGGAGAAAAGTATGGTGTCGTCCTCCAACCTTTAACTGCTTCCCGTAATGTAGAACACCACTGCAGATGGTGTGTAAAATTGGTGAATGTGCTAAGGAATGTATTCCCTATAAAGATTGTCCACTTATGTGGAGTTCTATAGACTGTGTTGAACTACCAATAGCTTGTGTAATTTCCCCTTGGTTACTAGGCATTCCAAGAAGGGTCATCATTTTGTCTAGGGACCCAAGTCTGATTCTAAGCCCATTGATCCTAAATTGAAAAATTGTGTTGTACCAGTACCATGTTGTATATGTAACGTGATTGTATAATGTTGTATGGGGTGACTGATTCACGCAAATGATGCTTCCCCTTGTTATTGGTGCATGTGACGTCACTGAAGGAGTATGCAGCCCAAAAGAGGACTGACTGATATGCTGAAATTGTGCCCTACAAGGGGAAGAGAATGTGCTTGGTAGAAACCAAGGCACATGCAAACAAAGTGGTTAGGAGACAAGTGTTAATACAAGAAAATACAAACATGCATGTATAAGACAAAATATATGTTAGGCAGACAATATGTAAGCTAAGACGCAAGAAGACAATGTAAACAATGCAAGAAGACAATGTAGACCACGAAAAGTGGGTTGTAAACATGGGACACCACTCACGATGTCGCAAAACAATCAAGGCCGACGAAGCCAAAAGAAAACAAGTGTACACACAAGACAAAGGACAAAGCCCAAAAACAATGTAAATAGCAAACAATGTGACAGACAACCATGGAAGTAAATAGTCCTGTATAACAAATGTTGCACATGAAGCATACCATTAGCATGTTAGAAAGATAAAAAGTATGTTAAAGCATGTATAATCCGATGAAGTAATGTGCTATGAACAAAAATGAAATTGTTATCCAAAATAACTCCCCTAGTTATTTAGACAACTTATATTTCCATTCTACCTTTGAGGTTCCACATGATAGGTTGCGCACACTTACAATTGATCCTTTAAAGCATATTTCCTTGGTTGCAGATTCCTCGTACGCCCTTGTGCGCTCCTCTTTTCCTTCACCTTTTTTTCTCTTTGTGTCCATTTTCCACCCGCGCGCACTCTCTACACATGCACCTTCTTGGCCAGCTTTTCATGAGACAGGAAACGCACGTGCACGTAGACTTTCTTCCCAAAATCAGCTAAGTCCCTTGAATTCTCGCGCACCCCATTTTCTCACTGTTGCACATTAGTTTGTAATAGTTATGTCTTCACCATACGTTATTCCTCAGGTATTTCTCCCATTCCCCCATGCGCATCACTTTTATGTGCGCTCTTCCTCTCTTTTCCCTCTACACCTTGACTCTTTCGCACGCATGGCTTCGCGGTCTTCTATGCCACATGTCATCTGTTAGACATTGAGTGTGTTACGCGTAACCAATTAGAGTGTGTCATCTAATAATGCGCCAAATCCTTGCAACAAATCAGTATGTGACATTTGGCATGAAATGATAAAATTAGATTTACAGTGGGTATATATCTTTCAATCAATTAGTGTGCGTCACGTGTATATATTATGTGTCAGAGCATATATCTGTAGACTTCTGACAGCCATAAATTTTTTTATAGACCTCTGACACACGCATGCTCGGTCTCATTAAAATAGCTGCTGACATGGGCTATACTCTAGATCATTCATATGTTTAGTTTCAGCATGATATGGTAGGTGAGAAACTTATGGAAACGTCTTTTTAAAGCAACGCATTAATAGAATGAATTTGATTGCTCCAGGACCACCCGATTTGATAGATATCTCACCTCCTATCCTTGGTCCTACATGCCAATAAAGACCAAGAGAAATGCATTTGAATTGATTTTAAATGGTGGATTTGTAGGCATTCATTGCTTGACTGTTGGTAAATCCCTTGTGATTCTAAATCCAATTTTTCCCTCCTCTTCTCCCTCTCTCATTGATTCGTCAGGATAAATTTAAGAGTTTGGCTCATTGTAAGGGGTTGGACATTTTGGATCTTCTATAAAATTTGCTAAGGGTTCAGAATCCATATTTTTATTTTGAGTTGCAGACCTCTAGATCTGGCTCTTGCATTTGGATATCGGCCTCATACGCCATTGTAACGGAGTGTGCATCCTTGGAAGTAATAAAAGCATCATTTTGTGGCTATTTTCTACCTTGACGTGTTTCTATTGATTCTTTCTTGCCTCCCTTTCACATTGTGTGCTTGTTGTGTCACTTTGAATCCCTTGCAGCTCCATTTTCTTGTTGTGTTTCATGAAATTGAGTAGGTGAATTCATTTTGTTTTATGTTATGCGTGCCTGGCCTCCCTATATGCTTTGTCCTTCATTTTCACTCAAAACAAATAATGTTCATCCCACTGGGGATTTCTTGTGATAACCTGGAGAAATCCTTGCCTTAGTTTAGTTTTCCATTTTCAATGTTACCCTTTTATCCCTAGTCCCTTGGAATTTTTACCACTACAATTTTCCCTTGTCCAAAGATTAGGAGCAGCATTAGCAAGAGAAATAGGTAGAGGAACCGGCCTTCCCCAAAGGTCTGTCTCAAGTGCGTATGAGGTCCCACAACTTAGAGAAAATACTATTTTTTAAGGTCAGACGACTCAGTCCATACAGATCTGAGACACAGGTGCAGTTTAAAGGACCAACAGAAACAATATCACATGTAGTGTATGAAATTGGATTCCCCTTCAAGAGCCATTGTGGCACTGGTAATAGGTACTGCATCAAGCATCCATGATGCGTGTAATATATGTATAGAATTTACGATCACAACTATAAAGGAAAGTGAACACGCATGTGTGTATGATAAAGATAATGACATACAAGATATCTATCTAACGTGTAATAAAGTGAACGTGTAAGCAGAAGTAAGCAAGAGTAAATGCAACCAAGATATGCAATATGTTATGCATGAGGTGGAATGGAATGTAGTGTGAATGATAAGAGAAATTTCCCCCCACCACCCCCCTCGAGTGGATGTGTATTTATGTAATTAGGTTCATTTGTATATGCCCCCTCAACAGTCAAGAATGAATCGTAAACGAGAGTGTGTCATCAGGAAATGGTCTAAATGTGTGTAATAGAAAGGTGTGATCGTCAAAGTGCAAAGCATATGGTGTAAGCATGTGATTGATTGATTGAGTGAGTGATTAAATGCATGAGTGGGATGAGGTCCATTTGAGATGTATACCCTCAGTAGTCGAATATGGACTGCAGAACTAGAGTGCATCATAGGGTAATGACCGCACTGTGTAGAAGTAGATGTAAGAGAAATGTAACGTGAATGTGTATACTAAGTAATGTACCTAGTGTGTGATAAAAGTTGCGAGAAGGAGGTTTCGTGTGTGTATAACATGTGGTGTGTGAGAATTTGAATGTGTAGTGTGAGTAAGTGGAATGCTATGGATATGTGTGGTGAATGTGTGGTGTGTACGGTGTGTAGTGTGTGAGGTTCATGTGTATAACATGCCCTCAACAGTCAAGTGTGAACCAACGCACAAGAGTGTTGTCATCAGTAAATAGTGGTACCAAGCATTTATGAGGATGTGTATGATGAATGTAAAAGACTAGATGTGATGTGTGTAAGATCAATAGATAGCTAATGATGCTAGAAGAAGGGGGTGTTAGTGTGATGCCCCCCATGTGAGAACGATGTTTGGCAAAGAATTGATGCATGATAGGTGGTGAAGTATGACTAAATAGTGTAATGGTGAAGCATTGAGTGATTAGGTAATAGATAGATATGTTGATGAAGTAAGTAATGCTAAGACGTGAAACTGGGTTTTTATTGTATAGAGATCCCTCAACAATCGTGTAAGAACCGTAAGAACACGAGTGTGTCATCAGAGAGTGAGCGATACGAGCGTGTGTCAAGATGTATATGTCATATGCAAAATTCTAGATGTGAAATGATGAGACCATAAGACGCTTGTCAAATGTTAAGGGGGGAGTAAGTGTGATGCCTCCCCAAGTGTGGGATGAGAAAAGAGATCAAGTAATGTCATCTAGGAGGTCGTCATTTTCGGGATCAAAGTCGAAAGGTAAAGCATACTGATACATGATAAGAAATAGTATCAGGTTGATCACGTATGTGATCCATGACGGCGGACATTTTCGTACAGGACCATTACGTATGCTTTGTCAATAAAAGGGGGTAGTGGATAACCATGTACATACCAGCGTGTAAGATTTTGTGAATAGTCGAGAAAGGAATCATTTGCAAATGAAAATGCGGGCCGAAAGGCATAGGTAATGAACATGTCAATATGGTGAGGATCTAAGGTGCCCCCAATATAGTCAATCCAGGAGCTATCCAAGTGTAAGGGGATCATCACAAGGATCTCACACAAGAAACATTGTGAGATGAAAGACACAAAGCCCATAGGTAGTAGTGATGTGGATGAAATCGTGATAATTATGAGGAGCATATGGTGAAGGAATTATGTCGTTAACCGCAAATCCTAGTCCGAGCCAAGCCATCATGTGTGCATATAGTCTCATCACAAGTAGGATCAAATGGAATATGTATCCCAATAAGAATCATTCAAGAAAATTATACATGTAAAGGGAGGATGTTCCAATGGTGGATGCACATGTGATAGTGAAGTAGGTGGAATGACATCAGACGTGTGGGTAGACCCCCGATAAAGTATCATAGTAGTAGCATAAGGTAGTATTGTAGATGGGACTACATCTAACATGCAATTAAAACCTTCAAGTAGTGGTAAATGATCTGGAGTATATATGGGTTGTGGTTCATTAGTAGTATTAGAGCATGGGGTAGGAATTGTAGTATCAATATCATGATCGCAACATTCAAATGGGTCACGATCACTAGGAACTGTATATTTTATGCCCTCATGTAGGAATTTGACATAGTGATGTACTGTAGAGGGAAATGCTTGCATGGCATGAATTCATGGCCTACCAAGTAAACAATTATACGCAACCAAAAATTCAATGACAAAGAAAATTGTGTTGATGGTTTTAGGCCCTATAGTGATACATAGAGTAATGTGACTTACACATGGACGAACAAAACCATCACATGCCCGAAGGGAAAGACATGATGGAATAACATTTGCAGCGGAAATACCAATCTTTTCAAGGAATGATATAGGACATAGATTGAGTTCAGATCCATTATCGATTAAAGTACGCTTAATACACATATTGTAAATGTGAATCATGAAATGCAAGGGTGGATTATTGTCAAAAATAGAAATGTCAACATGAGGATTGGACGAGAAAGTAATATGCTGGGAAAATTCCTCAACAATTGTTTGGTATATTGAATCTGGATGTAAATTAGCAGGAATGCGAGTGGTAGCGAAGAGAGTTCTGATTTTATCTCTTAATTAAGGATTGATAAGCAAGAAATAATTAATGGAGATACTCAAGATGAAGAGATCCTAGAAATATAAGAACAATGGAGGTATGAGGATCATGAGAGTGTTGCGATCGAGTTCAAGTTCACCAAAATGATTAAGCTAAAATGTAAATAGAGAGCCTAATTTGATGCTATTGTAGCAGTAAAATAAATGTGTAATGAAGTATAGGAATTAACCAAAGAAAACTAAGCAATAAAATGTGAAACACTGGTTGTAAAGATGAGAAGAAGGCACTTAGTTGATTCGCAATAAATTTTGAATTGTACTGAAGTGTTGACCAAATGAATGGAGTGGTAAGATCGTCACATAGAGACCCAGAAAAATGTAGATCTAAATAGATAGGCTAGACTAGAGCGCCTGGAGAGGGACAGGGGCATCCACGGGTGCCCTGGGCCTATTTTTGGGCGTCATGGTATGTGGAAAAGCTTAGGAAACTTCCTCTAAGTGGTTGCAAGATGTTTGTTGTTAGTCACATTTGTTCACTCTAAGGTTGCACCAAGATCGTCAAGGTTGCTCGAAACCTACAATGAAATATGAACTTGCAAAACCCTCAAATAAACATCAAATCCTAAAAAAGAAAGATGTAAAATGAGGGTTTAGACTATCCTCAGTTGTCACAATGGTGAAATTACGACTGAGAAATGCACTAGAACTCAAACCCAATGTAGTTATATATGTGTGTATGTGGAATTGTGCCCTAAGTGGCTCTTGTGCGAGTCGCACTTAATAGCGAGCAAGTAACTAAATGTAAAGAAATGTAATAGATGTGTGCATGGAATATAATGGAATTCCCTCCTATGAAGTGTATGTAGAATAACTTTCCCTTGTGTCCCTTGTGATGGTGCCAAATGGATGAAATGAGGCTCTTAGATGCTTGATGGATGCAACCTTAGGTGGTCATAGCTAATGCTTAGTGCTTGCTCCTTTATTATGATCACATAACTTTATATTTATATGATTCCCTTGCTTGAATTTCGTAATTAACCCCAAAAATTTTGACTACCAAAAAGATAAGATGCTCAAATGGCTAGAAGGGACCCAAAAGATATGAGTAAAGTACAAAGGATTTAGGGGCGTCCAGAGGGGACAAGGGCACCTAGTGTTGGCATCTTGGTTGGGCGCTAGTGTCCAGGATGATAAAATCCAAAGTATAAAAAGGAATACTGAGAAAGTAAGGGTACAAAACTGAAAGGAGGAACAGAAAAAGAAATGTGTCCAAAGATGGGTTAATTATTACTTTTCTTATTTAAGAATCATATGAATAGTAGTATGTAATCATGACTAGATAATTACCCAAAGTGTGTGATTTTTTGTCTACAATAAACACATCTTGAATAACTTCACCTCCTAGATGAGAAGATGCTAAATACCTTGGATCATTTGAATGTGTATCATAATAAACTTCGGCGCAACTACAACAAATGGATAAGACCAAGACAAATTGAAATCGATAATCTTGTTTTAAAATAAAATCAGAAGAACACAACAAAATATCGGGAAATGTAAGGAAAATTTAAACCTAATTAGTTATGTCTTTATATTATCAATGCAAAATACATATCTGGTGCATACACTGAAGATTCTATTCCATGAATCAACGATACCAACCCTTTGTGCTAGGGGAATTTCAGCACATTCTCCTATATAGTTCTTTAACCTTACTCCTCTAATTGTATCATCCCAATCCAATTTTTTCACTTGTTCCTTGTAATTAGGATGCCAAACACTTGTTTATATTCCATATATACTCATGTTCATCCCTTAATCTTACAAAGCTCTTGTGTTCTTTGCACATGCTCAGATGGGTCCTACTTCCCCTAAGGTCTCTCAAAACATTTAAAAATACAAAAAACATTCAAAAAATTTCAAAATCCAAAAACATTCAAAAAATCTCAACTATCAAAACAAGTTGACAATAACGAACATTCAACCCCTATCCTAGTGATCATTCTAACTATCCTACGACTATCAAACAATCCTCTTACTCCTAGCATGTATCCTTGCTTGGGGAAAATTAAAATCAAAACCTCATCTACATCCTCACTTGGGGAAATCTCATCTTTCACGTTCTTCCTTGCATGTATCCTTGCTTGGAGGCAATAACCCATTCAATCTTCAATAGGATCCAAAAAAAGTGTCACTTGACCACACTCTTCATATTGATTAATCCCCTACATGTATCCTTGCTTGGGGGCATCCAAATCTGCTTAATCATCACTGTGGAACACATTATGGGCATAGTTAATTATCTTTATTTAAAGTTGTGTTGCATTGTTGTTGTTATTGACCAATTACAAGTATTTGTGTTCACATCTTGGTTTATTCATAGCCTTGGTCCATACATTTACTGTGTATATTGGGTTTTGCTTTTATTTTTTTCTTTTTTTTCTATTTGACCAATTACAAGTATGTTTATTAGCATCTTGGTTCATATATAGACATGGTGTATGCGTCTACTATGTATAGTGGGTTTCTTTTATCTGTGTGTGTGTTTTTTTTACATGCATATGGGTTGGTCATCGTGGTTTTCCGGTAATCATGGTGCTAATTTTATTGTGTAACAACAAAATAGGTTGCTCTCAAAATATAAATTTTGAATGGAAGGTCAACTATGAGCACAATCAATCATATCGTCATCACTATCATGTCATCAAGTCAATATACAAAAATGGAAATCAATGAGCATCCATCAAAGATAATTACAAATAAGTGATAAAAAAAATGATCATCCAATACATCAAAATTCCATATACAATGTGCATGTATAAAAATAATGTCATATACATCAAATTTCCATCAAGGGCATCTCTAAAAAATGTGTGCCTTCATCACGAGGCATATACCAAAAATAATATACATATACATAATACATAGAGTCATCCATGACTCTCTCCTACACCTGAACTATATAGTCTATCTCATCCTCTCCTCGGTGGCGGGCATCTAAATAGATCGAATAGATCTAGAAGTCCCATGTGATATACCTAACCTCATGGATCTACTACTTGTCCTCTGACTATAACTTAAAGCTTTCTAGCCCTCAGGAACAACTACCTCATATAATGCTCTATAATATCCCACATCATGTGTGGTTGTCACTAGCTCCTATAGCAAATCTCCCATACCCGTGGCCTCGGCTACACGATGTTTCATATCTCTCTCTACTATCAATTGGTATACCTTACTTATAATTTGATCCCTCTTAGTGGTCACCTATTACAGTTGTTTATGGGCCATGATCAACGCGACATCTCTCTACCGAATGAATTTTTCTCTTTGTGCTTGTGTCACTAGTAGCTTTGTTTTCAACGGACTTGAAGGTGGTAATAAGGGAATATGACTCCAAACATCATCACCCCATATATCATATCCATATCCATCTTTATCTCCTCCTCCTACAGGACTCGGTGGCCTCGGTGGTGAACCCTGACCTTGTGCCTATGTTTTTCCAATATCTACTTGTACCTATCCACCCTACACTGGTACTTGAACCTGTATCTGTATACCTTGAGGCTATATTTTTGTACCCTGACCTTGTGCCTCTACATGGCCTTGTTGGCCTGCTCCCCTCATCCTATCTCTTCATTGTAAAGAACTGCTAGTTATTGTTATTATGTTCTACACTATACCTGCATCTTGAATGGTAATACGCAAGGGCATGACACATGCATACCATGTTGTATACTCCACTATAACTTCAGATCCATGATATTAGCTCACGGATCCCATGCATATTGTACAACCCCTTCAAATTTGGCCCTCACTACTCTCGATCTAATATGTGACCTAAAATCAAAAGTCTCTCACGCGTACCACTGGTCTCCTCCTAGAATTTCCTGAATCAATCCCAACTATCATCTAACCCTATCTAGTCTACAACTCTCCATAATAAATGATTGACTCCCAATGATATAGTGGTATACCTCCACTATCCGTAACTCCGTGTCATTTGTAACCTAGCTATACCATTTTTAGGGCCTTCATGTGATCATCTATAAATGAAAATCATTAATAGCATGTTTGTAAAACTCCATATCACCTCAGTGACCTTTGTATCCAATTCCCACTATCTCCCATCTAAATTTTGATGGCTCCTTAGGTTTTTTATCTCTCATAATATCCAACGGCCAACCCATGGCGATGTGGTCTGATTCCTAAATCTATAATAAATTAATTGGACACATGTTCCTCTGACCCCTATATACTATCAGGTGTATGTCTTTATATAGGTTTGATAAAATACAAGGCCCCGAGGAAAATATTGTGGCTGACTCCATCAACTCTACTAGCACACTAATCAATCCAAGATAAAATTGACTCCCAGTCTCATCAAACAACATATAGCCACTAATAAGAGCCATTAAATATATTGGTAATCATGTTAATGTGTCATCATCCATACATTCAACCAAGTGTATTTTCATACCCTCCATGTGAATATCCTCTACTCCAAATGGTAGCCATATGTAAGCCCAGATTTGTGTTACACTCCTCTCCCACTGAATCAGTTTGCCCTGCATTGACAGATGCAATATACAATATGCATACTCTAAATTCGTTGAAATCTCTCCCATATGATGTCTGAATGTCTAAGACTCAATGTGTCATTGCTCAACCATTGAAGTCAACAAACAGTGATCCAATCTAATATCCAACATCTAAGAAATGTATGATAAACTTGTCACCTCTAACATCAAACAAAATCCCCTCTACTTTGCCTAAGTCATTTCTCTCTCGAATGACCATAGTCATCCATGATACTCTTGAACACCCAAGGCATATAATCCATTGGTACTAGTCAAACACCAAGCTTTACATGGGTTATTTCAAGTTATGAAAAACACAATTACCTCTAATTTAATCTTCTGAATATCCAACATTTCCTCCAGTTCACGTTAGCACACTTATAGTGAAACTAGCGCACATTGTTCAACACTAATGCATCTGTTAATATGCTAGCGTGTGAACTCACGAATTAGCGCACCAAACATTACGTTAGTGCATCTAACACACTAGTGTGTACATCATTATGCCAATGCACACAACTTAATGCTAGCACATGCAAGTCTACACTAGTGAAATTTGTGAGAAACGCTAGTGCAATGATCCATATGAGCTCTTAGAGAAATATTGATCCATGTTAGCAATCAAATAAGGCTTTATGAAAAAAATATTTTTCAGAAACTCTTGAAATTTATTTTTAACACCTTTTAACATATTTGGTATTTGGCCTTTTTAAGGTTCTTCAAAGAATTAATGGCATTTAAATTTTATGATGATACCATAGTCTATTTTCATATATTATATTTTCAATTTCACTCTCTTATCTTTTTAATGGATCAAACGGTTCGCAAATTAGGTCAACGGGCTAGAAGATATGACCCCAACAAGGAGCACTTAAAAATAATTATATGGTATTCAGATTTTGTCATCTTTTTGCCATTCAAATTAACTCCAAACATGGATGGATGACATCTCCATGAAGGATGATATTTCATATTCCATTTGGAACCCTTCATTTGATGACCTTTTGGCTTCTATTTCAAACCCTTCATTTGATGACCTTTCGGCTTCCATTTGGAACCCTGGTCATCTTTGACATTGTTTCACTATAAATAAGATGGTATTGAATGAAGATAAAAGTTTGAAAGTGGAAATATTTTATATACAAAATCTTGCATGTTACAAGTTTTCAAGTTTGAGAGGCATACATATCTCATATACAGAGTTTGCCCATTTGTGTACATTTTCATTTGCAGAGAATTACAAGATATACATCTCTCCTTCATAGAGTTTTCCCATTCCACATCCATTCTCATTTGCAAAGAGATTCTACATACATCTCTCCTATAGATTTTTCCAACTTTGTATACATATTTAATAAAAAAAAATCTTTTACAGTTATTGTTTTATTTCTGCAATACAGTTCATTGCTTTTACAATTTCAGCTATAATATTATGAATGTATTGCCATAACACATTAAATGCCACCATTAATGTGTTGTCCACTGAATTCCAAAAATAATTCAGATCGGTGGTATTAGAGTGTGGAAACGAACTTTTCAAAATTTTGTAGGTTTTGAAAATAATGGGAAAATCCAACAAAAAATACAAGAAGAGGGCATAATTCAAGATGTGGGTCCATTTCTAGCACAACAGAATGAGCATGAGTCAATTCTTGCAGAAAATGAATTTTTGAGGGAAGAGAACCAACAATTTCAAAATAATTTGAAGCATGATCATGGAGAAGATTATGAAAATGAACAAAAATATTTCCCATTTTGGAAGCCCCATTGTGGAAGGATTGCTCCAAGCAAAGGCAAGATGCAATGAAGTTATACATAATTTGTACAGAATCAACTTAGAGAAAAATAAGTACATTTTGTGAAGAAATTCAACAAGACCTTTCCATCCTGCAAGGTGAATTTGAAGAGTTGAAAGAAAAGAAGAAAATTGTTACAGATACACATTTAGAGATGGATGAAAGCATGGTATGTTTTTCTTGTTCATCACATCCTTATAATTCTCCATATGTGATTGGTAGTTTTGAAAAACACACAAAAGTATTGGTTTCAAGTTGTTAAATAAAATGGGGTATGATGGACATGACCTTGGAAAAGATGGAAAAGGAATCTAGGAACCTCTCAAAGCAGAAAAGAGACCTAAGAATTTGGTCTCGATACACTAGGGAATCAACTCAACCCACCATGGGTCCCACATTCATCAAAGAAATCATGCAACCAAAATGTTCTTCTCAAAATTGGTGTGAACCTTGTATTCATGCATATGGAAGGTATTTGATTCATCACACCATTTGTAGTCATTTTGGTAGAACAAGTCATGATTCTACTCATTGTTGGAATCTCCATCCTTGTGATATTTGTGGGAAGTGCAACCAAGATAGTTCTACATGTTGGTTTACTAATATTCCTACACATAGGTCTCTCAACATAATTAATAGGAATTTTGGGTGGGCCACCCCACTCAAGTGGAAGGGGATCACTTCAACACTCAAAACATCTTATGTACATCAGAGGTCAATCCTACAAGCAATGGGGCCCATTGCTTCTCAAGGAAGGGAATAATGATCTAGATGAGCTCTCAGAGAAATATTGATCCATCTCATCAATCAGAGAAGGGTTTATAAAAAAATTTTATTTTTAGAAAGTCTTGAAATCTATTTTTAGCAGGTTTTGACAGATTTGGTATTTGGAATTTTTAAGGGTCTTCAAATAATTCATGGGATTCAGATTTTATGATGATACTATAGTCTATTGTCATGTATTATATTTTCAATTTCACTCTCTTATCTTTCCAATGGATCAAACGGTTTGCAAATCAGGTCAACAGGCTAGAAGATATGACCCCAACCAAGGAGCACTTAAAAATAATAATATGATATTCGGATTTTCTCATCTTTTTCCCATTTAAATTCACTCCAAACATGGATGGATGACATCTCCATGAAGGATGACCTTTTATATTCCATTTGGAACCCTCATTTGATGACCTTTTAGATTTCATTTAAACCCTTAATTTGATGACCTTTCAACTTCCATTTTTAACCCTTCATCTTCGACATTGTTTCACTATAAATAAGATGGTTTTGAATGAAGACACAAGTTTCAAAGTGGAAAGATTTTATATACAAAAGTTTTAGGTTATAAGTTTTCAAGTTTGGAGGCATACATCTCTCATATACATAGGTTTCCCATTTGCATACATCTTCATTTGCAGAGAATTGCAAGGCATACATCTCTCCTACAAAGTTTTGCATTCCGCATTCATTCTCATTTGCAAATAGATTTGGCATACATCTCTCCTATAGAGTTTTCAAACTTTGTATACATATTTAATAAATTTATTTTACTTTTACAATTATTGTTTTATTTCTGCAATACAATTCATTACTTTTACAATTTCAGCTATTTTATTATGAATGTATTGCCATAACACATTACATTCCACCATTAATGTTAGGCCCTTAGTCCTATAGCTTATATTGGATATGTAGTGCTCATGTGTGGCTTACATAATCTCCCTTCTTGTCATATGTTATTCATTTATGCTTTCATATGTTGAATAGGTTAGCCTTGGTGTTCGCCATAGCATAGGATTGGTATATGTAGGTGGTAGTGAGGAGTAGTTAATAATCATATTGAACATTTGAGTCTTATTGCATGGTTTGGAGGTTTCCCCCTTGCAGTGGCTAAGCTATTCTACTTGCATATTGTGATCATTTATCTATAATATTGTATTATTTGGTGTTCTATTTCTGCTGATATTCATATTTATACAAGTAATTTCATTACAAGTGGTAGTAGAACCTAATCTCGGCAAGAGATGTGTCAAAACCCTAATTGTGAAGGTTTAGCTATACCTCAAAATTGGTAGTGAATTTTTATGCAATTGTTTTTGTGGTGTGGTGAAATCAGTCAAGTAATGTCCTCTCCAAATTTCAAACATTTTGGACTTGTTTTGTTAAAGTTATATCAGTTTCATGTTTTTTCATAAATTGGCTACCTCGGTTGCAATTTTTGGAAATTTTCTAAGTTTCTTATATTTTCATAAATATTTCCAAAAATTAGCCAGGGTTTATTCTTTATGATTTCCTCTATTTAGCCAGTAAGTTTATGAAACCCAAAACCCTCAAGTTTTACCCTATTCCTTTTAACCCGAGTCCCAAACCCTACATCATGATCGATAGATCAACTCGAGACCAATGGAAAGGTCAAGAAACTCTTGGAATGACCCTAAATAAGGAAGATATGGATTTATAATCTTTTGGTTTGGGAATATCTGAGGTAGTCAACCAACTTCAGGAAAGGGTAAATAATATGATAAGGATGACCTCAACAATGAGCTTCTTCATTTGAAAGGTAGTCTTAGGGGTGAATTGTAGATGAATTTTGAATCAATTAAGTGGGAGTTGTTCTTCACTCTTTCAAAAACAAATCCCCATTCAATTCATATGGGTTCCTCTAGCAATACACACATAGGTCCAAATCACTACAATCAAGGAGGATACACATTTAGGTGGATCTCCTCACCAATGGCGTGGCATTATTCCAAAAGTAGAAATGTGTAAATTCGATGGAAAATATCTGCTCAATTGCATTACCCAAATGGATAATTTCTTTGATCTCCATCAAATCCTATTAGATAAAAATGTGACCATGGCATCCTTATATCTAGAACCTTACCAATTTGTCTGGTATCGTTGGTTATGTGCTCAAAGGCAGAAAAATGGTCCAAGTTTCACATGGGAAGTTTTCACTGAAGAACCTCAATTACACTATAGTTCTAGCATGTCATAGAATTACTTCAACCAATTAGAAAATTTACGACAATCAGGTTCATTAAAGGCATGTCCATTAAATCCAAAATATTTCCTTGTGTGTGGAGGATATTATAGAAGAGTATCGAAATGACCCATTTCTTGGGGTGGGTATTAAGGACCACATTAAGCATGAGGTGTGCATGTTTAATCCACTCAAGGTTTCTGATTCTATTATCATGGTACTAAGGGAAGAGGAAAATTTTCTTTCTAGTAGAAAGAAGACCTTCACTATCATAAAAGATCATAGCACCTTGCCACCATCGTACCCTCGGCCAGTTCGACTAAAACCTCAACAAATTGAAGAAATAGTCATAAATGTGCTAAGAAGAAATTGTTTTACATTTAAGGGACTGGTGATGAGGAAGAATATGAGGAAACTTCAAGCGATTAAGT
The DNA here is from genome assembly GCA_019776745.2 of Taxus chinensis. NCBI lineage: Eukaryota > Viridiplantae > Streptophyta > Pinopsida > Cupressales > Taxaceae > Taxus > Taxus chinensis. Next base: position 877,284,855 of record CM034149.1, on the reverse strand, counting down.
GGAAAAAATAGAGGAAGAATATGAAGATCCCCATCCCACTATCTCATGCCATGCTCTATCAGGTATCAACACTCCACAAACCCTTCAATTCGTGGGTTATCTTAAGAAGAAGAACGTGACAATACTGATTGATTTAGGGAGCACACATAATTTCATCAATCAGTAGCTAACAGCAAGGCTAAATTGTTTTATCTACCCAACACCTGAATTTCAAGTAAAGATTGTAGATGGTGGCATAGTCCAATGTTTAGAGAAATGCCTTTAAATCAGACTTATGATGGGAAACTACACAATGGAATCTACAATTTTTTCTATTCCCATGGGTGGAGATGATATTGTCTTAGGTGTTCAGTGGCTCACAACTTTGGGCACCATAGAGATAAATTTCTAGGAATTGTTTGTGCACTTTCATTCTAAGGTTAGACAGTTTGAACTTATAGGACTACGGGAAAAAACTCCTTGGGTGGTTAGTTCTCACCAATTGCAGAAGATTCTTAAAATGGGGCTCGAGGATTTGTAGCACAATTTTTATCCATGGAATTTCAACCACAAAGATCAATAGTGCATCTTGATCTTCTAAAGGCTATTGATTAACATGCAGTTGTCTTCGAGGATCCTAAAGGATTGCCTCCTGAAAGAGATCATGATCATTTCATTCATATAATTCAAGGAAGCCAACCCCCCAACATCAGACCTTATAAATACCCATATGTGCAAAAGAGTGGGATCAAGAAGATGTTAGAGGAAATGTGTATTACTTGTCATAGTCAAAGTGTTTATTCTGCTCCAGTGGTGATGGTGCACCACAAGGATGGAAGGTGGTGCATGTGTCAAGACTACAGAGAACTTAACAATTACAATATCAAAGATAAGTTTCCTATTCCTATCATTGATGATTTTTTAGATGATTTTCGTGGTGAAATTTATTTTTAAAAACTAGATTTGTGTTCTGGGTATCACCAAATTAGAGTAAAGAAAGAAGATATTCATAAGACAGCCTTCAAGACTAATTAAGGGCATTATGAATTTCTAGTGATGCCTTTTGGTCTTACTAATGCACCATCTACATTTTAGATTTTGAAGAATTCGATATTTCGATCATTCCTACAGAAGTTTGTCTTGGTATTTTTTGATGAGATCCTCATAAATAGAAAATTCTGGGAGAAACATTTACATCGTGTCAATACAATATTGAAAGACCTAGAGAAACATCAACTATATGCCAAGCCTTTGAAGTGTTCTTTTGAGGTACATAAAGTAGAATACTTGGGTTGTATTGTCTCTCGTGAAGGTGTTAAGGTGGACCCTCACAAGATCCAGGCCATGGTGGAATAGGAAGTCCCAAGAACCCTCAAGCATTTACAAGGTTTCTTAGGTCTCATAGGTTACTATCGCATATTTGTAAAAAACTATGGTAATATAGCAGCACCACTCACAAAATTATTGAAGAAATACTCCTTTCATTGGAATGAGGAGGCTTCTCGGGAATTTGAAAAATTGAAGGTGGTAATGTGCACCACTCCAATATTAGTAACCCAAAATTTCTCCAAGACCTTCATAGTTAAATGTGATGCTTCAGGAAATGGGATCAGGGCAGTACTCATGTGAGAAGGACATCCCATAGCATTTGAGAATCGGAAACTAAAATGAAAGATTTTTTTGAAGCCCACCTATGAGAAGGAAATGATGACAATATTACATGCAGTCAAATAATGGAGACCATACTTGATAAGTAGACACCTTCAAGGTAAAAAATGATCATTGTAGTTTTAAATACTTCTTGAATAAATGACTATCTTTAAAAGAGCAACAAAAATGGGTCACAAAGATGTTGGGTTATGACTTTGAGATTATTTATATGAAAGGGAAGGAAAATGTGGTTGTTGATGCTCTATCTAGGAGGGATGAGTCCACAGAAGCATTATTATGTGCCATCTCTATACTAAAGTCAGATTGGATAGATCAAGCAAGGGAAGACTAGAAAAAATATGCATCAACCCATACTCTCATTCAGAAGCTCTAGAAAGATCCAACCGTATATGAATAATTTATATGAAAGGGGGATACATTTTGGTACAAAGACAAATTATATTTGTGTAAGAACTCTACACTTAAACACCATGTTCTTTCAAAGCTCCATTCTTCTCCACTAGGTGGTCATTCTGGGTTCTTGAAAACTTATCATAGAGTTAAGAAAGATTTATTTTGGGAGGGGTTGAAAGGAGATGTTCGAAAAAAATTGGCAGAATGTTTGGTGTATCAACGTAATAGGGGCGAGACCATTAAGACACCAGGTATCCTCCAACCCTTGTCTATTCTTAGGGAGAGATGGGAAGAGGTATTGATGGATTTCATCACAAGATTGCCTAAATCAGAAGGGAAGAGCGTCGTCATGGTCGTGGTGGATAAACTTACCAAGTATGCTCATTTTTGTGCCCTGGCTCATCCTTTCACAGCTAGTACAGTCACCATCTCATTTATGGACACATTTCAAAAGCTCCATGGCACGCCCAAAATTATAGTAAGTGATCACGATCTGATATTTACATGTAATTTTTGGACTGATTTTTTCTCTTTTTTGGGTGACCAATTGGCCCAAAGTTCATCTTATCATTTCCAATCAGATGGGAAAGCTGAGGTGGTAAATAAATGTTTGGAAGGATTCTTCTATGTTTTACTTCATATAAAGAAAAACGTTGGGGGCAATGGTTGCCACTTGCAGAATGGTGGTATAATACTTCATTTCATACCTCCTCCAAAATGTCTCCATTTCTGGAACTTATGGGTACCATCCTCCAGCACTCATCTCTAGCTTGAAGTTCAAACCTAAGGTGAGATCAATCGAAGATCACATTCAACACCAGCATGAGGTACTCTCTAGTCTTAGAGATAATTTGGGAATGGCACAAAACTGCATGAAGAAACAAGCTAATCAACATCGTAGTGAACGAAACTTTGAAGAGGGTGACTTTGTTTTTATACAGTTGCAGCCATATAAACAGTTATCCTTAAAAAAACAAAAGAAGGATAATAATATTGCACCTAAATACTATGGTGCTTACCGAGTGTTGTAGAAAATTGGTAGTGTGGCATATAAGCTAGATCTCCCTCCAGGAAGTAAAATGCATCATGTCTTCCATGTTTCTTTCTTGAATAAATTCATTGGGCGGCTTATTTCCACCCAGTCAATGCTTCTTGAACTAGATGAGGAAGGAAAGATTGTATTGGAACTTGAAGGTATTATTTGGACACGCACCAAAGTATTGAGGAGCAGAGTCATTGTCAAGTATCTAATCAAGTGTAAGAATGTGAATATTGAGGATGCAACATGGGAGGATGAAGCATTTATGCAGCAACATCTAGGGCTTGCCAACTTTGGGGACAATGTTTCTTTGAAGGGGAGGGGCATGCTACACCATTAATCCTATAGCTTATATTAGATATGTAGTGTGAACTTGTGGCTTACATAATCTCTCTTCTTGTCATATGTTCTTTATTTATGCTTTCATATGTTTAGTAGGTCGACCTTGGTGTTGGCCATAACATAAGATTGGTATATATTGATGGTAGTGAGGAGTAGAAGAGTTATGAATAATCATATAATGAAAGTTCTTAAAACATTAGATTTGGGGGCGCAAATGCCAAAATGAAGAAATTGGGGTTTAGAAGAAGGGTTTAAATAGAAGGGTGGGAGAAATCATTGGTCAGTTGTGCTATTAGATATTTTGTGCCCCTGAGTGAATTTTTTGCTCTGGATCATGAGAGAGATGGTTCGTTATCCCCCTTGCATGTATCATGCTGCATCCAAGATTTTAGGTGGGCTCCTAATGATGATGGTGTGATATGTACCCAAAAAAACTAAGCTTTGGATGTATTTATTACTTATTAGCTATAGAATAAATTTGAAAAGTAATTCTAACACACGTAATTAGTTGCATGTTCTGAATTATTTTTGGAATTCGGTGAACAACACATTAATTGTAATGAAATTACTTGTATAAATCTAAATATCAGCAACAATAGAACACCAAATAACACAAGATTATAGATAAATGATCACAATATGTAAGTAGAATAACTTATCCACTTCGAGGGGGGAACCTCCAAACCATACAATAAGACTCAAATGCTCAATATTTGTGCAACAGCAAAAATAAGGTTGTTCTAAATTTATTCTCCAAATGATGCTCACGTTACAAGCACGGTCCTTCTCATCATTGTTGAAATCCCTTATCTTATTCCTATCAAGTGGTTGTCCAATGCTTTTCTGCGTCACCCAACCACTTGAGGGGGAATTCTTCTACTATCCTACTTGTTCAGGCATCCAAATGCTTCATTGTCTTCTAATCTACATGCATCAACTATCTTTAAAGCACTATTACTTCGCAATAGCACTTTAAAGAGGGGTAAATGTAGACACCCTAAATTCACATACATATTCCTAATATTATCTCAGTAAATCCTAGTTCATCCCTTTATGATTGATTGATTAAATCAATTAAATCATGCACATTATACCCCTTTGAATTAATTAAATTAATCTCTAAACCTTACTTTAGCTATCCTATTTATCATTTATTAAATAAATGATTAATTAGTTAGTGTGCACATTATAGGTAGTTAAATTAGTTATCTAATTAGGAAAATATACTTATTTTCCGTCTACCACTTGGATTCCCTTTGGACCCCACTTAGACTCCACTTCACCAGTCCAGTCAACTCCACTTCACCAATCTAGACAACTGCAACTAGAATCCTAGAAAGGTGGGGGCAATTAAATTGCACGTTCAACCACCTTTCCAGATGTAACTTCTGCAAATTAAATCTATTTACTGCCCCTCAATGGTATTTATCATCCCTGAACCATTCAACTTCCCCCAAATATTATTTTTAGCATCTGCATTCAACCACTTTTCAAATCAATTTATCCTATCTCAAATCCTCTTGGATTTACAACACTTTTACTCTGTCAAATTTTCTCTTCAATATCTACATATTGGAGTCTTTCTTATCTGTGTTTGTAGCAATTTTCATCCTCATTTGGAGGTCATTCACGAGCACCCACAAATCAATCATCTACATTTTACAAAGTTTCCCAAGCTAAGCTTCATAAAACCTTACTTGAGGTTTGCAACAAAGAGCTACAAGAAGGTTTGCACATTTGTTGTGTTTGTCTTCCATTAAGTGAGTTTTTCATTGTTCACATTCATGTTATGGACCTTGTCGCATTCATATCTCATTCCTAGGGTTAATTAATTAGTCCTATCACCCGTGTTATGCATCCCTTATCCCATTAGCTAATTTAATATCAAAATAATTAAATAAATCCTACACATTATTCATTTACACTTCATCGCTTATCGAATTAAGTAATATCACTTCTCTAATTAACATCTCAGGTTAACTAAAGTATAAGGAATCAAATAAATATTAAATCAATTAAATATATATGCAAGAGGACAAATTAGATTAAATGAAATCATGCATTTGACTTGACTAAACACAGCTCCCACAAAGCATGACATTCCAAAAATAAAGAAAATCAATGCAAAGGCTAAAACTCGCGTCACTTTTTTGGGTGAATAAAACAAAAGACTTAGAATTAATATTTAATTATAAATATACAAAAGCATGTGCAACCTTTTCCAACTCAAAAATAACTCATCCATGCAAACTCAAAGGAGCAAATCAACTCCTCAAATAGATTGGAAACTCAATTAAACAATTCAATCTTGCTTCAGTTAACTTTACATCAAACAAGCTAATTATAAAAAATCAAGGACTCGTCCTTCATCTATAAATCATCACTCATTCCTCTCCAATTATCATCTTTTGGAAGCTTTGAGAATTACATCATCATTGTGTTAGATTATCATTCAATCTCACATGCCGCTACACTTACCAATTGATCACAAATCTACTATCAAATCATTCATTCAATCACTTTTCTTATAGCTAAAATTTACTCCCATTCGAAACACTTTTGGATCATCCACAAAAAAATGTAATCAAGAGATTCAAAAATCTTGGTGCTTCATCCCAAGCTTCAGTGATCTCATCTGAGGTTGCAAGGAAATACGAAGGAAGATCTGGTTTGCTCTTATTTGCTTTGTTTCTTTCATTATGTATTTTTTCTATGTATACATTTCTGACACACCTAGTGGAACTAACCATCATCTTTTTCATTTCTTTATCATTTTTCATGAAACTAACCTTGTTTTTGTGTTCTTCTAGCTATTTTGGAATCAATGGCCAATTTACATGGCTTTTATGGTGTAAATTGAGAGCAGTTTCAAAAAACCAATCAAATTGGTTGTGTTTTGATTTTTTGTGCATCTACAAGTTACTTGTACTACATGTGCTAGCGTAACACGCAATTTACGTTATTGTTCAACTATGTGCACTATCGTTTCAGTATGTATGCTACCATCTAACTACAGGCACTACCATCTTCTTATATGCACTAACATTCAACTACCTACGCTATCATATTCTTAAATGTGCTACCATTCAACTGTATGCACTACCGTCACAGTGTACGAGCTACTACTCAACTACTTGCACTAGTGTATTAGTACATGTGCTAGCATACTATGGTAACTTTTTACTTAAATTTATCAGTTTTCCAACATTCACATCTTTATTCCTTTGTTGTTTTATGTGTATTTATGATCCTAATCTATTGTTTAATCAGTTATAACAGTGCTAACATCTTATATTTTCATATATCTATTTGTTTTTGTTTCGATCAAAATCCATGTATGATCTTTTCTCGTGCTCTTGAGTGATCTTGAAAATCAAAAACCATTAAAATCAAAAAATAAAAAATATCAAAAATATTATATGAATTTTTGAGAGCTTTATTGAAATCCTATTGAAAATATGTTTTGTTTATGATTGCATCCTTATCCAACAATTTTGCGTAAAACTGGCAGAAGAGTGACTCACTAGAGAAGACCAAGCAAGTGACACTCTAGTCTTTCATAATCCCGCATTTGAGTTACACGAACAAGCTGATTTCATACTTGCTCCCATACGGATTCCAAGACAAGCATTTGATTCTTCACCTCTTGGTTTGGTTGCATCTCCACTCTCTCCTCAACCATTGAATACTCTTCCTCTAGAAATGGTTTCACTTATACCTTGGGGACAGAACACCGTTCTGCTAGCATTATCTCTTCCACTTAATGAATTACCAAATGGATCAAGAAAGAAATTTCCCAAAATCTATGGAGATGGAAAGCAATGTCCAGATGATCATATTACAACTTTTATCACAACTTGTGGCATTCTTGGAGTAGGGCATGAAGATTTTTTCATTTGACTATTCGTGAAGTCATTGCAAGATACCGTTGTAGAATGGTTTTATTACTTTCCACCTTGCTCCATTATTGACCGAAATGACATGAAAACCAAGTTTGAATAAATATTCAAGATTGCAGAAGATGGGCATGCCCTCCTTGCTTAATTAGCTCATATGAATAAAGAACTGCAAGATCCCATGAGAGAATTTGTGGAAAAAAATTAATAATTAGATTAACAAAACTCCTATTGGTTTTCGTCCTACTACAGATAATTAGAAGAGGTTCTTCATAAATGCTTAGATTCCTAAAGTTGGGTTCATATTACGGAGATCTCAACTAAACACTTTCGATAATGCTCAAGAAATTTCCATTAAAGTGGAATATGACCTTACCATGTCAAGGAAGTTCAAGAACTATTCAGTGAGGTAAGGTCTAGAGTTCCAAAGATGAAAGTGTTGATCCATTGTTAAAAAAAATTCCAATCATCTAACTACATTGAATAAGAAAATTTCTCAACATGTCTCATATTAAAATCAAAATAAGATTCAAATTATTGGAGCACCCCAAAAGCTTGCCTTGGAAGCTATGTTGGTTAATGCAGTATGTGGAACCAATGAAGATGAAGGAGAAGAAATTGTTGAATCAGAAGTTGAAAGAGAAGAAAAATATAAATATCCCAATATTGGGTATTTTGAATACTCATCTGATGAAGATTCCGAAGAATCAATGGTTGATACGAATAATTACTCTTGTGCATTGTTCATTTGCTCACAAGCACAAAAAGAAACCTCTTCCTCCACTGTGATCCAAAAGAATAAACCTGCAGATCCTCAAATGGAGACTCTACTAAAAACAACAAAAAAGAGAGGATCATCACAACTCACTTCCATGGAGACAACTTAGAATAAAATTGAAACCACCTTAGCCAAATCCCCATCTTCCTCTTTGAGTAAGTCTATTTCATCTCCTCTTGTCAAATCAGTTTCTACTTTTGTTGATCCTAAGAATGAAAATCCTACACATGTCAAGGATGACATTGTTCCTAATGTGCCCACTACTTCTTCATCTTTTGACATCATTGACTGTGTCAAGAAATCCAAAATTGAAATTTTTGAGTCTGAGTACTCATCTTTAGCAATTTGATAAACTTGTCCAGTTTATCAAAGGAAGAAGTTTAAATTCATGTTCCAAAAATTTCGTTACCAAATAACTATTTCTTTCCCTCAGTTTCACTCCTCATAACCTTCTTGCCTCAACATCCTCCACTTCTAGGAATGTATAACCTTTATATCTTGCCTTGTTGATCAATGGGTTTAAATTGAATAATTGCATTATTGACTCCAGTGCCTTTGACAATGTCATGCCCGTAAAAGTTTCCAAGGCTCTTGGTCTCACTCTCATCCATGTTTTTGGCCATTGTTATTCGATGGAAACCAAATAAGTGCCTCTCATTGGCTAGGTCAAATATGCTCAAGTAGCATTTGTGGATTTTCTTGACAAGAAAATCATGATGAAAATACTTGTGGCAGACATTTCAGCTTCATATTGTATGTTGTTGAGTCAGAGTTTATGCCAGGATGATGGTGGAGATATATAGATGGATTGGTCATATGCCACCATACCAATCAATGGTAAGATGAAGAAGCTCCTTCTTATAAGTAAAATTAAATACACAATTCAAAAACCAAATGACCCAAGGGTGAACATCCTATACCAAGATTCAAGGTATGCAAAATTTTCATAACTTCATAAGAATATGCCAAGCTTCCCATATTGATGGAGGAGTATCCATGTTTGATTAAGCTAGTGGAAAATAATTACGATTATTTGCTTGATCCATAATTCAATATTGTGTACTTCCCATTGGATATGGATACATGATCTCTATTTAGTGATGAGGAAGGTCATGGAAATCTTGACTTGCAGCAAAGAAATCTCGAGGTGATGAGAAATATGGATCATAAAGAAGAAGTGACATCAAATGACTTCTTAGCAGGTGATTGTCAAATTTCCAATCATCTTCTCAAGGTCCAACATGAAAACTTGTTTTGTGAGTATGAAAATTATTGTGGATTCGAAACCTTATTTTTCCCATTGGGATAATATGAAGACCTTCTCAATCAAGAATAGATAGATGGAATGGTGCTTGATTTTCCCAAGGTTAGTTCCATTCAAGAAGAGGACATTCGTAATGAGGAATGTATAAATGATAAGGTGTTTAGATCTCTCAAGGTTGACTATGTTCAAGAAGAGGATATCTACATCATGAAGAAGATTTGAAAGCTCAATACGGTCACGAGAAGGAAAGTGATGATGTCCACATTTCATGCCCCACCTTGTGCTCATTTTCCTTTCAAGAGGATGAGGTCCTGTGAAAATCACACCATTATGAGAAACAGGTCATAAATAAGTTGGTGTGTGTGAAGGACCATTTTGAGCAGTAGGTAAACATTGAATATCAAGAAATTGGTGATAGTGTTGAAAATCCCAGGGTATCTGTCGAGAACCAAGTCATGTTAACCATGGTCATAGGAAGCATGAAAAAAAAGGTCAAATTTTCATTGGGGATCATAGGCCTAGTTGTGAACATGATGTGTTTAATTTGATCAATAAACATTCTTGTAGCAATAGGAATGTGGAAAATGAGAAATCAAAAGTAGGAATGAATCAGAAAATGGATTGCCATACGGAAATGGAATGTCAAAGCAAAAGAGATAATGTACCATCTAAATGGACCCTCACCTATAAGAACAATCATGAAAATTTTCTCAAGAGGTTAAGGAAAGGGTCATACTTCATCGAGCCATTCAATGGGTTTGCGGAACAAAGGCATTTGGTGCTACTCGTACATGGGTAAACATTTCAAAAAGAATATGTACTACAATGAAAGTAGGTTGTCCTCTGCATGTACCATAGTTGATGTAAGTTTGTACATAGTTACTCTTCCATTGTTTGTCTCGTTTTATGCTCCGTGTGTTTTACTTTTTGTCATGTGTTTGTTTAATTTTTTTCTTAGTTGTGTTTGTCACTTTGCTAGTTGTTCGATGTGGTGACTCTATGGCCCAATGGCTAAGGCATTGGTTTTCTCATCCGCGAGATACCTAAGGTTCTTCATTAACCCTTATGGTATAATGTCCCCAAGCTAGATCCATTTTTTGTCATGCTAAATGACTAGCATGCAAAATTGAAAAATTTGGTCATGACAACCAAGCCCACCCTTGAAAACCTCCTTTCCCAACCATTATAAACCCTTCCGCCAGTCAACCTATCATCTCACACAACCCCTCCGAGTTTGTGTGACTCTCATTCTAGGTGAGAGGAACATGCTAGCACAGTTTTCAAGTGGGTTTCATGTGCAAGGCTATTTATCTAAGTTGGCTTTATGATTATATTAATTCCTAAGGTAGAATAGTGCTCTCTGAAGCACTAAATTGGCTATTTTTAGCCATATTGTAGCATGAGGACATCCTCCAGAAGCTAATTGGAAAAGATCAACCCATCTCGGAATTGTGTGAGAGATAAATGAAGTGATCCATGGTAGTTTAGGGAAAATCTGTGGAGGCGTGTGATGTTGGGAATAATTCAAGCAAAACCAAGTTACTACGGGCATAGGGAATGTGAGCTCCAATAGAGAAAGTCGATGTGTTCTAAAGGTTTCGAGAGTTTCAAAAGGATTTATAATCCCATCAAATAGTCAACGAAAATATCTTAAATTCCACTACATAGTGGATGCATTAATTTTGACCATTGACCTCATCACTCTCCATGGTAGTCTGGGTCATTATCATTGTTCCTTTGTGCCAAAAGGGTGACTAGGATTATAAATCAAATCAAGCTGAATCAATTCTTGAGATTTATTGGTAAAATGAAATCATTTGATGATTTGGATTCAAAATCATATAAGGTTTCACCTCTAAACTCCAACTTTTGCTCCCATGATAGAAAAGGCAAGCTCTGTGTTCTAATTTTACATTGGGATGATGACATCAGCATAACTTAAAGGCTTCAGTGCACTTGTGACCCTTTATTGTCCCTTGTACCTTGGTGCAATGGGAAAAAGGGGACACAAAATTACGCTTCCTCTATGATAGTTTCACTTTCATCACTTAAAACTTGTGACTTGGGATGTTAGGCAAGTGGAAAACATGAAAACAAACCCCTTTCTCATGATGTTAATGACCCCTTGGCACATTTTTTAAGGTGTGTTTTCCCTTTTCCCTTATCCCTTTTAGGTAAATGTATAGAGGGGACACAAAATTGTGCTCCCCCTACAAGTTAATCAGGGATTTTAGATTAGTGGCGAATATTCATAATTTGGCGAATATTCCATTTTATGAAAAATTGCAAAGGGTGAATTAATTCGAAGCAAGTCAATGTATTGTTCGCCTAAAAATTTTAGTATTAATTTTTTAGGGGTCGGCTTCCCTTAGTTGGATCATTGAAAACTACTCCTATATAAACCTAGGTAATGGAGACACCTGATAATATACTAGTAAATTACTACTAACTTACTAAGGTCCCATCTGAATTACTCGCAAATTAACAAGTAGATGAAGTGTCGATCAGAGTCTCGGACTAGTTATTGGACAGACTTACGACAAGAAAGTGTCACTGATGCGCGACAAGGAAAATTTTCATTTCAACCTAAACGGGCGACAATATAGTGTTGCTGACGAGAAACAATCTAGTGTTCCTGACGCGCAACAAGAGGTGTTAGACATGGAGACAAGAGGGTTGCTAACACGCGATAAGGGAGGGTTACATATGGGTGACAGCTTCTAAGAGTGGAACTGACGAGCGAAAAGGGGTTGTGGACGATTGACAAGGGGGTTGCAGCCTTATCAAATTTTATCGTGTGATAGTAAGGTTTGTTGTCGCATGACAATCAACCTTGTTAATTCCCGCGCGACAGTACATGGATTTTGTTGTAGCACGAAAGCAAACCTTGTTGTCGCATGATAACAAACTTATTGTCGTGTGACAACAAGGTAAATTGTTGTCATGCGACAACAAGGTTTGTTTTCGTGCGACAGCAAGGTTTGTTATCGTGTGATAATAATCCATTTGTTTTCATGCGACAACCAGTTACTAGAAAACTTTGTCATGCGACAAAAAACTGTCAAGAAAAAAAATGTTGACTCCCCCTTAAGAAACTGACAGACAAAAATTTGACTCTGAAACCCTGTAAAATTGGATCCTTTCTAGCGAAAGTGGTTCAACGTATATTCGTTATGGATTTTCGACCTCCAATTTCCTAGCGTCCTCTTAAAATTTCGATCTTGGAGTTAGTTTGTTTCATCACTCAAAGTGATAACCTTCATGTGCTAGGAAGTTGCAAATGCATGTTTTAGATTGTTCTATTAGCCCTCCTCTTTATGATGCATGCACCCATGGTGCATTTTTTGAGATGATTTTTTCCCCTTGCTTTTTCCCAAGGTGTAAATGGACATGAGGGATAAAACAATGTGCTCTACCTCTCTCAGTTAGCCTCGAGACACATGCAAAACCACAATTGAGTCCCGAGTGCTAGTTTTCAGGCCCCTTCATCTCACTCTCATGTAACCCCTTGTTGACACTTATGGGTGATCTAATGAAAAGCACATTCTAGAGTCCCTCATATCCTCATTCTCCTCTTGTCCCCGATTTTTTAGGGTGCAACTCCACGTCAACCTCCGTCTAACCCGAGTTGAGCCTAGTTGGGTTAAGCATGAGTTAAGGAGTGCAATGTGAAAGAAAAAGGTTGAAATCCAATACTTAACCATTTTTCATGTTCTCAAATGCATATTTTCCCTCCCAAGATCACCCTCCTTGTTATTATACTATTGGAATTTTCTTAAACCCTCATATACTAAAAATGGAAAGTTGTTTTATGTTGTGGAGCATGTTTTCATGTGTGGAAGTGTTGAAGATTATACACTAAAGCTATTGTACACTCTCCTCGGTTTTCTCGTCGGGGTTCGGGGCCAGGATAGGCCCCGAGTAAGGGTCCGGAGGCGGCAGCCCCCTATAGTAGGGATTCAAGGGCGCAACCCCCCGAGAAAAAAATTGGCCTAAAAAAATGTGCATGATATCTCGGGAAATGTGCTCTCCTCATATGGGCGGAATTTTCAACCCATAGGTGTATAGGGGCAGTTTTGGCCCATGGTTTTGGTACCCACATATTGTAAAATTGCTTAAGTAGTTTGCTATTGATGTGTTTTTGGGATTTTGTTAGGGTAGACATATCATTGTAGATGTGTGTGAGTTCAAGTGTGAATTTAGGAGAGTTTGTTGAGCAATAGCTCCAAATAGATCTAGGTATTGTATTGAGAGAAAGAGGTGGCTTGTAATAAAATCTAAGCAAGTGATCCTTGGTGGAAGTAGCCCAAATTGGGTGAACCACGTTAAATATTTTCTCTATGTTGTGTTCTTTTATTTTCTATACTTTTATTTCATATTTGTAATATCTTTATGCATATTAGTTTCTACTATTACGATCCTATGTGGGATTGTTTCGCATATTTTATCCCTTATTTCCCAACAAGTTGTTCATATCTCCCAAACCCCTTGTCTGGTTTTAATGACATTTTAACATAAGCTCCTTCTCAAAAAACGTTCTTCAAATGATTTCAACCTTGCATCCAATGGTGGTCTACATCATTTTTAATGGCTAAATGAAGTTTCCATTTACAGAAACTCATTTTTCAAATCTATGGAGTTCTGGCAATTGAAATCCTCTAAAAATTGGAGAAAAGCATCCTTATGAAATAAAAAAACTTTTGAGACCACTCTCATTCCATTCTGACACTGGGAAGATCGACTTATAAAAATAGTAAGTCTTACACAATCTATAAATAGTAAGTGTTGTAACAGTTCATTCTCTGAGTTATCATTGCTCTTTACATATTAAGAACACTCAAAACTCTCAAATTAAGTAACTTGTAACTAAAAATAGACTTCTTAAATCAAGACTTACTAAAAATAGTAAGTATTAGGATATTGGTCAATAAACAAGGATGTTAAGCTTCCCATGTTCATGAAGGAACATCCATGAGTGATTAGGTCAGTTGCAGGACATCATAGTGGCTTGATGGACTCAAAATTTCACAATATGCACTTTCAGTTGAGTATGGGAGCAGTTTCTCTACTTTGTAATGATAAAGTGATACAGACCTTGAAAGGAAAGTGATATCAAACAAGTTCTGTAAAGAAGAAGACCTTTTTAATCAAGAAATGGTGGACAAGAAGGCATTTGAGTCTCTCGAGGTTGATTCCATCCAAGAAGAAGATATCTTTGTCACGGAGGTGAATTTTGAAATTCAAGAGAGTCACGAGGAGTACGGTGATGATCTTCACACTCCAACTCTGATCTTGTGTTCAATTCTCTTTCCAAAAGGAGGGACATCATTTGGATCACACCATGGTAAGGAACATGTCATAATAAACCAGTCTGTGTGAAATATTGTCACTTGAACCGCAGGATACCGAGGTACTCGAGTGACAAGATCATCATAATTGAGTTCTTCATGCAGTGATCTTAGGTTCACAATAGTGCGTATCTAGTGTTAGTGTTTTAAACACTTGTTCAATGCTTTAAAGTGTGTGTGCATCTCACAGGAAGAAGAAATTACAATCATAATGTTTCAATTCAATAGGAGGTCAAAGGTAAGGAACTTCATTCTCAAACCATTCTCTCAAGATCTATCGGAAGCATATTCTTCATCAACATGAGCTTTCCCATCTCTAGATTATCACTTCTCTCTCTCCTTCTCTCTCCTCCTCCCTTTCTCTCTAGCATTCTATTTCTTCATTGGGAATGTACTTTTTCACTCTTTCATCTTATTCACTTAAGTGGCCTCACTTTGCATTGTAAAAGTCCCTTTTCAAAAATAAGAAAAGGACTTAATTTCATTCCTAAAAGAATATGAAAGGTCACAAGTAGTGGTAAGATGAAAAGTCGCGTGGGGGGAAAGGAAGAGATAATTTGTAATCTATAAATTGGGATGGCCTCTCCATTCCAAAGGGCTAGTATTTTTTTATTATTGTTAGTTGTTGGCCTTTGTTTCACTACTATTGCAAGCAATAAGCTATATTCTTCTATCTCCTTGCCTATGTTCGTCTACTCTCTCTACTTTCCAGCTTTGCAAGCATTGTGATCTTGTACAACCAAAAAGGAACTTTGTGTATTTAATTAATGAATCCATAGAACTTTGTGTCTTTGATTTAATGAATCCAAGAAGAAGGGGCCCAGCCCTGTGATTGTTGGTGAAAACCACTAGTCCATCCAAAAACAAAATATTTCGCAAACAGGTTCATAAATAATTCTATACGTATCTAATGAGAACACCTTTGTTCTTTATCTTTGTCTATACTGGGGTGTATAACCAATATTTAGTTTTTATCTCATTAAGCCTTATTTCCCTCCACTTTTTAAACCTGATAAGGACATAACATCCTTTTGATCTAGATCCTAAACATTTTCTCATCTTAAATAATGATTATATTATCAAAGTGACAGACACATGTAACCATTGAGGTACACATCATCTTTTTAGAGTGGTCAAGGTAAGGCAAAATGTTTATCAAGCTAGTGGTACAACCTTTTGTAACTTCAAGTTCAATTCCTAACAAAGATGTAGTGGAGACCATTGTAAATAAAAATGTGAATGATCCATGCATATCTACTTACACTCCTCTTTTATGCACCTACATATCCTACACACTTCTCAACTTGGAGTTCACTTCTCATGCCATTCACCTGTAAGTGTGTTCATATAAGTCTTGTGGCAGATCTTTGCAACACTAAATTATCATAAGGTACGTATCATCTTCACAGAACCTCCTAAGATACGTATAAAACCTACAAAATCTTATTCACTGAGAATATTGTGTCTCGCTTAACAACTATGCATCATTTTTTGGAACACTCTTGTGTATGACCCACATCACTCTCAACGGGTCCTCATAGAAACCACGTGGCAACTCCTTTATTCCACATTGCTTACCCAGCTAGAATTTTCTATTTATATGGTATGTTAGATAATCTCTTAGAGTGACCACCTAATGGAAATATCAATTGCCGCACACTTGGAAGAAGTTTAATCATGATGTAGTTGGAAGATGAAATGACTTGTAACTTTCTTTTTTTTTAATTGTCACTAGTAGTAACTTCCTTCATATATTTGTAGTATAAATATGTAACATACTCAACTTCCCAAGGGTTGACATACTTAAGGGTTGAAACAGATAGTAGTTATTATTCTCATGCTCTAAGTATACAATATTTCATGTAAGTATTTGTATATGCATGTTTAATATAGGAAAATCGAAGGAAGTGCTTCCTCATTTGATCATATGATCTTGCTCTCCTAGTTTTGTTATAACATTTTACTCTCATGTAATTATTCCATATTCTTCCTTATTGAATAAAATTTTTCATCCTACAAATCATGATTTCACTTAATGAATGTGTGTTTTTGGTTTATTTGATCCAAAAACGGGGGTTATAAAAATTACTCAATTTTCTCGTTTCCCTCGATACTTGAAATTTTTTCTCGATTATATGTTATTTATGGTTAAATTACAAACACAAGTCGAAAAGCAAAACCACAAAATCAAAATAGTAATAAACATCGAGATGATAACGAAGTTCATCCCAAAAAGGATTATGTTTCCGGGGTCCCGCACAAAAGACAAATTGGTATATAAATGATGCAAAAAATATAATTCTTACATCACCTATCTACTTTCAATCTGCATTATCTGATGACCTAGCTCTGGATGCTAGCTCTTGGCTCTAGCTTGGGCTCTTATAGTCAATACAACTTCTGGCTCCATTCTACGGGTACTCAGTACAACCGGCATCCTTCGATATAAAACATTTCTTTCTGCGTCATCAGATGATCTAGCTCTGGCTACAAGCTCTATAGCATTGGCTTGTGATACTGGCACTAGCTATTAGATCTCCGGCATTGGATTTGGCTCCTATCATTCACTAATGTCATTTACAAATTTGACTCTATGGCTGAAATGATAATAATGTCGCAATGTCTCTATAATGGGCACTTTTGGCCTTTACAACAAGAATATTGATGCAATATGGGCTCTACTGGCCTCTTTGCAATAGTGCAATCACAACGAATCGTTGGCCTTCTAGCAATAATATTACCATAATAATGGCTCTCTAGCCTCTAACAACGATGTCAATGGACTAACGAGCTCTCTGACCTCTGTGTCGATATGGGCTCTAACGGCCTCTCGCAATGATGTCGACGGGAATAACAGGCTCTCCAACCTCTGTGTCGACTGATGGAATCGGATGGCCTCTTTGATGACTTGGTAAACTATAGTGGCATATTATCGCCAAAAATTGACAATAATGTCGTTACAACATGCTCTTACAACCTCTTTGACAATGCATTACAAATTAACAGTTCATCGGTCAAAATGACAATAATGGCTCTAAAACTAGGCTCTATAGATAATAATTTCCATCCCTAAGCTCTGCGAGCGATCATCTCTATTTGTTGGGCTCTGTGAGCTATCATCTCCATTCTCACGCTCTTCATTAAACGACTCCAAGAAAATCCATGTCTTAACACCTGCGAGCTCTTCGCACTGTCTCCACGAGCTACACCATGTACTCTACTCTGAACCCTTCTCCGTGATCTTCTTGTGCTACTCTATGCGCTCCATGACCCAGTCAACACCCAGCTTGATTTCCTCTCCACGAGCTCCACAACATCTAACTCTCAAATCCTCTTCGTGAGCTTTGCTGCAAGATCTACAAGTTTTGTGTGCTCCGCAAGTTAGTCAACACCTAACTCGACCTCCTCTCCACAATCTCTTCG
This sequence comes from Taxus chinensis, assembly GCA_019776745.2. NCBI lineage: Eukaryota > Viridiplantae > Streptophyta > Pinopsida > Cupressales > Taxaceae > Taxus > Taxus chinensis. The sequence continues at coordinate 877,266,722 of CM034149.1, read as the reverse complement.
CAAACTTTGCGAGCTCCTAGCATTGTTTGTGAGCTCCAAAAGCTCTTCGCACTCCTCGAGCTCCTCCAATAACCAGAAGCTAACACCAAGTAGATTCAATAACCTAGCTAGTTCAACAATTACATCAAGATAAAGCCGTGAAATGAAAGTTTAAACTATTGCATAAAACATTAAAACATCAAATGCAAAACATCCTTTGAAGATTTGGATGGGCTTTAGATTGTAGATGCTTTCTTTAGCGAGCCGAACGCAACTACATACGATTAAAGGATTTCTCCAAGGAAGAGGAAGAGATCTCACCGATATGGCTTAATTGTCATTTTTGGTTCTTCTCTTACTACTCTTAGCCAAGTAAAAAAAGAAAAAGGTTGTTTGATCAATAAGTCTTCCAAGATTGAAATGTTCTTATCATATGCAGATGTCTTACAAGCACATAGTGTAAAAAAAGGTGTAAAGGGGGGTAAGGTACTTTATATAGTTTTCCAAATTCGAGAAATTTTCATCCTTGTGAATGTGGGATAAAAAGAATTTTTAAGATTAGAAAGTGATAAGTATGCTTAGGAATGGTTAAGTATGATTCGGGAAGATTAATTAGAATTTGCAACTCATGGGAGTTGGTGTGATTTGAATTAATCAATGAGAATTGATTAATAGACCAAGTTAGGCTTGCAAAATCCAATTGGAGGGAAATTAGTGGAATTTGTTGGATTAGAAAGGGGGATTCACCCAATGAGAGGGTAGATTCAAGATTGAAAGGTTAATTAATTAATATCGGTTAATTAATTAATTAAAAGAATAGGATTATAATTAACAAAATAATGTTAATTTGTATCCAGAATGAGGGATGAGACTACTTTATTAACGAAGTGTCGTCAATTGACTGAGATGGAGGGGAATGTTAGCTAATTAGCGAGAAAGATGCTCATTATAACCAAATGATAGAAAATAGGATAAAAAGTGCAATTTTAATGTAAAGTTGTGTGATCAAGAATCGATTTTGGAAATTCAAAATGGCATACTTGAAGTTCATCTTCATAAAATTGGTGTTGAATCACCTTCTAGATGGTAGACGGATTGGAAATGTTCAATTAAGACCCTCTTTCATCAGTATAAACCCCAATTATGTAATCAGCGCCTTTCTTATCAGCATATGCAAACTAATGCTATGAAATACCCAATGGAAAGCTAATTCCTCTACGCAAGTGTGAAAAAGGTGGTTTGAAAGAGTGTATTTTTATCATTGAATCTATGCAGACTTCCTTCCATTTGTGCATTGTCCACCAAGGGTTTCCAATTGGCAATTGATTGGTGCACTTAGGTGTAGCACATCCTATTCGCTCAGTTTGCAACCACCCTCAGTCTTTAACGCATGTTTTCTGATCCTGCAAGCATGTCATGTCAACCTTAATATGGACTCGCACCCTTTTCCAACCATTATGTTCTAAAATGTTTCCCTGCAAGATGGTGCTTTCAAGGAACCTTGCCATGATTCCTACAAAACTCACTCAAATTTGACATAATTTCCAATCTGAGATTCTCTTTCAACTTCGGAAAGATAAAATGATGCATCATTTAATAATGTTATTTCAAATGATTGTTTTTTATTTTTAACAAGGTTCTAATTATCACTGATGTCATGCTCCAAATATAAGTGCAGGCAAAGAAGCTTCATTTGGAAATGATTCGCACCCAAAATTTGATTGATCATTGGGGTAGTTTCTCATGTGATGTTAAAGCAATATTCCCTCCAGACTCATCTCACCGCCAATCTCCTTGATGAGACCGTGGATTAGGCCAGTACAACAAAAGCCAATCCTATACTAGGCACCACAATGGCTCTCCAAGGCAGTAGCTTCCATCTTTAACTCACAACACTCGAGCCAATGTTAAAAAAAAATTAAAACAATAAATAAAAAATTCTAATATTAGAATCTAAATGTCATTGCTTACTATTTTTCAAATTTTATTTTTGTATTCATAACATAGTTTGAAATTAATTTTGTTTTCATACCTTACCTAATTCTATTTATAGTTTTAGCTTCCTCACATGTTTTACACTCTAATATTCTATGAATCTCTAATTAAATTATTGAATAATGTCTCCCTCATAATATTCAAACAATTAATCTTGAAATTAAATATTTCTTTCTTAGCCGACGTTGAAATTTCTTCTCCCCATTTAATATTTATGAAGATTAGTTTTTCAACAATCTCATCATTTTTAATTCTTTTTGTCCCTCATAATCAGTCCGATGTGACCCAAAACGTTGGACTCCAACAAATTTGAACATAGTTCTCCAAATATATATTATCAATATGTTTAACTATGGAAATCTCATATAATCAATGGTGGTAGTGGTCATACCCACTCCCCTATTGGGTGTATATCACCTCCGCAACAGAAATTTCCTCACTTGGGGCATAGTTCTCCAAATATATATTATCAATATGTTTAACTATGGAAATCTCATATAATCAATGGTGGTAGTGGTCATACCCACTCCCCTATTGGGTGTATATCACCTCTGCAACAGAAATTTCCTCACTTGGGGCATGTTGTTTCCCACATTAGGCACAATAAAGATAGGTACGAGGATAAAGAAAAAATAGACTGAAATTGGAATCTATTACCTGACGCTGAAAAACCTTTTGGGGTAGAGAATGGGGGAGCGTAGAGAGTTGGGTGTGGGCCCTCCACCTCCATCTCCCATGTTTCTTGTGGCTATCATTGCCTAGTGTTTTGGTTTGTTGGTGGTTGCTTCAATATGCTTTGTTGTTCTGTTATTGAACATTTTTAGATGACAAACTAAACTTATTCAAAGTGTGATACCGTCCACACTTTTTTTTTGTAGGACTAGCTTTTGTAACATTTTGCCATTTTTCCCTAGGGCAATAATACAAATGAGGAGGCTAGACAAGCTAACATGTGGCAAAATAAGTATACATTAGCAAAATTAAACCGAGAAGCAAAGGGTGCACCCATGTTTAGATACACATGTTTGAACAAAAATATATTGAAATTAAAGGTTTGAGGTTTTGTTTGCACAGCAGCAATGTTGGGGAGAATCTAAATTCTGAAATCAAAAAACGTATATATTGAAATCGCTATACTCATATTTTGTCAATTGTATATTAAAATAACTACTCTTAATTGTCAATGTTAAGAACTCCCCTTCTCAACTACAACAGTTATGTTCTTCGTGATGAGAAACCACATTACAAAATTCTTAGGCAAGAGTCAAAGCAGCCATATTAAACTTGATATTATCTTACATAATGTGCCCCAACACATCATACGATGAATAATAAGACAAGTTCTGGCAACCTTGATTACTAGGACGATTCAGAGGCCATTATCATTTTCAATAGAAAACTTATGGACAAGCAGTCTGGCCACATTTGATTGGGCTAATAATATATTCTGGCTTCACATTAGCAACATAACTTGAGCATTGTTTCACGGAGTAACTCCTGTCCAAACGCAAAAATGATGGTTCAATGATCAATCTCAAACAAGTTTTGTGTTGACTAAATCAAGATCACAGGTGTCTTGTGATTCTTTGTTAAATTGCGCCAATTGTGCACAATCAGTGCTGCTCTTGGGGTATCATGTAAACTGCCCCAATATTTCATCAATGTTTTCTGGACAACATATAACATGCACATTGCTCATTACTTAAAATGCTTATAAACCAGTAAGTATGACTGAACAATCTGGATTTAATACTTTGCCTATTATTGTGCAACATTCCACGAAGACAGAAAAGAGTTCTTCAAAGTATTTCATATGCACGTGTATATTAATAGGTTAACAGATTATGCTTGAGATGCAGCTCAAAGCTATCCATAATTTACTACAGTAAAATCTCCATTGAAAGCTCTACCCAGAATAAAGGCAAGCAAAGATCACAAACAGGAGACCATAAATGAGTATTATGTGCACTCAAAAAGAAATCCGCCTTTTCAGAATAAATATAAAGTGTAGATAATAAAGCAGCTATACTTTGATGGCTGAGTCAAGCCTTTCATCGCATAATAGCCATAGGACTTCACGAAAAGAACTATGGACTTTAGTCGAAACAAGAACATGTTTCAGAGACTTCATTTCTTTGTCAAAACTTAACAATAAAATAATATCAACGCTCGACTCTGAAACTCATATATCATCATATTCATCAGTTACTCATTCCACATATCTGCAAATTCATCAGGTTCCAGCTTGTTCTCAATTTCATGCACTTTCCTCCTTTGCTTTGCTTTAATTTTCTTTGCATATTTACCAGCCTTTTTACGTTTCTCTGCTGCACGGATCTGAAAAAGAAAGCAAGGCGTTCCTCAGACGAGTACTTTATCCAGTGCTTCTACTAAAGTCTGAAACCAATCTAAACATACTGTTCCATCACAGGCAGCAGCCAAGTTTCACACATAAGCAACTAATAATTACAGGCTTAGGCTTGCATTTTAGTGTTTTTGGCTACAAATGTTTAAACTCTGCAAAGCTTGTATAGTGTAAGACTCTGGTGGTACCACAAGCAGAACCCTTCTTCCAGTTGAAGATAGTTAATAACACTACCCCTAGTGCCACCATTACACTTCTCTTGTATTATAATCCAGGCAATCATACTTAGCTGACATTTTTGCAAAGAGTATAAGCTAAATAATATAGAGAATAATTATCAAAGAAAGTTGGGAAGTTGCGTGCACTCAGACTACTTGCCATGGGAGTAGAGGGATAAATATAAAACAAAGTTGGGAAGTAGTTTTTGGCCACAAATGTTTGCCTCTGAAAATCTTGTATGAGTGTAGGATTTCTGGTGGTACCACAATCAGGACCGTTCTTCCAGTTGAAGATAGTTAATGACACTACTCTTTGATACCACCATTTTTCTTTTATCGGATTATGATCCATGAACCATACTTAGCTAACATGTCTCCATACAGTGGAGCTGAATAATAGATACATTCACTTACCATCTTGCTATGGCCACTAATCAGACATTCCAAAAAAATGCCACTGACTGTAGCATAATGAAATGATGTACATTATCCATTATCTTATTAAGACATGAACAATCAAAATCTACATGAATGCATTGAAATATATGAAACAAGTATGGCGAAAATAATGAGTGATGCAATCTTTGTTGATATCAAGAAGTATAAATTATTACCAGGTTTGGAGAGACGTAGAAAGGATTTTCATATAATGTCTGACCAGTAAAGCTACAACTAAAAATTTTGATCGGATTCAGGCAAAAACGCGGACCAACCTGAAACAAAAGTCAGTTTGTTGGATGCAACAGGATTAGGACTCATCAAGCCCATGAAAACCAAAAATAGTATTTTCACTTCTCAAGTAATTAAAAGAAATTATACAACAATTTTAAAATGGCAAAATAAGTAAACATTTGTGAGAATGATGAATAATTGTACCTCAACAAGAGTCATTTTGTCCAAACCGCCTCGCTCAATTTTCTCAGTGCCATGGTGTGGAACAGATATCTACATCATACAAATGAGCATAAATGTAACAACCACCAAGGTAGACATGCAAGTTACAAGAATAATCAACTTTTGATGCAACAATTTGACCTAATTTAAACAGAAACATATACAGAGCTAATTGTCACAAGTTTGCTCCCTCTTTGCATATCCATAGAGAAAACTATAAGCTCAACAATCTACCAAGATCTGTTAATTTTACACTGTTGTAGAACATGATCAGTTTAAACTTAAAGACCATTCACATGTAGAAAAATTAAATAGACATTTCATGTGACCTTGCATATCTGATTAGAAAATAATAAGTTTAACAATGTTCTGTACTGACACAACATTATTGTCATTAGCTATTTGGTTTGCGAATCTCAGTCTACAGTAGCCTTAACTTGTATTGTTAGTTGATGCACTGTTAAGGCTCTATAACCACAGTTACTGGGTTATGCATACTTTGGTATTGCGTACTGTATGTTGTTTACCGTGGCAGTTCAAGGATAAGATTTTGAATATCTTTGTGCGTTAATCTTACACTGTTGTAGAACATGATCAGTTTAAACTTTAAACTTAAAGACCTTTCACATGTAGAAAAATTAAATAGACATTTCATGTGACCTTGCATATCTGATTAGAAAATAATAAGTTTAACAATGTTCTGTACTACGACACAACATTAATGTCATTAGCTATTTGGTTTGCAAATCTCAGTCTACAGTAGCCTTAACTGTATTGTTAGTTGATGCGTTGTTAAGGCTCTACAACCACAGTTACTGGGTTATGCATACTTTGGTATTGCGTACTGTATGCTTGTTTACCATGGCAGTTCAAGGATAAGATTTTTGAATATCTTCTTGTGATAAATAGGGCCTAACCCTCCTCATTTGTAGTCATCAATCTAATTACTACATATGAATAAGACATAGAGGTCTAACTCTTTTCAATTTGAAGATAAGCTCCCCATTGAATGTGGAGGTACTACCATTCTATTTTTGTGCTAATTTGGTGTGCAGGTGCCCCTTTAAAACTGCATTGTGTGTATTACTAATCTTGTTTCTTCTCCCTATTTCTGTCGTGGTGGTGTGCAGGTACATAACATCTGGTATCAGAGCATAATCCTCTGTATGGTAATCTTTCAAGTTTTGGTTCTGTGCTTCCCATATATTGCCCATTAATTTGAATATTTTGGCTGTAGGGAAAATGCAGAGAGAAATACAACCTAATTTGTTCTTGTCATCGTCTCCATTGTTTTGTTTCATTTTTCAATCCAATGTATTGATTAAAAAGAAAGAAAACATCTCTACTAGCATTCCTTTTTCTTTTTCTTTTTATGGCAAGGTGCACTCCGCTTTGCATAAGAAGAGTACTTCTGTCAAGTTTTTTGAAATTTTAAAAGAAAGAAAAAAAGTCATTGTCCAAGGCCCCCTTCCTGTTTAAACTTCAAACTAAGCTTGAACTTTTGAGGTTTATGTAAGCCAGCTAAAGAGAGACCTATTTGTTTTGGTGACATCAATTAGCTTGTGATCAATACTTTTGCAGGCTCCCAACTCTTTTACTATTGAAAGGGATAATTTGTTTGACTTCTTTTGTATTGTTAGGGACTTCTTCAGGACCACTTGGTCTAAAATCTTCTATAAGGGAAAAGAATTGCAGGTTGGGCAGAACCAATGTGAAAGTTTGAAGTAAAAGAGCGAATCAACACTTTCACTTCCATGTCCTCCATTGTTGCTGCTAAAATGCATTATAGGAGGTCATTTGTAGTTTTTTAGCATCATTTTAGCCTTTTCAAGAGGTTTTTTGGTTTATTTTTTCAACTTTGAAATCATTTACGGATATAAGTGGCATGCATACTATATCCAGGTGTATCTGATACGACCCAATTACAGCTTCCTATTTGGATACAGCTGGATACAGCAGCCCAACCCATATCCAAATCACATTGCACCCCATATCCATATCTGACCCATGGAATCGCACGCCCTAGCAGAAAGGGTACCATATCCTACAACCCTAGTATTTTTCCTATTGTACAGCTTTTCTAGAAGGTATTCATATCCAAGATACGTGGCTGGATGGTAGTCTTAGAGTGTAGTTGCATGCCTTGAAAAAGCATTGTATTGCTCCACAGATGATATTTTGTTTCTTAAGGTTCGTGCTCTTGAATGGTGGCTTGACAAAAAAAAAACTCTTTGCGGCATATCACCCCACCTCCAAGCACAAGAAGCTCTCCATGAAGATGGTAATCAAGACAATATCTTGGAAACTTAGTAAACAAAACCAACCCATGATGCTGGTACCAGAAACTATGTCAATCATATCCCTTGTCTACTACCAACTTAAAAACATCAGAAAAACCATCATCACTGCCCTCCTCAAGATCATTGATGTATTTTGCACCAAACCCACATCCCAATTGTTTAGAGGTTGCTTTGCAAAAGCGAGCGTCTTTCATTTAGAAGTAAAAAGCTGATGCATATATGGACTAATACTTGATCTAAAATGCAAACATCAGATTCGTAGATCCACATCCCAACAGGTTGCTCACATAAGTGAGTATTTTTAATTTAGAAATAAAGCTATTGCATATTTGGACCAGTATTTGATCTCTCTTGCTAACACCAGATTTATCTTCCAAATCACAGTACACTGCAGGTTGCTTGACATAAATGTGTCTTTCATTAAGAAGTGGAAAGCTATTGCACATATGGACCACTATTTGATTTATCTCTGTACGTTGTTTGACATAAATGTGTCTTTCATTAAGAAGTGGAAAGCTATTTTGCACATATGGACCACTATTTGATTTATCTTGCAAACACCAGACCCACATCCCAACAGACTACAGGTTGCTCCACGTGACTGAGTGTCTTCCATTCAAAAGTAGAAATCTATTGTGTATGGGCCAGATTTTCTAACCTCCATGCAACTAGCATATTAGTCTTCACAAAGTGACTAAAGAAATATGTACTTCAATTCCTCTCACAAGCAGAGGAGAGGCAACCAGGGCCAAAAGGTAAATAACCAATTTTCACATTTTTGTGTGAATCCTTCCTTTGGAGACACTTCATTTAAAAAAAGATCCTACAATTTTGAGTTTGTCCCATAGGTTGTATTGTGAATAAAATCGGGTATGCTTCAATTAGTCTCATCGGCAAAGCGGCAACCTGGGTCAAAATGCAGTTTGTGTGAATCCTTCGTTCCCCATCACATCATTTAAAGGAATAGGTTATGCATTGTGTGATGGATATTACAATTTATTTCTATGATGGATACTCGCTCCTTTGGTCTCTAGGCCCCTTTGGTGACCCTTTGATTCTTCAATAATGTGATCTACTATTCCAGAAGCTTCTTACAATGAAATGGGCAACGATGTCTAAACATTGAATTTTCTACAAGTTTTACAAATGCTACTCAATAAATCCTTCCTTCCCCATCACATCATTTAAAGGAATAGGTTATGCATTGTGTGATGGATATTACAATTTATTTCTATGATGGATACTCGCTCCTTTGGTCTCTAGGCCCCTTTGGTGACCCTTTGATTCTTCAATAATGTGATCTACTATTCCAGAGGCTTCTTACAATGAAACGGGCAACGATGTCTAAACATTAAATTTTCTACAAGTTTTACAAAGGCTACTCAATATTCTAGATCCTCCAGCCATTTCATCTTTTTCAACCGTTTGCCTATTGCATGTTTTAAATGCAATCGATCTCTCCCATTGTCACTAATATAAATATACATATTGCTTCTTTATATACAATCACACCCCTAATTAATATATATGAAGCATCCATCATCTCTATTGGTTTCAGCAAGTCCAACCGTGCATGTTACCTGTATTGGGTCAAGTGATGTACAGTGATTGAAAGTATACATCTGCATATGTGCCTTTATTACCTATTCCCTATACCTGGAATCATAGTTACATGTTCAAAAAGTTCGGGTTGTTCCCACCGAGGAAAAGAGTTTGGAAGTTCAAGATTTTGCAAAAGGTTTGGTTGTTAGAATTGGTTCCAGAACTCTACAAATTTCACAAATAATAAGTATCCATATTCATTTAAAAAAACCAATTACACATAAAAATAAATATACGCTATTACACACAAGTATACCCAAAAAGATAAATGCATGGTGTCAAACTTCATACATATTGATATAAAAAATAGTGATGAGAATTATACATTGTTTAAACTTCAAAGTTCAAAGCATTAACTAAAAATGGGAATAAAATTTAAAACATTTGCAGCATCAAAACCTGATTCTATATCAAAAGAATCACTATCATCTTCATTTAATATTGCACTAGTAGGCTCATCAACAACAGCGGCATTTTCTTCATCTCCAAGGAGAGTTGTCATCTTCATTTGCAAGAGCGCGAGTAATTAATCGTAAATTCCTATGAACAAACACCAGATCCAGTGAGTTTTTGAGTCCCTAATCAGATTCCTCTTGTTTATGTGAATTAAATCATGTGTACTCCATTTTCTTTCACATGCAGAAAGCACTCGCAACATTGACTGAAGATTTGCAAACATCAAGGTTTTGCAACTTTGGAGTAGAAGACCCATAAGTCTGTCACCATTTAGAAGGTTCCCACTTCATCTTGCTTGCCTTTGCTTCCTTGTACTCGTACATTTTATGTTGGTTCTTGAAAATAATAAGTTGCTCTCTTGCTTTTCCCTTCGCACCTTAATTAGGAACCAGCCTGTCAATTGTTGCAAGTATGTCATTATTTCCTTGTCTGCATCATGATTGACCTCTACTAATTTAGGATCTAAATAGTAGGTTGTTACATGTAAAGGACAATGTAGCGTGAACTATCATTTGTCCACGATTTTTCCCAAATACACTTGACTTCTTTCATCTGCTAGTGACTTTTGGATTTCCTCTTTGCTCTGGCAATGCCCTTATAGACAAAACCCATGCCAGGTTGATTGCCATCAACTATTCTCAAAATTCGAAGTGGCTCAAATACATTTATGATATTCTTGACCCCTTCCCAAAATGTGTCCCCTAAGATAATTCTTTCAATTTCTTTGGAATGGTTTTCCTTGGAAAGCTTTGACTGGACCCATTCATCAATAACCACCACTTTTCTCAATGTTGTCCACTCCTCTACCTCCCTTTGCAAAGACAAGAGTTGGTGGCAAATATTGTTTCAACAAAGGAAAGAAGCTCATGTTTGGCAAAGGAACAATATAAGTTCAATGTTAAGTGGTGATTAAGGATAAACTTAAAAAATTGCTTTCCTTCAGTCACAATACTACTTACTCCAACTTTGATAGATCTTCAAGCAAAAGATCCAACACATGGGCTGCATGTAGCATTTTAAAGATATGAGGAAATCTGTCCATGAGTACATCAAATACTCCTTTGCGATTAGTTGCATTATCTGTGATATCTTGAACAACATTCTCTTCACATATCTCCAATAAAGTTGATTCAATGTATTTAGAAATGAAAAGAGAAGTTTTTTTTCTCATTGCTTGTATCAATCGATTTTATAAACATTACATCTTGAGAAGATATTGCCAAATGATTTAGGAGGGGCCTTTGCCTTGAATCAAACCATTCATCACTTACTATTGTGCAACTTATTCTTTTCCATTTTTTCTTCATTTCATTTAGTTCACTAGATATGGCTATTACAACTTCAAGAAGACTTCTTAGTTGTTCATAGCATGGCAACTTACAAACCTTCCCAAATTCAATCATTGCATCTATGAAAGAATTAAAATGTGGAGAACAGCAAACCATTCATCACTTACTATTGTGCAACTTGTTCTTTTCCATTTTTTCATCATTTCATCTAGTTCACTAGATATGGAAGTCACATATTGAAGAAGACTACTTAGTTGTTCATAGCATGGCAACTTACAAACCTTCCCAAATTCAATCGTTGCATCTATGAAAAAAGTAAAATGTGGAGAACGGATGACATTGAAAAGGATGGCCTCTACATAAAACAATCTAGTTGCCAACCTGCCTATCTCATGTTTTTGTTGAGGGCCTCCACATGAACTTCAAAGAACCTTGGAACTTTTCAACTATATTGGCACTTCCACTTCTGTGGGTAAATGGTGCTTTAATTGGGGGGAAACTTAAACTATTTAAGGAGCCCATTTGTGAGAAAGAGTGGTGCATTGTAGCCTTTTATTCTTGTGAAGCTAATAATCCAACACGACTCATTAAATTTTTCGCTCGATTTATGAAATCCTTATATTATGCTTTCTCTAAATTGTCATTTTCTATCAAACAACCTTTCACATCTGACGATCCTCGAAGGTAATGGTACCGAACTCTAGTTACACACCCTGTGATATTACCATTGCACAAGGTGCATCTTGTATTTGTTTACATTTAGTATCTCTTTGGATGATGTATTTCATCTCCAATGAGAAGCTACAAGTAGACATCTTGATTATTGCCCAACTCCCCATAGAACCTGCAAATGTTAGAGTTTAGTATTTATAAATGTTTTATATACTAACATATTAAAATAATAGTGCTTCAAAATAAAACGTTATTACATAACTGATAATCTATGATTTTAGAACTTATAAAAATTACAACTTAATATTTTAATTTTAAATTAACAATTAACTAGTTATTAAATTAAACACAAATTTAACATAAATACAAGCTATTCACAGTTTGTATTTTTATTAAATTTGTTTTGAATTTAAATAACTAAACTAATAAATCAAATTTATTATTTAACCTAAATAATAAAAAATAAATAATCTATATCCTAAATTTAAAAAAAAAAAAATCCGTAAAGATATTATCTATTTAACTATGCACCAATAACTATTAACTATAATAATGTATGTTGCCAGAAAATGGGTACGAGTATGGCTACGAAATGCAAAACCGCCGATTTTTTAAAAAACTTGGGTATGAAACATTACGGAAACATCCATATAATATATTATAAAAAATTATATATATATATATATATATATATATATATATATATATATATATGTATATTTGTAAGTGATCTCTCTCTCTCTCTCCATGAAAGCTACTACCAATTCCACTCCCACCATCCTTGTGTAAAACTTCTTTGATTGTCATCATCAATACCAGGCAGTGAACGTTGGAAGAGTAATAGTAGAATCATCAAAATCACTAGCCTTAGGATGGATATCCCAAAGTTTGTCAACACCTCTAATATAGCCTTCGGTCTTGTGCAATAGGATCCGCCAATTGGAATGTACCAGTGTTACGCGGGGACGTGGGGGAAACGTTTCCCCCACGTTTCCTTTTTTGGCGACAATGGGCGAAACGCCCTGGGGACGGCTGGAGGGTGACAGAAACGTCCCGGAGACGTTGGGGACGGCGGGGGACGTCTGGACGTCCCTGGGAACTTCCCGGGGACAGCGGGGCATCCCCGCCGTCCCCCGCGGCGACTGCGTTTTTTAAAAAAGAAAAACAGACTTTTAAATGATAAAAACACTTTTTTTTTTATTGTATATTACTAATAGCATAAAAGTAACATTCCTAACCTAACCCTAACCCTAAAAGTGCTATTTTATGTTATAAATTTACAATATGGGCTCATTTTATATTCACACCAAGCAAGAGCAAGAGCAAGAGCAAGAGTGAGAGCAAGGGCAAGAGGAAGAGCAAGAGGAAGAGCAAGAGCAAGAGCAAGAGCAAGAACAAGAGGGAGCAAGAGGTATTTATAATTTTATTTGCTTACAATACAATGAATACATGTTAAAGTTTTTTTTTTTTTTAAATTTAGATTATATTTGCATTTGTTAGGGGCTGTTTTTTAGCATTTGCATCTACATTCACAATGTAATCATGCATATGCCATATAGTTTGTAGGATTTTTAAAAATGCATATTGCATAGGGTTTGGTTATACAAACTACAATGTAAATGGTTACGTTTTTTTTAAATTTTATTACATTTTTATTTTTAGTTTAAAATTTATATTATTTTTGCATTTTTTAGGGGTTGTTTTTTAGCATTTGCATCTACATTCATAATGCAATCATGCATATAGTTTGTGGGATTTAAAAAAATGCATCTTGCATAGGCCCTAGGGTTTGGTTGTAAAATTTAAAATTTAAATGGCTACGTTTTTTTTAAAATTAATTCATTACATAATCAATCAATCATATAGTTATGGTTGTTTTTAATTCATTGCAGCAATCATCACCATGAGTTCTTCTATTGAGACTGAGTATGAGTACGAATCAGAGCATGAATCAGAGCAGGAGAGGGTTGAACGGGAAGTTGAGATAGGTGGCCGTGGAAGAGTTGGTGATGCCACAATGGAAGGGAGAGTGAAGAAGGGGCACAAAATGTAGTGGCAACGGCAACTGGTAGTTCAGCTGGTAGTGCTACCAATTGCCCCTCTCAAATGTTGTCCAAATTTGCCATTGGACCATTTGATAAGAAGAAGCCATTGCAACAATTTGCCCAAATAATTGATAACCCCAAGTCTGGAGGGGGGAGCAAAGTATGGAAGTGCAACATATGTGCACTGACTTGGCATGGTCGTATCACTAGGACCAATGCACACTTGTTGCATCTTACAGGAAGGGTGGTTGGCACTTGTAAGGGTCTTTCACTAGAGCAGAGAGCTGAGATGGTGAGAATCTTCAATGGAAATACCACGGACAAAGTGCCAGAAGTTCGTGGTTCTACGGCTAATACTCCATTGAGCGCTCATAGGACTAGCAAACTTACTAATACTCTAGCTGGTTCTAGTTTTGAAGTGTCAGAAGTGGAAAGCAAAGGGAAGAGAAAGGCCTTGGGGGCAGCCCCAAATTCAGTTATTGACATGTTTGATTCAAAGGCAAGGGAAGAGGCAGATGATGCTATTGGGAAATTTTTCTATGCTGCTGGGATTCCATTTAATGTTGCTCGCTCTCCTTATTACAAGGAGGCTATGGCTAAGGTTGCAAAAGCAGGTACAAGTTATGTGCCTCCTGGAGACACAAAACTCAGGACAACAATCTTGGATAGAAACTATTCCACGGTTAATGTATTGATGGAGGAGATGAAGGTGACATGGGTGTCACATGGATGCAGCATTATCATGGATGGGTGGACAGATATTAGCCACCGTCCTCTCATCAATATCATTGTCTCTTGCAAAAATGGACAGTACTTCTTGAGAGCAATTGATTGTTCTGGGAAGCGAAAAGATGCTGAGTTTCAGTTTCAGATTTGGAAGGATGCCATTGAGGAGGTTGGACCTTCAAATGTTGTACAGGTTATCACAGATGCAGCTTATGTGTGCAGAGCAGCAGGCAAGCTAGTGGAGCGGGAATATAGGCATATTTATTGGACTCCATGTTGTGTGCATGCCATGAACAATGCACCAAAAGACATAGGGAAGATTCAGTGGGTTAATCAGATAGTGACTGATGCTAGAGATGTGCAGAAGTTCATATGCAATCACCACACATCATTGGCACTTTTTCGAAATTTTTTGAAGAAGGAATTTTTGAAACCAGTTGACACCCGCTTTGCATCCTATTTTATTTTGTTGGAGAGGATGTCTGAGTTGCAGGAGCCCCTGCAAATTATGATTATGACACAGGATTGGACTAGGTGGCGTGAGTCCAAGACAGATCAAGGGAAAAGAGTGAAGGAAGTGGTGTTGCGGGAAACATTTTGGGTTGATATGAAATACATCATATCAATTATAACTCCAGTTTTTAGTGTCATCAAATATGGGGATTCTAACAGCCCCAATCTTGGTGAGATCTACGAGTGCATTGATAGCATGCTTGGGCAAATGAAGGCAGCTATTCGGGTGAGGGACCCCACTTTGAAGTTCTATAATGAACATATACAGCCCATTATTCAGCGGAGATGGGGGAAGTTGAACACTCCTCTTCATATGGTTGCGTATGCACTAAATCCCAATTGGTATGTGGAGAGGCCAGGCAGAGTTGTCCCATTGGATGATGATGAGGTGAAGAAGGGCCTTATAAAGGCTTTTAAAAAAATGTACACTCCACAAGAGGCTTCACAGATCAGAATGGAGTGGCTTGACTTCACTGAACTCGATGGGTAAAAAACATCAGCAAAGACAGACAGGGTAACATTAGCACAGGAGAAACCAGTGAGTTGGTGGCGACTGTATGGGCTTCCAGGATTGCTGCGACCACTTGCCATTCGCCTCCTTTCCCAGGTTTCTAGTTCCTCTGCCTCTGAGAGGAACTGGTCTACGTATGGTTGGATACACTCTGTTAAGAGGAATAGGCTTACCTCTGCGAGAGCGGAGAAGCTTGTAATTGTACAGTGCTTTGCAGCTTATAAATCACAAGACAACTAAGTTCAAGCAGACCCCAACATTACGATAGGATGTAGATCCCGAGGAGTCAAGGCAAGTAGAATAGGACAATACTATGTAACGGGGATTGATTGGGCTCTATGTTAAGGATGAGGATGATAGTTCCAACGAAGGGTTCATGGATGTTGATTCTGATTTTTGAGCTGAAACTTGTCCTCTTCGTTTTGTAATATTGACAATTGTTGGTGTGTTTGAATTTGAGATTAACGATATGAATATCATATATTGTCAATTGATCAATCACAATGATTTTATAATTTATTTCACCTTATTTAATTTTTAAGTCTCACATTGAAATGGTTTTATTAAATTATGTATAATTTATAATTTAAATGTATTTGATATTTATGATTTTGGATTATTTACATCTATTATGTTTTATTTCAACTTATTTATATACTTTAGTCACTATATTTTTATATTTTAAATATTTGTATATATTTGAAATTAGTCGTCCCCAAAATTTGGAAAAATTTTGTCATCCCAAAAACCCCATCCAACCATCCTAGAGACTTAGGTAACACTGATATAAACAAGGTCAAAGGTAAATTTGGACTCTGTAACATAATTTTGGACCCTGCTACTTTTCAACTACATGGATCTTACATTCTCCACAACACTTGGAATGTATGGAAAAGAGTTGCAGGATTCCTTGCATGGCGGATGAGTGGAGCTCATACTAGCTGGGATATGGATTACAAATCAATTTGGTCTTGGAGACTCCAAGACACGTCTATTGCTTTTATTGCCCATTTTCAGGGTCGATGACTGAGCAAAAAGGGATTACTGGTGTGGAAGGACTTAGAGGATTCCAACACATGTGATTGGAAAGACTGGAGGACATTAGCTAAAGACTTTGCACTATCTTCTATTGATCAATTAGTGGTTAAGAAAATCCAAAATCTTATTCCTACTGAAGACACTTTTAAGCTGAATTTGGTATTGAAAGGCCCTATATGGAGAGATTGGAGATGGAATCATGATCATTCCATCTTTCAATATGATACACGCCAACTATACCATCTCCTACATCAGAAATATCTTTTGTCACCTATTCTTAATCCCAGATGTCTTGTTTTTTATGTTGAATCGTTGTGGGTCTATAGGCTGCACAGTGTTTGGGCAATCAAGGTGGCTTACAAATTAAGGGTGTTTGCATGGCTAGTCATCTATCAGGGGCTGCCTATAAAGGCATGGATTTCAAAGAGTGACTTCACAAATGGCTTATGCCCCTACTGCACTAAATTAGAAACTATGAAGCACCTCATGTGGGAAGGCCCCTTTGCCAAATCATGTTGGCGTGAAGTTCAAATCAGACTGGCAGTGGTTTTTCGATGTCCTCTTCATTGGAGAATTGTTCTTTGAGATTCAAACTTACGGATTCAGAGACCTTTTGTAAGTCTTTGGCAGTGCATGCCTATCTCCACCCTTTTCATCCTTTGGAAACTCATATGTAAGTATGTTTTCAAAGAGGAAGAGGGTACATTGGAGAATTTTAGACACATTTGGCAACATGAAGTAAGATTGCAATTTCTTGCGAAAGAACATCTTTTGCTTAAAGAGGATAAGCTATTTGAACCTTCTAACTACTTTGATCTAACTACTCTTGTCATTAGTTTAAGAAAAATGTAACATAGTCGTATTTCTCCAATACCATTTCTACTTCTTTGTACAGGGCTTTCTTGTAAATATTTTTTAAAAATATGAGGCATTTATTCAAAATAAAATAAAAATAAAACTTGAACAAAATTTTCTTCTCATGTCTCCCTATCTCCAAAATGGTTGATTTGATGCATTTGGAACTGAAAAAATAAGTTTTTACTTATTACATGAATCAATTGATTTTAAGAACATTGCACCTTGAGAAGTTATTGTCAAAGATTTTGCGAGGGCCTTCGCCATGAATTAGAACATCTATCACTTATTATTGTGCAACCTATTCTTTTCCAATTTTTCTTCATTTCATCTAGCTCACTAGATATGGTTGTCACCTCCACTTCAAAAAGATAAGGTCTTACTCTTTCATAACAAAGCAACTTAAAACCCTTCCCAAATTCATTACTTGCATCTAAAAAAGGATTTGAAATGTGGAGAACAGATCATATTGAGAGGGATGGCCTCTACATAAAACAATATAGCTGCCAACCTATCTACCTCATGTTTTTGTTGTGGCCTCTACGTGGACTTCAAAGAAACTTGTGACTTTTGAACTCCATTGGCACTTCCACTTCCTTTCTTTCATGGAGAGCAACTTGAACTATTGAAGAAGCCCATTTGCAAGATAGGGTGTTGGATTTTGGACTTCTTTTCTCCTAAATCTAATGATCCAGTTTGAATTACATTAACTTTAGCTTGCATTTGATTTATGAAATCTCTATATTTTGCTTCCTTTGAATTTTCATTCGCTATTGGACACCATTTCACATCTAGGGATCCTCCAAACTATTGGTACCGAATTCTAATTACATACCTGTATATGGCCACTACACAAGGTGTGTCTCTTTTTTTTTTACTTTTATCATCTCTCTAGACAATGTATTCCATCTCCAATGGACGACTACTACTAGAAATGTTGTTGAGTAGGTGACTATAAGAGGACAGACTAAAACTTTTCTTTTTGTTGTTGATCTTGCCCTTTGTTGTCAATTTGTTTGCTCCAAGCCTAAAGACCAACATATGTTTTTCACATTCGTAATATTTTTATATATACTACGATTGAAGTTAAACTAATATTAATTTATTTATAAAAGCAATATATATTATAATATCATAGCTTATAAATTTAATAAATTAGAATAGAAATTTATAGTGGAACAGCTAAAATAAAATAATCTTAAACCAAGTTTTGATTTTATGTTTTAAACTAAATGAATACAATTTAACTACACTAAATAAATAAATCAAATCTAAATACAATGTACCTATAACAATTAAAATCTTACCTAAAACAAAAAACTTCGAAGATATGAATATCTTAAGGCTTACTAATAAATAAAATAATCTAAATCTAAGTAAATGAAATCTAATTACAATGTACAATATTAAAATTAAACTCTTACCCAAAAAAAAGAAAATATTATTGGATCAAAGATATGAATATCCTATGGTTTAGACTTTACCCTAGCTTTAGCCTTCAAGTCTCTTGCAAATGCAGCTATGCACAGACTGTCAACGACTCAAGTTCAACAGGATGACCAGAATCGAGGATAACTAAGCTAAATTCCATGGCAAAACCAAAAAATTGTGATGTGAAACAGTGGAGTGCAGATGTTAACAGCCAGCAAAGATGAAAATGGAAAACACTTCAATGGCACAAGGACTGAGGATGGCTTTGCTGAGGTTTGGAACACATTTTAAATCAAAATAGGGTTTCACTTTTGAATGCACAATTTGAAGTCAAAATAGGGTTTTGACTCTCAATTGCATAGCATGATAGCAGTTGTTGTAGTCACGTTTTACAGTTTTCGTTTTAAGTTTGAAGCTTTTTTATTTTATTTACTATCCAAAAAAAAGAAATATTTGAAATAATTCAAACTTGAGTAGATATAACCAAATTTGTAACTATTGTTAAACTTGATCACTGTTGCTGCTTTATGTGAACATGGATCTGTTTCAGAATTTGGCTACTATTGGTTGTCCCTAGTAGACACATTGTTTTGTACTCAGAACTTCAGTATATCAATAAAAATAAAGAATTGAACTTGAGCCAACATATTTGTTTTCCCCTAAAAGGTCCATGGGAACCAACTTTTGACCATATTTGTATGAATATGGTAACTATGCTAAGAATGCTCTATTCATTGCAAAAACTTAACATTGGGTTCAAAATTCATACAAATAATGAATTTGCACCATAAACATGATGGAACAACCAACAATCAGTGCATGCAACCAACTGCAGCACATTTGAGGCCCCAACAACCCAAAAACATCTCAAAGACTTGGATATTGAGAAATGGCACCTTTATATTTCAATAGCACTGTACAGCCCTGAAGAAATTAAAAGATAGAACTAAAGACCATCACAATAGTTGACAATTATCAAGCAACCAAACGCAACATAGCTGTTATGGTTTCCCATTCTTGCATGGCCTCACTCATAGCACCATCAATCAAGAAGGTTCTTTCTTAATTAATAGTGTGTTCATTTCAGCTTCAAAACAAAACATCCATGCGTAATAGGTCATTAATAGTTTGGTCATTCTTAGAGATGTGCCATCTTAAAAATTCCATACTCAATAGGTGGCTTTTTTTCAACCCAAGGACCAGAAACACAATAAAATTCCTTCACAGTTAATAAATGTTCAAAGAGAGTTTATTCCCATTCCTTAAAACTCTATTTCCCATTGCTCAAATCAATCTTGTATCCCAGCACATTTCATTTCTCCAACATGGATTCACCATTAAACACTTTTCTTTATTTTCTCAATACTCTCAACTGTTTTATTATTATTTAGTATCAAAAGTATTTAGATCCTGTTTTGCAGGGTTTTATGGGTGAATTAATGGGTTATAAATCATAAGTCAACTGAGGGAAGGTTCAGTTACAAGGTAAGGAAAATATAAAATATATGAACTGTATGCTAAAAAGATAGAAGGACGAAGTAGTGAGGAACCAGCATCAGCAGGAGCAGTAGCAAATTTTATAAAAGAAACGGAATCGGTAGACTGCATTGGAAAGGAAATCAAGAACGCAGGAAGAAATGGTAGATAGAATATCGAGAGATATGTGGGGAAAAACACTCAAGCTATCATAGAGGGATCAGAAAATTGTATGCCAATATATCACTTGAACGACTCGACAGCTCAGGCTATAGGAGAAACCTCAGGTTGGAACAAGATGAAGAGGATAATGTGAAGAAAAAAGGAGATGAGAATGATTTAAAGATTTTGAAGGATGAGATTGTAAAATATCTGCAGAGGCAAACAGACAAATGGTCAAGCTTGGAGACATTGAGATCCAAGTAGAGTAAGAGGTTCCACACATCCATATAAAGGATGCAGCCCTGGAAAAAGCTATAGAAGTTCTGTAGGAAAAACCCCTAATATGTGAATTCGTCAACACATAGCCGAGCGTCAAGGATCGGTAAAAAAGACATGGGTCGAAAATGGAAAACCCAGCCCTTGGCCTGAGATCAGATTCTTAGCAAAAGGCTAAGATTCAAGTTACCTTCCAGAATACGAAGGAAAGGAGCAGAATCTTTAAAAATAGCCCATGGATCTATGGTAAGTATTAAAGGCCCTTTTTAAATCTAAATGAAGAACTTTCTCCAGAGTTTTGGGATGAAGCTGTCCTCTCTCAAATGGTCAATCAAATTGGAAAGCTAATCTATGTGGCAGAAACCATAAAGTTTAAGTAACTGTCAACATCTGCCAAATTATGTGTTAAAGTAAAGCTATCTAAAGCTATACCAATTCCCCAAGCAATAAGAATCTGCTCAGCATCGGCGATTTGGAGCCAGCAAATAAATTACAAGTGTGTCCCATTTACATGCTACAAAAGCTGGAGTCTAGGGCATACCAAGCAAAAATTGCTCTCTTACTCTTCCTGCGAGGCAACTCCCCTAGGGCTTAAAAGCAGAAAAATGACACTGCAAGGGAGACCTAAATTAACCCACAGATGAGTGGAAAAAAAACATGTAAATGGAGAAACCATGACAAACTCTCCACAGAATGAATGGAAGAGACAAGAACGAGTAGTATTTGGAAGGCCGCAGCTATTAATCCCCCCAAATGAGGAGAATGGGCCTTTATCACATCGAGCCCAGGTGGAGTAGATGTACTTAATCAACAAAGGGCAAAGACAATGTAAAGCTCGATGGATTTGAAAACATAAATGTCTTAGTTAGTGAGGCTATAGTTGTAGGACAATGGAATCAAGAAAGACCCGGTGCTCCAAGGCCTCACAAACAAAGGTCTCGTGGATATCTCTGAAAATTGATCATCCAGCAACTTGCCTAGCCCGGCTCAAGAAATCTCTAAGGAGGTAGTGCAGTCAGTAGCCCCCATTGCCAAACGAAAGGCACGCAGAAATTATAATACTATTCCAGCAACCCAAATACAACCCAAAAATTAGCAAATAATGGTTTAGGACCCTAGCAAATATTTTATGGAGAATAAAGGCACAGAGAAATTATAATAAGATTGTTTCTAATCTGACAACCAAAACACAACCCAAAAGTTAGCAAAGAACAGTTTGGGACCCTAGCAAATCCTTTTGTGGAGAATAGCAACCTGGGAAACAATGGAAGCTACACGGAACTCGGGAGGACTGCCTATGTTAAGGACTCCCAAAGCATTCAAAGGCATAAACAGTCCTGGCATCCTCCCATAACTCCATAAGTATACTGTATAATTATGGAAGACTTACAAGGTGGAGTGAATTCTATCATAGTTAGTGTTGATGGGTGATCTAGATCAGATCATGAATTGCTAGTAAGATAAGCTAACCAATTCCCTATTCTCAAGAAGATGAAAAATGATGTAACTTGAAACATTTCCTAGCAGCCGATTTCTGTGAAGTTTGTGGTCAAGAAGGAAGATTAGAAAACGCATGAGTCTACAAAGACAGTCAAGTCTAAGGTCATCCAGACACCTTATATCAAAAAAGACAGTCAACTGGTTCGTATTCAGAAAGACAGTTTTGTAGATGGTTGCAAAACCACCAGTGATTGCACGAAGCAGTTATGTAACTGTCAGTAAATGCAGGGGGAAGTTGCGTAACTGCGTGTAACTGCAGGTAAAATAGGTGGTTGTTTCACCCTGAGTTAAGCAGCAGTTTCACATGAAGACAGCAAACAGGCAGAGCAACTGTTGCAAAACAATGTCTCTTCCTCATCTGAGTCTTATTATTACTTTTCTCTTGAGCTTTGCATGTTGTAAGCATGCACAACTATGCCCTTGGAGGTGATGGCATGCATTCGTTGATGTTTCCTAGCAGCTCTTCTTGGTTGAGTGTGTTTAAGAGTTTGGAGTGTATAAGGAAGTGTGAGTTGAGCAAGTTGCAGAGTGTTGTATAGAATGTCATTGCAGGCCTCCTAAAGAGATTATACCTATGAATGCAGAACGAGAGTGGAAAGAGGAGGAATTCCCTCACTCTTCTAGAGTTTTCCCACATTGGGGTTCTCCAAAGGTAATCTTGCCTACTTAAAGCTCTTATTTTCTGTATTGCAGTAGATTACTTGCTCTATGTTTATGTACAGTTTTCCTTTATAATTACAAGTTACAACACTTTCCAATGCAATTTCATGCAATTTCGAGCACAATTGGTGACTGTTTTATGCGAATACATTGTAAACCTGCAAACTAAGCACTCAGTCTTGTTAGGAATGTTTAATATTGTTGTGTTGATGAGTTAGCCACGCAGTATCTATTCTAATTACAGATCAATGGACTAATGTGAACAAAGGAAAAGAAACTTTGTTGGGAAAACCTTGAGTAGTTCGGGCATGCCTACTTGCAAGTGGAATGGGTAGTTGGGGATGACTTTGATACAATTTTGAGAGACGGTGAAAAGAAAGTAGGTTCATCCCATATCTCGCAAAGCACTGTAGATTTCAATTCCTTTCGTCAAAATTGTGCTCTTGTTAATGTGCGACCAAAAGAAGGTTTGTTTACATGGACCAACAAAAGGCAAGGGAACTAGGGCAATGATTTAGAGGCTAGATAGATTCCTCATTAGAAGTTTAGAATGGGGGGATAAAACAAATGAATTTTTAATACATGAAAATTCCATTATGCAATCTCCGACCATTGGCCCATTCTATTGTGTTTGAAATAGTGTTACACGGGGAAGTGTCCCCTAGATTTTGGTGACATCCTGGACATCCCCAAACGTTTCAGGGACTTGGGGACTTGGAGGGGACGTACCCTATTTATTTTAATACTTTCAATAACTTTCTTATGTTTTCACTTTGTAAAAGCTGTTATTTTTACCGAGAACATTAAATTATAATCTTGAAAGTACACCAAAATACATTAAATACAGTTTAAATCCCTAAACTCTCATTGTATAAAGTTAATAATAATCAAATTATATTATATCTATATATTATTTTAATAGTCATCCCCGCTGCCGTCCCCCAAAATTTGAAAAAAAAAAATGTCGTCCGGGAAACCCCATCCCTTCATCCCATTGTCCTCAAGACTTCGGTAACTATCGTTTGAAAAAACTAAAACAATGTAACCCCATAGAAATAGCCTTTAAGATAAAATTCATGAGGTTTTACTACTCTTTACTCTTTTGAAAAGAATCCAAAATAATGGTGGAGAATTTCAGTAAAGGGGTCAAAAGGTTTTTATTGGCCCAGAAACTCAAGGATGTGAAAAAAGAATGGAATACCTTGAAGAGGCAATCCCACAAGCACTAAAGATAATTCATAGGGAGATAGCCAAGAAAGCATAAATCAGGAAATGATACAGAAAGAGAAAAAACTGATAACAAAGTTGTAGCAGGTTTGAAAAATGGAAGAGATACATTCCAAACAGAAATCCATTATCAAAAGGTTGAAGGGAGATAAAAATACCAAATTCTTCCCTTCTTTACATTGTGATAAAAAGGAATATCAACAAAATAGGAAAGGATCCTCACTTTCTGGCCAAATTATCACACAAAAATGACCTGATACACATTGAGGCAAAAAGATTTTACAAAAGGCTACAGAAAGAAGAACAATAAGATCGATGGTAGGTTCAAGAGGAGACGCTAATGAATATTCCTTCCTTGACATCTCAAACAGATTATGATCTATCGACGAGATCCTTTAATGAGGAAGTGAGGAAAGTACTTTGTGCCCCACACGTAGAAAAGGCATCTGAACCAAATGGATTCCAAGATGTTTTTTTTCGAAAGATTATAGAATATAGTGGGATCAGACATAGCAACAACAGTGGAGGAATGCGAGTCACCAAAGGCAGTCCTAATAGAATGGAATTCCTCCTTGCTCGCTCTCATTCCAAAAAAAGAAGATACAAAATTCTTTATAACCCTTTCCACCCTATTGCATTATGCAATACCATTTATAAAAATTGTGGCTAGAGTAACTGCAAGGGTAAGAGTGATCCATGTGCACCCTCGCACAACCGCACATCCCTTTTCCTTGTGCATCTCCACACAATCACATAGGGACTTTGCAGCTTAAATGGTAGTTTTGGAGGCCTCTTGAGTGTTTACATAGCCACAACATAGCTTTAGTTGTCTGAGCTTCTAGATCATGAGTTGAGCTTTTCGAAAAGATATTTTAGTCCACTATCAAAGCATAAGTAGAAAAGTATTGTGCATTCCAAGTTGGCTCACACCATCTAAATGGCTTATCCCAAATCGCCAACCATCACAATCAAGTTTCCTTCATTGACATTCCATTCGATTGGTACACCCTAAGATAGCTCACGACACCATGGACTACCATAGGCTTCACTTGGCTTGATTTGGTACACCCCAGGTTGAGAAAAAGCACTAAGAAGATAACGTGCATACCACAAAATCTCGCAAATCCTTGTGTGCTCCCAGTAGCTTGTGCATGACCACATCAACACTTTCCTTTCATGTCATCTCGTTTGTGCACATGTGGAATTGCAATACATCGCAGCACTGGCACTGCTCCTCTCAACATACCGCACTAGCTCCCTAGCATCACACAACACACACATTGCATTGTGGAATTCACAGAGCCTCATGGTAACTTGGTGCATTGGTTCTCACATTTCCATGTAGGCCACAACCACGCTTCACAATTCTCACAATATCACGCAACATTCGTAACCTTCCACAATGTCACACCTCACAGCCAACGGCCAGATCCACAGCGGTTCAATCATGTAGCATTCACAACAGTAAGCAGTGGTTCGTAGGGTCCTATGGTAGTTCATAGAGTATCGCACGCCTCACAGCACTGTGGCCTTGATGGTGCCTTGCTTTGTAGCAAATCGCACACTTCCACAATCCTATGCAAGACCTTTGATTCTATAGCCATGTGTCGAATCCCAGCTACCATGCAGCATGCCAAGTGGCACTCTCCACATGTGTACCATGATGGAGCATTGGTCAACGTCCACACTCCTGAGAATTCAACTACCACTCCTACAAGAAGGGCAAACAACACTCGAGCAAAAGATGAATTGTTTATAATAACCATTCTCTCTTCTATCTGTCATTTGTTGTAACCACCTTCTTGTAAAGACATATATATGTAATATGCTCATCTAGCCAATGGGGTGAACACCCAGGAGTCGAACACATTGAAGCTAGTGAATACTAGCATGCCCTAAGTTTCTAGTATCTCTTGTACACATCTGGACCACCATCCACAAATGTTAGCATGCCATGAGTATCTAACATATAAATGGTCATCTCTCTAACTAGATAAATCCATTAAGATGTGTTTAGCCTTTCTGACCACAGGATTCCTCATTCTTAACTTTTTTGGTAAATCATTAGCCTAGGCAAATCAAAAAAGCAGTGCTACCCCCTTTTTGATCTGGCAAATTCTCATTCTGATGCCCTGTTCTTCAACTTCACAAACTCAATTGACTCTATTTGAGACTCAATATAAAGAAAATCAACAATAGGTCTACCATTTTCTTGAGGAGACTGAAAAGCATGAATAATTCACCCTGTCACCATTTCCTTAAACTAATCAATCCACTTTACCCCGTGATAATTTCAATCTAAAGAGTTCTTATTACTCTTTTTGTTTTACAAGATCCTTTTTTTTGCTCCTTTCACAAACACTGGTTCAATTGCGCACCTAAGAACATGTAATTATTCACATACACAGAGGATTATCATAGTTCAAATACCTTGATAGTTCTGTTCTCTTGACATGTTGGATTGGATAAGATCATGTTTATCTCTTTACACAGATCTCTCTTTATTTTCTATAGCCGTGCTCTGTTACAATCTTGTAGGTCTGGTTTTAGTCAAATTTAGGTCTAACAATAAGACCACCTTCTTAAAATTCTGTAGATATTTACAGATACCCTTTTTGGAGTTATTGAAGACTACTAACTTTCGAAACCTAACTCCTTTTGGAATCACACCCAATTCACAAACTCATATTTCAAATTAGGCCTCTGTTGACTGTGCACAGTCCGGTTTGCCAGGACTGTCAATGAGAACATTCATAAACCAATTGTAAACTTCCTGTAACTTCTTCAAACCTATAGAGCATATCTTGTAGATGATTTCTTGTCAATGTGGACCTGGGAGATTTGAAGACGGTGTAGTTGTGAAGATTTTTGTATCAAAACCCCAAAACAGGGGTTTGAGAAGCCCAAAAGGGGCGAATAACTTTCTTATCTAACACCACAGACCTTTTCAAGAGCTTAAATCAATTGAATAAGCTTTAGGACAGTTAAGTAAAAGTTGTATGTTTAATAACCTAACCCTGTAGATTCTCAGTTTACCCGAAACAATAAGCTTTAGGTGTGAAAATGCAAGAATTCTACCAGGAACAAGACAGTCTTGTTTGGTTTGTGCAATAATATTAAAGTTCATCAAATTTCACGGTTGTACTCACTTGAATAGGTGCCAATGCTACAGTAACATGAGAGAACGTAGATACTTCATCAATTCACCACATCTTTTTTTAACTTCTTGACTGTACCATGTACATGAAGAAAAACAGTATGAAGAACATCAGCTTACAACCTCCTACAGGACTGTTTCATCAGTTTTCATGCTATGTTACCTTTTTCATCTATGGAAGGTGATAAACTTGTGCCAGGCGGATTCCCTGTTTAAACTTAGTCTATAGTTGAGATTTTTCACTCAACTTCCTAGCAAGGTTATAGGAGATGACTTCTTCCTAATTTAACTCAACTCAACCAAAACAACTTAGATATGTGATAATGCTACGTTGGGAGACTCCTACAACTCATGCACAACTGTCTAAGACACCTAAGACACTAATTTGAGCGTATTATTTGCAGATACAAACATATTGAAGTTCAAATATTCAAATAAGACTGTTTTGGAGGGAAAAGCCTCTTCAATGGCTCAAATCAATTTTTCCACACTTCCTATGACTCAAAACTAGTTTAAATCCTTCCAAACTCGTCAGGACACTTCCAAGCACCTGCAAAGATGATACACCTTGTTACACATTGTACACATGTACTTTACCATATTCTTTATATTGAAAAGAAGTGACATTATTTTGCCAATCAAATGCCTTTGAAAGTGCAATGGCTGGTTTGCATCTTGTTTACATTTCATTGCTTATTTTACAAATTGCAATGTGATGTCCCCTTTTCAGAAATGATTAATTTTGGATACCCGCAGCCTATTCTTATTGTTTTTTGTAGGCTATGAGGAAATTAAAGAGGGAAATTAATTAATTTAAGCAGTCCAAGGGTACTTTTATATTTTAAATGGAAAAAGGACACTTAAATTATATTATTAATCCAAAAAGGCATAAATAGAATGAAATAATAATAGAATGATGAACTTCTATTATGGGGTGCTAAAGATAGAATAATAATTAAATAAAGCATTTTATTATGGGGCCGCCAAAGATAGAATGGGCTGCATGAGTGTCAAGATCCTATTTTAGGATAGAGATGGAGAGAGGATAAATAAATTTTCTATTATTCTATTCCTAATTTTAGGAGGGGGCGCCAACTTTGGAGAAGGCCTTGGAAATTATAAAGGCAGATTTGGGGTTTATTAAAACTTACATCTTAGAAAATTATCAACTGACTTCATTGTCTGCAAATAGCTTCTACTTCTGCTTATGCATCGGCAATCAAAAGACGAAATCCCTCATTTGCATACAGGTCCGAGGATGAAATCCCTCATATCTAAGCATGGCAATTCCATTCAGGGGGTTGCAGTGACCATTCAAGGTACAGGTGTTCATCCAGTCTCGGCTAGGGCACACTTTTCAAGCGTTAATTCTACATCCAAAATAGCAAGTATAGCTAGGACATCACCCTCTAGAAACGAATTTCAGTACTGGCACCATAGGGAAGCAGATTTCAATCAAAATAGTTTACATGGTCTTATATTTTTTTCAATTGTAAGAAAATTTGTGAATTCAAACATTCTAGTATTTTTTTGTAGCTAATTCAAGATCAATAAATAAAAAGTTTGTTTTGTGGCTACATATAGGGATTGCTTCTTTATTAGTAAATATCAGATTGTCGTTGTTGTCATAAAAGTTCTAATTTTATACTGCTACCCTAGGGTTTTAACAAAATATATCAAGGTTTATCTAGAAGTATTTTTCAAGGATATTACATTGGTATTAGAGCGTATTTCCTCCCAACCTGTGGAAGAGGAAAAAAAATTGCAACTTTGAACCCCACGCAAGGTAGTGACAGAGAAGTCAAGTACCTACCAAAGGGAGAAAAAGAAGGGTACAAAACAGCCAAAACTCATGGGTAACAAGGATCCGGATGAGACACATCTTTGACAAGCTTGTTCAGGGACAAGACACGTTAGCTGATATGATGGGTCAGTTAATCCAAGTTATGCAGGGCACGAATGTGCAAAGAGCTTCAAACGGTGAGGGAAGCTCGTCAGGAGTGAACCATAACTAACCCTATTAGAGGACAGCCATTGGTTCTACTGTTAGGCCCTTACAAGCCTAACTTCCTACTTAGAGAGGAAGCAATTTGGGAGGCAGCAATTCAACCTACCATAGCAAATAATATTGCTATTAGCTATGAGGAGTATAGGGTACTTCCCGATGAGGTTAGAGATGCCATGTCCCTCACCAATTTTATTAATCTGAAGGAAAGCTGGGTGGACCAAGAATTGAACCTAGGCCACAAACTAATCAGAGATACCTGCTACCAGGCTTTAGGAAAGTTGTCACTTCTTACTTTTGATGGATCTAATAAGAGTTCTCCCTTAGTGATGAGGAGAGATGCAAGAAATCGTAGCAAGGCATGAACCGAAGAAAGAAAAATCAGAAATGAAATGAAGGTTTTGGGGTGGAGTTCCAATAAGACCATGTTGAGGGGAATGAACATGAAAAAGGGCTTTACCGGTTGCTAATGTTGATTTTCAGTTTGCTGAAATTTTTAGAACAACCTATGGAAAGCAAATTGACTATGTTCATGACTTTAACGAGAATCATGAAAATGTTTTATTGACTTCTAATATATGCATGCGTCAACAAGATTCACTTGTTGAATGTGAAGAATTTAAGGTGAAGAAGAATGTTGATCTTAACTCAGAAGTTCCAAGTCACAAGGTTGGGGATGTTGAAGATATCTCAACCAAGCTTCATTCGGCAAAGGAAGGTGAACAAGTTGAGGACATAGCCAAAGGTATGAAAATGTTGTGGATTTGTTGCTTCCTACTAATTCATTTTAGATGTGTGGTCGTTATGGACAACAATATAATGGAAATGGTGATAGAGTGAAGAACACTTTGAGTGGCAAAGGGCCCATAGATCGGCTCATACAAATTCCAAATTGTATGAACATGAGAGCTTGAGATCCTGGTATTTGCAAAAGGGACTTGCAATTGTTTGAGGGCAAACAATTTTGGGAAGGGCGGACTATAATGTTCCCTTTTCGGAATTAATTAATTCTAGATACCCAAAGCCTATTCTTATTATTTTTTGTAGGCTAAGAGGAAATTTAAGAGGGAAATAAATAAACTTAAGTGGTCCAAGAGTAGTTTTATATTTTAATTGGAAAAAAGACACTTAAATTATGTTATTAATCCAAAAAAGCAGAAATAGAATAAAAATAATAATAGAATGATTAACTTTTATTATGGGGCGCTAAAAATAGAATAAAAATTAAATAAAGCATTCTATTATGGGGCGCCAAAAATAAAATGGGATGCATGAGCATCAAGATCCTATTTTTAGGATGGAGAGAGGATAAAGAGATCTTATATTGTTTATTTCTATTTTTAGGAGGGGGAGCCAACTTTGGAGAAGGCCTTCGAAGTTATAAAGGCACATTTGGGGTTTATTATCACATCATTTTGAAAATTTATCAACTACTTCATTTTCTGCAAGTAGTTTCTGTTTGCATCAGCAATAGCGGACGAAAAACCCTCATTTGCATACATATTTGAGAACAGAATCCCTCATCTCTAAGCTTGGTAATCCCATTCAAGGGTTACAGTGGTCATTTAGGGGTACAAGTGTTCATCCAGTTCAGCTGAGGCATCATATTCAAAGCTTTTTTAGCATCTAGAACAGCTAGAACATCCCCCTCTAGAAACCATTTTAGTACGGACGCCATATCTGGAAGCAATTTTCAGTCAAATCAGTTTACATGTTCTTATTTTTTGTGAGAAAATTTGTATTCAAACATTCTAGTGTTTTTATTAAAGCTAATTCGAAATAAATAAATAATCTGTTTTCCTACGTATTGCAGTTGCTATTTTTAGTAAAAAACAGTTTGTTGTTGTTGTCATAATAGTTCTAACTTTATACTACTCCCCTAGGGTTTAATAAAATATCCAAATTTGATAGAAATTATTTATCAGGGATATTACATGCAACTCCATTTGAACAGATTTGTCTAGTTTAAATTGTTATAGTTTGTCCTTCACGAAACTTCGTAGGCGTTAAACACATATCATTGGTATTAGTGTCACGTATCTAGCGCATTGTTTTGTTAGTGGGAATTCACACTAAGTCAGAGAATCGGTATCAAACGCATGATCATCACTTCACTCTTGAAATCATGTGCAAAGCAAGCTAGAAAGCAGATGGCCCCTAGATGAAAGCATCCCTTTCAAAATCTGTCAATGAGAACAAGTGCATGCACAAGGAGATCAAACATCTCCAGCCCCTGAATCAATAGATGCAAAATGCACTCCATTCAAAGGACAAAACCCTCAACCTCACCCTAAGGACGATTGTGGACCTTATGGCCCACAGTACTTGACTCATAAATCCTATCCTCGATGGCCTTGTTAAAGTCGAGGAGAGGTACAACTTGATCTGGGCGTAGCCTTACAACCTACCCTGTAACAACTCATAGTTTTGCAAGCCTCCTCACTTCTCTTAAAGACTTTGGGCTCCTTAGCATAGCAATGTCTCACAACACCCATACAAACTCACGGTATCTCACAGCATTGGCGCAGCTCCTTACATCCTACCACACAGCTCTCACGCGTCCCATGGCTCACCCAATCCTTTACGCCATTCATAAAGTCTTGTGATACCTTAGTGCATTGCTTCTCCCAATGCCACGCACATCTTACTCTCGCTTCACAGTTCTTCTAGCTTTTGCAATCACATGCAAGCATATCACAACACTCACGGCTCCTTCAATCTTGTGCACTTCATATCGCAGCACTTGCAGCTCCTGCAGTCCTGTGCCTACCCAATTCGCAGTATTTGCACCTTCTGCAATGTCGTGCACCACCTTGCAACTTCTCACAGCATTGTGCAAGCACGTTGCAGCCTTGCAACGCCATTGCATGCTTGCATCTTGCTTCTCAGCATACAACGTGTCTTCACAATTATGCGCAACACCTCTATGATCCCTATCCCCTCACCAACATCTTGTTGTCAAGTGGCATATGGCACACTCCACACTTATGCCATGTCGAATAATCTCTTTGGCATGCCACGCATCAGATCACAGTCGTCATTTGGTCAGGGAATATGAAGCAACTTTGTAATCATCTCCTACAACTGTCGTGAGTTGTAACTACCATCTTGTAATCATACAAGTGTATGTGTGTGTGTATGTAGGTATGTATTGTAACCATGCTCTAGGATGATCATTTATCAATCACCGAGAGAAAAAACACACAAACTAGATACGAGAAAATAAGCATGCCCTTAGTATCTAACTTCAAACACATTTGTAGTTCTTGAATCTTTCAACATTCTAGACAAGTCAACAAGAAAGCGTCCCCCCTTCAAGTAACAAGAAAGCGTTACAAGAGCTTGCACTTGTAATTAGAAGGGGGACACTTTCTTGTTGACTTGTCTAGAATGATCATTTATCAATCACCGAGAGAAAAAACACACAAACTAGATACGAGAAAATAAGCATGCCCTTAGTATCTAACTTCAAATACATTTGTAGTTCTTGAATCTTTCAACATTCTAGACAAGTCAACAAGAAAGTGTCCCCCTTCTAATTACAAGAGCTTGCACTTTAAGTCTTACTGATTCATAGTAGACCTCATTATTTTCCCTATTCCGCATAATGAATAGAAGTTGCATTTCTACATATCCAATTTCTGCATTTGAATGTGTTTGGCAAACTAATTTGGTTAACCTTTCCTATGGACACTACAATCCACTGCTCACCTCTCAATGTGGCATTGTCCCTCAGCACAAGGTCCTAGGACACGTGGTGTGGATCATTCATATCATAGCATAGCTCTTTCTTATGCTTGTAAACACGCAAGCACAATAAGAGAAAGGATGACAACAAGTCAGCTCCCTTTCAGTCTAACTGTAAGAACGCATTAGGCAGAACGAGATGGTTAATGCCCAAAAACAACCTTAGGCAGCCCCAGACATCCAAAAGCTCATTAAGGATGCCCTGAAAGAACGATGCACCAAACTTTATGGTCAATGTCGCGAGTTGATATTTCAGCACAACCCAATAAGCACATCCTCTTCCTTCTTAGAGCCTACTCGCCAATAGTTTCAGCATCAAACCCTTTCAAGGTTCAAGAGAATCCCGACATCCCAATGTTCGATGGCAAGATTGACGCCACAACATTGGATAAGTGGATTCTCCAACTTGAGGCCTACTTCTTCATCAACTGCTTTGATGACTAAGAGAAGATCACTTTTGTGCATTGAAGATGTCTATTTCAGTGTCCAACTTGTGGGCAACATACAATGCACAACATGAGAAATCATTAAAGCCCATTTGAACATGGGATGACTTTGTCAACACTTTGCAAAAGGAATTCTACCCCTCAAACACTTACATGAAGTTCCAACAATTGTGACAATGTAAAGGTAAAGTCGGTGGAAGACTATGCCACTGAGTTCCACACCTACGTTGTACGTATTTAAAGGTATTCACTTTTTAAAGTATATTTTTATTTAGTATTTAGTTTAGTTGTTAGATTTTTAGTGTCTTTAATATAATGTTTGTTCATTTAGTACAGCTTTTATTGTCAAACTTTTTGAATTGTTATTTTAGGTCCAAAGTTTGTCAATGGGAATTAGAGTGTAATTTGTTATATAATGGCCATAGGCAAATCGTTTATAGTTGCTTTTTGGGGATATATTGTTTAGATTTTGTTAATTAAACTTGTTATTATGTTTGTTTTTTTGTGTCTTAGTCTATAATTTATTTAGTGTCTTATAGAGTCGTCATAAACTGTTCTGGTGTCACTCAAAGAATGTATGTCGTCAATGTCAAAGTCAAAGAATCAAAATTAATAATTATCCTTGGATGGACGCGTTATCAAGCATACCCAATGTCCATTTGGAATAGGGGTGTCAATCCTATGGGGGGTTCTCTTTCTCATAAAAATGACACACAATTGAGCTTCAAAGATGTGTTTGGTTAAGTAGGTAGCATTTCGATGGAGGTCAGAGGCAACAAAGGTAGGAGGCCTGTCAGTGACCTCAAGTACGCCACTATCAAAGGGGTCACTACATTGTCGTAAAGGCCAAAACATTTATGCCAAATCAGCTAGAGCCAAGGACAATTTCAAGTGGCAGTGGATATTGTCTATGTTGTTTGTGATCAAGTGGCAGTGATTGTGAACAAAGGTT
The DNA here is from genome assembly GCA_019776745.2 of Taxus chinensis. Taxonomy (NCBI): domain Eukaryota; kingdom Viridiplantae; phylum Streptophyta; class Pinopsida; order Cupressales; family Taxaceae; genus Taxus; species Taxus chinensis. The sequence continues at coordinate 877,232,225 of CM034149.1, read as the reverse complement.
GCAAACAAAGACAATGAGGACGTGGACCTCAATTTTCATTTTTCTGTTTATTTTGTGCGTTGTGTCATGTGTGTGACCCTACTGTGTCAGTGAGAAGCCCAACACTCATTGAGAGTAAATAAATATATGTGAGTGTAACAGTTCCTGTTTCCCTAGGTGATACACATGATTGTGAACTAACATGTATGCCTACATGAAATGGAGGATGAATAGATGTGTGAGTCCCTGTTCAGTTTAGACCGGTTGTTATGTTCCCAACCATGGACTAGCTTGATGTGTTCCCATCTATGGAGTGGTTGAGGTCCCAATCCGTGAGAGGTCAATGGGTTCCATCTACCTTCATTTTGTCTATGTAGCCACATGTTTCAATATTCGGACTAACGTAGGAATGTTGGGAATATAATGTCAGTACTCACATATAAGAGAGACTAGCCATAGCCTATAGGTGTGTAATAATATATTTGTTATAGTCATGTATAAGAGATTATGTGTGTAATAGAAAGATTGTAGGGTAGTTGATAAGAGTAGACCCCTAGTTTATAGGAGACCTCCTGTCTATAATATGTAATTATTGTGATGAATAAAATAATCAGAGTTTTATGGTAAAAATATTTAAAGACTTGGGAGTAGACCCCTAGTTTATAGGAGACCTCCTGTCTATAATATGTAATTATTGTGATGAATAAAATAATCAGAGTTTTATGGTAAAAATATTTAAAGACTTGAGAGTAGACCCCTAGTTTATAGGAGACCTCCTGTCTATAATATGTAATTATTGTGATGAAATAAAATAATCAGAGTTTTATGGTAAAAATATTTAAAGACTTGAGAGGAGCACTTAGAGCATGTCTTGTGCATCCTATACAATCTATGGTGCTCCACCTGCAAGAAATAATTGCATGCTATTGTGCAAGCAATCGAGCAATCGCAGCATTACATTTAGGTTAAGTTCTTGCGGATGCAAAGCAAGATGGGAAATGCACACCAAATGAAGTGGACAACTTACATGCAGCAATTTCATCTCATGATAAAGCGCAAGAAGGGACAGGATAATAAGGCTGCAGACTACCTTCGCCAACCGCACGTTCACGTGCTTTTCATAGTGATGGACATGCACGGCCACAACTGCACGGCCTTGGTATCCCTCTACTGAGCTGAAAATGGCACTAAGGTATGACATTATTTTAACTTTATCTTCATTTCCGTGGATGAAAAGGAATTGATAAAGCCTTTCAGCCACATTAAATTTGAGGCCTCCCTCCTGCAGGCAAAATCTGAAAGCATCTATCAAACCCACATCCCCAAGGAATCATCTTTTTGCATGCATGAGGACATACTTTTGAAGAGAAAAGAATGAATAATTATTGATTGTGTCTTTGTGCTCTTCTTCCAAACTAAAATTGTATTCTTGCATTCTCCTTTCATTATATATGCATATGGCTCAAGGTAAATATGGTGATGATAACATGGGACATGCATCTCTTTATTCAGTTGAAGTAAGAGTGAAAAGACAAGCTTGTATGGGACGATTCTTTGGAATGTGTGAGGGCCAAAATGAGGTTCAACATTTATCTTCCCTTGCTTCATATGTACATGTTGTGTGAGTATGAACAAGGATGGTGCTCAAATCCTTCTATTATTGCCTGGTTGTGACGACCCAATATGGATGAAAATTTCACATACTGTTGTACATCCTCGTGTGCCTGCCTGCCTTAAAAAATAGCAAGCTAAAGGAAGCATAAGGTAAGATATAAAATGATGCATTGCATTTGCTTTCCTGAGATCACATTGGTGTGTATAGATTAAGCATGCATGGGGGATGAGATTCTTGTTTCTCTCCATTCTCATGTTTTCAGTCCAAGGAATCCCCTTTCCTGTTTATTTGATCAAATTTAATGGATTAAAAGAGCGCCGTCTTCTCCTGTCTGCCTTTGCAATCATATAGAAATCTGCATTCTTCGTGATTTTGAAAATGAGGGTTGCTGAGAGTTTTGAATGGGAAAGAAGAAAGTCTAAAGTGGTTTTGCATGTTAGTCCTAGAGTAACTCTTAGGGATTGAAGCGACATTCTACAGTATTCATCCAACGTTCTTACCTGTAATCCAGCATTCAAGTAATAGCATAAAAGGTGTTGAATGATTTTCCATTTTGCAAATATGTATTCCGTGAGAGGAAGAGTGCGAATGGGGGGTAAGAAGCAAGGTTGAATAAAAGTATGCAGTGTTTCTCTATTTTTTTATCCCTTTAATATTACACGCTGCATCAGAGTATCTTGTACAAAAAGGCTTGGCCATCCTCCTCCATAATGATCTTGGGCCCTACAAATGGTTTAGATCTGTATTCGTAAGTATGGAAGTAAGAAGGAAAGATAAGAATGTTTGGATAGATGGATGAGGGAATGTGTTCTTAATTTTAACTCTATTCACATCAGGTCTAATGGATGAGAATGGATGTAGCCTTCTAGGATAGACAAAAAAGGGAACCAGTGATGCTGTTGTTTTCTTAAATTTCTTTCCTGATAAGGACAAATCTGGGAGTAAAAAGATGAAAAAATATGATCTATGCTAATGTGATTTGTTTTGGGCCAGTAAGGTTGGTTGAGTGGAACCATTCAGTGGTCATGGGGGCTGTTAACACCTCATTGCCATCCTTGCAGGTTGCCACGTGACTCCATGTCTCTGGCCAGTACGGATTTGCCCCGGTGGACATATGGATGATTATATGCACTATTAGTTTGAGGTCTCATTCAGCATCATGCTAATGAGACTGGCTTTTTCACTTTATTTATTTGTGGCTCTAGGGTCCCTAACCCTAAATATCTTTAGCAAAAGAGACTAGGGAAGGTCGGGCTTGAAATAATAGGATAGTTTTTCCCCATTTTGGTTAATTAACACCAACTGGGAGTTCTCACCATGCCAATAATTTTTTCAGGTCTAGGGTCCTTTAACCCTAGGTACCTTTAGAGAGAAAAATTATAGGTTAGTTTCAAAAGAGAATTAAAATAGCATCAAATGCAAAAAGGGGCCATCTCATTCTTGGGAGAAGTTCCAAGGTCGCAGAAACCACCAACCAGAGCTTCTAGATTTTCTCCCAAAGATTCAAAAGTACTTGTGGGTTTCTGATTTCAGATAAAGACATCCCGAGGGGTATTTGCCTGACCTAATATCATTTTTTAAAAAGAAACCCATTCCTAGGCTTGAAATTTACATTTTTGTAGAAAGAATAGCTAAAACCAATATATCTATTATTTTCTGAGTGAGTAGTTTTTTTGTTTTGTCTTTTTTGGCCCTAGCCTAGCAAAAATTGTCAAACGCGCAGAAAATTGTTGGCAAAGCTCAACAATTTAAATATAAAGAGCATGTTATCAAGTAGTAAATTAAAAGAAGTAGATTGAAGACCACGATTTGCTCAAGTACCCAAAGAGATTTTGACCAATCTCTTTAATTGGTCAAAGTCTTCTAAGTAATCCAGAAATAGCATTACTTCTCACTCTTCCTTCGAAAATTCTCAACAGTGCAAAAAGCTTGGTGACTTGGGTGCAGATACTATGTCGTTGCACAAGAATTTCTTCATGCGGGGCATGCAATAGTTCAAAGATGAACCAAACCATAGTAGCAAAGTATCCTCCATCTTCCACAGCTACAAAAGACAAGCATAAATCACTTCATAACTTTGCTGACAGGTTTTGAGAATAATAAAAGGTGGTGGGTGAATTGCACATGCCCCCTTCTTCCCCATAGAGCTTACACAAAAATAAAAACTAATCTCAATAGTTCCAAAAAACTTTATGATCTACCCAGCCAACCGCAGAGGGTCCTTGATTAGTCTACCATTGAAGTAGCAGCCAGGCCAACTTCCTCATTGCTTGAGTCAGAAATCGCAAAGACAGGTAGGAGAGGCAGAGCAATAGGAAATGTTGTAGCGAAAGCATTTACACAGGACTGGAGATACTGCATCCTCTGACAAATTTCCTTAAGCCCGAATTTAGTCTTTTGTCATTTATCTTGCAATTAGCATCTGCCACCGATTAACTTGGTAAGAGGTACCAACTATACAAATCCTAGTTGTGGAGGCCATGTCATGGACAAATCAAAGGAGTTCCTTCTGCCATAAGGTTGTACAAAGGTCCTTCACATCTTCTGCACCAGTTCTTGCACAATAATTATCTCTTCATCATTTAACTCTCTGCCCTAACAACCAACTCCACACCGAATCATGGTGAATGAGCCTGTACAGGCTGGTGCAGAAATCCATCATTAGGTTCTTTGTGCTCAGCCTCGCTTCACTTCCTTTAGCACACCTATCCCCAAAGAGTTTCCTTGCTTTCTACTCAGGTTCTTTCTTTGTCACTCAATTCTGAAGCCACTTTGAGGACAAAAGGCACACTTTCCTCATTTTCACCATCCATCTTAATGAGCTCTTGTTGTAGACCTTCTGTTTTTCCACAGGTATCTCAGGCCACCGTAGTGTTTCCACCTCCAAATTGCCGCCAATCTGCTGCTAAGGAAATACTACTTCCCACGCTTCTCATGAATGCCTTGGACAAATCATGCCACCTTGCAAATCTATCAAATCGACTTAAATCCTTAGGCACTCCCAATAATGATTAAGGCAGATCAACAAGGGACCAATTCAGGACAGGGGAGGGGTACAGGACTTAGTGTTGCCACTTAAAAATAAAACAATTAAAGATTAGGGAGGGTTCTATAGAAAAACTCTTCCACATCCTTCACTAAAAGCTTTCTGAGTACATCAGGAGTGTTATTTTCCCAAAAAAAAAAATCGGGAAAACCAGAAGTGGTCATCAAATCGATTCCCTGCTTACCAATCTATCCGTCACTTGATTCACATTCTTTATTACATGACGATAAATGATATCCTCTAACTGCTTAACGAACCATTTTGCTTCATCTACCAAGCTTTGAGCCTCCATGACTGCATACTGCTCTTACTACTTTCCCACACTTCTCATTACAGGATATGTTCCGTGAGGAGTTTGATAGCTAAAATGGGGGGACTTCATCATCAAGATTAACAGAAGAAGATCAGAAATGATGAAAATAAAATAAACTGGTTTTACTGTCTCATAGGCTATTTTTAGCCTCGTGGACGTTAAAAAGTTCTCATTTTCATTTCATTTCTCAAGAATGCCTTGAGCAAATCATGCCACCTTGCAAATCTATCAAATCGCCTTAAAATCCTTAGGCACTCCCCAATAATGATTATGGCAGATCAACAAGGGACCAATTCAGGACAGGGGAGGGGGGTAAGGGAATTAGAGTCGCCACTTAGAAATATACTGATTGAAGATTAGGGAGGGTTATAAAGAACTCTTCCGCATCCTTCACTGAAAACTTTCTGAGTTCATCGGGAGTGTTTTTTTCCCAAAAATGATCACAAAAACCAGAGGTGTTCGTCAAACCAATCCCCTGTTTACCAGTCTATCTGCCACTTGATTCACATTCTTTTTTACATGACGATAAATGACATCCACTAACTGCTTCATGACCCATTTTGCCTCATATACCAGGCTTTGAGCCTCCTTGACTGTGTTCTGCTCTCCATTGCAGTTATTCCACCAATTTTCTTCCAGCCTTTAATCACTGCCACTTGCATTCCTCTAAGTGTGTTAATCCCTCCACTTGGTTATTAGTTTCGTTCCATAAGTCTGTAAACAAGAAGGAAAATTGGTTGCCCAATTTTATCTCCAAAAACACAACCTCCACCTGCCAGTCCTGGATTACCTTTTGCTTAACATAACCAGCTAGAGGGGGGAAACCACTCAACCTTGTCTGATTTAACACAATTAGTCCCAACCTCATAATCAAGGAACATTGGCATACATATTTATCATGGAATGAATTTTAGAAAAATTACAGCTACCCACCTTACAAAATTATGAGCATGGAGTCCTCCACAAAAAAAAAAACTTTATATTTTTCTCTTCAGCTACTAAGAATGGTCGAACTACTCCTTTTAATTAACTGTAACAACCCTCCAAATGTTTTAACAGTATTCTTTTGGATGTAAAAGTTTGCACAATCATACATGCCCAAAGGTTAATGATTACAAATCAAGCATACATGCACAAGAAATTTAAGTTTACCTTATTGCAACATATCATTGTTAAATATATCAAAAGACTATAATGCAAGCCTAAGATTAGTGTGCAGTCAATAAACTAACCTGGTAATTCCGAAACCATATGTGATTGTCAACAATAGAGAATACAAAGACATGATCGAAGAAGGGCTTTGCTTTCCTGTGATCCTTTGGCGTGCCAAAGATCTGCAAAGGACAAGTGCAAATGTCAACATATCGAATGCTCACTTGTAGTGACAAACATAGTGAAAACTGCATAACAATGCCGAACACCAAAGGCTTTGATGGTTAAAAGAAAACAAATTTCATTTAAACAAACTGACACTATAAAGCACTCCACATTATCAAGATTTGACAACTGTTTAGAGTGAAATATCTTCAGTGGCTATTGGAATACACTGACAGGTCACCATATGCCCCACACAAAAATCAAGACATTTGATGTCCTACTTCTATAGAGCCTATTGGTTAACAGAAATTTCTTCCAAATTGTCTACCTGTTTCGTAATTATCTTTGAGAGATATTCATATAAATGTCTTCTAAAGCTCTTCCAAGAAAAATCTAAAGCTGATCTACGGGATCTTGTGACAAGAATCCTCTAAGACACTATAATACTTAGGAATTTAAAGCGGGGGGGCAGGAAAAAAAATGTTTTGTTCAAAAACAACATTACAAAATGCTAATAATTTTTCGCCAATATAAAAAAGCATATGTTGCATGGAAATTGCTTCCAATGTGCCGTTCTGTTACCAAAGCACCCCAGAAACCAAACTGCACAAAACTAATTTGCTTGTGGCTAGCCAACTTCAAGCCTATTCCCCCTATCACCATAACATTTCCAAAAAAACTTTTGTTTTATTGATTTTATTTTAAGATATAGTCTCCATCATATCACCAATACTTTAGGATTCTAAATTTTTCCAGTTTTTTTTAAAATAGTTTAAATCTTGATGACTTTCGAAAAAAATTGACAACAGCGTGCAACTGCATATTTCTGTAACATGGAATAAAACCATTGAAACAGTGTCTATCATATCTTACTTGAGTGATAATCTCTTTCAAGAGCTGCCAATGAGGTTGTGTATCAAAATCTGATTGCAAATGTCAGAAGAGGTCGTGACCCTTTAAGATGGTTCCCTGTTAGCTTTAGTTCTTCCATTGTGTGAACTGCAGATAACAGCATAAAATTATTAAATAAATTTAACCAATAACACCCAAACAGAGTAGCAACATTCAAGAACCTACTAAAAGTACCATATGATAAACATAATAAGCTTAAATCACAATCTGTTTTCAGAAATCGACAGATAACCTTTAACTTTACAAAAGCTGACAGCAAATGAAGCACACAATCTGAATTTTTCCATGGTTAATCAAATATATCAAAATGATACATAACTATAGTTATATTTAAATTTTTGCATCACTTATTTCTAAAAAATGAAAACCAACTAAATTTCTGAAGGACGATTTAGGTACAAAATCACTAGCCCAACCCACTGGACAGTTGAGCTTACCAGCATTAAACCAAAAATTTGACTGAAGGTCCATTTGGGCACTTTGCCATCCATAAATAGAGATCTTTCCGCTTCCTGCACTGAAGGGATCATAAAATTTAAACTAGTATAAATCATATTCACATAATCATAAGATATTGTTTACTGTTTATGGCAAAATCTCTAACAACAAAAAAAAAATTAATACAAAGAAGGAATAAGCTATAGAAAGCCCCACTTAATAAAAGTACATACCAGCTGATAAACTAATTCATAAAGGGTGGTTTTTGACATCCATGAAAAATATATGGCACAGAAAGTTTTGGATGCTTCTGATTAAATTTAAATTCAAGTAATGGATTGTAGGATATATTTAATGGGACCCTCAATCCTTCAAACAACAAACTGGAGAGCGCACACTGGACCAGCAGTCCTTATGTTCAAACAATCAAAAGGAATGGTCGAGACTCGAAGCATACAAAAGGACAAATGCACGGTAGAGCTCTGCTCTAGGATCGAATTATCAACTCAGAGCCCAAATAAAGCACATTTCCTAAAATTCAGGTCCCCGATAAAAACATTGTGAGAAGACCCTGCGGTAAATATACATGAGGAGTGCTGTAGGCAAGCCAAAACAAAAAAACTCTGAAAAAGCAAAGATCTTAAGGAAGCAAAGCTAAATCACATGTAGCTAAACCCTAAACAAAGTCAATACCATTGCACAATAGAATGAAATAATTATTGAACAGCCTCTGCTCCTTAAATGCTATGCAAGGAAGGTCAAGATTTGAATCCTATATAGAATGAATTCCATGAATAGTAAACAGTAAATACCTTTGGCTTTAATGGCTTATCAATTACATCTACAAAGTGGTTCTGCAACAACAATCATTGAAAAATCATGAATGTACTTTCCCATTTTTATTAGCATGGTTGAAGGCAACATATAATCCTGAAGTAGACATTCCGGTCAATTGAAACACGAAACACCTTATGCTGAGCCAAGAATTTCGGGACCAGGGATGAAGAAAATGGAGGAGTTCACTACAAAATGCAGAACATCTTTTCCCTCAAAGTACCTGCATAAGCAAATCTCTGAAAAACTCTAGAAAAAGTAGCATGCAGAGTAACAATGATTGGTTTAACAACCCTAGAGCTTTCACTGGGTGGTTTCAGAGAAACAAAGCTTCTAGTCTAAATGGCATTTCAGCTGTGTTTATTTCTGTCATGCCTATGTTTTGTCTCTAAGCATATGTTACATTTTCAGATTCCATCTACATGTCTGATCTGTTTTTGTTTGTTTATCATCAGTTTTGAGGCACTCGAATATGCTTTAAAAAGATCATATCTGTCAAACAAAAACTTTAAAACAAACCAGAAAAAGGAGGCCTCGTAAACAACTATGTAATTAATGACCAGACATTTCTATTAGTTGAGAGTGCTCAGGAAACATTAGAACATCACATTTTTCTTTAAATTTCATTCCTTGTTTCCTACCAGCCAGTAAAAGGCTCTCACGTAGACCAATGATTACAGACAAGTGACAACCACAACAACTACCCAGTTGGAAAAACAAAATACATACCTAACTAACTTTCATTAATTGCAACAGGAAATTGTTGACATACCTCAAAGAAGAGACAAGATGTACAGTTCCTAAGTTCCACCAGCTCATTCAAAGTGGTGCCCTTGTTTTCCTTGGACTCAACCTTGTTATCCTTCTTGCAATGAGGTAGGAGGGAAACTATATCCATCATCAAGTGCCGATATCTACACACACATCCAATTCCCAATATTTTACAAATACTTTAAAATGTTGTTAAACTACATAATATGGAGAAAATAACGAGGATGTAGAGATTACCGGTAAACAATGCGGCGAGAACATAACACCAAGACCTTCTCCCTGTTACGAAAAACTCGTTTTTCTGTGTCATTTGTCTTGTCGTCTTTATCTTTCTCATCTTGCGGTGGTGATTTCCATCCGAGAAGAGTTCGCTTAGGACGAGGATTTACTACCTCCTTTGGGATTTCAGTTTCTTCTGGTTTTTCTAATTGCTTCCGCTTCTTACCCATCTTTTAAATGTTTCCCGAACGAATTTATTCCGAAGACAAGAACAGAAAAATACTTTCGACGCTGCCACAACCCTCTAAAAATCCTTAAACCTTGCTAAAACCCCCAAAACAAAAAATACAGTTAAACCTTACTGATACTTCTGCAATATGGAGTGAATGAAGAAATTTGATGAAATCAGATTCGAAACAAAGCGGGACAAGTAAACATTCTGCGTATAATCACTGGTTAGTTTTTTTTTTGCGTCTTCTGTGATTGTTTAGGTTTACGTTTTGCCTGCAATTATTGTATATTTTCTTCTCATCTTAGTTTCTTTTGGCCGTCTTCCCCTATTTTTAGGTTACTTTGGCTTAGAATCAATTATATTAGCAAGTAATACTAGCAATCGCATGTGTATAACGCAATGTGAACACGGAAAGAGTATATGTTGTTTGTTTTAGAGGGTAGTTATTTTTTTGTAGGTAGTTGATGTTGGTAAGGGATGTGATTGATTTTGTAAAGTGTAAAAATATAGATGAACTACTTCATATAAAGGTTCTCTCTACATTTCAAACTTGTTACAAATTCGTACATATATATTTGCAAATCTTATATCATGAGTGGTAGCATTTTGTAGAGTAGTTTATTTCAACTAATCATGAATACATGAAGACTTTCGTGCATGTGCAGATTTTATATTTTGAGTGGTAGTCTTTTGTTGCCATTTTTTTTGTGCTAAACATGAATACATTTGATATTGTTTTGAATAGTTAATTACTTATATAGCTGATGTGGTTTTGTATTTATTTCAGGGTAATTGTATTAGTGTTGCATCGGTTGTTCGGTTGGTCTATTGTTGAAAAAACATTTTTTTATACACTTGACAAGGGGTGTGATTGATAGTGGTAGTGTGGGAATATAGATGAAATACTACATTGAAATGATCTATGTGTACATTTAAATTTGTTACAAAATCGTACATATACAGTTGCAAATCTTATATCATGACATTTGAACTAAACATGTATACATGAAGACCTTTATACATTTGTAGAATTTATATCATGAATACTAACCTTTTGTGGCCCATTTTATTTGCACCAAACATGAATACATTTGATACCCCTTGAATGACAATGTCGCTTTGGATATAAGAAGTGTTGAATAAAGTAGTAGTGGAGGTGTTATCAAAGCAAAGGGTAGTATTTATGACGAGTTGATGGATAGTAGCCTTGTCTCCTCCTTTCTTCTTGCTCTAAGTGTTGTTACGTGCATCATTTTTTAGTATCTTTCGAATAAAAAAGGAGGTGAAATGCACAGATTTGCAAGTGAGGGAACTTTGGAGAAAGTTGTGAATGTTAGACCTTGCGTTTCAGTGGTTCCAATGTCGACAATTGCTCTATGCAAAGTAAGTCCTTGGGACTTGTGGATAGTTAATTCCCAGATGATTTTAATCGGCAATTGTCTTCGATTCCCTCTCGAAATAGGGGGTGTGGGAATATTTAACATGTTGGAGGGATCCCAACATGGGCCGTTGTATCTATCAAATTTGACAACAACAAATAAAGGTAATGTTGGTGGTGGCATTGATGCATCATAGACAATGTCGGTGATTGTTTCTGTAACACCATTTATGAGGCCTGTGTCAACCCATAAATTTGTAATAAGTATGATTTTTTGTTGTTTGCACAACAGAACTTTGTGTTTCAACTGATCGTCATTAGGATCTCCTGGTCCAGTCCACCTGTTACTTTCATCAATGGATTAGGCAATCGAAACGTTCAATGCCTTCAACATCTCAAGGTTGTGGGAGTTCACGAGTTCGTTTTTTGCAAACAAATGTGGTGCGTCCTTAAAAATGTTGAGCTCATGTTGAGTTAGGTGTGTGTTTGTGCGAGACATTAGGAGTTCCCAGTCTTCAATAAGAGGATTTGAATCTTGCATGTGAAGCAGTAAATTCCTAAATGAAACTTGTGTATTGGTTGGTCCTTGTTGTTGAAATATTGTTTGCAATGTAATGGAAGAATGTAATCCCTTCCAAAGGCTGGCTCCATAAGAATTACTTGCGTAAAGAGGACTGCCCAAAACCACTGGTAATTGACCGAGGTCGCCGAGGAGGATGATAGATTTGTTCCTAAATTCATATGTTTTTGAATGTGGGAAAGCCTCGTGTAGCCTGCTATCAATTTTGCTTAGCAACTTTGGGCCGATGAAACTCATTTCATCAATAAGAATATATTCTATATGTTTTAATGACTCTTAAAAAGATGATAATGCATGACCTTTGAGGGGTTTTAGTTATTTGATTGGACTACAGAGGCCTGCATGGATTATGGATGCAAAGATGTTGAATGTTAAAACATCGGTAGAGGCGAGCAGAAGGAGAGGTGAAGGAGATGTGGTTAATACTGTTGTGAATTAACTCCGGATTTTATTTATCAATTATGATTTTCCTACGCCAGTTTTTCCTTGAATTATCAATCTTAGTGGAGGTAGAAGGGATTTGTTTGCTGAATGGTGTAGTATTGTATAAAAAGTACTTGGAAATAGCATGGCCCTATAGAATTCGAAGAGACAAAAAAGGTTTAGTGCCTACTTCTACAGAAGTACACTGGCGCACAAGAATACCCTAAGTAGATTGTGGCTCAATCCGCCCTTTTTTACCTTTTTGCTTTTTGACTAATGTCCAACCCTCAATAGGAGGGCCCGCAAAAGCATTTTTAACAACACCACTCATAAGATGACATTCCTCCTTATCCAATTCAGAGGAGTCAGTTTCATGAAATCTCTTGGTTCCCCCTAATGAAAAATCCATTTAATTTGACTCGATTCTCTGAGGGCTTCCTTGATTCAATCCATTGTCATTTGTCTTCATGGATACTTGTAAGTCAAAATTTTGCATTCCTTCGTTGTCATTGTCAGGTACCAAGTCTTGCTCTGCGGGATTATCCTCATCGTTCGGTTGCAAATAAGGAAATGGATGTCATGATTTGGGTTTGGAAGGGCACATTTTTTTCCTTTTTGAATGCCAATTTTTTTGTGAATAGTTCATAATATAGCCACTATTTCATCAAAAAAATTACAAACCTCCGCAAAAATTAAAAAATAATATGTCATAAGGAGATGGAGAGAAATGTGTGCTCCTCAGGGTTTACATGTTGGTCTTTTATCTTGGTGTCTTGTCAAACTTCCTTCTTTGTTATACACAAAATTGTTGCATGATTTTTAAGCCCAACTCACATTAAATTCAACACTAACACTGGTCTTTGGTAGGGAGAATAATTCCCTAGCAAGCTTGAAAATTGTCCTTAGAATCTACGATGAGATAATGTGTGTAGACACAAAAATAAGCACAATATCATTATTACATTATGCTTTTGATAAACATCATATATGTGGGTCTTGAACGATGAAGCTAAGTCTTAGTGGTGCAAGTCCTTGTCGTTTTGCTCTTATATTGCTTGATTTGTCTTCTAATTTGACTTCCTAATGTTTGCTCGTGCTTTTATGTTGTGTCACATAGATCTCTAGCCTTTTTCATTATTTATTTGTCTTTTGCTTGTGTTTGTTCAAAACTTTACAAATTGGTCAAGACCTTACTATAGTCCTAACCAAGATGTACAGTTTAGCCCCTTTTGGTAGTCACAAAATCACGCACTTGCTATTATACCGCCAAGTGTGTGGCTTTATATATGGATCTTGCGTAAGAAAATCATTCACTAATGACCTATTTAACTCCCCTCTGTACAACACTCTATTTGGTTGTATGGTCTTCGTTGTGAACCAATTAAGTGGGATATTCCATAGTCGTCAGGTGTAAAGTCACAAAATCTGGTTGTCTCCAAGGGAGTCTCCAGGTGTCGTTATTTGAACATTTGTTGTCTTTCAGATCTTTGGACTTCGGGTTTCACTAGGGTAGAACTGGTCACCTATGGGTGCTACAGTCCTTAATTTCCAGGCTACCCCGGTCAAGTGTCAGCATTTGCAGGAATCTAATTTCAGAGTTTACCTATAGGTCGGTCTTCGTAATTTTCCCTCCATCATTTTCACCTATGAACTAGTTCACATCTCAAGGCACCAGTGTCAAGTTTTACCGCAGAGATCCATATTGTAAACATAGGCATCATTTTCAACGTAATTTTTTGGGTTTTCTTTCTATCTTTTAAGGTTTAGATTGCTAATAAGGCAAGCGTTTGCATTTGTTCCTCATTCCATCATTTTTCTTCTTTCTTAAGACATGGAAGTTTACTACTGAGTCCATTGTACCAGTTTTTGCATTCATTATCAAACATGTTGTCCCATGGTCTATGCGTCATTGGCGCTATTATGAGATTTGCACATCATCGTAGGCATCTAGTCTCATCAAACTACATCAGGATTAAGATGTAGTGAAAAACCTCAGTCATCAGATCCATCAAAATTTGGCAGCTTTTGGAGTTGGTGTGACCCATTGTTGGTGTGCATTTTTCAATTTTTTGGAGTGTCTGATGCTTTTGGGTGGTGTGCTTTTGTAGGATATTCATTCATCTGTGCTCTTCACAACTGACATCAAGGAAGTTTTATTTTGCAACAATCACGCGATCATTTTCGAGACCTTGCGAAGATCTAGTTTCATTTCAGATCTTCAAGTCCTAAGTTGCTTTTCCAAACTTTTGGAAGTGTGCTTTTCAGGTTTTAGAACTAGAGCAGAGTTAGGATTTTGTGAGTTTTGGGATTCATCTTTTTAGAATGCCCCTGTCATAGTCAAATGGGCTTCATCTATTGTTGGAATTCCAAGATTATACCGTCAAACCTTCAGACTTTGGTGTACATATCAGATTCTTCAACCCCAATTATTCAGCAAGGTAAGTCATTTTCAAGGTTAGTACCTTGGGTCCTCCAAAACTCGAAATAATGTCAAATTCTTCATTTAAATAGGAAAGGAAAATTACTGAGCATTCATACCTTCTTAGGAGTTTCCCCTCATACATGCATGTCCTCATATTTTGGAAACATTGGAGACAGGGACTTGGGACAGTTCGATATGTCACAATTCTTGGAAAGACTAAAAGCCCCTAATAAAAAATCTTGCATCTCGTTAGTTTTGATCACTGGGGCCATATTTGACAGTGGACCTTGCTATCGCTTTCAATTTGGTCTCTTCTACACCATGTCATTTCCCTAATTTTTTCTTAGCTTACAATAGCTCGGCTTTGATAAGTCCTCTAAGATCAGTAAAGGATGATGATGGTAAAGTTGTAGACTCCTAGGCTAGACAATGATTTTTTGAATACTTATTCAAAATTCCGAATGTCGAGGAATATGCAACAATTTGTCTTAGAGACTACAATTGAATACTGGGATAAGGAATATCAAGACTATGTTCTTCAAAGATGCATGATGACATTATAGTATTTGGCCATAGAATTTTTATATGAAGCTCCCTAAACACATTGGTTCCACTTAGAGATTCATCCAGGAAGTCATATGTCCATTATTGTGATTTTGAAACAGAAGTTTTGGTTCTTGCATTCAGGGTAAGAGAATTTCTAGAGTGGATGTTTCTTTACATTTCTATCATTAAGAAACATAAGGAGTTTACTAAGATTGAGGATGAACATATTAGTAGTTCAATTTTTTTTCATTTTGGAAATGTCTTGACCGTCGAAAAAATTCGGTCATGACTCGAGTATTTCCATATGTTTATTTGCAGCAACTTCCATGGGAGAATGCTTGAATGGATTGAATACATCCAAGTATATGTCCTTATTGTGCTTTTGAGTAGAGTTTCGAAATCTCAGGGTTACATGCAAGATTTGAATTTCCAGAAGTGGATGTTTCAAATGAATTTCTATCAACCTAGAGAAACATAAGGAGTTTGATAAGAATGGGGTCCAACATATTAGTAAAAGTTCAATTGTGAGATTTGGTCCTAACCTTCAGAAATGGTCTTGACTTCAAAAAACATTTTGTCATGAATTATTGATCCTCGTTTCATGCAGAAGCTTCCATGGTTCCCAGTTTAATGGGTTGGATACAAAGGGTGTAAAACCTGTAGAATTTCAGCTAAGTCACTATTATGACCTCTCTTGTGATTCTTAACTCACAATGGATTAGATTGGAAATAAACATTTCTAATAGCTTAGTTTTCTATTGCATACATTTTTATGATGTCTTCCTTTATCATTCTATAGCCTATAGACATTTAATAGCCAATCACATAATTAATCTGACTGAAGCTTTCAAGGAGGTAAGATTAATGTAGGAGCTGATATATCTCTAATTCCCAACATTGTACATACATCAGGGTTTGAGGTTTCCTAGGTGCATCCTAATAAATTACCAAGCTGTTTAACTGAGTACAATGGGTCACTATCGTTAGCAACTGGCTCTGATTAGTGCCATTAGACTTATTCACTATACCATTCAAAGTAAATGGACCCATAAGTGCCTAGGAGTCTTAGTTTCCGGATTTTAATCTTAAAGATACACTTGTGCTAGTGTCTGATACGCCGTTAATCATATATCTTATATTCGATGTATATAGTCTGACTTGTGGCTATCTTCACTTCTTATCATTATGTATCTATTTCATATATGTTATATTATCATCAGTGGGTTAGCCTTGGTGTTGGCCATAACATAGGAATAATATATATATAGAGGTTAGTAGGTAGTAGTTGATAATCATATTGAGCATTTGAGTCTTATTGTTTGGTTTGGAGGTTGCCCCCTCGAAGTGGTTAAGCTATTCTAGATTGCACATTGAGATCATTTATCTAAAATTTTGTGTTTCATTGGTGTTATATTGTTGTTAATAATCATATTTATACAAGTAATTTCCATTACAAGTGGTATGAGAGCTTGAACTCGACCAGACACTGTGTCAAAACCCCAATTGTGAAGAGTTCGACCATATCTCAAAATTGGTAGTGAGTTTTTCTACATTTTTTTTTTTGTGTATGTGGTGAAATTATTCAAGTATGCTCCTCTACCAAATGTTTAGAATTTTTGACTTCGTTTTGCAAAAATTAGGTTGGTTTTCTTATTTTTCATAAATTTGGTCAATCGACTAGGGTGTAATTTGTAGAAATTTTCAAAGTTATTTACATTTCCAGAAATAGGATTCAAAATAAATGTGAGTTGGTTCTTTAGATGTTGTTTACAATTTGGCCTGAATTCCTATTGAAATCCCAAACCCTAAATTTCGACCTTGATCCCCAAATTCTACAATTTTGGGGTATCATGGTGGAGCCTTCCACAAGAGGTAAAAAGAATCCCCCTCGACAAGGATGAGATAATAGTTGAGGAGTTAGAGTGAGAAAGGGCAACTATAGAATCCTCAGGGCTAGGGTTTACTTTGACAGACCATAAGGTAAGCCAAATTGAGTTTGAGCTACGAAACCTTGAGTTTCGAATGACCAGCAAAGAAGATGTAAAAATTATTGGACAACGATTGGAGGATTTCATTCACCAATGCAATTCAAATATGACGGCTCACCATATTCTTACTAATCAACCTCAACTCAATCATACTCATATAAACCAAGGTGGATCTTTAGGTCAAAGTAATAAACAAACTAGTCAGGGTGGATCTTCAAGCATATCAAATCCAAATACAAACACTATGTAGGCCTGTAACATGATTCCGAAAATGGAAATGTGTAAGATTGATGGAAAGGATCCACTTAATTGGATTAACCAAATGGATAATTTCTTTGATCTACATCAAATTCCATCAGGACAAAAGGATGCCATGACATCCTTGTATCTTGAACCTGACTAATTCGTTTGGGATCGATGGTTATGTGCTCAAAGGAAAAAGAGTGGTCTCAATGTTACATGGATAATCTTCACTGAAGAGTTGCAATTGCACTATAGTTATAGCGTGTTTGAATTATTTAAGCCAATTAGCAGAGTTAAGACAAACAGGATCAATCAAGGATTACATTCATCAATTCCAAAACCTTTCCTTACGGGTGGAAAATATTACCGAAGAGAATCTGATTGACTTATTTCTTGGGGGTCTTAAGGAACACATTGATAATGAGGTGCATATGTTTAATCCTCGCAAGGTTTTAGATTTTATTATCATGAAACGTAGGGCAAAGAAAAAATTTATTTCCAGCAGGAAACAAATTGTCACTAATATCATAGATCGTAGCACCTTGTCATCATCATTCCCTTAGCCAATTAGACTGACACCTCAACAAATTTAAGAAAAGAGAGCCAAATGGTTATGTTTTAATTATGATAACAAATATGGACTAGGACATAAGTGTGCTAAAAAAAGTTGTTCTACATTGAGGGGCCTGATGAAGAAGAATAGAATGAAGAAGATGAAGAGGTAGAGCCATAGGAGGAATTAGGAGATCCCTAGCCAATGATACCATGTCCATGCAATTTTAGGTATTAACACTCCCCAAACTCTCAAAGTGGTTGGATTCTTAAAAAAATAGAGGGTAACAGTGTTGATTGATTCGGGAAGTACTCACAACTTCATCAATCATAAGTTGATGGTACACTTGAACTGTTTTGTTTATCCAGCTCCAAAATGTCAAGTAATGATCATTGATGGGGGAATTATTAGTTGTTCAGGAAAATGCCATAACATTAGTCTCACCATAGGATATTACTTGCTAACTAGCAATATGTATGCTATTTCCATGGGAGGAGCGAGACATTGTGTTAGGATTTCAGTGGATTACCACCTTGGGAACCATTGAAATGAATTTCCAAGAGTTGTTCATGTAATTGCAGTCAAGAATGGAGGAATTTTAAACTAAAAGAACTAAGAGCAAAGTCCCCACAGATGGTAAGTTCTCATTATATGTAAAAATTTCTTAGAAAAGGTGTAGAGTGGTTTGTGGCACAACTATTTTCATTGGAAGCACATCATTCCAATACATTTATACCCTGCAAATATGCAAGCAGTTATAGACGAGAAATCAGTTGGTGTTTTGAGAAATGCCAAAGGGTTTGGCTCCAAAAAGAGACCATGACCATGCCATCCATAGCTAGTACCGGGGAGTCAACCAACCAACATCAAACCTTATAAGTACCCCTATATGAAAAAGAGTGAGATTGAGAAGATAGTTCAATAGATGTTAGAAGCATGACTTATTCGTCATAGTCAGAGTGCTTACTCTTCTCCTGATAGAGATGGTATGGAAAAAAGATGACAATTGACACATGTGTTCAGATTACATAGAACTCAATAGGTACAGAATTAAATATAATTTTCTCTATTCCTGTAATTGATGATTTGCTAGATGAGTTACATGGCGTTGTTTACTTTACAAAACTTGATCTTCACTCTAGAATATCATCAGATTAGAATCATGGATGAAGATATTCATAAAACAGCCTTCAGGACACATGAAGGACACTATGAGTTCTTCGTAATGCCTTTTGGACTAACAAATGCACCCTCTACATTTCAAATCTTGATGAATTCCATCTTTAAGCCATTTATATGAAAGTTTGTTTTAGCGTTCTTTGATGATATATTAATCTATAGTAAAACATGTTGGAGGAACACTTGAACATCATGTAAATAAGGTGTATGGAAATCTCTTGAAAAACATTCTTTTGGATGTCAAGGAGCCTTCTAAGTGTTATGGTCATGGTGTCTCTTATGAAGGTGTTAAAGTGGATCCTAAAAAGATAAAGTCCATGCTTGAATGGAAGGTTCCCAAAACCCTAAAAAATGTATGAGGATTTTTGGGGCTTACAGGTTATTATCGTATATTTGTAAGGAATTATGACAACATAACAACACCACTCATAGTTTTATCGAAGAAGGACTCTTTCCATTAGAATGAGGAAGTTAGTATGACATTTAATATAGACGAGGATCGTGAGGTGGAGGATAGAGATCCTTGAAAGCGAAGTCTAGCTGAGTCAATCCCTCGTGTGTCCATACAGTGTTATCACAAGTAGGATCCAATGGAATGTGTTCCCAATAAGAATCATTCATCAAAAGTGTACATGTGAAGGGAGTTATTGTAGATGTCGATTGTGCATGAGAAGGCACTAAAGGTGGTATGGTGTCTGGTGTAGGGACGAGCCCCTGATAAAGAATCATAACAGTAGTAGTAGCAGGTGGAGGCGATGACATAGATGAGACAATATCTATCACGTAAATAAAACCTTCAAGCGGTGACAAATGAGGCGGAGTATCCATGGGTCGTGGTTCATTAGTAATATCAGAGCATGGAGGAGGAATTGTAGTATTGGGATCACGCTTGTAATATTTGAATGGGTCACGATCACTAGGAACTGTATAATTTATGCCTTCATGTATGAATTTGAAACAATGATGTATTGTAGAAGGAACTGTTTGCATAACATGAAGCCATGGTCGACCGAGTAAACAATTATATGAAACAAGAAAGTCAATGGAAAATAAAATTGGGTTAAGGGTTTTTGGCCCTACAGTGATATGCAGAGTAATGTGACCTACGTATGGATGAACAAAACCACCATATGCATGAAGAGAAATACATGATGGACTAACATTGGCAACAGAAAGATCGGGCTTTTCGAGGAATGACATAGGACAAAGATTAAGTTCAAATCCATTATCGATTAAAGTACATTTAACACACACATTGTAAATGCATATCATGATATACAAGGGTGAATTATTGTCAAAATAGTAAGATGAGCATGAGGATTGGACATGAAAGCAATACGCTAAGAGAATACATTGACAAATGTTTGATATATTGAATCTGGATGCATAGTAGCAAGAATCCGGGTGATAGCTAGGAGAGTTTTGATTCTATCTCTTAATTCAGGATTGATAAGCAATAAATCATCGATAGAGATGCTCGTGATGAAGAGATCATAGAAAAATAAGAACAATGGAGGTATGAGGATCCTAAGGTTGGTCAAATCGAGTTTGGTTCACCAAAATGATTAAGCTAAATGTGAATATGTAAGCCTAATCTTGATGTTATAGTAACAGTAAATGAATAAAGTATATAAATTACACCCAAACAACTAAGCAGTAAATTATGAAACCCTGATTATAAGGAGGATAAAAAGGTACATAGCTAGTTCACAATGAAATCTGGAGTGTGTCGAGGTGCTGACAAGGTGAATAGAGACGTAGGAGCGTCGCACAAAGACCCAAAAAATGCAAATTTGTGGAAAATCTCGGAGAACCTCCTATGAGGTGTCGCAAATTGTTTGTTGTTGTTCATCTTTGGGTCGCTAGGTGGTCGCACTCTGATTTTCAAGGTCATTGAAAACTTACAACTAAGTATGAACCTGTAAAACCCTCAAATAAACATTAAATCCTAAAAATAAAGTTGTTGAATGAGGGGCCAAATTGTCTTATGTTGTCACAATGGTGAACTTATGACTAAGCATTGGACTACATCTTAGACCTAATGTAGTTCTATGTGTGTATGTGCAGAAACTTTTCACTAGGTGGCTCTTGTGCGTGTCGCACTCGATAGCAAATAAGTAAGCTAGATGTAAAGAAATGTAATAGGTGTATGCATGGAATAAAATGAACTTCCCTCCTATGAAGTGTATGTAAAATAACCAACCCTTGTGTCGCTTGGATGGTGCTAGATGGATACAATGGAGGTCTTAAATGCTTGATGGATACAACCTTAGGCGGTGATAACTAATGCTCAGTGCTTAGCCCTTTATTATGATCACATAATCTTTATATTTATATGATTCCTTTGCTTGAATTTCATAATTATCCCTGAAAAGTCTGGCTACCAAAAATATAAGACGCTCAAATGACTATAAAGGACCCAAAAAGTGTGAACAAAGTACAAAGGGGATAGGGGCACCCAGAGGGGACGAAGGCACCTGGCCTTGGCGCTAGTGTCCAAAATGATAACTGACGAAGTCTAAAAAGGTAGATTGAGCAAGTAAGGGTGCAAGACCAAAAGTGGTAAAAAAAAGCAAAGAAAGGTGGCCAAAGACATGGGTTAATTAGTAATTTTGTTACTTAGGAATCATATGAATAGTAGTATGTAATTAGGACTAGATAATTACCCAAAGTGCGTGATTTAGTGTCTACACAATCACTAGTTGATCAACTTATCACCTACTCATTACTTCCCTCCTTATCAACTTGCAAAAAACAAAGGTCCCCCATTTTGTAATTATCACATAATTAATAGACACCGTGACAATGATTTCTATGCTTTAAAATGAAGAATTGGGCAACTTGAGCATCAAGGTTTTATTTCATTTTCTACACAATATTCTACTACATGCTCATCTCTAGATGTTAAATCCCACTAGGCTCCCAAATCTTCTCCCTCTATGTCTAATGATCATCATGCCATAACTACTAATGTTCCTTCTCTGGAAATTCAAGAGCCAACCATCCAACCCAGTGTCATACCACCTTTAAAAATACTTACCTCATTACCTCCTCTTATCTAGTCACCCACAAGATTACCAATTCCAAATAAGAAACCACCTTTAAAAATACTTACCCCATCACCTCCTCCTATCAAGTCACCTACAAAATTACCAATTCCAAATAAACAACCACCTTTAAAAATACTTACCCCATCACCTCCTCATATCAAGTCATCTACTTGCATTACTTCCCAAATAAGAAACCACTATCCAAGGAAGCACCACCACTTCTCTTTCCATAAGCTGAGATCCATCACCAACCTCCTCCAATTAAATGTATAATTCCTCTTTTTGATCAAGATGATGCTTACTAGCATGGTATTTCTCACATCATCTCATAGGTCTCCATCACATGCACACTTGGGGGCATCAGACTCCCCCCCTCTATCAGTCTTGGCTATCTCTATTGTCTAATCATAACTTATCTTTACTATAATTCACGCTCTTTTCTTCATGATAAATATTTCCTATCATCTACATCTGAATCGCATGCAATAACATCATTACCCAATGATGCACTCTAGCTATATAGTTCATACTTGAGTGTTGAGGGTCAAATTATTAAATGAACCTCACATCATCTAATCTAGCTTATTTTCTATATGATCTGTGCTCCACGATAAATATTTTCAAGTATTCTCACATCACCTCTGGTAAACACATTTTACCATCATTTCCTGATGACACACTCTTGTTCCATGATTGATACTTGACTGTTGAGGGATCATTCCTAAATGAACCTCATCTTACGCACATCCGCTAGGGGGGTAACACAACTCCTCCCATCTACAAATTTTACATATAACAACACACCATCACATGTATACTAGATTTACTCATATTAGTTGCATTTACTCTTGTTATCTTATACTACTCACATGTTACAATTTATTTCCCATACTAGTTGGACACTTAGTATGGTATTATCGTTTCTATACGCACATGTGCGTTCACTTGGTATCTTGAGGTGAATGCAAGACCTTTTTTCACACATGATGCATGATGCTCAACACATTGTCTTTTACTAGACCCACCAAGGCTCCTGGGGAATTTACCTTTACACTCTCACACTCTACACATGACATGTTCTATTGCTGCATTTTTTACTACTTCTCATTATTTTCACTTACTATTTCACCGATCTATACACTCTTTGACATACTATTTATCTCTCTAACATGCTAACGGGTGCTTCATGTGTATTATTTTCCTTGCAGGATTACATACAACCATGGTTATCTGTCACCTTTTGATTATTATTGTTTATTATTGCTTGCTAGGTTATGTGGGCTATGTTATGTCTTGCTCATTATTATTTCTTATGGCCAATTCGGACCTGATTGTCTTGTGACATTGTGAGCGATGTCCCATGTATGAAACCTATTTTCACGGTCCATCTTGTCTTCATAGTTGCTTGTTACATTGTTTTTATTACATGTTAGCTATTGTTACACTAACACTTGTTTCCTAGGCTACATTGTTTGCATGTGCCTTGGTTTCTCACCATGCACATCCCCTACCCCTACAGGTATCCAATATCAGATATGAATATCAGTATTTGGTCCTCTCGTTTGGGCCTCCTTCTCCTACTTTTGTCACATGCACCCCAAACGAAGGGGGCATCATTCAGGTTAGTAAATCACCCTTACAACAATACAAAGTTACAGATAAGAGTAGAACAAGTACATATTTGGTAATTAGAACACAATCACATAATGACCCAGAATTAGACTTGGGTCACAAACACAGAGTTGACACTAGTGCCCAGAATCAAACAGGAATGGTGGGTGCTTGTGTCCCACCTGGGTGCTTGTGTCATGGGGCAAAAAATAGATAGTTTCTCAGTTCACCACATAGTTTCCAACATTTCACAACACAGTTCTACAGTAGTAGTCACTTGACTCTAGTTTCAGAACTTAGTTTACATCGAGTTTACATTTAGTTGCAAACAGTTACATATAGTGACATGTCATTTATAGTGGTACTTATTTGGGAAGTGTCATGGAAGGAGAGTAAAACAAACCTCTCTCCCCAACACTCTTCTCTTGGCGTGAGATCGCCCAAAAAACTTTTCCTTAGAATGAGATCACCAAAAATAATCATCCTTGGTGTAGATCACCTAAAAAACTCATCCTTGGCATGAGATTGCCCAAAAAAATTCATTCTTGGCATGAGATCACCCAAAAACCTCACCATTTTCGGTAACAAATTCAGCAACATCTCCAAAGCAAATCAGGACAATTTTCTATTTTTTACTCTCTTATACATCAGGTGCACACTTTCCTTTTACACACTTTTACACTTTACTTATACACATGTTACTTTGATTTTTCATATACATAAACTTTAACTACTCTCTTTCTCTTCTTTTTTAGGTATTTCCTTTTATGCAACAAAAAGCATCTCACATTAGCAAACACAAGCTCCAACAACACACTACTATGCATACACTTCACCACTAGGGTCTACCTCCCCTTCCTAGTTTCCACGCTTCACATTACAGATCACTTCACGCTTCACTTGTCCACTCAGCATGCTATCAATACACTCAGATTCTCTACAATATCACAAGGTACGCATCTTCTATCTACTTTATGTTATCGAGTATTCACTCAACAACATAAAGTGGGGAAAAAGTAAACACAAAATCTATACACTTGGGTACATTTCTAGGTCGCAAAACATAATAATATATACATGATTCCTAAGCAAAGAAAACTAGTGGTTGACAATGTATTTTGGGCCTTTTCGCTTTGTCTCTTATACTTTTATTGACCTTACACACCTTACAGCCTGTCAGTATTTGACTGATTTATCTTTTATGGCCTCAGACACTAGCTCCCATTTAGGACAGAAGTGTTCAGGCACTCTCATGTCCCTTCTAGGTGCTCTGGAACTTATTTGTCTTCTTCCCACTCTTTTGGATCTCTTTTACTTTTGGGTCATATTTTAACACTTTGGGTCAGCCTTTTATTTGTCAATTACGAAATTCAAACAAGGGAATAATATATATACATAGTTATATCTCTCAAATAAGGGCCAAGCATTAAGAATTATCCAATCATCACCTAAACTTGCATTCAAAGGCATAAGAGCACTTCAAAGGCATTCATCTAACACACTCATACAAGGGACAAGGGATGCATCACTTTACATACACAACATAGGAGGGGGAATTTCATTTTATTCCATCACACACATTCTATACATTGCTACATTCTAAATCTATCTCACTATCATTGTGTAACTTGCACAAGGGCATATTATCATTACACATACATACACAAAACTACATTGAGTCTAAAATGTAGTGAAGCACTCGGTACTAAGTTCACTCTTTGGGTGACCATCGGGGTAAGTCCAACTCCACATTATACATATTTTTTTATTATATTTGATTTGGTTTATGGGGTATGTGTAGGTAGGTAACTATTTTGTAGGTTACATGTACTATCGATGATCATATGAATGAAACCAGAGTGAAAAAAAGAAAACTAACAATGAAACTCCTCTGCTAAATATAAAAGGATAGAACCTTAGCACCTGACTAGACACTAGTGCCTACATCAGTCTACTAGCGCTGCCCAAGAACTCCTGTCCTCTCGTGGGCACTTCTATCTTGCACACCTATGAGTCCCAGAATCTCCAATGATCCTTGACGACAGCTACTTACAAAATTTTTCAACAATTCTCCTGCTTAGATCATCTCCAAATTGTGTGAAATCAGCTGAGTCACCCTCTCTCCCTCTTGCTTAGGGTTTCATATTATTGCTTCGAGGAACAAAGGGTTAGGTCACACAACTTAAGCACACTACACCACACAACTACCATATTGGGTACATTCTCTATTATATAGTTATCTCACTATATTTATGTCAAAAGACATGATGGCTTAGATCACACTCACACTTGTATATGCTCCTAGGATAACTACATGAGGCTTGATCCCACATGTTGGCATGTAGTGTATCGTTTAGATTGATTTGGTAGGGTCAAACACTAAGGGTAGTCCAGCCTCACCACACACATGATTTATCCTTTTGTTATCTAATACTTTGATGAAGGGTATTGTAGCTGTCCAGGGTTTCCACTTTGTTGCAAGTGATTACGGGTTATGGCGAGGTTGTGCAAATAAGAGCTACATACAAGGAAGCATATTTCTAGACAAATGAAGGGCATATAAAATTACTGGAACTTACTACAAGAGGGTCCAAGATTGTACATAAGGTCAAGACTGTACAACTTATCTCAACCTAATTATCCAGTCTTTGATATAAACATTTTCCAGATCCAAAAGCAAAAACAATCTATAACATCAGAACAACCTTTTTACCTAATTAGCACACCCAAATCATCCCTATATACCATTATGTACAACTAATTTGTTATATCCTCTAACATATTTGAGCTATCATTTTAGTGTTTATCATTTTTGCAGGTATTAATGCGTCATTGTGATTATGCACGATTAATTATGAATTAAGTCGATTAGAATAATCCCCTATGACACATTCTTACATCCTATATTGCTGTGTGTTTTCCACAACATACTTTCATTAGGGTGTAAACAACTAGATAACTCTATCATATATTGTAGGCCTTCTTTAGAGTATAAAACCAAAAATTCCACTCAGGATTAGGGTGTAAACAACTAGATAACTCTGCCATATCTTATAGACCTTATTTAGAGTATAAAACCATTGCTTCCACTTAGGCATTTGGTGTATTTCAAAGTGTATTTTGTGTTGCCTATCACTCTTGCTTATGATAATAGTATTATAACAAAATATGTTTCTATTTCCCTTAGAGGAAATCAATGTCATGATCAAACATGAAATTTACGAAAAATACAAATTCAAAAGAAGTTATGAGTTTGTGTATTTTGTAAAAAAAGATTCAATTAAATATATTATTGACTTTATTTTCATATTATGTATTTGATGATTTAACACATTATTTATTTCAAATGAAATAAAGTTTATACATGATTTAGTTAAAGCTTTCAGTTATGGGTTGTATAAGTACACATCTTACAATAGATTTACTCACATTCATTTGTTAGATGGATGTAATTTCTCTTGAATTTCCTATCAGCGCATTCGTTGCCCCCTAAAGGTGTAAGTGTTAGTAAATAAATAATTTTGTATGTCATCAAAGAGAGGAGGATGTCTGTGGGAAAGTGACAAGTTAGAGACTTTCACAACTAAGGTGCCTGACATCGCTGACCTTAAAAAGACTTTTCAACTCCTTACAAGTATGTACAAATGACAGATTGATTACCCATGATATTAAAAATTAGATCGAAAGATCCTTGAAAAACATACATGCTTTACATTCATTCATTTATTTGTTCTAAAATAAGAAAGCCATTTCAATGTACAAATAATAATAAGTTTTTTAACCCATTTATTACATTGTAAGCAAAATGAATTTGGTGTTTGACCTCATGATGACCAAAATGTTCTCTAGGGACATCATTGCACAATTGTAAAATACACACACGAATGGAAGTTAAAAAATTAATCATCTTTATTTAGTAATGTTTGATTATCTCATGTCATTTTCCACAACATTAATAAAATTGCTTTGCATTCTTCGACAAATGAGAATATTTTTAAATGATATACAAAAATCTTAACAAAATTTATGTCTCGTGTTTAGTATATGGATGTGAGTAACAATTTAACATTGCACAATAAAACAATTATTAAAACTGTTAAACATTTCAATTATAATCAATAACATAGAATATAGTAGATGACATGTTGCGCTAAACACCAATGAAACTCATTTTCGAACTACACTATTTTTAGGTAATTGACAAGAGACTATGTTGACATCCAATTCATGGGTCCTAGCAAGATTAGTTAATGTTGTTGTCACACATGTTGTTCACGTTGTCTACAATCCAGGGGTAAAAATCCTTGATTTACCTATATTTGTGGTTGTTACTTCAGGGTACAACCCTTCACCTCCCATGCCCTTCTCACCCCTTTGAAAATATCATCAACCCAACACATATTCAAACTCTTCATGTTACATGTGAGAATCATCATCAAATACCACTCAAAATGAAATAGAATGCTAACAATATGTAACTAGGTATGCCAAAATAAGAAAACAATAACTAATAGAAATATTGATCAATAAAGCCCAGTTATTCACCACAATCTCAAGGGTGTCATCATTAAAGACCTAAATATCTCTAGGATTGTAACTTGTAATAATAGGAACACATGAATCAATGAATGAAATATTTTAATAACGTCCACGAGACCAAATAGTCTATGGGACTGAGAGTTGAAACAAAGGGGCCCCAGTCTATCATAATAGTGGGACACAAGAGTTGCCTTATTAATCTCATTGGCTTTCAACCCTTTTTTGATGTTGGATCTTCTAATGTAGATCTTGATAAAAAAACTAGTCGTCTTTTCAAGCCTTGCCTCCTCAAACAAGCCGATTAATTTGTCAACTCTCAAAGTGTCTTCATACTTGATACAAATGTTACTATAGAGTGCACACTCCACGATGTAATGCCATTATGTATTCACTCTCATTTGTTACAAAATAAACGTATTCTCATTTCCCATCCCTTCCTGGGTGTTGTCTACTTAAAGGTCTCGCATTGAAGATGATGTGAGCTAGTCTTCAATTGAACCATCAATATCACACGTCACGAAAATTTGTAAGTGCCTTACCAAGCACCCCGATTTGATGTTTTGACGTAGACTTACATTTACAAGTTAATTGACCCGAGATCAAATTCCGTAACTGGCATGTCTATGCCGCGCAAGTCTAAAACCTCCACCACGCAAGTCTAAAACCTCCACTCGAGAGAGGCTATCATATGTCATGAAAATTTGTAAGTGCCTTATCAAGCACCCAAGTCTTGTGTTATGGCGTGAACTTACATTTACAAGTTAATTGCCCTGCAATTTATACCCTCTACCTGATTTCCACGTCTATATAAACTTCTTTTATCATTCCCACGCAAAATTAAACTCTTGAAGACTAATAACGCCACTATTAATGGAAGCATACCCATACGAGTCCGACGAAAACCCCAAACCCTCGTATATTACAAAAGCGAAATATCGTTTTACATCCCTATCACCGTACCTCGCAATAACACGAACCATTGCTGCTTCGAGGAGATAATGCGAGCTGCAACTGTTCACATCAACGGTTATTCATCTCCTTAGATGTGTGAACCAAGGGTTTAGTCTTCAGAGTTCAATAAGAAAAGAAAAACGGAGGAGAAAAAGAGGAGGAGGTTGTTAAATACCTCTTCGTCTGTCCGTCTGCGGGCCTTGCTTCTCATCTTCCAGGTAAATCGCATCCACTGGCATTTTCATTTGAGACGTTGATTCTAGAGCAAAACCTGTTATTTAGGGTACAGGACTTATTGTCAATCTAATTGCGTGCATAGGTATTACACACAGTTTAAGCTTTGCTTCAACAAAATCGAGTTTAATTAAGCTTAATCCTAGTTTATCATCATTTAGGTAAATTGCATCCGTTCCCAGTTGTTTGGAGTTCATCTGATCCCTTGATTGCACGACAAGCTCTGCTATTGGCAGTACACGGCCACTTTTAGGTGAATCCGTCACCAATCTGGTTAATTTCCCTCTGTTTGGAGTCCATTACGTTATTTTCCACGAACTAACTAGAACTCGAACGTAGGAACCCCATTAGCATGCTGGGGTGCTCTAGCACTGAAGCTTTCGGTGCCTTTTTTTATCAGGAGTGTGGATTGTTCTTCCAACGGATTTGCGTACTGATATTAGGGCACAATGCACGCTCACTCTAGGTAAGTCATCCATCAAATTTGGCCCAATTGCAATCCATTTGAGCCATTGTTTACAGTTCAACCTCAATTTAGGCGAGTCAGTTTTCAATCCTGTTGATCCCGTTTGTGTGGAGTTCATTTGAGTCATCGATTCTAGGGTTAACCATGATATTCAGAAATAGTCAGAATAAAACTTTGAGGAGGGCTGTTATGCAGTTTAGTATATAAGTTTTCTTAATAACAATTTTAAATTAAAAAAAATCTTACGTTATGCAAAGTCAGCATTAATACTCTCGATCCCTGGATGTTTGGAGTTAATTTGAGAAATTGATTCTACAATAAGCTTTGCTATTTACAGTTCAGGATTTGTTAATTGTAAGAAACCATTTGAAGTAAACTGCGGGATTAGGTATTGAGTAGTTTATTCCATCGATAATCTAAAACATTTAGGCTTGCTTTACTTTATTGTGCTTTAATAATCTGAATCCATAGCTGTTTGGAGTTGATTTTAGCCATTGGTTATAGAGCCTTCTGGGGTAAGCTCCGCAGTTTACATTGCAAACTTTGTTTATTGAAATATATTTGTAGGACTTTTCTGTGAGACCAGATATTCATGGTCTAGTCTATACAATTTATTTAAAAAATAACTACCGCAAAAATCTAAAATCTTTGCGGTTAATTTATCTTATCGAGCAATATTACTCTCAATCCATAGCATTGATTATAGGGTAAGCTCTGCTGTTTACTGTTGAATTTCATTCATGTAAATCGCACCGACACCTTCTAACGCAAATAATGCTATTGGCAGTATACACTCACTTTAGATCAAGCAGTTTTCAAACTCCATTTGTTTGGAGTCAATTTTGTTATTTTCTATGGACCAGACGGGACTCGAACGTAGAACCCACATTAGCATGCTTGGGCCCTCTAGAATTGAGCTTACATCCCCTTTTGGTCCCAGACTCCCAAGTGTAGACTGCTCTTCCAACAGATTTGATCTAGCTTAAGTTCAGTTTAGGTGAATTGGTCTTTAATCTCCACAATCCTCATCTGTTTGGAGTTGATTTGAGCTGATGATTCTAAGGCAAACTCGTTATTACAGTGCAAGCTCTGTTGATTGTAAGAAATATTTTGGATTATACTGCACGAGTAGATTTTACATGGTTAAGTCCATAAGATCTCTAATCGAAATTATGCACTGCTAAAATCTAAAATCTGTATAAGTTTACAGATTTTTTCATTCCTGATTGTAGACTGTTATTCCAACAGATTTGAGCCGGTTCAAGCTCAGATTAGGTAAATTGGTCGTTAATCTCCACAAGCCACATCTTTTTGGAGTTAATTTGAGATGACGATTCCAAGGAAACTCTGCTATAATGTGAAATATTTGTTGATTGTAAGAAATATATTGGATTATGCTGCGTGAGTAGGTATTAGTATTAGTATGTGATTTAGTTCATAAGGTCTCTTATAAAAATTATGCACTGCTAAAATTTAAGATCTTTAAGCTTAGTTTACGAAAGCTGAGTTTTGATATCCCCAATACATAGTTGATATTAGCCATTGATTGTAGGGGAATGCTCCTATTGATGTCAGTTTTGCATGCTTTCAATATATGCAAGATATTCAGATTCATATCACTCCTCTGATTTTTCTTTTTTGAGGGTTCTTTTTCATTTAGTTTTTGTGTTGACAGGTGCTCGAAATTTTATCATTATGTCTGTTTCCATATTCCTGGATTGATCTATTTTGAAAGAGTTTTCTGAAGATTAACAAGAATCCTGTTTTGTCTATATATTTCAATTTTTTTTAATCTTTAGCTCCATTTTGGGACTTTTTCATATTTATCCTTTGTTTGGGCTTTTTGGGTGCTTTACTATTTTTAACTTGACATTTCAGAAGAGTTCTTTCTTTCATTTGGGTGATGTATATCTCCGTGTACGGTTCATTTTCAGTTTATTCGAAGCCATTATTATGGCGTGACTTCCTGTTGTATATGTGGACAACCACAGGCTTATCTATACCCAGTGTTGCTGGATACTCCGCCTCTACTGTTAGGGTGCACGTATCTGCGTGCCGAATATGGATACTGCTCGGGCACTTCTCGGATACGGCTCAGATACTGTACTCCGTTGTATCCAAATACAAACCCGTAATTGTGTCGTATCAGATACGGCTGGATACAGGAAGCAAGACAATTATAGCTGTATCGATTGAACTGTTAAAAGATGTACAAAAAACCATAGTTACCAGGTTTGAAAATCCGAATCCGTTCGGAAGGGTGAAAAATCCGAAAATCCGGAGTTCCTGAAAAAATTCGGCCTGGTATGTATACACATATATTATTATATGCAATAACTGAATATTATTGTTTAGTTATTACTTATTAACAGTATATTAATAATATATTATTAACATTATTAATAATATATTATAATACATTATACATTAATGCATTATATGTATTATTCATATAGTATATTATTAACATTATACATATTATTAATACGTTATACATAATATATTATTAATACATTATTAACATAATATATTATGAACAAGATTTTATGTTAATAAACCTAATATAATATGTTAATAACATATTAATAACGTTATACGCTATAAATTGTTAATGATATATTATTAGTAGCATTATACATTATTAACATAATATATAATGTTAATAAAATTATTAATATATTAGGTTAATAATATATTATGTTAACGTAACACCTTATTAACATAATATATTCATAATACATTATTAGCATGTATATTAATAAACATATAAACATTTAAATTAAAAAAACAATTAAAAAAAATAAAAATAAATATTTCATACACCTTCAAAAACAAAACTTAAGGAAATGAGACTTACCTTTCACGACTATGCTCCCGTTCAGGGCTGCGAACAGGCTACGAACAATGCTTCGACTACCTCCTGCGACCAAGTTTATAAGCACAATGACAAGCTCAAAAATGGCGAACACTAGCTCAAAATTTTTAGGTCTTTTCTTCTTAAAAAACAAGACGAACCGGATTTGGATATATCCGGTTGCCTCTAAAAATGCGGGTTGGACCGGATCTGAACCAGATCTGGCCGAACCTGGTAACTATGAAAAAAACCCCTTCAAAGGGCTAAAAAGATGCAAACAAATGCAAATGATCTTCTATAATGCATTTTAGTAGCAACAATTGAGGACATGGAGGTGAGAGTGTTGATTCACTCTTTTACTTCAAGCTTTCATATTTGCTCTGATCAACCCGCATTTCTTTTGATCTGTTTTTCTTTTGGCCTAATCTACTTCTTTTCTTTCATTTCATCTATTTTCCGCTGGCCTACACAACCCACAATTTTTTTAATCCATTAAATACTGAATTTCTTACCTTCCCGTGGGCTGGAAGTGTGTAATTTGCATGTAATTTTAATCTAATGTATAAGTTCATTAATAATTTAAATTTGATATTATTTTTAATATATTCTTAATTTATAATCTAGATTATTATAGTATTTTAAATATTAGACTAAGCCGTATCCAACCGTATCCATATCAGGGGGCATTAAAACTAGGCGTATCCGTATCCACATCCGTATCCGTACCCATGCATCTCTGTCTATACCAAAATGGGTCCTATTGTTTAGACTAATCATGTTTCTTTGGCTGGAGTTAATAAGTTTTGGGGTTTAGTGACGTGAGAATAATTTGTCTTATTTTGTATTGTATATCTGTAGAAATCTTTGTCAATGCCAATGATGAGATTTACTTAAAATAGTTTCTTGGTCTCATTGTTTCCCTTGTTATTTTTATCATGGGCTTTCCGAGGTTTTAATTTGTTTGATGTCAGATATAAGAATTTAATGTAAATTATTGTTGCAGTACCCTGTAGTTTTTCCAACGTACCTGGTAACGTGAATAGATATTGAGGTGTTATGTTAATTTACTCTATATGCGTGTGGCTTTTCCAGCATGCCTGGGAATTTGAATAGCTATTGAGTGTTATGTTGATTTACTCTATACAGGCTATAGCCAATTGTTATTGTTTTCAACTTTTCCGTGATAGGCAGTAGCATCACAGACATCATATGATCATAGTGTTGGGTATTATTAATATGTATGTTGAATGCTTTCTTGTTTTGCTATTGATGGATATTTATAGGCTCTCTTTTGTTTTTTGATTTTCCTTAAGGAAACAAGTTTTGGATTTGATAAAAGACTGGTTCCATACATGTCATTGGATATTCTACATTGTGCATATTTTTGTCAATATCTTGTGGGGAGTCAATGTTGTAAAATTTTTAACGTTAGTTTTTGTTCACTCTTAGTCAATGTTACGTGGGGATGTGTCTCCTGGATTTTGGTGACGTCTCAGACACCCTGAACATTTACTGGACTCCGGGACTTAGAGGGGATATCCCATATTTTAAAAAAACCTTTCAAAAGATTTTTGATGTTTTACTTTTAAAAAACTGTTATTTTCACCAAAAACATTGAATTGTCTCGTAAAAGTACCTAAAATATATTAAATACAATATAAATCCTAAAATTTCATTGAATAAAGTAACCCTTGTCCCACACTCTTAAAATTTGCTCATACACCTACCCGTGCAGTAGGTGTACTTTTTAAGGCCTTTTGACCACTTGGGGGTTTAAAAAGGAACCTATAATTGACATTGAAGGTATGCCAACCACTTTGTCATTTAATTAAGGAGGGGCAACTTGTAAGTAGGTGCATGTAAGGGGTTGAGTAGAGCTTTGTTGATATGAGTTTATTTGATTATACTTGGTATCAAATCCCGGTAGCAACATTGGGAGCTTTGGGGAATAAAATAAATGTAATAGGAAATGCTTTTCAACTACTTCCACAATGTTTTGAAATTTGCCTGTGGTTTGTAAGTAGGTGCATGCAAGAGATTGAGTAGAGCTTTGTTGATATGAGTTTATTTGATTACACTTGGTATCAGAGCTCAGTCACAACACTTGGTATCATTGAGGAGGGACATCATCGCTCGTCGAAGGTCTATTGTTGCTTTGGGGATTTTCGGAAAGCCTTTGACTCGTTGCCACTTGAGACACTTTTTTAGCGGCTCCGTGACATTGGTATTTTCGAGACCCATCTCACAACCATCATGCGTCTGTACGAGAATGTTTTGGGCCGCCTCTGCACCTCCTAAGGAGTGTTAGAGTTCATCAGGATTACCATTGGGGTAAAGCAGGGGTGCCCCATATCCCCAACTTTGTTTGGGATCTACATTGACGAGCTTGAGTCTTTTCTCCAAGAGCATATTCAGGAAAGTGATGGGTGCCTCCTGCACCAGGTTTTGATATCCATTCTTCTTTTAGCGGACGATGTGGTTCTCGTGGCTTCTTCTCCAGAGGGCTTACAAAGACAACTTGATGCCTTAGCCTTGTTTTGTGATCTTTGGTAGTTGACGGTTAATCTTGGTAAAACCAAGGTTATGGTATTCAATGGTTTATATACCTCGCATCTCCACTTCTTCTTTAGAGATGAAGAGATTGAGATCACCAACTCTTATACCTATTTGGGGATTTTGTTTTTTTGCCCTCGTTTCAATTTGAAACAGGCTCTCCAGCCTCGAGTCAACAAGGGCCATGGGTCCATAGTTCTTCTTGAGAGACAGTGCTTTTGCCATCACTTTTAGGACATCTCTTCTAAAATGTCCCTCGTGGACACCCTCATCAGACCCATGGTCCTTTACGGTTCTATTGTTTGGGGACCCTCTTTGTTGGGTACTGACTGGGCTTCCATTGAGAGGTTCCAGACTTGTCTCCTTCGACGGTTCATCAGGTGTAAGCAATCTGTACCCTAACACATTATTTTAGAAGAGTTTAGAGCCCATCCTTTCAGACTAGAGACCATATTTGACTTGGTTTTGTTCTTGCACCGCATTCGGGGCTTCGCGGACACTGCCAAGTGGCGGGACATGTACCCGTACTTGGCATACTATTCTTTTGAGACTATTGCTCTTTTAGAATCCCCTCGCTAGTTTAGTGGTGGTATCTGAGGTTTGCGAACTTTTGAGGGCAATTGGTATTTAGATGGACCATCTTCTTTTCGGTCTCCTTAGACACTCCAAGCCATCTTGCCTACTAAACAGGAGATGAACAAGATCAGAGAGGATATTTACAGGTAGTTTATCCATACCACTTGGGTAAACCCCTGGGGTTTACGTCCCAAGATGGCCTTTTATGCTTGAGCAGTTTGTTAGAGCTGAGGGACGGTCTCATATCCGCCCTTAGTACACCTTTTGACACTGGATGCATGCCCTTCGCATTCCCCTTGGTCAGTTCAGGGTGGGTTCTCATAGGCTCCGTTGTGAGACATATCACCACCTTGATTGCTTGGACAAGATCTGCCAATTGTGTAGCCTCCAGGAGATCGAGATAGATAAGATAATGTTATTAATGTCCAACACATGACCACAAAAGTAGGTCAATGGGACTGTAGAGTACAAAGCAAACAAACCTAGCAAGAGGACCCAAACGGGTCACCCGAAATACAATGAGAGAAGGAGAGGAGGAGAAGGAAACAACAGAGGCGAGAGACCAGAAACGAAGAAGAGAGAGATGACAGTGTGGGGAGGGAGCGGAAGAAGGAGCAACATCCCCAACAACATCACCTAACACTCAAGGCCGGATGGGAGTAACTCGCAGTGCGTCGACGACAAGAAGCAGAGACTGTGGAATGCCTGGGGAGCCGGTGTCCAGGAGGAAGGCGGTGCCTCAAAGTAGGCCCGGTGGATCGCTGTCTATGTGGAGGGGCCCTGGGACGTGCCTGAGATAGGGAGCCTCGGGTGGAAGGAACGGAGTCACGAGACTTGACGGACCTAGACTGGGGGTCCAGACACGTGACCAAATGCCGCTTAGCACCCCTCACCGCGGGAGAGCAACATGGGAAGAAGGAAGTGATCAGTCTAGTAGCCATCCGTCGGGGGGGGAGGATGGAGGAGCCTGTCCCATGTGATGGCCTCCTGAAGGTAGAGAGCAAGACATCTCTGATCATAGTATCTGAAGAAAGTGGTGAAGGAAGGAAGCTCGTGGAACAGGCAATGGAATCGCCCACGAATCTCATAGTAAACAGGACATCTGAAAATGAAGTGTTCTTCGGTTTCAACCTCCTGGAGAGAGCAAAGCAGGCAAGTCCGCTCTGAGCAGTCTAAGTGATGATCAGTCTCAATACGGAGTCGATGTGAGCCCACTCGAAACTGACCCAGAGAGATACGAAGGGCCTGCAACCAATGCCGGAAATGTACATGGGTCTGAAAATGACCCCATCACGGATCTCAAGAAAGTGTGCCGCATAGAGTGACATCTTCGGACGCAACCCCCCCGGGGGGTTGGTCCATGTGTGCTGGATGAACTGTCTGTAGATATCATCTCTGATTATCCTATGAAGATCTTGTTGGTTGGGTAGCAGATGGGTAGGGGCATCCAGAGAATAGTTGAAGGGTGGGAGACGGTCCATCTGGATGCCAATGGACTCGAAGAGGCGTGAAACGCAGGCATACCAGCAACGAGATCGTTTACTGTGATTCGAGGATGCAATAGCTTCAGAGGAGCAGTAGGCAAGATAAGTGTACCTGTCCTTGTCAACTAAAGAACTAGAATACCCCCGAATACGGTGCAACAACAACACAAGGCTGAAGATGGTCTCCAAATGAAAGGGGCGAGCCCCCAAACTTAGCAAGGATAATGTTGTGAGGAACAGATTCTTTGCACCTGATAATACGTCTGAGCATGAGGATTTGAATGCGCTCGATAGTGGCCCAATCATGAGTCCAAAAGAGAGGGACCCCAAACTTCCGAACCATACAGAACCGTGGGCCTAACCAGGGAATCGGAGAGGGACATCTTGGAAGGAATGTCCTGAAAGTGGTGGCAGAAACACTTTGTCTCTCAAGAATCGCCAAAGAACCATAGCCCTTATTAACCCGGGGTTGGAGAGTAGGACGAAGGCTAAAACGAGGCCCAGAGAAAAGAATCCCCAGGTAGGTATAAGAGCAAGTGATCTCAATCTCCACACCCTTAAAGAAGAAGTGGAGGTCTGAAGTCTTCAGACAATTGAAAACCATAACTTTGGTTTTCCCAAGATTCACAGTCAGCTGTCGATGATCACAGAAAAGGGCTAAGGCATCTAGCTGCCTTTGGAGACCCTCAGTAAATCAGAAGAAGCAAGGAGAACTACGTCATCTGCAAAGAGGAGGATGTAAATCAGAACCTGGTGCAGAAGGCACCCATCACCTTCCTGTATGTGATCCGTGAGAAAGTCCTCAAGCTCATCGATATAGATCCCAAATAAGGTAGGAGAGAGGGGGCAACCCTGTTTGACACCAATGGTACTCTTGATGAAGTCGAGACAAGCCAACAGAAGTGCGAAGGCGGCCAAGGACCTCCTCATAAAGGTGTGTGATGGCTGTAAGAAAAATCTCGGAAATGCCTATATCTCTGAGCTTGCGGAAAAGGGCTTCCCGTGGAACAGAATCAAAGGCTTTCCAAAAATCCATGAAACAACAGAAAAACTTTGGAAGAGCGGTGGCGAGCCTCTTCGATGATAGCTCGAAGAGTGAGGATGTGGTCGGTAGTCTGGTAAGTCGGTCGGAAGCCTGCCTGCCCCTTAGCTCTACAATGGTACTGATCGAGGAACTCATAAAGCTGCAAGTGAAGAACAGTAGCATAGAGCTTGGAGAATGTGTGACCCACCATGATAGTCCTGTAATTGTTGGGGTCGGAAGTGGGCCCCGACTTGTGTATGGGGTGGATGATGTGGTGGGACCAAGAGACTAGAAAACCTGTACAAACCACCTGATTGAAGAGGTCCACAAGATAACTGAGGAGCGTCTTTCAGACCATACTTGAAGAATTCCGCATGGAACCCTTCCTCATCCCCTGCTTTACTGCAACTCATAGCAAGAATGGCATTCCTCACATTGGTGTGGGTGAAAATATGGCAAAGGGAGGGAGGGGAATGAACTTGGATGTGGGGCTGGCCCGGAAGTCATAAAGAGTGGAGGTGTGGGTGAACATGGAATTGGGATCAAGGTCCAGGGGTAAAGGCGAATGATAGGGAAGAATGGTGCGCCAGAAATGTTTAGGAGAGTGGATAAGTGACAGACGAAGCTCACGACACCTATGAGAGATAAATGTGCATTTCTTATGTCGAAGGAGGCGACGATAGGTTGACTTCAGGGAGGGGAAGGAGGGAAGGGCATGCAGGAAAGCAAAGCGGAGTTTCTGATGGAAGGCTTTGCATTCCTCGTCGTACCATTTGTTCATAGGGCATGTACCATGGCGTAGGGTGGAGTGGGTGACGTGGGGGAAGGAACTCGTGGCCGCCTCAAGAATAGCGCAGGAGAGGGTATTAAACATCTGATTCGAGGTGAATGAGGTGAAGTGAGAATGGGGGGGAGAAGCAGACGAAGGCAGGAGGAAAAGGTGTCGGGATCCCCTGTGTCAAATTTCTAAATAGTACGTGATATGCAAGGGGAGGGGAGTGGGGTCCTGGGGGGGATAGCGTGGAGGGAAAAGGAGAGGGTCGCATGGTCAACAAGAGGGATGGGGGAGACACAAAAGTGGTGTATGTAAGGAATCAAGTCGGGGGTAGTCATGACGTAATCAACCACACTGGTCCCACCAGAAAATGGTTTGCAGGTGAAGAACCGGGATTCAAGAAAGCGAGGAATGCCATTCCGGATTAATAGGTCATGAGATTCCCCTATATTGGAGAAAATGTCGGCCATAGGAAGTCAGGGGCCCTGTCGTGTCCTCAGAATCATGCTGGAAACCAACCAACTCTGGATCCACCTCAGAGGTGCAAAGTACATCGTTGGTCCTGTCATGCCTCAGAATCTGCATGTTTTTGGTACGGGCATTGAAGTCCCCTAAGATGATGACCTCCCCCAGAGCCCGAGAATTGAGATATATCAGCATAAAGGTCAAAGAAGGGGTCTCCATCTGGGCCATTGTGGATGGCAAATGAAGAGGAAGCAGAAGGGAAGTAGCAGACCGCAATAAGGATGTCTCTCTGGAGGGGAGAATTATGTCTGATCCGTACCCAAAGAAAGTAGGCAGACTCATCCTCAGCGACAATAGAAATCTTGCTCCAAAGAATGTCTAGGACTAAACAAGCAACCCCGACCGGATCCTCTGACGCCACCAGAACTTCTGAGTCTCCTGTCTGCAAACAGAAAGCCAGTAATAACCACTGATGTTCGGGAGAGGGCGAACCGGGCTCATGCATGTGTCTCTGTAACAAAGAGAAGGTCCGAGAGACCTAAAGCATCATGTAGGAGGCCAGGAGAAAACCAAAAGGACCCATTTCCATTCCAACATAGCGATGGAGAGGCCCTGCTTCTGAGCATTCTCCCGCCGGAACCGTCATCTAGAACTAGAGTTGGATCCGAGAGCCCAACCCAGGGGGGAATGAATCCTGAACCACTGGCTTGAGGTTACGAATCACCGCCCATTTCCCTACTTTTCTGGCTGCCATGACAATTTCCTGAGATTTCTTGAGTTCGGCAACTTGTTCTCTAGTAAGATCTTCGTCAAGAAAGACCTTATTGGGTAGAGAGAAAAGTTTCCGCTTTGCTCTGAGAGCCTTAAGGCGATCACCGACTAACTTGAAATGGATAAAGAGAGTGGATTCTAGACCAAACCAAGCTCTGTCCAACTGGACCTCGGGCAACTCCAGGTTATCTATGAGGAACTTCGAAGCAATGGCTAGGGGGTCAGAAGAGGGAGGAGTGAGCAATTTACTATGCCCCATTTTACGAGATCAGAGGGAGATTTCACTGTTTATTTAGGAGGATGCAAGATCTTTCTGAATTTTTCAGGTTCAAGGATCAGGGTTGGTTTGGCCTAGGGAAACATCCATGTTTCCCCGAGTCATCACAGGTATGCCCGTAATAGGTCTGGCCTTAGGCAACAAACGAGATCCACCAGGTATTAAAGGAATAATTCTGTACCTAGACAACGACATAATAGGAAAACTCTTTTCAGGTGGTCGGCATTCTATCCTCAACTTTTTCCAGTCATCCTTGGATGTTAGGGTTAGGAGAGTTGGATCTTCCATCCCTTGATGGGCTTTCCTCTTTTCTTCTCCTTAGTTGTCTTTCCCCCTTTCTTCCTCTCACTTATTTTTCCACCCCCATTTTGGGTGCGTGTGATTTCTTCTTCCTGTTGGCCACCTTATCTGGCTTTTGTATTTCATCTTTCTCGGGAACTCTTTTGTTTTCCCGCCTTGTATCGGTGCTCGTTATTTTTTTGCAGTCCCTTTGACCTACTTTTGTGGTCATTTGTTGGACATTAATATATTTATTTTATCTTATCTTATCTAGGGAATAAAATAAATGCAATAGGAATTGCTTTTCTCCTACTTCCGTGATGTTTTGAAATCTGCCTATGGTTTGTGCATGATAACACGCAGGTTGATTGGGCAAGAGGATTCTATAGCATAGTTACCAGGTTTTGCCAGGTTTGGAGGAAATACAGTTCGAACCGCATTTTTTGAAAGGTCCAGATAACTTTGGTACGGTTCGGCATATATTTTCACAAAAAACAAAAAACCCTAAACCTACAACGCGTTAAATCTAAACGTGTTAATGGAAAAAAAACTTATAAAGTGCCTCACTTCGGTTGTCAAAACACATTGTCTCATTTTGATTTGGTTGAGCATTTATCTGAGGTCGCAGAAATTTCCAAAGTTCGTAGTAGTCGCATTTTGCTTTGGCTGAGCCATTCGCGGTGGTAAGTCGTCAAAGTGGTCGAAGTGCTTAGAGATTGGTCGCAATTCTCCCCACGAAGTCGTTCGTAGTTGGTTTTGCACTTTGGAGTGGTCGACTAGAAGAGTAATTCGTAGTTGGGGGCACTGAGGTCGAAGAGGAGTAAAAGTGTGTAGCGGCAACGAGGACCTGTGCAGCGGCGATGACGAACCAAGTATGTCATTTCTCCTTTGTTTTCTGTCTCTTTTCTGTTTTTATTTGATTCGATTAGGTTTGTTTTAAGTTTTTTTAATTTATAAAGTTTATTATTTATTATAATGTTTTTTTATAATTCATTCATAATATTAATTAATAAACTATTAATAAATAAATAAATAAGTAATTATTATTTATAACACTTTATTATTTTATATTAGTTTACCTTTATATAGTTTATTATTTTATTATTATAACAATTTATAATAATATAATACTTTATAATAGTTTATAATGTTATATAGTTTATCATTTTATAATAGTTTATAATAGTTTAAACTTTATATAGTTTATTATTTTATAACAATTTATTATTTATTATACTGTTTTCTTTTAATAATTTTATGATTTATATTTTATTACATGTAAATTTTATTTAAATGGACAGGTAAATTTTACTTTTTTTAAATAAAGTATTTTTTTTCATTTTATTATAAAATATTAATTAACATGTTCTCTTTAATATGTTCTCTTTATTTTATTTTTAACCTTTTAATTAATAAACAATATATGTATTGAAAATGTTTATCATTTTTTTGGAGGAGGGGTACCTTATCAACAACACCATGGCAAGTCGTGCGTTGGAGTTGAAATACATTGTCTAGCGAGACGATAATCCTAGAAATATGAGATGCACTCGATGTAATTCAAATATCTCGGGCATTGTAACAAAGGTTCATAGTCAATATATTAGGGGGCGAGATGTGAAGACTTGCCTAGTAACAAAAGAGGAAGGGAAGTATGTTGAATTCGTTAATCGAATTCGAAACAAATATGAATTGAAAACACTTGCAACAACTACTTCAAAAAAAGCCAAAATCCAAAGCAGTATGTCACAGATTGGCTCTTTTAGTAGCTTAGCTCCTTCATCAACATTTGCCCAAGGAAGTAAAAGTGCACAGGGGATGTCTCAGGGTTCATTGAAATTGTTGTGGAAGCCACAAGAAAAACATGATGTTGACAAATTGGTGGCTCGATTTTTTTATGCAAATGCCATCCCTTTCAATGTTGTTCGAAATCCCCATACAAAAGCCATGGTATAGGGGATTGAGAGTTTTGGGAAAGGTTATACAATGCCATCTTTTGAAATCCTTAGAACTACTCTGCTAGAAGAGGAGGTGTCATCAATATCTAGCGAACTAGATAATATGAAAAAGAACTGGAGAAAATCAGGGTGCACTGTAGGAAGTGATGGGTTGTCTGATACAAAACGAAGGCCCCTCCTAAACATTCTGACACAATGTCCAAAAGGTGCTATGTTTATCAAATCAATTGATACAAGCAAGGAGGTAAAGACTGTAAATTTCATTTTCAAATGCATTGAATCTGCCATTCTAGAGATTGGAAAAGAATATGTAGTCCAAGTTATTACAGATAATGCAAAAAATTGTAAAGTAGCAGGTGAACTTCTTGTGGCTAGGTTTTCTCATCTGTTTTGGACCCCATGTGCAATTCATGTTTTAGGTCTTTTGCTTGAAATTCTAGCAAAGTTAGAGTGGGTAAATAATGTTGTTAGAGAAGGGAAACAAATTTTCAAATTCATACTTAATCACTGTTTGACCTTGAGTTTGTATCGGTCATTTGCAAAGTGTGAACTTCTTTCCCCTGCTGAAACAAGATTTGCATCTAATTCTATCACTTTGTAGAGAGAGGTGGAGGAGAGGACAACTCTCAGAAAAGTTGTGGTGAGTGAAGAATGAGCACAATCTAAGCTTTCTAAGGAAAGCCTTGCAAAATATGTTGAGAGAATCATCTTAGGAAGTTGATTTTGGGAGAGCGTTGAGAAGGCCTTAAAGGTGTTTGAGCCACTTGTCCAACTGTTGAGATTGGCTGATGGCATGAAACCTTGCATTAGCTTTGTGTATGAGGGCATGGAGCAAGCAAAGAAACAAATAAAAAAAGTACTTGCGGATGATTATGAAGTTCAACGAATATGGGATATTGTGGACATACATTGGGACATGCTACATCGCCCTATCCATGTAGCGGGGTACTATTTAAATCCTAAGCTTATAGAGGTGAATCATGATGCAGATGAGGAGGTAACGAACGGTGTATTGGAAATTATAAATAGGTTGGTTTGTGATGACGATGAGAAGGCTAAGGTGAGAAGGCAACTCACTATATTCAAGAACCAAGAGGGCATGTTTTCTCGTAAGGAGGCACAAGAAGACATCCACTGCATGGATCCCCATTTATGGTGGCAAACTTGTGGTTCTTCTACTTCAGAGCTTCAAAAGCTTGCCATGCGTATCCACAGCCAGTGTGCCAGTGCTTCAACATGGGAAAGAAATTGGAGTACACATGATTTGATCCACACCAACAAGAGGAATCAAATAGGAACTAAAAAACTCTCAGATCTTGTGTTTGTCCACAACAATTTGCGTTTGCTTGAGAACAATCTTGTTAAAAAAGATGGTGAGTCTCACTTTGATGGCGAGTCTCACTTTGGAGAATCATCCTTTGAAGAAATTCAAGAAATCATTGATAGTGATGATGAACATGGATTAGATGATGGTGCTAGTACTAGTTTTGATTTTGAAGAAGACTTTGATGTTGAAGCAGGTTTTGATGTTGCAAATGTTTGAAACTTTTAAATTTTATTTTAGTGTGGAGCTTGGGCTCAAAATCATGCCTCTTTTAATCTGATAAAAATTTCAAATTCTTTTGCATTTCTCAATTCTACAAACT
This sequence comes from Taxus chinensis, assembly GCA_019776745.2. Lineage (NCBI taxonomy): Eukaryota > Viridiplantae > Streptophyta > Pinopsida > Cupressales > Taxaceae > Taxus > Taxus chinensis. The sequence continues at coordinate 877,187,724 of CM034149.1, read as the reverse complement.
TTAATTTTATGTTTTTAAGATGATGATGTTGATGGTAAATGGATACTTTTTTGTATGATTTGTCTATATATAATAATATAAGTATACAATAATATAAGTATACAATATTGAGTCTTAGGTCTCCCCATCCTAATACAATAGATATTTTTATCTTTTTTAAGTTACATCAGAATTTCAAGACTCTCATATAGCTCTTCTCCACATTTTAGCGAAGGCGTTAGGATTGTATGCTCATTATTTAGTATATGGGTCGTAATGCCGACATGCATTTACATGATTATGTTATGTGTGTGTATACCAAATCGGATTTTTCAGAGCCTATTTTGGAGACACTCTGGAATTTTGGATTTTTTGCCCTTTCGAACGGACTTCGGATTGGTCAATGTGACCTAATAACTTTTCTTGCAAACACTGCACCTCTAGAGGTTTGCAACATACTATTGGGAAGACCATCACCTGTATGACCATGACACTTACTAAGAGATGGGGTGCAAGACTACAATGGTGGAATGATCAATGTCAAAGATCGGCTCAACCTATTTAAGTCGGATCCAAATGACCAAAGTCACTTTGGAGCTCTACCAAACATTGAAACAAACGTCATCTAGATACATGAAGCTACAGTCTCAAGGCGCTCGTGGTTCATCTAGAATGCACCTACACGGGAGAGTTGTGAATCAAGACTTAAGTATGCATGGGAAAGTTGCGTAATCTCATTCAGTATGCGGACTATCATGTAGGACTCAACAAGTTACGGATAGCAGCATGGTGAAGTCTTCACAAGACGGAAAGGCCTTCCATATGAGGTGAGCTACATGATAAAGCATTGTGTTCAGATTCTCTCTGAGGTTCTGGAGATCCCCTTTAAAAAAAGGTTGGTAAAAATCAGCTATAAAATTTGTGATTAATATGGAACTACCACATTAGTGCCCTTGATTCTTCCAACTAGCATTTTTCGAGCTCCTCAACATTCTCATATCCATATTTAGGTTTGTTTTTGAACCACAGGGCAGTGTCTCTTAGGCATTTTATACTTCGAACTCTATGTATTCTACCACATAATATGTTGACATGCTCATTGCTGTCATTGGCAAATTGTGGTGGCTTCCGCACATTTTCTCATACTCTTTTGGCAACACCACTACACCTCATAGTTGTTTCTTTCCACTCATTCGAACTTGTATCTTCTTCTTTGCAAACATTCTCTCGTCGCACATCATGTTGTAGGGCTCTGACTTGGTACGGTCATGATTCTACGATTTTTTTACGACAAACATTTTGCTTCACTTGCTTCATTGCCGATTGTGTTTTTCTTCTCCAACAAGTCGACTCTTCCCTAACATTATTTTTGTTGCCTATCGTCACTACAGACATTTAAATCAATTGTTGTCTTATATGTGGCGCTAAGGTTGGATAAAGATGGAATTGATTAAAAATAGCAGGAGTCTTGCCCATGCACCAAAGATAGAGGGAGATAATAAATAAAAGAAAGCAAACTGCTGTTCCAGTTTTAGATTGACGCCAAGAATAAGTGCATGGGGATAAATAATAAAAAAGAAAGTGAAATGCTGTTGTTGCCAAAGATTGGAAGAGGATAAAATTAGAAATAGATAAAGTAAATAACAACAGTTCCAGTTAGAAGCTTGGTGCCAAGCATGATAGAGGGAGATAAATAAAAATACTGTTGTTCCGGTTTCCTTTTGGTGCTAGGTATAGAATAGATATAAATTAATAAAGGAATTGCTGTCTAATTTGAAGTTGGCGCCAACAAGGGATAAGGAGAGATGAATTAAATAAATAAACAGATAACTGTTGCCCATGCGCCAGGATTTGGAAGGGAATTAAATAAGTAAAAAGGACAACAATTTATTCTTAGAACAATAGTTTATTCTTGGCATGAAGCAAACCTATATTGGCTATTTTTTGATTGTAAAAAAGAGACATACTTGGAGGCTGATTTGCTCTGACATCTTCAACTGTTGTAGTTGCACTTTTGAATAAAATAAAGCTTTGTTTTTGCCCTCTCATACTGCGTTTTAGATTATTCATCGTGTTTGCATAGGATATTGTGTTTGCCTTAGTGTGGAGTTCATTCCCTCTACCGTTGTCTTTTCCTAAGATCCTTGAATTTATTATGCAAAACAATTTAGAGTTGTGCAGGTGCATGAATCTTTAATTCTCTGTGTGCAGAGTTACATGCATGTATCAAACTATTAGTGTATGACCCTTATTTCCCATTTTCTGCATTCTTTCTCCTTGTTCCTTGTCAAACTTTTCATTTTTTAGGTGATTCACAAGGGAACCAACCCTCTTTGGAGCTTCACCTCAGACATAGGTTACGCAACCTTGAGGTGTTCCAATTTTGTCTATAGGAGAGAGAGTACACACACCATTCTCTATCAGGGTGCAACTTTCAGGTGATAACATGTACCAGGTCATGGTTTTAGGGGGCATCTAGATCCTAGTGGCAACATGGACAACAGTCTAGATTGGCTTGTTCGTATTAGACTTTTAGGATAGGGGCTACAAAGTTTAGTGCACAAAGTTCACGAGGGACAGGTAGTGTGTCAGCCACTCAAATACTTGGAGGGTGTTTCACGTGTGGTGACCCAAAACTTTACTCTAGGAACTGCACACGGGGTTTTGCAACTTTGAACAAGGGGAAATTCCCTACACCTGAGACTACAATAGGTGACACGGCAAATCTCACAGAGTGTATACAACGGTAGATAAACAAAAGGCAAAGCGTCGGGCCACAACGATCGAGTCATCAGGCAGTATTGGGTGTGTTAATGTATCTATTTTATCTGATTTTGGTTCCTCATACTCTTTTGTATCCCTGGTGTTAGTGGACTAATAAAATCTAATGCCAATTAGGCAAGACATGAGCTGGGATGTTGAGTTGGCCTCAGGGGCCAAGATACGTGTGAGCATGATGGCTAGGGAGTCTGTTCTTGATTTAAGAGATGTTAGTATAGTAGATCTATTGTAGTGGTAAAGGATCTACTCTCGAGTGAAAGGTGCAATGACTGCTTCTATGTTCTAATTGTTTCGTAGGTACTCGTTCCTTAAGAGCTATTGCAATCTTTTGAAGGGCCTATTGTCACCCAGAAGTTGCACCCTAATAGGGAATGGTGTGTGTACTCTCTCTCCTGTTAACAAAATTAGAACACCTCAAGGTTGTAGGTAACCTATGTCTGAGGTGAACTTCTAGAGAGGGCTGGTTCCCTTGTGAATCACCTAAAAAACGAAAACTTTGACAAGGAAAAGGGAAAAAAAATGTGGAAAATGGTAAATAAGGGTGATACACCAAAAGTTTAACTCGTGCATGTAACTTTGCACACAAAGAAATCAAAGATCCACACACCTGCACAACTCTAGACTATTTTGCATAATAAATTCAAGGGTTTAGGAAAAAGAACTACGGTAGAGGGAGTGAAATCCACACTAAGGCAACACAATATCCTATCAAACACAATGAATAATCTGAAAACAACAATATGAGAGGGCAAAAATGAGACTTTTTTATTCAGAGGTGCAAGTACAATAGCTGAAGATGCCAAAGCAAATCAGTTGTTCAAATATATTTCATTACAATAAAAATCAGCCTATATCATAAGAAAAGACTGTCGTTCTTTTCCAAAATAGGCTGCTTTTTTAAATTTTATTTTCCCCTAACCCCTTTGGCGCCACCTCTAGGAATAGACTGCTGCATGCTCTTGTTTTTTTATTTTCTATTTCTGTCCTTGGTGCCAACCTCTAAAAATAGAACAACATGTTTTTCTTATTTATTGTATTTCTATTTTTATCCTCCTTCATTCAAACTCCTAAGAATAGAACAACTCCTATGTTTAATTATTTCGATGCATCTTCTTATCCTTTTCCATTCATGCACCTTCCTCCCTTGGTGCCAAATTTAGGACCGCTTTTTATTTATTTAATCTACTTCCATCTTTGGCGCATGGAGCAACAATCTATTTTTTATCCTTTTCCATTCATGCACCTTCCTCCCTTGTGCTAGAAATAGAACTGCATTTTTATTTATTTATTTCATTTAATTCCATGCATCTCCCTTATCTTCCTTTGGTGCTAACTTTAGGAGTAGAAAAACAATTCTCCATGTTATATTATTTTATTCATCCCATGCACCTTATGTTCCTTTCTTTCCACCTTTATTCTCTTGGCGCCAACCTATAGGACAGGTAATGGAAATATTGATAACATTTTGCCGACATTAACGGGATTATTTGCCTGCTTAAACAAGGAGATCAGTAGCTCTTCTTCATCGATTGGGCTATAGAGTCCATTCATCTTCAACAACTGCTTCACACTGTGTGAAAAACTTGTATCCTTTGAATCAAAACAACTGAAATATCCTCTCCAACAAAAGGTAAACATGTGCATGCAAGCACTTATTGAAAAGACAACTAACTATGAAAACTAGAAAAACAATGTGCATGCAAGCATCTTATTATGTAAGAAACAAACCCTAGCCTACTCCTAATCTAAACAAAGAGAAAATGAAAGCTAAACAAAACCACATACTGGTAGGGAGAAATAACTTCCTTTTCTCAAAAAGTGTGGCCATGAGATCAGTTTTGCAACTAGATCACCTGGTAAAAGTGAAAACATCGTTTGCACCACCTTTGATTTGCTCAAATTATCAGTCTGGATAAAAGAATAAACAACCTCTATAGGATCTGCACTTAGTTTTTGGAGATGTTAAGGCTGATTTTTGGCAACTTGAAGCTCTTGCTTATGCGTTGAATTGAGCACAACAGATGGCAACTCCTTATGCTGGCTCTAAACTAGCCAAATACCTGATTAGACATGGTATTCCTCATAGGTGATAAAGTAATCTTTCTGTTTTGCCCCTGCTTCTTTGTGTGCGACTTCAACACGTGGAATACTTGAGGCACTTTCTCTGATCATATTGGATGCTTGTAGACTGATTTGAAACTGTTTTCTACTTCATTTTTTGCAAACAACCTCATATTTGACTCTTTCTCAAGATTGAAAGAAGGTTTAACAACAAGAGAATCTTTATTGAGGAAGATAGATGATGGGTTTGGAATACTTACAATTTTAGTTGGCTCTTCCTCTTCATTAGAATCTTTGAAGTTTGATAAAACCTCATCCTTTTTATTGTTCATGCTTGAGGAAAACTCCCTTTGAATTTGAATTTCTTGGCTGATTTCCTCCTCTATATGACTGTTTGCAAGCTGATCTGAGTTTGTGTTTTACTTCGTCTTTCTCATTCTTATCATTTAGCAAATAGTTTGATAATACTTCTTCATCTTTACTCTGAAACTGATCTTCATCCAACTCTGATTTTGTGTTCTTTAGTTGTGGACAACTCTTCTTGCATGGTTAGCACATTCTCATCTTCTATATCAGAATCATACCAATCAACAACTTTTATTGAATTATTTTCCTTCACTAGAAGATGATATAGGCTCAAGATTGTTGATCTGATCCTTAGAAACATTCATATGCTCCTTCAAAAACATTATCTTTACTTTGTATCTCAAGAGATTTGAGAAAACTTTGTCTAACCTTTGCTTGTTGGTCATATTCCTGCTGTTGCTCTATAGCTTCAATCACTTTCTTGCACTCCTCTATTGTAGGCTTAACTAATTTTGGAAATTTATTTGGTCCTCAAACTGTAAGCTCCATTTTGTTAGATTTTTCTTGAGAACTTCTTCACTTGGCTTTTCAATAGTTGTTGCTCTTCCAAACTGATTTACTGATTAGTTTCATTCCAGAATGGATTTGGGAATATAAGGGGAGGGGTGGGTTGCGTTTGCTAATTGATTTTGCAATGGTTGAGATGATTGGAGTGGTGTAAGATTCTCTTGTGGAGGAGAAACTTTAAGAAAGCTAGGAATTTGGGACTTGGGCTCTGATTGAAGTGGTTGGAAAGTAGAAGTTGGAGGGCTTGCATGATGATAGTGAAGAATTACCCCATTGACAGGGTTTCTCAACATTAGATTGGTGAGCTTCCATTTCTTTATTCCACTCTAATATTTGTGGTAGCAATTTAGATACAAAGTCTAACTTCTCCTTGAGGGCTATACTCAGTTTGGACATAGGACCGTCCCATGGGTAGGGTACCTTGATTCCAAGCTTGGCTGCCTTGATGGAACTTGTTGCCCCTCATTTGTACCATTTTTATCTCCAAGTGTTGTACCTACATTTGCAAATTATCATTAAGCATGGAATTTGTTTTTATAATCTGTATATTCCTGCTCTTGAAAAACACCATAATTATTAGGATAACCATATGGATTAGTGAGGTTAGGATCATGGACATATAGTACTGATCTGAAGGAGGATTTTGGGGAAAAGAAAATGGAGGGGAATAATAATGCTCTTGGGATTGGGAATTCCAAGGAGGAATTGAAGTCATGACTGTACAAACCTCATAAAAAGATGGAAAGATGGAGGAAATGGACTGTTGATTGAGAAAAAGGGATCTTTGGGCCAATGGAGTCGCCAAATGCAGAATATTTGTGTTTGAAAACACTGATATTTGCTAATAATAGCATCAACTTCTTTAACAAAGTTTTGTACTCTCCCATCGGGTGTGCCAGAAACTGTTGTCACTTAGAAGTTGCACCCTGATAGAGAATGGTGTGTGTACTCTCTCTCTCCTTTTGACAAAATTGGAACACCTTAAGGCTGTGGGTAACCTATGTTTGAGGTGAACCTCTAGAGAGGGCTGGTTTCCTTGTGAGTTGCCTAAATAACGAAAAATTTTGACAAGCAAAAGGGAAAAGGAATGCAGGAAAATGGGAAATAGGGCTGATATACCAAACGTTTGATACTTGCATGTAATTCTGCACACAGAGAATATGAAGATCCACACACCTGTACAACTCTGAACTATTTTGCAAAATTAATTCAAGGAATTAGGAAAGAACAATGGTAGAGGGAACGAATTCCCACACTAAGGCATACACAATATCCTATAACAAACACAATGAATAATCTGAAAACAACAATATGAGAGGGCAAAAATGAATCCTTTTTTTTATTCAGAGGTGCAAGTACAAATAGCTGAAGATGCACTAAGCAAATCAACTGTTCAACGTATATCTATGATTACAATAAAAATCAGCCTGTATCATGAGAAAAGACTGCTGTTTTTCCCAAAATAGACTATTGTTTTTTATTTTATTTTTCCCTTAACCCCCTTGGCGCCACCTCTAGGAATAGACTGTTGCATGCTCTTGTTTATTTTATTTATCTTCATCCAACCTTGGCACATGGGACAACAATTGATTTTTATTTATAAAAATTCCTTGTATTTCTTTCCTTGGCGCCAACTTCTAAAAACAGAACAGCAGCATACTTTTCTTATTTCTTCTATTTCTATTTTTATCCTCCTTCATTCAAACTGCTAAGAATGGAACAACTCCTATTTTTAATTATTTCCATGCATCTTTACCCCTTTGCGCTAGAAATAGGGATGCCTTTTATTTCTTTTATCTATTTCCATGCATCTTTACTTTTGGCGCCAACTTTAGGAAGCTCCTTTATTAATTTTATTTAATTCCACGTCCATGCACCTTCATGCACGTTTACCCCTTTAGCACCACATATAGGACAACAGTCGAAATAGATAACAAGGCCTATAAAATCTGTCTCTAAAGCTTGATCCTGTTCGAGTGGGGTTGACAGTTAACTCTAATATGGTCTCTTGTCCGATCAGCCTTCGCATTATCCTGCACAGACCACGAACAAAGTTTAGAGCATTGCAGAAGTAGTAGAAAATCATTCATATTAAATTTATTTTATTCTCCAGACCTCTCAATGTTACAATTTATCTCTGATACCAAGTGTAATCAATTAAGCTTATATCAACAAGGCTTTACTCAACCCCTTACATGCACTTATATGGAAGCTACCCCTCCTCATCACACAAAATTAAATGACAAAGTGGTTGACGTACCTTCAAGGTCAATTATAGGGTCCTTTTTGAGCCTCCAAGTTGCCAAAAAACTTGTAAAAATACATGTACCTCATACTCAAGTTACAACCCCTTACATGCACTTATATGGAAGCTACCCTTCACACAATATTAAATGACAAAGTGGTTGGCATACCTTCAAGCTCAATTATAGGGTCTTTTTTATAAAAATGCACGTATTTCAATTTTTCAAAAAAAGAAAAAGTCCAACAACTCCAACAAGCCATTTGCATGCTTAAAATGATAAAACAACAATTAAATCAACTTAAACAAGATTAAGTTAAACTAAGTAAAATAATGTAAGGGTCCCATGTGAATGGAGCATCTCCACAAAACATAGAACTGATTAAAATAATTTAACATGGTCACTCAACAAATCTTGAGGCCTGGGTTGATGTTTGGGTGACCCAATGTTGGCCAGTGAGCCTTTTATGAATTGGTTCCCTTTCATCCTTGTTTTTGGTATAATTAGGTGAAATCTTGTTAGCATGTCCTCCATCTGCACATTCAACACACGCATCATACCTACTTGAAACAATATGTTAAAATCAAATCTATCTACACATGAAAATAAGAGCTTATACATCCATGTACAACTTGTTCAATTCACAGTCAACGATATACATATACATAACTATTCTACATTTTCAAATCAATAGCAATAATTTTCAAATCACATTAATAATGCATCTATCTAAATCATTGTTTCAAACATATCTAACTACTAGCATAATTCCATATCAATATCTAAATAGTAAATCCTTCTATCAATGTCGGCACCCTGTGCCACCAAAATAGTAATTAGCGCCAATGTAATTGCTGAGTCCTATACATGAGTTTAGACACCCCATGCCAATATAACAAGTATAAATGAGTGAAATAAAATGAGATCTACAGTCTAACATAGTCTAAATACTGCTCAAGAAGAGTGGGCACTGCAATTTTTCATTTTTTTGTTTTATTTGATGGTTGCTATGCCGATAGAAACTTAGAAAGAGATCCCAACACACTTTGAGTTATTTCTACTTGAATATATATTCTCATTTGGGATTTATTGCTAAAATGGCCTCTTATCCTAATTCTTGCTATAATTTTGGTTTGAGCTTATTGAGGTCTTTGTAATTGTGCTTTGAAAAATATTGGCCACATAATAGACAAAAATTGATCTGATAGATTTCTGCTGTGGTTGCTAGTGGCTTTGAATCTTGATCTTGTACTAGTCTGTTTGCTATTTTCCTATTTTCTTTTTTTATTTCAATTTTAACTGTCTATTTTATTTGAATGGCTCTTGTTTTTTCAGATCTCTGAGGTGCAGTTTTTACTTATTCGTTTGTATGAAATTTCCCTCTACATTTCTTTTGTGAATGCTGTTTTGCACCTCATAGGCCAGAAGTTATATGAGTGATATGTCTTCCATGGGAATGGTAATGGTCTTGCACAATGAATTGTGGTGTTCTGGTTTGATACAGTAATAATATCAAGAATCAGAAAACAAAGGAATTTTGTCAGGAAAGAAGCAGGAGTGGTGGCCTCTTACTGCAAGTGTTTACCTGATACATTTATTTTTGTCAATTCGATTCTATTTTTAGTTTTAGTTTTGCACTTCTATTTTTTGGAAATTATCAGTAGGAAGCATTACATAGGTTGAATTGATAAAAGACACAGTTTTATTATGCGCTACATTTTTTCTTTGTTAGTACTTTGCCACGAAATCCTTGGAAGTGTTGAGGGTTTCAAATATTTTTGGGGTGTTTCTGAGCTCTTTTAATTCACAAGAAAAAGTTATTGTCATGAAGAAGCAGGTCAGTTGGGTATGGGAATGAGGGTTATGTCTCCCTGATTTTCCTTTCATACAAAGGGTGCCTCTAATGAGACTCTTAGAACAACATGCATTGGTGGTGTGGCAATCTTAAGTGGTATTGCTTCCAATAATCTGGCCAAAGCTTAAGCTATCAAAGGACTACGATACATGTTGAAATTTTCTATTGAAGTTATCATTGTTTGAGTATACTGGCCATTGTTGACTAGCAGTATGAGTATCCTCTATATATGGCTTTTGGTCATGGAAGGATATTGTTCTTTGGGGAGATAGGGGCTTTTCACCGTGCAGTTGCTAGCATGAAAGCAACATCTTAGTAAAACAAGAAAACACATATAGATGAAAAAGGCATGCAAACCTTTTCTTGAGAAATGCAATGTGTATTTTGGCTAATTGTATGCAACAGCAGGATATGTGTTGCACACCTAGTCAACACTTTAAAATAGCAGCAGCATAGGACCAAGGTTATCAAATAACACCTTCGTGAGCCAGCAAAAAGAAGGTGTGGCTAATATTCTAGAGGAAAAAGGAGGGCCTCGACTCAGTCCAAAGTGACATGTGGCTAGGGCAGAAAGCTCAGAAGAGGACACCATCCAAGGATCAGAAGTGGATGACCCAATTTTGTACAGGTCCCAGGCCAAGCCTGCTGTACTAAATTGGCAGCCTCATGCTCCTATGGAGAAAGAAGACAAAGCCCCTACCCTGAAGGGTTTTGAAGTACCATAGGAAGGACCCATTTAACCTCTTTCTGATATGAGTGGTCCTGAACTCTAATTGTATTTCTTCAGATGGACCATGTTTTGACCAAGAACACATAGATTACTTAGCTCTTTTGTTGTGTGGGGACGTTGGTATTCAGGGTTTGCTGTTGTTTCAAGTTGCATTGTTATGTTATGTAAGTCTAGTTATAGGAAGTGTGTTTGTAGGAGTGTTATTGTCTATAAACTAATCACTGGAATTACAAGGTGGAGAATGTGGCATTTTTTAGCATAGATTTTGCATTGTAAATATGAATCTGATTAATCCTGATATCTGACAATGCCCCTGTGTTTGAGAAATTGTAATTTTTCACACCTTTTTAATATAAGTTTGGCTTTATAAAAAATAAGAAAAACAAGAAAAATATAATAGTCAACTATAACGATGGGGGTTTCAATTTAAAAGTGGGAGGAATTATATTTTTGGATAGACTGTGTGTTAGTTGGAAGTTTACGGATTGGTTAAAAACTTAAAATATTTTAGGCATCTCTTTTTCCAAATGGCAGCATCCATGCGGTGTAAATTTTTCGATCAATTTTCTCCAAACTAATAAGTAGAGGATTTTGATACAGATGCCTCAAAAAACGAGGGTGGAGCTGAAAATTCCCTTGTACTATTTTACTGCAGATCACTCTGAAATTCTCCGCCATGCCTGCTGCGAAGTTTAGGAAATCAATATTGAGAAAAAAACATTTAAAATGTGAGAAAATACATCCACATTATGCATAATCTCTAAAATAACTCTAAATTAAGCATTTAAAATGTGAGAAAATACCACCACACCATACGTAATTTCAAAAATGGCTCTAAATCAACTTAATCTTGAAAATGATTCTAATTGACTAAGGAACAAAATGCCCTAATGCCCTAATTTAAATATTCCAAGTAAATCTGAAAATCTGATCTCTCCTTTTTTATATTGATACGAATATATAACTAGAACCCAAAATATGCATACCACATTGCAAACTGAAACAAGGATGGATTTAGAAATCAAGATTGAGAATAAAAGCATTATAATAAGAGAAAATAGATCCTCATAATACAGAATTCGAACCATATTGAAGCCAAGAACACTGAATTTGTTTTATTCCTCAAAGTAGAATGTCACACCCATATATATCTTAGTTGAAAATTAGATACCCCAGAATATTGCCATCTCTACAAAGTGAAATGTGCATGAGTAGGATTGACGAAAGGGTGGCAAAATTTGAAAGATGATTCCTCAAGGCTGTAAATGACATGATTGAATTCCTACAAATCTGACGCTCTTATAACAAAAGAATTCATTCAAGGATCAAATTCAACAAAGAAAGTTTGAGCACAATATACCTCAAGGCATGGGGCAAATATAGACTACCCAATTGGTTTGTTCATACAACACCTGTAAACTAGTCCCGTCCTTAAAGATTTAAAAAGAAAATAGAGCAGAGAAGACTTTGATAACAACATGAATGTAGTATTCCTGACCAATTTCCTCTTCTTTCAAAATTACTGTCCATGTCCTTTTATGTTTTCTAGTCTTCACAAAGAAGTTATGAATGGAAAAAGATCAAAACCACTATATTAAAACTGGGTGCTTTATTGAAATAATTCTAGAGATCTTGAGTTACTAATTGATCACTTAACATTATGCACTTGAACTTATAACTCTGACAGTTAGAGCCCCACCAAAATCATTAACATCTACACTATTACCTTGGTTTGCAAACTAGAGAAAAAATTCTTCTTTAATCACATCTAAGGCATTTTGGAAAAATAAAGCCTTAAATGTAGCCCAAATGAGTATAATTCCAGTGTTACACGGGGACGCGTCCCGGAGTTTTACATCACGTCCTGGACGCCCGAGATAGGGACGGGATGTTTCCCTGCCGTCCCCATTTTCCAAAAAATAAGGGGGATGTCCCCTAAAAAAACGGAACGCACTTGGGACGTTCTGGATGCAAACAAGGTTTAGGGACTTCGTTGGGGATGTTGTGACGTCCTTGGGACGTAGGGCACGTCTCGGGGACGTCACGACGTCCCCAACAACTTTCACGCCAAGCAAAAGCTAAAACAACTCGTAATATATCATTTTTTATGTTTTTTAAAATATTTTTTTGAACTTTTAATGCTTTCTAATTAAAAGTAACATGACCTAACCCTAAAAGCAACAAAAAAACTTATAAAAAGAGCATTTCACACTCATTCTAATCACACCAAGCAAGAGCATAAAAAGGAGAAGGAAAGAGCAAGGAGCAAGGTGCAAAGAGCAAGAGCAAGAGCAAGAGGTATGTACATACATTACTAATTTACGACCATTCTTTGTTTTTTTTTTAAATTTCCAAATGCAAAGTTGAAAGTGAAGGCATTGCATTTGCTTGTATTTTTTTTTCCTATTTGGATTAACAAGTGATGGAATGAGATGAACTTCTCGCCAAAACTTGCTTTTTGCTTTTTGCTTTTCTCCCGTGCTCAGATTAACCTTCCCAATTGCCAGCTTGGTTGGAACCTGCTTATTCAAATGTTGACTTCACATATCAACAGATGCGTAGGTTTTTTTTTGCTATTTTAAGAGTTTTTTTCGTGTTTACACTCCAATTTGCGCATGCTCACACACAACACTGAAGGCTGTCGTAAAGGTCCCAACAAAAAGAAAGCATTAATAGCAATGAAAGAAAACGCTGCAAATACACGGTTTTGGCTGCAAATTTGTGTTTTTTTAAAGAAATTTGAGTATTTTTTAAGTTGCTGAGTATTGGCTGAATATTGCCGAGTTTTTTTTTTGGGGGTTTGCCGAGTATTTACCGAGTGTGAGTATTCCAACTATGAGACAAAGCATAAAGGGAGGGCATTTTTATTGCTTTCTTTTTAAAATGTATTCATTGCTGTTTTTTTTTTAAAATGTATTCATCATTTAAAAAAAAAAATTGTATTCATATTGTATTGTATAGTTATATTGTTTTGTATTTTAATTATTGCAGCTTCAAAATGAGTTCCGATAGTGATTATCAAGCTGAAAATGAGGTTGAAATGGGTGTGCAAGGAGAAGGAACACAATCAGAAACACCTAATACTGCTACTAGTTCACAAGGGAGTGTGGACAAGTTCAGTTGCCCCTCCGAAATGTTGAAAAAGTATGCTAGGGAGCCTTTTGATAAGAAAAAACCTTTGAAACAATTTGGTCAAATTATGCAGGGTCCTAGATCCAACATTTCAGGGGGCACTAAAATATGGAAATGCAACATATGCTCATTATCTTGGTTAGGCAATATTACTAGGTTTAATGCACATTTATTGCACATTGCGGGGAAAGGTGTAGGCATGTGTGGACAACTATCACTTGAAGAGAGGTCAGAAATGGTGAGGCTGTATAATGGAGATATGGTGGAAAAGGTTCGAGAAGTTCGTGGCCGTCATGTTAGTGGCACTGGCACCCCTTCTAGTTCTGTGAGAATTAATATTGGCAGTGTTACAGGTGCATCTTATGAGGTGTCTGAATTAGATGCTTTTGGTAGTAGTAGGGGGAAGATGAAGGTTGTGGCCTCCAATCCAGTTGTTGAAATGTATGATACAAAGGCTAGAGAAGACGCTGATTATGCCAGTGGAAAATTCTTTTTTGCTACTGGCATTCCATTTCATGCTGGTCGCTCTCCTTATTTCAAGGAGGCTATGGCTAAGGTAGCCAAAGTAGGTGTGAGTTATGTGCCCCCAGGAGACGCGAAGTTGAGAACCACAATCTTGGATAGGAACTATTTCAAGGTTAATTTACTGATGGAGGAAATGAAGTGCACATGGGTCTCTCACGGTTGCATCATCATCATGGATGGGTGGACAGATCTCTCACGGTTGCAGCATCATCATGGATGGGTGGACAAATATCAGACACCACCCACTCATAAATATCATTGTTTCATGCAGAGAGGGTCCTTACTTTTTGAGAGCAGTTGATTGTTCAGGGAAGAAGAAGGATGTAGAGTTCCAATTCACAATTTTGTGAGATGCTATTGAGGTTGGCCCTGCCAACGTTGTGCAAGTTATTACAGATGCAACTTATGTGTGTAGGGCAACAGGTAAGCTTGTCGAGGCTCATTACCGACATATATATTGGACCCCATGTTGTGTTCATGCCATGACCAATGCACTAAAATATATTGGAAAAATTGATTGGGTAAAAAATGTAGTGGCTGATGCTAGAGATGTGTAGATGTTCATCTGCAACCACCATACGTCATTGGCACTCTTCCGTAGCTTTTCGAGGAAGGAATTCCTCAAGCCAATGGACAAACATTTTGCATCTTATTTTATTTTGCTGTATAGGATGGCTGAGTTGCAGGAATCATTATAGTGTATGGTCATGACATTAGAGTGGTCTAGGTGGGATGGGTTGAAGACAAAGTAGGGGAAGAAGGTGAAAGCAAGTGTGGTGAATGAAACATTTTGGATAGATGTGAGATATATCACATCCATAATATCTCCAGTTTTCAGTGTAATAAAATATGGGGATTCTGAGAGCCCTAACCTTGGTGAGACATACGAATGTATTGATAGTATGCTTGGCCAGATGAAGGCTGCTGTTCGAGCAAGGGACCCCACTTTGGAGTTCTACCATCACCATATTCAGCTTATCATTGAGTGGAGATGGGAGAAGTTGAGCACTCCTTTACACATGGCTGCATATACACTAAATTTGAAGTGGTATGTTGA
This sequence comes from Taxus chinensis, assembly GCA_019776745.2. NCBI lineage: Eukaryota > Viridiplantae > Streptophyta > Pinopsida > Cupressales > Taxaceae > Taxus > Taxus chinensis. The sequence continues at coordinate 877,172,488 of CM034149.1, read as the reverse complement.
GAGGCCTGATAGAGTTCTCCCAGTAGATGATGAGGAGGTGAGAAAGGGTTTCTTGAAAGCCCTAAAAAAATGTATAATGTAGAGGATGCTTCACGAGTCAGAACTGATTTGCTCAAGTTCGCTTATCTGGATGGCTACAAAAAATCATCAAAGATAGATAGGACCACATTGGCACATAAGAGTCCAGTTGGTGATCATTGTATGGACATGCAGGATTGCTACGTACAATTGCTATTCGTCTTCTTTCTCAGGTTTCTAGTTCCTCTGCTTCTGAGAGGAATTGGTCAACATATGGGTGGATCCACTCTCTTAAGAGGAACAAACTTACCTCTAAGAGAGCAGAGAAATTTGTTGTTGTACATAGTGCCTTGCGTCTCATGGATCGCAAGACACCTACGTATAAGGAGAGCCCAACATTGTAGTGGGATGTGGATCCTGAGGATGCAACTCAAATTGATGAAGATCAGGGGCAACGAGGACTGGTTGATATATCCTTTGCAGATGCAGATGACATTGATACAGATACTCCTAGTGAGGAGGAGCGGTTCGCAACTGTTCCTTCGGAGGGCTTTGATAGCGATTTTTGAGTTATACTTGTCACTTGTCATTTTGGTTATGTAATGTCATTTTGGTTATGCCACATGGCATAATATTTCATAGCATATGTAATGTGGGTGTAGTTGTACTCTTCTCATGTTGATTATTGAAGATTAAGGCTAAGACTTGTTTTTTAATTTTCAACTTTACTATTTACTATTTAGTCTTTCATTGTCATGTTGAAGTTTTGAACATTGAATATAATATATATAGCTGTAGCATTTTGGGCCTTGGCTTATGTGATGAATAATTGGATTAATCATTAATGGTTTCAATCTTCAAACTTTCAATTTTAAGTCTTAGGTTACTGAATTATTCATGTTATATTTGTAAAATTAATAAATTATATATATATTTTTATTAGCCTTCCCCTTGCCATCCCCCCGCCGTCCCGAAATTTTCCAAAAAATTTGCCGTCCTGGAAACTCCGTCCCTACATCCCGCCGTCCCGATGTCCCGCCGTCCCGATGTCCCGCCGTCCCGGAGTCTTAGGTAACTATGTATAATTCATATCTTGAAATTTAAATGTGGAATCCCAAGACATCTTAATTCGTTGTTACATTCAAAAAGTAGAAAATAGCAATAAGCAGTCTGCAGCAGACATCATGAAGAAATCAAACAAAATATAACAAGTTACATTCAATTTTTTAAATTTACACTATTAGTATTCCTTAAATATTCGTGTTTTTAAATTAACCAACCAATAATTCTGCATGGAACATTTCAATCTTCACACCTCGAGACTACTGAAAATGTTAGTCATTTAAGTCCCTAATATAGGTTCACAGTAACAACTTAGAACTCATAAAATACTTAATAACAAATTAAGATAGATTTCATCTTGTGAAAACAAAATTGCAAATCAAGTCCTGCCTATAGACCTTGCAAGTTATGTTAGCATGATCAACCTCATCAAGAGCAACCATATGGAAATTCCTTATAATCTGTTTCAATTTCCATAGTAGGTGCTAACTCAGTCAAAACTATACCACCTTCATCATCAACGTCAACCTTCGTTTGCTTTTTATTCCTGGTTACTGTAGGAATGATTGAGGAGGACCTAAGGCATTTGGAACACATAGAAGAACTTGACAGCTGGACCAATAAGATGGAAAAGTGACAAGAGTAGAAGGTGGATTTGTGTTGAGTTCATGGCTTTGATTAATTTAAGGTTTGTTAGTCTTTTAGGGCTCAACCTCACAGATCTGGACATTACTATTTGTAGACAAAGTTAAAACAACATCACAATGGATTAAGCTTCACAAATGGAGGAAAATCATGGCCAGCGGAACCATAGAAAGGCCTATTGATATCTCTACATACTTGAGGATGTTGGGAATCAAAATGGAAAGATGCTCACATATGCCTATCAAGTTTACGGTCAGTTTGGCTAAAAAGGTGAATGGTTAGCCAAGTTGTAATGGTAGTTGATTAAATTTTCCCTAGAGCCAAAAGGCAAAGCGACAACAAAAATGTTTCATCTCCAGTTGTCAAGACTCAATATACACAGTAAGCTACATTGGTGAAGATGGAAGGAGAAGAAGCACAGTTATTATGTCATTGCACTTGCATACATTAGAATAGTAGCAATATATGTTTTCTGGGAACTTTTTGGAAGCTCATAATTTTTTAGTAATTTACAATAAAAGTGACCAGTGTAGAGCACAGCTTATGAAGTTTCCATGGAGGAGCCAGCTCAATAATGTGTTAGAAGATGAGAGAGAATGAAGAGAAACTGGAAGGCACACGACACACGTTGGGGTGTGTATGTCAGTCATATTTATTATGCCGAAAGTGGCTACATCAGTTGGAGGTGGTTTATAACCAACCATTAGTTAACACATAACTAGTAGTTAATAACTTTAACACCGTCCCTTAATGACTGAACCGGAGACTACTCCAAGTTTGTCCCAACGTTTTACAAAGCAGTGCCAAAAAGTTTAGTCATTACTTATACAGGCTGCTCTGTAGATATTAATTTGAAAGGTGTAGTCCTTTGATATTTTAACAGCAACACAGATATATTTTTTCTTTTACTTTAACAACGCTGTACATATTACTTTTACTTCAACAACAAAACCAAAAATTTAGTATTGTAAACATAGGATATATCAGGCTGTCGACCTATTCTTTGTAAAGTGATTCATCAATCGATGATGAATCATCATTGGCTGATAACTTCAGCTCAACCTCCATATTTTTGAGATCTGAATCTTGGAGATGCTGATAAAAGAGAATGTACCAAATTTGTGGAGCTTGCTTATGTCCGTACAGGGACATAATCAATCTGCAACTTAAACCATCACGTTTAGGTACCCGAAAATCTTTAGGGAATACCACGTAGACCTCCTCATCTAAATCTCTGGAGAGAACCAACTGAAATGTGACCATATTTGCAATATTTATAGGAGTACAGATCAACTCCGACGCGGGAGAAATAACCATCTCCATGGCTGTAGAAGAAAAAATTATCTCCATGTCATCTATTCCCTCTTGATGTGAAAGGTCTTTTGCTACAAGATGTGCAAAGTGTCCATGCCTTGCTGACGTTTGAGCCAGTGCTTAAGATTGGTTGGCGTGTGCTGCCATCTCACCATGTGCCTCCAATGCATTTTGGATAGTGGAGTCACCCTCTACAATTCTGCATGTGAGTGAGGAAGTCCATCTCTCCATGAGGCATTTTAACATTCTGTGTTTTATCTTGAGTGAGGAAGTCCATTCTCTTGAGGCATTTCATCCTCCCGCACATTATTGTATAGTGGATATTCCCTCCACACTATGCATGTAATATTTGACCAAAGTAGGGTTAACAAGCCTATGAGGAATTTTATCCTCTAGCACATCTTGAATGGAAAGTCTCCCTCCACATGCTGTATTCAAGTCGACTGTAGCAACATCAACAAGTCTATATTGGCCACCTTGCCCAATGCGTAGGGCAATTACCTGTTCCTATTCACATCTGACACAATGCACTTCATGCCTAGAGAAATTTACAACAATATTGGGATTTCTTGTTAACTGACGAACAAACGAGATTTTTATGCATGCTAGAATATACCTAACATTCCTTACAAAGAGTTTTGAGCATTATTGAGGACTACACGAATATCTCCCTTATACCCCTCTACTACAAGTGACTCCCCATCAACCTAATACAATTGAATCAAAACAATTTGTATTTGTAGTAAATGTTACATACTAGTCCCTTTCAACACGAAAAATGTTTGGATGTGCACTAGAATCAATGATTCAAGCAACGGGTAGCACCATTGTTCGAGCATGATACTGTGAGAGCATACTGCTTCTTGAGAATTCCTGTTCATTCCCAAGTGCTGCCACATTTGCCTCATCCCCTGGCCTTTTTGTTGTGTTGGGAAAAATCATATTGCTGCCGCTTCTGGCAATTCTTTTTGATATGTCCAAACTTATGACAAGTAATGGCATCTCATCTGATATCTGGAAGATAATTCACCAAGAATTTGTTTCCACTTCCCCTTCGAATTGAGCTAACAATGCACTCTCTGCTTGTTCAAAAGTAGACTCACTTGTCTGAGTTTTTTTGTGCTCCTTCTGTAGCAAGTAGGAACTAACTGATCAAAAGTCAGGGTTTGACTTTCAGCCATCAAATGTAAAGCTTCCACAAAAGGACTCATATGAGGGCGTCAAACTGTTTAGAACAAGAGCAACCAAGTTCATCATCATCCACCTTTTTGTTGATGGCACTGAGCTGGTCTCAAAGATCTTTCATCTGAAGTAAAGGTGTTCTGATAGAGACCCACTCTCATGCATCTTTGCTGAAAACAACAAATTCTTCAAGTACAAAACCCGACTTTTCTCTGAAGTCAGATACTTGTTCTTCAAATTGGTCCAAAGCACACTTGCCTCTAGTGGCGTTCCAGATCTCGGGTATCAAATCATTTGACACTGACAATTTAAACAACAACAAAGCCACCTTATGACACTTGTCAGTAATCTAGCAAAGTTCGCACAACGTAGGCCTTCCTTCAGTGTCAAGAATGATTTTATCTACATTCCCGATACTCTTTCATTGTTAAAATTTTGTGACTCCAGACATTAGTAATTTTGGCCTAGCCAATTTCTGCGCTTCTGGCAGAACATAGCTTCTGAATGTTGGCCATTATTCACTCACCAAATTTATTGAAATCCCTTCTCTGCCCTACCCCTGTGGTCTTCAAATCAATGCAACACTGGAAAAGATGCAAAGTGTAGATTCCCTAATGCATAATCTATTTATCAGATCTATATTCATGAATTTATGATTTTGATCAAAATCACGATGCATAGAAAAAGAAATCTACATGATATACCTATATTCTGGAAAGTTTGCTCATAATGCCCTATGCAATTTCATCACTTATCCCATGTGATCAAAATCGTTTTCACAGGCTTCTCCTGTCTAATTGTACCCTAACTCTTAGCAAACAACGAACTGATCTTAACTTGTTGTCTGCTCTAGACATGTAAAATTGTTGGCATGTCTATCTATGTTCTTTGACATGGTTTTGACGTAAAAACTGTTCGTGACTATTGATAATGTCGTGGTTTTTACAATTCTGTAAAAAATTCGACGATATGTATCTTCTCCTCGTGATTGGATACCTTTCGCATGACTTTTACTGGTGCAATAAACACCTTGAAATTCTCTACACCGTTGTTCTGAATGCCTTTGATGTTTAAAAATATATCAAAAAATGTCTGGTCTCATCATGAATCTGGTCTCACCCTGTATTCAAGGTCAGCTCCTAACCATCGTAAACATGCATGCTAATTAACATGGTAGACAAAATTCGTTTTATTCTGCATTTTTGTGCATCTAGCAAGGTCTTAAAAAATTCACGTCCATCTTTTCTGGCCTTTCACACATCTTCTCTGCCACACGATCGTGATTTCAAAATCTGATCGCACAAATCGACCTGAGTATTGCGATTTTCCTTTGACGCATGGCCTTCTAGTGCGATTATCATTCTTTTGCAGCCTTTGGTCTGAAAAGTCCTCGCAAACAGCGTCTTCACATTTGAATGTTCATGAAATGTCTTCGTTCTCCTGATTTCTGGTTCTCTAGCAAATTTACCATGTTCTAGAATTCAACCTCTGCCACTACCTTCACATGCATGTGCCCTAATTGTCTCCTAACAGGCTTCCTCGAACATGTTTGAACCACTCTTCATCTCTTTGCAGTTTGTACCATCTGTTAGGGTTTCCTCGAACTCTGAGCTTGCTGTTCCATACCTTGCTCCTAGGGCTTCCTCAAACAGTGGCTCTGATACCAATGCTAGAAGATGAATAGAGAGAATGAAGAGAAACTCGAAGGCAGATGGCACATTTATTATGTGACACACATTGGGATGTGTGTGTCAGTCATATTTATTATGTTGAAAGTAGTTACAACAGATTGGAGGTGGTTAATAACTGACCATTAGTCAACACCTAACCAATAGTTAATTAATATAATGCAACCAACAAACAAGCTTATTACACAACACTCCTGGGGACTATTGAGTTATTGACAGCGGGATTTTTGCAACTTAACACTGATCAATTAAAGTGATCAGCAGTAGGATAAATTCTTGTAATGTGCATTAAGAGCGACCAATGCAGAACAAATCCTGTACAATTTACTTGAAGAAGCAAGCTTAATCATGAAACCAACAAATGAGCTACGTACACAACAGTTTCAAAGACTTCGCAATAATTTTCTTAGAAACTAAACTAAACCAGCAGCATTAGGATTTTCACAGCTTAGCACTCATCAAAAATTGATTTTCCAAGTTGCCAGTCTCGTTTTTGTTCCACTAAAAAGGGAGTAGGTGTTTGGATTTAATCATTTGCTGGTTCCTTTGTGTCAGGTTCCTCTTGTTTCTTCAAGTTAGTTGACTGGGTGACTGGGTGTTGTTCTGTGGAATCCTTTTTGTGATGGCCAACACCTAAAAATGGTTTAACTTTGTGCTGGTTATTTTTTTCGTGGACCAAGAGTCCATGTTGTCCTTCTAGAAACTGTGCAAAACAGAACTGAGGTTAAAGTTTTATGTTGTGGGGTGGCCAGAGTGTGCCACAACTCCTTTTTGAAAACTGCATTTCGGTTACTGGTTTTCAAGCCAGTCATAGATTTTTTTCACCTTTAACTACTTTCGATTTAGCCTTCTCATTCCAAGTGACATAGTCTGACCTTGGATCAAATAAATTCTCCTTTTCAGTAACCTTTCTAGGAAAATTGATTCTTGTTGGACCAGGTCAGTGTTGAGATCCTCCCAAAGATCTTCCTTGTAACCTTATTTATGCCAATAAGCCTTCCTACAATGGCAGTCAGGCAGTGTAATGGTGTGAGTTGTTCAATTTTATTATCAACGTTAAATTTGAAGTCCATTTGACTGTCAAATGGTGAGTATCCTTAAATTTGATGTCTATTTGATCACCACTTAAATAATTTTTCTCTTTTTCTTGGAGAAGTCAATAAAAAAACAATGTCTTGGCCATATGGTAGTGTTTGGCTCCCCTTTTTTCCCGAATATATTTTTTCGAGTCCAACACAATGGTGCAACTAAATTGACGTCATTTGCCACAAATTAGTGGGAAATTGGCAGAAAATGTAATGAAGTTATTAATCAATGTGGTATGTGAAATATTTAAGATAAGAACCTTGAAATTGATATTTGTCAGTGTATTTTACAAGGAAAATTCAACCTTAAATTTGACTTCCATTTGACCATCATTTAGAAGTTTCCAATAAATTGTTATGTCTTGGTCATATGGTGAAGTTTGGAGCTCATTGTTTATTGCCCGAAATGATTTTGCTTGATGGATGCCATTTTAGAAAGCAGTGGAGGTTTAAAAATGTGGTATGCGAGAAATCCAAGATACAAACCTTGAGATTATATCTCGTGGCATATTTCAGATAGAAGTATTTAAGATATCTGTGCTAGTACTTAATTCTCAGGGATAGGGGAATAGGGGGAACAAATTTTTTGTGATGGCAAAAAATATCACAAATTCTGGGGACGATAGGGGGTGGGTATTAAATTAATATATAAAAATGAATATGTAATTTTAAAATTTATTTATGAAATTCATGGGTTTAAACTTTATTCGATGTTTTTTAGGTATTTTTGGGATTAGGGCTTGATGTTTTTGGTAAAAGTAACAATATTTTAAAAGTCGAAGCATAATATTTTTAAAGAAAATTTAGGAGACACTTCCCTGCCTAACACTGCTTGTAACATAGTTTCAAACTTTCTAGTACAAAAGGATCCCTTCCTAAAAATCTTTTTTCTTTAGTCAATTCCTGGTCCTCAAAAGGATGTATGAGGCCTTGAGGGTTTTTCAGCAAAGATTGGTTTATGACTTGTCATTGAGTAGTTAAAGGCATTGATCTCAACAACCTTAATTAACCGAGCCATGTTTTTGGGGAAAGTTTTTTAATTCTTTAATTTATCTTCAAAGATGGGAGTTCTGGAGGGACAAGGACCGTAGTCCCGGAATCCCTCTCTGAACAACCTCCACATTATTTACTTTCAAGAATTGATCTATTCTGTTCACTATTGATCATGCAACCATTAGATTGGAATACCACGATCCTTTAGTGACCTGCTCTTATTGATTAGGAAGGACCAGTTATCACATAAGGTAGGTTCGACTCTTATAGGGATTCACAAACACTAATTGGAAAGGAAAAAAGAATTAATGTTCATGAAGAATCAAAATAGATCAATCAAAAAGTACAACCAGTCATAAAAGAGAAGTGCTAGGGTAAAAAGTTCCGAGGGTTATGAGAAGTAACTAAACACAAAGTACAAGGTGAACAAAGCAGTGGGGGGTAAACCTAAAGTGATTAAACCCAGAGTTGTAAGATAGTACATGTATAATGACCCCTACAAGGGAAGGACCCCCCATAGTAAAATGTAGTTGATGATGGCCAAGGAGGAAACTAACAGTGTCACATTTCTGTAGTAAGGCTTGCATCAGAAGAACCGACATCACTGTCGTCTATTACTAGAAAGGGCCGAAGCAGGATCTGAGAATGCTCATAGGGGAATTTCCATGGCTAAGGGAGCCAGGCTGGACAATTGTAGGAGGAAGTTGAGTAAACAACCAATGCTTTTTTTAACAACAAAGAACAATGAGTGACTGGTAGCACTGAAAAAACTAGTAACAAGCATCTCTCTTTGTGAATCAGGCCGCAGACTAGGATATTTTTAAATTTTATTTGAAGAGGATGGAACTGATCATGAGTATCTTCATTCATTGGTCTTGCTCAAGACTGTTTCGGTACGGGTACAGGTTCGGTACGCTGAAACGGCAATTTTTAAAAAACCTCGGGTATGGTACGCTTTTGTGTACGTTTTATATATATATGTATATAAAATTATAAATTTAAAGAAGCATTTGCATACTTACTGAAATTTAATACTCATACAACTTAAAATCATTCATAGAACATGAAAACAAATTTCCAATACTTTGAGAATTGAGACTTGAGTTTGTATTGATTCATAATGGTCAAAACATAATAGTTAATAACATAGACTGTATTATAGATTTGATAATTCATTATTAATGCCTTAAGCTTGAGTTAGACGTCTCATTGGACATTAAAAAAACATTTAAAGTTTGTCGTTTGTAATTTGTAGCTAGCTTGGAAACCATAAGAAATTGTCCTCAATTCTTCTAAAATTGTGTTGTTATGTGTTCTCTATGCATTTTATACATTTATTCTCATCCTCCATAATTAGTCCAGTAGAGGGAGCTGTGAAAGAATTTCTGAGCATTTTATACATTCTGAACTGAGATTGAGGAAGCTGATAGAAAGCTTCAAGGTTTGTCCATTCCATCCACTTCCCAAATCTGTACAAGTCATGAAATATTTTAATTCCTTTCTCAAACCAAAGGAGGGCAGAACAATCTCTTGTCAAGGCAAGGATCTTGTCATTATATTTCTGATGCGACGAAATTGATTTGTACTTGTAGGCTTGGCACCTAATGTCAAATGAAGAGAAGATAGGCTGTGCAACCACCAAGTGCTTCGGTTGTTCCCATGCATTCCAAATTGACTGAAGAATAAAGGACCCACGAGGAGCAACAAAAAAGCCCCCAAATAGTATGTCAACCAAATGAAGTCCTTTTCATCTCTCTCGACCCTTTGGAGACAATTGGCAATATTGAATCTCACACGAACTTTCCAAAGTTCAATTCCAATCAAAGCCCTCATGTTTTATTTATTTTTTTGCACTTAAAAAAAGAAAAAACTGTCTCTGATGCATGTCACTTATTAAAGATGCCACCCTAAGACATTGATGCAAGCCTTTTTCCATCTGTTTCAATTGGGAGGGAAGCGAGTTCCAATCATTATGCTGATGATAAAATCTGCTTGATCATATGCATTTGCAACACCTATTTACAAAATCACAATTTTTGATTCATGGAGAGACAATAAGTCCAAAATTCTTGCACACTGATTAAACTATCAAAAGTTACTCTCATGGGGAATTTCTCCTGTTATATAATGAATTCATTAAAAAAATAAAAAGGCATTTTACAAAGAGACATTGGATTTGTCCTCTGGAGAAACAATTTAAAGCTATTTGACAAAAAGCAAGCTTGTGACTAGTTTCAGATTATTAACGTTCTTTTTATTTTTTAAATCGTTCTGTAAATTTGATCAATTTGTAAATCAGTTTAGTCATTAGTTTTTCATATCAATCTTCTTAGCTTCACAAAAATACCGATCCTTGAATTTCTTGAACTTCAGAGTTAGACAATGTAGCAGTCAAATTAAGCCTAGTATTTTGCATCTTTCTTCCTGAATCATAGCAATTTTTAGTGCCTCAAATTTCTTGATTCACAGATCACCCATATTATGAATGAACAAGTGTTGATCAATTCGGGCCTTCAGTGTTTTGAATCTCTTTCCGAACTTCAGCTTCTTTGTTTCCTGAGTTACCGATTCCTGAGCTTTTTGTAATTAGAATTTGATGATATGCCAGTTAATTCTACCTTACTGTGACACATCTAGTAATTATTTTAATCCACGTTAATACTCTCTCTCTCTCTCTCTCGTATTCTCAAACTTTGTTAGAGTAATTCAGCTCCTTTTTCACATCGATGAATTTGATGATATGCCAGTTAATCCTACCTTACTGTTTGACATCTGATGATTATTTTGATCCACATTAATATATTCTCAAACTTTGTCAGAGTAATTCGGCTTCTTTTTCACATCGAGGAATTTGATGATATGTCAGTTAATTCTACCGTACTGTGTCTGGTAATTGTTTTGATCCACATTAATAGACTCTCTCTCTAGAGTATTCTTATACTTTGTCAGAGTAGTTTGGCTCTTTTTCCACATCGAGGAGTTTGATGAAAATTGTTAACAATCTTTTCTCCAATAGCTTTCGTCAACAAGTAACCTGCAATTTTATTAATACATTAATATTCTCTCTCTCTCTAGAGTATTCTCAAACTTTGTCAGAGTAATTCAGCTCCTTTTTCATATTGAGGAATTTGATGATATCCCAGTTAATTCTACCTTACTGTGTGAGGTCTGGTAATTATTTTGATCCACATTAATAGACTCTCTCTCTCTCTCTCTAGAGTATTCTTAAACTTTGTCATGGTAATTTGGCTCTTTTTTCACGAGGAGTTTGATAAAAATTGTTAACAATCTTTTCTCGAATAGCTCTTGTCAACAAATTACCTGCAATTTTATTAACACATTAATATTCTCTCTCTCTCTCTAGGGTAATCTCAAACTTTGTCAGAGTAATTCGGCTCCTTTCTCACATCGAGGAATTTGATGATATGCCTGTTAATTCTACCTTACTGTGTGACGTCTGGTGATTATTTTGGTTCACATTAATACTCTCTCTCTCTCTCTATAGAGTATTCTCAAACTTTGTCAGAATAATTCGGCTCGTTTTCCACATTGAGGAATTTGATGATATGCCGGTTAATTCTATCTTACTGTGTGACATCTGGTGATTATTTTGATCCACATTAATATTCTCTCTATAGAGTATTCTCAAACTTTGTCGGAGTAATTTGGCTCCTTTTTCACATTGAGGAATTTGATGATATCCTAGTTAATTCTACCTTACTGTGTGACATCTGGTAGTTACTTTGATCCACATTAATAGACTCTCTCTCTTTCTCTCTAGAGTATTATTAAACTTTGGCAGAGTAGTTTGGCTCTTTTTTCACATCAAGGAGTTTGATGAAAATTGTTGGCAATCTTTTCTCCGATGGATTTCGTCAACAAATAACCTGCAATTTTATTAACACATTAATATTCTCTCTCTCTCGTTATAGTATTCTCAAACATTGTCAGAGTAATTCCGCTTCTTTTTCACTTCAAGGAATTTGATGATATGCCAGTTAATTCTACCTTACTGTATGATGTCTGGTGATTATTTTGATCCACATTAATATTCTCTCTCTCTATAGAGTATTCTCAAACTTTGTCAGAGTAATTTGGCTCCTTTTTCAGATTGAGGAATTTGATGATATGCCAGTTAATTCTACCTTACTGTGTGACGTCTGGTAATTACTTTGATCCACATTAATAGACTCTCTCTCTCTAGAGTATTCTTAAACTCACATCAAGGAGTCTGATGAAAATTGTTAACAAATTTTTCTCCAATAGCTTTCGTCAACAAATAACCTGCAATTTTATCAACACAATGGATTAACAAAACCGTCAAACCATCTGGTAGGATCAATCAATACCATTTTTTTGCTCTGATTTTCTTGAACTCCCAATTTTGAAATCTAACTGGAAGTGTGTACATTCACTACTACTCAAATACATCATCATCTACAAACATAACCGAACAATGATGGCAATCTCATTATCCTCAGAAGCGTGCAACTTACTAGCCATGGATAGATACCATCTTATAACAATCCAAATCTTATCACCTGGGTTATATGGGTCTCTTTTTCTTTGTATTATAACTGTGATGTCAAATTCCATTTGCTGATACAATTTTCTCACTCTAATATTTGAAAATATTCTGTTTAGGGTAATATACTAAAACATATCAATGGCCCTTTGAATGAATATAGTTACATAAAAAGTAATATACAATATAGGCTTTTGAGCCCAACACTTACTTGTTGCAACCTAAGTCGCAAGGTTCGAGTTTGAGTCCATGTTCAATGAAGATAAAGTTTGGTTCAAGTTTGCCAATGGATAAAGTTTGAACAAATATTTTTTCTATCATTAATTTTTCTGAAAAAATGAATAAATATGTCATAGGAATAGAGTGGAGAGACTTGCATGTCTTCTGCTTTCAGTCGGTATATGTATACATACACACATCTATAAAATAATGCAAAAGCATGTCAAAAACTTGCCATGCAAAAATAATGGATAAAGTTCGAGATCATGTTCGACAAGAATAAAGCTTGGCGAAATTTGAACTTTTTAAAAAAAATTCGGTGTACCTTGTGTGATATAGGTTGCAATGTAAGTCACAAGGTTTGAATATGAGTTCATGTTTGATGAGGATAAAATTCAGTTCAAGTTCGCCAATTGATTAAATTAAAAAAAACCATAATTTGTTGGAACTATGAGGGCGGATTAGATTGCAAGGGTTGCAACTATGAGGGCGGATTAGATTCCGAGGAGGAATGCTCACCCACCAACCATTGGCAATATTTTCAAGAATGCCTCCATTGGCTTGGACCAAATGACATGACAAAGCAGCACGAAGATGTAACCCTCTTTCATGCAAGACCTGATCTTAACTGCAGAGTCTCTTGACAATCATTACCCATAATACCATTTTGTGTGTTTTGAAATTCTATTAGGTTGATTCCAACCAAACAAGAATAGTAATGCAATTCCAGATTACAACGGGTTCAAGATTCCAGGTTACACTTGGTTGAAGATTCCAGGTTACAATTAGTTCAAGAATTGTTGCAGTTGTGGTTAAAGAATAGTAACTCTCTTTCAACTTACAGTTGGTTCAAGATTCCAGGTTACTCTCTTTCATGCAACACTTGATCTTAACTTCAGAGTCTCTTGACAAACATTACCCATAATACCATTTTATGCCTTTTGAAATTCTATTAGGTTGATCCCAACCGAACAAGAATAGTAATGCACTTCCAAATTGCAATTGGTTCAAGATTCCAGGTTACAATAAGTTCAAGAATTGGTGCAGTTGTTGTTAAAGCACCCAATGAAGGACTGTCTTTATACCACTTAGCTTAAAGATTCACCCAAACAACAATGAACTTGCACTAGAAAAAGTCTATGTGCAACATGAATCAACAAGCTTCAATTTATTAAGTCAATGGAGGAATTTAGTCTCAGGCAGAAAGAATTACAATCTCATTACAGTCTTGAAATATCAGACTCCACGTGAACCAAACTTGTCTCCTTCCCTAAGCTTAAGCTCTAGCTCAATTTCCTGCTTCCGTTCCAGATATTTGACCCTTCTATTTAAAGAAACCATCAGTTGATTGTAAAGATTCCTTCTCCTTTCCATATTGCCGTGTGATTGGGTGCTCTTGTTTCCAGGTAATTGTGTTTGTGTAGACAGGTGGCAGTAAGGTAGATGTATGCAGATTGGGCGATACATTGTATGAAGATGGTTGTGTCACAGGTGTGGTAGACGACGATATGTATGCGTATCAGCAATATATTATATGAAGATGGTTGTGTCACAGGCATGCGTAGAACACAAGAAGTTGGCACACAGGGCTTCTATAGGTGGTGCACAGGATGCGCAAGCCAACACTTGCTGTGCAGAGCTGCACACAATCTTCCAATACAGTTTGCACATGCTATTGCACAGGACTTTCCTCTTACGCAGCACAAAGCTCTTGAACCTTTGCCCAAAGCCTTCAACATTCCACGTGCAAGGCTTCCCGATGTTAGTGCACAACACGTCCTTGATTCAACAACTGCAACCCAAACTTGTGCAGAAGGGTCTGCAATACTTTTTATTTCTTTACTAAGTGTGTTTAGTGTCGCAAGATTGCTTGTGAACCTGGATGCTTCTGCATCAAAATCCCGCAAGCAGAACTCTTGCTGCAGCTGCATCGTACCATGGTAGTCCCATCTAGACCAAGATGGAAATTTAACCCATACTAATTTCGCAGCCAAAGCCTTCTTGCCTGCATCTTAAACCTCATCCTTCTAGATATGCTTCCATAGCTACTTGCATAACTAGAATAGACTGACACGGATACTTGTTTGTATTAGTGCTCACATTATAATCAAGTGAGCGGGTTTGTAGAAAACAATGTTAGTGCAAGAACAATATTAGTTGTACGTGAGTTTATCTCACCATTAGAATAGAGATTTAGAGTGATTCTAGGAGATATGGATGAGACATCCAAGGGATTCAAGATGAAGTTTGACTCCAGGAACGAAAGAGTACAAACATCTATAAAATGTAACCACTATCTATGAATAAATCCTGGAGTTTTTTTGACTAGGTACCCTATATCGATGTTTAAATATATGTAACATCTCTATATTATTGCTAAAATGCGGGTTATGAGTATTACAGCCTGTTTGATATAAAGCGCCTTAAATGGCATTTGATAAAGCTACCCAATCCAATGCTATGGCACTTCTCAAAGAGAATAAATAAGACAACAGAAAATTTGCTGGTGCATTTGGCATTTCCTTTTGGAAATTTTGTTCTCTATCTGACCGTAGTAGTCTGTCTGGTTTTTCAATTGAAATTTATGGACACGAATAGTTCCTCCATTTTCTATCAAATTAGCAAAATGACACCTTCTGGATTAGCAGGGAATGATTTATATCTTGCATCCACAGTCCAATTGTCTTGTGCTTTTCATTAGGTTAGGTTATTTCTAACTTCTTAATCATGTAGTAATGATAAGCTCAGCTCATGGTTTCATTTTATTTTGCACTGGCTACAAAATGACTATGCTAATTTGAGTCTCATTATTGGTATACAACCAGATTTTTTAATGACTTTGTTAATGCTTGCATGTTATTGAACAGACAACAGTGACTACATGCCAGTTTTAAAAATTGTTTTATTTGCTAGGTTCCGCACTCTGGACCTTGGGCAGCTGCATGATAATGGCTCAGAGCGGACTTTGTGGCATCTCTGTAAATAGTATACTTACCAGACCAAGTATCTGTCCACTTAAAACACGGAAGACCAGGCTGGTACATCATCATTCTGTTGGCCATGGAACTGCAGCAGACTCATTTTCTCCATTCAGGAAAGGGTACAAGCCAAATGGAAACTCCATCTCACCAGTTACGACTTATTCTTTTAAAGGTAATAAATGATTTTTTCTAAGGTCTTAATTCATGGAATTAGAAGCATATGCCTGTTATTCTTTTTATTTACATATTTGAATATTAAATAATCTTAGTCAGTTATGAACATTTTTCATTGTATAGAATTTGTTCAATTCGTTGTTGGGGAATGTGATTGAGGCAAGATATTTAGAAAATATTGTTGAAATGTAGAATGTTGTTATGCTCAGCTGCAATAAACTAGTTTGAGGAATTTTCATAAAAACAGTGTTTCGGCTATTTGGGTAACGTTTTAGGCATAATCATGTTTAGCTCCGGAGGCTTTACTCCTTGTTGATTTTCTTTCTACAGGTTGGGATCATTCACATACTCTTGCTTCTGCACCCTTCCTTGCAAGAGAATATGGAAATTTGAGAAATCCTTTGCCAACCATTATAAAACGTAGCAGGAAATTTGTGATCCCAAAAGCAGAAGCAGATAAAAAACATCTATATGAAGGGTACCCTCCAATGCAAACGAAACCAAAATGGTGGTTGAGAATTATAGCAGTCTTGCCTTATCTGATTTCTGTCCATGTGTCTTGGATGTTTGCAGAAACATCATATAGTATTCATCCATTCCTGGAGGAATTTGAACACTTTACATATCCCTTTATCTTAAATACTCTTGCCAGACTACCTGAGTGGTTCTTCACAACGTATTTTTTTGTAGGATACCTAGGGATTGTTAGGAATAATAAATTTCCTCATTTCCTCAGATTTCATGTGGTAAATGGGATGTTGTTAGAGATCCTTTTCTCACTTTTTGGACAGATGAACGATTGGTTTCCCAAATCATTTTATTGGGGGAAGTTAGGACAGCTCTATTGGTTTTTTCTTACCTATGCATTTATCTCGACAGTCCTGCTCTGCATTACGTGTGCCCTGAGAGGTATGTATGCTGATGTGCCATTTCTATCCGATGCTGCTTACATGCAAATTCCTTATTGATTTGACTCCAGGGGTTAATGAGATTTGAGTGTTTTTGATCAGAAGTGTAATATAACACTGCCACATTTTCATGTAAAAATTTGACGGATGCCCCCTATTCCAGAGGAATAATTTGAGCCCCATGTTTGTTCTCTGATTATAATTTTGTTTAGATTGATTTGTGTGAGAGCATTGGTTAAAATGTTGGCTATTTCGATTTCCAAATGCATTGGCTGGCCCAAAATATGTTTATTGCTAAAGTTGCTTGAAGTAGAGTTTCAAAGCCTGTCTCTAGCACTCACAAAAAAACTAATGTTGTTTTTCCAGGAGATGCATCTAGAGAGGACTAATTCTATTGATTCTTGACTTTTGAAGCTGTGTGAATTATTTTTAATCTTTATATCTAACACTACTTATTCCCAAAAGCACTGGGTAATTTCAATCATCTATTACAATTTGCAGAAATATTCGAGGAAACATGTTTTAGTGCAGTTTGTGTCGGATAAATGGCAAGATTAGTTGTGGTTGTTGCTTCTAGGTTAACCTATTTTTTATGGCTAAGACTAAACTACAGGCAAATAATGCAATAATTTTTTTGTTAGGATGTGAAAAGGCTTACCAATATCTATTATTTCTTTGTTTTTGAGTCGGGCATAATGAGTTCAGTCGCTGGATAGAGATAAATTGTCACTCCTGTCCATGCAGGTAAGGGTTTTCATAAATGGCCATATCATACATCATTTGTAGAAAAACAACCTATTTTATAGGTAGCTTTTGTTTACTTTGCACTGTTTAAAATTAAACCATGGACAGATAGTTTATGAGATGTCATATTAGAGGTTCTTGGAATTGTCTTATTTTAACGCAGGCCATTGCGAGTTCCATTCTGACATGGTTGATTTATACGGTCATCCTTGCGATCCTTGAGAGGATGAACATCTCACATAATGAGACGGTAAATAAACAAGTAAAAGAAAGCTGTTTGTAACAAAAACACTATGGACTTCAAAGTTCTTCATAAATATTTTATGATGCGAACAAAAAGCAGGTTGCTTGCATAGCCAGTAACATTAATTGTTAAACAAAAGATATAATAAAATATATGAAATTCAGATGTACATGCACGCGCTCGTGCACACACACACGAGGATATTTAGGGTTGTAAACTACCAAATTTGGATGAGCTTAAAATATGTATTAGCTGTAAAAGGACTCGTAGGTTGCTATTGCATTTGTTGGTGGAATTTATTTTCTATAATCAGGTGTTGGGGATTGTTGAATGTATGGCATACCTCAACCTTTGCCGGGAGAAAGGTTAAGGGATATAAAGTAATCAGCTATCTATTTTCCTTTGAGATTCAATCAATGAGATTCAATCAATAACAAAGGTAGTTGATAGAGAGGAGGCAAGACATTGAGGTGTGAGCTAAGGTCGTTAGCTAAGAACTTGGTGTAGCCATCATGACAATCCTAGAGTATTAACTATCACATTAGGAGATGATAAAAAACAATTACACGTGATATGTTTTGTAAATAAGACATTAGTTATAGACTCCACAATCCTTTATAAATATTTTATGATGTAAAAACATAGCAATAAAAGTACCTTTTATAGCAAGCAACACTATTTATTTATAAAAAAGATGTAATAAATATATGAATTGTATACATAAACAATGATATTGAGGGTTGTACAATACCATTGAATTGTGGATGTGTTGGATTTTTAGTTGTGTTGATGTGCAACTTGTTTCTACAATGAGATAAGACTAACAACATTAAAATTTAATACTTAGTGTATACAAAAAACAAAGAGTAGATGGACAGCTAATTGTACAAAAGAGATTCAACTAACACCTTTGTACAAGATGGAACTAAGGATTAAAAAATGATAATAAATGTAGTTAGCAAATGAAAGGAATGATTTGATTAAAACACTCTCGCTCTTTACATTCAAGGTTGAGAAGAAGTTCACAATGTTGGTAGTTTGGTGCTCAAAATGTTGGTGTTGGAAAGTTGTAAGCCTAGTTTCATTACTCAAATATCTAGAATGCAAAGTTCTTGGCTTCCTTGATATTGTAAGCGGTATTGTATGTCCCTCTACTCTCTTAATTTTTTGAGGAAGATTGTAAGACCCATTTGTCTTGGAGACATTTGGCGTGTTGAAAGATGTGATGAAAAGATTACAAGATTCAAAGAGAGCTATTTTTGATTTTCCTTTGTGTAAATTTATCTTTCAAGTGGAGGGTAAAACATTTTTGTTCCTATGATTTAGAGTTGGAACTAATATGCCATAATATAGGTAAAAACAAAAAACGGTATGCATAGACACAACGTTGATAAGAAAATGGAGTGTTTGCATGCTTTGTATAATATCTTAAATTGTTATGTTATCCCTAATTTCAACCTTCTTTTATATGGATATGTTCCTTACTTTTCTTTGTGATTGCAATAGACTCAATAGACATTTTACTTTGTACTATAAACCTATTAGAAACATAATTATTCTAGTTCATTTATTCTATAGTGACTTCCTATACAAGGCATTGCAACCCTTTTAAGTTATTTTATGTATGCATTTTTAATAATTTATTATTGGGATAAAATATTACAATTAGTGTCTATAGGTAATGGATTTTGATCATATCTTATTATTATTATAAGTCCACAAAAATAATTCACCTAAGAATTTACTTACATAATTCGGAAGGATGGAGTTAAAAGTGAAGAGGAAATGCACCAATGGTGATAACTAGGGCGAAGGGACCCATAAGTGTGAGTACAAAACTATCCTCTAGTACTAGTCGCTATTACTTATGTATGTTCCTAGTATTTCGATGTACATTTTGGTGTTGTTGCATGAAGGTACTTCAATGGCAAGAAAAAGCTAATGGAAATGGAGGAACCATAAATAAAATTGTGAATTGAAATACTTGTAAAGTTTAGAAGAAATTATTGATAGCTTACCAGTAGAACCCGAGGTGACAAAATAATGATTGCCACTTGCTATGTTGGATTGCAAAATCTAGTGTTATGTAGATTGACCTTTAGAAATTCAATGAAGCGTCATTCAAATAGGCATTGGTGCTAACTACTACTATAGGTCTGAAATAATGTCAAATTCAATGGGATCCAAAATTCAAATCAAGTTTTCATCCAAATCCTCATCACCATCATTTAGAAATAGGAAGTGGATTTTGTCACTTTTAAGCGCATTGAAGAAAACATTCAAAGGAGTATCAAGGTATATATCAACCCTCTCCTTTTCAAGAGATGGATTTGTCATTGTTGGATAGAAATATTCATGTTCACATTGACAATAATATTGGTAGAATTATCAATCAAGATATGCTAAAAGAACAATAAGAACAATGAGATGTTATCACAAATGAGAACAATGATGAAGGAACAACTATTGTTAGTGTATCTAACAACACATACATTATTGTATGGTTTAAGATGCACTCTTATTATTTAATTGTAAATATGGATAAACACATTGGTGTACAAACTTATTCATATTCTATTAATAGATAAGAGTATTAACTAAGTAATTGATTTAGTTGATTGGTTATTATTAGGAAAACCACTTCAAAGTCTCATGTTTAAGAAAACTTGCTTTAAAAGAAATTTACTCTCCAAATCTAATTTCAACTTTCTTCTTATCTATATTAGAGAGTAGAGGGTTAGTGATAAGATAATCGTGGAGAAGATCTTCATTGGAGAAGTTCACTTTAATATTTTTGTATTTGGCTTTATAACCTATACCTTTGGTTACAATTCTACCTTAACATACTCGTGTTTGCATTGCTTTATTGTATTACATATACGCATTGTCCAAGAATTCTTACTAGGTATCAGAGCTTCACCTCGTGTAAATTTCAGGCATAGAGATTAGTACGCATTTTTGTTCCAGTATAAGACAATTTTGGGCCACTTCGAGAATCATAAAAAAAAATCTCTGTTTGAGCTATTTTTTTATCAGAAGGTAGCTATCAATTTGCACATCAAACTGTCCTATGTCAAGTGTTGAATTATCCTCTAAACAACTTTGGCCCGCCTTGGGAATCATGCAAAAATTAGACTACTTTGTTTGACAATAAATTTTAATAGAAGGTAGATCTTGGTTTATGCAACGATATTTCCTTGTGTTAGGTTATAAATTGGTGTTTGTATGGTATTTTTGGTAGCATTAAAATATGTGCTAGAAATTGGACCATGATGATTTTTTGCAAGAAGGTATATAACGAGTTTATAAGATTTTTCTATTCTTTTGGGATTTTGATTCACTATTGTTTTCAAGATATTATAGGTTCTCTAGACGTATTTTTTCAGCACATTAAGTAAAAAACAATTATGTATTTTTTAACATGAGACAGTCTAAATAGTAGCCCTAACATATTTCATTATTCAGTGATCAAGTAGTGGATCCAAAAGATCCACACATACAAATGTAATGCATTTTTGACACGAGACAATCTAACCCCAACATCTGTTGTTATTTAGTGATGAAGTAGTGGTTTTCTTCCACTTGTAAATAAATTTTCATCTCATTCAACAACATGTGGGTAGTTTTTATAGTTTACGACAATTAGATTGTTGGTGAACTATGTGCATTTTCAACATAAGACAATGTAACCAACATGCCATTTTTAGTGATCGAGAAGTGAATCTACATGCTCCATTTATACAATTTTGATTTCTACACTTTTTTTGGGCTATTTACTTGCACCTTCAGTGTTGGTGACAATATCCAACCCATTTGGTGCATATCCCTTCAACATTTAGATGTACTACTTGTGTGTTGTGATGCTTCTTGGGACACATTGCAACATAGCTTAGCACCTCCATACACTTTTGTGGATCTTATATTTTTTTTGAGAAACCTCACGAAACTTCATTTTTTAGTTATAATTCATTATACATGTGCACCTAACATGGCCTAGTTATCATGCCACATATATGAGGCTTTGCCTCACATGTTCACTTTCACTAAGTTGCTCTTAAGGGGGGTGTTGATGTATACACAATTTTGTAGGCATCTTTTCTAAGATTACTTATGTTAGTGTAGTTTTTTTTCGTTCTCTCCTTCTATAGAGTACACCTTAAAAGGGGGATGTTAGTGTATTTAATAACTCATACACTATTGCATGGTTTATGATGCATTCTTATTATTTAATTGTAAATATAGATAAGCACATGATTGTGCAAACTTATCCATATCCTATTGTTAGAGAAGAGTATCAACTAAATAATTGACTTAGTTAACTTCACATATTATTAGAAAAATACTGCAAAGTTTTATCTGGAAGAAGACATGCTATACAAGTAATCTAGTTTTCAAATCCAATTTTAGCCTCCTTATCTATATAAGAGAATAGGGGGGCTAGTGATAAGACAACTGTGGAGATGAGCTTCATTGGAGAATTTTATTTAAATATTCATATGAGGACCATTGGTCCTCCCCCAAAAAATGTGCTTTAATATATTTAGTAGTAATTCTACATTGACATATCTCTGTTTATATTGCTTTAATCTTTCACATGTATACACAGGCATGTGGGCGTTTGTCCTAAGATTAATGCAATAATCTTGTAAACCATTCCATAATTCCTACTGCTACTACTTGTGTCATTTTGTAAAGGAAAAAAATAAATTGGCTTCTAATTACAAATAGGGAAAACATTTATTATTCTACAAGGTCTATGGTTGTATGTGGAACTTGGCTTCGAAGATATCCTATAAAAAGTCCAACGTATTTGTGGTGAGCTATTTATACAAAGGTTAGTTCATGTGCTCATTTCATTTACATGGTCAACCTTTAATTTTTATGATGACATTGTTTGTTTGGTTTTCTTTTCAATTAGGTACAAATAAAAGCTATTAACATTGAATATGTGGACTACATACATCAATGGTATATTTTACAAACAATCATGAATTCAACCATTGAATACACATTTCATGATGTAGATAGAGAGGGTGATAAAATGTGTTAGGAAATGTTTTTGGCCAATGCAACAAGGAAGATTTTAACGAAGTTAAATACCACACACTTATTACAACCATGGATCTCATAACGAGGTACAACATCAAACAAATATAGAGTCACTCACATAACCAACTAATTATGGAGTAAATGCTTGACCATAGTGGATTTTGTTGCAAATATCTTAATTTGGTGCTCTTAGGTAGTCAAGTAAAGACACTTTAGAGTTTCTTTGAAGTGTGTGAAGTTAACTACCTTAGGTTTGGTTAACAGAAGTGAGAATGCTACAAACTTTCTCATCTTGCAATTGTTGAACATGTGACTAAGGATATTCAAAATAATTTGAAAAATTCAACATAGGTTCAACTTCTTTGAAATGAGAATACGAAGATAACACAAAACATGATTAATGTACATTTTTTTGAATCTTGTGTAATTTAGTGTTAATATACATAAAAAATTGTCTTGCCTAGATGTTTTATTTTGGTTGTTATTTTATGAATGAATTTCATTGATAAGATTTTTGATTGAATTGGGTGATAATCATGAACCTAAGGTGACAATTAATGACACCATTAATAAAATGTAACTGAACATAAATCCGACAAATATTTGTCTAAATGGGGCTTGATTCTCCTTATTTGTGTACCATTCTGAATCAATCAGATGTCCATGACAATGACTATAATTTAGAAGATAAAGAGGATTGTGACGTAGAGGAGCCAAATGAGGACAAGAACATGAAAATGATGAAGATAAAAATGAGGACAAAATTAAAGAAGAAGAGATGGAGGTAAATCATCCTTTGACATCGTCACGACGACAATAATATATATAATATATAGCTACTGCAATTAGTCTTAGTTTAGGGGTTGAATTTAAATTGTAGAATGTAAGAGTGGTTGCAATGGTGACCATGATATCTATTACAATTGCTTTTAAGTAATTATCTCTACAAAAAATCTATCACTCATTTTGTAAGACCTTTTATGTTATCATTATTAATGAAAATTTCCTTTTTGTTAATAGTAAAAACATAATTTGTTTCAACATAAATACAAATATTAAAAATAATTTAATAAAAAAAGCTAAACCAATTTAATTCAAGAGTGAGAGCCTTTTAAAAATATACAAATGGGTACATTATTGAGCTAACCAATGAACATTTAAAAGGAAAAATGTAGAACTTACATTACACTAAGTCATCATGGTTACATGAACATATGTTTGTTAATAATAATTAGAAAATTATTTTCTATTAAGATTGGCCAAAAAATTGGCAAGTTGATCATCATTATCATCATTTACAAGACATATACCAATACCATGATTGTCACATATAATTTGAGATAAACAAGAAGCCAAAGTAGTATCGTCATTATAATATTTATCTTCTTTGTTATCCTCAGCTTCATATTAATCCTCACCGTGGTCTTCATAACCAACATATCATTTATATTCATCCTCATATTCTAATTTTGTGAGATGAAAACCATGAAATAATTCATCTTCAATATTATTTACATGAAGGGGACTAGTATCTTCTACTTATATATCACCATCCTCAGCATCTTCATCATCGAATTGTAGATCTATTGGATGGGTATTCATGAATAAATATTATGTCATAGACATTTTGTGTTTTAGGATGGGGAAGTAGTACCCTCATTTCTTCTACATCTTCCGAAAAACTTGACTTGCAATATGAAGATTATGAGTGTGTATATATATATATATATATATATATATACACACACACACACACATATATATATATGTAATTATATGTGTATATATACTTATACATATATATAGCCTAGTTGGAATTGATAGAGGTCGTACTTGAGTCTGTTTAGAGTAGGATGAATCCTCGGCCTTCCAGGCATAGATGCTGTTGTTGCCCCCTCGGGAAATTTATTCTCATGCGTTGGGTCCCCCCGCTCCCGCCCTCGTAACTCGCGATGTTGTGGATATACATATTATTGTGCACTCCTATAACCAAAGATACCTAATAATAAAAGCTACCTTGAAGATAATCACATAACCACTAATTGTGCACTCTTATAACCAATCTTGATTGCACAAACTCTTAGATGCTGCTGCTTTTCAACCAATATATTCTTTTAAAAATCATCTCTTTCAACCTTTCCCATCTTATTTTCTCTTCTTGTACTTCCAACCATTTTGTCATTAATTTTCTATTATGGAGGATAAATTTGTTTTATTGTTATTTGATCATCAATCCTTGCACAATACACAAAAAACTATTTGGATCTAAAATTAAAGTACAATTCATTTATGTGAATGCATTCATTAATTAGATATTTAAAGGATAAATGTCCGAATACATCAACATCTAACTTATACTCTTTTCTAATAATAGGGTTTTCTTTCAAACTTTAAGATCCACGATTCTCTTACCATAATCATGACACAATATTTTCCTTTGATAGGTATTTAGTAACAAAGAATAAAGCTTGACAAATGACATATTCTTCAACTCTTGAATCTTTTGGATCGCTAATTTCTTGAAAAACCTATTGTTTAAGTTTTGATGTACCTCTTGTTGAAAAAAAATCTTCTTTGTGTCCCATGAGCTCAACTAGATCTATGTTATCCATTAAATGGATTATAAAATGCAACCATTATGTCCTTGAAGTTCATAGAGATCCTTTCTAAAAAGGTAAATTGTATCAATTATACTCTTTCTCCACAATGAAATCTTGTCTTCATGTATCTCCATCAATGAGAGCCACCCATTTAAAAAAATATATTAAATATAACTTAAAAATTAATAATTACGATAAATATAATGCACAAATGTAACACTTTCAAAATACCTTACAAAACACAATTGTCGGTATATAGATTTGCGTAAGTATTTGATGAGACACCCTTCCTCTCCCACTAAACAAACCAACAAGATATGTTGTGAATTAGAAAAAATATTCATGTGTCATTAATTAATTACATAAATAAAATTCAGAGTGTAACACAAAAATTAAACTCCATCGTGCATACCTTCAACATGTTGTGCCAATCATAAGTTTTTAAGACCTATGATTTCATCCATTAGTCATACATTCCTTTTAAAAGAGATGGACTTATAGTTTCTAAACATCTTGGTTTTCGGAGTTTCCTCATCAAACTTTTTATTTTATATTTATTAGCTACTCAGATTCCCTACCAATTTTTTATTTCATAGTCCACATGACTAATTTTTCCCTACATGGAAAATAAATTATCTTTGTATTTGACCCTTGATGCCCATCCTCACATGTAATTTGTCTATTTCCTTCATGTTGGAAAATAGTTTTGTGAAGGAAAAATGTGGATTTCGTCAAAGCTAAATTGCGGGACTAAGCCCCTCTGGTTTCAAGATGGGGCAACTCCCATTTATTAAAAATGGAAAAATATATATGCAACCAATCTATCTCTTGGGATAGTCCAAAGACCAGGGGAATGCCCCTCCCCTTAATATAGAGAGACCCTCCTGGAGAGACCCCAGGGAGAGATCCCCTAGAGAGAGAGAGAGAGAGATAGAGAGAGAGAGCTAAGAGCTCGATCGAGCTAGAGCTTTCCTAGCTCCCCTCTTCGATCAGAGAGCTTCGCTTTTTAAGAGAGCTCCCCCCCCCCTTCGCTCCCCGCCCTCTCCTTCCCTCCCCCCCCTTCCCCCTTCCTCTCCCCCTTCCTCCCTGCCCCTCCCTTCCTCCTTTCCCCTCCCTCTCTCTTCCCCGCTTTTTCTTCTTCTCCTTTCCCCTCCCCCCCTCCTTACCCTTTTTTTTTTTTTTTCCCCCCCCCTCTTTCCCCTTCCCTTCTCCCTTCTCCCCCCCCTTTCTCTCCCCCTCCTTTCCCTTTTTCTCCCCTCTTCCCCTTTCTCTTCCCCTCTTCCTCCTTCCCCCCCTCTCTCTTTTTTCCCTTCTCCCCCCTTCCTCCTCTTCCCCCCCCTCCCTCCCCCCTCCCCTTTCTCCCTCCCCCCCCCCCCTCTCCCCCCCCGCCCTTTCTCTCCTCTCCCCTCTCTCTCTTCCCCCTTTTCCCTCTTCTCCCCTCTTCCCCCTCCTCCTCCCCCTCCCTCCCTCTTTCTCTCCTAATGGGAAGATCCCTTAGACTCGCTCCAACTCTCGACTCGCCTACAGAGACTACTCTCTCATCTCAGAGATCATCTTTCCCCAATTTTCATCTCACCAACCTCAACTCTCAGCTTTGGTCCCTCACTCCCACTCGTTCAACTTTAGTTCAAATTAATGAGGATGAGATCCACCTCCAATCAGAGCAACTCTTGCCATACAAAGTTTCAAACAATAATTCGCTGAAACTAATTAATCAAATTCTGTATTTTCAACACCTACTTTTCACTCCATTTCAATAGCATCAAACAAAGTCCTAATGTCCTTAAAAAACTTTGTTTATAACACAACCTTCGGCTCAATGAAGGAAGGAGAATGGGAAATTTCTAATTAGAGAAATAAGAAAATTACAAAATGCTATAAGAGAGAAAAACTGATCCTTTGTCCAGAAAAGCAAAATAGAGAGGCCCATCCCAATATATAGTCTCTTTACATAACCTTCATATCTCCATATGTGACTTTTCATATGTTGGGTTTGAAAAGTTAGTTAATTTTCCTTATTTTATGAAAACACCCCCACTTTTTACAATGAAGGAATAGAAGCCACTTAAGTGAGGATAAGACAAAAAGAGAAAGTGTAACCTCAATAGAGAAATAGAAATCACTTAATGCAACAAGTCACTTTTACAAAATAAGTGATTTATTGATGAGGGAGAGAAGAGATGATCATGTGGGTGGAGATATAGAAGACACAAATCCATGGATATGTTACACTGGAGAACATTTGACATTCTAAAAATTTATCAGAAGCAAATGAACACATCCTAGACTTTTCCCTCACATGTAATCACAATGTTTCTCTAAAACATCGACCCATGAATCTGCCACTTCCAAAATCTTCTTACCTTGCCCAACACAATTTGGAAGTTTATTGGTTACTTCTAAAATAGTGTTATAGATTATGGAAATCTTATTCATTGAGTCTAAACAAACATTCTGAGGGCGAACAAATTTATCTCTAATCCTCTTCAAAATGTTTGTTTAAATTCCTCCATTGTTCTTATCTCTGGATTGTTATCATCAGGTGGTGAACAACCCATGTCTCACAAATCCACACTAATTTCTGATTTCAACATGTAATTAGTTTCCAATAGGGGAGAAAGATCATCCAATGCTTCCTTGAGGGTCTTGATTTTCCATTCAACAATTCTCTCGCCCATTTCTTTGGAATACCTCCTTCGGATTCCAGGAAGGCTCATGTAGAAAAAAGGATATCTTGATATGAGCTGGCTATAAATAAGACATTTTTTGATGCAGAACTACTTCAGATTTTCATGCATTCACTATGTTTATTAGCACTCAAAACATTGATACACTTATATTCACTATTTGAAGGTCTTGTTCTAGAGTTTAGAATGACTAACTTGCAAATTTAAACCTTCTAGCTAATTCTCACTCTCCATACAAACTTACCCCTGCTCCACACATCTATAAATACATTACCTCACCCTGTAACTGACCAAGTATCATGAGATCATCAATTTCACTTACTATTCTCCCCATTCTCTTCATTAGTCTTCTTGAGAGCTTGTCCCAACCAAGCAAGATTATTTAGTATTGGAACTCAATGGATCTTTCTAGCTTCCTTTCCCTATCACCTAATGCTCATTCAACATGCCAACATTCAATAAATGGGTTAGAGATGATAAATTCTTAATCCTTCCTCAAATTGCTCCAAAACTGCTTTAACTAGGATCTTGAGACTATACTCTTGCATCCATCATGGTTATAAGAATTCACGCCTACCATAAACAAGATGAAAGTGTCCCTAGACACCTTTTATGCTTATCATGACATATTTCAAGTTTCATCATTCTATTCCTTGATCTTCCCCTACAAATTTTACTTTTGCCTTCCTAGGATCGAGATCTCTTTCTGGCCTGGGCCTTGGTTCTGTCAGGTTTATATTTCTATTCTAGAGGGTTCAATGAAAAAGGATAACATTTTCAAACACCCATTTTCATGTTCTTCCAGTGTATGAAAATTCAAATCCTGAGTCCACATCTAAAAGATTACTTCCTTTGTAACTTAACCCTCTCTAGGTTTGCAAAAACTATGACCAACTATAGATTAGGGACTGATAAAGATAGCTTTAAATTCACTTGGTGGAAGTCAAAATTTGCTAAAAAATCCTTGAATAGACTTGGTATCAGTATTATCTAGCCAATTCCAAATTAAATCTCGAAGGTTCAGGCCTCCAAACGTCAAACCCTAGTTAGGTGACAGTGATAGCTCAAGAGAAGGAAAAATCTCTGTAAAATGAGTTCTAATATATTTCAAAACTCCAAATATTGGCTGTAGATTATTTTTTACCTCTTCTATGATCCTAGCTTAACAATAAAGCTCTAAGGACACTTTTCACACAAGATTGGATTAGGTTATTACACTACTTCATCAACACATTGTGAGGTTTTATAATAGTTAGGGTTTCCAATAATAAGTTCCTTCTCCCATCTCTTGATATTATTTCATTCATTGAACCTCTTCTAATGCAATCCTATTTCCCATTTTAATAATAATTCCATGCATCTACTGCATGAAAAACATGTTAGGATTATGCCAAACAAATAAGAGATTGAACAAACCGCACAGTCACAGTTTTCTTGCATACACTAATGAAACTAAGACAAACACCTATTATCCTCCATAAAATGATTCCACAACCACCGTTACACTATAATATTGACAAGAATAAGTTTCCATCCTGATTTTCTAAAGTTGTTTACCCAGATACCTACTCAAGGTTGATCCCACAGTCACAATTATAGTGCATGCCTCCACAACATTTACATATCCACAAGGTGAGAAAGGTGCATGATTAATATGATTGAAATCCTTCATTAAGATCCCTTATAAAATGATATTAATTCTAGATTAATTCATCAACATTCTTAACTCATGACTATTATACAGTCTTGCATCTTTATCACAAGATCACACACAACCAAGACTTGGGTTCTCAAATTAGGAACATAGCATCCTATCTCAAACCTCCATAAACTATTCAAGAAGCTTCAAGTGTTTTGTAAGTACCCTCTCATAACCTTCTCATGCATAAATGAAGAGAAATTACAAGTTCCTATACCATCAAACTTAGAATTATGCAATATCAAATAAGGGATTCATGCAAAAACAAAGTTATTTATTTACAACACTATAATTTGTTTACAAAAATGTTTCAAACCTCCACTTCCCTCAAGGAGTCTTCTTCCTTGCTCATTTTCTCGAATGAATGACCCCTTTAATTGAATCTTGATCCCATTTATTTCACTCTCTCACTCCTTCCATCTACCCTAATTGTCCTTTTTAGGGCTTTCTTGAATTTTCATAAGCTCATTCATACATAATACATTAACTGAGACTTCTTTATACTTATAACTTGTCTCTCGACTCCCTATAAAATATCAAGACCATCACATAATTTTAAAACCTTCATGACCTCTCTATTACACCATATATGACACCTTAACATACTTAGAGGTTTGAATTTTTGAATTGGAGGGAAACCAAACATTTTGAAAATTGGAATGACTTAACCCTTGAGAATGAACCTAACCCTCCTTCATGACCTCTTGATATGATGAAAATAACATTTCAAATTTTTGATAGACTTATGGTGATGACTCTGCATCACATTTGGAATCAAAGATTCCCAATGAAAAATTTTTGGTACTTGTTGTCACCCTCAAAATCCCCCTCATTTTTCAAGTCATTTTTCGAAAATTTTTGAGCTGGTGCTTTTGAGAGATGTTTGAGGGGATTGAGAAGTCTCGAAAGATAGAAAAATTTTTGCTTTGAAGATAGTTGGTGCTCATTGGCAATCTCGCCTTGTTAATTTAAAATCTTGCAGTCCGCATGGTTTGATAAAATTTACTTTCTTCCCATCTGGATGCTTGAAAATCGTTTCTTTAATTCGAATGAAATTGTCAAATCCTACTGTTCTATGGTTGTGGATCATGTCGAGCCTTGTATTTTTTTCCATTTCTTCTTTCCATGAGGAGAACAATTGTTAAATTCAAGCATAAATGGTGGAGTTTTTTCCCCTCTGTATTTTTTTCTACAGTCATGAATGACAGGCATATCTTCCCTGTCAATTTCTAGGCCCCAACATCCTTGAGCTACGTGGACATCTCTAATTGGATGTGGCGTGGTGGATTTATTTTGTGAACTTATCATTTTTTTTTATCTTTGCAAAAGTGTCAAATTGGCTCCATGGCCCTGAAGGATCCTCATTTGTCGAATTGATCTAAGGTGGAAAGGCGGGTCCATTTTCGTGTTTTGATGACATTTTGGAAAAATGAGCTTAAAAGTATAAAAGAATGCCTAAGGCCCGCAAAAGGACACATGGCTCATTTTTAAGTTCGAAGGTGGGAAGGCTTATCATCGAAGAACTTTGAAGAATTTTGGCTTTATTACCAAAAGGAGTAAAGTTACAAAATGAGTCGCATACTCTCACTAAATCCATGTATTGAATATCCGTTGAAAATTCAAAGCAGAGAGGCGAGTTGATTGGGAAAGCACTTAAGGAATTTTTGGCTTTGTTTCCATAAAAGGCGTAAAGTGTAAAAGTAAAGCGCAACCCCGCTCAGTGCACCAAGGGATAAAGTCAAATGTTGAGCCCGCATCAAAAGTCAAAATGGGAAGGTGGGCCGTTGGAGCATTTTGGAAATTTTGGTTTTATTTCCAAAAAGAGAGTTAAAAGTTATAAAATGCTCCGCATGACTCTACTGAAGCTAGGTCTTGAATACCACATTGAACAGTCAAAGATGGGGAACCATGATCAGCTAGGAGCACTTTGAGAATTTTAAGCCTTGTTATCTAAATAGAATTAAAATTATAAAAGTGAGCTGCGACTCCGTTAGTGCACTCAGGTAAGAGCCACATGCTCAGACTCTATCAAATAGTGAAGTTAGCGGGCTTGCGGGGCTTGCGGGAGAAATTTTGCACTTTTGTAATCTTTTATGGTAAAAGGTGTAATTTTAATTTTCAGGCCCGCAGATCCATTTTGCGAAAAATTGCATTTTTTCCATTTTTTGTACGAATTCGATTCAAATATTCAAATGAGCATAACTTTCGACTCTAGTGCTTCGAAATTCAAAAAAATTTATACTGTTGGAAAGATCTTGGTCTCCTCTATGCCATGGAAAGCATAAAATATTATTTTCAGTGGGATTTGATGGTGGAGAAATATGGAAAAGTTCTTTCACGCCATTAATACGTGATCTAATTGCTTCAATTAGATCAAATTTGATCTGATCTTCCATCCTTGCTTCTTCGAGCACGCCAAAAAGACATGCAAAACTATATTTGGACAGATTGTAGGTGGATTTGCAGGGAGCATTGATGGTTGGTGGTTGAGATTCCAATTCATATTTCTCTTCCTTCTCTTCTTCTCCTCTTTTCGCTTCATCTATAAATGTAATAGCTTGTCTCATTGCAAATGGTTGGACTCTGAGACTTTTGAAGTGTAATTATAGAATGAAAAGTAAATCAATACAGAAGGATTTTCGCCCTTTCTCTCTATCTTCCTCCATTGTCCCTTCTTACTTACCTAAAATTTTTGGATCATTTATCTTCTGTGATAAGAAACTTTTTGTTCTTATTGATATTATTTCTAGAACTTTGTGTCTATGGAATGATATCTAATGCTGTGAATGTGAATGATTTTATTCTATATCACCTCTTGCTCACTATGTATAGGGTTATACTCTACTATCTATATTTCCTAAAAATAATATTATATTATGATCTTTCCTTTCTTCAGTTCTTCCATTTATTTGTATTAATAATCTATTTTTGGTATTAAAGCATTTCAAGATGTCAGAGGTCCAACCTTAAGATGAAAGTCTGTACATTTGTATGTAAGCTTTACTACTTTATTTCAATAAGGGAACCTATCCCATAAAGAGGAGGGACTTGCTGTCCCCTGACTGTGGTTTTGATTAAAGTACCATTTTAAAACCCAATAGTTTTTGGCAACTCTATCTAGGGATTTCATGCTTCACATATATCCCTTTCTAAAAGAAGAACTTCAAGATCATTTTTTTGATCTTTTGACAACTAAATGGTATACAAGTGGGAAGAAAGCTCTTGGTGTTGAAGATTCCCATTTTCAAATTCTAGAGCAACAAAATTTTCTCTCTTCTTCTAGCAAGAAGGAACAGAGGAACTCGTTCTTGCAATCACACCTCCTAGTTAAAGACAAAAATTACGAGAATAACATTCCTCCAGAGCAACTTAGTCCTAATCTTCTTACTCTGATACTTTCTACGTGTTTTAGTTCCCCTTCAGAACAATCTTCCCACAGATGGCAACACCTTTTCCTTGGGGACAATGGATTGGGCCCCTTGCTCTTCCTCAACCATTGAATGAGTTACCCAAGAGTAGTAGGAAAGGTTTTCCTAAATTCTGAGGTGATGAAAAAGTACACCCCGATGAACACATTGTACCCTTCATTCTTACATGTGGGATTCTTGGGGTTGAACATGAAGACATTTCTATTAGGATCTTTGTGGAAACATTGCAGGATAATGCTACTAATTGGTTCTATCATCTTTCTATTGGGTCAATTACTTATTAGAACCACCTTGACAACTCAGTTTAAGCAACGTTTCAAACCTGCTGAAGATGTGCATGCCCTCTTGGATCAAATTTCTCATATAAAGAAGGAACCACATGAACCCATGAGGGATTTTGTGGCTAAATTCAACAAGCTCAGTTCTTAAAATTCCATAGAACACTCATCCTGTAGATCAATTCCAAAACTACTTCT
The DNA here is from genome assembly GCA_019776745.2 of Taxus chinensis. Classification (NCBI taxonomy): domain Eukaryota; kingdom Viridiplantae; phylum Streptophyta; class Pinopsida; order Cupressales; family Taxaceae; genus Taxus; species Taxus chinensis. The sequence continues at coordinate 877,138,767 of CM034149.1, read as the reverse complement.
TCCTCAATGCTCAATTGCTTGAAGTGAGCTATGCACTAAGGAGGGCTAACCTTGCAACTCTGTATGCTGATCAGACGATTGGCTATCAGTGTTGAGAATGACTTAGTCATATCTGGTAAATTGAAAAGAGAACCTTCCAAATCTAAAGCATTATCCTCTTCCTCTCCTGGAGCCAACTTAGATCAGTTAGTATAGAAGTTGGCAAATGATCTCATTGCCATCAAAAAGCAATTGGCTCAACATACTCCCTATCAAGATATTCCAAGAAGGAATTTTCAGCCTAGGAACCTGTTACCTCCTTCTTAGAATAAATTGGCTATTGAAGGCCCACCTATCAAGGTTCCAGTCAATGCAACTTGTGACATTCAAGAACTTGATGATGAGGAGTTTAATGAAGACTTTGAAGATCCTACCAGAAGAGGTTCCTGAAGAACAAGAGGAACTTGGTGGATCTCAAGCTCATTTCCTCACCATCTGAAGGTCTGGATGATGAAGATGAATATGTTGAAAGATTGACAGAGATTAATAGTCATTCATATGCTTTTATGACTCAGGAGCAAACAAAAAGAAAATAAAAAGTGATGCAGCCCGCTAAGAAATCTAAGGATTTTCCTATAACTATTCCATTGGTTGCAACAAGAGAAGCTCCTATTCCCACTACCTCCATGTAAAAGGCAAGTAATGCTAATCATCGTGCCTTCTACCTCTGTTTCCTAAAATTCTTGTCCTTCAATTCCTAAAGTTGATAATTCAGAAGTTTCTCCTGTTCCTAGTAGTGATGCCCCATCCACCTCTGGGTCTATTGATATTATTGATCACCTCAAAAGACAAAAATCTAAATTTCAAAGGTAGAGTTTTACCAAACCCATCCAAAAGCTTTTGTTAAAATGGTAAAATTTGTCAATTCCAAATCTAAAGCCTCATCCAATACTTCTGAAGGTATTTTTCCCACTCCCTCTTCCTCACCTCAACTAAGCCTTGTGGCTGCAGTCACTTCCCTTAATGAGAAAATTAAACCATTCTATGTGACTCTCCTCATAGCTGGCCATAAACTTAGTAATTGTGTTATAGACTGAGGAGAATCAGACAATGTAATGCTTGCAAAATTAGCTCATGATTTGGGCCTGACTCTAACATGTACATTTGGTTCCTGCTATTCCATGGAAAGTAGAGAATTTCTTTTGATTGGAAGAATTAAAGATGCATAAGTATCTTTTGATTCTTTACTAGAGAAAAGGGTTATAACCCTTATTTTGATTGTTGATATTCCTCCCTCATATGGTATGTTGCTGAGTAGGAATTTATTTAAAGAGGTAGGAGGGGAAATTCAGATGGACTGGTCACATGCTTTGATCCCGATCAATGGAAAAATAAGAAAGCTATTACCACAAAAGCAAACTGAGTATATTGTGCAAAAGATTGATGACAAATACTCTATGAAGATATAGGGCATGACAACTATATGACCATATCAGAGGATGAGGCAAGTCTTCCTAAGGGAGTGATTCATGATCCCAATGGAATTTGGACTTTGAAGTTTAATAGAAGTTTCTCTTCAGCTGGTTCTGGAGTTGGTGTGGTGTTAATCTCTCCAAAAGTGAAGATTCATCCATTTTCTTTCAAATTTTATTTTGAAAATACAAATAATACAGTTGAATATGAGTCTCTCATCCTTGGGTTGAGCATGGAAAAAGAAATAGGAGTAAATAATCTTTGTGCTCGTGGTGATGTAGAGTTGATTATGAAATAGGTAAGGGATCTTTACCAAGTCAAGAATAGGAGATTGAAACATTATAAAAATCTTATTTGGGATTCCATTGAATTCCTTGATTCTTTCTTAATTGAAGCTGTGCCAAGAGAAAAGAATACTAGAGATGATTATCTAGTTGTCTCAAGATCTTTGTTGATTCCTCATCTAGATTTCTCTCAAGAGAAATTTACCATTGAAATGATTCATAGGCCTAGTGTTCCAGATAATTCAAGCAATTGGTAGGTTTTCAATGATGATCAACACTTGCTCTCTTTCTTGGAGCTTAAAGATAACTTCAATCAATTATATTTTGAAGGAAGTGAAACTCTGCCTAGAGAATATGTGCCCTCTAATGAGGAAATATATCAAGGAAGAGATGGATTAGGATGATTGTATTAAGTTGAAGGGTAAAAAGATTCCCAAAGGACTGGTGAGTCTAGAGATCTGTTTGACAAACATGATAGGTTCATCAAATTTGAAGCTTCTCAAGAGACTCGACAATATGCTTAGTATGAGAAGGTCAATATTGGAAGCAATGATGAACCCAAGGTGGTGAATATTGCAAAATGTTGTACTCAAGAAGAAAAAAAGAAAGCAATACACCTATTAAAAAAGTATGCCGATGTTCTTGCCTATACATATGAATATCTTAAGGATTTTCAACCAAAGGAGATGCATCATTATATCCCTATGAAACTTGGGATCAAACCTTTTAAGTAGAAGCAAAGGTACTACAATCCTAAGGTCGCTGATACTATTTTTCAAGAGTTATAGAAGTTACTAAAAGCCAAGATTATTTTCCTCATACATCATTCAACATGGATTACCACCATTGTGCCTGTCAGAAAGAAGAATGGCGAGATTCACATCTATGTAGATTTCAAGAATTTGAATCAAGCCTCTCTAAAAGACAACTATCCAATCCCCATGATGGATCAAGTTTTGCAATCTATCTCAGGCTCTTAGATATTGTCTATGCTAGATGGATTCTCTGGATACAATCAAGTGGAATTCAGTACCCCAGATCAGCACAAGAGTGCTTTTACTACCCCTTGGGGCACCTTTTCCTACAAGAGAATGCCATTTGGTCTTATCAATGCTAGTGCCACTTTCTAGAGTGAAATGGATTTATCTTTTGGCAGTCTAAATGGAAAGTGTATTGTTGCATACCTTGATGATTTGACTATTTTTTCCAAAACAAGGGTAGATCATCTTCAACATCTGGAAACAGTTCTTAAAAAATGCAGAGAACATGGAGTTTCCCTCAATCCTAAGAAGTCTGTCTTTTGTGTTACTGAAGGCAAGTTACTGGGGAATATTTTTTCCAAAGAAGGGATCAAGATAGATCCAGAAAGAGTTCAAGCAATCTAGCAGATTCCTCTTCCCACACGCAAAAAAGGGTTTTCACTCTTTCTTTAGCAAGATAAATTTCCTGAGGAGATTCATTCCAAATTTTACAGAACTGACTATGAGTGTTGCTCACATGATGAAAGGAAAGAAAAACTTTGGTTAGAATTCCAAAGGTAAAGAAGCATTTGAAGGTATCAAGAAATCCATTGCTAGAACCCCCATCTTAGCATGTCCTGATTTCAGCAAATATTTTATTATCTATTGCTATGCTACATAGAGTACCTTGGCTGCTATGCTAACTCAAAAAAATTCTAATGATCATGAACTTCAAATTGCCTTCATGAGTTATGTTTTGATAGCTCATGAATTAAAATATACTATGATGGAGAAACATGCTTTTGCAGTGGTCAAAGATGTCAAGCAGTTTCATGTTTATATTCTTAATTATCACTATGTTGTGCTTGTACCTGATACAACCATCAAGTCTATTCTTACACAATAGGATTTTGGAACTAAGAGAGGAAATTGGGAAGAAAAAGTCTAAGAATATGACCTTGATATCAAGCCAACTAAGCTAGTTCAGGGTAAAGGCTTGTGTGAACTTATTGCTGAAGGGGTTGATGAAGAATTGTCCACAAAAGTAGTTGATGTTCTTATTGTTCTCTTCCTCAGTTCAACAGATTAGTGGTATGTTGATATTTCACATTTTCTTACTTATGGAGAGTGTCCATCCCATTTGAGTGCCAAGGAAAAGAGAGCTATAAAGCTAAGGTCTGCACAGTATGTATTATGGGAAAATACTTTGTTCAAGTGAGGCATTGATGGAATATTCCTTAAATGTGTGGACAAAGAGCAACATAAGAAGTTGTTTTCAACTTTTCATGATCAGGCTTGTGGAGGGCATTTCTCTTCTACTGTCACTTCCCATAAATTCCTTTGTGTAGGGTACTATTGGCCTACATTGTTCAGAGATGCATCAAAATGGGTAGGTAAGTGTGAAGCCTGTTAGAATTTTGTTGGGGAGACCTAAGTTGGATGCTTTACCACTCAAACCAATAGTGATTGATGAGCCTTTTCAACAGTGGGGATTGGATTTCATTGGAAATCTTAACCCACCTTCCAGTGCTGGACATACTCACGTGCTAACTACTACAGATTACTTCATAAAGTGGGTAGAGGCTATTCCATCCAAAAGCACTACTTCTGAGGTGGTGTATAATTTCATCAAGGAGAACATCTTGATAAGGTTTGGGGTACCAAAAAAATTGTGACTGATAATGATTCAAATTTTTCTTCTTCTGAGATGATGGATTTTTGCTATGGTTATGGAATTTCCCTTGCTCATTCTTCAGACTATTACCCCCAAGGGAATGGACAAGCAGAATTAACAAATAAGAATTTGGTAACCATCATTTAGAAGCTTATCAATGAATCTCAAAAGAATTGGTACAAGAAGCTCTATGATGCTCTATGGGTAGATAGAATTACACCCAAAAGAGTAATTGGGATGTCTCCATTTCAGGTGGTGTATGGTGTTGAAGCTTAGCTACTAGTAACAATGGAATTATCAGCCTTGCACTTAATGAAGGCTATTGAGGATTCAAGTTTCATCAGTTCCTTAGACAAGAGGATCATGTATCTTCAGAAGATGGATGAAGACAAGATGCAAGTTTTTGATAGGATCTCAGCTCATCAACTAAAGGTGAAAGATTTTTTTGATAAGAAGGCTAGGTCCAGATATTTTCAAGTGGGAGACATTGTTCTGCTGTGAGACAAAAGACATGAACCTCGAGGAAGCCATAGTAAGTTTGATTCTCTTTGGCTTGGTTCTTTCAAAATCAGACACTTTACTGGAGAAAATTATTTCTGCTTGGATTATATGGACGGATATTCTCTCCCACTTCCTTATAGTGGGAAACATTTGAAGTTGTTCAAGTCCTAGGTGATTAGGCAGTCCTTTTGTATATATTGTGTGTGGTGTTTTTTTTTTTTTTTTGGTTTTTCCTTTTTGGTTTGTTTCCCTTCCATGTGTGTTGTCTTCTATATTGCTTCGCCTTTTAATCTATTTTCCCAATGGATAAGGCACTGGTCTACTTTCCCAGAGTTTTTCTATGGTTCTTGATCTTGCCTCGTTCCTCTGTCCCAGCCAAGTCATCCCCAGGAAGAGCCAACTGTTGTCACCCTCAAAATTCCCCTCATTTTTTAAAGTCAAGTTTCAAAAATTTTGAGTTGGTGCCTTTGAGATATGTTTGAGCAGAGTGAGAAGTCTGGAGAGATAGAAAAATTCATGCTTTGAAGAAGTTGGTGCTCATTTACAATCTATCCCTGTTAATTTAAAATCTTACAGTCCACATGGTTTGATAAAATTTGCGTCTTCCCGTTTGGATGCTTGAAAATTGTTTCCTCCATTCAAATGAAAGTGCTAAATCCTTTTTCTATGGCCGTGGATCGTATCAAGCATGGTATTGTTTATAGTTCTTCTTTCCACGAGGAGAAATTTGTTTTTCAGGTGTGAAGGGTGGAGTTTTTTCCCCTCTGTATTTTTTAATACAGTCGTGAATGATAGCCGTATCTTCCCTGTTAATTTATTTCCAATGTCCGTGAATACGTTGACATATTTGATTGGATGCAGCGTGGTGGGTTTATTTGATGAACTTATCACTTTTGTTGTTATTTTTACAAAAGTATCAAATTGGCCCCGTGGCGTGAAGGATCCTGATTGGTCAAATCGAGCTATGGCAGAAAGACGGGCCCTTTTTGTGTTTTTATGCATTATGGAAAAAAGAGCATAAAAGTATAAAAGAATGCCTAAGGCCCACAAAAGGACACGTGGCCATTTTTAAGTTTGAAGTGGGAAGGCGGGGTCGTTGGAGCCTTTTGGGAATTTTGGCTTTATAGCCAAAAGGAGTAAAGTTACAAAATGAGCCACAACCTCGCTGAAGCCAGGTAATGAATATACGTTGAAAAGTTAAAGTGGGGAGGTGGATTGCCGGAGCACTTTGGAGATTTTGGATTTATTTCGTAAAAGGAATAAAGTGTAAAAGTAAAGTGCAACCCCGTTGGCACACTTGAAAAATTCAAATGTTGAGCCCACATCAAAAGTCAAAATGGGAAGGCGGGTCGTTAGAGCCTTTTGGGAATTTTGGATTTATTGCCAAAAGGAGTAAAGTTACAAAATGAGCCGCAACCCCGCTGAAGCCAGGTAATAAATATATGTTGAAAATTCAAAGTGGAGAGGTAGATCATCGGAGCACTTTGGGAATTTTAACCTTTTATAAAAATAAGTAAAATTGTAAAAGTGAGCCGCGACTCTGTCAGCGCCCAGAAAGAGCCACATGTCGGGCCTATATCAAAAGTGAATAACAACCCTGCAGGGTTTGAGGGAGAATTTTGCACTTTGCATATTTTACGGTAAAGGCGCAATTACATTTTTGAGCTTGTGGATCTGTTTTGCAAAAATTGCATTTTCACCATTTTTGTATGGATTCGATTCAAATATTCAAATGAACATAACTTTCGATCCAGTGCTCGAAATTCAAATTTTTTTTTACCGTTGGAAATATCTCAGCCTCCTCTACGCCATGAAAACATAAAATATTATTTTCAATAGGATTCGATGATTGGGAATATGGAAAATTTCATTCACACGGTTAATACGTGATCCGATTGCTTCAACTAGATCAGATTTGATCCAATCTTCCATCCTTCCTTCTTTGACACACCAAACAGACATGTAGAACTAGAATTGATAGATTGTAGGTGGATTTGTAGGGGCATTGATGGTCCCATGTTGTGCAATCACACCGAATGCCCTACTCCACACCTAGGCCATTCGGGGGTGCTATGATTCTACACTAACAGTTTTGGCACGTCTGGTGGGACACTGATGTTAGATTTTCCATATTTCAAAAGTTCTCTCATTACAATAGCAAATCATAAGCCATTGTGTGACCGCACTAACAATTTTGGCACGATCAGTGGGACAGGTTTGAAGCACCTTACCTATTCATCTCAGCAGGTTGGTTTGTTCATGTTGAGATTCAACCTATTGAGGCACATGTAAGCACATCTAGCGACTCCATCTGGTCAATAACCCATCCTCTGAGTTACAGACCTTTTCCATCCATTTCCACTCATTTCCATCCATTTTATTCTTCCATTTCTTTCATTTTCCCCCATTCCATGAAGTTGTGCAATCATGACTTCATTCCCTTCATGGAAATCACACTTATAATAGTAATGCAATTCACCTCCAATGCATTTCCCAACTCCTCCAAATCAGCACTATAGTCAGATCCAAGACCATTATGCTTACCCATATGAGTAGGGTCAAAGTTAGTTTTTCCATAGAGATTATCAAGAAAAAGGGGACGCATACAATGGTGACAACTATGTGGAGAATGTTGGTTTGCTGGAGAAGATTAAAAAAATGGAGGTTGGCATGCATCAGTTAAGGCCCATAACACAAATGAAGGCATTCAAGATTGGTTGTAGGGCACCTTGTCCATGGGGAGGCCCTTTTTCAAGACATTACAACAGTTAAGAGAAGATTGAATTCATGGTTGAAGTGCTCCCTCAACTTACACATTAGATTGAGGACATTAAGGCTTATGAGTAAAGTGCGAGACAACCTTGTCAATGGGTAAGTCAATCACTAGCTCCCTGTCCTTCATTTTATCTTTCTCAAACGTTATCATTTTAGAATGATCAAGAGTCGAGCTCCTCATTTTCTGCCCCAAGTGTTGATTTCTCTTCTTCATCTCTTGATCTTCCACCCCATTTCAATTCTTCTCCCCTTTTATTTCCCAAGCAGTCATTCCCTCCAAACAAACAAGAAGTTCCACCTCCCTCCCCACCACAAAAAATTGCAAAGCTGGTTGAACCCCAACCTGTCACTCCTCTTTCTTTCCCAAGTCCATGTTGGGAGGAGAATCAAGAATCCAGCTAAGGAAAATAACAAGAAGTAGAGCCCAACAGAGAAGAAATGACAGACAATCTGAAGAGTTGGGATGCTAAATTTGGGTTTACAAAGATCCCCTTGATGGTCAAGCCAGTAGAGGAGGTTAGGGTTGAAGAACCAGTGGTGGCTGAGGGTGAGTTTTGTAGCAGAAGAAGAAAAAAAACAATAAGAAGAAGATCAGTAGTCTGTTTTCTTCGAATGTAGTGTCCATGATGGAACTTTATCTGAAGAGGATGCTAATTTGATCCAAGATGCAAAACTAGTTAAAGAGGAGGAAAAATCAGCTCCAAGTCCCATTGAAGAGGAGCAACTGAGAGAGATGAAATCAGAGTTGAAGCCACTCAATGAAGAAGGCATCATTGAAGATTTTTTGCTTTCATTTCAAGGGCTTGATTTGATTGATGAACCCATGATGGAGGAGGATCATACAATTTCAGAGGCCCCAAGTACAGAGCAGGCCACAAAAGAACCTCCAGTTCTTCCTCCCACTTAATCACCTTCAAGATCTGATGTTGAAGAAGAGTTTGAGCTTTCAAACTTAATGTTTGAGGAAGAGGGAAACCATGATGAGCTAGTTGGAGATCAGGAGAATACCATAGAGGAGGTTGAGCACATGTAACAAGACAACAAGGAGACAAATTATTTGTCTGACTTGGAGGATTGCTTTGATGGAGAAGAGCCCATGGAGATTACATCATTTTCTCCCTCTCCATCCATCTTCCAAGCATATGAGCTTGCTGCCATGAAGTAGAGTGTTCAAGAACAAAAACTTGCACTTCATAACAGCCCTCTGGAACCAAGGTTGGAAGATATGAGTCTTCCATGTTATTCACAAGAGAAGAAATAGAAAAGGCAAGAAGATGTCATCATCTCTCTCACACCATCCATCCAAGAAGGTCCACAAAAAGAATCCATTTTTGGAGTTAAATTTCAGAGCAAAGGGAACATTCAGAGGATCAGACCATGCCCAATCAGGCACTTGGCTTCATTAGAGCTAGGAGAGAAGCCAAAACCAGTCAGGCCTATTTCAGGGCATGAGGACGAGCATCTAAGTACCAAGGGTCATCATCAACACCTCTAGGAGTCCAATGCCAATCAGCTTGAGGAGGTATTTTTGGTTGATGTAGATACCTTTATGATTTGGGTGGAGGACTGGCATATAGTCAGTTTTTCACTCATATAAGTAACCATATTCATTGTCAAATCATTTGCATGGCCACCCCTCTTGAGAAAGGGAAGCTACTTCTCCCTGCATGTAGCAGGCTTCATTTAGCCCCTTTTCACTCTGGTTAGTTTAAGAGTAGGATTAGACTTTGTTTCTAGCAGAAGAAGTACCCTTACACACTCTGCATGTCTCATTTGAGGCATGTATGATTTTGTCTTTGTACATAAGGTTTGTTCATATTGCTCCAGAGCTACTGAGGCTAGGCCCTTCACTATTCATGGCAGAAGACTCATAGTTACCTGTAACAGTTGCAAATTTCAAAATAAAACAAATGTAAAGCAACTAAAGAACATTTTCAAGATAGTCCATTCAGGGACAGATGAAAGTCCCGAGTCAAAACAATTTTCTATTCTCAGAAGCCTTGTTTCAAGATTTCTTATGAAAATTGCAAGTGCAAGCAATCAGGATTGCAACGGCTTAGAGATCAAGTTTTAAAAGCAAAAGGATTAGTATCAGGCCATTATTCTTGACTCCATGCCCAATGGATGCTTCAAGGCTACCGATATCTTCATCTGGTAGGTAGATGTCCCCTGTGAGTTGCCAATTATTATCCCAAATTTCCCCCCCAGCAAAATTGGATCACCCATGACCCCGTTCAGAAAGAAATCCAAAAAATGGTTTCGTTGAATAGTAGGGTCATGGAAAGGGAAAATGGCTATGTCAAAGGAACCAAAAACTCAAAGGAAAAGAAATGGCGAAGGTTCAAAGTCTTCGTGCTCTACAAATGGTTTAGAACGGGCCTAAAAAATGACTAAGTATGGAGGAGACAACAGAAATTGCCAAGTGTCCAAATGATGCACCTCCAAAGATTAAATCCAAAGGGGTAGACCCAAACAAGCGCCAACCTTCCACGTGTCCAGAGCTCCAAAAGTTGCACTGGCCGTTGAAAAGTCTTCAACTCAGTAGAAGGTACCAAGTGTCGGCTCGGCACAATTCCAAGATGGGAGTCCTGGGCGGAGACTCAAACTTGTGCCAGCCCTCCACATAGCCAATGGTCAACAGAGGTAAAAAAGGAGAGCAGGACCAAAATGACTAAGTATAGAGTGTAGGCGAAAGGCACCATGTGTCTTAACGACGTTCCTTCAAAGGTAAAATCCTGGGTAGGTTTACAAATGAGTGCGGGCCTTCCATGTGTCCCATAGTCCAAAAAGGGACAGAGTTGGGGTTGAATAGTCAAAGTAGAAGTAGGCCAGCAAAAGGTGCTAAGTGTCAGTACAATGCTGTTTCAAGAGTAAAATTTGGAGTAGGTCTCCAAATAAGCGCTAGGCCTCCACATGTCTAGGGTAAGACTTTTGGCCCTGCCAAACAAAGGACTCAGGAAAATATAAGGGAACATCGTGGAGCCCACGGAAGCCACCACTTGTTAGTGTGACACTATTTCAGAAGCAAAAGGTAGGGGCCAAATCTCCAAGGTGCGTGAAGCCACCACGTGGACCCTGTATGGACATACCCTTTAAATATTGTGTGCTTGAGACCTAAATATTCAAATGGCCATATCTTTTGACTGAAAACTCAGATTTGGGTGGGAGAAGACTTTTTGGAAATGTCTTGACATCATCTACACCATGGAAGCATCAAATATTATATTTAACAAGATTTTGTGGGTGAAAAATGGGAAAATGTCTTCTAGGCCATTAATGCAGAATCTATTTGATCCAACAATTGGATCAGGTTTGATTTGATTCGCCGTTCTTCTTCCTTAGCACGCCGAGTAGACATAGGGAACCATAATCCATAGATTGTGGGAGGATTTGAGAGTGGTATTGATTGATGGTGGTTGAAGAAGGATTCAAAATTTTCCCTCCTCTCTCTCTCTTATTCTTCCTCTATATTGTAAAGGAGGGGCATATTCAAATGGTGGTTGATCTTCCCTCTTCTGCCCCTCCTCTCTTTGTTCCTTAGGGTTGAATGTGGAGTCTAAGAATCCTCCCATGGCTCTGTAATGGTGTTTTCTTGCCTCTTTCCCACTAACAATGTACCGTGTAACTTTTGGAGCAATAGAATCTGTTTTGTGATGTATATGTCCATCCTTGGCTCATTTTATTGTCTCTTCTTACCTCTCATTGTCACAGGGTATAATTTGCATACTATGATGTTTGTTGCAAGTTCTGGGAGCTGTGCTTAATGGGTTTCGAAGTGGTGCTCTGTGTGAAAACTCTCTCTAGTCTGTGGTGCATCTTGTCCACCCTCTCCTCTGCTCACCTCTCTCCACTTCAGGTAGTCGGGTCTTTGATTCAACCACTTAATTTTCTGGTGTATCACCACTTAGTGTAGGCTCTTTTACCCTCTCTCTCTATGTCCCCTGGAATGGTTAGATTAGGATAGGATAGGTTATGCTTGCACTAGAGTAGCTTGTGGCAGGTAGATTAAGAGACAAGAATCAAATTTCTCTGGAGGTCCATCTCAACTTTTGCAAGTCCCATAACTTGAGAGATGGCCCCACGTTGTGTAATCACATTAAATACCCCACTTTACAATCAGGCCATTCGGGGGTGCTGTGATTTTGTACTAGCAAGTACTGTTATATTTTGATCTTTCCTTTCTTCAGTTCTTCCATTCATTTTTATTGATAAGGTATTTTGGTAAAAAACATTTCAAGATGTCAGAAGTCCAGCCTTAAGATGAAATTTGTACATTTGTATATAAGCTTTGTTGTTTTCTTTCAATAAGGGAACCTCTCCCATAAAGAGAAGGGACTTGCTATTCCTTGATTGTGGTTTTGTTAAAGTACCATTTTAAAACCCAACAGTACTGCATGCCTCCATGATGCTTTTGATCTTTAGATTCATTATCTCCATGTATTTGTATACATCTATGATTCCACGTGTGAATTTGCAACCACTAATCAAAATACTTACAATCCATGATTTACTGACTCTCCCTTGCTTAATAAATATTTGATTCTCATCCATAATATTTTTATCTAGGCTATAAATGGGAGAGAGGGCTTGAGCTGGAGAAGAAGTAGAAGCATTTGGGTTTAAAAAGGTGGTGATTTAAGAAGAAAACACATGAACGTGAAATTCAAGTTGTTCTTGAGTCTGATTTCCATTTTCTACCCTTTCAATCATCCTTAAAACTGATTCTTTTAAATTTAACATGTCCACTTGTGGAGTAGATTATCCAATAAGGATTATTCTTAGCTCATAAATTTCTAGATTCATTTCTACCTCAGGTCTTTCAACATGAGGTTCTGCCACTTGCACAAAATATGCTCTTGAAGTGTTTATTACCAACCTTGAAGTAGTTTTGGATTTCTTGACCACCTTTCTTGATATTAAGAGTTATTATATTGCATCAAAACTCAGATAAATATCTCTCATAGTTTTCTTCTTATGTTATTCTTTCAATGATGATATCTAAGAGGAAGAAATATGGGGAGAGGAAGAGGAGGGTAAAAAAGTATGAAGAGGTATGGGAGAAAGGTGATCTTGATTGTATTTTAATTTACCAATTGGAACATGATTTTGGGTCTTTTCTATTTCTTATTTCATATTTGGGGTCGGCCTTTGGTGTAATTAAGTGTCAAAATTCAAAAAAAGGAATCATATATACACAACCTACTAACTACTCTAAGGAGTAATGGGGTTACTAGGCACTACCGTCCTTATGAAAATAAAGGTAAACCATCCCACAAACAGAGACATGAATCCTTTTGACATGAATAGAAAGCATACATATAGAAAGTATAAGACAATGTCATAATCAAAATCAATTGAAATAAAATAAAAAGAACAGAAGAGGTGTCACCGGTGTCTAATTTAATCACTTAGGAATCATGCATATAATGACGTACTAGAGGCGTAATGTAATAGTAATAAGTGCATAATTTTTTGTCTACATTTCCCCCAACTTTATACTAGTAAATTATAACTCGGTAGAATAAAGTAGATAGGAAGAGCATATCTTATGGAGAGTTGAAGGAGGTTGTAATTGATAGCGTGTCAAACACAAATTTTAGTATGTGTATCATAGAGTCTAAGAGGGGATAAGAATCCTAGGGGCGATTTGTGCATGTAGTGAAAAGGATACCTACATTTGTAACTAAATATTTCCTTTTCCTGAGTGTTTTGTGATTGATATTACTCCTTGTTCCATTTATGATTCCTTTTTTTGGGATAAGGATGAACCTGTAAAAGAAGAAAAGTGTATTCAACTCTCATGGTATATGAAATTAAATTTTAACTCAAAAAAATCATAATAGAAATGTGTAAGAAAAATAAGTGAATCAAGATAGAGTACACCTGAATGCAAAGAGAGAAAAGATAGAATGTTCCTGTGTATTGTTTCCTTAGAGAACTTTCACTATGATATCGTAAGAGGGGTCAGGGGTGATCAATCCCCAAACTAATGTGAATAATTTGAGGATTTAGGCGTCCTTCGACCAGAGGAATAATGTTACGAGAGAGGTCAACTTTTCCCTCCATCCATGATGCTTCCCCATGGATAAATGCCACTACCTATGATCACAAACCTAATAGTAAATAACCATAGATGATACTTTGTTCGAGGCATACCATTGTCCTTGTAGATGCCCTAGGTGCCACTCTTTATTAGATACCAGTAGGAAAAATGTGAATTGAGTAGTTAGTTCCCTTGCCCAAAGTATGAAACATGATACTAATTTTTTACTTTGTACTAGATAGTAAAATGAATATGAATATTTATTGCTGGATTTTGTAAAACCTATCACTAAGAAATTATTCCAAATGCTAAACTACTTGTTTTTTCCCCCAACAAAAAACCACCCAGGTGGGATACTAGTGTTACCTAATTTTGCACACATGACAAAATTGGACAACGGGGGTCCTATTATGATCAAATTACGACATTGGTCCCAAGGACCCACCTCCGGTCATCACATAGATATCATGATTAAATTAATTAATAAGTTGATAAGTGAGCTTACCTAGTCTTAAATAAGGACAAATTGTTTTCATCTCAGTGCCAACTCGATCTCAACTTGGTGTAGAGCTCAATGGGGAGCTCAGTCTATGGTTAGCTTAGAATAGAGCTCATAAGTGAGTCGTAGTGGAAAGCTCGGAACATAGCTTTGCAGATTTGAGGTTTCAACTTAGTTTGGAGTTTGGTCTATGTGGTGGATATCTATGTGGATCTTGCTCGACAAAGGGGACAATGCAGATGGTCATAACCATCCACTCAGATGGAGAGATTATTTCAAGAGTTTGGTGCGAGTGACTCGGGGTCTAAGGACTCGAAAATTCATAGTGGGGCTTAGTCCATGTATAGAGAAATCAATTACAGACCTAAGTCAAAAAGTGGAGATCCATGGATAACTTTCCAAGTGGGGAGAACATAATGAAAAACCAACGCGAGCCTTCCACTTCTCGGGGATCAGGAGAAGCATCACCAAGAGGAGATAATCACTTGTTGAACCAAGGGAAAAACTCCATGTACCACCATGCTACGTCGAAGCTGAGTTGATTCTGAGAAATTTGTGAGTCACTGAGTTACTCTTTGGATTAATAGGAAAATTATAAATTTGAGTGTGTTTTGCGGAACCACCATGGAAGTGGGATCTAAGATCAGGCTCATGGAATGCCAAGTCAGTTTTGGTCTTGATAACAAAGAGCTCATGCTAGAATCCCAGACAAATGAATCAGCAAAGTGTCACGTTTGGTAGATTCAGGTGATAGCTTAAAGAGTCATTTATTAGCTCGGTTCACTGCCATGAGGAATAGAAATGTCTCTGTATCTTGTCGCAGGACCCAACTAGGTTGACGTGTTAATGGCTCAGTCGTTAAGGAGGATAAAATGACTCGTGTATGAAGAACTTGACATGCAATCATGGGAGATTGACGAGTGGGTGATGTTGAGAACTCAGCCTGATGCAAGGTGATGCATCAATGGTGAGCTGGTCTGAGAGGCCAAGATGGTGGAAGGAGCTCGGAGGGAAGCTCTGTAAAGAGTGGCTTGACCATGAAGACGTCGAAGAGATATTTTAGTGTGGATTGAAATTGTAGTGGAGTTGAATGTGACGTGATGAGGAGCTACTTTCGGGCCCGTGAATACAAAGCATGTTGAAGTTAGCTCAATGCATAAAGGAGGGAAATATTCATAGAGGTGGGAAAAATGTTTTGTCATCGAAGGCAAAGCTTGGTGTTCCATCACCATGACTAGAACTTGTTGATCCACATGAAGGATCTCGTCTCTCCCAGAGGGTGATTCAACAAACCAATGAAGGAGTAAGTATGGATGTCATCAGGGTGAACTTGACACTATGATGGCTTGGTTGTGCTCGTGGGAGTTGCGATGAACTTGTGCCAGAAGCCTAGACAAACAAGCAGTGAAAGGAAAGTGCTTCGAGTTGTAGGGAGCTTCTAGTATGATAATAGTTAGAGGTAGCTCGATGCCATAGAGGAGTTCAGTTTTGAGAGGAGTGGCTTATTTGAGGTGATCTCGTTACGATGGCTCGGTCTTGGAATTAGATTCATAGAAATATGACAGATCTCACTTGGCATCGAGTCTCGAGACGACGAGGTCATGACAAAGTTGTCTCAGCTATGCAAGAAGCTAGATGATGGTTGGGCTCGATGTGCAGAAGAGGTGAGCCATGAGGGATAACACATTGAGCTAGGTCATGGGAGATATGTTGCTCGGTGGTAAGCACGTAAAACAAATCCTATGGAGGAGAACCATTAATCGATCCAATGAGAGATAATACCATGGAAGCTATGTCATATTCATATTGAGCTTATCATTTAAAAATTAATCCATGAATTCATTTTGGAGGTAAGTCGAATCGAAAAATGGATAAGTTCAACTAGGTGAGCGGTCATGGAGAGAACTCGACAGGATGATTTGAGTCAACCTTGAAATTGACATAGATAAGCGTAGGTTTAGAGCTCACTTAATTGAACTGAGCCAAGCTATCAAACTCGGTAACATAGAAAAAATCTAGGTTAGGAGTTCAACATGGTACGACTCTTTCCAAGAAACAAATATGTTCAATATGGAAGAATAATATGGTGATGAATGCTTGCAGGCCAAGTCAATTAAAGAGCTCATGGGGACATAGTTAGCAGTGAGATTGATGTGTGACCAACTAAGTAGATTTCGTGTGGAGCTTGCTGAGTCAGAGAGATTGAAACATGGCAAACATGGAGGACAGGTCGAGAAGAACCATGGAGACAGAGCTCAACGATGAGCTCAAAGGAAGTTTGTGGGCAATGTTCATAGTGATGGTGAGCTTGTTGAACAAGAGGAGCTTGATTCTTACATACGAGCTCAGTTGCAAGTAAGGATGGAGGAGCTCGAGCCCAACTCAGTGAGTTGGCTCCGTAAGCCAACCACCGAGTTGGGCTATGTGTGACTTTATTTTCATGGCCCCCCACTTTCTTCAAGTCAAACCAGTCAATGTGGGGTCCCACCATTATTTTTAATTAAATTAATATTGATATTTAAATTTTTTATTAATAATAGTTATTATTATTATTAAAATATTTTATTTAAATATTCCTTTAATTAATTGACAAGATTAGGTCAATAGAAAATTTATGGCACATGATGAAACCTTCTTAAGTGGTTTAACCAACTGTAATAAATGAGCAATCATGTGCCTTCAATTTAGGAAGGGGATTTATGACTTCTTCTCTCTTTCTCTCTCTCTCTCTCTGTATCACAAATTCTTCTATAAATGTAAGTAAGAAACTCATTCCAATAGGTTGGACAAGTTAGACTATTGAGACAAGTGTATAGTTTTAAAGAAACCTCCTTCTTTTGCAAGTTGTTCTTTGATGTTGAGGGATCTTTCAAGCCTCCTTTCAAGACTGTAATGGAAACTATTTCCTCTTCTGAATGTATGATGCATTGTACATGTTGTTGAAGTAATAAAATTGTGTGTTTTATGACTAATGTTGGTCCTTTCATCCTTCTATACTTATTTGTGCCTTTCTCATGCTTGCAGGTACACTGTGCAAGTTTAAGTTTCTATTGCAGGTTCTTGGAGTTCCATGCTTAGCAAGTGGTGGAGTATTGCATGCGGTTGAGTTGTGGTGCTTGTTCACCCTTCTTAAGTTCATCCTTTTTCATTAGAGGACTGATATGTCATTATTTGATTGAATTTTGACAAAGGGAACTGTACGTATCCAAAATTGTAAGGTACTGCACTGCCGGAACAACATGACACGTGCCCCAATGATGATACAGGTCTCCTCGCAAGGTGTTCAGGATCCAAAAAATCTCTCCAAGTATGCGTTATCATCCCGCATACCCCGCTTAGCCCCCGTGTGCTTTGTTTTCCTCTTTTCCCCTCTTTTCTTTGCCTTTTGCTCTTCAGTTACGAAACTGCTGCCCTGCCTAGGCGGGGGTCTCGTGACCGCCGCCCTGGACAGGGCGGCGGTTCTGTAATGACCACCTTGCTCAGGGCGGCGGTCCTTCACGCATTTTCCAGAATGCTCTTTTAATGTGACTCACGTAAATTTCAATGTTTACCAGCTTTTTTCACCGCCTTGGGCTTGCATTAATGATTCTGGTTCCCTGGAATAGTGTTTTGCCATTGTTTATAGTTTAAGAGATCAATTTGGTTTTTACCTTGGGTAAATGCAAATGCTATAAATAGTTGGCTTGTGCTCAAGCAAATAGCCCCTCAAAATTTTCCTCTGAATTTCTCATTGCAATAGATTAGTCTTTCATTTTGCTTAGAATTCTTAGTTTCATTCATTGCATGCCTAGTTAGTGTTGTTTTGCTGTTAGGAAGCCACATATCCATCTTGTGCAAGTGCTGTTGATATTTCATCCAATCCATTGGAGTAAGATAGTATGTTTTTCAATAGGAAGCCATTAAAGTTACAGGTTTTGTTCTTCAAACATGATAGTTTCAGGTTCTGGACATTTTATATTGCATGACTCGCAATAAATCCTGCTAGGAATTGCATAAGCCAAGCTCTGTACTCTTGCGCTATCTCTCTCCTACTAGCATTGTATTCAGTCTATATCCTAAGCTACCTTTTTCCCAATATCTACTTCTGTTGATGCTAGCATTACACGCTTTTCTGGATCCATGTGAGCATGAAGGAGCGAGGAGATTACACTGAGGGGACAAAATCACACACACCATCAGATTCGCCACTGTTATGCAGAATCCAGGTACTAGCTTTCAAAGTTCTAATTTGAAGCATATCAAATAGAGTAACCAATCACTTTATTTCAGTCAATTTTACTTTTGATATTGCCAGTGAAGCTGTGGGGATTGATAGTTTCTGAGAGACTATGATTCTTTCCTCACTTCTGAGGTAGGATTGAGAGTCTTTCAAATAGATTAGATTAGTTATTTCATTGTTTAGAAAATATTTACAATTGCACAGTTAAGTAGCTATACTTGGTTGCTTTGTTTGTTTTAAATTTGTCATCAGATTAGTTTTCAATTTCTAGATATATTAAAATAGTTTCTCCTTCAATTTCATTCATATAAATTCATCAAAAAAATACAAAAATATAGAAGTCATATATGCTATAGAAACACTTTACATAGTTAATTTCACCTTGCTGCATTTAGATTACATTATTACTTTTGTATGACAATCATGGGCCCTAGAGAGCCCAGGGAATATGTATTTGAGCCAATCGTGCCCCAACCCAATCTTGTCACAACAATAACTGATATAGATCAGAAGGTTGTGTGTTCATTTCACGTCGGGTTCACCAATTTTGTACGATGGAAAAGTGACAAGCGAGCGTGGGAATCTACAAGTAACTTTTCCTCGCACCCGACCTCCCGAGGTCATGTCGAGACAGCCGGTGGGGATTGAATATGTGTGGGATGCAGACAAACTAGTTAGGAAATCTGATGTCTTCGATGCGCACTAGTGGAAATTATGAATCTAAGGCAAAGAAGGCCCTCCTAACCTGAACTGGTGTGATAGATCGATCAGCAAGGATGACTGCTCGAAGGCTCCAATCAATATCGAGCTCTGGCGTGATTCGGTCTATGGGTTGTGGAATATGTGGAAAATGACTTGGGATAGTTTCGTGTATGTCTCCAGATAAGGTCATAGGGTGGATGGTAAATATAATTGACTCTATGGGTGATTCTCTGGCCTAGTCCAGAACTCCTTAGCTTCGTTAGTTGCTATGTATAACAAGGATAACTATTCGATGATGATAGGTGGAAGTGGAGTAGATCTTAATACTGATGTACATAGGCCAGTATCAATGTCAGATTGACCTGTAGATTCGTTGGGTTGAGGGATTTGTGGGTCACAACCGTAGATTCGTGGTTGTTGTGGACCTGCTATGGTCATGTGTAGAATCAGTCCCTAATCCCTAGTATCCAATAGTCATATGCCTTTTCAGCCTCTATATTTAGAATTATCAATTGTGTGATATTTTCAGAGTATCTCACAGGCGTTCGTGTAACCTGAATTCTTAAGCTGGTATCTATATCTGTGAGAGTATCTCTTGCGTCTGGCTGTGGTACCAAAGGATTACAACCAAATGTATGCTCTCTTTCAAACCCTTCCACAATCATGTGGATATGTATCTAGGGTAATCTATAGTTTGGTTGATTTGACCAAAACGTGTGCGCTTGGTTGTCTTCTATGTTTAACCCGCTTAACTAGAGGCTGATCTATTGTAAGTTTTCCATTGTTCAGAAGATTTGGATCCTAAGATTCTGATCTATATCAGTTATTGCTATGAAGAGATTCTGGTAGTGATCCAACCAGAACACTACAACTTATCCTACTACCACGAATATCAATCAAGGACCTAAAATCCTTAATAAAAATCACGGAGTGACAACAAATGGAGTAACTGATCAGGCTAGAAAGGCAAATGTTGTGAATAATCCACCACAAATAAACAACCAATGAAACAACAACTTTACTCCAACAATCAATACAGTGGATTTTAATCATCCATAACAACAACAACAACAACAATGACGAAGCCCTACACGGGGTCCAAACCAAAATTCAACTGGGTATCAAAACTAAAATTCAAACCAAAGACAACAAACGTAAAACTTTAATCCTAATAGGCAATGGTTTGATCAGAGTTTTAGTCCACAATATACACCAAGCCAACAAACTAGGAATTACAATCCTAACTCGTAGTGTGGTTTTCAAAAAATCCGAGGCCATGACACTAGAACGTGCCGTGACTACAATAAATTCATGCAACGTTTTCCAGAGGAATAAAGACAACTTTTTATAGATGTGTTCTTGGCAGATCCTACGTCACCAGCACCAAATAATTTTACAGGGGTAGTTTCCCCTCAAAATGCACCCCTCCAGATCTTTAATGATCCGCTCCCAAATCACAACAATAATAAGATAAATCCAAATGGGACAAACAAGGGTGTAATTATAGGAAACAATGATCATGAAGCCTCAAATTCACTGAATCCATTAGTTGTGCCACAATTAGGAAGTTAGCCACGACCTAAGATAGTCGTTTTAGTGGAGTTAGATGCCGAACTACCCGTAGAAGCTGTAACAAGGACACGAGAGTATTCCTCTCAGCTAAGTCCAAGTTACCCGCTAGAAATAGACAATATCCAACAAGTATTATTAAAGCCCGTGGGTGCTTACGATTTAATTAATGATCTAACAAAAACCTTCTCGCACATATCCTTTTTGGATTTATTGAAGAACTCCCCTGCTCACAGGGCTGCTCTTTTAGAGGCATTAGGCTTATGTCATTTAATTAACATCACTCCACCTCCCGAAACATAGGTAAACCATGTAGAATTTGATATTCATCCTTTGGGACAGCTGGATAGGGATGTCGAATTCATATTCGAAATAAACAAAATGCCAACAGATGCTGAGATCACACGCCGAGGTGATCTAGCCTTACACTGGCAATTGTGGGTTTATAACAATTATGTGAAATGTGCGATGGTTGATGATGGGGCGGCAGTTAATATAGTCCCCTTCTCTTTCCTTCAAAAGCTATGGTATGGAGAAACCAATTATTCCACGACTCGAAATACACTAACAGGCTATGATAGCCTTAAAGCCACTTCAATTGGAACTATAATACTACCGGTCACCCTAGGATCCAAAATAATCCTGATTGAATTTTATATTATAGATTGGGAAACTAACTATAATATGATCCTCGGCTGACCATGGATACACCGTATGAAGGCAATCCCTTCTATGCTATTTCAAGAAGTAAGGTTTTTACACTTAGGAAAGATATTCATAGCCAAAGGTGATCCAAAACCATTCGATATACACTTGGTTGACTTAAAGAGAAGACCAGGCGTTCACTCAGAGTTTGAACTCCCAATAAACCAACTTAATAAGCCTACCGGCCCGAAACCAGAAGAAAAGTTGGTACCTACGATAGATCTTGAAACCATGAGCCTAGCCAAGGCAATCCCAGCCCTCGAAGATGAGGCTAAGATTGTAGAAACAATATCATTAGGAACTACTACAAATTTTTTTGAATTACTAGAACATGATCTACCAATGTTTCTACCATTTGATTATGTAGGCATGGGATACACCCTAGGTGTTGGTTCTCTTCCAGCAGTAGATCTCTGCATGGTAGAGGTAGAAGATGTTAACAAAATGAATATCCCAACGCCCATATTCCTAGCTAAGTATCGGACTCTCCATTTTGATGGAGCTAGATGTAGTTACGGAGCTGGGGCAGGAGTAATCCTTACTTCTCCTGAGGGAAAAGTCCTACCATTTGCCTTTAAACTAAAATTTGAATGCACAAACAATGGCGCTGAGTACGAAGCCCTCCTCCTTGGCCTCATCTTAGCTAAGAGAATTGGTGTTAATAACATCAGAGTGTTAGGAGACTCACAATTGGTAGCAAACCAAGTTACTGAGATGTATGAAACTAGAGGCGAGCACTTATAACTCTACAAAATAGGTGTATTGAATTTAAGCAAGGAGTTTGACTTCATATCAATTGAAGCAATCCCGTGAGAACAAAATTTTCTCGCCAATTCAATAGCAACCTCAGCATCACGCTTTACTCCAAATAGTAAGTTAGAGGACACCCGTTTCATGGTATCCCTTCGTACTGAACCAATGATAAAAACAATGTCAAATCCTCTTTTAAATGGAAATGAAAACAAATCTACTATCCTAAACCACATTGATAGTGATACAACCACTCTTGATTTCTTGAACACCTATGCGGCATTACATCTCACCCATCACATGGTAGATTTATCCCTAATCCCGCATTCATCCTCCTACTTTGGAAATCCCATGATAGAGCTTCCACCACAAAAGGAACTTAGCATATACACAGTCGAAAGTAGAGACAATTTAGAATTGCCTTTAGCCCCTCCTAAGTTTGAAGAAGGTAACACTTCTCTAATCGAAGAAACAATCGATATTAATATCAGAACGGAAGACGAACCAAAGATATTGAAGTTAGGATCCTTGTTAACTCCATCAGAAGTAGAAATACACACTCAAATCCTCAAAGAACATCGAAAGGCTTTTGCATTTAATTATAAGGAAATGACAGGGGTTACACCACACATTGTGGTACATAACCTCGTCACTAAATCAGATGCAAAGCCGATTAAACAAAAATCAAGACCAATGAAACCTAAGGTAGCTCTCATGGTAAAAGAGGAGGTAACAAAACTCTTCAAAGTAGGATTCATCAAGCCAGTCGATTACTCTCAGTGGATATCTAATATCGATCCTGTTCTCATAAAATAATGGGAAGATACGCATCTGCATAGACTTCTGAGACATTAATAAGGCATGTCCTAAAGATGACTTCCCGTTACCATCTATAGATGTCACTGTTGACGCAACAGCTGGGTTTGAGCTTTTATCTCTCATGGATGGATTCTCGGGATACAATCAAATCAGAATTTATCTGAACAAGATCAAGCTAAAACCACGTTTATAACTCCTTGGGGAACCTATTGCTATGCTGTTATGCCATTTGGTCTCAAGAACGCTGGCGCTACGTACCAACAGGCTATGACGTATATATTTCATGATCTTATTCATAAAATTGTGGAATCCTACATAGATGACTTGTTGGCCAAGGCCAAGAAGCGTTGTGACCATCCAGAAGTGCTTCGCATCATTCTTTCACATTTGATAGAATACGAAGTCACACTAAATCCAGAAAAATGCATTTTTGGTGTAACAGGAGGGAAGCTCCTAGGTTACATTATATCATCACGCGGGATCGATGTTGACCCAGCCAAAATTAAGGCTATTCTAGAAATGGTCCCACCTTCGGATGAATCTGGAATCAGGTCATTTCTTGGAAAACTTGGTGCAATCCGGAGATTCATCTGAGACTTAAGTTTCACCATTCATCCAATCAACAATCTACTCAAGAAATATTATAGCATTGATTGGACTGAAGACTATAATGAAGCTTTCGATGCAGTTAAGTGTTTCTTGTTATCACCACCTACGCTAATGCCACCTAAGCCAGATCACCCGTTAATTTTATATTCGTGAGCCACCAATGTCTCACTAGCCTGTATGCTGGCTCAAGAAGATGATGACAAGAGAGAACGTGTGATCTATTTCATTAGCCGAACGTTGCTCGACTATGGAACATGTTATACACAGGAAGAACAAGAATGCCTTGCCATAGTATTTGTAACCAAACACTTAAGACATTACATGCTAAATCAAGAAACAAAGGTCATTGTAAAGACAGAGCATTTACGAAATTTCCTCACGCAAGGGTCCTTGTGTAAAAAGGCTGGATGCTTTATTACCTTAATGGGTGAATTTGAATTAACATTCGTAAATCAAAAGTTGGTTAAAGGACAAATCATCGCGGATTGGTTAGCTGATAATCCATTAGACGGAGGTGATCTAGTAGATCTGGACTTTCCCGATGAGTGCATATACTACATCAAAACCTGACCTTCTATCTCTGAGTGTCCTTGGTACATTGATATTATTAATTATATCATGGACCATACATATCCAGAAGGTGCTACACCACAACGAAAAAGGTGTTTACAGATTATCGTAGCTAAATACGTCATCATAGAGCAAGTGCTCTATCGAAAAGCATTCGATGGAATGCTTCTAAGATGTGTCAACACAGAAGAATCTAAGAAGATTCTCCACAAATCTCACAGTGGAATGTGTGGAGGCCACTTCGGTGGCCATGCCACCGCTCAAAAAATACATCGAATGGGCTATTTATGTCCTACTGTAGAACACGATGCAGTAGAGTTTGTACGAAGGTGTTATAAGTGCCAAGAATTCTCCCATGAGATCCACATGCCGGCACAAGCTCTACAACCAATCGCTACTCCATGGCCCTTTTCTACGCGGGGCCTTAATTTGATAGGGAAGTTCTCTCCCTCATCTATAGACGGCCATAATTTCATAATCACGGCCACCAAATATTTTACCAAGTGGGTAGAGGCCATGCCTCTTACTACTGTACCAGGTTTTGTGATCGTCAAGTTCATTTTGAACCAAATCATTTGCAGGTACGGTATCCTGCATATCATTATATCAGATAATGAGACTTCTTTTAAGAATGATGAAGTTCACAAATTGTGTAATAAATTCAAAATAAGCCATCATACGACCTCCTTGTATTACCCTCAAGCCAATGGACAAGCTGAAGCAACAAATAAAACGTTAAAAGCCATTCTCCTTAAAATGATGAAAGAAAACAAACGAGATTGACATTTGAAGTTATATCTAGCCTTATGGGCCCACCGAACTCAATAAGAACACCAACAGGAGCCACTCCTTTTTCACTAGTATTCGGGGCAGAAGCAGTTCTCCCGCTTGAGGTTGAAATACCTAGTCTCCGTATCTCATTACAAGGGATTCTAGATGAAGACGCTTACAGAGAAGCACATCTCTCCCAACTAGAAAGCCTAGATGAAGCGAGGTTAGATGCCAAACAGCGGCACAGAGTCTATGTTGACCGGATGTGCCGGAATTATAACAAGAAGGTGTATGAACGAGACATATACGAGGGTGATCTGGTTCTAAGGCTAGATAGTCGGATCGACAAAAAGACCGGCGAAGGAAGGAAGTTCCAACCCAAATGGTTGGGCCCATACCGAGTCATGGAGGACTACAGAAATGGTGCATATCTTTTATGCACACTGGAAGGTGAGGAATTTGGTGAAATGGTCAATTCCCTACACCTTAAACGATTCTACGCGTAAGCAACTAGTACTACTTGTATAGTTATATCTACATGGCATCTTCATATAGTTAGGATCATTTTGTCCACTTGTTTTGTACAACTTTGTGATCAAGGAATTTTATTCTTAAAAAAAAAGTAATTCATTACAAACTTCTGATGGTATTGGCATAAATGCTCTAATCATACTTCTCCATTTCCATGATATCATCAAACTATTTCGGAATCATTTCATCAAACAAAGTTAGATATGACAAAGTCTTAATGGTAACCATACCAAGATCTGCATGCTTGTTCTCACTTTTGGTTTCTTGTTAGGATAGGTATCTTGCCTATGGTCTGTTCTAGAAGCTTCATCCTGTCACATCTATCCCGTATGAATATCTCTTTGGAAGTAAGAGCATGCTGATATTTTACTCAAACAAACAAGTCAAGTATAAATCAAACAATTTTTTTTAAATTTACACATTTCCTTGCCCCACCAACCTTTGGTGATGAGATTGCATCTCTTACTAGTGACGTAGGGTTGGGAAAGGATGGAAATGCCCTTACTCACCTATGCCTTGCCTAAGGTGATAAACCCATGCTTCTTACTAGTAGCATGGGGCAAATTTTAGGGGGTCCTCTTGACAAACAAATGTAAAAGGTCATAAACAAACAATTCAAATCTTGAAGTCTTAAGTCAAAAACAAATGAATCGGATGTCCAAAATTCCAAGAGAATTAAAAATCCTAAAACCCAGATTTTGTCTACCATGTGGCCATCTACGGATCTAAGTCTAGATAAACTGCAAAGTAAGTTGCATCCCAAAACTATGAAGTCACTCGGGTGGAGTAGGCTTGTAGCATCCTAATTTGGTTCTGGAACAGCTTTGTCTATCTTTCATCACTATCATTTCAACACATTTCATAACTTGTGCCCTTTTCAGCTCTCGGTGATGAGCCCTTGCATCTTACTAGTTGCGTGGGGTTAGGAGAGGGGCAAGTCTATCTACTCATCATACCGGCTTTTCTTCACCACTTTGCCAAAACAAATACGAAGTATCCAAAATTGCTTACAGAAACTAAGATTCAAAATCACATTGTATCTATATTATCATATATCAGCATCATGAAATACGAAAAGAAAGTAAACATTTGTATCATTGGTTCTCCGTTGCATACATTCTAAAAATCTTATAAGTATAATATCATAGTTCACATAAGGGAATGGAAACAGAGCCATAAATGCCAAAATTCTGATATATATATATATATAAATGATAAAAATTCCTGTACAATGCCATCATGCACTAAGCATGGTCAAAACGCTCAAAGAGCCCGAGATATACAAAAATATCATACAAAAATATAGGAGAGCCAAGTGGCTTCTCAATCCCTATGATACCTCTCTGAAGGTGCACGCCCACGCCTAGGACTCTGGCTACGCCAGCACTCTGAGTGCACAGAGGGCTCAGGATCCCAAGGGGCAGCCGCAGTCTCGCCATGAGAATGACTCCTCATTAGGCGCTCGGCTGTCCTATACCCTGCTAACTCCGTACGGAGAGTCGATACCATCCTGGCCACATGCCAGATAGGGGAAAAGATGTAATTATGTCTTCCAGCTGCTGAGGGCTCCTCTGCATCCACATACAGCTCTGTATGAGTCCTCTCCATAGGGATCATCAGGGTATCGGTGCATACCCTACGAATCAGGTCCCGCCACTCATCGGTGGTCTCTACAAACAAAGGAGAAAACAAATTAGAAATAAAACAAGAGATAAAACACAAGTGTAAACAAAAGGAGAGATAGCAACTAAGGCAATCCTAATTAAAAAAAAACATTAAAAGGAAGGATGGTAACTTAATCGGATCACTAGGCCTCCAGGATGGATCTCTGGGGTCAGCACCTGCCACAGATGCCGCCGCTGATTGAGGTGCTCCCCCCGTGGCTGGAGTGGCGTAGTGTCCCACAACGGACTCATCCTCCCCACTATGGCCCTGGGAGAGTGGCTCCTCTGAAACTAGAGTCACCCTCTCTAGACTCCACTCTGCCCTCTCTGCCTGCATGATATCCTGAGTGTCATGCCACTCAGGATCACTGTCCTCCTCAGTCTCTCCCCCTGTGAACTCCTTGGACTCGGAGTCTATGTCGATGGGGTCATCGTTGCTATGGGTAGGACCTGCGATAATCTGAAGTAAGGGTTCCTGAGGAGCACCGGCTCTCCCTCGGGCACGTACTACCTGCCTCGCCGTAATAGGAACGACAGGTGTAACAACTGTCCAACCCTGACCTCTAGGACCCCCTCTGGCCTCTCGAATTAACCTGTATACTGGAACTACCAGGGGAAGCATGCCCATGTAAGGTAGGCCAAACTGCTGAGGAACTCGGTCAAAGGGGTGTATCTCCACTCGCCCTACTCTGTCAATGAGTTGCTCTGTGGTGGAGCAGGATATCAAAGTAAGAGCCTCCTCTCCCCATAAGCCTGCCATGGTCTGATATGGTGTGGCCTCCATGTCATCGGTGGTTAGAGAAGTAATTGGCTGATGAGGTGCTCTGAGCATCGACATATCTGTCCATCTGGCTACCATCACAGCTCCGAGATCCATCACCTCTACACCTCTACCATAAGGAATGAAGTGCTCATAAACCCAACTCATAACTAGGGTCGGGTGGCTCAAGGACTGCCCCTGTAAACAGACTACCCCTGTATAAGTCATGGTAGGTAGTCCCAATTATATTTTCTCCCCAGGCGTAAATCCGGCCATGACCCTCGATCTGTGCAATGATGGGGGGCCAACAATATAGAAGTGTATCTCCTCCCTTGTCCCTGATCAATCTCGAGGCAAGGATACCCATAATAGCCTGGCGAATCAAGGGGATGGGAAAACTAGGAATAGACCGAAATCTGACCCCCTTCTTCAAACCCGTGGAGATGACTGCATCTCCCATGTAAGAAGCCCACTGTGCTATCTGGGCCCGTGAACTTGCTGTCTCAAGGGTGAGTCGTCTCCCGATGATCAGGACCCCCAGGATACGGTAAACATCCTCCAGTGTGATGGTCCACTCACCTCGGACCCCTGGTAATCGGAAGGTGTTCCGATCAGCATCCTAGTAGGAAACTAAGTCACAGAGTATGTGACTGAATGGTGCAACATGTGGAACCCACGATATACATAGTATACCGGCCCTCTGTAGAGTGTCCTGCTCATCCTGTGAAAGGGCATCTAATACTGTCGGGAGCCAGTCACACTCTCTCTCTCGGCTCCACCGAATGTACTCCTCCCTCGCCTGCATACACCCAAAAACACACAAAACAAAGCAAGTTAGCATCCAAATGACATTAGAAAAATCATGAAAACACATAGAAATGCTAAAAATGCAAAAACAATCTCAAACAAGTGTTCTTTTGACATTCTGTGAAGAACCACTGCCCTGAGTAGGGCGGCGGTTTCACAACCACCGCCTTAAAGGCAGCGGTCTTGTAACCACCACCCTGAATAGGGTGGTGGTCGTGTAACCGCCGCCCTGGGTAGGGCGGCGGTCGTGTCCTGAAAACCCACGTGGGTTTTATATCCTAAAAAGGCCTAAAAACATCAAAAAAGGACCATTTTAACTAAAAACAAAGCCTACCCAGTAGGTGCCCCCCCCTAGATGGACCTTTTGAACCTAACATTTTCAAAAATAACCCCCCCACGACAAGGATTTTAACAATTTAAAATTTTGGGGGTAAAAATGATAAATTGAAGAAAACTAACCTGTGATCTCGCAGGTCGACGATCTTCTCGCGGAGGCATGATTGCTATCTTGTCACGAACATTTTGACTCTACTCTCATAAGAAACTGTCACCATGGGTCCCAAAGCTCAGAATCAATCAAATCAACACGTGTAAATGAATAGGAAAATGGGCCCACTCTCATATATATAGCAACTTGACTTGTCTTAAATTCCCTTTTCACAGGTTTGAAGCGTTGACGGAGGTAAGTTCTTACCCCCACACAAATGGTACGTCCTTATTTCACGTTATTTTAGCATTTATTTTCTGATCTATTTTTTCTATCTGCACTTGATTCCTCTTTTCATTTTGCAGGTGGCAGTAATCTTGGATGGCGTCATCTCGACACACGGACATATTAGGTATAACTTCCAACTTCCCATTTCAGGACCGCCATACTCGGATCCACTATTTTACACCTCTTCATGGCTAAAACGCTTCTCCAAGGGGGCAATATGTACGTACCCAAAATTGTAAGGTACTACACTACTGGAACAACGTGACATGTGCGCCAATGATGATACAGGTCTCCTTGCAAGGTGTTCGGGATCCGAAAAATCTCTCCAAGTATGCGTTATCATCCCGCATGCCCCGCTTAGCCCCCATGTGCTTTGTTTTCCTCTTTTCCCCTCTTTTCTTTGCCTTTTGCTCTTTAGTTACAAAACTGCTGCCCTGCCTGGGCGACGGTCTCGTGACCACCGCCTTGGACAGGGCGACGGTCTTGTGATCACCGCCCTAGACAGGGCGGCGGTCCTCTAACTGCCACCCTGCTCAGGGCGGCGGTCCTTCACACGTTTTCCAGAATGCTCTTTTAACGCAACTCACGTAAATTTCAACATTTACCAGCTTTTTTCACCACCTTGGGCTTGCATTAATGATTCTGGTTCCCTGGAATAGTGTTTTGCCATTGTTTATAGTTTAAGAGATCAATTTGGTTTTTACCTTGGGTAAATGCAAATGCTATAAATATTTGGCTTGTGCTCAAGCAAATAGCCCCTCAAAATTTTCCTCTGAATTTCTCATTGCAATAGCTTAGTCTTTCATTTTGCTTAGAATTCTTAGTTTCATTCATTGCATGCCTAGTTAATGTTGTTTTGCTGTTAGGAAGCCACATATCCATCTTGTGCAAGTGCTGTTGATATTTCATCCAATCCATTAGAGTAAGATAGTCATTTTTTCAATAGGAAGCCATTAAAGTTACAGGTTTTGTTCTTCAAAACATGATAGTTTCAGGTTCTGGACGTTTTATGTTGCATGACTCGCAATAAATCCCGCTAGGAATTACATAATCCAAGCTCTGTACTCTTGCACTATCTCTCTCCTACTCGCATTGTATTTAGTCTATATCCTAAGCTGCCTTTGTCCCAATATCTACTTCTGTTGATGCTAGCATTACACACTTTTCTGGATCCACGTGAGCACGAAGGAGTGAGGAGATCACACTGAGGGGACAAAATCACACACACCATCAGATTTGTCACTGTTTTACAGAATCCAGGTTCTAGCTTTCAAAGTTCTAATTAGAAGCATATCAAATAGAGTAACCAATCACTTTATTTCAGCCAATTTTACTTTCGATATTGCCATTGAAGCTATGGGGATTGATAGTTTATGAGAGACTATGATTCTTTCCTCACTTCTGAGGTAGGATCGAGAGTCTTTCAAATAGATTAGATCAATTATTTCATTATTTAGAATAGATTTACAACTGCACAGGCAAGTAGCTATACTCGGTTACTTTGTTTGTTTTAATTTTTTTATCAGATTAGTTTTCAATTTCTAGATATATTAAAATAGTTGCTCCTTCAATTTCATTCATATAAATTCATCATAAAAATACAAAAATATAGAAGCTATATATGTTATAGATATATTTCACGTAGTTAATTTTACTTTGTTGCATTTAGTTTACATTATTGCTTTTGTATGACAATCACGGGCCCTAGAGAGCCCAGGGAATACGTATTCGAGCCAATCGTGCCCCAACCCAATCTCGTCATAGCAATAACTGATATAGATCAGAATCTTAGGATCCAAATCTTCCGAACAACGACAAACTTACAACAGATCAGCCTCCAGTTAAGTGGGTTAAACATAGAAGATGACCAAGTGCACACGTTTTTTTTCAAATCAACCAAACTATAGATTACCCTAGATACATATCCACATGACTGTGGAAGGGTTTGAAAGAGAGCAGACATTTGTTTGTGATCCTTTGGTCCCACAGCCAGACGCAGGAGACACTCTCATAGATATAGATACCAGCTTAAGAATTCAGGTTTCACACGAACGCCTGTGAGATACTCTGAAAAGATCAACACAATTGATAATTCTAAATATAGAGGCTGAAAAGGCATATGACTATTGGATACTAGGGATTAGGGACTGATTCCACACATGACCATAGCAGGTCCACAACAACCACAAATCTACGGTTGTGACCCACAAATCCCTCAACCCAATGAATCTACAGGTCAATCTAACATTGATGCTGGCCTAGGTACATCAGTATTCAGATCTACTCCACTTCCACCTATCATCATTGAACAATTATCCTTGTTAGACATAGCAGCTAATGAAGCTAAGGAGTTCTGGACTAGGCCAGAGAATCACCCATAGAGTCAATTATATTTACCATCCACCCTATGACCTTATCTGGAGACATACACGAAACTATCCCAAGTCATTTTCCACGTATTCCACAACCCATAGACCGAATCACGCCAGAGATCGATATTGATTTGAGCCTTCGAGCAGTCATCCTTGCTAATCGATCTATCATACCAGTTTAAGTTTTGGAGGGCCTTCTTTGCCTTAGATTCACAATTTCCCCTAGTGCGCGTCGAAGACATCAGATTACCTAACTAGTTTGTCTGCATCCCACGCATATTCAATCCCCACCAGCTGTCTCGACACGACCTCGGGAGGTCGGGTGTAAGGAAAAGTTACTTGTAGATTCCCACGCTCGCTTGTAACTTTTCCATCATACAAGAACACATGCTTCTTAGTTTGTGGTCTACCGTTTACCCTCTCTAAGTTGCAGTAGGTGAAGTTGTCTTGTGGTGTACAACACCCTCTTCAAGTCAACCCTTCCTAAGTCTGGCAATACCCTTTATTTGGTGCATCACTATCCCTAGTATAGTTTCATTTCTTGCAAATCTCTTTCCCTAAAACCCATGAAAATTCTAGCATAGGTCTAGATAACAATTTTATTACACTAGGAGTAGTACAACACTTAGTTTAGGAAGAGGAAGCCGACATTTTCTAGAGTTTCACCTCGAGCCCAAGTCCCACAACTTGAGAGGCGATCCCATGTTTCCCAATCAAAATTGAATGTTCTATTCACATTCTGGCCATTCAGAGGGTGCAATGATTTGGCGAGAAAAGTTTTTGGCATGCTCGGTGGGATGAAGTTGGTACTTATCTTCTCACATACACCAGTCAAAGTACCCAATGACTCTATATATCTAGATTCCAAATATCAATGCGTTAACTTATGCAAAGAATTCAGACAAGAGCTTCTTCAAAGAAAGGAAATTACCATCATATCAAACTATCCTTGTCTTCTCCAAGGAGAAGGAGAAGAGGCATATTAATATCACCCATTGTAGCATCACCTCTTAGGGGTCATTCAACTCTCCCTTACGGAAGGTTTCTTCACCTATGAACAATCAACCTTTCGTTGCTATGGCGAGGAACCAAGTTTTTTCCCCCTTCAATATAAGTAGTCCTCTTTTATTGGTTCAATTTGACCCTATACCTATTGCATAACTCAAAAGTTTACCCTTCTACACAGTGGCAACTCACATTACTCAAGTGGAACATATTCTTGATGTAGCCAACATTTGTGTAGTGTATAATATCACGGAGGACAATGTTGCGGTTAGAATTTTTGCTACCTCTTTGAAGGGGAAAGCACTTCAATGGTTTTGAGGGTTAAGTGTTGGTACTATTACCACTTAGGACAAATTAGGAGAAAAAATTTATAAACAGTTTGAAGACAAGAGTGATCACCTGTCACTCTTCGGAACAAGTCACTACCATAAAGAGAGCTCCCGAAGAATACATGGGTGATTTCAACTTCTGATTCTATAGGACTTGGAATAGGATTTCTAGAACTCATAAAACCTTCTTCAAAATAATGCATTCTTTTACTATTTGTGAGCCTTGAATAATGATGTAGAAGTTATGATCCAGTCTATGGGAGGGACTACACTACTTGATACCTATGAAGTTGCCATACGTAGTGAGCAAAGAATTCATTAATCCAGGACTGGAAAGATAGCTCCACGAATGCTAATGCCGTTGTTTCTGGATCTCATGAATAAACTATTCTACCATTTCTCCTATTCCAGTAGCCTCCAAACAACTAGCTCAGTCTAACCTTGCATCTTCGAATGATCGTATTTGAAGTCAAGTCACTGCTGTCCAAACCTTTGGGAATGAGCTTGTTTCACTTAAGAGGTAAAAATTTCAATATAAGCGTCCATACCAACCAAAAAACTAGACAGTATTAGGCTAATCTTCCTCCCTTTCAAGTGAACAATCATCCTTAAAATCAAACTACAAGTCAAGTTATGAATGTTGGGCCTTTGAAATTTGGGTACCCTCTTGTTGCTAGCTCATTTGGAGCCATGTTACTGGTCCAAAATAATCTAGTTCAAGACTACGAATGGTGTACTATCTTTTTTCTCAACCACACAATCAAAATCTTTGCCCCAATGGAGTTCTTAGCCAAGCCCTTATGGTTCAAAACATATCTTCCCCTCCAGAGCCTAAATAAAATTCATCTATGTAAGAAATAACAAATTAACCACAAGTAACCTCAAGAAACCACTTTACTAAATTGGCAAGCAAGAATAATTTTGTGGGTTGAATACAGATTCCTCATCAATGGTGGAAAACAATTGTTCCAAAAAGAGAGAAATGGAACCTCAACCTTCCAAAGCTATGATCAAGCATCCACTTCAAAGCCTCAGCCACAAGCAACGAGTTGATAAATATGTGGGAAAGAAGTCTGCCAGAAACACCTGCTAGCCAAGCTGCAAGGAAAGAAGGTTCTTTAGGCATCACAGTACCCAATAAGCACTTTCCAAAAGAGGATTCTAACGCCCAAAGGAGGTGTCAGCAAAGTTGGAGCAATTACCTTTAGCATAGTAGAATAGATGAAGAAGACCAACCTGAGCATTACCATGTGGGATGTACTCTCAATTCATTCTCAAAGAAATTTATTGTGAGAGGCTCTGAACATAGTTTTGGTACAACCAACGGATCATTCGGGTTGTGGAACAACAACCGCTACAACTTTGTGTCAACTGGAAGGGAAAATTATTCCTAAGGAAAACATACCACCACCATTCTATATTTCCCTAATCATTAGTGACCACCCGGTACATAATTGCATGATTGATTCTAGTTCCAGTATCTCAGTCATGCCCAAAAAAATTGCAGATGTACTAGGCATATAATATGCATACTGGTTACAAAAGGAGTTGTTCAGCTAGATGACACATCTACTTAGAAATATTGACAGTCATCAAAGGACTTAAACTTACCATCCATGAATTCCTGAGTTTGTCTTTCATGTCAAGACATATAATTCATTAATCTCCCTCCTCGCTTTTCCATCTTCCTATCACAAGATTTCACTGCCAAGATGGGTGGCTATCTATCGCCTGATTGGTCATTTATGATTCTTAGGACTCGAATACAAAACCAAATTGAAACTATAAGGGAAAAACCAATCTACCATAATTATGTAGAAGCCTACACTGCTAATCTTATAAATGGGAATTACACCATCAAAGATCCAAAAGAAGAAGATGCTAATCATGAACGGACCACTCTTGTTGAAGAAGTCCCCGATATTGTGCTGCATGAAGTAAGTGGAGATCATCAGGATAATCCATATGCTAATGTGTTGGCATAAGAAGAATCTAGTTTTCTGATATTGGAAGAGATGTGATTGGGTACATACTGCATTCACAAAGAAGGTACAATCATACCACAACTAGTCAAAACACAAAACAATTCTACAGGACTGTGGAAATTATTCTTCGATGGTTCGAGGAGTAAGAATGGGTCTAGTTCTGGTGTCATGTTAATTTATCTAGGAGGGTATATGTACTTTTCATCTTTCTGGTTACAATTCAGTTGCACTAAAAATGTTGCTGAATACGAGGCTCTTGTGCAAGGAATTCAACTAGCTCAAAAGAAGGGAATCATATCCCTGATTACTTTTGGAGATGGTGAGTTAGTTGTTCATCAAGTGATGGAATGCAGTGTATCCAAAAATAATATTTTAAGATCATACAAGAACCGAGTCTAGCACTTGATTGAAGATTTTGAAGCTTTTGGGATCCATGCAGTTCCTAGAAATCAAAATCAAGATGCTGATAGGCTTGCTACAATTGGCTCGTAATACGACATACTTGTTGATATCATGAAATACGGGAAATTTTTTGTTAAAATGGTGGTTCGACCTACAGTCTCTAATAATGTGAGTAACTAACAAGTGTTCAATAGTGACAAATAAATTTTTCCTTTTCCTACAAGAAGAGGTGGATTTTGTTGTGAAAAATCAATATAAGCAACAATAATCATATGGCAATCAAATCATATAATTTAAAAACAACAAGCTACCAAAAGGCTTAGTTACTCTGGAATCCATCTTTAATTTAGATGATTAATCCAAAAGACAAAGCTCTAACACAGTGGTCAAAGAATAATATTTTGAGGAAGTCGAGGTAGCCGATAAAAAGGTTCTGAAGATCAGTAAAGTGTGTACCCCAGAAGAGAAAGAATCTTTCATCAAAATTTATCAAGAGCATCATGAAATTTTTGCGTGGAGCTACAAAGACATGCATGGTTTTGATCCAAGTTTGGCATAACATCCCATCGAGCTAGATCCTAATGCCAAGCTAGTTCACCAGAAATAGAGGCTAATTAATCCCAAAATCGAGCCACTAATGAGAAAGGAGCTAACCAAACTCATCGAGGCCTATATAATTTTTCCCATCAAGCACTCCTCTTGGGTAGCCAATCTTGTCCATGTAAGGAAAAAGAACGGGGAAATTCGGTTATGTGTGGATTTTAGGTATTTAAATCACACCTCGTTGAAAGACCATTATCCTCTTCCATCAATGGAGAATATCCTTCAAATGGTGGCATGAGCTCAAAGATTTTCTTTGCTTGATGGATATTTGGGTTACAATAAAATTCTAGTCCAAGAATCTGACCAATTCAAAATGACTTTCAATACCAATTGGGGCACATATGCCTACAATAAAGTTCCATTCAGCTTGTCCAATGCTGGGGCTACTTTCCAAAGAGCCATGAACATGGCATTTAAGGGTCTAATCAATGATATCATTTTAGTTTACCTTGATGATATAATTATATACTCTAAGCATGCAGAAGACCACATCACACATCTAAGGAAGGTTTTCTGAATATGTAAGGAATTTGGGGTTTCACTCAATCCCAAGAAATGTATTTTTGTAGTGCATGAGGGAAAATTATTGGGGCATGTCATTTCAGTGGAAGGAATTTCTATTGATCTAGCTAGGATCTATTCAATTATGTTCGTATCTCTCCCAAGTCACAAGAAGGGTCTCCAGAGTTTTATGAGAACCATAAATTTTGTGTGGAGATTCATCCCTCAATTCACGACATTAGCTGAACCACTGACATCTATTCTGAAGAAAAATATGCCATTCTCATGGCAAAAGGAAGGCAGGGAGAGATTCGAAGCCATCAAAACAATCATTTCTCAAGCTCCCACACTGGTGAACCCAAGTTTTGACAAATATTTTATTCTTTATGATTTTGTAGGTCAAGAGAGCATTTCAGGTATCCTCACCCAACAAAACGATAACCTGATTTGAGAAACCAATTGCTTTCTTTAGTCAATCCCTCAAAGACTACGAGCTCAAATATTCATTTGTTGAAAAACAAGTTTTTGTGGTTATTCGAGATTTGAAGAAATTCAAGCACATGTTGTCCAAGAACAAAATTCATATGATGGTGTCTAATCCAGGTGTCAAGGAATTTTTTCTGAACAAAGATATGAATGAAAAGGGTGCTGGATGGATCACAAAAGTGATGGAGTATGACGTGCATACCAAATTTACCAAACTTGTCAGAGGTAAATTTTTGTGTCAACAAATTGCTGCAGACATCGAATCTAAAGGTGATGGGGATGCAACACTCCTAAACACTGATGAGGGTGAGGATCAAGTTGATTGGCTATCCAAAATGAAGAATTTCCTTTTCTCAGGAGTATATCTTGTGAACATGGATAAAAATCAATGACAAATTTTTCATCTTCTGTCTATTCCATATGTTCTGGTAGATAATTTTCTCTTTTAAAAGGATTTGAACAGTTTTATCCTTCGGTGTGTGAGACTGGAATAGGTAAGTAAGATACTAAAAGAGTTTCATAATGGCCTATCTAGAGGACATTATTATACATGAACAATTATTACCAAGATCATGCAAGTTGACTACTATTGGCTGGATTTGTTCAAAGATGCCCATCTATGGGTAAGTAAGTGTAAAGAATGTGCCCTTTCCATTAGAAAATAGAAGTTGGAAGCTCTTCTGTTGCATCCAATTAAAGTGGATCAACCCTTTGTTCAATGGGGGTTGGACTTCATTAGAATGATTAATCCTCCATCTAGTGACATACATAAAGGGGTTCTTACTGCAACAGACTATTTTACTCAATGGACAAAGGTGGTAGTATTGAAGGAGAGTAATGATAAGGAAGTTCTTGATTTCTTGGAAGGTATAATGATAAGGTTCGGTCTTCCGTTTACAGTCATTTTAGACAACACAATGGATTTCCTTGGTATGAAGTTGAGTGAATGGGATGTTAAAAATGGGGTCTACCTCAAGACTTCATCCAATTACTATCCATAAGGAAACAAATTGGATGAGTCTAGCAACATAAACCTCACAAGCATTATCAAGTGCACAATGGAGACTAATAGGAGGACTTGGCATACACAACTTAAGACCACCTTATGGGAAGATCGAATGACACCTAAAATGGCCATCACAAATTCTTATTTCATGCTTTTATATGGAAGTGAAGCAAAACTTCCTCTCTCCTTAGAGTTACCTTCTTTAGAGTTGGCTCATCAGCTTGAAGTTATGGAGAGTGATCCTCTGACAGTTAGGTTTTCTGAGATCATGGAGTTAGAAGAAGTACGGAACAAGGCCATGAAGAATTTGGAGTAACGTCAGGCTCATGTTAAGAAATTTTTTGATAAGAAGGCATCCGACAAAATTTTTCAAGAGGGAGATTTAGTTCTCAAATGTGATGAAGATAGTGCCAAACTAGGCAAGCACGCCAAGTTTGACACTCTTTGGAGTGGGCCATACATCATCATGAGTTGTAAAGAGGAGAATTCATTTTGTCTATCCAGGCTCAATGGAGAACAAATACCCATTCATGTGAATGGGATACATCTCAAAGCTTGTTTTTGAGAGGCATTCCACGCCATGTACAATTTAGTTAGGTGTTTTCCTCCAAGTGCTTATGCACATTGTTGTGTGTGGTTGTTGATTTTATTTTCTTTTTGTTGTGTTTTGTGTTGTTCTTGAACTTTGTATAATCCTTTGAAGTTTCTCAAGGGAAGAAAGGCTCAAAGTTTCCATAAGAGTTTCATAATGCTACTTCATTCAAAATTCCGCAATATGCCATAGATGCCAAGTATTTATTAGATGCAGTACACTTCATGCTTCTCATTCTAGGGAGGTCCAAGATTGGAAATGCTCAAGGGGATTCTGAGATGTATAACCGAAGATCAAATTACTTTCAAGATTCCAACATTGAATCCATGCCCAATGGATGACTTAAGACTACTAGAATCATGCTTAATAGAAAATCATCCCTGAGAGGTTGCCAAAAATGTTATCTAATTTTACACATATGAAAAAATTAGACAATGAGGTCTTATTACGATCAAATTACAACATTGGCCCTAGGGACCCACTTCCAATCATCACATAGATAACATGATTAAAGTAATTAATAAGTTAATAAGTGATATTACCTAGCCTTAAACAAGGAAAAATTGAGCTCAGCTCAGTGCCAACTCGATCTTAACTTAGTATAGAGCTCAATGGGGAGATCAGTCTATGGTCAGTTAAGAAAAAAGCTCGTAAGTGAGTCGCAGTGGAAAGCTCAGAACATAACTCAGAAGAGTCAAGGTCTCAACTCATTTTGGAGTTCAGTCTATGTGGTGGTGCTTTATGTGGATCTCACTTTGCGAAGGGGCCAATGTAGTCAGTCACAACCATCCACTCAGATGGAGAGATTATTTCAAGAGCTCAGTGTGAGTGACTCGGGGTCCAAGGACTCAACGATTCATAGTGGGGCTCATTCCATGCATAGAGAGATCAATTAAAAAGCTAAGTCAAAAAAATGAGATCCATGGATAACTCGCCAAGAGGGGAGATCATAATGATGAACCAATGCGAGCCTTCCACTTCATGGGGATCAAGAGAAGCATAACCAATAGGGATAATCACTTGGTGAACCAAGGGAAAAACTCTGCAGACCAACATGCTACGTCGAATCTAAGTTAATGCCAAGAAATTTTTGAGTCACCGAGTTACTCTTTGGATTAATATGATAGTTGTGAATTTAAGTGATTCATGGGGAACCACCACAAAAGTGTGATCCAAGATCGGGCTCGTGGAATGCCATGTTGGTTTGGGTCTTGATAGCAAAGAGCTCATGCTAGAATCCTAGACAGATGAATCACCAAAACGTCACATTTGGCCAAGTTAGGTGATAACCTAAAGAGTCACTTGTTAGCTTGGTTCACCACCATGAGGAATGGAGGTGGCTCTGTATCTTGTTACAGGACCCAACCAGGCTGACACGTTAATGGCTCAATCATCAAGGAAGCCATGATGGATCGTGTGTGAAGAACTTGATAGGTGAGCATGGGAGCTTGATGGGTGGGTGAAGCCAAGAACGTGGCCTGATGCGAGGTGAATCGGTGGTGAGTTGGTATGAGAGGCTAAGAAAATGGAAGAGGTTGGAAAATGTTTTTGTTATCAGAGGTAGAGCTTGGTGTTCCGTCGCCATGACTAGAACTCGTCAATCCGTCAGAAGGAGCTCATCTCTCAAAGAGTGTGATTCAACAAACCAAGGAAGGAGTAAGTATGGACATCATTAGGGTGAACTCGATGCTATGAAGGCTCAGTTATGCTCATGGGAGTTGTGAAGAACTTATGTCGAAATCTTAGACAGACAAGAAGTGAAAGTTAAGTGCTTCGAGTTACAGGGAGCTTATCGCATGATAACAGTTGGAGGTAGCTTGATGCCATAGAGGAGTTCCATTGTGATGGATTGTTCTTGGAATTAGATTTATAGAAATATGATGGATCTCGCTTGACATCAAGTCTCGAGATGATGATCTTGTGATAGAGTTGTCTCAACTATACAAGAAGCTAGATGACGGTTCTACGCGTAGAGGGGGTGAGCCGTGATGGATAATGTGGTGAGCTAGGTCATGGAAGATAAGTTACTCAGTGGTGAGCACGTAAAACAAATCCTATGGAGGAGAACTATCAATCAATCCAATGAAAGATAATACCACGGAAGCTAGGTCATATTCATATCGAGCTTGTCATTTAAAAATTAGTCCATGAGTTCATTATGGAGGTAAGTCGACTCAAAAAAGGGATAAGTTCGACTAGGCGAGCGGTCATGGAGAGAACTCGATGGGATGATTCGAGTCAACCTCAAACTTGGCACATATAAGCATAGGTTTAGAGCTCACTTAATTGAATCGAGCCAAGCTATCAAACTTGGTAACATAGAAAAAAGCTAGGTTAGGAGCTCAACATGGTATGGCTCTTTCCAAGAAACAAACATGTTCGACATGGTAGAATAATATGGTGAAGAATTCTTGTGGATAAATTCAATTGAAGAGCTCATGGGGACATAGTTGGCGGTGAGATTGATGTGTGGCCAACTTAGTAGATTTCATGCAGAGCTTGCCGAGTCAGAGAATGAAACATGGCAAATATGGAGGACAGGTCGAGAAGAGCCATGGAGATAGAGCTCGGTGATGAGCTCAAAGGAGGTTTGTGGGTAATGTTCGTAGTGATGGTGAGCTCGTTAAACAAGAGGAGCTCAATTCTTACATGCGAGCTTGGTGACACGTAAGGATGGAGGAGCTCGAGCCCAACTCGATGAGTTGGCTCCGTAAGCCAACCACCAAGTTGGGCTATGTGTGAGCCTATTTTCATGGCCCCTCACTTTCTTCAAGTCAAACCAGTCAACAGGGGGTCCCACCATTTTTAATTAAATTAATATTTATATTTTAAATATTTTATTAATAATAGTTATTATTATTATCAAAATATTTTATTTAAATATTCCTTTAATTAATTGAGAGGATTAGGTCAATAAGAAATTTATGACACATGATGGAACCTTCTCAAGTGGTTCAACCAACTGTAATAAATGAGCAATCATGTGCCTTCAATTTAGGAAGGGAATTTATGACTTCTTCTTCTCTCTCTCTCTCACAACTTCTTCTATACCCTCACTAAGTTGCAGTAGGTAAAGTTGTCTTGTGGTGCACAACACCCTCTTCAAGTCAACCCTTCCTGAGTATATCAATACCCATCACCATCCCTAGTATAGTTTCATTTATTACAAATCTCTTTCCCTAAAACCCATGAAAATGCTAGCATAGGTCTAGATAACCATTTTATTACACTAGGAGTAGTACAACACTTAGTTTAGGAAGAGGAAGCCGACCTTTTCTGGAGGTTCACCTCAAGCCCAAGTCCCACAACTTGAGAGGTGATCCCATGTTTCCCAATCACACTGAATGTCCTGTTCACATTCTGTTCATTCAGAGGGGGCAATGTTTTGATGACAATAACTAATACTCACCATTCGTTTTTGATCTAGGAACTTCTAATCATTTGTTGTGTCTAGTCCATGTTTGATTCTGAACCATTTTATGAGTCCTTGTTATGTCCAATTCTACTTTGTACCATTTTTTCCTAGCTTCTGAACTATAAAGAGGGTGAAATAATCACTTGATAGTTACACCTCCTTGTTTGGGCTGTGTGAGATGGTTTAAAAGTGAGCACAAACAAAATGAGAGGTATTGAAGCTAATGTGTACATCTAAAGAAATATTTTTATGAGTGGAAAGGGGAATTTACATGGTAACAACCATGTCATATGTAAAACATGGGAAAGAAAACTAGCATAAAGTGTTAGTAAAAAATAATCATAAGATAATGTGATAGAAACAAGTCAAACATGTAATAGAATAAAATAACAACTAGTGGAAAACATAGGATACCAATCAGGATTTCACAAGACAATAGAATCCTTCAAGGCCATGCAAGCAAGAAAATAATTATAGGGCCTAGACCACAAACAATGGAAAATAATTCACAATCATAGAAGAAAAGACATAATCACATAATATAAGCATATAACCATGGTTGGAAG
Source organism: Taxus chinensis (assembly GCA_019776745.2). Lineage (NCBI taxonomy): Eukaryota > Viridiplantae > Streptophyta > Pinopsida > Cupressales > Taxaceae > Taxus > Taxus chinensis. The sequence continues at coordinate 877,096,126 of CM034149.1, read as the reverse complement.
TAGGTATGCAAGAAGCACCCATTAACATGTTAGGAACTAATATGTCACAATGTATATATCATAAATAGAAATGAAAGTAGTAAATATTGTAATGCTAACACCTAAATTTGGGAAGGTATGGAAAGTAGATACCCCCAGGATCCTCAGTGGGAATTATAGAGAACAACGTCAAGAATCATACATCGTGTAGTAACCTGTGTATATACTGCATTCATCTCAAAGTACCATGTGAAAACACATGCGTAGATGTAAAAAAATAGAACATACTATGAATCAAGCTAACATGATAGGAAAAATGTAACATGGAATAGTATAAACAAGCAAAGATATATCCAACTACAATCTAAGCTAATGTTTTTGTATTTGGTAAATATATGAATGTTTTTATATTATTAGAATATAAGATCCTATGAATAGGGAAGGGAAGCAATGTTTCTACCTAGTGCGTATGTGTGAAAATTGAGGTCCATGTAGGTAAGTGTGCCGTCAAAATTCATGTTTGAACCTAGAATAAGAGTGTGTCATCAGGTGGCAAGGGGGAATTAGATGCACCCTAGTTTTAAGTGCCATATTGATTTATTTATTAAAAACATAGGTTGAGGGCCCACTATCTACTAATGTGAAAGAGGAATGTATGTGAACATGATCTAAGGATCTAGTGTCATGTGAAAGTGCATGGGTCATCATGTGTAGAGTAGGACTATGTCATGCATGTGGAGAATGATACCATGATGTGGGAATAAATTTACCATGTGTAAAATGTATCCTATGTTGGGACCTAGTCCTATGAGGTGGGCTATGTGACCGATAAACACGACGTGGTCTAAAAATAGAAATCATAGGTGAAAAATATGTAGGTGAAGATATAAAAATATTATTAGGGTGGTAGGAGCTCTAGATGCCACAATAGTGTATGTTAAAGCCATGGGAACATCATCAAGAGGTGTAAAAGTAGGTGCACTAGTGGTCATAGCAATTGAATATTTATCAGTGATAGGTTCCAAAGATATATATGTTTGTGGTGGGATGCCTCAAATAGTGAAAATGTGATCCTCATGTATGAAATTAAGGCATAAATGAACTAGGGATGGAATGGATTTAACATCCTTAAGCCAAGGGACTCCTAAGACCATGTCACAATGCGTAACCTTAGATCCAACAAATAAATGCATAGAGATAGTAAGAGGCCTAACAATGATTGGGAGAACCAAATTCCCACAAGAAGTAGGTGATCTAAGTGTCATATGGGACAATGGAAATATAATAGCTCATAAGAAAGATAATGAGCATATATTACATTTGAAAGTAGGATGCACCATAAATTTTTTAACATGAGAACTGTGATCATGCTAAACTTTTGCAATAGCTAACTAAAAAGACTAACACCTAGTAGTATAGAGTTAAGCTCAAATTTATCAATGAACCATCAATATCATAGCTTATGAGAACACATAATGAAAATTAAATGAAATTAATCATCTAATCTATAAGAATTCTTACTAAGTTGAATGATTGATAATTAAAATGAACCTAATTAGATCTACGAGAAATGAAATTATGTTGTTGTTCTCCAAAGAGAGGGAGAAGATCTCACCAAAGAACGGCTACAAAGACAAGCTTGGATCTTCTTCCACTACTCAAAAATGGTAGAATTGATGCAAAGTAGCCATGTAAAATTAATGGAGAAAGCTCTTGAATCATATATTTTATATGAAATACTATTCAAAGTATGGTGTAAGGTGTGAAGGTAGGAGCTTAGTCCTTTTTATAGATTTTTATTTGGGGAAAGCTTGAATCACAATGAATGTGGGACAAATGATAAAGTAACTCTAGGATAATTAACCATGATTAGATGATTTAACTAGTGAGTTAGCAACTCATGGGAGTTGAGGGTGCTTTAATTAATCAATTAGGATTAATTAATAGGATATAATAAGCTTTTTAGGCTATTTGGAGGTGATTGAGGAGTAATTTGATAAGATTGGAAGGGTTTGAAAGTGGGATTTAGTCAATAAGAGGGTTTATTGATTAAATGTATGCTAAAAATGCTTAATTAACTAATAATAGTTAATTAATTGATTCAAAGAGGATTATAACTAATGAAGTGTCGTTAATTAACATCCGAAATGTGATAGAAGCTAGTTAATTAACTAAGTGTCATTAATTGACCAAAATAGAGGGAAACATTAGTTAATTAGTGGAAATCACTAATTATAATGGAAATGGTGAGATAGAGGATAATTGGTACCACTTTAGCATTAAAACTCCATAAGCGTATTTTAGGTGTCTACAAGAATCAACAGAAGCATCAATATGAAGTCTATGTGATGATAAAGAAGCATGAAAATCCACATCATTGAAAGTAATAACAAATTAGGGAACATCCATATACCAACAAGAAACCCAAGAGGATGATAAGAATATGGAGATGGAACCACATGATAAGCATGATTAGAAGAAGACTATAGAACCGATTTGTCATGTTTGGGTAATGGATCATTAAAAACCTTAAGTTTTCCATTGTTATTTATAGATTTAGAACTAGCAGGATCAATAAATTCAAGTGATTTGGTATTAATCAAGTCCTAAATTAAATGTCTAATCTTAAATACTCTATCAATAGAATGATAATTTCATCTATGGTTACCACAACATGAATCTTCATCAAAATTCTTGCCACGAGGATGGTTAGGATCAAGCTCAAGAGGGGATAGAAGAGAAATCAGATTGCTTTCAATGACCTTAGGAAACAAGATGCAAGGTAGATATGGAAATATAGTAAATATGCATCATGTAGGTTGGATTTAGAGCTTTGTTAGTTGAGATACATCATTAACAGTAGGAATAAGCTCATTGGATTTTCTCTTAAAGGTGGATTTTCTTTGGAATTTGTTACTAGATGGATGTGAAGTATTATCACCATACTTAATATTTCCCATATAAAGTAACTTGGTTTCACGTTCTTTAAGAGTATGAAATAAGTGATCAAAATAATTAAAAAAATCAAAGAGCACACATTCTGGTAGAGTAGGTAAGAGACTTTGGATAAATAGATCTTGCAATTCATATTCAACCAAGACATTTTTCATTTTAGTAAGATTATTATTATAATCCAAAACATAGTCACTACTTAATGCTCATTAGATCATTTTTTCATTTTATCCATTCATGCATATGATATTTTTGTTCCAATGTTCATAGAAAAATGTGCCAAGAATAAATTTTATAAAGAAGTGAAAGATCTAATAGAGTGTAAAGGTAAATCATAGAACCATCACAATGCATACTCATGTAAGCTCCTAGGAAACAACTTGGTCAATAATGTATAGTCAAAACCATAATAAAAGCATGCAACATGAAATGATCAAATATGCTCTTGTGGATCTTCATGACTGTCAAAAAGAGGAAACTTGGGGGAAACAAACCTGGGAGGAAGTGGGTAAGAAGAAACTTTAGGTGCAAGGGGACTATGTAGGAGAAATGAAGAATCAAGAGAGGGAGAGGAAGAAGAAAATATGTGTTGCAATTAACAAATTTGATCCTGTAAATCATGATACATATAATCTAAGGCGTGGGTTCCTAAAGAGGAACTAGGTTAGATATGAGAAATGCTAGGGAAGTAAAAGTGAGTGTTAGGTGTGGGAATATGAATATGGATAGTGGATTCCCCCCATATTGGTGGGGGGAGAAAAATTAGAATAGAATGGGTGGAGACAATATTGATCCCTAAGTTATGGATCATACTAACATGGGAAGCATTGTCATGAACATGTTTGGTAGTTAATAAAGCATTTAAAACATGTGGCACATGAGTGGGATTTTCCCATAATGTGGAATGAAAAATTAGTGAGAGCATCATAAGAATGTTCACTATCATAAAATTTTATTTCGTTGAGGGGTGTACGATTAAAATTGAGGAGAGGGTCAACATGTGTAGATTCAACCATAATTTTAGAACGATTATGTGTAGGCGGGATAGTATCAATATGTTGTGGAGGACCAAATCGACCACTATGTGTAATGGGCATAAAAGGGAAAGCATGAAAAACCTATACCCATTATGATTTGGAGAAGAATATATATGATCAATAGCATGCTCACGTTGGGTTCACTGAATGATTTAACTAAATTAAATCTTAAGTTAGAGAATTAGTGCTCATTTATATATATCAAAAATTAACAAAATATAACGTGTAATGCCTAGTAAGTACAACCAACAAGAGGATGAGAGTGAATTAGCTAATATATCACTGTTTGCACCAAATCTAGGATGTGATGATAGTGGAACAAGATCAATCTGAATTATGTAGGATTCATCTATAAGAAAATTATTTCTATGTATACTAGACAAAAACACCTAGAAGAAGAAAGAACTGCCTCAAGTGCTAGTGTTTGAAATGGGCACTAGTGTCCTGGTAGTGAGTACGAATCTGGTTCTTTTAGGGTCTATCATCATTACCTTCGCTTTGAAATTTTTATCACATCCACTTCATTATACGGTTCTCTTGTTGCACATGTACCTAAAAAACAAACCCTAGCTACCTACATGAGACTCAAGTGTACATTAGATGAAATAAAAGATGCATATGCTTAAGTCATATTGACCTCGGTGGTCACCCGAATGTGATTGTCACAAAAAACTGCACTACATTTTAGACTCAATGTAGTTCTGGTGTGTGTGTGTGTGATAAAATCATGTCCCTTGAAGCTACATTTCCCTTATGAAATTCGCACCAAGATAACAGGCTACAATTATCTTTTCCCCAAGATCATGCGTGTGATGGAACTCAAAATTTTCCCTTCCTATGTAGTGAATAATGCAACCCACATATAATCCTCAAGTGTTAATTTTTCCCATGTAGCAGATAGAAAGTAGTAACCCCATCAAGCCCATTAGGGTAATTAGTAAGTTGTGTATATATATGATTCCTTTATTTGAATTTTGACGCCTAGTGACACCAAAGGTTGATATAGAACATGAAATAAGAATTAGAAAAGACCCAAAATCAAGTGTCAATTGGTAAATTAAAATATAAGAATTTTTTTACATAAGCATTAGGAAGCGACACTAGCACCTGGGTGCTATTATCCTTGCTGGATGCTACTATTATTAATATAAGAAAGGTAAAACAACCCACAAATAGAGATAATAATCCTCGTGACATGACCAGAAAACATAAATCCAAAAAGTATAAGTTAATGTCACAATCAAAATCAAACAAAATCAAATAAAAGGGATAGAAGAGGTATCACAAGTGTCTAATTTTATCACTTAGGAATCATGCATATAATTACATACTAGAGGTGTAATGTAATAGTAATAAGTGTATAATTTTGTGTCTACACAAACCTTTGATCCCCTAGTCAATGCATTTAATGCCAACTAGATTTTATCTCCACACGTGTTTCTGATGTGTAATTAATGCCATTCTTAATATAAAATTGGGATTTTCCACGTCATATTTACCTTGTACTATTCAGATTTTTATTGTGACTTGCATATAGATTTCAAAAGCCCAATCGATATTTTCTCCACTTGTAGGCATCGTTTCGAGAAAATTCTTCCTACCCATTTTTCAAATTGGTGAGTTCTGCATCTTCCCTGGTTTTTGTTAAATTTTGAGCTCATTTTATGCTTGGATTTGATATAATTTTCTTTAGTTATGCTAAACCCTATTTTTTGCTTTCCCCCTCCGAGCTTTTCTTCTTATTTTAGGGATTACTTGGTGTTTTCCCTCTATTTTGATTATTGTCCTTCATAGGGAAAGATAGGGATTCATTAAATCTAAATCTAGTTTTAGTTGGGATTTTTGACTTGACAATTAGGGTCAAAACCTTGAAAAAATCCATGTTGGGATTTTTGACCTACTTTTCAAGGTAAAAATCCAACCTAAAAGTGTTTCATATTTTCGAGGTTGCTTATCGACAAGTCTTTCAGAACTTTGGAGGTGTTAAACATGTCCTAAACCTCGTTTGGTCTTTAATAAGTTACAATTCTTCTGTAATTTGGGATTTCTGAGAGAATATATTACCAAAAGTATCATTTTTCCATTTCTTAAGGTGATACTTGACATTTTTTAGTTTCCCAACAACTCTAAACATATTAGACCTTTGAACATGTACCTTCCACCATTTAATTTTGTAGTCAAATGAGTAGTAGTAAGGAACTAATAGTAAAGCTTATTGAGTAGTAAATAAACAATTACATTCTTTGTTATTTCATAAAAAATACATACATTTATTTAAGTAAAATCACAATTCAAAGGTTGAGTTGTCATGAACAACGTAAAAATATAATAAAAATAAGTTATCCTAAAGTTGACTGAACTTACTATTTTTAGTAGTTAAGATTTGCAAAGAAGTTTGGATGGGCCTAATAATTTTACCTTATCCTCTACATGTATAAATAAATCTCAGGGGTGAATTTCAACTCAAGATCACACCTGAGTACAAAAATAGTAAACCTAAAAAATCCTTAAAATATCAAAATATATTTTCTACCCCAAAAATATGTCCATAAAATTCCTAATCGACACAAGCCACTTAGAAAAAACATAGATATCTTGAATATCTTATTTTTTATAAAAACGAATCAATTAGCTTCCTAGATTAAAAGTAATTTCCTCCACAAGAAATGATCCTACATTAGATTCTTATATTTTGAGCCATGTTTGAGCATAGGAGAACCTAATTTTGGAACATCACACATAATCTTTGATATTTGAGACAAATTTTTGCTAATCAAAACTAGATGACAGTGAACTAATTTTTTTGGGACATACATGTCTACATCGAACAAGTTTTTCCATCTCATACAGGTTCAACCACGAACCCAAATCTCTTCATCTAACCTGACCAGTGTGATGATTTAAGTGGTCAAATAATTATATTTTATTGCCAAGATCATTCTAATCCTTTTTCTTGGTTTAGAGTCTTTAATAACATCATTTATTTGGAAGAATCAAGTTGAGTATTTCCTTGTACATTGGCATGTCATTTCTAACCATTATTGGCTAGACTATCCATAATTATTATAATGCAGATTCAAATTGTTATTTTTAATCTATATTCATAGGATGTGAAATATACATATAGTTTAATTGTTTAGGCATTAAAACCCTAAATAATTATTGTAAGCTATGAAAAATACACTACTAACAAGGAAATAAAATACCAATAATCATACCTCCTCCTTCGCGTTCCGTAGAAAACCTCAGAATGGGCTAGAAAACTTGGATTGAGCCATGATTATGTGATATGTAGGTGCTTTTCTTCAAGACGGAGCAAGGCCTTCTTGCAACAATGATCCTCTTACTTTGCACCAGATGGGAAAAATGATTTTGAGGCTATTTGGGCATTAAGACGAGGCAAAATGATGTTCTTTGCTCAAAGGATGCAAGAACTTAGATATGGCATTCAAGCTTATTCTCCGTGTCTTTAGAGGGGAGGGGTAAGGTTGTATTTATAGCCTGAGGGAGTGATTCGCTTAGATTAATTTAAGTAATCATGGTTTGAAAATGTGGGCAAGATTAAGTGAGTGGCTTGAAAATGTGGGCAAGATTAAGTGGGTGGTTTGAAAATGTGGGCAAGATTAGGTGAGTGGTTTGAAAATGTGGGCAAGATTAGGTGAGTGGGGACCACGAAGAATGGGTGAGGATTTGAATTACTTTTTAATTCATAAGTGGAGGATTTTAGGTGAGTGGGGACCACGAATGGTGGGTGAGGATTTGAATTTGAATTTTTAATTCAATAGTGGAAAAACATGGAGAATAATGACATGTGGTGAGGATTATATTATTTTTAGATTTTGAAATGGATAGTTAATCAAATTATATTTGATTAATTTGAAGTGTATTTTTGTGGGAAATGAGGAAGGGGAATTAATTGATTTAGGATAGATGTGAAATTGGGGTGTCTACATTTGCCCCTCTTTGGAAGGGTACTATGAAACTAGTGTCCTTTCAAAGAAAGTAGACGGTATGGGGGAAGAATTCAATCTACTTTTTAAAAGGTAGAGCGAATGTTTGTTGGGGAGAATGGAAAGTGGTGAGTGACGGATGTTATAGTATCCTCCAAGACAAAAATGTCATGAGAAGACGTGATTATGAATAGATGTGGTGATGCCCCCTCGAGAGGACTGATGAGAATGGAATATACGACAGAACTCTCGAAAATAAGGGAAATGGATTCGGTGGAGAAGAGGACGATAATGGAGTGGAAGAGACGGGAATGACCGCACGACGCAAATGGATGAAGGATTCAATCGACCTTGAATGCTAGGTGTGAGGGTGTGTGGGAAAGAGAAAAGGGAATGGATAGGATTGGGGGTTGATTATGAGAAGAGTAAGGGAAATAGGGGAGGGGAACAAAAGGAATGAAAAAAAGTAGAAATAAGAGAGAGGGATGATAGGGGAAGAAGGGAATGATGAAGGACAAACAAGACAAAAACAAAAAAGTGACAGAGTAGAGGGTGAAGGGGATAAAATAGAGAGATGTGCAAAATGAAGGAAGCAACAGAGATAATAAAGAGGGATGCATGGAAGCGAAAAAGCAGGAAACGGGAAAGGATAAATAAGAAGGAGAAAATGAGGTGGGAGTAGGGGGTGAAATAGAGGAAAATAGAAAGAGGACGAAAGAAGAAGTAGAACGGAGAAAAAAAAGAAACTATGAGGGGCGAGGAAAGTGTGAAAAAGAGGAGAGAAAGGAAGAGAAACATATACAGAATGAACGAAAAGGTAGGGGTGGTAGAGAAAAGAGGAAGTGGTCAGAAGAAACGTGAAAATTAGGGGAGAGGAAAGGAAGATAGAACGAATACAAGGAGAAGATTGAAGGAATCATGTCATGGTGAGGAATACCAAGGCAAAGAATATGGAACAGACCGTATGGAGATGCATGTGGAGAGTGGGATGATAAAAAAGACAAGACAACGCTAAACAACCAGGTTATCGATGGGGATGTAAGGAGGAAACGTGATGGAAAAAGGGGAAGAAGATGATATAGGGGAAGGGAAATAAGACGAGGGGTGGGAGAGAGAAGAGGATGACAAAGAAAATGATGTAGAAGGAAGGGAATATAGAAAGGGGGTAATAAGTGGAAAGGGAACGATAGAAGGAATGTTCAAAGAAGAAAGAGGGGAGGAATGATATTGATTAGAAAAGATATGGAGATGCATGAAATGAGGATACTAGGATGATGGGAAAAGAGAAAAAAGATGTATGATGAAGACAGTAAAGATATTGAAGAGGGCAAAGAGGAGATGGAGAGATGGGTAAAAAGTGAAAAGAAAGGGTGGGAGTGAGGGAAAAGAATAGGAGAGAAAAGAGAATGGGGGATAGAAGAGGCAATTGCCAATGAGGTACGTTAGGGGGAAATCCCCTTGGACAATGCGTGGTGGGAAGGGTATTTTGTACTTAAGTCGGGAAAGATTTAGGAGAGATTCATTTAAATCTTAAATCTAGTTTAGTTGGGGATTTTTTTGACTGACAGAATTAGGGTCAACCAAACCTTGAAAAAAATCCCATGGTTGGGATTTTTAAAAACTTACTTTTCAAAGGTGGTGAAAAATCCCAAAACTAAAAAAAAGTGTTTATATTTTCGACGGTGCTTTTATCGACAAGCTTTCAGAACTTGTGGAGGTGTTTTAAACATGCCTCACCCCCGTTTGGTATTAAATAAGTTACAATTCTTATGTAATTTGGGATTTTATTGAGGAGGAATATATTACCGCAAAAGTATCATTCCCGTCTAAAGGTGATTACTTGAACCATTTTTTCGTTCCCCAAAAAAAAACCAAACTCTACACACATATTAGAACCTTTTGAAACATGTTACCTTCCACCATGTTAATTTTGTTCAAATCAGTTTAGACGTAGTAGTAGTAGAGTAAGGAACACTACTAGTAAAGCTATTGAGGAGTTAAATGAAAAAACAAATAATCTTGTATTTCAGTAAAAAAAAACATACAACAATTTATGTAAGTTGAAAAAATCAACAACTCAAAGTTGAGTTGTCCTGACCAACGTAAAGAACCAATATAACGGTAAAAAAGATAAGGTTATCCTAAAGGTTGACTGAAAAACTTACTATTTTAAGTGTAATGGAGATTGCAGAAAGAAGTGATGGATGGGGCGAAGGCCCCTAGAATATATGTTCACTTAATCCCTCCTACATGTATAAATAAAAATCTCAGGGGGAATTTATAAACTTCCAGAAATCACACTGATTTACAAAAAATAGTAACCTAAAGAACAAAATCTATTGAAAAAAAAATATCAAAATAAATATTTTCTGCCCCAAAAATTGTCCATTTAAAAATTCATAACAGACAAAAGCCCCTTAGAAAAAAAAACATTTAGATATTCTTGAAATATCTTATTTTTTAGAAAAAAAACGGAATCAACTAGGCTTCACTAAGATAAGTGACATTCTCCTCCACAAAGAAATGAAATCCCTCACATTAGAATTCTTATATTTTTGAGCCATGTTTGAGGCCTAGGAGAAACCTAATTTTGGGAGGGAAAATCACACATAATCTTTGAACGTGTTACTTTGAGACAAAAGTTTATGTAAATCAAAAAAACTATTCTGACGTTTGACACTCATTTTTTTGGGTGAACATACATGTCACAAGTCAAAACAAGTTTTTCCAATCTCATAAAGGTTAAAAACCCAGGAAAACCCAAAATGTCTTGCATTCACACCTGACAAATGTGTGATGATTTAAGTGGTTCCCAAAATAATCATATCTTAGTTTGCAAGATCATTTACTCCTTTTCCTTAGGGCTTATAGCGACAAGTATTTAATAAACATTCATCTATTTGGGGGAAAGAAATTCAAGTTCAGAGTGAATTTTCCTGTAAATTGGGAATCATGCATCATTTCTAAACATAATTGGTTAGAGGAGTGGGGGGGGGGGACTATCCCATCCAGAAAGAGTTTATTATAAATGCAGATTCAAAATGTTATTTAAACTCTATATTCACGGGATGTGGAAATATTACATATTTAGTTTTAATGTTAGGCATTGTAAAAACCTAACTATTATTGTAAGTATGGAAAAAATACACTACTAAACAAGGAAAATAAAAATACACAATCAATCATTTACTCCTCCTTTCGCGTTTCGTTAAGCAAAACCAGGAAATGGGCTACGAAAACTTGGATTGAAAAGGCCATGATTTATTTGTGATTATGTAGGTGGCTTTTCTTCAAGAGGGAGCAAGAAAAAGGCATCTGCAACAATAATCCTCTTAACTTTGACCAGATGGGGAAGAAAATGATTTATTGAGGCTATAGTTGTAAGGGCATTAAGGACGAGCGCAAAAAAAAGATGTTCTTTGCTCAAAGGAGCAAGACATTTAGATATGACATCAAAGCTTTATTCTCCCATCGTCTTTTAGTAAGGGGAGGGGTTTAAGGTGTATGTATTAGTTGGAGGGCGTTTGGGAGTGATTGCTTTTAGATTAATTAAGTAATTTCAATGGTTTTGAAAAAATGTGGCAAAAGTAAGTTGAGTGGCTTGGAAAAAATGTGGGCAAGCTTAAAGTGGGGTGGGTTTTGAAAAATGTGGGCAAAGGATTTAGGTGAGTGGGTTTGGAAAAATGTGGGGCCAGATTAGTGGGAGAGTGGGGACCACGGAATGGTTGGAGTGAGGATTTGAATTTTGAAATTTTTAATTCATAGTGAAAAAACAACATGGAGAATAAATTGACCCATGTGGTGGAGGATTATAGTATTTTTAGATTGTGAAATGGATAGTTATTAAAGGATATTGATAATTTGAAGAGTGTATTTTTTGGTGGGGGAATTTTTGAGGACGGGGGAATTAAAGTGAAATTGTAGGCTAAGGATGTGCAATTGGGCGGGGTCTCAGTTGCCCTCTTTGGAAGGGGTTAACTTATGAAAATAAGTGTCCTTGCAAGGGAAAGTAGACGGTAATGGGGGAAAGAAATTCAATCTAATAACCGTTTTTAAAGGTAGAGGAAATGTTTGTGGGGGAGGGAAATGGGAAAGTGGTTGAGTTGACGGAATGTTATAGTATGCCTCCAAGGACAAAAACATGTTAATGAGAAGAACGTTTGATTATAAATAGATGTGGTGATGCACCCATCAAGAGGGGGAAATGATGAGGATGGAAAATATTTTTACGGACAGAAAACAACTATCGAAAACAATAAGGAAAATGGCCTTCAGTGGGAAAGGAGGACGATATGGAGTGGGGAAGAGACGGGGAATGGACCGCACGACGCAAAACTGGATGAAGGATTCAAAGACATTGAAAGGCTAGGTTGTGGAGGGTTTGAGGGGTGCGCTGTGTTGCTTCTGTGTGGGGGGCAAAGAAGAACAGGGGAATGGGATAGGCTTAGGATGGGGGTTGGCTTATGCGCAAGGAGTCGGGGACAATTCGGGAGCGGGGAACAAAAGGAATGAAAAAAAGTAGAAAATAAGACGGAGAGGGAGGATAGAGGGAAGAAAGGGACCTGATGAAGGAAACAAAACCACGGCAAAAAACAACCCCCCCGTGCCCCGCGTGAAGTCGTAGAGGGTGTGAAGGGGATTAAAATCAGAGAGATGTGCAACATGCCGGCCCCCGCCCCCCGAGAGCCTTCCAAGCGGGCCTGCGCTTGGTTGGAAGCGAAAAAAGTAGGGAGGAAAGGGAGGTGAAGCAGGATAAAGAATAAGGGAAGGGTGAAACATGAGGGGGTGGGGATTAAGTCTAGTAGGGGGGGAGAATAGAGGAAAAAAGAGAAAGAGGGACGAAAGAAGAAAGGACGAATAGATAGGAAAAGAGGAAAGAAAAAAAGAAACAAACTATGAGGGGCGAGGGAAAGTGTGGAAAAAAAGAGCGAGGGGAGAAGGAAAGGAGAATGAACGAAAAAAGGTTAGGGGGTGGTAGAGAAAGAAAAGAGGAGTGGTCAGAAGAAGAAACGTGGTTGGAAAATTTTAGGGGGAGAAAGGAGAGGAAAGGAAAGCGAAGATAGAAATGAAATCAACAAGGGGGAGAAGATTGAAGGAAATTCACGTCTATGGTTTGGGAGGGAATACCAAAGGCAAAGGAATCTGGGAAACAGGACGTATGGAGAGCTGTGGAGAGTGGGCTGATAAAAATAAGGCAAGACCAACGGCTAACCAAACAGGGTTATCGGCTGGGGCTGTAACGGAGGAAAAACGTTGGATGGAAAAAAAAAGGGGGAGAAGATGCTATAGGGGAAGGGGAAATAAGGACGAAGGGGGGGCGAGAGACGGGGATGACAAAGAAAAATGATTGTAGAAGGAAGGAAGATAGAAAAGGGGGGGGTAATTAAGGGAAAAGGGGGGGAACGATATTTAGAAGAAAAAAATTGTTCACAAAGAAGAAAAGGAGGGGAAGGAATGATATCGCTTGGCAAGAAAAAAGATATGGAGATTGCATTGAATGCGGATATAGGGATGATGGGAAGAGGAAAAAAGGGATTGTATTGAGAAGACAGTAAAAGAGTAAAGTAAAGATCTTGACGGAGGGCAAGAGGGAGATCGGAGGAGATTGGTAAAAAAAGCGAAAAAAGAAAAAGGGTTGGGAGTGAGGGGGGAAAAAAAAGAATAGGAGGAGAAAAGAGAATTGGGGGGATAGAAGACGGCAATTGCCACTGGTGGAGGGGAAGTTAGGGAAATTACCCTTGACGCATGAGTTGGTGGGAAGGGTGATGACAAAGAAAAAATGAAGAAACAAGAAGAAAGCGGGAAATGAGGAACTGGCGAAAAAGGGTAACGCCAAAAAAGGGGACGTTAGGGAGAAAAAAAACCCGTGTTTGCCAATGAGTTGGTGGGCTTTAGAGGGAGGGGAAAGGAATGAGAGGGGAAACTCTAGAAGGTCCAAGGGAGTGCATGAAGCGGTTCAGCGGCAAATGCGATTGATAAATTTTTAGGGAAAAAAAACCTGTTGAACTTATGAGCGCGGCGCGAAGAAGAAGATGATGATGGAAAGAATGAATGATGGAGTGTTTAAACAAAGAATGGACCAAATATGGTGTGGGTAGAAATGGTAGGGGGAATTGTGGAGAAGATTTGCAGGGGGATAAAGAGTGAAAAAGATGGGGAGGGGAGGCGTTAGGGACTAAAGTGAAAGCGAAAAGGAGATGGGGGGTGAATGATTGAGGATGAAAAGAGTGAGGAGGATGAAGAACCAAGGGGACAATGAAAAAAGAATGGGAAGAAAGAAAAATGGTATGGAAGGATGCTTGTCTTGTTGGATCAAGAAGGGGGAGGAAAATGGGGAAAAGATTGTGATTGTAGGGGAAAGGAGATGGAGTTGAATGTTTAAGAGGAATGTTGGAGACAAGGATTTAATAGTAGGCGGCAAACAAAAGTGGGTAATCGGAGGATTAACAGGGTGGAAGGAAGCGGATCAAAAAAAAACCAAAGGAAAAACTAAGAATGAGGCGGGGGAGAGTTCATGATGACAGTTACGTGTTAGGGGGACCCTGACATAAGATTTGTATTGTGACGGACGCGGTTTTAAGTTAGATTTTTTTGCAAGTAGAAAAAAACTGGAAGATGAAAAAATGGCAAGCGAGGAAGTGGTGTTTGTTTGCGTAAATAAAAAACGGAGATGAAAGGATTGTGAATAATTGGGGACATGCCGAGGAAAAAAAAGAAGGGTGAGGGGGTGTTAGTGTGGGGAAAAGGAAAGGCAAGGGGAAGGACAGGAATCCATCTTTAAGAGGGGGGACTCTAAGTGAGGATCGCCATTGCGGGGAGGGGTGCAGTAAGATTTGCCACGAAAAGGCGGGTGAATAAGTGGGTGTAAAAAGATTGTGGTGATGAATGGGGGAATGAAGAGGAACAAATATGGGATGGGGAGGATTGCGAAGGGAGCGTGAATGGGAGAGTGAGGAGGGGGAACATGTCATGCCTTAAGGAGAAATCTTAAGTAAGATTGTCATACTGCTGGAGAAAATTTCGTTAGGGGTCACCCCCCACCGAACAGGGAATTGATCATGCAAGGAGAAACGGACAAAAAGATTTTCGATAGGGTTGGAAAAATGGTAGGGTGAAAGACGCTGATCGGCGATGAGAGGTGGGAAGAAAGGAGGGGAGAAATTAAGATGGGGGGAAAAATATGATGGGATGGGGGGGCGGGCCCCAGGTAGATCAAAAACCTTAAGTGGAAGTAATATTAGTAAGATTGTTCATTGCGGATGGAATGGGATTTGACTTTGGTTAAGAAGGCTCGCCACAAGTGAGGGGAAAGAAGGAAGAAGGCTATTGTTAGCGGTTGGGGGAATTAGGTATGAAAAAAATGGACTAAAAGGGGGAAACCCTAAAAGTGGAATTTTTTCCATTTTTACTACGAAGGGAGGCGTTGTAAGTTAGGATGACCAGGGCATTAATGTGGATTTGGGGAAGGATGAGGGGAGAAAAAAGAGTGGAGTGAGGTTATGGCCCTAAAGTGGTATATTGATATGAGATGAAGGTGATAATTCAGGAAAGGAAAGGGACACAAAGGTGTAACATGAATGGATACAAGGAAATACTTATACAAGTGGAGGGAGGAGGAGTGTGAGGGGGCATTCCTTAATTGGGGATGCACGTGGTGGGAATGGAGTAAGATCGGGAATGGGGAAAGTAGAAGAGGTGGAGTT
Source organism: Taxus chinensis (assembly GCA_019776745.2). Classification (NCBI taxonomy): domain Eukaryota; kingdom Viridiplantae; phylum Streptophyta; class Pinopsida; order Cupressales; family Taxaceae; genus Taxus; species Taxus chinensis. The sequence continues at coordinate 877,080,505 of CM034149.1, read as the reverse complement.
TGGAAGGATGTGTTTGTGGGTGATGGGTATTTGATGAGTGGGTAGGTGGTGGGAAAGAAGCTTTCTTTACAGCGGGAACGACATCTTAGGGAGAGGGTTAACCTACACTAAGGATTCCTATAGGAAAGGGGTTAATTAGTAAGATTGTCAAAGCGGGAAGGGAAAAGGGGCAAGGAAAGCATACCAATGGGTGAGGTTGAGGAGGGGACAGGAATGGGTGAGACGGGTAGGTAATTGGGTATTAAGCGGCGGAGGAGAACAATGAGAAGTGAGAATGAGTGGGGGATCAAAGTTACATGGTTGATCATGGTTGGGGGAAGGGAAGGCAGAAGGGAGCTGCGGATAGTGAATGGCTAACTTGAGAAAGATCATAAAAGTAGGATCGAAAAAAACCCTGACAATGTGATCAAAAGTAGGATTCGCACCCAAACTGGCGATTGGGCCAGTAGTATGGTGAATGGATGGGTTGGCAAAGTACGATGTTGGAAATCATTTGTAGGGGGGAAAATACCACGTGACTTTTTTTTTTTAAAAACAGCATTTAATTTTAATTATACACATAACTCGGATGCATGTGATATAAAAAGATCAGGATGGGGAACTAGAGTAATTATTGCGTTTGGGATCGCTAGGGGGGACATAGACAGGGGCACCAAAAAAAGGTTTTTTGCTTGCCCCAGTTACGTATGCAAAATGGAAAGGAGAGCATAGGACAGGAGCCATTAAGGAAAAGTATGAGCACAGTACGACATTGGCAATCAGATAAATAAGAATATTACAGAGAACACTAGGCATGATAAAATAAAAATCAAGATTTGCCCCCTGCTAAAATATAAGATTAACAAGAAAGCAAATTAATTAATGTGCCACTAATAATGCAAAAACAAGAACCAGTAAAAACCTGTTGTTCACGAACGGGTCCCCACAGTGATGATTGAATTAGAGTGGGCCCCCAAGTTAGGGGTACAGGGATTTTGGGTCAGTATCTCAAACACGGAAAAAAAAACCAATGAAGAGATTTAGTTTTCCCCAAGCGGACGATTTCCAGCGAGGGAGAAGTGGTTTGGAAAAATTGGTGGTCATTCAGGTTGGTTGGGACCATTTGTTTGGAGATAAGAGTTCAAGGATTGAATTGTGTTGATTATTGAGTTTTACGATGGGTGGATGTTTTTAGGTTCTTTTGAAATTTTGCAAAAAATGTTTGTATGTTGGATATTTTCTAAAATGTTTTTGTTTTTGATTTTTTGGAGATTTTCTAATTTTGTTTTTGAATTTATTTTATACTTTGTTTTCGATATTTTTGGAGATTTTTGAAATGTTTTTTTGTTTGGAGGGGGATTTGATTACTTGGGGGGAATTTGACGATTTCAATGTTTTGGATTTTTTTTAGATTTTTACATGTTTTTTAGATTTTGACGCTTTTCAAATTGGGTAGATTTTTTGGACGATTTTCAAATGGTTTTTGGGAATTTTTGAATTTTACATGTTTTTTGGATTTTTGGACAATTCAAAATGTTTTTGATTTTGACATTTCAAATGTTGTTTGGATGGTTTACGGAATTTTAAAATGTTGGTAGATTTTGTAACATTGTGAGTGGAATTATTGGCCAAGAGTGCAGACTTATTTTGAGAGGCGATAAAACCCAGGGATTATTATTGTATGTTAGCGTGTTAAGTGTGGTAAAGTATTGCTCAGAAAAAAAACACACAATTCCTCTTTCAATTGCAGGATATGGTGGTTTGATGATTATGATGAAAAATAATTATAGCTCATTTTGACTCCACACAACTAGTAGATGTTGGGGGGCTCATCACCGAGGAATCAAGAAGGACGAAAGGAGGGTGGATAATGCATATAAAGACAAAAATGTAACAAACAATCCCCTTGGGGCGGAAAAAATTGTGACCCATTCTTCATACATGGTAACTGAAACCGGTTTCAAAAAATGGCTTTTCATTTATGAGGTCACATGGCTTAGGAACTTTAGACAGTTATGTGGGCCTATGATTGATAAACAGGGGGGGCGGGGTTGGATATGAGGGTAAGGGATTAGTTCTTTCTTCCATTAGGAGAAATCTAAAAATTATGTGTTGGGGGAATGGATTTATAATTTTGTAAGCCACTATACAGATTTATATTTTTGAAATGACTACTATTGCCTTTGCACCATGGCTACTAGTGAGAAGCAAGGGCTTCATCAACCAAAAGGAAAAATATAGGTCGATGGAATTATTTTTAGTTTTTTTTTGTTTGTTTTTATTTTATTTTTTGGAAATATTTTGCAATTGTTTTTATGCTTGTATGAGAAATTGGGGGAACTCTATGCTTTGGGCCCCATTGCCACTTGTTAAGAGGCAAGGGTTTATCACCGGAAAGAACAAGACCTGAGGACGGAGTAAAGGGGGACCTTCCTCCATTCACAGTTACTTCACAATACTAGTAAGAAAGTGTGGCTCTCAAAACAACCAAAGGACTATGAAGGACGAAGGATGTTGACAATGAATATTCATAAGTTATTTGAAATATTGATGAATTTTTTTTACAATTTAGTGCTTTGTAATTTGGGGACGAAAAAACGTTGACACAAAATCTCAGCCACACATACGACTGGTTAGGACGCGGGGGGAGGGTTCAAAAAACACGAAGGAATGAGATGGACACCGACCAAACGCCAACTGAAGTAACGAAAGTTTAGAAAGGCTTTGTTATGAAAGAGAGAATGTATTAGAGGGGATATATACCATCAGTAAGGCTTAGGGGTATTGGGAACCATAGAAGGAAAAGTGGACTCAACAAAGTGGAAGTGCAAAGTATGACATTCACCAAAAATTTAATGAGGATTTATAAGAAAAAACAATTGTCTATGATGATAAAAATATGAAGAAGTGATTTTGATAATTAAAATTATTCGCCATGGAAAATGATAAAATTAAATTATTCGGCTGCTAAGCACGAACAAGGAAAAAACAAGTACACGTTGTAATCCTAGGTAGTGAAAAATTTAGGATAAATTTTTTGTTGACTGGAAGCATTCCATGGGTTTTTCAAGGGGACCTGGGCCTGTGGTTTCAATGGGCCACTTATAAGCTCCAAAACCAAAAATTATTTCTATTTTTCCATTTTCGTTGGGCTCAATTTGTTTTTCTTGTTGTCTCATTCTTTGGGTGTTTTCCTTTCGATTTCTTGAGAAGAAATGGATTGAACCGGAATTTTCTAGTTGAAATTTTTTATGGGTTGAAAGCTATGCGAACTTGATTGATATATTGAAAGAGAATTAGGTGAATTAAGGTCGTGTTTCATAGGAAGCTCGAGTTTCCAAGTTAATGTGTGATTGTGGATAATTAATCTTTATTGATGTACATCTTTGAAGGGAGAATTATGAAAGGGAGGAAAAATTCAACCATGAACATATAAAAATAGCTTTCCCAACCATAAAAATAAAAGTAGAAGGGAATAAGATGTGCGGTAATCAGCCCAAAGAGGGGGATAGATTTGGGTTAAGCCAACTAGCTTCATGGTGTGTTGACAAATGATGGTTGTGTTTATTGGTTTTTTTACTTTCTATTGCCATTAATTTGGAATTGTTTTGAGGGATTAGATTTCACAATTAAAAGATGGAAAAGGTTGTGTAAAGATATTTCCTGGTTATAAGTACATGTAGACTGGCTGCAGTAAGAAGGGTCTTGCGAAGGGTGAGATCAATTAGTGATTTGAACCTTGGCCTACAAAGATCGATAGTGATGAAAAAGCATGCGGACACGACAGGGTGCATGTCACCCAGTGTCCAAAAAACTCGATTGTGGTTGGTTTTGGGTTTTGAACAAAAAAAAGGGCAAGAGATGTAGGGCCTCAAGAAGCCAATTTGAAGAAATAGAAATCAAAATAATGGGTTAATGTTTGATGGAACACTCATCTGTAGTGTTACATAATATCAAAAGGTCTGTTGAAAGGGAGTCTTGAATGATTATCAAAAGGTTTTTCTGTTAGATGTTGGAAAGAAAGGATGTTGTTCATTCTAAAAACAGGGTTTCAATATATGTGTGGGATGGAAAAGAGGGTTTTGCAATCAGTTGAAAGTGGTAAGTAGAGGTGGGAAAGGGATTTTTGTTGTCAAAAAAAAACAGGTTCAAATGTATGTTTCTGTGAAAGAGTTTGTATTTGGAAATAAAAGTTTCAAAGTGTCAGTAGGAGTTGGAAGAAATATTTGTATCCCAAACACAGTTAAATTGTATGTGGGGTGGATTGAAAGAGTGTCTTGAAATAAGTTCAAGTGCACGTAGATGTGGAAAGAATGTTGTTGTCAAAAACCAAAAAGGTTCATGATGTTTGGGGTCGAAAAAGAGGGTTCTGCGAAATAAGTTTCAAGGGCTCCGGTAGGGATGTTGGAAGAATGTTGTTGTCCAAAAATAGGTTTCCTGTTATGTTTGAACTAATGGAAGGAAAATTTACAAGAAGGATATGGAGATTGGTTTTGGAATTCGAGAGGGCTTGACTGTTGTCGTCATGCTCTTGTGAATTTTAGGAGAGATAGGAAGTTTTGACAGTCGTAGCCTCTTCAAGGAAAAGGTGTGGTATTGGATGTTGTAACTGGTTTGGGCAAGAGGGCATTGTCATCAAGTTCTACCGAGATGGGAATTCGTCGTGTCACTTAAAGTTCTTGGAGTTAATTCTTAAAATTCAACACTATCTGTGTGATGGGGAACCATCAAAATGTGAGAAGTTACAGTCATGTGGTTTAGGGTTTGTTACCAAACATTTGTGTCGCTTTCCCTTTGATTTAAAGGTTTGTTAATGGACTATTTTATCGTTTTAGGGCCCTCTTCGGCTGATGAAAAAACAATAGGGAGACGTTCTTCCAAGGGGGAGGGGGAAAATGATGTTGGGACTTTACGTGAACGAGTCTTTGTGAGGTGTTACGACTCGCTTTTTGGAGTGAAATTCGCTCACTGTTTGGGTAGCCAGTATGGAGAGGGAGGTTGTGTTTTGTATTCTTATTGAAATTTGTTATAATACCTCATTTTGTGAGGGTTCAGAATTCTTCATGTTTGAAAGAGAGCGGGGGGGAAAAAAACGACGAAGAAAGAAAAGAAAAGGGAAAAGAAAGGTGCGATGAAGAAAAATCAAAAAAAACCTATTGATATGATCTTTGTTTTTGGCTCAATCAAGTTTTAAAAACCAAGGGCTATACGGAGTCAGCTCAAAACAAGCTTAATCGGGATATAAAGTGGGGATATAACTTAAAGAAAGCTATGACGGGAAATATGTTGATTGGTTTGGATTAAACAAGTTTAGCAGGACGGAAAACGTTAGAGTACACTCAAAACAAGGGTTAACTCAATTACAAGGGGATGTAGGCTAAAAAAAGCTATGTGAATATGTTGATGGTTTTTAGGCTTTAACAAGCTCTGATTTTTTGATAGGAAAGGAGTAAACTCAAAAAAACAAGTGGGGACTCCACACGTTGTGAACTCAAAATGAGTTTTGACAGGATGTTTGTTCAAATGGGATCTTGTTTAAATGACAGCTGAGAATAATGAGTGAACTTAAAAACAATTCACAATGTCATTGTTATAGGTGAAACAAACTAGGAAAAGGGAATGTTCGAATCAATTATTTGAGATAAGGATGTGTACGGCCAAAAGTCAATAATATCTATTGGATATAGCTGGAAGACAAGCTATAACTGGACAGATTGTATATTCTAAAAGTGAAACTAATTTGAAATGGTGTGATGTTTGGGTCTGTTTTGGTTGTTGGATTGTCTTGGGATGTTGTTTTGATTGGTATTGAAAATTGGTCGAGGATGATTTTTTGGTGGAAAAAAACACAACTAGGGTCTGAAAATTTTAACTGAAACACATTGATTACAGCAAGGTTTATGATTTTAAAAAAAAAAAAAATGCGAAACTTATGTTGTTTTCAAAACAGAAAGGAAAGTCATGTGGGATTTATTGTTGGGATCTATGGATGTTAAACTTCTTCGGGATGATCTTGTTTCACGCAATCATACAAGTATGGCTGTGAATGAAATGGGTGGATGCAGGGGCTGTATTTACGCCAAGAAGATGTGTCCTCCAAATATACCCTAGTCCCCGATATACCTAAATTCTTTGTACGGGGACAAGAATTGGTAAGGGGAACAAACCTTAGAGTCACTGGAGGAGGACTCACAATTTCTTAATGCCTGTTTGGAGTGAAATCCCAATCCTAGAATTCGGTGTTTGTGAAAAGGTTGGAAGGGAATGGAGGAGATGTGTATTGGTTGGTCCTTATAAACCCTCCCCGAGAAATTATTAGGGGACGCTTGGCCGAGGCTTCATTGTTACACGCTATTTAGGCATGGACTCGGCATGTGCTGCAAACAACAAACATTTACTGTAAGTGACGAGCAGCGGGCGAGTAAATTACCGAACGGGCGGTTTTTGTTGTGTGATGAGGACTAAAGTTCAAAAGTGCAATGCAGATGCAAATGGCTTCTTGTTGGTGCATGGGTAGTCAAGTCCACGTACCGGGTTGCTGAGCTTTGGTGGTGATGAAAATCCACCTCGTCTAAAATTGCTTAAAAAACAAGATTGATGAAGTGATTTAAGCAAACAGCAGGGTCTTCCAAGTTTGATATAAATCACGAGCAGAAAAAAAATTTACTTACCGGAGCGTACCTTTTTTTTTTGGTTTCAGGCAATTTGTCATTGGGATGGTGGTATTTTTGTTGTGGATTTTGTTGTTTTTGTTGTGTTTTTGTTTTGGGGACAAAATCTCCAGCAAAAACAACGCGGGGGTTCTTCCGTAAAAAAAAATGAAGTTCATTCTAAGTTCGGGAGCAAAAAGTTATGGCCTTAGGGGGAAAGATTGGCTAAACGGAGAAAACGCTCTGAAATGAAAATTTTAAACGTGAGAAAAACGTCCCGGGAAGGATAGTTTTTTAATGTCTAACTGATATTCTACTTTCACTGAGAAAGAAAAAAGCGAAGGATTGGAAACAAGGTATTATAAAAAGGACAAAAGAACTAGAACAGCAAAGGAGTTAGATCACAAAATGAAATTGATTAAAGATTAAAGAAAATAAAAAAATTGATTAACTTCCTACAAACAGTTATTTTAGCAAACGAAATAACTAAATTGAATTTCCGGATTGGTGTCCCATGACAGTTAAGATGGATAAAAAAAACTAAATGGATAGGTCAGTCGTGTTTCTAACAGATTGATTCGTAAATAGAAAAAAATCAAAAAATGGGAACAACTACAAACACACCAAAAGCCACGGGAAGGGAGATCAAAGACAGAATGAGCTTCAGGAGTTTCATTGTTGATAACCTGTAGATTACAACCAAGGACACCACACAAACCAAAAAACACTACCCCAAAGTTTGTGGAGGTTAAAAACACCACGAAAGAGCCATAAAGCGAAAACAGAATGAAATTTATTCTGAATAATTAAATTAAACAAAAAAGGGGGAAAAAGATAAAAACACTTTAAATTGAGAAATTAACATGGTAACAGACGAAAAGTCCCAACGGGCGTTTGCCCCGAATGTAAAGGGCGTATGGAAAAGAAATTTTAAAAACTAAATCATGACGATAACAAGGACCTAAAATACCAAATCATCACCCTTCCCTTCGCGTTTGCTAGTAAGCAAACCTCAGACTGGGGGGGCTAGAAAAAAAAAAAACACCTGGATTGAGCCCTGATTATGTGATATGTAGGGTGGCTTTTCTCAAGACGGAGCAAAAGCGTCTTGCAAAAACAAAACAACGAGCTTATTATTAGTGCACCAGATGGGAAAAAGAATTTTGAGCTGTTGGGCATTAAGACGAGCTCGGGCACTAAAATGATGTCTTTGCTCAAAAGATTTTGACCAAAGGAGAAAACTTTTAGTTATGGATCAAGCTTCTATTGCCTCCCTGTTTTTGAGAGGGGAGGGGGTAAGGTTTGTATTGATAGCCTGTAGGGATGTGTTTAGTTAGATTAATTTAAAGTATCATGATTTGAAAAAAGTTGTGGGCAAGGATTAAGTGAAGTGGTTTTTGGGGAGAAAATCGTTGAGGGGCAAACAAGATTAAGGGCGGGTGGTTTGACAAATGTGGGCAAGATTAAGGTGATGTGGTTTGAAAGAAAATATGGGCAAGATTTAGGTGCATTGGCGAGGACCACGAAAGGAAATGGGTGCGCGGATTTTGAATTAGTTTTTTTAATTCAATTAAGGGAGGAATTTTAGGTTGGAGTGGGGGGGGGTGGACCCAGCAATGGTGGGTGAGATTTGAATTGAATTTTTAATCAATAGTGGAAAAAACACGGAAGAAGAAGACATTGTGGTGAGGATTATATTATTTTTTAATTTTGAAAAGGGGCCGTAGTTAATAAAAATTATATTGATAAATTTAGTGTATTTTTTGTGGGGAAATGAGGAAGGGGGAACATTAATGATTTTAGGATAGATGTTGGAAATTGGGGGTTGGGGGTCTAAATTTGGCCCCCTCTTTGGAAGGGTTTTTTACTAGAAAAAAACCTTAGGTGTCCTTTTCAAAGGAAAAAGTAGGACGGATATGGGGGAAAGAATTTCAATTCTAATTTTTAAAAAAGGGTAGAAAGCATATGTTTGGTTTTGGGGGAGCATGGAAAAAGTGGTTGGAGTGACGGCTTGGTTATAGTATCTTCAAAGGACAAAAAATGGGTATTGAAGAAAGGATGTGCTTATGAATAGATGTTGTGATTGGCCCACTCGAGAGGACTGATGGAGAATGGAATAAGGGACAGGAAAATCTCGAAGAACTAAGGGGAAATGAGATTCGGTGGAAGGATGGAGAAGAGGACAAATTAAAATGGAGTGGGAAGAGATGGGGAAACTGACCACCCGACGAAATGGATGAAGGGATTCAATCGGACTTTGAATGCTAGGTGTGGAGGGTGGTGGGAAAGAGAAAAGGGACATGGATAGGATTGGGGGGGTTGATTATGAGAAGAGTAAGGGAAATAGGGGGGAGGGGGAACAAACAGGAATGAAAAAAAAAAGTAGAAATAAGCGGCGAGGGGATGATAGGGGGGAAGAAGGGGAATGATGAAGGACAAAACAAGGCCAAAAACAAAAAAAAAAAGGAAAGGAGTAGAGGGTTGTGAAGGGGATTAAAAAAACTTAGAGAGATGTGCAAAAAATGAAAGGAAAACACAACAGAGATAATTATAAAGAGGGGATGGTGGAAAAGCGAAAAAAAGCAGGGAACGTGAAAAGATAAATAAGAGAGGGAGAAATTGATGGTGGGAGGTAGGGGGGGTGGAAATAGAAAGGAAAATAGAAAAAGAGGGAAAGAAAGGGGAAGAAAAAGAAAGGAAGGTAGACGGAGAAAAAAAAGAAAAAATCTCTGAGGGCGAGGAAAGTGTGAAAAAGAGGAGAGAAAAAGGGAGACATGAACGAAAAGGTAGGGGGCGGTGTAGAGAAAGAAAGAGGAAAGAAGAAGGAAGGACAAGTGGTCAGAAAGGAAAACGTGACAAATTAGGGGACGGGAAAAGGAAGATAGAATGGAATTACAGGCTTCTTAGGGCTATCTATCAGTCCGAAATGATTATTAGAACCCCTCCCAACTTCAACAAGTCTCAAATCACTTGACTAATTCAAAGTTTAACTAGCCTAAAACCCTCGCTTTACTTGGGCATAAAGCACTGTTTATAAAAAAAACCTCAAATCATAAACGTGATTTTTTGGGACTCTCTTTTAGTCCCCCCAACATGCACCACTAATTTCCACCCATCTTCCCCAACCCACAACCAACTCTTCCCTAGCCGGGTCCGGCCTTCCCCCCTTTTCACCCCTTCCACTTCACAACGTAGGATATTCTTATTAACAACACTAAAGGACACTAGATTTGGGGATTTCCACGTTGATTCGCTTTCAGGGCTAATTAGGGGGGCTCTTGCTTTTCCCGCTTCCCTTCCTCCATTTCTCTGAGCTCCTCGCCCTTGCCCTGCCTTCCTCCCTCCCCCCGTTTCCCCGTAATAATTTGGAGAGAAACCATGGCACTTGCAGCCACTTCTGGCGGCGCCTCCATTCTTGCCAGCTTGCGGAGAACCCCCCCTCCACCCCCCCCTCATCCCCCCTTTGATTGCTCCCCGATCTTTTAGGTTAAATTCAAATATGAAGTAGTAAATCTAAAAGAAAAGTAGGTCGTGGCCGGTTCTCTCTGTTGTCGTTTGCGTTCTCTCCGTTCACTCCCTGATTCGCAGTTGCTCTTTTTCGCTTTTCCCTTGGCTGTTTCGTGTTGTTTTGCCTCGGGTTCATGTCTGAGGGTTCTCTGTTGTTCGCTTCCTTTTCATCGCCCTTCCTCTACTTTATCCTGCCCGTCCCTTCTCGGAGTTTGCCGTCTCCGCCCTCGTGGCCCCGCCGTTTTGGTCTTCCTCTTCCGGTTTTGTCGGGTCCTCCTTGCAATATGTGTGTCTCACGCACTGTCTGTGTACTGCTTTTTGAGGCTACCCTTTGCTTGATGCTGCCCCAGTTTTTTTGCGCCCCCTCCCTTGTGTCGCTTTTCCCCGGCCGGCACTCTTTGTTTGGCTGTATTTCAACGACTTGCATTGTCCTCTTTCGTTTCACTTCCCTGATGCTTTTTCCTTATGTGCCTGGTCTTAGTTTTGCCCCCCCTTGTCCCACCTTTGCCGCCTGGCGCCCCCAAAAATCGGTGTGTCGTTGCGGAGGTAAGCTTACCTTGGTTCTTCTCCGTCGTTGCGTTTTCCGGGGCCTTGCTCCCCGACGTTTCTCGCGGTCCTCCCGGCCCGCATAGCCCTTCTTCTTTGTATTGATTCTTGTTTTCACACCCCCCCCGCGGTTTGGCTCCCCTATTCTTACCACACCCCCTCTGTATATCGCGCCACGGCCCTCCCGGCTTCCTTCCCCTTTGTGGCCCCTTTCCCCCCCTCCTGTGTTTTGTGTTTGGCAGTCTACTTGCTGCCCGCACAAGATCCAATTGGCCCTCTTCATGCTCCCCGCCCCCTGTCTTCCTCTCCTCTTCGTCGGTTCCTTGTGGGTGGCCGGTGACGGCCTCCTCGGGCTTGTTAGGCCCGTTTGATTCGTTCCTACAGCATACCTATAATGACCCCTGACGGTTATCGCGCTCGGGTTTGCCTCCGCGCCGCCCCCTTTCCCTTGTTCCAACAAAACCCACGCAAGGGGGCCTGGAAACTGACTTATCTTACACGTTAGCCTGAGCCGGGGTTCTGCACACGGGGCTATCTTTTCGTGTTCTTCGGCGCTCCCCCCTTCCTCCGTTCCGTGGCCGCGCTTTTGTCCATTGCACACGGAATATCATGTTGAAGGTATTACGCTCGGGTTGTTTTCACCCTTGTATTCGAAGCCCTTCCGCCTCTCCCCTTTTTGCTTGCCCCCCCCTGTTGGGCCGCCTTCCTTTCTGGAACGGGTGCCGTTGAGGTTGGGTTACCAAATTTGAATCTTTTGACGCACCCCCACTCGTTAGGGCATTGCTTTCTTCATGGACAGTCCCGCCAGAACGGCGCAGTTGCCTTTGGCCCGGTCTATGTGGGCCAATTGAGAAGAATCACACTTTTTCTAAGGCGGGTGGGTCTTTCGGGTGCGACTCCACACACATTGCCTCTTTTTCTCCCGTTTCCCCCCACCCCCCCCGGCGGAGACAAACGAGCATGGACGGTTTTTCCCAAAAAAGTATGGGAAAGGAACACAGTATTTGACCACCCCCCCGAGAGCCGGAGACAACAGCGTTGCGCCTTGAGCCGGCGCTGGTGCCCCGCGGTCGGGGCGTGCGCGTCCAGTTGTCTTACTGTTCGCGTGCGGTTTCAAAAGGGCCCCGAACGTGGGGGCGTAAACGTTGTAAATGGAATTATGCCAAGTGAAGAACGACAAACAAGGAAGGCTGATGATAGGTGAGCAGTGCCAGCAGCCGTAATGTGTGGACAAGAAGATCCTTAAAAAATATTTAACAAAACGTAAAACAAATGTAGTACGAAAACCGCCGGAAAGCAAACGGGCCCAAATGTATATGGTAGTGAAGCCTGCAAATGCTCCCCGACCCGCCCCGTCAACCTAATGGTGCTGCCGTCGAAAGGAGGCGATGTAATTTACATAGTTAGTTCTTAAAAAAAAAACACAGAATGAAATCTCCATTAACTGTTGTTCTTAGAGGTAAAGGATGGGCGGGCCTTTTTGAAGGGATTTCAAAGGAGCAAAGGGGGATATAATTCATTTTTCATTAACTGATATGGTTGATGAAGAAAAAATCAGGTGGAATATCTTTGTAAAAAAAAAAACACAAGGAGCTTGTTAAGGATTGAGGGGAACCAGGGTGAGCTAAAACCCAAAGTTTGTGTTGCTTCGTTACAAAGATACTAGTGGGGGGGACTAGTGGAAAAGAGTAAACAAACAGCTAAAAAGAGAAATTTTAATTGATTTTATACTTTTTAATCAAGGTTGATTGTGTTTGCTAAACACTAGAGGGGACATGGAAAAAGGTTAAATTACTTATAAAAAAGGGAAGGGGTAATTGAATTGAGGCGTCCAAAGTTTGTTTGTTGGAGTCCATCAAACTAAGAAGGACCCAGTTTATAGTAGGGTATTGATGAAAAAAGTTGTACATATGCTGAATAAAATGATTAAATGTTAATGTGAAATTTGAATATTTTTTCTCTTGCATCATGGTGACTATTAATTCCATAAATTAATTTAAATTTTAGTTACCATTTTTGTAAGGTTTTTTAATTAAAACAACAGAGCGGAAAACATTAATCCCAAGTTCCAAAAAATAAAATACATTGGTTTTTGTAAATATAACCCCTAAGGGTTAATTAAAAAGGGGTCCCGTAGGACCATTGCTCTTTTAAATTCAATTTAAATTTAATTAACTTAAAAAACCACCCGTTAAAATATTATGCACAAAAAACTCTTAAAATTAAAAATTTATACTGAAAATGGAAGGTCGACCATTTGGGACCCACTTTGCAAAGTCAATTCCATGTTTAAAGAGAGGGCCTTTTTGGATTGGAAAAAGGATCTCCACCCTTAGATTTTAGGGTTGGGACTATGAAGCCCTAAAAATTTAAAATATAGAGGTATTCCTTCCTTGCTATTCCTTTTTTTTTGTTTACATTTTCTACTGGAGGAAAGCTTTTTCCTCATGGATTGGTGCGAGGGGGATAAAAAAAATCTCCATCTCTCTTTGTAATTTGAAAATTCTGGTTGTGTTCGTTTGGATTTTTTACAAACTACAATTGTTATATTGTAATCCCCTTTTCTTTGTGGGTAAACATTTCTTTTAATTTTGGGGAAAATCCAATTTGTTCAAGTTTAAATGGGGTTGTGAATGTGTGTGACATACTATTATATATATTATATATATATATATATATCTAAGCACAACAATATTTCTATACATTTATGTGTTGAGTGATATACTTATATTTAATTTTCATATATATTATGTACAAACACATATTTTATATACATTGACTATGTGATATTATATATATAATAATATAATATGATATATAATCTATATATATAATATAAACAATTTAATTTTATTCCAATGGGAGGAGGATCAATTGACTGTGGTGGTTTGTGCAGTTGTAAAGAAGGAGGGGGGTTAAGGGTTGGGGTAGGGTTTTCCAAATCACTGTTTTAAGTTATTTTATTCATATTCAATTTAAAAAACGTTGATTAGTTCAAAAAGGTCATTTTTCAGCAAAATCACAAAGTTGAGAGCGGAATATCTCAAAGTTAAACCCAAATTTTCCATTAATTGGGAAAAAAAGGGGGAATATCTAAAACAATGAGTTAATTTATAAAATTGTAAAATTCCTTAGCGAGGGGGATTAATAGGGGGGGGACTAATTATTTCCCTTATCAAACCCCCCCTTAGCGGACACAAGTGGGAATAAAAATGAAAAGTACCAACGGAATAAATCACTTAACATTTCATTTTATCTTTGCAAGTGAGTTGCTAACATAATGTATGCATGGGGAACGATTAGTTATGTTAATAAAACAAGGGAAGAGAACTAAGTAAGTAAGTTTTCCATGAATTAATAAAACCCTACCCTAAACTTTCAAGATCGAGTTGTTAAACAAGATTAAAAACTTCTACATAATGAATTACACTAATCAATATCATTTATTCTCTAAAATACTTATGATTAAACTTAAAAAATAAAAATTGAAAAAACTAGTAAAACTGCATGGCACAACAATATTAGATGTGTGTAGTTGCTTCAATGAGGTGGAGAGGTACTCTTCTAAAAAAGGGCTAAAGGCCAAAGTTAGATTTACATCCTACTAAACATACTAGAAGTTAAGGGATGCAAGATGGCGGAGGCTTCAAAAACATGGAGGATAGGCCAAAACATCAAACGGCCTATTATCTTGGTAATTGCAAATGATTGCTAATGTTCAATATCTCAAATTGTGAGAGCGACCGGAAAATGGAAAGAGTTTGAAATTTTGGGTTTTTTTTGATGGTGGGAACTAAAAAGCTCAAAAAGTAACTTTTAGATAATTAGGCGAAAAAAACGCTTTTAGGCTTAGTTAAGCTAGGTTTAGGGCTAGGATTACATGGGTTTAAGCTAGTTAAGTTAAAACTTGGGATATAGCAAGTGACCAGGAGAGGATACGATCTTTCATGAGAGTTGGGAGGGTCTGGGATAATCAAATTGTGACTAATAGATAGCCTACGAAGCCAATAATAGGAAAGTGGGTGGGTCTAGAGAGCAAAAACAGGATGGTTACCGACATGGTAGGAAAAAAAAGAGGAAAATGTTTTAGCTAAATCAAGATAGATCTTTACCCAATAAGTTGATTCTATTGAGGAATACGCTTGAAAGGAGTGTCGTGTAATGGGGCACGAAGAATGAAGAGGAAGATGGGTTTGATTAAACGGAACTAGTGCGGAGGTCGTTAAATCAGTTTGAATTGGAGGACAAAATGTAAGTGTAAGCATGTCTTTGACACGAGAGGCGTGTAAGTACAATTTTATCCTCACTTGACGGGGGTGTTTATGTAAAAGCAAATGGCTTCACTTCACTAAAAGTAGACAAAACATAAAAACAAGTAAGTAGGGGAAATTTTTACGGGGAGTAGGAAGAAAACAATAAGTAAGAAAAGTAAGTACGGAGGCAATGTCGTTGGCCCGCCCTCGATTGTTGAGAGGGCAGGTGGGTACTTAGGACGAACTTGATTGATGATGAACCAAACAAGCTGATAAAAAAAAGATAATAGAAGAAATAATAGTGGAAGAAGAAGGAAATGGGGGATATAAAAAGAAAAAGGAGTAGAAAGGAAAGGCGGGGAATTTTAAGCTAAAACATCCATTCAGGTTGCCTTTTACAAGAAAACTTATTTCATGCTATTGCTAAGGATCTTTTTCATCTCAGTCCTTATTAACAAGAACTGAAACACAAAGTGTTTTTGTAGTATGGACACTTGACATAAGCCAATCTATACGAAACAATTTACATTGCTAAAAACCAACAACGAAACTGATCGCATGCAACATTGAAAAATGCAATCCAGGCGTACGAGAAAGTAAAAGATGCAGCCTTAAAACTCATTGAAACATAACAAACTGTAATTTGCACATACGAGAAAAGAAAGTAAAACAAAAGCTAAACTTAAATTGAGAAAACATAAATGTAAGTTTGGTTATTGAAGATGGCCGTTTTGCATTTGTGTGACATAGTATTAACGAACAAAGGGTTTGAGGATGGGTTTTTTTGGCCCCAAGTTGAGATGACATGTGGAGGGGGAAAGGGGTGAATAAGGAGGACCCCACTTGGGGTCCAATGAAAAGCAATGTGCTCTACAAAAAATTATTCAGGACAAAAACTAGGTAGGTTGCTTAGAGTACAAGACGGAAGGAAAAGAAGCCTGCTTGTTGTTGATTGGAGGTAGACAAGATGATCCCCCACGAAGCAACCACACATGAAACATCGTGAGAAAACCAAAAGGGTGATGTTTTGTAGGATGGATTTTCAACATTGTTGAAGGTTTTATAATTTAATTGATTGTTTTTGATTTTTCAAAAAAAAAAAAACAAAATTTGACTGTTTTGTTGATTTTTTAAACTATTTGGAATGTTTTTGGTTGATTTTTTGAACCGACTTTCTGAAACCAACAAACTATGTACAGGGTAGAATGAGGAAGTGTGGGGGATTGGGGCCCCTAGCGATCGCTGCGCTGTACCACGGCCTTAAGGCCCCATGGGTACGCGCCCGGCTGCCGATGCCCCCAATGCAACCATGCTCGGTGGGAGTCTGTCAATAGGCAACAACTCTTCTTGGGTAGCCCCAGTGGGGACCCACGGGCCCTTCTGGCTTCGGTCCCCTTGCTGATGAAAACACCAAAAAAAAAAAAAACTAATGGATAAGTTGCGGGAAGAAGCCAGGGATTTTTTGGGCCCCAAGTGTAGGGTTGGACCTATAAAGCACATGATGATAAAGAAGGGAAAAAGGAAAGAAGATTTAGAGACTGGTTTTTTTGAAAAGGTTGAAAAAAGAAAATTTGAAAACAGGTTGGTTTAGTAAACCATGGAAAAAAAAGTATCTTAGTACACCATGGAGGCTATGACGAGTAGTTAGGAAGAAACGAATGTGAAGGAAAGGTAATGTGCTTAGGGAAGGCCCGTGATTGAAAGAAGTGCTTAGCCCAAAGCGCACAAAAAAAAAAATTTGTGAGGATAAGATACATTACTAAGGAGTCCACGAGGGTCTAACACAAAGGTGCCCACAAACAAGAGCCAACTTTGGTAAAAATAATAATCTGCTTGCTCATAGATTATTCCAGTGGTGTTTGGCAGTGGAATTTCTCCACTTGGAAGGGAATATTTAATAAAAAAGGAAACTTAACCACTAGAATGTGTTAGGATTGATTGATATGGATAGGTGGATTTTTTTGATGGCTGGGGGATGAGGGAATGAAAACCAGACCATTGTCCGATCCAGCCAGGGGTCCATAAGCCCCGATGAAGATTTGCATTTGAATTCTAATTCGAAAACCATTGCTTTATTTCTAGGTCAAAGATCCATTTAGCCCCAATAGGAATGATTGGGAAATTATACCCCAAAGAGAGAGTAAAATATTCAATTTATTTTTGCTTTTAAGCTTTTAGATTTATTATTTTTTATTGGATTTGGATTCTTTTTATTTTCGGAAAACTATTTTCAGCTCTCTTGTTTCGAACCCAGGGAGTAAGAAACCCTAATGGCTGCTGGATGAAGGGGTGGAAAGGTGAAAGTGCATACGATGACGAACAATTGGATAGTGTTTGGGCCCCTGGAATATTGCCCAGTATTGGAAGGCAGGTAAAGAACGTGGGATCCAGGTTATAAGAATGGGCGCCGTAAGGAAAACTGCGTGCGGAGGAAGGACGAGAGAAAGGGCTTTAGGAAGGAAAATAGCGTTGATGGTGATGAATGAAAAGGAAAGGGTAAGGACTTAGCCAATTTTTGAGGCCCAAGGAAGAACACATGAAAGCTGGGAAAAGGTTGTGTAAAGATTCTTCAGGTATAAGTACCTCGTAGAAGGATGCACGTAGAAGTCTTGACGGGTGAGACTAATTAGTGATGAAGATGCCTACAAGATCGATAGTTGAAAGCATGATGGACACGACAGGTTGCATTGTCACAAGTGTCCAAACTCGATGTGGTTGTGTTTTGACAAAAGGGCTAGAGATGTTAGGCATAAGAGCCAATATTGGAAGAATAGAATCAAACTTAATGGTACATGTTGATGGAACCTCATCTGTAGTGTCTACAGTAATATCAAGGTTTGAAAGGGAGTCTTGAAATGATATCAAGGTCTCGTTAGATGTTGGAAGAATGTTGTCATCTAAAACAGGTTCAATATATGTGTGGGCTGAAAGAGAGTCTTGAAATAAGTTGAAGTGCTCAGTAGATGTGGGAAGAATTTTGTTGTCCAAAACAGGTTCAATGTATGTTTCTGTTGAAAGAGTGTATTGAAATAAGTTCAAGTGCTCAGTAGATGTTGGAAGAATCTTGTCATCCAAAACAAGTTCAATGTATGTTTGGGTTGAAAGAGTGTCTTGAAATAAGTTCAAGTGCACAGTAGATGTTGGAAGAATGTTGTTGTCCAAAAAAGGTTCAATGTATGTTTGGGTCGAAAGAGAGTCTCGAAATAAGTTCAAGTGCTCAGTAGATGTTGGAAGAATGTTGTTGTCCAAAATAGGTTCAATGTATGTTTGAACTAATGGAAGGAAATTTAAAGAAGATATGGATTGGTTTGGAATTAGAGAGGCTTGACTGTTGTCGTCATGATCTTGTGGAATTTTAGTATATATAGGAGTTTTGACAGTAGTTAGCTCTTCATGGAAAGTTGTGGTATTGGATGTGTCATTGGTTGCAAGAGCATTGTCATCAAGTTCTACAGAGATGACATCGTCGTCAATTAAGTCTTGGACGTAATTCTTAAATCACACACATTTATCTGTGTGATGACCATCAATGTGATGAAAGTCACAGTATGTGTTAGGTTTGTACCAACATGTCTTAGCTTTCCCTTTGATAAAGGGTTTTGTAATTGGATATCTTATCAGTTTAGCCTCTTTTAGCTGATGAAAAACACTAGAGAGACTTTCTCCAAGGGGGTAAACTGATGTTGGACTTTACGTGAACTGATTTCTTTGTGAGGTTGTACGATCGGCTTTTTGGGTGATCGCTCACTGATTTGGGTAGCCATATGAGAGAGTTGTGTTGTCATCTTATTAATTTGTTCTAATACCTCATTGTGTGATGTTTTTCATGAATTCTTCATGTTTGAAAGAGAGGGAAAACGAAGAAAGGTGCGATGAAGAAATCAACCTATTGATTATGATCTTTGTTTTTGCTCAATCAAGTTTTAACAAGGCTATAAGGAGTAAGCTCAAACAAGCTACTCGGGATATAAGTGGGATATAACTTAAACAAGCTATGACGAATATGTTGATTGGTTTGGATTAAACAAGCTTAGCAGACGAAAATGTAAGGAGTACACTCAAACAAGGTACTCAATACAAGTGGGATGTAGCTCAAACAAGCTATGATGAATATGTTGATTGGTTTGGCTTTAACAAGCTCTGGATTTTTGATAGGAAGAGTAACTCAAACAAGTGACTCAACACAGTTGTGAACTCAAAATGAGTTTTGAAGGGATTTGTGTCAGATGGGATTTTGTTAAACTCGACAGCTGATGAAATAATGAGTGAACTCAAACAATTCACCCAATGTCATTTTGATATAGCTTGAAACAAACTAGAAAGAATGTTCTAATAATTGATGAGATAAGGAGTGAACGCAAGTCACTCAATATCTATTGGATATAGCTGAAGACAAGCTATGACAGATGTATTATTGGCTAAAGTGAACTAATGAAATTGGTGTGATGTTTTGGTCTGTGTTGTTGGATTGTTTGGATGTTTTCGCTTGGTATTGAATTGGTCGAGAACTGATTTTTTTGTGGAACACAACTAGGGTCTGAAATTTTATAATGAACACATTGATATCAGCCAAGTTTTATGATAAAAAAAAATGCTAAACTATTTTGTTTTCAAACAGAAAGCAGTCATGTGGATTTAATTGTTTTGGCTTATGAGGTAACTTCTTCAGGAATGATCATTGTTTCATGCAATCATACAAGTATGCTGTGAAATGGTGGATGCAGGCTCTTATTACTCCAAGAAGATGTGTCCTCCAATATACCCTAGTCCTGATATACCTAATTCTGTACGGGGACAGAATTGGTACGGGGAACCCTTAGAGCACTGGAGGAGACTCACCAATTCTTACTTGCCTGTTTTGGAGTGAATCACCACATCCAGAATAGGTTTTGTGAAAAGGTGGAAGGTGATGGAGGGATGAATGTGTATGGTGTCCTTATAACTCCCCGAAGATTTATAGGGACGATGCCTAGGCTTCATTGTTACAGCTATTTAGGCATGACTCGCATGTGCTGCACAACAACATTACCTGTAAGTGAAGAGCAGCGGCGAGGTAAATACCGAACGCTGTGATGAGACTAAGTCTCAAAGTGCAATGCAGATGAAAATGCTGTTGGTGCATGGTAGTCAAGTCCACGTCACCGGTGTAGCTTTGGTGGTGATGAAATCCACCTCGTCTATGTGCTAAAACAATATGATGAAGTGATTAAACGCAGGGTTCTTTCCAATTTGAAATAAATCACTAGCAGAAAAAAATTACGTACCTGAGCGTACTTTTTTTTTTGGTTTCAGCAATTTGTCATTGAATGGTGGTATTTTTGTGTGATTTTTGTTGTTTTTGTTTTGTTTTTGTTTTTGACAATATTCCAGCAACGCGGTTCTTTCCGTTAAAAAAAATGAAGTCATTCTAAGTTCGGGAGCAAAAGTTATGGCTTCCGGAAGATGGGCTACGAGAACGCTCTGAATGAAAATTTTAAACGTGAGAAAAACGTCCCGGGAGCTAGTTTTTTTAATTTTCTAACTTCTATACTTCACCTGAGAAGCTAAGATTTTGACAACAAGGTTAAAAAAGAAAAAGAAATAGAAAGAAAGAGTTAGATCACAAAATGATTGATTAAAATAAAAGAAAATAAAAATGATTAACTTCCTACAAAGCAGTTATTTTAGCAAAAGTAAATAAATAAATGCATTTTCCGGATTGGTTGTCCCATGACAGTAAGATGATAAACTAATGACTAGTTCATGTGTTTCTACAGATGATGAGTAAATAGAAAAATCAAAACTGGGAACTAAACACCAAGCACCGAGGAGATCAAAGACAGAATGAGCTTCAGAGTTTCATTGTTGCTATAACCTGTAGATACACCACAAGACACCACACAACAAAAACACTACCCAAAGTGTGAAGGTTAACCAAAGAAGACCATAAGGAACAGAAAATGAAATAATTATGAATAATAATAAACAAAGAACAGATAAAACCACTAATTGAGAAATTAATGGTAACAGATCGAAAGTCCCAACGGGCGTGCCAGAATGTAAGCTATGAAAAATACACTACTAACAAGGAAATAAAATACCAATAATCATACCTCCTCCTTCGCGTTTCGTAGCAAACCTCAGAATGGGCTAGAAAACTTGGATTGAGCCCTGATTATGTGATATGTAGGTGCTTTTCTTCAAGACGGAGCAAGCCCTTCTTGCAACAACGATCCTCTTACTTTGCACCAGATGGGAAAAAGAATTTTGAGGCTATTTGGGCATTAAGACGAGGCAAAATGATGTTCTTTGCTCAAAGGATGCAAGAACTTAGATATGGCATTCAAGCTTATTCTCCATGTCTTTAGAGGGGAGGGGTAAGGTTGTATTTATAGCCTGAGGGAGTGATTAGCTTAGATTAATTTAAGTAATCATGATTTGAAAATGTGGGCAAGATTAAGTGAGTGGTTTGAAAATGTGGGCAAGATTAAGTGGGTGGTTTGAAAATGTGGGCAAGATTAGGTGAGTGGTTTGAAAATATGGGCAAGATTAGGTGAGTGGGGACCACGAAGAATGGGTGAGGATTTGAATTACTTTTTAATTCATAAGTGGAGGATTTTAGGTGAGTGGGGACCACGAATGGTGGGTGAGGATTTGAATTTGAATTTTTAATTCAATAGTGGAAAAACATGAAGAATAATGACATGTGGTGAGGATTATATTATTTTTTAATTTTGAAATGGATAGTTAATCAAATTATATTTGATTAATTTGAAGTGTATTTTTGTGGGAAATGAGGAAGGGGAATTAATTGATTTAGGATAGATGTGAAATTGGGGTGTCTACATTTGCCCCTCTTTGGAAGGGTACTATGAAACTAGTGTCCTTTCAAAGAAAGTAGACGGTATGGGGGAAGAATTCAATCTACTTTTTAAAAGGTAGAGCATATGTTTGTTGGGGAGAATGGAAAGTGGTGAGTGACGGATGTTATAGTATCCTCCAAGACAAAAATGTCATGAGAAGATGTGATTATGAATAGATGTGGTGATGCCCCCTCGAGAGGACTGATGAGAATGGAATATACGACAGAACTCTCGAAAATAAGGGAAATGGATTCGGTGGAGAAGAGGACAATAATGGAGTGGAAGAGATGGGAATGACACACGAAGCAAATGGAATGAAGGATTCAATCGACCTTGAATGCTAGGTGTTGAGGGTGTGTGGGAAAGAGAAAAGGGAATGATAGGATTGGGGGTTGATTATGAGACGAAGAGTAGGAAATTAGGGGAGGGAACAAACGGAATGAAAAAAAGTAGAAATAAGACGGAGAGGGATGAATAGGGGAAGAAGGGAATGATGAAGGACAACAAGGCAAAAACAAAAAAGTGACAGCAGTAGAGGGTGAAGGGGAAAAATAGAGAGATGTGCAAAATGAAGGAAACAACAGAGATAATAAAGAGGGATGCGTGGAAGCGGAAAAAGCAGGAAACGTGAAGGATAAATAAGAAGGCAGAAATGAGGTGGGAGTAGGGGTGAATAGAGGAAAATAGAAAGAGGACGAAAGAAGAAGCTAGAACGGAGAAAAAAAGAAAACTATGAGGGCGAGGAAAGTGTGAAAAGAGGAGAGAAAGGAGAATGAACGAAAGGTAGGGGGTGGTAGAGAAAAGAGGAAGTGGTCAGAAGAAACGTGAAAATTAGGGGAGAGGAAAGGAAGATAGAATGAATACAGGCTTCTTAGGCTATCTATCAGTCAGAAATGATTAATTAGACCCCTCCCAACTCTCAACGAGTCTCTAATCACTTGCTAATCAAGTTTAACTAGCCTAAACCTAGCTTTACTTGCCTAAAGCATGTTTATCAACTCCTAATCATAAAGTGATTTTTGACTCTCCTTTAGTCCCACATGCACAATAATTCCAAATCTTCCCAAACCAAAAACTATAAATAGAAGGCTAAGCCTTCCCATTCAACCTTACACCTTCACACTTAGGATATCTTATTAACACTAAGAACACCTAGATTTGGGATTCCATTTATATTAGCTTTAAGCTAATTAGACATTTGATCTTAAGCTTACCTCCTCCATTTCTCTTGAGATAATAGCCTCCATTTGCATCCATAATCCAAGTTTAAGTAATTTGGAGAGAACCATTGGACTTGAAGCCATTAATGGCGAGACTCCATTCTTGAAAGCTTGAGAACCATAAAAAACTAATCACCCCTTTGATTGCTAAATGATCTTTTAGGTTAAATTTATTAATTAGTAATCTAAAGAGTAGAGAGTAGCATATATCATGTTAGTTTAGAGTTAATCTAAGTTCATACAATGATAGAAGTGCTCTTTTTTAGCTCTTATCATGATGGTTTAGTGTATACTAGGTTCATGCTTTGAGGTTATATGTTTTAGCTTCATTTTCATAGCATATCTAATTTATTCATGAAAGTAACATTCATAGAGTTTAGAGTCACTAAATAGTGGAAAGAATTTTGGTATTTCATACTCAGTTTTGTAGGATAATACTTGAAATATGTGTGTATAAGAATGTATTTGTAATATTTTGAGATACAATTGAATGAT
Source organism: Taxus chinensis (assembly GCA_019776745.2). Lineage (NCBI taxonomy): Eukaryota > Viridiplantae > Streptophyta > Pinopsida > Cupressales > Taxaceae > Taxus > Taxus chinensis. The sequence goes on along the minus strand of CM034149.1, from coordinate 877,057,013 downwards.
GAACAGTTGAGATACTCCCCTTGTGTCGATTTCAAGGAAGAAATATTGTTTGGATGATATTTCAAAGACTTGCATGTACTATTCTTTCAATTACATGATGATTTCTTATGTGCATGGTTGCAAAAACTTCAAAATTGCAAGACTGAGACAATGGTGTGTAGTTGAGGTAAGATTTACTTGTTTCTTATAAGTAGTGAGTTTTCAGACTTGATCAAGAGTTTATAGAGGTCAATAAAAGGAAGCATAGACCCTATTATTGATGATTATTTGTTTCAAACCCCGAGTTTTGGATAAAACTATGTATAGAGAAAAGACATCACGATTCCTTCAATTTGTGACAATAAAACTCATGTGTGTTTGAAGTATACTTGATGCAAGAAATATCATTGAAATCTCATGATAAAAAAATGTATAATATCATACTTGTAGGTTCAATTGTGGGATTTGGAGTTACCTCTAAGGCATGTTAGGAAGTTTGATAGTTCCTAGATAAACTATAATGACACAATGAAGGTATAGCGAGGGTTTGATAAGAGAAGACCTTAAATGTTAAACCAAGACTTGAAATTATTATTATACAAGCTAAAGGTTATGAAGAAGCCTATTTTAGTGGTTCTAGAGTATAATAATTCATTTAAAGTGGAAGAGCTTTGTCAATTGCAAGAACTATAAATGTGACAAGGTATATAAGCTAGGGTTTGTTTTCAAAATTGTATTCGAAGCCTTAGATCTCAAATTTTGATTTGAAATTTGGAAGATATCATTATGGAAGGGTGAGTTAACAAATTTTGAAATATTTTAAGAAACCACTAGTTAGAATATGCTTTATTCATGACAGTAAAGGAGAAGTTTGCATGCACAGTCTATTTGGGCCAATTGAGAAGATCACCTTTTTAAGGAGGTGGGTCTTAGGGTGAGAATCCAAAATTGAATATTTTTCTACAGTTAAACCAAGGAAATGGGTCCCAAATATGGGAAGAAAGTATTTTGAAAACCCCAAGAAAGGAAGTTAGAGCCTTGAGACCCTTGAGGTAGGGCTAGTAATGTCTAGTGTGTAAGAAAGAAGGGCATAAAGATTACAAGGAGAAGGTATAGAGTTAGGACCTTAAATTTACACTACACCATCACAAGCCCAATGTATATTGGAAAATGTCAGTACCTTGTTGTGGGAGTATACAATTTAGTTAAACCATGAAATCTCCATGAATGTTGTTCTTAAGAGGTCAAGAGGCAATTTTGAAGGGATTAAAGGAGAAGTGGGATATTAATCATTTTTCATTAACTGATATGGTTGATGAAAAATAGTTGGAATATGTAAAACAAGGTGTAAGGATTGAGGAAAGCTAAAATCCAAAGTTGTGCTTGATTAGTACAAAGCTACTAGTGGACTAGTGAAGAGTAACAAAGCTAAAAAGAGAATTTTAATTGATTTTATTACTTTTAATCAAGGTGATGGGTTTGCTAACCTAGAGTGACATAAGTGAACAAGGTAAATACTTATAAAAAAGGAAGGTTAATGAATTGAGGAGTCCAAAGTTGTTTGTTGAGTCCATCAAACTAAGAAGACCAGTTCTATAGTAGGGTATTGTATGAATAAAGTTGTCCATATTATGATAAATGATTAAATGTAATTTGAATTTTGATATTACCTCTGCATCATGTACTATTAATTCCATAAAATTAATTTAATTTAGTTACCATTTTTGTAAAGGTTTATTTAATTAAACAGAGAGAAAAATTAATCCCAAGTTCCAAAAATAAATACATGGTTTAATAATATTACCCCTAAGGTTTAATTAAAGGGGTCCCTTAGACCCATGCTCTTTAAATTAATTAAATTTAATTACTAAAAACACCCTTAAATATTATTCACACAACTTAAAATTCAAATTTCTACTTGAAAATGGGAAGGTCGACCATGGGACCCACTTGCAAGTGCACATTCCATGTTTAAAGAGAGCCTTTGGATTGAAAGGATCTCCACCCTAGATTTTAGGGTTGGACTATGAAGCCCTAAATTTAAATATAGAAGGTATTCCTTCCCTTTGCTATCATTTTTTTTTGTTTACAATTTTCTATGAGGAGCTCTCATGGATGGTGGAGGAGGACCAAAATCTCCAATCTCTCTTTTTATTTGAAAATCTGGTTGTGTTGTATGGATTTTTACAACTACAATGTTATTATTGTATCCATTTTATTTGTGGGTAAACATTTCTTTTAATTGTGGATCCAATTTCAATGTTAAATGGGTGTGTGCATATATATATATATATATATATATATATATATATAAGCACACATATTTTATATACATTTATGTGAGATTATATATTTATATATAATCATATATATCTATGTACAAACACATATTTTATATACATGTATATGTGATTATATATATATATATATATATATATATATATATATATATATATATAAACATTTCATTTTATCCAATGGAGGATCAATTGACTGTGGTGGTTTGTGCAGTGTAAAGAAGGAGGGGGGTAGGGATTGGGTAGGGATTTCCAAAATCAATGTTTTTACTACTATCCTAATTTCAATTTAACATTATATTTCAAAGGTATTTAGAATACAAGTTGAGAGGAGGAATTATCTCACAAGTTAAACCAAATTTTCAATAATTTGGAAAAGAATATCTAAAACAATGAGTTAATTTTATACACATTTAATTCTAGCGAGATTAATAGACTAATTATTTCCTTTATCAACCAAAATAAGCTCTACACAAGTTTAAACTAACTTACCAACTTATTAAATCACTTAAACTTTTTCATTTATTCTTGCAAGTGATAACATAATGTATGCATGAGAAGATTAGTTATGTTAATAAACAAGGAACTAGCTAAGTAGTTCCATGATCTAATAAACCTACCATAAACATCAAGATGAGTGTTAAACAAGATAACTTCTACAATAATGAATTAAACTAAATCACTATCATTTTATCTCTAACTACTCTATGATTACTTAAAACATAAATTGAACCTAGTTAAACCTATGAACAATCAAATTAGATTTGTTGTTTGCTTCAATGGAGGTGAAGAGGTCTCTCTAAAATGGCTACAAGGCCAAGTTAGATACCATCCTACTAACCTACTACGAAGTTAAGGATGCAAGATGGAGGAGCTTCAACAATGGAGGATAGCCAAAATCAAACGCCTATTATCTTGGCTAATGCAAATGATGTCTAATGTCAATATCTCCAAATGTGAGAGAGAAGGAAATGGAAGAGTTTGAATTTTGGGTGCATGTGGGACTAAAGCTCAAAAAGTACTTTTAGATTAGATTAGGATAAACATGCTTTAGGCTTAGTTAAGCTAGGTTTAGGCTAGATAACTAGGGTTTAGGCTAGTTAAACTTGATTAGCAAGTGATTAGAGAATCATTGAGAGTTGGGAGGGGTCTGGATAATCAATTGTGACTAATAGATAGCCTACGAAGCCAATAGAAGTGGTCTAGAGAGAACTAGGGAGGTTCCGAATGGTCGAAAGGAGGAATGTTTAGCTAATAAGATAGATATTAGCCAAATAAGTTGATTATATGAGGAATACGACTGAAAGAGTGTCGTGAATGGGCATCCGAGAATGAAGCGAAGATGGGTTGATTAACGAAGTGTCGTTAATCAGTTGAATTGGAGAAAATGCTAAGTGTAAGCATGTTTTAGGTGTCTACATTTTCCCCTCTTTGAGGTGGTGTAAGCAATGTCACTTCAAATAAAGTAGACAAACATAAACAAGTAGAAATTTTTTAAGGGATAGAAGAAAAATAAGTAGAATGGAGGATGCCCCCTCGATTGTTGATGGGGTAATAGAAGAACTTGATTGATGATTGAAAAGCTGATAAAAAGATAATAGAAGAAATAATAGTGTGAAGAAGAAGAAAGGGGATATAAAAGAAAAAGGAGTAGAAGGAAGAGGGAATGAGCTAACATCCATTCAGTGCCTTTTAAAGAACTTTATTTTCATCATATTGCTAGAGATCTTCATCATCAGTCCTTATTAAAAAGAATGAACAAAAGTGTAGTATGACATTGAAAGCCATATACGAACAAATTTACATTGCTAAAAACACAAACTCCATGCAACATGAAAAATGCAATGCAGTACGAGAAAGTAAAAGATGCCTAACTCCATGCAACATACAAAATGTAATGCAATACGAGAAAGTAAACAAGCTAACCTAATAGAGAAACATAATGTAATGTTTTTGTTATTGAGCTTCAGTTTTGATTTGTGTGAATTAACGACAAGGGTTGATGATGGTGCCCCAAGTGAGGATACATGTGAGGGGAATAACGGAGGACACTTGGGTCCAATGAAAAAGCAATGTGCTCTACAAAATATTATCAGGCAACTAGTAGTGCCTTAGAGTACAGACGAAGTAAGAAGCCTAGCTTTTGTTGATGGAGGTAGATCAAGATGATCCACGAATCACACACATGAACATGTGAGAACCAAAGAGTGATGTTTTGTAGGATGATTTTAAATTTTTTGAAGTTTTCATAAATACATTTGACTGTTTTGATTTTTCTAACATATTTGAATGTTTTTGTGATTTTTCTAACATATTTGAATGTTTTTGTTGATTTTGAAAGTATTCTGAAACTATGTACAGGAAGATGAGGAAGTGTGGATGCCCCTAGCGATAGATGAGATGTACACGGGCATAAGGCCACATGTGTACGAGAAAGATGAAGATGCAAAAATGCACCAATGATTAGGTGGGAGTATTCAAAGGCAAACTCTTCATGGGTAGAAGTGGGACCCAAGGCCATTATGGATAGGTTCAACATGATGATGAACACAAACTAATGAAGTGCTGGGAAGAAGCAAGGATGCCCCCAGTGTACGTTGGCCTAAAAGCACATGATAGAAAGGAAGGAGAAGATTGTTTTTTTGAAAGGTGAAAAAGGTGTTCGTAAACATGGAAAAAAGTAATCTTATACACATGGATGTTCTGAACGAAGTAGAAGAACGATGTGAATGAAATGAATGTAGCTTAGAAGCCTCGTGATGAAGAAGTGATTAGCCAAAGGCACAAATTGTGAGATAAGATACATACTAGAGTACGAGTCTAAACAAGGTCCACAAAAGAAGACACTTGGTAACATACTAATCCTGCTTTGCTCATAGATATCCAGTGTGTGCATGTGGAATTTATCACCTCTTGAAGGGAATATTTAATAAACAAGTGAAATACTGGGCCCCTGGAATATTGACCAAGTATGAAGGTGCTTAGGCGCATGGGATCCCAGTTATAGAATGGCGTGCAAGGAAAAAGCACGCAAGAGAAAGGCTTAAGGAAGAAAATAGTGTGCGCGACACACGAAAGGAGGTTTGGGACTTAGCCAATTTGAGTGCCCAAGGTAGAACACGTGTGAAAAGCATGATTGGTTACGCGTGCGGATAAGATGCCAGCCTGGCAACAGGTTGGCCCAAGAAAGAGCATGCCCCGGATGGAATCTTCTAGAAGATCATCATGAGATGGAGTGGAGAGCTCAGGCCTGAAGGAACATGCTCACATGGAGGACCACATTCGACACTTGGTGATGGATCTGAGGGCACGACAAGGTGAGTTGGTAGCCCGGGAAAGTGATAAATACAAATGCCTACCGCGGAAAAGATATACACACACACACAGAGATATATATCATTTGGATATACATAGGGAATAACGGGTTAGAGAGTAAGCGAAGCTCTACAGAATTTTTGTGAGTGGATATTTTGGTTCAGGAAAGGATGTACTAAGCATGGAGTTGTTATTTTTCTTTTCTATTAGCTTAGCTACATATGTCCAGTGATGCGCATGACTGCGGTCTACTCTCTGTGACACTCTGTAATGAACTAATGAATATATTGAGGTTACCTGTTATAAATAGATATGAATATCAATGGGTTTAATGTATATTTCATTCATATGAGTTCTCTTTCCTTTCATGCTATGAATGAATGGTTGTATCTTTAGTTTCTGTTATAGTATATGTTCTGGAATCTGTTAAAGCACTCGGTCTGAAGTGACTGCAAGGATCTAGAGGCCGTTCTGAGCCCTATGGTTCTTGTATGTCTCAACTTCTTTCCTAAATACTCTTACACTAATCATAGATAATGCTTCCCACTAAACTCACATAAAAGAGAGACTCGGTACCCGCGCGTGCCTCGGGTGAGTGCTCAACTTCTACTGGGTGATAGGTGGCGCGCATGGGGTTCTTCCTTTTGTGATAGGAGTAAAAATGACTACATCTTGGTTCCGTTTCCGGGACCTCTTTTTGAAGTTGTAGTGGGATATAACATGCATCATGATCTGTGTAAAGAGTAATGACGGATCAGTTAACATTGGAAAATGTTGAATCATGGTTCAAGAGCACAGAGGATGAATTTTCTCAGAGATTCAACACTGGACCTGAGTTTAATACACGTAGATGGGTAGAAGAGAACCTCTACCATGATCTATATGAGACTTTTTTCTGTTGCTTCCCAGTAGAGTTATATGAATGGCTTTCAGCCTATGCATCTAGATCAAGTTGGCATTATAGATCACATGTGTGGACCAAAGAAGACTACCAGAGGTTGCAGGATGTAGATCTGACATGGACCCGTGTTGTAGATCATTGGTGGAGAGGAGTACTAGCTAGCTACACTCTGGAATATGCCATCTCTACATATTCTTGTCCCAGAGGTTGCTGAGTTTGAATTTCTACGAGAACCTAGAGGAACGTTTCTACATGTTATTCCTCTAGCTATGAAGATATTGATGGTTACCATGAGTTTAGAGGCGCTCCCAATGGCCGGCTAAACCATTCTGAGCACTGGGTAAGGGAACTTGGGTGGAGGAAGATGGTAGATATCATGATAGAGAAGGAGAGGGAAGAAAGACAGACTCAAGTATAGCGAAGCATGTAGAAAGGGAGATTGCTAGATGACACAAGGCTACTAGTGTGATGGATCTATGGAGACAGACGTTGTGGGAAGGAGTTGAGGTTCACACAGAGGACATGGAACCTGAGTAGTCTATGCTACCCCATCTTGGCAAGTGCGTGAGGGAGACCCCTTCAGCTTCTGGTGAGAGTTCATCACACGGAGAGAGGAGAGTCATTGGCGCATATCTAAACCCACCCAGTGACCGAGCCCTGACGCTTGGTTTTCCTGATCCAGGAAGAAGTGTTATTGACCCAGTTGATATAAGTGGAAGAGACAGATCCATGCCTAGGAGGTACAATTTTTCAGTTCCTTCTTCTATGGCTGCACATATTCCAGTATTCGGAGGAGTTTTTGGACAAGGGGCAAGTGTACAAGCTTTCGGGCTCACATCAAGGAGTGGCATGGGACAAAGTAGTGGTAGTGGGGCACTATCATAGACCATCGAGTGCACAAGTTCAGTGGGACCATGGGGGCACTTGGCATAGCTCCTACAGGCCCTATTAGACCCAGTGGTTCTAGTGGATCTGGTGGCTCTGGAGGTACAAGACCCGGTGGACCTGGTGGATCAGGTGGTGGAGGAAACACCGAGGGAACCAAGGCTCTGGTTCAGGACAAGGACCCCAGCCACCACCTCAAGTATTCTTTGAAATGTCTCTGCATTTTCCAGATTACAGGGGCATTGAAGATGCTGTGGAACATGTTCACAAGTGTGAACTGCTATGGCACGCGAAGGGTATCACAACACTAGAACGAAAGGCTAGTCAATTTGTGACCACACTGCAAGGGTGCGCACATAGCTGGTATAGAAAGTATGACCCTCATCAAATGGTGGTGGACTACACTACTTTAAAGAATGCATTCTTGGCAAGAGTTCCACATTCCTGAGTTCGAGTAGAAAAGCATCAGCACTTTGAAGGAGATTCAACAAGGAATGGCAGAGAGTGTGCGGGAGTATGATGCATGTTTTAAAACTCTCTTGTCTAAATTATCATATGATATTCACCCTTCACAGCATGCACAATGGTTTTTTGGAGGATTGATCACCCCTTTTAGAAGGGCCTTGTCTCATAAAACTTTTACAGATCTGCACGTGAAGCATTGGAAGCTACCTTGCACGCCGAGGCTGTTGGTAGTATTGATACTAGCATTAGCCCATTCTTGGAGGCTCAGATTGCTGTTATGGCCAAACAGTTGGAAAAATTGTCTGCAAACTCAGTCCATGAGACTCACAGTGGTTTGTGGTGCACATATTGTGAAATAGAGGGGCACGTTAAGGATAATTTCCCCCGGAGGATGGTACACGTTGTGATAGTAGATTGTGAGATTTGTCATGGGGACCATGATGCAAGTAGATGTCCCTTGCTGCAGCACATGATCAGGAAGAATGTATCTTGTTATTGTAAAATTTGCACCTCCACAACCCATGATACTAAGGACTGTAGGCTCATTGATCAGATCCATGAGGCCATTGATCATGGGGTACGCCAAACCAGCATTGCCAGTGGTTCTAAAAATGATGATCACCGTTATGAGGAGTGTGTAGATGGAGGCACGCGTGGAAGAGGATTTCAAGGAGGATTCCATGGTCAGGTAACCATGGAGGAAGGAGTGAGTTCCCACATGGAACATGTTTCAACTGTGGATCTACAAAACATTACAAGCGTGAGTGCCCGGACTTGTTGCAGTGCTCATGGTGTGGAAAGAAGCATAAGTATGAGGAGTGCCCAGAGTTATTTGAGCATATGAATCAGCAGCACCGGAAAGACAAGGGCACTGTGATGGTCAGCATCAAGAAGGTAGACATATAGTGGATGCCTCAGGTAACACGGGATGAAGGTTTGGAGCCTATCTTGGTAACAACAAGGGCAGAAGCCACACACGCAAGAGAGGTACCAAGACAGAAGACCCTGGTTACAAGGGAGGAGGTCATTCATGGAAAATATCCAGACCCCATGCATCAGAAGGAGATATATCAGGACACCATGGATGTTATTCAAAGCTTACAAGGGGAGATCCAATGTCTAAAGGAGCAATCCAGAAAGGAGGAACAAGGAAGGAGAGTCGAGGTGTAAAAGGATGACCTGGATGAGGTCAAGGAGGTGTGTAAAATGCTAAGGTAGGAGAACATCATTCCTTTGCTAGGATCCTGGTTGAGAGAGAAGGTACCACGTGCCAGAGAAGAGTGTGAGAGATAGGTCTTGCACGTGAACCTTCCCCCTCACAGCCTCGACTATGACAAGGAGATTACATTGAATGCAGTTGTAGATGGATGGCTCCTCAACAATATACTCATTGACACTGGCATGGAGGTTAATGTTCTGACTTTGGATGCATGGCATCAGATGGGGAGACCTGCATTACAGCCATCTTTGAATGTGTTGTATATGGAAAAAAAAACTAAGGCAATGCCCATCGGTGTCTTGAAGGATGCAAGCTATTACTATCCAGGGAGCCAAGTTTACTGGGGACTTCAAAGTCTTGGCGCTCGCCGAGGCAGACAATTTCCCAGCACTACTTGGGTGCCCTTGGTGTTACAAAATAATGCGGACCTTCGGTTCAACAAAGGGTACATCAGCTTTGAGAACAAAGAGAAATGGGTCATTATACCCCTGGTTGATGGGAAGTCGACACCCTATATTGAACCGTTGGGAGAAGAAGTTCTGGACAAGATTTATGTGTGCTCAATCAGAGACCCTGAGATGGTACACCCTACTAACAGAGTTATCCAGTTTGAAGATGCTCAGTCAGTAAGTGATACCACCAGTCTGGCTTGTGACAATTGGGTGCATGGAACTTACGAATTAATGGGATGGTAGTTGAGAGGGTCGGTGACCAAGGTAACAAAGGCATGCACTGTTAGGCACCTTGGAGGAAAAGAACTACCCAAGTATTCAGGAGGAGCCTTCCCTGAGATCTTTCTGTCAGGAGGTAGAAGCTCAGTGGAAGAATGAGAAGGAATGGAGGGAGATGTTAAGTTATGTCTTGCTTGGCACAACAGCTCGTTGGTGGGCCACACATCAGGAGAGCCTTTTAGAGTGGCACGAGGTAAGAATTTCTCTCTCTGTCAGATTTTCTAGGAGTAATGTACCCACCATCATCAAGGACTACCATGGGAAGGAGCCCGCCTCTTTCCATGTCCAGGAATGTGAACGGGTCTAGAGAGAAGGCACAGAAGCTTTGCCACCATCCCTCTGGGTGCACAAGTTGTATTCTACACTGCAGGGTTGTGTGCGCACATGGTACATTCATTCGGAGACACACCGTCCAGAAGAGGAATTGGCAGGAGCTCATGGCTGACCTTATTCAAACCTTTGAGTATCAGAGTACCAAGCCATCGATTGATAAGGCCTTATAGGGTATCAAGTGCCTTACCATGGGGGATAGTGCCAAAATGGAAGATAGGCTGTTAGAATTATTAGGTGAACCAGGTATAGGGGCACGCTTTGAAGAAGTTGAGGAAACAGAAGAGTTACAGCTTGAGCGCACGTGTTTGGAAAAGGAGAAGGGAAAGTTGGTATATGTGATTGATGGAGAGGAATCAAAAAGCTTAGATGTTAGCCATTCTGTAGGGACATGTGAGGTAGTGGACAGTGTAGATGCTCACGCGCACGTGCCTACCATGAGCCTTTAAAGATGAAGAAAGTTAACATCGGTTTAGAAGAAGAACCTAAGGAAGCTATTATTGGGGATTACTGGATAGAGAAGGAAGTATCAAAGATCATTGATCTGCTGCATGAATTTGAGGATTTATTCCCACGTGGGTACCATGAGCTCAAAGGCGTTCACCATTCCTTGGGGGAGATGAAGATAAAACTGAAGGATGGTGCACGCCCGGTTAGAAAAAGGCCCTACTAGATGAATCCCAATTTGCACATGAAAGTTAAGGAGGAGATAGACAAAATGATAGCTTCTGGGATCATTGAGGTAGTGGAAGAATCAGAGTGGATAAGTCTGATGGTAATCAACATCAAGAAGGATGGGCAGATTAGGATTTGTGTGGACTATAGGGAATTGAATGTAGTTTGTGTCATTGATCCATTTCCAACCCCCTTCACTGAAGAAATTTTGGAAGGAGTCACTGGGCATGAAATCTACTCCTTTACGGATGGATTTTTAGGGTACCACCAAGTCCAGATTGCAAAGGAAGACCAGAAGAAGACAACTTTCACCACCGAATGGGGAAGTTTTGCATATACGGTCATGCCCTTTGGGTTGAAGAATGCACCTGCTATTTTTTCACGCATAGTGGTGCAAGCATTCCAGGACTTCATCCATAAATTTCTTCAGGTCTATTTGGATGATTGGACAGTATATGGTCTGGTTAAGGACCATTGTGACAACTTGAGATTAATGTTTGAGAGGTGTAGGCAGTTGAGGATATCCCTCAACATTAAGAAGTGTGTGTTTGCTACACCCTTTGGGACCTTATTGGGGCATATCATATGTAAGGAGGGCTTGCTGGTAGATCCCGCCAAGGTTGCAGTTATTGTGGGGTTAAGGGAGCCTACTAGCCAGAGCGCAGTGCATGGATTCCTTGGGCATACGGGGTATTACAAAAAATTCATTAAGGGATATGCCAAGATCGTTGTGCCTTTAGAGGAGCTGCTTAGACACAAAAGTGCCTTCCATTGGGGAGAGGCATAGCAGAGGGGCATTTGATACATTAAAAGATAGGCTTATTACCATGCACCTATTTTACATTTTCCCTCTTGGGACAAGCCCTTCCATGTCCATGTAGATGCCTCAGGACCACCATTGGAGTAGTACTTACACAACCAGGTGAAGGGGATTGTTGATCATCCTCTCTAGTTTTGCAAGCAGGAAGTTGACACCAGTAGAGTAGAATTATACCACAACCGAGCACGAGGCATTGTCGATGATCTACGCTCTTCAAGTTTAGACAATATCTGCTGGCAACACCCTTTGTATTCTACACCGACCACATGGCATTAAAGTATTTAGTAAACAAGCCCATTCTTCAAGGGTGCATATGTCGATGGGTGTTGTTGTTTCAAGAGTTTGAATTCACCATTGTAGTGAAGCCCAAAAAAGCAACTATGGGCCTGATCATCTGTCAAGGATTGATTCAGGAGAGGATGCGCAAAGTATTGAGGAAGCAATGCCAGACACCCAACTGTTTAGATTGTGGCGCGTGCCCTCGGATTTGGAGGAGATTGCAGTATTCTTAAAATAAGGTGTGGCATCGGATGGAATGAAGGCATTGGAGAAGAAGCAGTTGGCCATACACGTCATGCCCTACATGTTGATTAGTGGAGACTTATACAAGTTGGGATGAGATGAAGTTTTGCACAGGTGTGTATTAGAGCATGAGCGCCTGGCCATCATGGAGGAAGCACACAGAGGAAGTGCGGGTGGGCATTACACAGGTGATGCCACCACACACGTAAGATATTAATGGTAGGATTATGGTGGGAAACCTTGTACAGGGATTGTAGAGATTATTGTAAAGCATGTGACCACTGTCAGTGCATTGGAAAACCAGGAAGGAGAGATGAAATGCCTTTGCACCTATCCCTAGCGCGGAGCCTTTTGAAAAATGGGCGATAGATTTTGTAGGACCTATTACACCAGCAACGCATAGGACTGGGTCACGTTATGTCATCACTTGCATGGATTATCTCACAAGGTGGGTAGAGGCAGCCCCAACTAAAGATTGCATGGCAGCAACAACGGCAAGGTTCTTATGGGAGAACATTATCACGAGGTATGGATGTCCATTGAGTTTGACCAGTGATAGGGGTACACATTTTCTGAATGAGACCATGAGGATCCTGTTATCAGAGTTCATGGTGGCTCATCACAAGACTACACCCTATCACCCACAAGAAAATGGAACCATGGAAGCATTCAACAAAATACTGAGTCATACCTTGACCAAAATCTGTGATGTTGGAAGACAAGATTGGGATGACAAAGTATCGGCAGTGTTATGGGCTTACAGAACAACGTATAAAAGACTAAATAAAGCCACACCTTTTCAATTGGTGTTTGGCATGGAAGCCATTTTACCAGTTGAATTTATGTTACCTTCTCTGTGAATAGCGCACGCAGGAGGATTAGCCGATGAACAAGCGCTGGAAGAAAGGATTGATGAGCTAATGAAACTGGATGAGAGACGATCACTTGCCTGATGGAGCCAGACAATGGAAAAGGTAAAAGCAAAAGGCTTGGCATGATCGCCACATTAGAAACAAGAAGTTTGAGGTTGGGCAGATGGTGTTACTATATGATTCCAAGTTTCTGTGCCATCCTGGAAAGTTGAAAGTCCATTGGTTGGGTCCCTACACAATTTCGTACATCCTTGATTCAGGCGCGTGCCAGTTACAAGTGCTGGATGGGATGAAGTTTCCTGGACACTTCAATGGCAGTAGGTTGAAGCCCTACTATAAATAAGTCTTCTTGGTGTTTGTAAATAAGGTAGTTTTGCCAGTTAGTTTAGAAGTTTCCTTTATGCATTTTCCCTTTCTTGTGTTTCCCTTTCGCGTTGTTGTTTTGGTTTTGTGCCTTGGGCACCAATAACCTTATTGCTATTTTTGGAGAATTTGTGAGTGCGTAGAGGACCGTGCATCGTTTAAGTGTGGGGTGGAGAAAAGTGAAGAAGCACGTGATTAAAAGTACCAAGGAAGTTGTGTTGAAGAGCCTTGTTGTGTAGCCCAGTTGAAAGAGGTAGATGAAGAGAAAAGATAGAATGGTTGGTGCTAGGATAAAGCTACTGGTAGATCCCATGTACAAAGGAAAAGGAAGCATAGTTAAAGCAACACGAGGTAGGTGAAAGCAAGAATCTAGACAGAAGAAGTGCCTTCGGCATAGGTTAAGCATGCACAAGAGTCTCCTGTCAGGTTGGTTGGGTTACATGCGCTAGAAGGTTGGAGGAGTTTTCACGTAGGAAGGGCACGTGAGTGAAGGTGCTGAAGATGGACTTTGTTTGAAAAATCCACATTAAATGAACAAAGTATGGGGTAGGTAAAGTAGCATTTAATGATCAGAAAAAGGAAAAACTATAAATAAAGGGTCAGGGAACTCTCATTTTTACTTTGTGAAAATGAAGAGTTGGAGATATAAGTGAGTGTTATAAACTAGGGTTTTCAGATTCAATCGAGTGGAAGATCTGTGTGATTAAAACGTGAAGAGCCAGTTTGAGATTACAGACCAGAAGGAATTACATGGGCATGGAAGGAGTTGAAAAGGCATTGTCTTGTGAAGAGTTTATCCAAGTTAGGGTTTGACAAACTAGGGCATGGGTTTAGAAGAGTTATATCACGGATCTGAGATCGAAGGTTGGGAGAAGAAAGATAGAGTAACAAAGAGAGGGTAGGAGTGATAAAAATACCTCGACCATGGCACCCAAGAAAGGAAAGGGCAAAGCCAAGGCTAAACAACCAGAACCCAAAGTAGACACAAATGAAGAATGGTATGCAGAGATGCAATACCCAGATGGGGTGATGATGGGAAAGGAATGGGAATCCCACTTGAGAAGCATACCTGTTAGTGACTATAATCACCACACAAACACCATAGAGAAAGAAATGGCATTGGAATTGGTACACCCCACCAACAAGCAAACACCTGAAGGTTTTCCCATATATGACGATGACGTTAAGGTTAAATTGGTGAAGGCAGGGCTGTTGCAACTCTATGAGTTTCCTTATTTTGGGAAGCCAGATCACTTGTACCAGTGGTTGATGTCTCAGGTGCATGAAGACTATTTCCACTTTGCTGGGCACAAGATGCACGTGACTCCCCAGTTGATTTCACAATTTACAGGCCTCATATGTGAGGGAGATAGCCTAGAAGATGACCTTGGTGACAAGGAGGCTATTCAAGAGACCATCACTGAGTATGCCTACAAGAAAGGGTCACGGTACTATGATATTTCAGACATCAAGGACCCTGTTATGAAGATGGCCATGCATCTGGTGACTAAGCTGAATGGCCAAGAAAGATGGATGCAGGTCAACAAACCTTGGCTACATGTCTGCAGGAAGATTGCAGAGGGGATGATATACAACTTATCCACGTACATTGCAGAGGAGATTGTTAAGTGCGCAAAGGAAGGGGACATGATCCTCTTTGGCAATGTCTTGCTCACCATAGTGTTTACAGAAATTGGAGTGCCAGATGCATCAGACAAGTTCATGTGGGAGTACCCAGCTGAAGACCCTTCACCCGCAAAGAGGTTTGAGAAGTATGCTTGTGATACAATGATGGCTCCCCACAAAGCACGAGCTGGAAAAGTGGTATACGTGCTTGAGGAATGCATTCAGGGTAGAGTGGAGGATCCCTGAACAACTCCCAGTAGCCACTGAGGGAGAAGCTGAGTTTGTGTGTACCAACACTACTGCTTGGGTAGATTCAAGCTTATTGATGAATCATGGAGCCCTTGGTGCAAGCTTCCTTTCGTGTTCACTACCCAATACTTCCAAGTGGGAGTAAACAAATTTAAAGAATCAAAGAAGCTAAGGCTGGAACTAGGAAGGTTGGACCGGGAACACAGGGAGATGAGGAAGAAGCTAAATTACCCTGGTGGTAAGCACGTGTACGTGGAGAAGTACGTGTCGCACGAGATCCAAATGACTAGGCCAATGACGCTTCCCATCATTAGAGGATCCGCGGCACGCGTGTACATGCGCATAAGGCCGAAGTTCAAAAAGGGTGTGTATTTGGAGGATGAAATATCCATACCTGAAGACCCCTTGGGGAAGAAGAAGCCAACATCTAAGAAGAGAGGTAGAGGAGAGGAAGGAGCACCAAGTGTGCCAACTACTCAGACAGTGAGCATGCCATCTACAAGTGCCAAGCCAAGCACCTACATACGGAGAAAGAAGTCTCCAATGAAGGAGAAGATGCCAGAAGTAGAGGTTCCTGAGCAACCCACCACCATGGAAGAATCGCCAAAGGAAGAAGAGAAGGCTGAATCTCCTGATCAGAAGCCACCTCTCAGAAGAAGTAGAGGGTGGATGAAGAAGCTGACTCAGAGGTGACCGACAGCTTGGAGAAATACTTGGGAGAAGGAGAAGATGAGAGTGAAGGAGATGACGATGAGGAAGAAGAGCCTGAGAAAGACAAGGAACCACATGTGTTTAGTGTCTATGACTCAGAGGAAGAGAGTGGAGAGGAGAAGCAAGAGTTTGTATTTGTGTGGTGCAAGGGCACACAAGATGAGGAAGGCACCAAGAGACATGAAGGCAAGATGAGAAGGATGCCAAGGAGAAGCAGGGAGCCATAAGTTTTACAAAAGAGTAGATTACTGAGGTAGCAGAGTGAGAAGCAAAAAATATGCTCGAAGCCCTTGTAGACCAAGAGTTAGAGTGTAACGCAGACATAGTGCTTAAGGAAGGGAAGGAGGAGAGTGTTGAAAAGGAACATGATAGCCTAGGAGGCCCCGCTCTGACAGTTAGCTTCCCCAAAGGTGCGCACTCGGGTAGAAGAACTCTGGATACAGAACAGAGATAGGTAATGGGCTATGTGGATGACACAAGAAGGTGTTACGTGAACAGTTCCAAAGCACCGTACCCACGGAAAGGCTCCTAGCCATGGGGTCTTTTGAAAAGGATGGCACATACCCCAGGACCAAGAAGATGCTCTCTTGGGTGTTCGAGTCACACATTGACGAGCCAGACTTTGAAGTCTACTAGAAAGCACTCATCACATTACCAGAGTCTAAGGGAGACAACCCCTTAGTAAATGCTCAGGAACTTTTAGACGAGCAAGTATGTAATGCTCTAAAAAAAGTCACGGTCAAGACCAAGGCTAGGCTGTTCACATGAAATGACAGAATCAGAGCATTGGAGGTGAAGTTGGGGAAGAAGGAGGAAGAACTGGTGGAGAAGGCCAAGAGTTTAAAATAGGAGGAATTAATCAGCGTGAAGTTAAGGCACGAGTTAAAGGAAGAAAAAGTAAAGGTGCAGGAGGTCTACAAGAAGGTGGAGTCGATCAAGAGTGCCATCATATTAAAGCACCCAGACCTAACGCCAATCCCTCAGAGGTACACATCAACTTTGGAATGCTTAGAAGACCTAATGTGCATCCTCACTATGGAGAGGTGACCCTTGGCACTGGAATCTATAGAAGAAGTGGCTGCACATGCTTGAAAGAGGAAGACCGGTTGAAGGTAGTAGCACTTGTTGCCGAGTACAGCCAAGTACTCATGGAGATTAAGGTCACTGCCTAGTCTGCAGAAGCTGCATATGACACATGTGTGGATAGAGATAAGGTGGCGAGCTCCTTGGTCACCACGCTTGAAGTAGAGATGAAAGAGTTCCAAGAAAAGAACAAAGGGAACATGGCAGAGAGGGACAAGGTTCTGGCTGAGGTAGAAAAGAAATCAGAGGTAATTGAGGCACTAAGGAGCTCAATTAAGGCATGGCTGAAGGAACTATACCCCTAAATTACAAGAAGAATGGATAAACTCACAGACCTGGGTAAGGAAATGGAGCAAATTGTGGACACTTTGGGCACCCAGGGAATTGGCCTAAGCTTTGATGAAGTGAGCACCCTGGTGGGCGACCTATGCCAGAAGGCGAAGGGTGAGGTCGAAGTGTGGAACAAGCTGGAGGTAGATCTGTGAAAGGACTTTCCCAGCCTATTGAATTGATGTCCCCCCCCCCATTCTTCATTCTTTCCCCTATTCTTTCATTCCTTATTCATTTTGTAAAGTATAAGTCTACATCTTGGTTCCATAAAACAACTTACATCTTGGTCAAGTAAAATGTTTCTGAGGATGGAGAACAGGCATAGTGTGGGGTGATGTTGGGCCCCTGGAATATTGACCAAGTATGAAGGTGCTTAGGCACGTGGGATCCCAGTTATAGAATGGCACGCAAGGAAAAATGCGCAAGAGAAAGGCTTAAGGAAGCAAATAGCATGCGACGATGCACAAAAGGAGGTTCGAGGACTTAGCCAATTTGAGAACCCAAGGTAGAACACGTGAAAAGCATGATCGGTTACCCATGGATAAGATGCCAGCCTGGCAATAGGTTGGCCTAGGAAAGAGCATGCCCCAGATGGAATCTTCTAGAAGATCATCATGAGATGGAGTGGAGAGCTCAAGCCTGAAGGAACATGCTCGCATGGAGGACCACATTCGACACTTGGCAATGGATCTGAGGGTCCGGCAAGGCAAGTTGGCAGCCCAGGAAAGTGATAAATACAAGTTCCTGCCGCAGAAAATGAGATATATACACACAGGGAGGTAGAGAGATATATCATCTATATATATATATATATATATATATCGATATACATAGGGAATATCGGGTTAGAGAGTAAGCGAAGCTCTACAAAATTACTGTGAGTGGATATTTTGGTTTAGGAAAGGATGTACTAAGCATGGAGTTGTTATTTTTATTTTTTGTTTGCTTAGCTACATATTTCCAGTGATGCACATGACTGCGGTCTGCTCTCTGTGATACTCTGTAATGAACTAATGAATATATTGAGGTTACCTATTATAAATAGATATGAATATTAATGGGTTTAATGTATATTTCGTTCATATGAGTTCTCTTTCCTTTCATGCTACAAATGAATGGTTGTATCTTTCTTTCTGTTATAGTATATGTTTTGGAATCTGTTAAAGCACTTTGTCTGAAGTGACCTGCAAGGATCTAACTCCACAAGACTACTAAGATAACTCCAAAAGATTAGCAAGCTAACTCCACACAAATAGTAAACCTAATAAGGCTAACACAAGTGTAATAATTATCCTAATAAACAAATAAAAAATAAAAAATAAATGTTTCTACTTTCCCTCAATTGTGTGTTCACTATCTGGAAATTTCATTTAAAATGTAGATGCATCAGACAATACTTGAGAAGGAATATTATGTTGTATTGGGGATAATATTGAATATGTTTGTGAATATGATTTTGGAGTATTTTTTGATGATGTCAAGGAATATATTTCTTTAGATAAAAAATTTACGCAATGAAGAAATGTATTGATTTTTTACTCAGATTGATGCATTTTGAAAATTTTCATTATAAAAAATGAATGTCGTGGATGAAATGATGGAAGAGGTAAATATTTAAGGTGGCGGAATTTTTGTAATCGATTTCATTTTACATATAAACATGTACTAGGAAAAAGCAATACAATTTCATATCAGCTTAGTAGAAATTTTGCACTTTCTCTTATGAACTCTCCATAGGGACCTCCACCACGAAATTTCTTAATGACAAGAATAGATTGTATAAGGTTTGATTAACTTTCTCTCCCAATCTAAACACCAATATTTATATATCAAAAACTTATGCTACAAATTTAGAATTTATTGGAGCATGCCACATGGAATCCTTTGTTAGTTTTGGACATCTAACTATCCACATGTTAAATAGTGCATTATCAGTTTACAAATTGTTGTTTTAGTATGTAAACCTAACAATTTGTGGACTATTTGAGTTAATGCATACCAAAATGAACATTTGATAATTTTTTTACAAAGAGTTGGCCCACCGATAATAGGCTCTCATGGTAACTGATCAAATGATGATTCTATTAACTCTTGTAGTTCCCACCAGTTCTCTCCCTTGCTTATGTTTTGTTGACTTAGTTTTATAAATTTATTATTACATATGGAGACATTGGACACTTGATTATGTTATATATTGCTTAGATGATTATATGTTTTATCATCATGTTGGTTATGATAATATTACACTTGACATGAAACTATTTGTGACACTCTTTACTTATCCGCGTTATATACATTTTATGTAGTTTAGAGATGATAATATTGATGATTATATGATGAGATGGATATGATTTTTATATTCGATATATCATTTATTTTTTTTTATCATAATTTCTATATTGATGGATATTTAGATATGTCGTAATTTTATTCATCTGACATGGATTTGTTTGATTATAAATATTATTCATATTGTTATTTTGTTTGATTTTATATCAAACAGGTATGAGGTTTTGTCTTGAGTGTGCAGAACTATAGATTGCACCATGAGGAGAACATGGGACCCAGTGGTATCACTAAGATGCACAATTACTCCTAGTCAAACCCATCCTCACCTTATTTTTATACCTTTTCACTATTTGAGCATGTTCAGTTTAGTATGATCACCTTAATTTTATGTGTTGGTTCCATTTGTTACTCTTTCACCTTTCTTCACCTTGTTAAATTGATCTTGATGTTGACCCTCTTGTTTATAGTTATTATTGCTTAATGGTCATTTGATAATGATTTTGGTGATAGGGTGGTTTTTTAGTGTTAAGTATGTTTATTGGTGTCCTTGACATCACCTAAACTTGTTTTTGGGGGGACCACCAAACATCTTGGATACTCCACCTTCTTCCAAATCTAGGATTTGAGGAAAAAGTGGAATTTTGGAGGCTTGTTTGGAAAGTATGGGGTCTCTCTTACCTTAAAAATGACCCGTTAGACGTAACCTATGGATAGAGGAAACTTTTTTTGAACCCAAAAAGTGTTTTCTCTCTCATAATTCTCTCTGAAGTCACCATCCTTTCTCTCTTGTCTTTTGTGAAAGACTTTGGGATTTGGAAGCATGTTTTTGGGGGTTTTTATTTTTAAATTTTGTCTTCTTTGCATTTTTTTTGTGGGTACTTGAACTAGGACCTTGATAAGTAGGATGTGCCTAGTTGAAGGAGTAACACATTTCAGAATCCCATGGACTTGGGGGGTTTCGAAAGCTTTCTCTATTTATATCCCCGTTTTTAAAATTTTGGGGGCTTTTGGGAGAGTTTTTGGAGGATATTTTTGATAAGGATTCTTGGCTTTCTTGGAGGTAGATATTGTGTGGATTCCATAGGGGAATTGGGAGCTTGAGGAATTTGGCTTGATTGTGAGGCATGTTAGGATAAATATATTATTACCTTAATTAATTATGCATTGCATATTAGTTAGGTTAATTATTAATTGTTGTATAATTATATTTAATTATAACCATCTATTTTGTTTTATTCAGCATACGAGAGTTGTTGTATTGTTTTAACAATACTATTGTTTGTATTAGTTCACAGTTGTACCTGTGCAACATATTTTATTATTTGTATCCGGTTGTGCAATATCTATAAATATTGTAGCCTGCACCATTGTAATTGATTTTTTATCATTAATAAAATATTTAGGCTTCCATACTTGTTTTACATTTGGTACTAGAGTAGGTTAATCTGGACTTGTGAGTAGAGAAGGTGTGGAAAGAGAGAGCAATAGAGATAGAGGAGATTGGAGAAGCACTTGCAACAATTGAGAGCCTGTGTAGCCTCATGCAAATTCCCAGTCCTAACCCTACCTCCCCACAATCTCCTGTTCATTTCAAGTGTTTGGAACACAATTTGTTTTTGAATTGGTGCACCCTGCGCCAGGAAAAATTTGCTACAGGAATAGAAAATTAAAAAAATCCCCAATAGGGGTTTTGCCTATAAATCTAGAGGTATGTTCATTCCCTTCCAACTTTGGTAGATTTCTGCTAAATTTGGAGGAACCAGGTTGCATTGTGGAGTAAGCTTTAAATCGAGCTATTTTGAGCTTCCCACTGAGCACCTGACCGAGTTTGTTTGCATCATTGGAGACAAGATGTTTGCACTCCACCCAAACTGAGCTCATGTCCTTCATTGACCAAGTTATTTCATTGTAGGCATCTTGGAGAAGGATCGAACAAACTAATTTATCCTGCATTGGAGGCTGATTTACCCTATTTTGCATTAGATTTGAATGTCTAAGTAGCTGAGTTAGCATTCCTTTGTATCGAGAAAACTGAGCTAGTTGGCTTTGTTTCCTGTGGATTGAATTGAGCTACATTGGTTCTGATTGGCGAGTTGAGGAGCTCCATAATGCAAACCCTGCAACAAAGAAGCGGTCAACATGAGACTTCATTAAACCTGCAGAACCGTGGCCGAGCTGCATCCAAATAGCACCTGCAAACACAAACAAATCAATGGAAAAATAAAACATACCGCAGATCAGTCAAAACAAAAAGTGAGCTAAAGTGAAAGTGGCAAAGAAAACAAAATAATGAAGCGGCAAGGAGATAAAGGAATTCAGATCCATTTTTTGAGCATGAAAAAACCCTAATCTGCCTACCTCCCCACCATAACTTGCATGTGGAATCCTCACTGCCACTTCATTTCTACAAGGTTAGCCCTTTCGTGTTTTGTTTAAATTTAAATTGCTTCATTTTATACATAAAATGTGGTAGGTGGGTAGTTGGCTAGTGCAAGTGCTTTGGGACTGAGTGGTTAGTGGTTCGAACCAACTCACAACTTGCTTTACAAACCATTTTTCCATTTAGTGGTGAATTTGGAAAAAATGCCAACTCTAAAGGCCTATTTAGTGGAAAAAACATCACTAAAGCCTCTAGCTATAGCTAAACAGGCCCCTAAAATTTTAGTGAGAAAAGCCCTATTTTAGGGGAAAAAAAACAAATTCTCCTAGACCTCTTATTTTTTCATTCCAAGCAACTTTTGCTAAAGGAGGTATACCTAAAAATTACATTTTCAGCTATTTTTTTGTAATTTTTGGCATAAAGGGTCATATTGGGCTCCGGAGGCCACTAGGGCTTGTAAAACAAAACAAAATTTCCTTCCATTCAATTTTTTTTAAAAAATTAAATGTAATTGTATACTTCAGTGTATTATACTAATTTGTAGGTTGTCATAGTCAACCACAAACATTGTAACTAATCAAAAATTGGCAGAGAATTGTAATAACAAATAGTGAATTTTGGTTCTAAAAAACTCATAAGATCCTAGCTCTCATTCACAGTATTCGGTATATATAGTGCCTCTGGGAAGCGCCTACATGTAAAGTCGTCATGACTACTACTGCACTTAACGCCTAATATAGCTACAACAATGTCATCTGGGCATCAACCCTTTAAATTGACATGGAGTAATAAGGACACATTGCACATGCTATGAGCTTGCCCATCCACCTGTGAATGATTTGCGACATAAATCTAGACTTAGAAATTATCCAAGTATATAGCGAAGTTACGCACGTGTATGAGGATGTTTCTTTGAGCCAGTGTTAATAATCGCACAGACCCCTTTTAGTATTGTCTTGGTACCACATATATAATTATTTCACGTATGTTAATGCCTCTTTCACATACTACCAGGTATATAGAAAGGGCAAGCTTCTTCCACGTACTGATGGGTATATCGAAAGGGCACGTATATAGAAAGGTTCGATATATTGGACTGACGGTATATAGATTGGGAGACCTTATACCTGGAGTGATAAGAGCCTAGCCCTATCAGTGAATTCTATAAAATGGGCACCAATGCCCCCAAATTCTTTCTTCTAGATTCATAACTACTCAGAGGAAAAACTATGCTTCCTAGAAGACAAAAATCAAGACACAACTTGAGTTTGTAGAGATCTGGCCTGTTGTGAATGCTACTCTAACCATATCAACAAATTATAGAACATAACAATGACATTTTGATAGATCAGATCAGAAGTCCAAACTCATCATATTTTTTGGAGTGTCTGACGATGTGCAACCCCACATTTGAGATGCCAAAATAACCAAAGAAGCGTGGGATAAGTTGAGCACAATTTATGAGGCCAAAAACAAGAATGTCATTATGAATTTGTAGAGTCAGTTACACACACTGAAGTTCAAGCAAAATGAAAAAATAGAAGCTTTCTCTAGAAGAGTTACAGAGTTGAGGGCTTCACTTCTAGCCTTGGGATAAGTGATCACATATGAAGCTCTCGTTCCCATTGTTTTGAGAGTTATCCCTTCTTTATACCACATTTTTGTAATAACACTAAACTTGTCAGATACGACAATTAGTTTTGACAAGCTGGTAAACCTACTACGATAAGAGGAAGCCATGCATAATAAGGATGATGAAGATGAGCAACCAATTTCTTCTCATTAAAAATGGAAAGTAAAAGGAAAAGGTAAACCTAATTCCTATCAAAATCCCCAATACCAGAATCATAATCAACAAGGGGATAAGCAACAGAAGAAGAAATTTCCAATCTGTAAGAGAGGACATGACTTGAAAATATTGTTGGTATATAACACTTATAATAAAGGTTCATCAAGAAAATATAGACCTCAAAACCAAAAATTCTCACAAGGTACATTGCAAAATATAATCAAGGGTAGAAAAAGGTGAACTGGAAAAGAAGACCCATCAGCAAGGCAATATTACTGAGCAAGAAGAACATTCAGATAATGAAGACTACTTGTACACTACTTGATCAATGAACCATCCATGTCATCTAGTGATTTCTGGTGTGTTGATTTTCGATCCACTCGACACATGGACCCGGCCCACAAAGACTGGTTTACTTCAATAAGGAACACGCCTTCGAAAAACCATGTTTCTTTAGGTGATGATTCTTCATACACAATTCAGGGGATTGGGAACATTTATGTACCTCTTAGTTTACACAATTGTAGATTGTCATATGTTCTATATGTCCCTAGGTTGAATAAAAATCTGTTGTCAGTCAGCCAACTCCTTGATCATAACCTAAAAATTGACTTTAATAGTCATTCCAACAATAAATTATGTCTAATTCGAGACAAATCACGAGACTCGAAAATAGTTGCAAAAGCATCCAATGTGGGATGTGTGTTCTAGCTTAATTTTGTTCACAGAGACTATTAGGCACTTATGGCTAAGAAATCTCCCTCTACACATTTGTGGCATTGGATACTTGGTCATATAAGTTTTCAAGTATCTCGAGATGATATGGTAAATGGTTTACCATCTCTCCAGAAGGATACAGACAAGTTTCCTCATTACCAAGTAGGAAAACACCACATAGCTTCATTCCATAAGATTACTTATCAAGCTTATGGTAAGCTTGGACCTGGTTCATACCAATCTTTGTGGTTCAATGCAATCAAGTAATTTTGGATTTCAGTACTTCATGTTTTGTGTTGATGACTATTGAATAAAAATGTGGGTTTTTTGTCTTTGCAAGAAAAGTGAAGCTTTTAAAACCTTCAGAAATTTCAAAGTGGCTGTTGAGAACAAAATTGGTCCTCACATCAAAAATCTCCACTTAGATCAAGGGGGGAATTCACCAGTAACAAGTTCAAATACTACGTATAAGCTCACAAGATTTGTCGACAAATACCTCGTCAACACACCACAACAAAATGGTGTTATTGAGAGTAGAAATCATACTATCATGGAAATGGTGTGATTTATGATTGATGAATTTGGACTAGAAAAGAGATTCTAGGCGGAAACAACAAAGACAACACTGTATTTTTTGAACAGAGTGCCCATAATTGCTCTTGACGAAGTAACACCACCTGAAGCATGGTCAAAGCGGAAACCATATGTTGCACACCTCAAAGTATTCGGGTGTAAAGCAAGTATGCACATACCCAATCAGAATATAAATAAATCAGATATGAAATCACAAAAACATGTCTTCATTGGGTACATTGAAGAGAATCTTGGGTACATATTGATGGATCCAAAGACCAAGAAATTCTACACCAGCAGAGATGTTGAGTTCTTTGAGAAGAAGGAAGAAGAGTCTCCTCCTCCAGACTCACCTAATGTAGATTCTTCACCAGTTGTAAAAATTGAAGCTGATGTTCCCATAGATGATGAAATTAATGATGGGGATGATGGTGATGATTTTATAGAACCACGACCTAGGGGAATAGTTCAGTGTATGATTAAGTGGTATACTAGTACGTTACGAGATGCAATAATGGATGCTCCACTGGATACATCTACCCTTGGACCACAGACTCACAGTAAAGCAAGAGAAGAAGTGAACTTTTCTTTGATGAGTAGATTTATTGAATATGATGAGCCCTCTATAGTCCAGGAATCGCTACAATCAAAATCTTGGAAAGATGCCATGGATGTTGAATACAACTCAGTGATGAAAACAACACTTGGCAACTTGTTGATCTTCCACCATGAACGAAACCCATTGGATGTAGATGTATATTAAAAACAAAGTACAAGGTGGATGGGACCATATAATAGTATAAAACAAGACTAGTAGCAAAGGGGTACGCACAAAAAGAAGGAATTGACTATGAGGATACATTTTCTCCCACAACTAAGATCAAAACGATCAGGATGATCTTTTTTCTAGTTGCATAGTTTAGTTGGAAAGTCCATCAGATGGACGTAAAAAGTTCCCTTTTGAACAAATATTTATAAGAAGAAGTCTATATGAATCAACCTTAGGGATATGTTGCACCTGTTTAAGAAGAAAAGGTATGCAGACTCAGGAAATCTCTGTATGGCCTTAAGCAGGAACCTCGGGCTTGGTACATCAAAATTGATGAGCATCTCATACAACGTGGATTTGTCAGAAATCCATACGATCCCAATATTTGCCTCAAAAATCAAGGGGCAAGATTGAGATTATAAAAGGAACAATAACCAGATCATACCAAGCCAAGAACACATATGCTAATCAAACGCCACGATCTATAAGATGAAAGCAATTCACCAGAATAACTTTACATAAAACATTTGCAGACAAATGACCAGTAATATCATATATTATTATGGAACTCAATGAAATACAATGATAATGGGCCTTGCTTATATAGGCAAGGAATAACAATCTAAGAACGAATCAAGGTCGTAGATCAAGCCATAAATCAAGGAAATAACTAGTCATCAAAGAACTAGTTAAGACCATAGATTTAGGAGAGAACTAAACATCAAGAATATAATCAATACCATAGATCTAGGAAATACCTAGTCAATACCATAGATCAAGGAAAGAACTATACCTAACAACTAGATAAAAATATCTCCTTATATCTAAATAAGATAAAATAAATATCCACACACATAAGTGGGTGAGGATAAATACAATAAAGGTAAATAATGTACCTATGTGAACATGAGCTAATATAAATACCTACTCTAACACCCCCTCAAGTGAAGTTAGGGGAAAAAATAGAAGTGGCATGTCCACAGTATGAGTCCTGACAACTAGGCCTGATGAGGTACTCAGGTACAATAACTAGGAAAAAGGAACACCGAAAGGTACCCAAAACTAGTAACAACAAAGTAAAGAGAGTAAAAAACACACTGCAAGGCATCCCAAGAAGCTCAGCTCAAAAAAATTGTACAATGTTGAAGAATTTTGGTGTGCATTGTGGTCTGAATCCACTGCTAGATCACAAAACTCAAAAACCACTGACACTAGGCTTCACAAAAATAGCTCCATACAAGGAGATTGTTAATGAAGTGATGTCAAAAGTGCAAGAAAAAACACCAAAAATAATTTGATCAACTGCTACAAATAGGTGTGCCACGATTTAAGAACAATAACCAAAGTAACAAGGCAAGGACACAAACTCCAGAGTGTCATGATCCAAGAAAATCTAAGGTAACAAGGCAAGGACATGAAACCCAAAGAAGCAGGACCAACACCACACCCTCCCATGCTACTGAATGGGTGGAGTAACGCTACAAATATGTATGAGTTTTCTAAAATCAACTACTTGAACACTAACAAAATAACACTGGAATTCACCAGAATAGATCCCCCACATGATACATTGTCAACATGCCAGAAGTGTAAAAAATATAGATACACAATCTCTCAACAAACAAGGGAGATACACTACACCCACTAAAACTATTTTGCCATAGTTTCTATTTGTGATTCTAAAATGGGCTCACCCTAGTATCTATGGTTCCAACTGCCTTAGCGTGCAAGGATGCTTCAAGTGCTTTACGTAGATTAGTGTATGTCTTATGTGATGATGCCCTCCTAAAAGGGGTAATCAAGCCCCCAACGAACCATTGTGCATGCTGGATTGCATGTATGTCATAGGAAATATTTGATAACAATGTTTTAAACCATGCATCATAATCTCTAACACTTTTAGGAGTACCTTGTTTAATATCCTTGAGTGCACTTATACTTTTCTTCTCAAACTCATGGATATGAAACTCTTTAAGGAATGCATCCTTTAAAGCTATATAATCTACGCAAGTTTGATCAGGGTCAAACTTTCTGTACTAGTTGTGTGCATGCCCTTGTAACGTAATATCAAATTGGATTTCCCTATGCTCATAAGATATGATTATTTTTGCGTGCCACAATATT
Source organism: Taxus chinensis (assembly GCA_019776745.2). Taxonomy (NCBI): domain Eukaryota; kingdom Viridiplantae; phylum Streptophyta; class Pinopsida; order Cupressales; family Taxaceae; genus Taxus; species Taxus chinensis. The sequence goes on along the minus strand of CM034149.1, from coordinate 877,028,999 downwards.
TCACACATATGCACATGTTTAGTATTATCTTCTATTCCCATATACTTTGGAAGATGAAGAGAAATTTCCATGTAAATATTCTAGGGTTGGTGCGGACCTTGCCCACCTGATCTAGAACCTCCTGTGTTTCCCTTGCCTTAAGAACCTCCTGATCCACCTGAACTAGAGCTACCTATGCTTCCTGATCCTGAATCTATAGCTAGGTCAGACCAAAAGATGTACTTCCTTGTGTCCCAAAAATAGAACTGAACTATACCCCGATAGTCTGCGAAGCGTTACTACTCCCATAAGTCAATCCAAAAATCGATGCGCTTGTATTCTATGCTGATGATACACCCAAAAAGGTACTCCCATATAAAAATGAAGCCATTTGTGCTGCCATCACTGTGCCTCTTATAATACTTGATCCTACTCTCCCACTACTTGAACCAACTTATTAAAAGCTTATTGTACTAGATGATGGAAAACCAAACGCAAGGGGAAGGTTACCAGGTGGATTTAGATGTGTGCCCATGACCCAAGTAGTCTCTACTGATGCAATTTTTTCTGAGGCCGAGGAAGGATCCCTGTCATGCTTTCCAAGATAGTGGAGTTCCTAATGCTCTGGCTCTACCTCTTCTACGTGAGCTTCAAATCCTTCACGAGCCATCTCTCTCCTCAATGCCATACTTTTTGCAATGTTATGTTTCTTCTCTATCTCCCTCTCTTGCACCTCATTATACTTAAGCCACCTTTCCTCTCTCTACCTTTCTACTGCTAGGTTTTTCATCCTTCACCAAACCTGTGTCTGCCCCCACACATGTTGAGGTTTAGTTAGCCATCTATTTACTCTTCAGATTCAAAGTTACCATTAGGATCTTGATCGCCAGTGGAATGCCTTGCAGGTAAGTTCCCCTTGGATATCCTAAAAACTGGAATTCAACTACATCTAGACACAAATAAGTGGAAATTGAGTACTCCAAGATATAACTGTTCAAAACACCACAGAACCACGTATCCATAGCTCGATTCCAAATCAGATCAACATCATAAAGGGCTTGGAATTCTTCCTACATCCAGACAAGTGCACAATACCTCCAATTCTACTATGATACATAAGCAATCAGCCACTCGTATAATTCTACTGGAAAGATAGCAAAAAATCTCTCATATAAACTATTATACAGATTCTGTTCCACCCACACACATGCGTTAAACTTATATCCACTGCTGAACCACCATGCTTATTCTTCTTCTAGATCGTGTATCCACTCTTCAACACTTGCTAAGGTCAACTGGTAAGTCTTCATCATGAACCATCATGAAAAACAAATGAAAAATAGGTCCCAAAAATGGAACCAATGACGCAACCTATAATTCAGTAATATGTTATCAACCAATTTTGACTTCGTAAAATTGTTAAAAAATAATTAAAAAATGAAAAATTAGAAAATTTTGAAAAGTGTTACTTTGCATGGTTCATTAGACTCATCGCGATCATCTTATTTTTGTGATCGTTTCGGTCTTTGTTTCATGATTTTCGGGTAAGAACTCTTCCCGCCAGGCTTTAAAACACGTTAAAATACATTAAAATAATTAATTAATTGCTCCTTGTTTGATTAAATTAATTTTTAAAAAATCACTTAAGGAGTATTTAATTAAATAAATATAAATTAAAGTTCATTTGACAAGTTTTAGTGCCGGGGAAGTAAGCTTTCGTTTCCAACTGCCAGGAAGCCAATCTGGCTTCCCGAACCCAGATTTCCACTTTCCTAGCAATTTCCTTCAATTTTCCCACACGTGGGGTTTTCCTCTACCAATTGCCAAATCATGGATTGGCAAACGGGCATAAAATTCCCCAATTTCCCACATGGGGAAATTGGACGGGGATTTCCAACCCATTTTTCCATTCCCATTGGCAATTGCCCGTTGCTTTTCCCATTTCCCCTGGCACTTAAACCACTGCCAGGGAAGCGAGGAAGTGGAATTAATCCCTGTAACTTCCTCCATCAAACCCGTTGGAAAAAGTCATGCTTCGGATTGCTTCTTATTTCCTTTGGAGAACATAATATTTTTATTACATCCCTCAATAATTCCACGCATTCTTCAGAGGAACAACCCACAATGCATTTGCAAGAAGTCATTATTTTTATACAGGAGAGAAAAGAATAAATCAAAACTTCACGCATTAGCCTGGAGAGCAGGTTTTAATAACAAAGAAATATTTCTTTCCATGCCAAGGAAAGCCATGCCCAGGGCACATAAGGAAATTTGCATTTGTTTTATTTTATAGAAAGAAGACAATTTCTTTTACTTTCATGCATGCGGAAAGTGGAAAATTTTTTTTAAATAAGAGAAAGTAGCAGGTTTTCCATACGCGTAGGAAGAGGAGAGGAAATATTTAACATTTTTGAATCTTTTTCAAAACCCAAGAAAAGGAAGGACTGCACAGAATTAAGGAAGGGAACAACTAAGAATAAATTTGTATTTGTTTTGTTTTAGTGAAGAGGACAAATTTCTTGTTTCCATGCACTACCTGGAGGTTTGAAATAAAACAAGAAAATTCTTTTCTTTCAATAAAGAAGTTAATAAACTCAGCAAAGAAGGAATATAATAGTTTTTAAAACAAAGAGGGGCAGATTTCCACGCTGAAGGAGTTAAGAAAGGAGCAGACCACTCCCAGCCAAGGAGGACAACAATAGACAACAAGAGAACAAATTTGTTTTATTTGCTTAAAACCAGGAGAAAGAAAACTTGCCAGCTAAAGCAAGCTCCCATGCCGAAGAAAGGAAACTCCATTCACGTAAATATTAGGATCAGGATATTTTAATTGTTATTGTCAGAATTAGAATTCGAGCTTAGTCTCGATTTGTTTGTATTGACATATCAAATCCGGGTGAATTTATTCATTTTAAATAAATAAATAAATAAAATAAAAAATTGTAATCCAAAAATTACTCGGTTTTTATTATTTATTATTATTATTGTTTTAAAATAATAATAATAATAATAATAAAATTTAAAGCGAAAAGTATTTTTTCTGCATCAACGGGGTGTTAGAGACTGAAACCTGGCCCCGTTTGCATCGTTTGGCGTACTTGAGTCACTTTTCTGTTAATTCATTAAATTCATAATGGCTGAAAAATCCAAATCTACAGGGAGATCGAAGAAGCCAGTGGAGAAATCCAACAAATCTACCCTGAAATATGAGTTCCAAGGAATTATCCCTCCCAGCTCCATTAAGTCAGCATATGACAACATCACTGATACGAATCTGGGTCACATCAACGTGCAACAATTTTATGAGTGAGTGAAAACTAAAGGAAAAACCATTTTCTCAGATAGGCTTTACCACAGTGGCCTACCCTAAGCGGCCGCATTCCCTGTCTCGGTGCAGTGTCCAGAATTGGTGATTGCTTGCATGGAGCATTACTTCCCTAAGAGATGAGGAATTTTCAAAGACAATCAGGAGCCTTACCTCTTAATCACACCTAAACACATTGAAGAGTTGCTCGGCATACCCAAATTTCTTAAAAATGCAGATATCACTCGCCAATCAGCACAAGAAATCTTGGACGAAGAACCCCTGAGATGGAGCAAAATGGTTAACAACAACTGGCTGGTAACCAAGAGACCTTGGATTGACAAGCTCCCCAAAGAACTGTACCGCATTGAGTTCATGGAAGAAATTGGAGACATGATCACTCTCCTAAGTTGAGTTTTTGGTTTACCTTCTGCAAGGGTCTTCCACCCATGGATGTACCAGTTTATCTGTATCATCCTAGCTAAGAAGGAGTTTATGGACTGGGCCACCATCATCAGTAACACCATTCACAAGCAATTGATAGAAGTCAAAATGACTAGATGCTTCTACATGACCTCCTATTTGACCTATGTAGTAGCACGAAGAAAGCTATTTTCGGGACTTGAAACGAGAGGGATCCTGGGGTCATCAAACAACATTTTTCACTATTACCCTTAGCTTAGCTTCAAAAATAGTTCTCACCATTTTAGAAGAGTTAATGATGCATTGACCTTCTGTGTGATCCGGAACTTGAATCGGAATACTGAGGAAAGGTTTTCCAAAGAAGCCATGAGTGTCATTTCCCAATGGGGAACCTGGTTTATACAATTTTAATCTTTTTCCTACATTCACGTGAGTGGCTTTGTTGGGACCCCGTGGAAACTTCACAAGTACGTCAGTGACAAGTGGGCATTAATAGAGATGGCACGACAATTGTTCCAAGCTCACTGCCTACTTAGTGACAAGCACCGTCTAGGAATTCATTTCCCGATCCAAATCGTGGAATACCAATGCCCAAATGTATTCAGTGCATAGCTCATGGAAAAGGAGTTTTCTCTCATAACCATCCATCCATATGTGAAGAGAGCCCAGTTCGATATCAATGGTTATATGCAAAAGATTTTGGGAGTGAAGTACCAACATAGTCCTACCATGGAGGATTTTTGGGATGCTTTCTTTGATGAACATGAGGTAAGGAGACGGGAGTACTCAAGTCTAACACTTGCTTAGATCAAGGCCTTCCACATCAGGAGTCCTCCTGATTCATTCATAAATGATGATGAAGATGTCATCAATCCCTCATATGATGCCATTGCCTTCACACCATTGCCTCAAATCGACTGGACCAAGAGAGATGAATTTTCTCTCGATGGCAAGAACCAACCAATTATCGAAAGAATCATATCTTGGTATGACAAGGAACCTGCCAAATTTCAATAAATTCCAGATCACATTTCAGGATAAAAAAATTGCCTATACGAGGGGGTCTCCATTCGAACAAGGTTTCTTCTCGATCAACTTTGTTAACATCCAATCATACACAACAGGCAAGAAAAGAATGGTTGCCAAAACCCACTTCACCAAGCAACGTGTCGTGAGGAGAGAGATCCAAAGATCCAAACCCTAAAGAAGGAAAGGAGCGTGTGTCTGTATTTTCTACCTCGAGTAGAGATTCTTCCACTCACATCATTAATAGCACTCAGAAGCTGCTAGCAAATGATCCTCAGCCATGATTCAAACAAACACCCACTCAAGTACAGGTAATTCAAATATCAAACACTTCAGAGCATGTGGTTCATGAAGAGATTTCCCAAAATATCCCTAATAATCAAGAAGTGGATATTGAAGTTGTGTCTCCTCAAATCGAGGTCGTAGATAGGATTCAAGAAGGATCTCATGATGTCAGGAATAATGAGAATATTGATTCGAGCTCCAGGATTCTATATGCTGAAATAGTGAATGAAACTCTTTCTTGGGTTGATTCCGAAGTGAAGAAAAGGAAGAGAGTTGTCAAGCCAATTGACATTGATTTTGATGCCCTTTTCAAACTTTCGAATGACGCCATTCTTGAAAATCCTAAGGTACTCTCTCGAATAATGGTGGATAATGATGGAAACAATTTTACAGACCTTTCCATTCCACAAGTGGATAAAGAGCATGATGCTATGACGCCAGCTGACTATGAAGTTTCCAGACTAGGACTTGGGAGATCTACGAGAGAAAGTGACATGGTGATGGTCGAGATTCAATTGATATCGTGCTAAAAATACTGGAGAAGTACAAGTCCCAAAATTCTCAGCTCAAGGCCGAAAAGAATCAATTGGTGGAGTATGTTCAACATTTGATAAATCCCATATCCTCTACCTTCCCAGTACCTGATGCGGTGGCTGCCCCAGATGAAGAGAATATCAATTTGTCAAAGGAAGTAAATACATTGGGACATGTCACTAAAAATTTGCTTTCAGAGATTCTCGTTTTAGGCCAGGGAGCAATCAAGACTGCAGTTAAGCTTCATGAAGATATAAGTGCATATCTGGATCCAATTCTTTCTTTCAAAGAAACTTTTGTTTCTGCTATATCAATTTTGGATGAGATATTGCCCAGTCTACAGGAGATGACGAGTATAGAATCTTCAATTTTGGATATTGAAGGGATTCTTGAATTTGAACATCGAGGGACACGTTTTCTTTGGTGTCTGCATCTCAAATCAAGAAAGATGCTTCTCAAGGATTCTATGATCCATTATGACAACATGTGCAATGAAGTTTTCACTTCACTCTCCTTGATCGAGGAATTCATGGCTGAGATTCCTTGTAACCTAGTAAATGAGCATAATCAAAGGTGTTCATTGGAGCAGGTGGAAGAACAATTTTCATGATTTTTTAAGGACATGTACACTCCCGCCAACAATTTCTCATCAGTTTCCATGGAGCGGTGTATCAAATTGAAGAACTTGTTTGGGAATGCTCAGTCTAAAATTGTTAATTTAAATGATATGCCAAATAGAATTCTTGAATTGCAGGTATTTTGTGAGGCTATTCTTCGCCCAAGTGAACCTCTAGAAGAAGAAAAGATGTTTGAAACTTTGGGAAGGTTTAGATCCTTTCAACTGGCAAAAGCAACGGATCCTAATTTCACCGATGGTGCAGGGAGTTTATTTTATTGATATCTAGCGAAGTGGGAGAGTCCATTTCTCATACGTTTGAGATAGGCAGACCCCGTTTCAATGGATAAGGCACTGGTTATTATTGTATATTTTAAAAGGTGTTGTTATTTAGGAAACACTGGATATTTTAAGTAATTTCTATTTTTGGGTTGTCTTTAATAAAGTTGGTTAGAAAAAGTCAAAGGTCACTTAAGTGCCTTATTTAATGATCATGTAAAACCCTAACTACTTTGTAACCAACTTTTGGGTTATAAAAGGAAGTGAGGGGCTCATTTTTAAGGGTGAATTTGAGAGAGGAGAAGAAAATACTTTTGTGCAAGCTTTTTTTCAGGAAGAAACTTTGTGTTCTTTGTGAAAAACATTTTGGAGTTAATGAAATGCGAACTTTGTGTCTCATTCATTGTCTCTTGTAACATTTGGTGTTCTTATGTTCATTAGATGTTATGTGTTTGAATCTTGCATGCAAATATTATCTTTGATCTTATTGTCAACATTATTAATCAGTTGTTCTAGTTCACATTGATCAAGCTCTGATTATCTACTTGCTCATGTGTGTTTCCTTTTACACATTCTTGTTTGGCTAACTCAAACTCCGTTTTATTTGTGTTGGTCCTTCACCTTTCTTCTTCATATATTAGGCTTTGTTTTTACCTAACTCTTGCATGTTCTTTCAGTTCATCACATTCCACTCCTTTCCTTCATACTATTCCATTCCCTTCATTTCACTCTTCTTTTCATTGATGTTCCAAAACACCCCCCACATACAATTTTGAATGTACAAATGTAAATATAGTTTTGGTTTTCAATAAAGGCAGCCTCACCTTCATTGAGGAGGGACTTCATTCCCACACTGTTGCATGTCATTGGCATGCTGAAAATCCATATGCTAACATAACACAAGCCCATTAAGACCCTAGAAATGTTGACACATCAGTCAGGCTAGACTGAGAGCTCACCTGAAGCGATGCAAAGGTACCAGGTCCCTCTTTAGGGTTGCTGTTGCAGGATGTTAGCATGATGAAGAATTAACACATACTAGATTCAGATACACACATAACTAACTCTTAGATTCAGCCAATATCCTCCATTATATTAATTGTATTAAGTACACAAAAACTTCACTACAATAACAATAACATATGCTCATGTGCATAACATATTTAGCAACATAATCTCACTATATCTCCATGTATGCGTATCTATATATACTACACAATTTAATACATAATTATAAGGGTGAGGACTTTCCCTTCACCGCTTATCAAATCCCAAAATAGGTCACATGCTATTATTAGCCACACACCGTTACAAAAATAGCCACACATGTAAGTGTGCTAATAATAGACTACTGTTAGTTAACTGACAATAGTAGATCTATTTCTAGCTTGTTTCCATGTAAAGTGCTTCGTATCTAGTCCTCCAAAAATAGCCAATGCGTGACACACAAGTCTCCAATCAGTTTGAGTGCTCCACACACTATCTCCAAAAATAGATCCTTGTTGTGAAAACATCTAAGTCCCGAACCTGTTTCTATTCCTCGCGCGTGATCCTTTCTGATACTTATACACCTTTGAATGCACTCTGGTCTCTCATATGAACATTCTATATTTTCTTTACTAAGTGCCAGTGTTTGACTGATCAACACTTACAAACTTTAATTAATTTTATATTTGATTACTTAGACCATAAACCATTCAACCATTTATTAATGTGTGCATAACATTCAATCAAATCAACATGACCATGAGAGAGACATCATAACAAAATATATAAGTGGGAAAACCTCAAGGATAAGAAAAACCATTTAAAATTTAGATTATATTACACAAATCAAAAGTATTTAGCGAAGCACAAAATTCACAACTAGCAACAACCCCTAGTTTAGTAGAGCACCAACCATACAAGGAGTAACAATCCCTAATTTAGTGAAGCACCAAATCCATAAGAAGGATACAACCTCATAAGATGATCAAGCACCTAATAAACCACATTTTTATGAAGATATCTGATGTCTTGTTGCTGCAACAATTGATGGAGATCACCTATTCAGCTCAAAACCTTCAAACCCTTATTCAAACCCTTGTTTCTCCAACTCACTATATATATCAATATTTCATGGACTTGTTTTGCATTAAAAACTTGTACAAAAAATCTCTACCACTCCTCAACCTATAACACACTTCTTCAGATCTCAAATCATTCCTTCATACTCGTTACACACTTATACTTGGGTCGTACTTTTCCCTCTCTCTTAACTAGTTAAAATTTTTGTCTCCATCCTTTATTTTAAAAAATAAAACTAAAAAAAACCCAAAAAATTCATTAAAACATTCATATTGGGCCCATATAGATCGGTCATGCCCAAATGCACCAAACAAGCAAAAAACTAGCTTAAAACCCCATCACCCGAATGAGCTAAAACCACAAACACCAAATCCATGATTAGAAAAAATCAAAAATTAATCACACGTGTTATGACATATAAACATTATATATGGTTTTACATAAGCTTTCACCAATCAAATTTTTCATAACATAACCAAGAAGGTTCATATCCTTAACCAAAAAACTGTTTCAAACACCCTGTCTTCACCTTTGGGCCTCAAGACCACCCAAGAACAAATAAACTATGACAAATAACCATTCATTGGAATCCAAATGACCTTTATATCACATCCATGTACTATAGAGATCATTAAACATCCATATGTGCAAATCAAACTCACTTTCCTCTTCACTCGATTAAGCTACCCAGAAAGAAGTTTTACAAACTCAATTGGTTTGCACCCTTTATTCCACTTTCAAGACCTCAAAAGGCATTCTATAGGAAAAAAAATCATCCCTCTTCACTCTCCAGCTGATAGTAATCATCAACACATTCATCTCACACATCTTCTAACTCATTCTTTCATCCTGAGCAGTCCTGTCCTGAAAACTGAGAAACCATCTTGTTGGAGATCAAATTTGTACCCGTCCTAAATCAAAATTTGCACCCGTCCTAAGGAATATGGTATTGGTAATTTAACTAAGACATACCTCTAGAGAAGGATGGTTCCTTAGCTTATTCCTACTGCTAAAATATTCCTAGTGCTGGAAATAAAATTATCTAATCTTAAACTAAATTTATGAGGGATCAAGATTAGAAGGATATGCATAAATTGAAATCCTACACTACAGGAGGTGATAACACTAAAAATAAGGGGAAATATACTTCTGAAAGAGATAAAATTGGGATAGAACAATGATGGAAAGGGTAGAGATGATAACCACAATCCAAAACAACAACTAGATTCCCATTTTGAAACAATGCACAATAGAAATAAACCCTATAACACGAGGAAGCACACACAACATACCTGTAAATAAACTAAGAGGAAAAGAGATACAATAGGTCACTAGCTAAGGTAGTAAAGATCCATAAAACTAGTAATTTTATTTGTCTAATATGATGCACAAATCATTACAATGAAGGAAGGAGATGTAAACTCATTTACAAGATCATAATCCAAGGCATGCAACTTTAAATCACTTGTGTAGTAGTTACAATGATGCCATTGTATTCCCAAACTATCCAAAATTACAAATGAACCTTACATAGTAATATATAGAGAAGATGGGAAAGAAAGAAGAGGGAGAAAAATAAGGAAACTTTAATTTCTCCATTCACCCACCAACAAGATGCAATAAATTCTTGAAAAATATTATGGGAAACCTTACACACCCATTCTCCCATTGTACTTTTCTTATGGAAGAAGGAGTGTGCACCATACTTCATTAATTTGCTTGTTCAACTACGTGGAACTATTTATTTTAAATACTGGGGAAGTTTTCAAATTTTCACATATCTAACCTCAATAAAATTAAGAAATCCAGTTCCTATGACATAGAGGATGTTGATATCTTTCCGAAAAGTCTATTTTTTTGAAAATCGGAGCTATGGGTCAAAAGTTATGGTCATTTGAAGCTCTGGGGTTGGGGTGTTCCATACAGGCTCCTATAATCTAAGTTTAATTGTTCATTTTTCCCTCTTTATTTATCTTTTCCCTTGTAGATTAGAAATTGTGGGTATTTTGGGTACATTGGGTACACGATGAACCAGGTCACATGGGCCTCGTGGGCCCGCATTATCCACACCATCAAATTTATAATACATCACCTTATTCTATGGCTCCATTGGCTCTATGGGGAACTAGAGCCCATGTGGAACTTGTTCCATTTGGGCCTTGTGTGCCCGCAACATGATTCCCACATGAAATACAAAAAACCCTAGACTTCTTTGAATTTTGGCCCTCATGCCGATGCAGGGAACCTTGACCTATAAGGAACATGTTCCTCAGTACCACCTGACATCTGAAAACCCACACAAAAAATCCCCCACCCTCCTCATTTGATTTTTAGGTATTTCAAAAATCTGGGGAACACTTGACCTGTAAGAACTTGTACCACCCGGGCCCCGAAAACTTGAAGTTTCCGCAATATACTAGGCCTGATAAAAAAATTTATATTTCAGCCTTCTCGACCTTTTGGAGAACTGGAGCCCCCAAGGCACTTGTACCACTTGTTCCTCCCAAGCCTGAAATGTCCACATTACATTAAAAAAAACCCCCTTTTACATTTTTCTTAATTTTTTCTAAGTCATTTGGCCAAGCGAAGATTTAAGGAGTTAGAAAAAGTAGGGTAAAGTGTCCCAAAGCCATTTCCCCCCCATTTTTACCCTTTTAAAATCAACTTTTGGTTGTGTGAAGTTATGAAGCCTAACAGAATAAAGGAAATGCATCTAAATGATAACAAGTTCCCAAGAACATAAAAACTACCCATTTTTCTCCAGATTCTCCATAGAAGCTCCATCCAACTATCCAAGTTCAAAATTTCTTAAGTTTTCCAATTTTTGCATGGATGAAAAACTGAACAACATTTTTAGTGACTCATAGGGGCCATATTCCTACTAGAGGAGTTGATCAATGGATTTGAAACATCCATTTGGCATGGAGTCACCTGATAACCTGAAATGTAATATGAAACTTTAAAAATCTACCCCTGAGACTACCTGAAGCACTACCTAGACTTGAAGCCAATCCGTTGCTCAAAATTTCTAGCTCATTATAAGAATTTTTCTGAATTTTATTCGAGTGGAATTTTTTTTTGAATCTGAAGTTTGAATTCTTCTTCACTTTGGAATCTATGCTGAAATTGAGCAGTAACAACCCCAATCTCAAGTGCGTACTATCTTTGATCCTAAATTATGTTCTGTTTAGGCTGAATAAATAAACCATGAAGACTTTCCCAAAATCTGATTTTAGTTGCTCTACATTTGATTCCATGGATTATTGCAACTGATCCTTGACACCTTGAACCTCTTCATAACAACAACATTAAGAAACATGATGAAAATTGTGTAAAAAAATCATCTACGAGAAACAAAATTGTGCAAATCACTTAGGGAAGGAAACCTACTCTACCAAAAAAATAATGTGCTGAAAGCACTTAGAGGAATTGAAAACCTAAAATAATATGTACAATATGAAATGAAAAAATTAATGGGAAGGTTTAAGATAAATCCCATTGACTGGGATTTGTAATGCATATCCATTAAGGTCTAACAAATTGAAAGATTTAGCTTCTTTACAAGAAGTAATGACATATGGCCCACTCTAAATTCCATCAAACTTGGAGTGTCTTACTAGTTTAGCTCTGTCTGTATCCCATTTTAAGACTAGATCTCCAACCTTAAATGTCTGATATCCATCCTGTCAAACCAATGTTTGGTTGATTTTTGATGTTGTTCTAACTTGATCATGAAATAATTTCTTAACTCGTCAAGCTCCACAAATTCTTCCATCCGGATCTCTCTTTGGTCTACACCTTCGAATTCCAATTGTTGAGACAATTGAAGTGAAGGAAACTCAAGTGACAAAGGAAGCTTGACCTCTTTTCTGTTCACTGTTATCCTGTTAACCCAATGAGTATTTATGAATTTTGTGTGCCACTACCATTGATTGATGTCGATTTTTCTCTTCATGATCCTAATCAAGTTCTTATTAGTAGATTCTACCAATCCATTACCTTGAGGGTATTAATTGGAAGAAGTATTAAAATAAATCCCAAGTATAAAAGCCCAATTAGAAATTTTTAATCCCAAGAAATATTTTTCATTATTAGAAATGATAGTATGAGGGACACCAAACCTTGTTACAATCTCTTTTAGGAAGTCCAGGATAACTAATTCAGTGGCCTCCTTTAATGACATAAAATCTGTCCAATTGGTAAAGTAATTTGTTGCTGTTAGGACCCACTTGCGACCAACACTTGCTGGAGGATTAATCATACCAATGAAATCAAGACCCCATTGTGCAAACGATTAGTTAGCTTGAATTGGATGAAGTGGAAGGGCAACTAAAATTTTCTTACATGTGAAGATAACACATTATTTACACTTTGTAACCCATTTGTAAGCATCAGTGAATAGTGTGGGCCAAAATTATCCTGCTTTTATAATTTTAAATGTCATGGCATTAGCAAAAAATTTTCCACTCGAGAAACCATCATGGAACTCAGTCAAAACCTTGTCACAATTCTCACCTTCAATGTACCTAAGAAACACCCCATCAATGGTTCTCTTGAATAAAATACCATCAATTAGTGCATAGGGAATGGAATGCAACCTTAGATTCCTTATTTGTTTCTTGTTCAATCCAAGAGGGTATGCACCAGTAGACAAGAACTTATTCATATCAACAATTCAAATATGATCATTGGGTACATCTATGTCATCCTCATGCAGTTCAATATTATTTGGAAGCTCTTCATGCATGAAGGAGGTATCTTAATCATTTGAGCATCCAATGCAAGATGATCACAAAGTTATATACCTCTTATCAAATTTGTGGAATTGATAGTCACATCATACTCCATGATCTTAGTCACCCATCCAACTCTTTTCTCATTGATTTATATTCCCATGATGAATTCTCTAACACTGGAATGTGAGACTAATAGTTTGATGTGATTGGTAACAATCATACTCTTGAACTTCTTTAAGGATCTCGTGATGGAAAATAATTGTTTTTTAATGTGATTGTACTTGAGTTCATAAATCTTAAGCATTTGACTGAATAAGGCTACTGGATGCTCCATTCCTTGATCATCTTGTTGAGTTAAAACCAAAACAATACTAGAATCTATTCCATACACATATATGATGAAATCCTTGGAATAGTTAGGGTTGATTATAGCAGGAGCTTGAGAAATCTCTTATTTTATCTTGGCAAAAATCTCCTTTCCTTCAACTATCTACTTGAAATATGAATCCTTCTTGAGCATGAGAATAATAGGCCTCACCAAATATGAAAAGTTAGAGATGAATCTTTTGAAAAAGTTGATTTTTCCAAGGAATTATTGCAAGGAATTCTTGTGAGCTAGTAAAGAAAGAGCCAAGATGGCTGAGATTCTTTCTGGATCAATGGTAATGCCTTCCTTTGAAACAATGTGCCCTAATAGCTTAATGCTAGGGATTTCAAAGTTACATTTCTTGGGATTAAGAGACACCCCAAATTATCAACATCTCTCAAATACCTTCTCAAGATGACTGATGTGATCCTTACTATGCTTTGAGAAAATGGTAATGTCATCAAGAAGAATTGATTCATTAATATATCCCTTGAAAGAAATGTCTGTCACTCTTTGGAATGTGGCACCTATGTTTGATAAGACAAAGAGAATTTTATGATATGCATAATTTTCCCTTTTTGTGGTGAACATAGTATTATACTAGTCCTCTTCTTTAAATTTGATTTGATGAAAACCTAAGTATCCATAAAGCATGGAAAAAATTTCAAATCCTACTACTGTTTGTAGAATTTGCTCCATTGAAGGTAGAGGATAATGATCCTTAAGAGAGACCTTGTTCAAATCCCTGAAATCGACAAAAATTCTGATTTCTCCATTTTTCTTCCTTACTGGAGCCATATTTTCCACCCAATTAGAGTATTTGATAGGAAATATTATTCTGGAATCAATGAGTTTGGATAATTCTTTCCTCTTGAGGGGTTCTATCTTAGGATTAACTGACCTTTTATTTTTCCTAATTGGCTTTGCATTAGGATCAAGATCAATGAAATGTTAGAAAACATATGGATTAAAAGCCTTGAGATATTCATAATCCCAAAAAAATATATCACTGAATTTTTGGCACAAGGATATAAAATCATGCTTCTCATTCTCATCACATACCTTCTTGAGAAGAAGCTATTTTCCTTGTGCAAATTATGATCGGTTGACAATCTTATTGATTTCCTACTATATTATTCTCATCACCTCTAATTTCATCATCTGAGATGGAAATATATTCTAAGGTGACTAATCATTTTGGAAATTTTTTTGTATTCAACTGAATAATTTGGTCACCATAAATGTCTTACAAATCAGATTGCATTATTGAGGAGAACTCAAATTCATTCTGGATGAATTGTACAATTTGTTCATCATTGTCAAACACTTACCAACTATTTTTTTTTAATCTAGGATGGATGGTATGACCACTACCTTGATATGTTGCTTGTTTCCTTTAACAAGATCTTTGACAGGAGATAATTTAGAACCAATATTTTCCATCTAATCCACTTCCTTGTTCAATTTCCTAGGAACCACTTGTAGATCTAGAGCATCAAAAATCTCTAAATGATCGAAGATTTTATGTTTGTAAGACTTTAATAGCTTGTTCTTTGTGGCACACCTACCTCTGACTTGATGAATGACTAGTTCATTATCTCCAAATATTTACAGTTCTTTGATCTTTCTCTTTTCAACAATTAGAATACCATGCATCAATGCCTCATACTTTGATACGTTATTAGAATATGCAAGTTGTAATCTATGAAAAAAGAAGAACTTCTTGTTCATTGGAGAAATCAGCACAACACCTTCCCCGACACCATTTTTGATTCTATAAACATCAAAGAACATCTTCCAAAGTCTAGAAGCATTTTATTTTTATTTCTTGAATGGTGCAACTATAATAGATCCTTCTTGGAGAATGCAACAAGTACTGAGACTAGTCTCAAAGTCTTTAAACTCCTCAACATAAGGATCAAATTTATGGTCTCTCTCAACCCATTCATCTAGCAATAGATCAGGCATGAGAGGAGGAGTATGCTGCTCTTCTGAAACTAAATCTTGTTCACGTTCTTCTTGAGTCAAAAAATTTGATTGGAAAAGGGTGGGATCATATGAATCAATGTGATAGGAAAATATGGGTTCAACTTGTATGGTGAATCTTGTATCATATCTAGTTCTCAAAAGCATATGGGCCCAATTTGAAGACAAATAACCACCCACCATAGCTGTAAAGTCTCTAGACAAACAAATGTCAAAAATGGGAGACAAGTGAATTACTGATATGCCATGAGTTATAGTGAGACTTGGAAATGAATGAAGGGTAAACTATAGATATTTAATTACTCCCAATACACTAATGGTTGACCCATCAAGTTGCAAAACTCCCTTAGACACAAGACTGTATTTGAGACCCAGGATATCAACAATTATTTTGGGCATTAAAGAGGTGCTAGCCCCTGAATCAATCATACAGTTATGCACCAAGTGATTACCCATGATTAATGCCATGTAAAAATGTGGGGTCTTGACAATTTTACTTGGTATTCCTTTGTTTGACACATATTCATGGCAACTTGTGTCTTTTGCATCACTGGATTAGCTTGAGGAAGTTACTTGAGGGCTTCACATATGAGATCTCTTTGTGATGGAACATATAATACATCCCACATTGTCACATTGAAATTTGTTTTATTCATTTGCTCAACAATATTAAATGGAAGACCCATGGATTTTTGCAATTATGACACACTATTATCCTTTCTTTGTTGTTTTAATGTTGGGATAGGTGGCTTTGGTTGGGGGAAACCTCCTTGTCTGAAATGGGATTGTCAGGAACTTGAGGCAATTTATTGTTTCTTAAATTAACCTATTTCTCTTTGTTGATTGAATTGCCTTGAAAGGAGGAAGATGAAGGATGTGATTCCAATATCCTTTTTCTTATATCTTGTATTATCAGAAACAATGATTCGAGGTTTGCTAGAACTATCCACTACTTGATTGACCACACAAAAATAATCAACTCTAAAGAACATGAGATTGACATCAAGATTGGCCTCCTTAAATCCTTCCACATTAGGATTGGGTGATTCTAGCAGTGGATCTTGCTGACTGGAAGAAACTTGAACCATGTAGGCTTGAAGATGCATTTCCCTTTCACAACTAAGTTTGTTATGTGGAAGATTTTCTGGAAAACACCGTTCAGTTTCCTAAACCATATTATTCAGTACTAGAACCAATGATTGTCTTGAGCTAAGAGTAGGAAGTGCTTATGGAGGAGGAAATTTTGTCAATGGAAAAGGAGCATTTTGGCCCTACCATTTGTTATTTTTCTGATTTTGTGCTTATCTTTGATTATTTTTCTTATTTCTATATGGCTGATATCCTTGATTTAAAGATTGCCCATGATTTTGATAAATTTGATAGGATTGGGATTGCTATTTTTCTATGGATATGATTTTTTTGGTCAAATTTATGATTAAATATTTCATATCCTCATATTACTTTTGCTGCACAGGAGTCTGGGATGTGGAGGTAGGAGGTTGTAAATTTTTCTCAGGGATAGGAGCAATAGATGGTTGAGCAACTTGAGGAAATTCAGGATATAGGGGCATGGGTGGCCTAGGAGCTAGTTTCTCGGATTGTATTAAACAATTTTCATCCCTAATAGCTAATGCATATGCCCATGGAAATGTTATACCTCCCATATATTTCACCATAACAAAAAATATCAGAGTTAAGATCTTTTAGAAAGTAGAGAAATGTAACTTCAACAGTTGGTATTACAAGAACTGGAATTTTGTCTTGCGTTCTTTGAAACCTGAAGTTGAATTATGCCATTAGTTCATTTAGGTCCCTATTTATGGTGTTCAATTTCTATAACAAAAATAAATTATACCCTCTCTCTCCAAAATTATTTCAAAGGGCTGTGCACAATGTAGTCCAATTTTGAATTGATCCTGCTGTTAGACTCCTGAACCATTGTAGAGCCTTTCCTTTGAATGAGGAAGCTAAAATTTTCACAGCTACATTATGTCAAAAATTTCATGGATAACACAGACATTTGTAATGTCTTGGATGTGATCAGCTAGAGTTGTGTGGTTATCTCCTATAAAATATGGAATTATTTTCAAGGTTGCCAGTGGATTAGGATTTTGTGCATTGAGAGCAAGTGGACTGCTACCTGTGAAGTTGAAAAATCCTAGATTTGGTTGTGTTGAAACCATTATGATAGGTATGAGAACTTTAGTGGATTACAAGAAATTCCTTCCGGAAGGTGGTGTTGAAAGAGTTCTATTTTGTGGAGATGGTGATCTCTAAATTTATCTTCCCCTTCTTCCTCTTCCTAGTGATAGCTGTAAGTACTTAGAGACTCCTTCTTTTGCTATTATAGAACTTGTTTAGATTCTTATTATTAATTTGAAAAACTTGGAATGATGAAACCAATAGATTTTATGCTTGGAGTCACTAGATGTGTTGCTACAGAGCCTCCAAAGGCTAGAATTTAACCAAAATACACATCTAAACGTGGTAAAACTAGAAATATTGATTTCTGATGTCCCATCGGGCATGCCAAAACTATTGGAGCTAAAATTTACACCCAACCTAAATCAAAATAATCTAGAGCTTTGAGGAAACATGAGAATGTCTCCAAGTTTTGGTACTTGAACTAAGACATACCTTCAGAGAAGGCTAGTTCCTCAGCTTATTCCTACTACTAAGCTACTCTCAATGCTAGAAATGAAATTATCTAGTATTAAACTAACTTTCCAAGGGACCAAGGTTATAAGGATATGCAAAAACTGAAATCATACACTATAGGAGGTGATAACATCAATAATAAGGGGAAATATACTTCTGAAAGAGAGAAAATTGGGACAGAACAATCATGGACAGGGCAGAGATGATAACCACAATCCAAATTAACAACTAGATTCCCATTTTCAAAAAATGCACAATAGAAATAAACCCTATAACATGAGGGAGCACACACAACATAATTGTAAATAAATGAAGAGGAAAAGAGATACAATAGGTCACTAGCTAAGGTATTAAAGAACCATAAAACTAGTAAGTTTATTGGTCCAATATGATGCACAAATCATTACAATGAAGGAAGGAGATGCAAACTCATTTACATGATCATAATCCAAGGCATGCAACTCTAGAACACTTGTGCAATAGTTAAAATGATGCCATTGTATTCCAAAAATATCCAAAATTACAAATGAGCCTTCCATAACAATATATAAAGAAGATGAGAAAGAAAGAAGAGGGAGAAAAAGAAGGAAAATCAAATTTATCCATTCACCCACGGAAAAGATTCAATAAATTCCTGAAAAATATCATGGGAAACTTTACACACTCATTCCCACACTATACACTGCTTATGGAAAAAGGAATGTGCACCATACTTCATTAATTTGGTTATTCAACTACCTAGAACTATTTATTTTAAATAATAGGGAAGTTTTTAACTTTTCACATATCTAACCTAAATAAAATTAAGAAATATAGTTCTTGTGACATAGGGGATGCCAAGACCTTTCCAAAAAGTTGAATTTTTTGAAAATCAAAGCTTTGGGTCAAAATTTATGTTCATTTGAAGCTCTGGGGTTGGGGTGTTCCATGCGGGCTCCCACAATCCACATTTAATTGTTCATTATTCCCTTTTTCTTTACCATTTCACTTATAGATAAGAAATTGTGGGTATTTTAGGTACATAGGGTACACGAGGAACTAGGTCACTTGGGCTTTGTAGGCCCACATTCTTCACACCATATGATTTATACTCCACTATCGTGTTCTGTGGTTCTATCAGCTCCACTGGGAACTAGAGCCCCTGCAAAACTTGTTCCATCTGGGCCTTGCATGCCCACAACATGTTTCCTACCTGAAATAGAAAAACCTTGGAATCCTTTGATTTTTGGTCCTCAAAACAATGCAGGGAACTTCGACTCGCGAGGAACATGTTCCTTGGTATCACCCGACATCTAAAAACTTGCACAACAAAGCTTGTGCCCACCTCCTTTGATTTCATGGATTTTGGAAATTTGGGGAACACTTGAACCATAAGAACTTGTACTGCTTAAGCCCTAAAAACTTGAATTTTCTGCAATATACTAGGCCTGATCAAAAAAACTTTGTATTTTGGCTTTCTTGGCCTTTCATAGAACTGAAGCCCCAAAGGCACTTGTATCACTTGTTCTTCTTAAAATAGAAATGTCTACATTACACTGAAAAAGATCCCTTTTTACGTTTTTCTTGATTTTTTCTAAGTCATTTGGCCAAGTGGAGATTTGAGGAGTTAGGAAAAGTAGGATAAAGTGCCTCAAATCCAATTTTTCCCATTTTTACCCTTTTTTAATCAAATTTTGGTTGAGTGTGAAGTTTTGAAGCCTAGAAGAATAAAGGAAATTCATCCAAATGATCACAAGTGCCTAAGAACATGAAAGATACATGTTTTTCTCCAGATTATCCATAAAAGCTCCATCCAACTGTCCAAGTTTAAAACTTCTCAAGTTGTCTAGTTTTTGTAAGTGTACAAAAATGGACAACACATCTTTTTCATAAATCAATATAGAAAACCCATAATATCATCATCATGAGACAAACATTATATCAATGGAAATCCCTCTTAATCCTCTTTCCAATTTTTTTTATATTTCCTTCCAACTCTAAGTGGAAGGCCTTCAACCAAGACCATCTCAAAAACGACCTGAAACTGCCCCAAAAATGCCTTATGACCAGTCATCATAAATAGGGCACACTTTTCCATTTATAATCATAACCATGATCTAAAACATACATGGAAATTAATCACAACTCTTGGGCTGAAAACAATGTCAATTTAGTTTGCAACTCCTTTGGACAACCTTGTCCAAAACTAAATTTCTTTAGAAACTTTCCTGTTTGAGTGGGGTCCACTCATCACCACATGCTCTACCATGCCTTTTTGTAAACCTAGAGGAGTCATATACATCATAAATTAATGATACTACCACAATCAATCATTTCTGGGCACTTATGAAGCAAATCTCTCCTGCCACTTTCAAGCTAGGGTTTTAAGCACACAAAAGTTTTTTTACCTTCTTAACATTTGTTCATAAAAACCTAAAAATGAAATGACATCATTATATTTGTGAAACCTTCTTATTTCAATGTAAAATCATCCTTAAAATTTACAAGGTCCCATGAAAATCACACAATTCATGGTGAGCATTAGAAGGTGCAATTCAAGCTAGAAAATGTTCTTTCTTAGACCCTGTTTCACATAAAACATCATAACTTGCAAAATATTCTTCAGAATGACTCCAAATTTTTCTGACACCTCTATAATACCCATTTTCATCATCTCTAATCATCATAATAGCTCAAATAGGTCTCGGTCTTCTCATCCCATCTCATTTGCATGACTAGCCATTGGGGTTTTGCATAGTTTAAGATATGGTCAACTGAACCAACACTATAACTCATCATGAAACCTCTCCAAAAGGTACTAAAATCCTTAATACATTATTAATAACTCACATAAATGCATCCATGAGCTCACATGGCTCCACAACTCAACCTCATTCCTCTAAGCACCTAGACTTGGTCAAGATGAACACCTGCAACTGGGTCTTCAACCTGTACCTACACCCTGAAACTCATGTGAGTGCCTAAAAACTCCCAAAAAATATCTTCATGCTGATATAAATCTCCTAAAACTAAAAATAAACTCAAACAACCATGATCCATCACCTAGGCTAGGTAGGTCACCGGACTAGGCTTGCTAGACCAATTCAATCTCACCGAAAAAACTCATGCCATCATGCTAACATATGAAACACCATGTCATCAACCTAATAAGAATGTTTTGACACTAATCCATCATCCTATTTTTCATTAATGGGATTTTACATCAATGACAACACATATAACTCAACATGCCAACATGTACTCGTCACTAGCTCTACAAAAACCAGACAACTTCGAAATTGCTTACCATTGCCAGTGGTCAAATTTACATTCGATCTAGGGGTTTTGGATTCTTTCAGATTTGATAGTGCCCTACATTTCACCAAAAAATGATATGGATATCTACATCATATACTGCTATGATACCATGAAAGTAACGATAAGAAGATTGTTCCAAGCCATAAGATCTCAAATGCTAATAGAACACCACTTACAATGAAATACATTCTCTTACATTATCTCAATAATCAGAATGTATATATAGGATGAGGAAAGTGAAATTACCACCTAGATCAGTGGTGATAAATCTCATTAACTGATACTAGTAGTTAATCTAAATCCACAAGACTACAAATATAACTCCACACAACTAGTACACCTAAGAAATCTAACTCAACAAGTGTAGGGATAACAAAAGTATAAGAATTATCCTAATAAACAATAAAAGTATAAATAATAACCTATACTAATTGAGTGTTCTTAATAGAAAGTTCAAAATTTATACTAAGTTGATATGAAATTGTATTACTTTTCCCTTGGACATGTTTAGATGTATAATGAAATTGATTACAAAAATTCAGCCCCCTTAAATACTTACCTCTTCATCCTTTCATCCATGATCCTTATCCTTAAAGGTTAAAAATCTTATAAAATCATTTTTTATAATGAAAATTTTCAGATGCATTAATCTGAGTAAAAAAAATTCAAGACATTTCTTCATCGAGTAAATTTATTTATCTAAATAAATCTATTCCTTGAAATCATTGAAAAATACTTCAGAAGCATATTTAAAAACATATTCAGTATTATCCACTATACAAGATAATAATCCTACCCAAGTATTGTTTGATGCATCTACATTTAAAATGAAATTGTCAGATATTAGAACATGCAATAGAGGGAATGTAAAAACCTTTATTTTTTTGACAACTTTATTATGGGTATGAGTCCATATATATTTTTTATTTTTCTTCAATAATTCTTGCAAGATATTCCTATCAACATCATGTAAACACTCATTGTGGTAATGCATGTCTTGTAATAACACAAATTGTATAATATTTTTGCACTAGCCCATACTTTTCCAACTTGTTCAATTATTCTGTTCATAATTGAACAAGTGTTCATAATCGAAAGTTCAAAATTTCTACCAAGTTGATATGAAATTATATTTCTTTTCCCTTGGACATGTTTAGATGTATAATGAAATTGATTACAAAAATTCAGCCACATTAAATACTTACCTCTTCCATCCTTTCATCCATTATCCTTATCCTCAAAGGTTAAAAATCTTATAAAATCATTTTTTATAATGCAAATTTTCAGATGCATAAATATGAGTAAAAAAATTCATGACATTTCTTCATTGCGTAAATTTATTTATCTAAATAAATCTATTCCTTGACATCATTGAAAAATACTCCATAAGCATATTCAAAAACATATTTAGTATTATCCCCTATACAACATAATATTCCTACCCAAGTATTGTTTGATGCATCTGCATTTAAAATGAAATTGTCAGATATTAGAACATGCAATAGAGGGAAAGTAAAAACATTTATTTTTTTGACAACTTCAGTATGGGCATGAGTCCATATAAATTTTTATTTTTCTTCAATAATTCTTGCAAGATATTCCTATCAACATCATGTAGACACTCATTTTGGTAATGGCTATCTTGTTATAACACAAATTGTATAATATTTTTGCACTAGCCCATACTTGTCCAACTTGTTCAATTATTCTATCCCTAGTTATATCTTATTCATTATTTCTTGCACACACAAACCATTTATTCACATAATGATCCTATTAGTTGATTAAATCATGTTAAACCCTTGCACAATGCAATCCCTATTTTCAAAGCATTTGCACTTGCATCCCAAATCAAAGCACCCAGAAAGGGGCCATAACATCTGTAAGCTATGACCTTCCCATTTTATTTGGTCCCCTTTCCTCTATCAGTACTTATATTAATTTAAATTCATTTGTGACACTTCTAGTCAGCCTTATCCAAGCTTTCTATATTCAAAACACAAATATAAGCTAGTTATTCATCCATTATCAATGGGGAGATCATGCACACTTGACACCCGAAAGTAACTAATGAGAATACACTAAGATCAATCACGAGTAAATACATTCCAAGAATCCCTTGATCTTAATATACTCTACATATTCTTTCTAGGGAAATCATCCACTCATATCTTCAAATAAAAGGAACATGTCATCATTCCAAGTCAAGCTAGGACAAAAGTGGTACAATATCATGGTTATCTATTTCATTGCATACACTCTAGATATCACATTCTAGGAAAGGATGACATGAGATTTAATCCCTCTTTAGAGTAGTGGAAACATTGGGGGTACGTGTGGTTGTCCAAAAACCACCTAATGTTTGTTTTGCAAGAATTCTTGGCTATCTAGGATTTTTAAGGATCACTCAGTTACATAACAAGCATCGTACAGTTCCATAGGTCTAAATTTCAGACAAGAGTAGATTAGTAGAAAACAAACAGACCTAGAAAGTATCAAGAGTAGAATATTTGAAGGACATGATCATATAGAAAGGGCCATAATGGGGGTATGCTTTATTTTTTTCCATCTACTTTGGTCCATGTATCTATTCAAGACATAGTTTCAACATCGAGGCTTTGTTAGGTCATTTTCCTGTTTTATTCATCAGACCATCCCAAATCATCACACAAAGTAGGATATTAACTAAGTCATCTTCTCTCTCATTGCAAGTGTTTTATTTATTTTACGTTCATCATTGTTTAGTATTGTTCATATGGTTATTCTTGGTATTACTACAATCACCTTTGGAAACTAATTGATTCGGATAATATACCATCGGTTGCCACCCTTTGTAAGAATCACCCATTTATGTTAAATCATTTGGTTAGTCTGACATTGTATATTATGAAATGGATCTCTCTTCTTCTATGGTTTCTTGTAATTCTCCATCATAGCCGAGCCTCCTCTTGAGGCATTTACTACTAAACATTCAAATTATATAAATGCATACATAGTTGTCAATCCCCATAATTTGGATCTTTTCCTATATGCCACCCATGAGGAATCACAATGGCTCAAGACTTCTACCGATGCCACCACCATCATCCATACAATCTTACATTCTAGTTTCTTCTCCTCCCATATCTATAGGAGCATCAAGTATTAATGTCTCCATTTCTATGTTTATTAATAATATTTATTCTCCTCTTATCTCTCATATTAAAACTTATTCTTCTTCTGACACCCATTCCTTAGAATCCTTGGTGCGTGATCTACAAGACCATTCTTACATTATAATGGTGTACTACTTCATCATCTTATTCTACGGATTCCTCACTTCTTCTACACAGTCCTCTTGTACCTGAATTTGCATCTTATACTCTTCCTCACGTTTTTGTTTTACCTAAAATTTCATTTTTCAATGGTAAGGAAGATCCACAAGAGCATTTTAGATCATTTCGTGTTGTTTGCTTATACTATGTTTTTGATGACACATTATTAAAAAAATTGTTCCTATAAGTTTACAAGATTATGCATTGTAATGGTTCTATAATTTGTCAGTTCATTCTGTATAATCTTGTACTTCATTAGCAATTTTTTTAGCACATTTTTCTATTGATATTGGAACTAAAATATCTTATGCACAAATGGATAAAATGAAACAATGACCTAATGAACACCTTAGTGATGTTGTTCTATGTTACAAACCAATCTTGCCAAAATGAACAATGTCCTAGCTGATTTTGAATTGTAAGACCTTTTTTTGCAAATCCTTTTGCTTCATATCTAAGAATCAGTTATCTTTGATACCTTTCCTTCTTTCGATCAATTTTTTCATATCCTTAAAGACCTTGAAGGAAAGCTAATATCTATGGGAAAACTCAAATATGGTGATCCAACCTCTAATCCATCTCATGCTAAATTCAAAGGTAAAAATACTTTCAAGAGTAAGCTTATTGAACCCCAAAATGAGGCAAAGGCCAATATGAATGTAGTGACACAACAAAAAAAGATCCAACTTCAAAGTCCTCAATGAAATTTGACTAAATTTACTGTACCACCTTGAGCAGTCTTGGAACAACTCCTTACTAGTAATATTATATCTCTTCCTCCACCTCTCGATTTGGATCCTAGTCATCCTTAGGATAAGAACTTTTATGAAAAAAACATATTATTACTACCATCAATGCAATGACCACTCTATAGATATATTATTTAATCTTAAACATGTAATCCAAGATTTAATTTATTTTGATGCAATTGAATGGGAAGATCCTGTTGTGTCTAAACCTACCAATGATAATGCTAAGCTTAAACTATTTAATGACCCACTTATAAAACATGAAAAATTTACACCTGAAACAACTGTTAACCATGATTATAATGAGGTCCTACCTCTTTAATCTACTAATGCTGATTTAGATTTGTTTGTTGGTGCTACTATTACTTCACCACCCATCATTACCTTTACTAATGCGGACTTTCATGTTTATTTCAAATTTTATTGGCTTTAAATTGATGCATCTATTACCAATCAATCTCTTAATAATGTCATGATCAATCTAAATTTTAAGCATAGCACATGCTCACTTTCTCTTCTATGTTCTATTGGATTTCCATTATCCCAAATCAAAAGTAAGTCACCCACCTATAAAGGGAATATCACCCTTCCCATCACATTTGGTCCCCTCACTATCTACTTACCATTTATTGTCGCATAAAAATCAAGCATTGTGACATGGTTTTAGGTCCTCCTTGTCTCAATTCTAGTAAATTTATCCCATGTATTATACACCAATGCATTAAGTTCATAGATAAGTGTCAAGTCATCACTATCCTAGGTATACCACCTAGGGCCCCTTTACCTATTATTCCTCAAGATTTTTAGGTCCCTACGAATAGTGCACCACCCACTTCAATTTGCTTTATGACTTGTCCGCCTAGTATTACAGGAACTCATACATCTCACAATAATAGTTTGAAAACTTTTTCACACACTCCTAGTACCAGTCCCATCCTTTCACAACTGGCTACTAGCATTCCTAGATCTACTTGATTATTAATATCCACCACTCACTATTGGAATATATCTAGTTCTTATAGTCCACTTCATAGGACTAGGCCATTAAATAGGGTTTATGGTACACAACAAACCTCTAAGTATTCTCATAGGTCTATTTCACCTTCAACATGACAAAAATATTTAGGAAATAATCTTCCTACATAGAATATCCCACACATAGTCTCACATGACACCAGTATCTTGACCCATGATCACATGCTTCCTTTGTATTAGAGTTTCTGGATCTATGATGAAAAAAAAATGCACGACCAACTGCAGAAATTGAAATAACTAACAATAAGATGTAATACGATCAAGAAATCACAAGGAAAGAATGGCTCCAAATCAATTCAATGCTCTATATCATAAAATAGTGTAAGTGATGTACATATAGGAGGTGAATGTACAACTAACACCTAGATATGTGGTAAATAACTCTCACTAATTGATAATGGAAGTAGATTTGAGTCCACACAACTAGTAAGATAACTCAACACAACTGGTATACCTAAGAAAGCATATCCCATGAGTGTAAGAAAACTCCAAGTAAATAAAAAAATACAAGGAAAATGAATATCCTAAACTAATACCCCCCATAAGCACAAATTTGGTGGGAAGTGAAAAAGTAAGTGGGTCCCAAAAATAAGACCTGATGAGGTACCCATATACAATGAAAATTTCTCATAAAGATAAAGTAAATGGAGGAAACCCAGTGGGAAAAAAATCTCCCCTAAAAGAGAGAAAAGTAATTCACTCAAGAAAATTGGAGAATAATAATAAGTGGAAGTGGGTCGCAGTAACTCAACCTGATGGGGTACCCATGTATAATGATAATCCCCTAGAGTAGAGAGAGATAAAGAAGTGAGGAAAAGTAGGCCCCTTAAGAAGAGTGTCGATGATGTGGTCCTCTGCGTAAAGACTGTAGAGAATACACATGCACTGAAAAATGTTCCTACCTTTGGGAAGGAAAAAAAAGAGCACTGAAAGTCTGCCCACTCCATAAAGGAAGAAGAAGCTTGCAGTACTCTGATCTCTACATCTAGTCTATAACTGAAAGGTGGCATAGGTATGGAAAAAGTGTGCACAAAATACAATGGGAATGCCATTCCAGTATACGTATCAGAGAAAGAAAAT
Source organism: Taxus chinensis (assembly GCA_019776745.2). Classification (NCBI taxonomy): domain Eukaryota; kingdom Viridiplantae; phylum Streptophyta; class Pinopsida; order Cupressales; family Taxaceae; genus Taxus; species Taxus chinensis. The sequence continues at coordinate 877,001,264 of CM034149.1, read as the reverse complement.
GGTGGGGGCATAATAACCCTCACAAAGGGATCTAAAAAAGAGGTGGATCACGAAACATATCTGAAATAGTGGAAGTGACAAATGTACCAAGGTGAGAACTCCCAATGAGAGAGATGAATGGGTCCTCCAAAATGTGTGATGGATCAATCAGAGCATATTCCTGTAATGAAACAAAAGTGGAATATGCAAATAGACAACTCAGGTCGGGTATATTCTCATCCCAATGGGGTTTCTCAATGAGAGAAATGTCTGAAAATAATTTATTAGCATCACAACATGAAGTAGGAGGAGAAGACTATTGTGAAGAGTTACTGTAAGTCCAAGATGAAGCAACACAACACTAAAAGATAACAACCCGTGTATGTGGAATTCCATCAAATGAGAAATCAAGATTTAGTGAAGCATGAGAGGAAATGATCACATATGTCTCAAAGGAAGGTTTTCCAATAGAAAACTACTGCAGAGAGTGAATGGAAGCATGAACATGGACAATAATGAGCTCTGTAGAGGCAAAAATAGGGAGAGTGTGCTCAATAAAAATATCCTATGGTAAATGGTCAACATGGGACTCATAAGTAGCAACAAGTGTAGAAGAACACTCAAAAATGAAATGGATGTGAGAATGAGGAGAATCTATGGTAACACTAGAGTGGTCTATGGAAGCATCACTCTCAGATGGTGAAATAAGGTCGCCATGCAACTGTCAGATAATGGTGTAGGTAGTGAAAGGGAAATCAATGTTATATCCATAGAAACAATAAGACTGAAAAGTCCATATACCTCATCATTGTGGTTAAACCACTCATCTTTTTGTAGAGGCTCATCAAGCTCAAGAACAAGACCATGGAGGTAGGGAAACAAACTGTGAATAATGCAATGATTGATAAGAATTCCTTCCAAGAAAAAAAGTTTCCAGAGTGAAGATAATAATAGAATGATGAAACTCCATAGTGTAAATAAACCCCAAAATATCCCAGATGACACTTTATAACTTAGTACAAAAAGTACAAGTCCCCATAGATTTTTGCAAGAACCCCCCAAAATGTGGAACTTTATTAAGTAATGTGTCTACAAAAATAAATTAAGCCATTATGTAGAACATGAGAATTTTTTTTTTGGACCAAAACAGTGCTCAAATCCGAGCCACCAATACAAAGCTATAACAAATACAATTTCCTATAAATAATGTCTTATTTAATTACAATTTTGTAAATTGATTAAAAAATTCTAGAAATGACAGGAAAGGGGGTTGTGCGTATACTCATTAGAACTAGGATGGAATGAAGAACACAATGGTTTAATTTATGAGGGGGAATTAGACTCTTGCCAACCCGGGCCTCACCCTTTGGAATCGTCAGGAAAATATACAAGTTTAAAAACCATTTAATTTTCCCTTAATTTATTTTCTAAAAAAATAATTGTTATCCAAATAACTCTACTAGTTATTTGGGTAGCTGGTATAAATATTCTAGGTCTCAATTCCTTATTAAAGGTTACACACACTCAGGTTCAGTTGGCACAACTCCTTGGTTGCAATTCCCCCCTTAGCGCCATTTCTTTTTCCTCAAGTGCCCTTGCACACTTTTTGTTCTCTCCTTCCTTTTTATTTTCCTCTTTGTTCCACTCCTCCCTTGTGCCCACCTTCTATGCTTTCACCTTCTTCATAAGCAGCTTCTTCACCCTGCGTGCATCCCATACTTTCTTCAATCAGCTAAGTCCTTGATCTCCTCATGCATTGTGCCCATTACTTTGTAATAGTTGTGCCTTGACCATGCATTCTCTACACACCAGTTTTCCTCATTTCTCATGAACGTTGCACACGCCCTTCTACACCTTCCTCTGTGTGCCCATCCCTCGCACCCTCCTTTGCACTCCTCTATGCCAAGGTCATCTTCTGACATGCCTGAATATGTCATGTACAACCAGTCAAAGCACACCAACAGGGCACCGAATCCTTGTAAAAAATCAGTCAAGTGACAAGTGGAAGAAAATGACAAATATTTGCACAGTTGGCCATCATCTCAGCCAATCCCTGGTTGCCACGTGTTTTTCATGTGCATCGATGATTTTAGCATCTTCTGACAGCCATATCTTTTTCTATAGAGCTTAGATCAGTGCAGACTTGGAATTATCAGAAAGATGCTGACATCAGCTATAGTGCTAGAAATTCTAATTCAAATTCTTGGCAGGATTCTGGTAGGTGAGAAATGGGAAAACATCTCTCTGAGCATTAATGAGCAGATCTGATTGCTCCAACCACCCGATTTGATATGATCCGCCCTCCTTTCTTCTTCAACATGCCAAAAAGGCTTAGGGAAGTGTATTTCATAGATCTCCAGGTGGATTTATAGGAATTGAATGCTTCTTGTTGGTGGTTACATTTCAAATTTGAGTTTTCCCCCCTTTCTTCCCTTCTTCCTCCATGGATTCATCTATAAATGTAAGAGATAGACTCATTTGTTATGTTGGAAACTCTGGATCCTTACGCATTTTTCTAAGGACTCCATAATTTCTATATTTTGAGTTGTATACCTCTAGATTTGGCTCTTGCATGTGGATATCAACCTCCTTCATCATTGTAATAGCGTTGTGCATTTCTGGAAGTAATAGAAGCATCATTTTGTGACTATTCTCTGTCCTAATGTGTTTGCATTCCTTATTTTTCCTTTTATTTTACGTTGTGTGTTGGTTGTGCCATTTCACATCCCTTGTAGTTCTTTATTTAGTTGTGTTACATGAGAATGATCTGGAAAATACATGTTTGAGCTGTGCTACTCATGCATAGCCTCCTTTCACACATTTCCTTTCATTCTCGCTCAGAACAAATAGTGTTCACTCCTCTTTTTTGGTGCTATTTCCTTTTAGTGTATTTTCCTTTCATGTCATCCTTCTATCCCTAGTCCCTTAGCATTATTAGTTTAGTTTCCCCTTTTAGCACTAGGAGTAGCAGTAACAGTAGAAATAGATAGAGGAACCGACCTTCTCCGGAGATCCATTCTAAGTGCACAAGGTCCCACAACTTGGGGACGGTTCCATTGTGGTCTCAAACACCTCAGCCCTTCCAAGGTCTGAGACATGGGTGCACGTTTGAGCAACCAACAGTTTCTTGCACTCCCGATGGGATGCAACATTGAAAGCTCAAATTTCATATCTCTAAGTTCTGGTGTGTGGACTTAGTGTTTTCCAGCCTTTGGAGGCTCATTTCGACACATCTGATCGACTCCCAACATTTTAAGATCTCTGGTTCAGTCAGTCCTGAGCTGCCTTTCATGAGAAGAGTGCACACAAGAAGAAGTGCAGTAGCTGGAGGATTCTTTTGAGTATCTCTAGTTATCCCTGAGAAGAGTTCATTCCAAAAATCCCATGCACACATCTCCATCTCCTAGCATGCGTCATGCCCATTCAACTCCTCCTAATAGACAACCTGAGCACCCTGCAATGGTGCACATCAGTAGCCTCCTCCACTAAGAAAATGTTTCAAACTTTTTTGGAGGGAGTCCCTTGCTGTTGGCTGTGCAACATGATATGCTAAATGGCGTGCTCAAGAGTATTTCATACTTTACTGGTGAGAATCAAGTCACCCCTCAGGAACATATCTAGGATATAGAAAATGTGTTCACTCTATTTGATCACACATGATGATGTAGTAGTCATGATACTTGCATCCTCTTTCAAAGGTAAAGTGACTTCAATGGTACCGAGGCTTGAGACTTGGATCTATCACCACCTGGGATGAGATGGGAACAACTCTTTACAATTACTTTGAAGATAAGTCAGATCACCTATCTCTGGTGGAGCAACTGAAAAAACCAAGGAGGGCACCCAATGAGAAGATGAGTGATTTCAACATCAGATTTCAGAAGATCTTGGGACAGAATCCATCTTGTGGTAAGACCTACAACTCAACATGCTTTCCTGTATTATCTGAAGGCACTCAATAGTGATATTTCAATTATGATCCAATCCATGGGAGGTAGGACTTTACCAGCTACTTATAGTATTGTTGTAAGGGCAGAAAATAGTCTTATTCAGGTGGGAAAGATAGCTCCTAGACCACCTATGCCCTTGTTCCCAGAAAATTCACAAGTGCCCCAGCCTTCTATGGCCCCTATTCCTATTCCTGAGAAAAGTGCGTAACTGGTTTCCTTAACATCCTACTCTCCAGCGCAGTATAAGGAAGATGAAAAATTGAAGGCCCTGATTAGAAATTTATCAAAAAAATTCATATCATTAGAAAAGTAACAGGTGCACAGCCTATAGAGACAATTCTAATTAGGCGCATCGGTCAAAGCAATCAACCTTGGTGGAATCCAGTATGGAAATCAAAGATACGCATTCCCAATCAAACAAAATGATAGATGGCAGCCCAATGCACATCTTCCCTTGCAAGTTGTTCCTCCTGCGCCTACTCTTCCAGCACCTAGTGCAAGTCAGGCACTTGTTCTAGCTCAGAAAAATTTGGCACAAGAGTCAGAATGGTGCTTCCCTTGCAACATGCCTCAAAGTCAATATCATTATGCCAATGTTGTATGCACACCAAGCCTTCATGATCCAGAATGATTCAGTATACGAGCCTTCAACAAGAACCCCTGAAGCAAAAACCAAGGAATACTAGAAGCTCCTCCAGAGAAAAATTTGATATTCTTTGGTGCGGAGGACTTCTGTGTAATCAACGAAGCTGCAGAAGATACAAACAGACCACACACCCAAGTTGTAGACAACACAAGATACAAGAAGAGGATGTTAGAATCAGGTGCAGTAGGTCCCACTCCCAGAAACACAAGCAGACCCTTAAAAGTAGAAAGATGTAGACAAGGCATCCTGCAGTAAAAGCACTCAAGTCCCTACGCAAGAGGTCATCACACAAAGCTCCTTCTAAAGTAATGCACACCTCTCCTTTGGTAGGTCAAGCCTCTACTCTAGCTAAAGTCTAGGCTTCTACATGCTTGAACACTCAAGAAGGGATGTTATTCCCCAAATGCACTAAGATGTGAGGACCTTCCATTTAGCATTGTTGACTAGATGAAGAGAACAAACATAAATGTCACAATGTGAGATACCTTGACCATTCCATCTTAGCGAGATACGTTGCATGAAGATCTGACGCAACTCCCATGCACTGATCTAGTTGTGTAGAAGCCATGCACTTCTATAAATGTATGCCAAGAAGAGGAGAAACAACTAAGTAAAGTTGTTAAAAATCCACCCTTCTATATGTCCTTGATCATAGGAAAACATCTAGTGCATAATTACATGATTGACTCATGTGTTAGTACTTCTGTCATGCCTAAGAAAATAACCAATGTCTTAGGTCTGAAATATAGCCCTTTGTTGAAAGAAGTCCTGCAACATGATGGTTAAACTATCACCACCCTAGGAGTCATCAAATATCTTGAGTTAACACTCCATACATGTCTGAGCCTAACCATTACTCAAGATGTGTCTATCATTGACCTACCTCCTTTGTTTTCCCTATGGCTATCAAGAGACTTCACTGATAAAGTGTTTAGTTACCTGTCTTCTGAATGGTCTCATATGTTACTCAAGACAAGGTATGGTACCCAGTTTACCATACAAGTTGAGCCTATATTTTCCTATCATGTAGAGTCATATGACCTATCTCCTCTCCAAGCCAACTATTTAATCCAAGAAGAACAAGCTTCAGTTATGGAAGAGAAAGCTCTTCCACCCTCCATTCTCGACCTAGTACTTGATGAATGGCTAGAGAGGAACCATAAATTTGATCCATATGTTGAAGAAATGGAAGATTATGAAACTGGGCTTGGTACTTACTGCATTCTTGAAGAAAAATTTGTTACTACCATGCATGCTCAAGGAAAATAAAGTTGAGTAGGGTCTATGGAAGTTGTACTTTGATGGATCCAGAAGCAGAAACGGCACGGGAGCAGGAGTGGTTCTCATTTCCCCTAAGGATGAGAAATTATTCTTCATGCACAAGTTGTAGTTCACATGTTCTAATAGTGTGGCAGAGTATGAAGCACTTGTGCATGGCTTACTCATTGTTGAGAAGAAGAAAATTAAGGCGCTACAGATCTTTGGGGACACAAAATTGGTTATCCACCGGATTCACCAACAAATGGCAGAAAAAGAATAAGATTATCAAAGCTTATAAGCATAGAGTTTGGGACCTCCTTGAGACATTTGATGCTATGAATATGTAGGTGGTGTTGCGTAAAATGAACAAGGAAGCTGACCAGATGACCGCACTGTGTTCACAGTTTTCTCCTGCCGAGGACTTTGTCAAAGGAAACACTCAGCACATTAAGATGGTGATTATGACCATCCATTCTAGACAAACAACACCAATTGGAAAGTGTTTGAAAGTGACACATAGATCATCCAGTTTATTAAGAATGAAGCTGATTTCTCATCAAGCATGCAAGCTGACTTGCATGATAGATATGGTGACCAAGTGATACAGCTGAAGACAAACAAGTTGCCTAAAGGGTTGGTCACCTTAGAGAAAATGTTTAGCCCTGATGATGAGTTCAAGTGTGAAGAAAGGTACATGCGTGCCATGTAAAAAGAATTGCTCCCCAGTCACTATTACACACGTGAAAGAGTTATTGCTTAGTAAAGATTGTGTGCATGAAGAGAAACACGCCTTCATCTCTCTCTGTCAAAAATATAGTGATATCTTCTCATGGGAGTATGAAGACCTCAAAGGTTTTGATCCAAGTGTTGCTCAACACTCCATTGACCTTGATCCTGGTATCAAGCCTGTGACGATAAAAGCAGTGACCAGTCAATCCAAAGATAGAGCCCCTCATGAGAAAGGAGTTATCCAAACTCATTGAGGAAAAAATTATATTTCCCATCAAATACTCTACTTAGGTCAGCGAATCTAGTTCTAGTGCACAAGAAGAATGGTGAAATCAGACTCTGTGTTGATTTCAAAGATTTTAATAAGGCATCCCTAAAGGATCATTATCATTTTCCTTCAATGGAGTAGATTCTACAGACTGTGGCTTGTGCACAAAGATTCTCCATGCTAGATGGGTATTCAGGTTTCAATCAGATCCTGGTCAAGGAAGAGGATCAATTCAAAACAACATTTAAAACCAAGTGGGGAACATATGCATATCAAAATATGCCTTTTGGTCTATCAAATGCAGGTGCCACATTTCAGCGTGTCATGGATATTACCTTCAAAGGATACATCAATGAGTTCATCTTGGTCTACCTTGATGACATAACCATCTTCTCAAAGCAAGGTGCAAATCATATGGTACACCTGGAGAAAAGGTCTTTGAGAGATGTAGAGAGTTTGGGGTGTCTCTTAACCCCAAGAAGTGAAATTTCATGAAGTGGCGCAAGGAAATATTTGGGCCATGTGGTTTCAAAGGATGGCATCACAATTGATCCTGAGTGCGTTTCAACCATCCTGGCTCTTTCCCTGTCTAGTGCACAAAAATGCCTTACAGTCCTTCCTTAGACAAGATCAATTTTGTTAGGCATTTTATCCCTAACTTTGGGGGATTGGTTCAGACCATCACCTTGATGCTCAAGAAGGACATAGCCTTTAGATGGATAGTAGAAGGAAAAGAAATCTTCAACAAAATCAAGCAAGAAATTACTTGTGTGCCAACACTCATCAACCCGATTACTTGAAAGGATTTCATCCTTTATGCTTATGGCACTGATATGAGTGTTGCTGCTATCCTAACATAAGAAAATGAAACAAGGGATGGAACAACCCAGTGGCTTTCTTCAGCCAAATGCTGAAGGATTATAAAGGAAAATACAGTCACACGGAGAAAAAGGTCTTTGCCATCATGCACGCTCAAGAAATTTAAAATTATGCTTGCCACCAATCACATCAAGGTGTTAGTCTCCCACTCTTCTGTCCGAGACTTCATCATGGGAGTAGAAATCAATGAGAAAAGAGCATGATGGGTGACCAAAATCATGGAGTATGATGTGACTATCAAGGCCACAAAGCTGGTAAGAGGTAGCACAATCTCTGTAGGTAGATTGCTGAGGATGTGTAGAATGAACCTGAGGCTTCATTATTTCTGGATGAGAACCTCCCACGTGTAAAACTTAAGTAAAATATAGACCCTGGCACACATGACTGGATGAAGGACATGATCACATTCCTTTCCATTAGGGCGCATACCCTCCTGGTCTAAACAAAGTAAAGAGAAGACATCTGAGGTTACAATATATCCCTTATGTGTTGATTGATGGAATTCTCTTCAAAATAAATCTTGATGTCATGTTGTTAAGATGTATAAATGTCGCGTAGACTAAAAGAGTGTTAGCATATTTTCACGATGGATTCTCTGGTGGACACTTCTCTTCCAAAACTATAATTATGAAAATCATAATGATATGTATCTTTTGGCCTACCCTAGTTTGCAGATGCACACAAGTGGGTCATGAAATGCAAGGAATGTGACTTTCTTTGCAGGAAAGAAAATACTGACATTGCTTCCCCTCTAACCAATCCAACCGGATCAATCCTTTTGTGCAATGGGGTCTTGATTTCATAGGAATGATCAATATGCATTCAAGCACTAGAAATAAATGGGTGTTGAAAACTATAGATTACTTCACCAAATGGACAAAAATTCTTGTGCTTAAGGAATCAACCAAGTCATTCATCCTTGAATTTCTCAAAAGTATAATAACAAGGTTTGGCGTTCCTCAAACCATTATCTCTGAATAATGAAAAATCCTTATTTGGTACTAAAATCACTAATTGGGATCTAGGTCTGGGAATTTACTTGAGTAATTCTTCCAACTATTACCCTTAGGGTAAATGGTCTAGCAAGAATCAACAAAAAAGAACCTGATTAGAATCATGAAGTGCACAATGAACATCAGCCAAAGAAAATGGCATACAAAGGTCTCGCTCGTGCTCTAGGAATATAGAGTCACAATAAAAAAGGAAATATGAAATTTTCCTTATAAGATTGTCTATGGAAAGGAGGCTACCCTTCCTTTGAAACTAAAACTAAATTCATTAGCACTTGCCTAATAACTAGAATTTTAAGGTGCAGACCACAAAGAAATCCGAATGACAGAGCTGGTTAATCTTGAGGAACTAAGGAACTCTGTCATGATAAAGCTATAACAACATTAGAAATAAACAAAGAAATGGTTTGATAGAAATTCTAGGCCTCAAGCTTTCAAAGTTGGGGACTTGGTTCTAAAATGGGATGTTGACATAGCTAAACCAGGGCACAATTCAAAGTTTGATGCACTTTGGAGTGGCCCATACATAATCAGTTCCTACAAAGAGGCTAACTCTTTTGAGTTAACTCATCTTGATGGAAGTGCACTGCAAATCCTAGTAAATGTGACCTATCTCAAACCCTTCCATTAATTTTATTCATATAATTTTGTATATATTAGAGTAGTTTCAATTCCTCTAAGTGTACTGTGTGCACATTGTTTATTTGTACATAGTTATTTCTTCTCGTGTGCTTCTTGCATGTGCTCTTTCGTTGCTTCCAGAATGTAGAGCTTCCTCATTACCCGGTTGCATGATTTAGAAAATAGTCAAGAAATAATCTTCAAGTGACTATAGGGGTAGTTTCATGATTACATAGTAGACCCCATGCCCAATGGATGCTTTAGGATACTAATATTTTTCATCTAGCAGGAAGATGGCCCCAAAAGTCACGAATTTTTTTATCCAAATAACTCTCCTAGTTATTTTGGTAATTGGTATAAATATTTTGGCTCTCAAGTCCTTATTGAAGGTTGCGCACTCAAGTTCAGTTGGCACAAATCCTTGGTTGCAGTTTCCCCTTGGCACCCTTTCTTTTCCTCAAGTGCCCTTGTGCACTTTCTGTTCTCTCCTTCCTTTTTCTTTTCCTCTTTTTTCCACTCCTCCCTTGCACCCACCTTTTACGCTTTCACCTTGTTCCTAAGAAGCTTCTTCACCCTACACGTGTCTCACGCTTGCTTTAATCAGCTAAGTCCATGATCTCCTCATGTGCCATACCTATTACTTTGTAATAGTTGCACCTTAACCGTGCATTCTCTGCTCACCAGTTTTCCTCAATTCCTACGTGCATCATGTGCACCCTTCTGTGCCTTCTTCTGCATGCACCCGTCCCTTCATACCCTCCTTTGCATTCCTTTTGTGCCAAGTCATTTTCTGACATGCCTTGAATATTTCATGCACAATCAGTCAAAGTGTGCTAACAATGGCACCAAATCCTTGCAATAATCAACAAGTGAAATGTGGCATAAAATGAGAAATATTTTTACAGTTGGCCATTATCTTCAGCCAATCTGTGTGTGCCACGTATTTTGTGTGTACCAACGATTCTAACATCTTTTGGGAGTTGCCACATATTCACTACAAAGCTCAGATCGGTGTGTGCTTAGACTTGTCAGAAAGTTGCTGACATTAACTATAGTGCTGGAAATTCAAATTCAAATTCTTAGCAGATTTGGTAGGTGAGAAATGGGAAAACCCATCTTATGAGCATTAATGAGTAGATCTGATTGCTCCAAGCTACCTGATTTGATATGATTTGCCCTCATTTCTTCTTCAACATGCTAAATAGGCTTTGGGAAGTGTATTTCATAGATCTCTAGGTAGATTTATAGGCATTGAATACTTCTTGTTGGTGGTTTCATTTAAAATTAGAGATTTCCCCGCTTTCTTCCCTTCTTCCTCCATGGATTCAGCTATAAATAGAAGAGATAGACTCATTTGTTATGTTGGACACTCTAGATCCTTACACGAATTTTTCTAAGGACTCTTTACTTTCTGTATTTTGAGTTACAGACCTCTAGATCTGGATCTTGCATGTAGATATCAACCTCCTTCATCATTGTAATAGCTCATGTGCATTCCTAGAAGTAATAAAAGCATCGTTTTGTGACTATTATCTATGTCATAACATGTTTGCATTCCTTCTTCTTACCTTTTCTTTTAATGTTGCATGATAGTTGTGCCATTTAACGTCCCTTGTAATTCTTTATTTAGTTGTGTTCCATGAGAATGAGCTGGTGAATACACGTTTAGTTGTGTTACTCATGCCTAGCATCCTTGCACACATTTCCTTTCATTCTCTCTCAGAAAATATAGTGTTCATCCCTTTTTTCTGGTGCTATCACCTTTTAGTATAGTTTCCTTTTATGTCATACTTCTATCCCTCATCCCTTGGCATTTTTAGTTTAGTTTCCCCTTTAGCACTAGGATTAGAAGTAGTAGTAGAAAACATAGATAGAGGAACCGACCTTCTCTAGAGATCCCTCCCAAGCGCGCAAGGTCCCACAACTTGGGGATGGTTCCATTGTGGTCTCAACAATTTTGGCCCTTCCAAGGTCTAAGACGTGGGTGCACGTTTGAGCAACCAACAGGCTAAGCCTCAAAATTTGAAGGTTGGGGAATTGGTTTTAAAATGGGATGATGACAGAGCTAAACCAGGGTGCCATTCAAAATTTGATGCACTTTGGAGTGGCCCATATATCATCAGTTCTTGCAAAGAGGATAACTCTTTCGAGTTGACTCATATTGATGGAATTACGTGTGCTATCAAATCCCAATGAATGGGATTTATCTCAAACCCTTCCATTAAGTTTGCTGCATCATGTTTTATAGTATTAGAGTAGTTTAAATTCCTCCAAGTGTGTTATGCACACATTGTTTGTTTGTACATAGTTATTTCTTCTCGTGTGCTTTTTGCATGCGCTCTTTTGTTGCTTCTAGGATACATAACTTCCTTCATCAGTGGAAAGATTCAATATAGGGAGTGTGGCTAACAAGAAATGATCTTCAAGTGACTAAAATAGGGGAAGTTTCATGATTACATAACAGACCCCATGAACAATGGATGATTTAAGATACTGATCTTCTTCATCTAGCAAGAAGATGGCCTCGAAAGTTGTAAAAATTGTTATCCAAATAACTCTCCCAGTTATTTGGGTAACTAGCTATAAATATTCTGGCTCTCAATTCCTCATTGAAGGTTGCATGCACTCAAGTTCAGTTGACACAACTCCTTGGTTGCAGTGCCCCCCTTGGCACCCTTTCTTTTTCCTCAAGCGCCCTTACATACTTTCTGTTCTCTCCTTCATTTTTATTTTCCTCTTTGTTTCAACTCCTCCCTTATGCCCACCTTCTACACTTTCACCTTCTTCATAAGAAGCTTCTTCACCCTGCACACATCTCGTACTTGCTTCAATCAGCTAAGTCCATGATAAATCTTGCATGCCACACCTATTACTTTGTAATAGTTGCGCCTTGACCATGCATTCTCTACTGTACCATTTTTCACTCATTTCCCGCATGCGTCACACATGCCCTTCTGCGCCTTCCTCCACTTGCCCATCCCTCACACCCTCCTTTGTGCTCCCCTATGCGAAGGTCATCTTCCAACATTCTTGAATATGTCTTGCACAACCAGTCAAAGCATGCCAACAATGTGCCAAATTCTTGCAACAAATCAACAAGTGACATGTCGCAAAAATGAAAAATATTCACATAGTTAGCCATCATCTTAGCCAATTTGTGGGTGACACATGTTCTATGTGCGCTGACAACTCTAACAAAGCTTCTAACAACCGTATCTTTTTCTACAGAGCTTAGATCAGCGCATGCCTAGACTTGTCACGATGGTTACAGACATCAGCTATAGTGCTAGAAATTCAAGTTCAAATTCTTGATGGATTTGGTAGGTGAAAAGTGGGAAAATGTCTCTCTAAGCATTAATGAGTAGGATCTGATTGCTCCAACCACCTGATTTGATATGATCTCACCTTCCTTTCTTCTTCAACATGGGTCCAAACAAGATTGGGGAAGCATATTTCATAGATCTCTAGGTAGATTTGTAGGCATTGAATGCTTCTTGTTGGTTGTTGCATTTCAAATTCAAGTTTTACCCCTTTCTTCCCTTCTTCCTCCATGGATCCATCTATAAATGTGAGAGATAGACTCATTTGTTATGTTGGACACTCTGGTTCTTTATGTGTTTTGCTAAGGATTCCATAATTTCTATATTTTGAGTTGCAAACCTATAGATCTGGATCTTACATGTGGATATCAACCTTCTTCATCATTGTAAAAGCTCTATGCATTATTGGAAGAGTTAGAAGCATCGTTTTATGACTATTCTCTATCCTAATGTGTTTGCATTCCTTCTTCTTACCTTTTCTTTTGTGTTGTGTGCTGGTTGTGTTATTTCATGTCCCTTACAGTTCCTTATTCAGTTGTGTTCCATGAGAACAATCTGGTGAATACGTGTTTAGCTGTGCTATTCGTGTCTAGCCTCCTTTCATGCAATTCCTTTCATTCTCACACAGAACAGATAGTGTTCATCACTCTTTTCTGGTGCTATCACCTTTTAGTGTACTTTCCTTTTATGTCATCCTTATATCCCTAGTCCCTTGGAATTATTAGCTTAGTTTTCCCTTCCATCACTAGGAGTAGTGGTAGTAATAGAATTAGATAGAGGAACCGGCCTTCTCCAGAGATCCATCCTAAGAGCACAAGGTACCACAACTTAGGGATGGTTCCATTATGGTCTCAAACACCTTGGCCCTTCCAAGGTCTGAGAGGTGGGTGCACGTTTGAGAAACCAACAATAACTTGCATCTAAAAATAAAATAATACTAAATTTTGTACAATTTAAAAGCCAAGTTAGAAAATAACAACAATGTGTATAACTAATTTAGGGTTAAGAAAACCTAAAAAAATTATACTTTTTCTTGTTATTGTTATATGAATGGTTCATGGCGCCACTTATGACAACAATATGATGCCAAGGAGGTCTTTTTGGGCTGTAGAGTGTTCAATCATCCTCTTCAACCTTGTTCATTTTCATGTTCCAGGGTACAAGGATAGGCATTACACCAACATTCCTTACTGGTGCATCACCTCCATGTTAGAAAAACACTGCCACAGGTTTACTTTTGAATTACAATCCTTCTTCCTTATCTCCTGTGGAAAAATATAGGATCCCAGGATTTATAAATAGTTTCTCTGCAATTGGGTGAGTGGTGATAGATTTAGGAATAGGAAGCCAACCTTTCTCTGGAGAGCTTTCCTGATTGCAAATGCTCCTCACAACTTTGAGAAAAGCTCCATGCAAGGTGCAATGCACACTAGATTGTCTCAATGCTTTCATTTCAAACAATCATGGGTAGCTAGGATTCCCTATACCAACGTAATTAATATTTCCTTTTTATATCTTTCATTATAATGCCTTAGACAGGTGTGAAGAGATAGATGTCCAATACTAGGAGTGAATCCAGTTGGATTGAGGTAGGAGTAAGAAAGAAATCTATGAACCAAAAGATGCCTAGAAACTTATATGCATTTGCAATAGAACCCTCAACTTCAGTCAGATGTTGTCAACACCCAGTCACATAACCATACTGAACTAAGACGAAGTAAAACCTAGTGGCACATCAACTGTTAGTTCCATTAACCATTGTGAGTTCAAATAACGGATAATCTTTTTTTGAAGTTGCAACATATAATCAGGTAGAATGATGTTGATATTATATTAGATTTTCTGGATCTCTGATGAAAAATGAATACACGAGCAATTGCAAGAAATTAAAATAACTAACAATAAGACACAATATGATCAAGAAATCACAAGGAAAGAATGGATCCAAAACAACTTAATGCTCTATATCATAGAATCATGTAAGTGATGTACATATAAGAGGTGAAAGTACAACTGCCACCTAGATTAATGGTGAATAACTCTCACTAAGTGATATTGGAAGTAGAGTTGAATCCACACAAATAGTAAGCTAACTCAATAGAATTGGTACACCTAAGAAAGTGATTAACTAAATTTATGAATTTTAGGATTAATCTAAATAGTACAGAAATGGAATAACTGATATAGACTGAAATGTAAATATTAACTAATTTTATTTGATATTATAAATAAAATGATATAATTGAAATAGGTGGGAAAAGGTACTAACTTGAAATGAACTTACCTCACAGTGATATGGAACTGTACTGGATGATACACAGGTGGAACAAAGTATGACAACACACCTTAGGAAGTTTTAGCAGATGAATATTTGGCCATACTGGGACACATGTGAGAGGATTAGGGTGCATGTGGGCACCCTTGTTTGCAGTATGGGTGCCCTGGTTTGTAGAACAACTCAGAACCTAAGTATGAGTTGGTCACTAGATCTTTGCAATAACTTGGTATTTGTCACATGTATATCGCATTATCTTTTCTGATGTCATTGTAGATCTTTGATGAATAATCTCCTACAAAATCCCACACAAAAACATTGAAACCTAAAAAAGAAATATGCAAATGAATGGGTCAGACTGTCCTTAGCTGCCAAATGGATGGACTTACGACTGAGTGTTGCACTACATGTCAGACCCGATGTAGCTCTATGTGCTTGTGTGTGCAATTATGTGCCTAGGGTGCCCTAGTGCCAATGACACCAAAGTAACAGGAAATAGGTAGATGTAAGATGTAAACAATGGATGGAATAGAATGAATACAAACCTTCCTATGTAGTGTGTGATACAAAATAGTGCCCAAATGCATTCCATTTTCGTAGTAGATAGCTAGCCCTTAATAGAGATAGTATGAACTTAAGATAATGTGTATGTTGTGTTTATATAGGGATCTCTTGCTCAAATTTCGACACTAATGACCTGACGTACCGACTAGTACCTAGGGGAATGAGAGGGAAAACTATAAAGACTGACCTCAAAATTCTAAATGAGAACCAAGTCCAACCAGGACCAAGGCACCTAGAAATGAGGATAGGGGCACCAATGGGCACTAGAATACCTTCCTAGGTTCCGTAGTCAAAGACTAGAGATGACGACTAAGTAAATAATGACAGCCGATACTCCATGAGAGATGACTAGAACTATGCAAGTAATTGACGACTGTTGATGATACTTTATGATAATGACTGACTAAACTGACGATAAGACTAGGGGATGAGCCATTAGTGAATACTTTTCTTATGCGAGATCCATATATAAAACAACATATTTAGTGGTATAATAGTAGTAGTAAGTGCATTATTTTGTGACTTCAGAATCATATCCCATGAGTGTAGAAAAGCTCATGCACCTTCACCTAATGTACTCATCAGATAGATCATATACTACTCGCACACCCTTGTGGGGCATCCAACTTGCCCCCTCATTTCTCGATGAAAACATTTATTAATAGGTTCAACTTGACTTTTGAGGGAGCGAATACACACCTGAACCTCATTTTGCACACACATATTGGGGGCGAACTTGTTTCCCTTCTTTGAATGCATAATCTATATTCATCAAGAACACCTAAAAATCTAAATATTTCCTCCGAGGGAAATTATTGGATAATCCTTCCTTCTCCTCAGAGAATTGGTTTCATTTATTCCCTCAGGGGTCTTAAAAATACAAAAACATTAAAATATGCCTAAAATCCAAAAACATCCAAAAATATCTAAAAATTCAAAAATATTTGCATTGATCTTGTTTGGTTGTTTCTATTGTATGCTTATATTATTCATCTTGCACTTTTCTCATCATGTTCGCATGATACATAGTATGTTATATCCTTTTTCTATACACATGTATGTTCGTATGATATAGTGAGTTGAATGCAAGCTACACACAAAATGTTGCATGATGTAGGATCCTTGGCACTGCTCTTTACCAGTTATTCTATGCCAACTGGGGGCATCCACTTTACACTTTATTACACATAGGTGATATCATTCCAATATTTACTACTTTATTTCCTATTAACTCATTTATTCAATACATATATTGTGTCATACTCTTTATTTATCTAACATGTTAGTGGGTGCTTCATGTGTAGTATTTATTTTGTAGGTTACTTCCAAGTCAAAATCATCTTCATTCTATGACTTTTTTCTTGTTTCATGTTTGCTCTTTGTTTTCATGTGTTTTCAGGAAACGCCCTATATTAATTGATTATTTATTATTTGCCTTGAGTTCCTCGATTGTCTTGTGAAATCCTGGGTGGTGTTCCATGTATGTGTCATATTTTTTTCCATGACTATTCTACTTGTGTTTCTTTACATGATTTGTCTTACATTTTTTGCATTGTTTTTCTATTATTTGTCACTAATACTTTACTAACCTTTCTATTATACTGTTGTGTATGCACCATGATATACACCATGCACACTCCCCCTTTCCCATAGGAGGACTCCTAGAATACATGTTCACATCAGCTACACCTCCTCTTGTTTGGGCCACCTTCACATTTCTCTATCCCACACACCCAAAATAAAGGGGAAACCATCAAGTGATATTTTACCCTAACAACATCTCACAATTCGCAAACAAAATAACAAGTACACAAATAGATAGGTTAGAGGATCATAAAATGAATTAGAAAAAAAATTGGCTTAGGAAATACCCAAGGACCATATCATATAGTAAGGACCATAACATATGGATGATATGGCACATTCCATATGCTTCTATCCTGGGAAAAACTTAATAAATTTCTCAATCGATAGAGTTCTCAGGGAAATCTGTAGGCCTTTCACTTAGTTTCAATAAAAAAATGTATGATACATTTTAGGTCATGGTGGTACTAAAGGTACGTGTAATGTAGCATTATCCTGGTACATTGTGTCATCATTTAAAAATTAATTAGGTTAATGTTCATTTGTAATGGAACCTATATGTGAGTCTTATGAAGCTTCAAGGTGAATTTTATCCTCGTAGGTTTGAATTCCCATTACTAATATTTGTACGAAGGGATGTGGAGAAAATAAAACAATCTCCATACAACTCTCTTCACTATGTGGGGTGTATTTGCACTTCTTTCTATTCTTGTTGGCACATTCCACTTGGGGACTGATCACCCCCAAGTCCTTCTAACCAGCTCCAACACAAAGTTAAAAAATCTCCATGGAAATAGTAGTGGGAGTACTCTCTCCCCCTCTCTATAAAAATAATGTGGTGTAATCTTTCCTTTGTTTTGATTTTTTACTTCACATATTTCTATTTTCGCACTAAATTCAAAGTTTTAAAGTTAAAGTTGGATTTCCTATACCATGGACATTGAATACACTATTTTCTATATAGGTAATCTTCTTGATAAAAGAAACACAAATGGAAAAATTACAAAGTCATAGAATAAGCACAAGGCACTCCGAGAAAAGGTAAAGTGTGTCTACACACTCAGGTGAATTTTCCTTTAAGCAGGCAATTTTCAATTGCATACTTAAAGGGGGGTAAATGTAGACACTCATTTTGGTAATTCATGTCTTACAACAACAATAATTAGACAACACTTTTACATTATCCCACACTTTTCCAAATTGGTAAACTATGCTATCCTTAGTTATATACCATTTATTTTTTCTCACACACTATTGTCATGCAAATGTGCAACAGTAAGATTCCTAATTTTCAAGCATGACAACTATACTCTACCCAAAAATTCCTACTCAAAGGACATCCTGAGCCCTCATTTATATCACCCTAATCCCCGATTTATTCCTATACCATTTATCTGAAGCAGTCCAATGTGTCATGTCAGGTTTTCCATAGGTGATTTAGGAGTATCCAATCATTATAGGAGCTTTCAAACCAAGTTCCATCAATATAAGCCTTTTAGCAAGCTTGGGAAAGGCCATGTTCTGAGCTTATTGAAGCTATTACACACCCCCTTGAGTAGAGAGAAATACCTGAATTCATCAAGGAGGTGTATCAAAGAGCTAAGGACATTGTGCAATCAGTTTTGGAAGATTTTGGGAGGTTCTGTAAATTTTGGAGCAGTTTCGACAAAAGTTGGTCTTAGAGGCCTAAACAATGCACAGTGTGAAAACATCCCCTGAGCTTTAGGAAGAGATTCCAAGAGATTTGGAAGGAGTTATGAGTCAATAAAAATATCTCCATAAAGGTAGTTTATATCCCTAGAGGATGGTAATCTCAGATTCTTCACAACACCTAGGCGCATTATGTCCACAACTAATTTTTACATGCACAACCTTAAATATTGAAAAAAACTTATTTTTAGGGATTAAATGGAATAATAAAGATATGATATCCCAACCATTGGAGTCATAATGTCATTTTCAGGTGGAATAATATAAAATTTCATCAAAAAACTCCTTCAGAAGCTCAAGATATGGTCTAGACGGGTGACTCCCCAAGGTAAAAGATTTAAGAGTTAGTCAATTTTTGAGTTGAAAATCTAGCCAATGGGAGAGTGGCACACTTTATTGCACAAAATTTACCAAATATTTTGTGCAAATGGTTCAAAAAATTGTTCCCAACCTCATTTTAGACCCCTGGACCCTCATATGACCTCTGCTAAGCTAGTTAAACCCATGTGCACATTTTCTTAGCCCCCTCACCTCTTTGCCTCAGCAAATCACGCTCAGCCAAGTGGCTCAATAGGGATGGGGAATTTTTTTTTACACCAAATTCCCCAAGACCTTGGTAAAAAAAAAAAAAAAACTACTTCTCAACTTGAAAAAATATGCAATTTTTTCTAGCTGTCGTGCTGTTTCGAGCTTCTTTTGCTTCTTCCTGCACACACACACACACACACACAGAAACTCCACTATCAGATTATTCTTCCTTCCTCCATTGATGTTGCTACTACACCTCCCACAACACATCAATAATACATTTATCATCATTCCCCACTACTGTAACACAAAAAATGAGGATTTTGGAGTTGAAACCATGTTTGAGTGCTGTCAGAAAACCTCATGGTAAAAAAGGAAGTTTTGGTCATAACTCTCAAACTAGTGGTCAAATCTTAGTAAAAATTTGGGGAAATCATCCTCTCCCAAAAACATTAAAGCTGAAAAAAATAAAATGAAAAGGTTCCTTAGATAATTAATGACATTGAAATCAAAACTTGTGCCTTAGCTTCCTTTTCCTCAACTTGTCATTAATCCGGGAAGTGGGTGAACTTGAAGTTTTAAATGAAGCATCTAGAAAAAAAACATCATAGAGAAGTTAATTGTTCATCAATCAAAAGTGGGGAGGAAAAAATTCAAATTTTTTTTGTAAATCCTTTAATGGCTTCCCCGGTAGCTCCATGCTCGAAACCTTGCCCCAGGTGAAAAATTACATTTTTTTATTTTTGAGTTCTCTGGTGGGCGAAACATAGTGAAATTTGGAGCACATGATCATGACAAAGAGATAAACCCAAAAATGTCATTCCCATCACAAAACGAGGATATTTTCACTACTTAATACGAATAAAATTTTTATGCTTTCACACATGTGAAATATAGTAAGTCCCCCGAGTTTCAAGTTTGATCATCTAGGAAATTTAGGAAAGGTGTAACATAGAGACATGCAAAAAATGACAATTTTCCAAAAATAGCAGGTCCCGAAAAAGCAACTTGCTAAAAATAGAAATGTGCTAAAAATAGCAACACCTCAGCCATAGAAGAGAATGGAACATGCCAGAAGGTTCAGAAGGCGGAATTGGAGAAAATATGGTGATATGTCCCAAAATTGTAGGTCATGAGCTCACATTCTAAAAATAGAAAGTTTCAGTGTTGAGAGCAGAAAGTTGCAGATGCCCTCATTCTCACTCATATTTCCACTTTTTGGAATGTTCATGGGGTTGTAAAATGGCTTCATATTTCAAGAGAAGGAACGAGAAAGTGAATCAGTTAGGGTGTGTTCAATGAATCAAGGATTTCATCAATCAAGTGCCAAGGAGGACCGTTGGGAAAATTTCCTATGTTCATTCTTGAAACAATGTTTTTCAATATTCATTCCATACTCCAGGGTGTCCGTGTATCATGCAAGGGAAGAGGTTGCAATCATCACCTTCAAACTTCTTCAAGGAGGGTCTTCATCAATCCTCGAGAGCATTTCTTCTTTCCCCTCTTTCTTAAACCCCCTTTCTAATTCTTCGTTGGGCGTAATCATAGTGTTTCATCTCATTAACTTAAGTGACTTCATAAAGTAACATTGTAAAAGTAAATTTAATTTATAAAAAGGGAATTTATTTCTCATTTCCTAGGAAGGTGGAAATTCACTAGTGGAATGAGAAAATAAAGAGTCACGTGGGGGGTAAGTGAGGAGTGAATCCAAATTTCTATAAATTGGAATGGCTTCTCCATTCCAAGGGATCCTGAAATTTTTTCTACTTTGTAGTAATAGTGGATTGTAATATGTTGTTGAAATTCATGCCACCAATCTAAATGAAATAGAGCTACATTTATTTTACATGATTTCTTCTTTTCCCCTTGCTTTGTACAACTTACATAAATGTCAATCAAGGACTAAAGTCTCTACTTTCCAAGATGTATGAAGGTGTGAAAATTTGTATCTATGGTTTCCTCTTATTGTTGATACAATAAGCATAGTTGTTATACGCATCTTTTATTCTTCCACTTCCCTTTTTATGCACTTTGCAAGTATAATGATGTAGGATATTTGTATATTTAGTAAATGAATCTGAGAACTTGGTGTCTGGGTTTGTCCATATCACTAGATAGCTTCATTTTGCTTTCCTATATATTGAATGTTGAACTACTCTGGTTACTGGGTGTGAGCTTTGCAATCTACTTACTAAGGTAATCTTCCTTGCCTAACTTCCCTCATTTCCCCTAATCAATGTAATTTCCTCCCTTGTACCCTATACAAACACTTTTCCATAGGTTTAGTGGAGTGTCCCTATGTGATCCCCAACCAATTTGGCCACCCTCAACATTTAGATAGGATTAGGATTAGTTTACTTTCAATAATGGGAGATGTACCATTCAATGCAGAGGGGCGTATCCCTATGAATGTTGGTGGAGACACCTAATTTTCCATACCAATAAATTTTCTCACCAATACACACATAGGTTATTTATTCACATAATGGTCATATCAATCCATAATATTAGGTTAAACTCTCACATAGTACAATCTTAGTTTCTAAAGCATTCATATATGCATCCTGAACCAAAGTTCCTAGAAAGGGGCCATAATGTTCTTACAGTATGGCCCTTCCCATCATCTTTGGTACCTTTCCCTCTAATGACATTTTTCTTAATTCAAATTCCTTTAGGACACTTCTAATTATCCTTATCTGAGCTTTTCAGATCCAAAACACATATATGAGCTATTTATGCATCCATTATCAAGGAGGAGATCATGCACACTTGACACCCAAAATATCCTAATGAACATACACTAAGAGAAATCAAAATAAAATTCATTCTAAGACTAATTTGAGATTCATATACTTTGCACATCAATTTTAGGGCAGTCATCCACTTAGATCTGTAACTATATAGAGAATATAATCATTCTGAGTTAAGCTAGGGAAAAGTGAAAGTACAATCTCATTGTTGTAATATCATGGTTAGCTATTCAATTACATACGTTCTAGAGATTACATGCTAGGTGAGAATATTGTGAAGTTTGATCCCACTTCAGATTAGTGGCTACGTTGGCAGTGTATGGGGGTACCGACAACCGACCTAATGTTTGTTTTCTTATAATTCTTGGTTATCTAGGATTTTGAAGGATAGATCAGTTGTACAATGAGCATCACACCATTTCAGAGGTCCAGATTCCAGACATGAGCATATAGAAAGGGCCATAGTGGGGGTACACTTTAGCTTGTGTCATCTGATTTGGTCTGTGTGACAGTTTAGGAAATAATTTCAACAATAAGGCTCTATTAGGTCATTTCCATCCTGTTTCAATCATTAAACCATCCTAGATCATCACACAAATTATGATATAAGCTAAGTCATCTTCTCTCTCTAATTACAAGTTCTTTATCTATTTTTTCTTCATCATTGTTTAGTATTTTTATATAGTTATTCTTGATATTGTTGTAATTGATTAGGATAATTTACAATCGGTTACTACCCCTATAAGAATTAACCAAATTAGGTTAAATCAAACCATTATATTGACAAAAACTATTTATTTTTTTGTGTAAATCATAATTTAAGTCAAGGATTTTATCCTTAATAAGACTGCATTTTCAGTTTAGAATTCTTCACCTACATGCCTAATAATTTTACGTTCTATTTATTCCTACTTATTTCCTGAAGCTTGAATTTTTTTTGTAAGTGTTCTTGTAACACCCATGTTAGATGATTCATCCAAATTAAGGGGAAAAAATATTTTTTAAAAAAACCCCTTAAGTGTCAATTAATGCCTTCTAATGATTATCAGCTTGCAGCAATTAGAATCCAGCTAAATAATCTAACATTATTCTAATATTCCAAAATACATTCTGATAACAATATGATAACCATGTGCAAATAGTAAGGGTCTACTAGATCTACCCCGATATCCCTTGATCACTCTAACCGAGTGTGTATAACGTGTACATACTTTTGGTTATAACCTTTTATAGGTTAACAGAGCGTGTGCATCTCCCTTAGTTACAACCGGTAAAGTATTTATGTAACTTCCATCTAAATCCAGGCATTATTGAATTAGGGGATTGGTGAACAAGATAATGTAATCAATATTTACATTAATTTGAATTTTTTTATAATAAGAATTACTTTACAAGCTTAGTTTTGAGATTACACACTAGCCTATGAAACTTATCTTTTTGTCAACACACAACCGTTTTAATACAATTATCAAGACACTATTGAATTAGGGTATTGGTGAACAAGATAATGTAATAAATATTTACATTACTTTGGGGAAAAAAATATAAGAATTATTTTGCAAGCTTAGTACTGAGCTTGCACACACTAGCCTATGAAAACTTTTCTTTCTGTCACCACACAACCATTTTTAATATAGTTATCAGGATTCCTTTTTCGTTGTTTAAGAAAGTTAAGTTCTAGTTTTTGTAGAAGTAGGGTCCATGACTCACCTTACTAATCATAAGGATCCTATCAATTCCACGTTATGTATCCCTATGGGAAAGATAGTGACCACGCTAATTATTTTCATCATTCCGTACTCACTACCCTTCCCATATCCATCCTAATTTGGCATGGGTAGGATACTATTGAGAAGAGGATAATGACATAGCACTTATGCTTCATTTAATAACCTAAGGTTGTCCATGAAAGATTAAAGTAAATAAGTTCATCTTTATGAAAGGTTATAATGTATCATTACATGATATTAGATTCTCGAAATAGGATTACAATAACTCCACGAGCTACTATCTTTCATTAGTTCCCTCTTATCAAACTAACACAATGTAGTATTCGTCGTTAAGTATAGGTTTACTAACCATGTTCCGCATTGAGATGTTCCATTACATTATTCGTTATGATATAGTCCTTAATTCCTTATAAGTTCATTCATTTTCATGTTTAGTTCATTAGTTAAAATCCCATAAGGTACAATAATAATATTTACATTGTTTTCGTTATATAGTTGTTCCTTATCGTTCTATGTTCGTTGTCATTCAACATATTTGTTCATGTTCAAAAGAATCAATAAAATCAGTAATAATTTACATATAATTTAGTTTTAATCATCCTTATTTGTACTCAATTGTAAAACAACATATAAATACTTTCATATCTATCAAAACAAGTTACAAAGATAGCCAAGTATAATATTCAAACTTAATGAGGATAATCCAGTATTTTCATAAATAAGTATATACAATTCATCATGATAGTACACTAGGTAAAAATGTCCCATTAATCAACTTGTGAATATGATTCATTCGCAGTAACTAATAAATAACAACAATACTTATCATATTTTTAAACAAATATCACATGATGTAATCATGCGTAAACAATCCAATCAGTCACTTAATGAATTTTCATTCCTTCCTGCAAACTATAGGAGAGAGATAAATGTATATATGGGTCAGTTAAAAGAACTAACATGAGTTTACTAACTCATATTCTTGTTGTATTTAAATGAAATAACACAATAAGTTAAGGTTAACTTAACTGAAAACAAATAAACTTCCTAGTTTATTAATTAGATATCTATATCATGCACAAATGAAATGATACTTCATATTGTAAGGTATGTTTACAAACAATACATTAAATCAACTGATAAAACATAACTTTTAGATTGTTAAAGTAACATACTATTGCAATTAATTATTACAATAATCAAGAATAGGATTTACATCTACATCCTTCAATTCCTTTCATAATTTGGGTTGCATACAATGTATATATTCTTCAAAAATAAAATAAACAATGTAACCTTCATCAATGTATAACTATCATGTTCTAATGAATGATCATAATCCAACTCATTATCCATTTCCCGTATTTACATATGACTAAACAAAATGGATCATATACCTTTTCAGTCAATAATCAAAATAGTATATGCATTTCAATTTCTTACTCCATAATTTAAATTCCCTCGTAATGAATATAAAGGTAAGGAAATAACATCCAAATTTCATAAGAAAACCATGCAATACTCAATACTTGTCCAAATTTCATTTCTTTAAGCAATAAGTCAAACATAGTCCTACTCATAAGGAGCTAAAACATTTCTAAATTCAATACAATGATGAGTTGAACCTTACCAAATCAATAAAGTTCATGATACTGTAACTACATATCAACTTTTCAATGATTATTAAAATGACCAAAACATATCAAATCCATAATGAATAAGATTAAACCAATACCGTACTTGTGTGTGTGTGTGTAAAGAGATCAGTTAACTCCATGTTTCCAAGAAACTTAGTCATACAACCATAACATCAAGTTCCTAATGAGACTCTAATACACACCATATATTCAACCCTATGATAACTATATGGATTCTAGAGCTAATAACTGAACATCAAAAAAGGGTTATGTTCACAATATCTTCATCAAAAAACATGTAGCGTACAAGTTACAAGTAGATAAAAACATGCTCAAAATGAGCTTAAAAAACCTAACTCATCAAATACATTTTGGGCTTTAGATACCCTTTCTTCAAGAGTTAAGCTGAGAATTTCAAGGAAAGCATATACCAATTAGCTAAAGATATACACAAAACTAATCAAGCCTCTATTAAGGGCTAATGAAGTAATGGTGCTCTCAACTTGACCAAATGTAGGTTGTAAGGATCCACAATGACTTACATATTCAAGACCATTAAAATACCCAACACAAACTTAAATTCAAGTTCTCTATGAATACCTACGAATCGTACGAGCTCAAGGTAAGAGAAAATAAATCAAAATTATTCACATTTTAAAGTGTAACTTATACAGTCAAACCCAACTATTAAGCTCTGAACTCAGATCAAAATACCCATAAACAAACCCACATGCTCAAATTGACTGTAGATGCAAATATCAATGGTTCTCCAAACAAACCCATGTCAGGTTTTATGACTTTACCTGCTTTCATTTTTAAAACAATCACATTAATCATACAAGATAAATGTTCCAATTTAAAAACAACAATTTCTCAACCATTTACTTTCAATACAATTCCTCTAGCTCAATAATGCTCTAACGATATAAGATGAAACTCAAACCATAATCTTTCCAATATTCTTAGCAAATAAAAGCCCAGAATAGATTTTATCAATACATGTCATCTATTTGCAACTTTTTAGATATAGTTTGAAAAGCTAGAAACGTATTATAGATTTTATATTAAAAACAACAAAAATAGGAGAGAGAAAACTTCATGCCTGGTTTTCCTTTATTTTTCCCAAAATTTCCTTAAAATATACTCAATGCCCATAAAATGCTCCACATAAATATCCTAAATCAAATATTTCATCCATAATATTGACAACACCATTTCATTTCTATTCTTTGTATTCTTGCATACATAGTCCCAAAATTTTATATTTCCACAAAAACCCCCATGCTCAGCTCAAGACGAAAAACTAAAGAACAATGTACAAAATGTGAATGGGTGAAGGAATTACATGTTTTAATTTCTTGAGGAAGCTACCGGTTCCCAAGGAACTGTATTCATTTATTACCATTAAAAACTTTCAATGTCATGGTTCACCCTGGTTCTCTAAAACCAAAACATTACATGTCGCAGTTTAATTTATCAAGTTCCATGTTATATGGTCTATGATCAAAATCCAAAACACTAATACCATTAGACAATAAACTCATTTTATAAGCCACATTGCCATCAATGACCATCCTTTCAATTGTATGCATCAATTTCCTAGCCATTATTAAAGGATGTTTCCAAGGAGGTGAATGACCACCCCAAAACAAAACACTAAACCATGCTAAGCTAATAGACCATTTTTATAAGCCACATGGTCAATGTACCAAAATCCTTCAATAGTTGAAGTCAATTTCTTGGCAATTATTAACTATGCTAAGGAGGCGATGACCACCACTTCCCAAACATCAATAATTATTTTCTACCTTTCGTCCAAAACAAATACATTTCACAAATCAAACTTTAATCAATACCACATGCAATGTGGTCTAAGACCAATTTCCAAGCAATATACACCTTAACCAATGCAATATAACCTTAAACAATGCAAAATAGTCCTTAACAATGCAAACAACAGTGGGAGTTCATACAAATGAATACTATGGTCATCTATGCAAACCAAAAAGGTGGTACTTAGATAACTAAAACCATATATGATGCAATCCCCAAAAGTGGCCATTGTTAACCTTTGATACTACAAACAAATGGTCAATGACCATATTCCTTTCTTACAATGCATAAAACATATATATGTTTAGCTATATAAAATGGTATATATATATATATATTATATATATATATATATATGCTAATGAGGTATATATGATACACCACTTCCCAAACATCAATAATTATTTTCTACCTGGTCCAAGCAACAAATACCATTTCACAAATCAAACTTTAATCAATACCCATGAAATGTGGTCTAAGACCACCTAAAACCAAGCAATATACACCTTAACCAATGCAATATAACCTTAAACAATGCAAAATAAACAATGCAAACAACAGTGGAGTTCATACAAACCATATTCCTTTCTTACAATGCATAAAACATATATATGTTTAGGTATATAAAATAAGATAAAATAAATAAATATATATATATATATATATAGTATATAATATGTATATACGTATATATACATATACACTATAGATACATACATATATACATATATGCATATTAAATAGACATTGTTAACTAAATAGTATTTTACAATTTTAATTAATTACATCATTATCTTTCAAAATACCATATTACTTATCGATACCTATTTTTCCGCTTATTGCAGTCACCTTGTCTCTTATCAAGTATCATCGTAACTTCAATCAACCAACAACCTTATGATGAAAAATGAATTATGTTCAGGGGGTGTGACATACTTCCCCTCCTTAAATTAATCATTGTCTCCGGTGATAAAACTTAAATTTTATCATACATATAAATCGAAAGAAATCTTAACATCAATGTCAAAAGAAAATAATTCATCTTTTCATAAAAATTAGAAAAAATTCAGAATTTCAGTCAATCATTGTTCATAAAAACTTAGTTGTAATTAGTCTTATAACAACAAATTATTTCCAAATATTAAGCAAAATGGATTAAATTTCCATTGTAGCCATTATAAGTATCAAATAATATATCATGAATCCATACTAAATAATCAAATAACTATATTGTTCACTGAAACAGAAAAGGAAATGCAATTTTCATTTCATCCAAGTTTCCCCAAGTTGTGTTGTCCTCAAAATATTGATCCCATTGAACCTTTCATTGTGCAAGATCACAATTTTTGAGATGCAACCTGTGAGTTTGTAGCACTTGTATTGGTTCAACCAAAATGGTTCCTGGGTCTTGAATATGTAATGAGTTCCAATTTATGACATGTGTTATATCAGATACATAATTTTTAAGTAAATAAATATGAAAAACAACATGCATTCTAGAAAATGTGTGTGGTACTACTAATCTATATACCACCTCAAACTTATAACTTCCAAAATTTTGAAAGGTCCCACATATCTAGGTGATAATTTGACATATTTTCCAAATGAAATAGAACTTTTCTTGGGTTTCACCCTAAATTTTTTTTTGTCTTATTGCTCAAATTTTATTTTTAACTCTTTTTTAAATTAGCATAGATTTTCTACCTATTTGGCTGCTTCCTTCAATTGCTCACGAATGAAATTTACTTACTTTTCCATTTCAGCCAATGTTTTTGGGCCCACTACTTCTTTTTCCTTCGTGTTATCCCAGCTAATAGAAGTTCTACACTTTCTCCCATATAATGCTTCAAATGGATACATTTTCAACGAAGAATGATAAGTTTTATTATAGGAGAATTCAACCAATTGTAGATATTACTCCCATTTGTATTGCTGATCCATGCAATACATTATGAGAATATCCTCCATAACCTGGTTAAATCTTTCATTTTGACCATTTTTTTTAAGGATGGTAGGCTAAACTAAAGTCCAATTTTGTTCCCAATGCCAAGTTTAAAGTTTTTAAAAACTAAGATGTCATCCTAGGATCCCTATATGAAATGATCAATTTAGGAACTTTGTGTAAACAAAAAATATCATGCACAAACCATTTTACAAGTATGTGGGAATCATCCTTTAGATTTCCTGGTATGAAATGAGCTACTTTTGTCTTAGTTTATCAACCAATACCAAAATCATGTCATGTTTATTTTTTGATAATGGTAGTCCTTGCATAAAATCCATGTTGATTACCTTCCATTTATATTGCAAAATGTTGTGAGGGTGCAACAGACTAACGGGATGTAAGTGCTCTGCCTTAACACATTGACATTCAAGAATATGTGCAACATAATTCATCTTATCCTTCTTCATTCCTTTCCAAAAGTACTATTGTTTTACATTAGCCAACAATTTTATTACTCCAGGATGCCCGAAATATGGTGCATCGTGAAATTCCTTCATAACTTTCATTCTAAGATCATTACCCAAGGTTACATAAATTTTATTTTCATATCACAAGACTCCTTAATTATAACAATTAAAAAATTTGTATCTCATCTCATTTGGATTTTCTGCTAATCTAGTTTTCACATGTTGATAATATGGATCAATTTGCAGTTGTTTCTTAACTTCTTCCTTAAACTATGTTTTGAGGGTCACAATTGTGGAAATATGCTTCCTGCGAATTAGTACATCAACCACACGATTTTATTTTTTTGATGCAACTAATGTAAAAATCATATTGGGATAGAAAATCCAGCCACCTACACTATCTTACATTTAAATTTGGCTTTGTAAAGATGTATTTTAGCCCCAAATGGTCTATTTTCAGTTCAAATGGCTTTCCTAGTAGGTAATGCCTCCAAATTTATAAGGCATGAAATATGAAAACAAGTTCTAGGTTATGGGGAGCATACTTCTACTCATGCAAATTTAGTTTTCTACTTTCATAAGCAATTACATGATCATTTTGAAGAAGTGTTCCTACCAAACCTTCACTCGAGGCATCATTTACCATGGTGAAGCTTCCATTGGGATCTGGAACCTTCAATATTGGTGATGTTGTAACTTTTTCTTTCAGAAAATTAAATACACTTTCACATTTATCAGTCCATAGAAATTTCTTATCCTTTTTCTATAAATAAGTTATTGGTCCAACCACTCTTGAGAAATATTTTACAATTTTTTGGTAATAACCAACTAGTCCCATGAAGCTTCTTACTTCATGTACATTTTTAGGTGTTGGCCACTCAGTTATAGCCTTGATTTTCAATGGGTCAACTTAATTCCCATATTTGTTTATAATGTGGCCTAGATATTATACTTCATTATGATGAAAAGAACACTTCAAAATCTTACCATAAAGTTTCCTTTTTCTCAGCACATCTAACACTATTCTCAACTGTTCATTATGTTTCTCTATTTTCTTCAAATAGATTAAAATATCATTAAGAAAAAATAGCATAAATTTATCCAACTATTCCTAAAACATATTGTTCATAAGATTCATAAATGCAGTATGTGCATTAATGAGTTCAAAAAGCAAAAAAAAAACTCATAATTACCATATATTTTTCTAAATACAATCTTATGAATATATTCACCCTTTATCCTTAGTTGATGATAACTAGATCATAAATCAATATTTGAATAAACAGATGCATCTCTCATTTGATCGAAGAGGTAATCAATCCTCAACAAAGGATATCCATTCTTTATTTTCGCTTTGTTAAGCATGGAGCAATCGATGTATATTCTTAGCGTTGCATCTTTATTTTTAATGAAAATGATCGGTGCTCCCAAATGGGACACATTTGGTCAAATTGGTCCTTTAGATAAAAGTTCGTGAAGTTGTGCTTTGTTTCAACTATCTATGTAGTTGTCATTCTATATGGAGCTTTTGATATCGGTTCAATTCCATGTTTGATGTCAATGGTAAAGTCAAACTAATGTTTAGGAGGAAGTCCAAGCAACTCTTCTAGAAAGACATCCCTATAGTCCTGTAACAACAAAAAATCCTCCAAGGAAGTCTTAAGTTCCTCACTAAAATTAAATTTTTTTATTACATACAACATGCAACCTTTGTTTATTACCTTTCTTAAGTTGCATTACATATATTTTTCTAACTTTGAAATCTCTCTTAATGCCCTGAATGCTAGTTGTTTTTTGAAATTCATCTATACATTCTATTCATTTTTTGAAACAATCTACTATTGATTTGTGTTTGAATAGTCAATTTACTCCTATAATAATGTCATGAGACCCTAAAAGTGTTGGGGTTGATAATGTGAAGTGAGATATCATTTGATAAACCACCACTTACGACCCTTATTAAAAAGTTTATTTAAAATAAAAGTAGTCATTCTACATAACCTCTGGAATAGAGTGAAATGACATGACCATTCACCCATCCTATATAAATAGGATGATCCTGACATGGGATTGACTACTGCTACTTGAGCTATTGATCAAGAATAGAAAAACTTGAGCTTTTTATGTAAGCGAGCTATTTATTGTGAGACCGAGGAGTGAAGTGGAAGTGTTGGGTTAAAGTATGATAGTTCTTAATATATAAAATGCTTTATCAGTGGGGTTTTCTCCTTTGGGTTTCCCCACTTAAATATGGTTTTATCTCATTTTACTTTCATTTTAATTTTAGCTCATGTTATTAAGCTATGTAATTTTCTATATGTAATAAGCTAAGTCTAGTGATTAAATTATATGCACAACATAACCTATAATATTTGGAATTTATCTGTGAATCTATAATTTGTTAATTATGCATTCCTGTCTACTTCCTAACATTGTATCAAAGGTGGTGATTATGTGTGTGTAGGATCAATTTCAAAGCTTTCAATTAGCTAGAGTGAAGAAGCTTGAAGTCTATTTACTGATCTGCGAAGCCTTAGTTTCTCTAATTTCTTCTTCAAGCTAACTAGGTAAAAAAATTTGAATTCCTACATAAATATTTTTAGAAAATATTGCTTAAATGGATGTTTAGATCATGTTTGAGCAATTGTGTGCTTAGATATATGGTTCTGCAACTAGTTTTGATCATTTGCAGTTTAAATCTATAGCATCTGTTTTTTTTAAGTTTTCATGCCATTTATAGTCTTTGGGGATATCTTTGTCTATGGATCTAAAATAGATATCCTTAGATCAAGTTAGTTTGAATAATTTAAATCTACCCCGACTTTATAAATATTTATTTTTTGCTAAATCTACTTTTACGAAGCCTGATCCAATAATTTTATGCCATCATGGCTTCACTTAGTCATTTTTATAGATCTTGTTAGTTTTGAAAATCTCAAGCCAATAAAATTTCTCCAAGTAGCCTTAATGTTGTTCTTTTCATATTTGTGAAGCTTGATCCACTCATAAAGTGCTAAGTGGCTTTTCTCTATTATCTTTTTATTTAGATCTTTAACTTTCTTTTACATTCTATCTTTGCGAAGCACGATCCAATCTTTAAGTGCCATT
This sequence comes from Taxus chinensis, assembly GCA_019776745.2. Lineage (NCBI taxonomy): Eukaryota > Viridiplantae > Streptophyta > Pinopsida > Cupressales > Taxaceae > Taxus > Taxus chinensis. Next base: position 876,968,471 of record CM034149.1, on the reverse strand, counting down.
TGGTTTCCCTTTGTCAGTCTTTATTGATTTTTTTGTTCTTTGTAAGGTTGTTTTGACTCTGAAGCTTGAGCCAATAATTTTTCTCCATCTAGCTTCATATTGTCAGTATTTTATTAGATTTCTTCATTTTTGTGAAGCCCAAGCAAATTAGAAAGCTCCACCTTGCTTTGCATTGTTGTTTTTATTATTTATCTAATTTTTAGTTGCAAAATGCGAGCCAATAAGGGATTTACATGTTTTTCACTTGTCATACTTGTGTTAGCTTTCCTCTATCATTTACAAAATCCAATCCAATAGGAAAGCTCCAAGTCACTTAGTATTTCACATTGTTAGACCTTTGTTTTCTTTGTTTCTGAACCAATATGAAAGAAGGCTCTGTATTTCACATAGAATTTCAGCTTGCTTGTGTCATTGCGAAGGTTCACATTTGCCAAGTATTTTGTATTTCGTGTCAATGGCTATCCAAAATAAATTGCTTTATTTCCACAGTTTTCACATTTTTCATTATTTTTCAGTACTTACAAACAGTAAGCCATTTAAAAGGCTCCATGGATATTTAGTTTTATCTTAGTCATTTTGGTAAGCACTGTGAAGTGTGAACCAATTACTTTTTGGCACGTATTTATAATCTTCTTCTATGATCAGTCTTTGTAAGTGTCAAGGTAAGATTCAATTTTCTTTGGCTTAGCCATTAAGATTATGACACCAGTCTTTTGTCCTTTTGGACCCTAACTTTATTTTAAATTTTGGCTTATTCCGAGGACTTTAAGTCCATTCCCAAGGAAATCTAGTTAAAGTTTTGGTGGAAAGCCACCAAGTGCATATTGTTATTCGTTAGATCTTTTACAAGTGGCATCATTTAATTGAGTTTTTTTACTATATTTTCTTTCACATATTATTCATTCTTTTTCATAACCGTGTCGGAGTGTGAAAAGGAGATCCAATAAATTAATGACACGTGTGTATGATTTTGTAGTCTTGTTTCTCTATTAATTAGTCTTCTGACTTGTTTGACAACGAAAGTGCGAGCTAATTGAAAAGTGACACGTGTATTCAATTTTTCACAGTGTCAGATTTTATTTTCTTGGTACCACGGACTTTCAATTTCTCTTTGTACCATATATTTTTAAAATTTCTTTGTACCGCATATTTCTTTTAAAATTTCCTTATTTTCTTCATTCTACAAGTTTTTCAAAGTCCATATTCTACATGTTTTCTAAATTTCTTTGTCTCGTGGATTCCAAAATTTGAATAGCTTATATCTTTAGCTCTACGGCCTTCGTCGACCTATTTTTTATTTTTTTTTCTAATCTATTTGCAAGCATATAACTAAAAAGAAGATCTGTAGCTTGTGTTTTTCCTCTGTTTGGCCTCCTTGACTTATGTTTTAGTTGTATTTGTTACCAATACCATCTGAGCATTAAAAATGGGTAGTTTAGTTAGTTTTTCATTGGATAAGTCTCAGCTATTAAATGGGACGAATTATAATATTTTTAGAGTTCAATTAAAATCTTTTTTATGGCTAGGAAACTATTGGATCTTATGAATGGTGTGGAAAATATCCCACATGCAGACAAGAAACCCCTGAAAATATTATCTCCTTATCTCAGATATCATAGGAAGCTCTTTCCATTCTTTTGTAAAGCATAAAAGATGAATTCTTAATGCATATAGGTCATATGAACTCTCCTTGCTGATGCCTGGAAGAAATTAGAGATAATGTATGAAGGAAGTCATTTGTCTAAGATAATTAAGCTAGTTTTAGAGATATTCACAACTCCCATGAAGGGGGATGAGAAAATTGTGAACTATTTAGCTAAAATTAAGAATTAAAGCTCAATTAGATGGCTACAACTATGAATTATTTCAAGATAAGATTTTGTACTTTTTAATTCAGATTAACATTCATGAAAATTTTAGAAACTACATCTCAATTCTTAAGTCTAAGTATCAAAATTAGAATGATCTACCTGATTTAGACACTATGTCTTCTCTATTTATTCAAGAAGAGAATGTTATGGAAAAATTTTATTCAAAAGAGAATTCTTCTCAAGCTCTATTCACACATAATCATAAGTCTTCTCATAATAAGAATAATAACAATCATAATCAAAAATCTAATATTAGATCAAGATTCAAGGAAAATCCTAAGCCTAACTTTGCTAAAAATAATTAGAATTTTAAGGTCAAGTTTAATGAAACTTGAAACAAGTGTGGAAAATTTGGGCATAAAGAGTATGATTTTAGAGTAAAGACTAATAAATCAATTAATAATACTAAGAACAAAAACATAATAGTATAATCATATAGTAGAATACTAAGAAAGATAAGAAGAAAAATCATTATAATGTTGCTGAGGAGTCTATTGCCATGTATACTGCTCTCTCAGCCTCAAATGACAATGAATGGATTCTTGACAGTGGTGCCTCTAGGCACATGAATTGTACTCTTGGTATCCTCTCAGATGTATTTAAATGTGAATAAAACATCTATCTAGGAGACAATTCTGTCATTATATCTAAAACTTGTGGAAATGTTAAATTGTCAAATGAAGTGATTAGGAATGTCTTGTATGTTCATCAACTCAAAAATAATATTTTGTCTTGCTCTCAGCTAACTAAAGAAAGTTGTAAAGTTGTTTTGTTGCAAGATAAATGATATGTCAAAGATAAGTTCTGTAATGTTATTATTTCTGGTATTCAGAAAAATGGCTTGTATAGCTTTGATGGTTTTGTGTTTGAGTCTTTTTTTTCTTCCTCTTCTAGGAATGATATTCAAATTTGGCATGAAATAATTGGTCATGTAAATTTCAAAAAATTTGTATGAAATGTCTAGTCTGAATCTTTTTGTTGGTCTTCTAAAGAGAAAATCAGATCATGAAATTTGTGAAAGTTGCCTACGTGGTAAGCAACATGATGAACCATTTCAAAAAAATCATGATCCCAATTCTTCTCAGATTTTAGAACTGATTCATAGTGATGTAAGAGGTACACTTAAGGTTCCTTCACACATTGGTTCTTTGTATGTTATTTTCTTTATTGATGACTTCTCTAAAATGACTTTGTCCTACTTTATTAAGAAGAAGTCTGATGTCCTATCTAAGTTTCAAGGAATTTAAAGCTCTAGTTGAGAATGCTTCTAATGTAAAAATTAGAAAAATTAGGAATGAAAATGGAGGTTAATATGTCAATAAAAAGTTTTGATGAGTTTTGTGTTGGGAAAGAGAGTTAACTACTCCCTATTCCCCTCAACAAAATGGAATTGCAGAAAGAAAGAATAGGACTATCTTAGAAATGGTTAGGACTATGATTCATGCTTCTAATGTACCTAAATTTCTATGGGATAAAACTATGAATATCGTTGTCTATATTATTAATAGAGTGCCTACTAAAGCTCTTCATCAAGATACTCTTCATGAATTATGGACAAAGAAAAAAACAGGTATTTCTCACTTAAGAATATTTAGTAGTCCTACTTCTATCTTTATTCCAAAAGATAAAAGGAAGAAGCTTGATCTAACATCCTTTTCTTGTAATTTTTTTTGATATGGCTATAGAACTAAAGGATTGAGAGTTTATGACCCTTTCAAGCATAATTTCACTATTGAAAACAAAAATGTTCAAGTCTTAGAAAAGACTTTCTGTGATGCTTCTCATGAACCCTCCTATTTCTCCTGAGATAGAGCCTGATAATCTCCTAACATCATGGGAAACAAAAGTTCAAGGGGATGATTATCTTGATGTAGATATGATGGAGATTGAGGGGGAGTCATCTCAAAATGTCTTGCATCAAAAGGTTCCTAAATGGGATCAAAATCTAGTTAAGGAGTCTAATCATGTTAGTCTTAGAAAGGTCACTCTATATGCTCTTGGATGATCTCAGATGTTATTATCAATATATATGTTATATTTTGACTACTGTGTACTGTTCTTATATGATATTTTGTAGATTTGACTTGTAAGGGGCAGGGTCCCCTCAACCTTGTTTTAACTTCAATAAAAAAAACCAAAGAAATTTTTTAAGTTGTCTTGTTGAAAAATAAGTTGTATGTAAAATATAAGTTCACTAATTTTATTACTTCTGGTATTCAAAAAAATGGCTTGTATATATTTGATGGTTTTGTGTCCGAGTATTATTTTTGTCTTCCTATTCTAGAAATGATATTCATCTTTTGCATGAAATACTTGGTCATGTAAATTTCAAAAGTTTGTATGATATTTCTATACTAAATCTTGTTAGTTAGTATTGCTAAGTTGAAATCAGATCATGATCACGAGACTTGTGAAAGTTGCCTACATGATAAGCAATATGTTTGAACCATTTCACAAACATCATGATATCCAACTATTCTTGGTTATTAGAACTAATTCATAATGATGTAAGAGGTCCACTTGAGGTTCCTTCTACTCAATGGTGCTTATGTATGTTGTTTTCTTCATTGATGATTTCTCTAGAATGATTTGGTTCTACTTTCATCAAGAAGAAATCTAATTTCATTCTCTAAGTTTCAGGAATTTAAATCTTTAGTTGATAATGCATCTAATATGAAAATAAAAGGAATTATGATTGATAATGGAGGTGAATATGTCAACAAAAATTTTTGATAAGTTTTATTTGTCATGTGTGATTCAAGAGAGAATTGAATATTCCCTATTCCCCTAAGTAAAATGGCATTACAAAAAGAAAGAATAAAAATGGATTAGAAATGGATAGGAATATGATTCATGATTTTAATGTGCCTAAGTTTCTATGGGCTGAAGCTATGAATACTGTTATCTATATTATTAATAGAGTTCCTACTAAAGCTCTTCATCAAGCTACTCCTCATAAAGTACGGAAAAAGAAAAAACCAGATATTTCTCACTTAAAAATATTTGGTAGTCTCGCTTATATATTCATTCCAAAAGACAAAAGGAAGAAACTTTATCCAAGCTCCTTTTCTTGTAATTTTGTTGCCTACGGTTGCATAACTAAAGGACTAAGAGTTTATGATCCTTTCAAGAATTTCATTATTGAAAATAGAAATGTTCAAGTCTTAGAAAAGACATTCTATAATGCTTGTCATGAACCCTCCTTTACTACTCCTGAGATAGAGCCTGATTCGTAACATCATGGGAAATTTTTTTCAAGGGGATGATTATCTTGATGTAGATATGATGGAGATTGAGGGGGAGTCATCTCAAAATGTCTTGCATCAAAAGGTTCCTAAATGGGATCAAAATCTAGTTAAGGAGTCTAATCATGTTAGTCTTAGAAAGGTCACTCTTAGTCAACACTCTTATCATGCCTTGAGGAACCTTTATGAGGTAAAACCATAGTCTTTTGAAGAATTCTGTCAAGATGATAGATGGATTCAGGATATGAAAGATGAATACAATTCTTTGATTAAAAATAACACTTGGGAACTAGTCCCTCCTTCTTCTGAGAGAGGCATTGTAGGGTCTAGGTGGTTGTATAAGATCACGCATAAATCTTTAGGAGAAATTGACAAGTTCAAATCAAGGTTTTTTGCTCATGGTTTCACTTAGACACCTGGTCTTGACTATGTTGACACTTTTTCTCCTGTAGATAAGATGAGAACTGTTAGAATTTTTTCTTGCTTTGGCTACCCAATATGGTTGGGAAATTCACCAAATGGATGTTAAAAATACTTTTTTAAATGGTGATTTAAAAGAAGAAATATGAATGAGTCGTCCTAAAGGTTTTAAAGAACATGGAAAGGAAATTTATGTCTGTAAACTGAAAAATCCTTTGTATGGCCTCAAGTAAGCTCCTAGAGCTTGGTATGCTAAAATTAACAATTGTTTTCAAGATCTTGGTTCCACTAACTGATGTTTTAATAATGCTTTGTTTGTTAAGTTTGAAAAGGATCATATTACAATTATTATTCTTTATGTTTATGATCTTTTGATTACTAGCAATGATAGAAATTTAATTTTCAAGATCAAAGAAATATTAAAACAACGTTTTGAAATGAGTGATTTAGGTTTGCTAAATCATTTTCTTGGTATGGTTATATTTCAAGATCATAAGTCTATTATTGCATCTCAATCTCAGTATACTATGAATTTTCTTAAAATATTTAACATGATTGATTATAATCCTATTGCCATTCTTATTGAAGTTGGTGTTAAGTTAGATCTTAAACCAGCTAGTGCTAAATTTGATCCTACTTTGTATAGACAACTAGTTGGTAGTCTAATTTATTTAACTATTACTAGACTTGATATTTCTTATATAGTAGGATTTGTTTCAAGATTTATGCAGGATCCTTATGAGGATAATTGGAAAGTGGAAAAAATAATTTAAAAATATATTGAAGGAAGAAGAATTATTTATGGTATATTTTATCCTTTTTTGTAATGATGCACAATTATTTGGCTATTGCGATTCTGACCACATTGGTGATTCTGCAGATAGAAAGTACAATTCTGGATATTTTTTCATGTTTGATGCACGCTCCATCACTTGGAGTAGTAAGAAGAAACCAACAATGTTTATATCTTCTACCGAGCTATAGTATAGAAGTGTTATGGAAGCTGCAAAAGAAGTTGTGGCTGAAAAGACTGTTGGATGAACTGCACATGGGCATCAAAGGGAGCACTACTCTTCTATGTGACATACAAAGTTTCATTTATCTTGTAAAAAATCTAGTTCAACATCAAAGGACCAAGCATATTGAAGTTCATATTCACTTTATTAGAGAGAAATCCCTGAATTGTGATATTGATCTCAATTTCTGCTCAACTAAAGATCAAGATACAAATACCTTCACCAATCCATTGTGTGCTATGAATTTTTGCAAGTTCCATGCCTTGTTGGGCCTATCAGATTTTCCATTGAGGGGGAGTTTACATGACAATGCCACCTCTTAACGGATGTTTTAAAACTTCCAGTACTTTCTCCATTTTTGTAATAAGTAAATGTGTCACACACTATGTGTGAAGTTACTTGTAAATCCCTGCGAAGCTTTAGTTATGGGTATTCCGTAGTTTATAAAAGGATCCATAATCTGATGTAAGTCTTCATATGTAAAGCATTGGTTTTAAGAATTTATGTATGATTTCCCTATCTGCATGTTAGCCAGATTCACTGTTGCTGATCCATGGATCTGTAAATCCTTTTGTAGAAAAATTAATTTGGCATGTTTTGTTTTTCATATGTTCCTTTGCATTTTAGTTTTTATGGAAATATTGGATCATTTTCATTTTTTTGATTCGTGGAAAAATAGTGTCTCATGGTCTCACTAAAATCCACATTTCGTTTACAATATGACACAAGGAACTAATGTTAACATGTTTATGCATATTTCTCCCACTTAACATTAAGGGGGGGTGTTGGGGGTTGATAATGTGAAGTGGGATATCATTTGATAAACTACCACTTACGACCTTTATTAAAAATTTTCATTTAAAAAAAATTATTCGGTCTACACAACCTCAAATAAAGTGAAACAACATGACCATTCACTTATCCTATATAAATAGGATGATCTCACATGGGATTGACTACTTCTACTTGAACTATTGATAAAAATAGAACAACTTGAGATTTTTATGTAAGCGAGCTATTTACTATGAGACCAGGAGTGAAGTGGAAGTGTTGGGTTAAAGTCTGATAAATTTTAATATAGACAGTGCTTTATCAGTGGGGTTTTATCCTTCGGGTTTCCCCACTTAAATCTGGTGTTATTTGTCTAACTTAATTTCATGTCATTTAATTTAAGCTCATGTTATTAAGATTTGTAATTTTCTATCTTTAATAAGCTATGTCTGTGATCAAATTGACTACACAACATAATCTATAATATTTGGAATTTATCTGTGAATATATAATTTTAATTATACATTATGTCTAATTTCCAACCAAAAGATTCACGTAGAGGTCAAGTTTAGTGGTAAAACTAGGTATTCCAATGTTGCTCCAAACAGACATTGGTATACCATATGTGTTGCATCATTCCCATATTGTAGAGTCCATGTTTTTTTTTTTCCATAAATACAATTTTTTTGGAGAATTTATTTGAAATAAATAACTCGGTAGCACCAATATGAAATAAAAAAGGTAATAGGAAGCTTGTATAGCTTATTGGCACTTCAATAGGAATATCATGTTTTCTCAGCTTGGTGATTATCCAATCCATCGTGAATTCTTTGTTGTTGGTTGTTCCCATGATTCCTTTTGGAATAATTATTAACACAGTGGTCACCACCACATCTAAAACATCCAACTACATGCCCTTTCCTTTTGAATTTGTTTTCATTAACAACAACATTGTTCTACCCCATTTCTCCTTGTATTTACAGTAGTTTTAGTTGTATTATTTCTGGCAGTATTCATTTTTCTGCCTTCCTTTTTCCACCATGTTTTCCTATGAGCTAATGGTGAATTTTTTCTGATTGTCTTCTTATGATTTTCCTCTATATGAGCTGAAATTTCTTCTTGCAGTTTTATTCTATTCTTTCCTAATGGATTTTTTGAAAATACTACCATAGTGGATGGCCCATGCACATCTACTTATCCTCAAATGCTTGGGTTTGAATCCATACTAAACTTACGAATTATAATTTTTCATCTTTCTGGAACTAAGGTACGTATTTTAGTAACTTAGTGAATTGTCCCAGTACTCTACCACACTCATTTTTCCTTGCGTTAAATTTTGAAACGTAGACATTTTCTAGTCAAAGTACAACTGAGGAAACCACGTTTGACGGAAGTAAATATTGAAATTTTTCCATGTGATGTTAGTAGTATCAAATCCTAACTCCCCCCTCAAAATTTCCCGCTCTGATAAGAGTAAAATTTTAAAATTTTGAGTCTTGAGTGTCTTTCTCGGAGGTGCCTAAGTCGTGAAACCAAGAAAATCCGCATCTTGGGTCATTTTGTAAGTATTTCGGGTCTGTCGGAACTTTCTGTCCCACCTGTCCCAAGTACGAAAGTGCAAGTTGTTCCCCGATCGGCCGAAATCCCCTAAACTGTCCCATTCTCGGGCCCGTCGGAACTTTTTGTCCCAAATGTCCCAAAGTTAAAAAGTGTGAGCTTTCCCATTTTCGGCCGATTTGCCCAAACCGCGTCCGTCGGAACTTCCTGTCCCAACTGCCCCATTTTAAAAAGTGCAAGCTTTCCTAATTTCGGCCGAGCCAGTCAAGTCGCGTACTTCGGAACTTTTTGTCCCAAATGTCCCAAGTCCAAGTGGGCCCGCTGTTCCAATTTCGGCCGAAATGCCCGAATCGCGTACTTCGCACATTTTCGTCCCATTTGTCCCAAATACATTTGTGCGTCCTCTCCCTGTTTCGCCCGAACCGGCCGAGCCGCGTGTTTCGCGCATTCGCGTCTCACCTGTCCCAAGCGTACCTAGTATCATTCACACTTAGTTTTTCCCGCTCGCTCCAAGTATGTTTTTTTTTTAAGTTGGCGGTTGTGTATTCAATGCGCATTAAAGTCATTTCTCTCTCCAAACGGCTATATAACGAGCATTCCCCTTTGCGTTTTTGCATTGCTTCCATGCTATCTTTTGCTCGAACCCTCGCCATTTGAAAACCTGCGCGATTCCGCCTCCATTTGCAAATTCCTTCCAGAAGTCCAGGTCGCAGCTCCAAATCTATCAATATGAAGATCAAGTTTCAGGGACAGGAGCAAATTTCTCCACTCGAGTCTGCCGTTAGCAATATCGGAGACAGTGAAGCTCGTCATCTCGACTTCGGCGATTTTTGGTCAAGAATGACAGATGCAAACCCTACGCCAATGGCACAGATGATTAACGATAGCGGTTTGGCTTTCGCCGGAGGATTCCCTATCTCAGTGCAGTGTGCTGACACTATACTTTCATGCGGAGCTCACTTCGACCCCGCTACGAGCGAATTGACAAACGTACACGGGGAGCTCATTGCCAAGCTGGACGCTGCCGCCATTGGAGCTGCTCTGAGGATTCCGGAGATGGACAATGCTATAGTCGTCTCTCGTGATCAAGCACAGGCCATGTTCGACCAAGACAGTGACAAATATAAAGCTCGAGTGGCGAAGTCTTGGTTGAAGAACCCTAGGAAAGGTGCTTCTCGCCTAACCAAAACCCTATTCCGAGCAGATTTCAATGAAGAATTGTCAGATTTTATAATCTTGCTGGCACGGGTTATGGGTTTGCCCTCCACCAACGAATTTCATTTCTGGATGTGCCCGCTCATCAGCATGGTGTGCGAGGGAACCCAAAATATCAACTGGGCAGAGATCATCAGTATGAATTTGGCTGAACAGCTATCTAACGTCCGACAAACAAAGAAGTTCTACATGACTTCATATCTGATGTATACCCTAGCAGCATCCAGGCAGTGGTTCGGCTTCTCCTATGTAGATACACACAAAGATGATCCAGTGTATGCCTATTGCCCGCAGTTCACCTTGGAGACCAGCAACCGCAATTTCAGAAGGGTCAATGACGCTTTCACCATGTACGTGGTCAGATTGCTCGAAGGAGATACTGCTAGAAGGTTTTCGGATGAAGCCATGAACTTGATATCGCAGTATGGAGCCTATTTCATTCAATTCAGGAAATTCTCCTATGTCAGGCTGGCTGGCTATGAGAGCACCCCTCTGCGGCTCCCCATGTTCTGCAACGACAAAATGGCCCTGATAGAAGTATGCAGGCAACTGGACAAGTTGCACAGAACTTGCAGAGACAAGAAGATTTCTGGCGTACACTTTCCCATCTCTCTGGGAAACTACACATGCAAAACAGCTCTGGACGCCCAGAACATAGAAAGAGCCCTGGTCCCTATCACTGTTCATTTCTTCAAGCCAAGAACCTGTTTTGACTTGAAGAAGTTCATTGAAAGGAACATCAAGATAGTCTATCATCACAGGGCAGATACAGAAGACTACTGGGCCGACTGTGCAGATGATTTTGAAGCCAGAAGAAGGCATTGTGGCAGGTTCTCCTTGCAATTGATCCAAGAACTCAGTCTATACCAAGTTCCTGAAGGTCTCCAGGATGATAATTCTGAGCTATACTCTTATGAGTATGAAAATGTGATTAAGCACACCCCTCTGGAGGACCTAGATTGGAACAGGAAAGAGAGAGATGATCTGGCTGAGATCCTTGCTCCAGTATTGATCAGAACTAGGGTCTGGTTCAGCAAGAAGATCCGAGAATTCAAGAAGCACTCAGGAGAATCCAGCTCTAAAGATGATTCAACACCCATAAGGGAGGCATCGGTTCCAGAGTCTGGAACACCAGTGAAAACCCCTTCTACCTCAACAACTCAGGGACCTGTGGAATCTACTCCTTCTCCATCTACCCAGGTATACAAGAAGAAACTCAAAGAGGTAAAGAAGGAGCCTGCAGAGAACGATCCTCCAAGAAAACGGACAGAGTTGCCTATAGGGCCAGAGAACATCATCGTTCTCAGTGAAAGTGAAGACAGTGAGATGCCAACTCCTGCAAGTGTTCCTGAAGATCCAACAGATAAAGATAAGGAGGTCCAGAGCACCGAACTTCCGGGTACTACTGATTCTTCTACCGCCATTACCTCCAGGGTTCTACCCACATCTCAGCTTGAGTCAGCAGCTGCACAGACCTTGAGTGTCATGAGCTCCCTGTCTCTTGGACCCCTTGCTTCTCCTGCAAATTCTTCTTCCTCTTTTGCTTGGGTGCAACCTCTGGTCGACAAAAGGAAGAGGAAATCCACCTCTCAAAACTTGGGACCAAATTTTGATGCTGTAGCAGCCTTGTTGGGCACCACTCCTTCGCGTGCCAAGAAAGCCAGAACTACTTCCAGGATTGTGTCTGATGCTCAAGGTCAGCAGTTCTTGGAGATTGCCAAACCTACAGTGGATAAGTTAGAATCAGATTTGTTGACATCTGACTTGGAGCTTTCAAGGATCCCTATGGGAGAGTCTACCCCTGAGGGCGAAATTCATAACCTCCAGGAGACAGTCACCAGAGTCATTGGAAGGGTTGAGAAAGGGCAGCAGACTATTGAACAACTGGAAGAACAAGCCCAAGTGCTCACAAGTTTTATCAAGTCACTTTTGTCTAAGGACAAAGTTTTAGACCCTACCCCCTTGACTGCTCTACCGCCTCCTGTAATTCTAAGCCAAGATGAAGTGCAAAGTATTAAAGATATGCACAAGTATTCTGTCTATGGCAGAGCTATCGAAGCCATGGTGGATGACATGCTTGTTGCTGGGCTAAACTTCATCGATGAAGCTTTTAAGCTGCATGGAAAGGTAGAGAATTTGCAACAGAGACTGTCCTCTACTATTGGGGTAATGGATAAAGAGCTTAAGCTCTGGGGTAGTTGCATCGTAGACCTTCGCCTCATGGGCCAAACTGATGAGAACATCTTGCTGGCGAACAAGATTTTCGATGATGCTAAGGACAATCTGTCAAAACCTTGGGTCTACAGCGTGGAGTGGAAAATCAGAGTCCTGGAGGAAGCTGTGGGAGAAATGAAGAATAGCTGGCAGAAGGGAGAAGCTTTCAAGACACTGGCAGCTGCTGCATTCAAAGATATGCATTGTCATCTTCAGGATGAAAACTCTGGCGTTCTCTTATCCTTGCAAGAAATCAAAGCTCAGTTCAGAGCTTTTGTCAAAGATAATCTTTTCAAGGAAGACTCCATCTCTAAGGACAAGATAAAGGAAATTTGTTCTCTCCAGTCTGCCATCGAAGAAGCAAACAAAGACTATCATACTCACGTCGAGTTTGATAAAGAGATGGAGAAATGCCTGGGATTTTGGACTCAGTCTGCAACTAACACGTCAGTCCCTCGTGGCAGAGATATAGCTGAGTCATTGAAGAAGTTCAGGCAACGGATTCTGAAGACAGTGGGTCCCTCCCAGTAGCTGGCCACCTGTCTCCTTCTTTCTTTCTTTTCCCTTCTTCTCTGTCTTTTCGCATTCCTTGTATTTAGTTAGGATATTGCAACCGGCAATACTTAACTATTCTTTATTTAAAAGAAACGGTTACAATACGTAACTGAATTGTAATCTATATAATGGCCTTTGCCCGCCATTTTGAAGAGGAGGAAGAACTTGGCATACTCTCGAAATTGTAGATAGATCTTGAACGTATCAATACAAAAGGGCTTTTCTTTTCATTTTCTATCTGAATCTCTGTACCTCTGTGTTTTCCTTTAGTATTGTGAAGATTATTTTGTACTTAATTTGTTAGTCTCGCTGATTGCTTTTGCAAATACAGTGATCTTGCACAACCAAGAAAGAACTTTGTGTCTTTGATTAATGAATCTGAAGAAGGTCGTTTGAAGAACTTTGTGTCTTTTGATCATATTCAGCCAATACAAATAATCTTTTTCCAAATTCCCTGCAACTTCGCACTCGTAAAGAATTATTCTGTTATCTATAATTCCAAACGTTTGCTATTCTGCTTATCTTCGTACCCTCTTTCCTCAGTCCGTTTGTAACTGATGATCTTTGTGGAAAACATTTTCGTGGTATCCAAGTTCGACCATAAAATGACATTCTGTATATTTGTAAATAAGTTCGTGTCTCAATAAGGGAACCTCTCCCATTAAAGAGGAGGGACTTCTTGTCCCCTGACTGTTGCTCTTCTAAAAAGTCCTATTTGAAAACCAACAGTTTTTGGCGACTCCGCTGGGGAAAATCGCATTCCAGTACTATAATTTTTTCGATCATCCATTGATCTGGCGACTCCGCGTTTCACTCGAGGGAGAAGGGCCCTTGGTATCGAAGATTCTCAGTTTCAGCTTTTGGAGCAACAGGGTTTTCCTTTCCCTTCAAATAGAAGAACTCGTTCAACGAGCACTCCACCTGTTCGAGAAAGAAGTCCTTCAGAGCCTGCTAGTCCTAATCTACGAGCTTTAATCCTTGCTGGTGTTACAGTTCCCCTCAGAACCGTATTTCCAAGAAGAATGGCACAAGTACCATGGGGTCAGCGTGTCGGGCCCCTGGCTCTCACTCAGCCTTTACATGAGTTACCTAGAGGTAACAGAAAGAACTTCCCCAAATTCAAAGGCGACGGCAAAGTGCACCCTGATGAGCATATTGCAGCCTTCATAGTTGCGTGTGGAGTCTTGGGGGTTGAACATGAAGACGTCTCAGTAAGACTGTTCGTCGAGACGTTACAGGACAATGCTGCTGACTGGTTCTATCATCTTCCGGCTGGTGCCATCATCGACTGGAATACCATGAGAACTCAGTTCGAAAGCCGTTTCAAGCCGGCAGAAGATGTGCATGCACTGCTTGCCCAGATTTCTCAAATAAAGAAAGATCCATCGGAACCCATGAGAGAGTTTGTGGCTCGGTTCAACAGACTGATCAACAAAATTCCTGTGAATACTCGGCCGGTTGATCAAATTCAAAAATGTTTCTTTTTGAATGCCCAAACGCCTAAAGTCAGTTATGCTCTAAGAAGGGCTAACCTTGGAACGTTAATACTGGATCAAGAACTGGCTGTTAGTGTCGAGGATGACCTAATCATGTCAGGGAAGTTGAAGAGAGACCCTCCCAAATCTAAATCTGCTGCTTCTTCATCTTCCACTTCTGGACCCAATACTGATCCGTTAGTCCAGAAACTTGCAAATGATCTGGTAGCTATAAAGAAACAATTAGCTCAGCATGCGCCGTATGCAGATGTTCCTAGAAGAAATTTTCAGCCCAGAAACCGTTTGCCAGCCCCCCACACAAGATTGGCACTTGAAGGACCTCCCGTCAAAGTTCCTGTGAATGCAACTTGCGAGGTCGAAGAACCAGAAGATGATAATGAAACTTGTGAGGAGTTCTTGGAGGAATTCGATGATGAGGCGGAAGAACCCGAGGGATCTCGAGTCAATTTCTTTACCACTGAAGGCATTGATGAGGCAGATGACTATGATGAAGTGGTAGCAGATATGAACAGCGAATCCTTCGCTGTCATGACTCGGGAACAGACGCATCAGAGGGAAAAGGTGACGCAACCCCTGAAGAAGTCCAAAGAGCAGCCTGCAACTATTCCTGTAATTGCCAGAAGAGGATCTCCTATTCCTACCTCATCTGCACCAAAGGTAAGTACTGCCAATCCTGCCCTTAAAGTTGCTTCTTCTTCTTTTTCTCCTAGGGTTGATAAACCTAAGATTCCAAATGATGATGGACCATCCACCTCTGGATCCTTTGACATTGTAGATCATCTAAAAAGGACCAAAGTTCAAATTTCAGAGGCTGAATATTACCAAACCCATCCAAAAGCTTTTGCCAAGATGATCCAATTTGTAAATTCCCATTCCAAGACCACCTCCAAAGGCCTTTTGCCCACACCTCCTTCTACACCACAGCCCAGTCTAGTAGCTGCTGTCACCTCACCTGGCGACAAGATCAAGCCTTTCTATGTAACACTCCTTATAGCTGGCCACAGGCTCAGTAACTGTGTCATAGATTCCGGAGCCTCAGATAATGTGATGCCCGCCAAAGTAGCTCATGCTTTAGGCTTGACCCTTACTCGTACTTATGGATCTTGCTACTCCATGGAAAGTAAGGAAGTACCTTTGGTGGGAAGGATTAAAGATGCACAAGTGGCTTTTGCTGCTTTACCTGAAAAGAAGGTCTTGGCTACCATACTAGTAGCAGACATTCCTCCTTCCTATGGAATGTTGCTAAGCAGAAACTTCTGTAAAGATGTGGGTGGAGAGATTCAAATGGATTGGTCACACGCTCTCATACCTGTCGATGGACAAATGAAGAAGCTACTACCTGAGAAGCAGTCCGAGTACATTGTGCAGAAGACAGATGATCCCAAGGCACAAATACTCTATGAGGACAGGGGCCATGGTAATTACATGATTTTGTCCCCTGATGAAATTCGACCCTGCAAAATATCACCTAAAGATCCCAATGGTGTCTGGGTTTTAGAATTCGACGGCAGTTGTTCTTCGGCTGGTTCTGGGGCCGGTGTTCTGTTAATATCACCTGAAGGCTGCCTATACCCCTTTTCATTCAAATTGCAGTTCGAGAACACTAACAATACAGCAGAGTATGAGGCTCTCATCCTTGGATTGCAAGTGGCCAAAGAACGAGGTGTAAAAAATCTTTTGGCTCGTGGTGATGCAGAGCTGATTGTGAAGCAAGTCAGAAACCTGTTTCAGGTAAAGAACGGGAGGCTGAAGCATTATCGGAATCAGGTTTGGGATTCAATTGAATTCCTGGATGCCTTCTCCATTGAAGCAATTCCCAGAGAAAAGAACAGCAGAGCTGATTCCCTGGCTGTCTCAGGGTCATTATTGATTCCTCATCCTGAATTCTCTCAGGATAAATTCACTATTGAGATGGTCCACCGACCTAGTGTCCCTGACAATACTAACAACTGGCAAGTCTTCAACGACGACCAGCATTTGCTTTCCTTCCTGGAGCTCAAGGGCAATTTTGAACAACTGTATTTCGAAGGAAGTGACAACCTGCCTCGTGAGAGCGTGTCTTCGGACCAAGCCGTCACCCAAGGAGAAGAAACTGATCAGGAAGGGTGCATTAAGCTCAAAGGAAACAAGATCCCCAAAGGTTTGGTGAGTTTGGAGGAGTTGTTTGATAAGCATGACAGGTACGTGAGATCTAAAGCTCTCATTGGACCTCGGCAATCGGCTGAGTATGATAAAATTGATATTGGTAGTTCTGATGACCCGAAGCTGGTAAATATCGGGAAGTGTTGCACATCAGATGAAAGGAGAAGAGCAATTAACCTTCTAAGGAAATATAAGGATGTGCTTGCTTATTCTTATGAAGATCTAAAAGCCTTCAAGCCAAAAGAAATGCAGCACTCTATCCCTCTCAAGCCAGGAATCAAGCCTTTCAAGCAGAAACAGAGGCAGTATAACCCAAAGATAGCTGATACCATATTTCAGGAGATTCAGAAATTGCTAAAGGCTAAAATCATCTTTCCCATTCACCATTCGACTTGGATTGCAAACATTGTACCTGTTAGGAAGAAGAATGGGGAGATCCGCATCTGTGTTGATTTCAGGAACCTGAATCAGGCCTCTCTGAAAGATAACTACCCTCTGCCTATGATGGATCAGGTTTTGCAAGCGGTAACAGGCTCTGAGATGTTATCTATGCTTGATGGTTTTTCTGGATACAATCAGGTAGAGGTTGATACTGCTGATCAACATAAGACAGCCTTCACAACTCCTTGGGGTACCTTTGCCTACAAGAGGATGCCTTTTGGGCTGATTAATGCCGGTGCCACTTTCCAGAGAGCTATGGATCTGGCTTTCGGAAGCTTGAAGGGAAAATGCATAGTCATATACCTTGATGACCTGACAGTGTTCTCAAAGACAAGAGCGGATCACTTCGACCACTTGGAAGCAGTTCTGCAAAGATGCCGAGAGCATGGGATTTCCTTAAATCCTAAAAAATCTGTCTTCTGTGTTACGGAGGGAAAGCTATTAGGACACATTGTCTCAAAGGATGGCATCAAGATTGATCCTGAACGAGTTCAAGCCATCCAACAGATTCCTCTCCCTACTAGTAAAAAGGGCGTGCATTCCTTTTTCGGTAAGATCAATTTTCTAAGAAGATTCATCCCTGATTTTGCTGAATTAACTTTGAATATTTCTCAGATGATGAAAGGAAAGCAAGCATTTGGTTGGTCCTCTGAAGGGAAGGAATCCTTTGAGGGTATCAAGAAAGCTATTGCTAAAACTCCAGTTTTGGCTTGCCCTGATTTCAGCAAGGATTTCATTATCTACTGCTACGCTACAGATAGTACTCTGGCTGCTGTCTTAACCCAGGAGGATCCTGATAAACATGAGCTACCAATTGCCTTCATGAGCTATATCCTGAAGAACCATGAGCTAAAGTACACCATGATGGAGAAGCATGCCTTTGCAGTAGTCAAAGCTGTCAAGCAGTTCCGTTTCTATATCCTCAACTCTCACTCTACTGTGCTGGTCCCAGATACGACTGTAAAGTCAATTCTCACGCAACAAGAATTTGGATCCAAGAGGGGAAACTGGGTGGCTAAAGTCCAGGAGTATGACCTTGATATCAAGCCAACCAAGCTGGTTCGGGGAAAAGGTCTTTGCGAGCTCATTGCTGAAGGAGCCCAACATGAGTTACTGGAGAAGAAAGCTGACCTTCCTACTGTTCTGTTCCTGAGTTCAGTTGATGAATGGTACGCTGACATCGCTCATTTTCTCACCTACGGGGAATGCCCCTCTCACTTAACTGCTAAAGAAAAGAGGACTGTTAAGTTGAGATCAGCACAATATGTATTGTGGGAAAATGCCTTGTTCAAGCGCGGTTTGGATGGGAGATTCCTGAAGTGTGTAGACAAAGAACAACAGAGAAAATTGCTCTCAGCTTTTCATGATCAGGCATGTGGAGGGCACTATTCATCAACAGTCACAGCTCACAAGATACTCCGGGGAGGATATTACTGGCCTTCCTTGTTCAGAGATGCCTCCAAATGGGTAGATAAATGCGAGGCCTGTCAGACCTTTGTGGGGAGACCCAAACTGGCCGCTTTGCCTCTCAAGCCAGTTGTGATCGAGGAACCATTCCAACAATGGGGTCTGGACTTCATTGGTACACTGAATCCTGCTTCTAGTGCGGGCCACACTCATGTGCTAACTGCTACTGACTACTTCACCAAGTGGGTGGAAGCTATTCCAGTCAAGAGCACCACTTCGGAAGTAGTATGCAACTTCATTAAAGAGAACATCTTGGTTAGGTATGGTGTGCCTAACAAGATTGTAACAGATAATGCCTCAAACTTCTCCTCAACTGAGATAATGGAATTCTGCTACGGATATGGCATCTCTCTGGCTCATTCTTCAGATTATTATCCCCAGGGAAATGGACAAGCAGAATCTACCAACAAGAATCTGGTGACTATCATAAGAAAGTTGGTCAATGAATCTCAGAGAAACTGGCATAAGAAACTTTACGATGCTCTTTGGGCAGACAGGATCACACCTAAAAGAGCCATCGGAATGTCCCCCTTCCAAATAGTGTATGGAGTAGAGGCTCAATTGCCAGTGACAGTGGAACTGCCAGCCTTGCACCTGATGAAGGCCATTGAGGACACTAGTTTCAGTGATGCTCTGGACAAAAGGATCATGTACCTGCACAAACTGAACGAGGATAGATTGGAGGTTGCTGACAGAATATCTGCCCACCAGCAGAAGGTGAAGGTTCTGTTCGATAAGAAAGCTAGGTCCAGAGAGTTCCAAGTTGGTGATACCGTGCTGTTGTGGGACAAAAGACACGAACCTCGTGGTAGCCATGGAAAATTTGATTCTCTGTGGCTTGGACCTTTCAAGATAAGACACTTTGCTGGTAAGAACTCTTTCTATCTTGATTACATGGATGGTTCCCCCCTCCCACTTCCTTATAGTGGGCAATATTTGAAGTTGTTCAAGTCCTAGGTGACTAGGGAGTCCCTTTGTATATTATGTACAGTGTTTTGCTTTTCCTGCTTTCGGTGTGTTTCCCTTCTGTTGTGTGTGTTGCCCTCTGTATTGGTTTGTTTTTGACTCCGTTGCCCAATGGATAAGGCACTGGTCTGCTTCACCGAGTTATCTAAGTTCTTGCCTTGTCTCATTCTATGAATTTACACCAAGTCATCCCCAGAAGGAGCCAGCTGTTGTCCCCTCAAAATTTCCCGCTCTGATAAGAGTAAAATTTTAAAATTTTGAGTCTTGAGTGTCTTTCTCGGAGGTGCCTAAGTCGTGAAACCAAGAAAATCCGCATCTTGGGTCATTTTGTAAGTATTTCGGGTCTGTCGGAACTTTCTGTCCCACCTGTCCCAAGTACGAAAGTGCAAGTTGTTCCCCGATCGGCCGAAATCCCCTAAACTGTCCCATTCTCGGGCCCGTCGGAACTTTTTGTCCCAAATGTCCCAAAGTTAAAAAGTGTGAGCTTTCCCATTTTCGGCCGATTTGCCCAAACCGCGTCCGTCGGAACTTCCTGTCCCAACTGCCCCATTTTAAAAAGTGCAAGCTTTCCTAATTTCGGCCGAGCCAGTCAAGTCGCGTACTTCGGAACTTTTTGTCCCGAATGTCCCAAGTCCAAGTGGGCCCGCTGTTCCAATTTCGGCCGAAATGCCCGAATCGCGTACTTCGCACATTTTCGTCCCATTTGTCCCAAATACATTTGTGCGTCCTCTCCCTGTTTCGCCCGAACCGGCCGAGCCGCGTGTTTCGCGCATTCGCGTCTCACCTGTCCCAAGCGTACCTAGTATCATTCACACTTAGTTTTTCCCGCTCGCTCCAAGTATGTTTTTTTTTTTAAGTTGGCGGTTGTGTATTCAATGCGCATTAAAGTCATTTCTCTCTCCAAACGGCTATATAACGAGCATTCCCCTTTGCGTTTTTGCATTGCTTCCATGCTATCTTTTGCTCGAACCCTCGCCATTTGAAAACCTGCGCGATTCCGCCTCCATTTGCAAATTCCTTCCAGAAGTCCAGGTCGCAGCTCCAAATCTATCAATATGAAGATCAAGTTTCAGGGACAGGAGCAAATTTCTCCACTCGAGTCTGCCGTTAGCAATATCGGAGACAGTGAAGCTCGTCATCTCGACTTCGGCGATTTTTGGTCAAGAATGACAGATGCAAACCCTACGCCAATGGCACAGATGATTAACGATAGCGGTTTGGCTTTCGCCGGAGGATTCCCTATCTCAGTGCAGTGTGCTGACACTATACTTTCATGCGGAGCTCACTTCGACCCCGCTACGAGCGAATTGACAAACGTACACGGGGAGCTCATTGCCAAGCTGGACGCTGCCGCCATTGGAGCTGCTCTGAGGATTCCGGAGATGGACAATGCTATAGTCGTCTCTCGTGATCAAGCACAGGCCATGTTCGACCAAGACAGTGACAAATATAAAGCTCGAGTGGCGAAGTCTTGGTTGAAGAACCCTAGGAAAGGTGCTTCTCGCCTAACCAAAACCCTATTCCGAGCAGATTTCAATGAAGAATTGTCAGATTTTATAATCTTGCTGGCACGGGTTATGGGTTTGCCCTCCACCAACGAATTTCATTTCTGGATGTGCCCGCTCATCAGCATGGTGTGCGAGGGAACCCAAAGTATCAACTGGGCAGAGATCATCAGTATGAATTTGGCTGAGCAGCTATCTAACGTCCGACAAACAAAGAAGTTCTACATGACTTCATATCTGATGTATACCCTAGCAGCATCCAGGCAGTGGTTCGGCTTCTCCTATGTAGATACACACAAAGATGATCCAGTGTATGCCTATTGCCCGCAGTTCACCTTGGAGACCAGCAACCGCAATTTCAGAAGGGTCAATGACGCTTTCACCATGTACGTGGTCAGATTGCTCGAAGGAGATACTGCTAGAAGGTTTTCGGATGAAGCCATGAACTTGATATCGCAGTATGGAGCCTATTTCATTCAATTCAGGAAATTCTCCTATGTCAGGCTGGCTGGCTATGAGAGCACCCCTCTGCGGCTCCCCATGTTCTGCAACGACAAAATGGCCCTGATAGAAGTATGCAGGCAACTGGACAAGTTGCACAGAACTTGCAGAGACAAGAAGATTTCTGGCGTACACTTTCCCATCTCTCTGGGAAACTACACATGCAAAACAGCTCTGGACGCCCAGAACATAGAAAGAGCCCTGGTCCCTATCACTGTTCATTTCTTCAAGCCAAGAACCTGTTTTGACTTGAAGAAGTTCATTGAAAGGAACATCAAGATAGTCTATCATCACAGGGCAGATACAGAAGACTACTGGGCCGACTGTGCAGATGATTTTGAAGCCAGAAGAAGGCATTGTGGCAGGTTCTCCTTGCAATTGATCCAAGAACTCAGTCTATACCAAGTTCCTGAAGGTCTCCAGGATGATAATTCTGAGCTATACTCTTATGAGTATGAAAATGTGATTAAGCACACCCCTCTGGAGGACCTAGATTGGAACAGGAAAGAGAGAGATGATCTGGCTGAGATCCTTGCTCCAGTATTGATCAGAACTAGGGTCTGGTTCAGCAAGAAGATCCGAGAATTCAAGAAGCACTCAGGAGAATCCAGCTCTAAAGATGATTCAACACCCATAAGGGAGGCATCGGTTCCAGAGTCTGGAACACCAGTGAAAACCCCTTCTACCTCAACAACTCAGGGACCTGTGGAATCTACTCCTTCTCCATCTACCCAGGTATACAAGAAGAAACTCAAAGAGGTAAAGAAGGAGCCTGCAGAGAACGATCCTCCAAGAAAACGGACAGAGTTGCCTATAGGGCCAGAGAACATCATCGTTCTCAGTGAAAGTGAAGACAGTGAGATGCCAACTCCTGCAAGTGTTCCTGAAGATCCAACAGATAAAGATAAGGAGGTCCAGAGCACCGAACTTCCGGGTACTACTGATTCTTCTACCGCCATTACCTCCAGGGTTCTACCCACATCTCAGCTTGAGTCAGCAGCTGCACAGACCTTGAGTGTCATGAGCTCCCTGTCTCTTGGACCCCTTGCTTCTCCTGCAAATTCTTCTTCCTCTTTTGCTTGGGTGCAACCTCTGGTCGACAAAAGGAAGAGGAAATCCACCTCTCAAAACTTGGGACCAAATTTTGATGCTGTAGCAGCCTTGTTGGGCACCACTCCTTCGCGTGCCAAGAAAGCCAGAACTACTTCCAGGATTGTGTCTGATGCTCAAGGTCAGCAGTTCTTGGAGATTGCCAAACCTACAGTGGATAAGTTAGAATCAGATTTGTTGACATCTGACTTGGAGCTTTCAAGGATCCCTATGGGAGAGTCTACCCCTGAGGGCGAAATTCATAACCTCCAGGAGACAGTCACCAGAGTCATTGGAAGGGTTGAGAAAGGGCAGCAGACTATTGAACAACTGGAAGAACAAGCCCAAGTGCTCACAAGTTTTATCAAGTCACTTTTGTCTAAGGACAAAGTTTTAGACCCTACCCCCTTGACTGCTCTACCGCCTCCTGTAATTCTAAGCCAAGATGAAGTGCAAAGTATTAAAGATATGCACAAGTATTCTGTCTATGGCAGAGCTATCGAAGCCATGGTGGATGACATGCTTGTTGCTGGGCTAAACTTCATCGATGAAGCTTTTAAGCTGCATGGAAAGGTAGAGAATTTGCAACAGAGACTGTCCTCTACTATTGGGGTAATGGATAAAGAGCTTAAGCTCTGGGGTAGTTGCATCGTAGACCTTCGCCTCATGGGCCAAACTGATGAGAACATCTTGCTGGCGAACAAGATTTTCGATGATGCTAAGGACAATCTGTCAAAACCTTGGGTCTACAGCGTGGAGTGGAAAATCAGAGTCCTGGAGGAAGCTGTGGGAGAAATGAAGAATAGCTGGCAGAAGGGAGAAGCTTTCAAGACACTGGCAGCTGCTGCATTCAAAGATATGCATTGTCATCTTCAGGATGAAAACTCTGGCGTTCTCTTATCCTTGCAAGAAATCAAAGCTCAGTTCAGAGCTTTTGTCAAAGATAATCTTTTCAAGGAAGACTCCATCTCTAAGGACAAGATAAAGGAAATTTGTTCTCTCCAGTCTGCCATCGAAGAAGCAAACAAAGACTATCATACTCACGTCGAGTTTGATAAAGAGATGGAGAAATGCCTGGGATTTTGGACTCAGTCTGCAACTAACACGTCAGTCCCTCGTGGCAGAGATATAGCTGAGTCATTGAAGAAGTTCAGGCAACGGATTCTGAAGACAGTGGGTCCCTCCCAGTAGCTGGCCACCTGTCTCCTTCTTTCTTTCTTTTCCCTTCTTCTCTGTCTTTTCGCATTCCTTGTATTTAGTTAGGATATTGCAACCGGCAATACTTAACTATTCTTTATTTAAAAGAAACGGTTACAATACGTAACTGAATTGTAATCTATATAATGGCCTTTGCCCGCCATTTTGAAAGGGGGAGGAAGAACTTGGCATACTCTCGAAATTGTAGATAGATCTTGAACGTATCAATACAAAAGGGCTTTTCTTTTCATTTTCTATCTGAATCTCTGTACCTCTGTGTTTTCCTTTAGTATTGTGAAGATTATTTTGTACTTAATTTGTTAGTCTCGCTGATTGCTTTTGCAAATACAGTGATCTTGCACAACCAAGAAAGAACTTTGTGTCTTTGATTAATGAATCTGAAGAAGGTCGTTTGAAGAACTTTGTGTCTTTTGATCATATTCAGCCAATACAAATAATCTTTTTCCAAATTCCCTGCAACTTCGCACTCGTAAAGAATTATTCTGTTATCTATAATTCCAAACGTTTGCTATTCTGCTTATCTTCGTACCCTCTTTCCTCAGTCCGTTTGTAACTGATGATCTTTGTGGAAAACATTTTCGTGGTATCCAAGTTCGACCATAAAATGACATTCTGTATATTTGTAAATAAGTTCGTGTCTCAATAAGGGAACCTCTCCCATTAAAGAGGAGGGACTTCTTGTCCCCTGACTGTTGCTCTTCTAAAAAGTCCTATTTGAAAACCCTCATACTCATTATTTCCACCCACTACTAACTGCTCCAAGGAAACTATCCAGTTTCGGGTGTCCTGAAGTACTATTAGAATTTTATCTAACTTATCAATGATTGAACCTTCAACATTTGTTAAACCGGTTCCATCATCATGGTTCATCCTTCTCCTAACCATCATGTCTTGTTAATACAAGGATAAAATGTTATGTAAGCATCATGAACCCATTAAGTCCTAGAGTTGATAACCTTGCTCTAATACCAAAATGTAACACCCATGTTATGATTTATCCAAATTAAGGGATTTTTTAAAAAACAAACCCCCTAAGTTCAATTAATGGTTCTAATTATTAACATTAATATTTATCTTACTGCTAAATAAACCAAAATTGTTTAATATTCCAAAATCCATCCGATAACATATGATAACCATGTACAACTGTAAGGGTCTATTCTCTCTACCTGATCTCCCTTGAGCACTCTATTGAGTGTGCATAACTTGTATACTTTTGGTTAAACCTTATATAGGTTAAAAGAACCTGTACATCTCCTTAGTTATAATTGATAAAGTATTTGTGTAACTTCCATCTGGATCCAAACACTGTTGAATTATGGTATTGGTAAATAAGACAATGTAATCAACATTTACATTACTTTGGAAAAAGTTATTAGGTTTTGGAGCCTATTTTCATGTGTGAAAATGTTGAAGATTGTACACTAAGATTACTATACACTTTCCATAGTTGTCTCGCTAGAGTTCGGGGGTGCAACCCTCGAGAATTTTTTTCAGGCCTCAAAAAATGTGCTCTTCTCATATAGGTGAGATTTTTGACCCATAGGTTTATGGGATGGTTTTGGCCCATGGTTTTAATACCCACAATTTTGTAAAACTGCTTAAGTAGTTGTCTACTTATGTGGTTTTATGCATATGGTAGGGATGAAGTAACATTGCAGATGTGTCTGAATTTGTGTGTGAATTCTATAGAGTTTGTTGAGCATAACTCCAAACATATCTGTGTATTGTATTGAGAGAGGTGTCTTGTAATTAAATATGAGTAAGTTATTCTTCGTGGGCGTAGCCCAAGTTGGGTGAACCATGTTAAATACTATCTCTTTGTGTTGTTCTTTTATTATTTTGCACTTTTATTTCAGATTTGTAATATTTTCTACATATTAGTTTCTTTTTTTATGATTCTGTGAGGGATTATTCCCATATTTTATCCCTTATTTTCTAACAATTGGTATCAGATCTTGGTTTGGTTTGATAAAGTGTTGAATCATAGGGAAATTTTTATCTTGAGTGGGAACTATGAAAGATGATGGAAGATCAAGGGTTGATAAATTCAATGGGTAGAATTTTAGTCTTTGGAAGATGCAGATGTAAGATTACCTTTATCAGAAGGATCTTTATATTCTGTTGTCTAAGAAGGTGAAAAAACCCTTGAGAATGATGGATGTGGAATGAGATTTGCTGGATAGGAAGGCACTTGCGACAATCTGGGTATGTCTTACATCTTTGGTATTATTTAATATTTCAAAGTAAAAGACTACAAAAGAACTGATGGATGCATTAGGGAAGTTGTATGAAAAACCCTCTGCCTCTAACTAGATATTTTTAATGAAAAATTTGTTTAATATGAATATTCCTGAGAATGGTTTAGTAGAAAATCATTTTAATGATTTTATTACAGTTGTAAATATGCTAGCTTTGGTTATAATATAATTTAATGAAGAAGTTAGGGATTTATTAATTCTGTGCTCTTTACCTGAGAGTTGGAATAGCCTAGTAATGGTGGTAAGTAACTCAGTTCCAGCTAACTCAAAGTTTAAGTTTAAGGATATTATAGGGGTGATTCTAAGTGAGGAAATGTGAAGAAAAATATTTGGGGAAACTTCTACTTCAGGGAATGCTTTGACAGTGGAAACTAGAGGGAGCAAGAAGAATAGAGGAAGGCGTGGAAAATTGAAGGATCGAGAAAGGTCAAATTCCAAAATCAAGATAGTATGATGGCACTGTGGAAAGTCTGGGCATTCAAAGAAGGAATGATGGGAGCTTGAAGACAAGAATAAACAACAGGAAGAAAATAAGGAGGAAAATGTGGCAACGGGTAATGTATGTCATGATGCTTTAATTCTTTCTTTGCATAATATTTATGAATCTTGGGTTTTAGATTCAGGGGATTCTTTCCACGCAACTCCACATAGGCATTATTTTGTTGATTATGTTCAAGGGGATTTTGGGAATGTTTTTCTTAGTGATGATGAGCCTTGTAGTATAGTTGGAAAAGGTTGTGTTTGGGTTAAGATGCAGAATGGGAATACATGGCTATTGAAGGATGTTAGACATGTGCCTACTTTAAAATAAAATTTGATATCAATGGGCTAGTTGAGAAGTGATGGTTGTATTGTGATGTTTACAATGGACTCTTGGAAGGTTACCAAGGGTGCTCTTGTGGTGGCAAGAGGTAAGAAGGTTGGAACCTTGTATTTAACCACTTATATCACTAATGTTTGTAATCTTATGGCTTCAGAAGTAGATATAACATTGTGGCACTATAGGCTCGGGCATATGAGACATAAGGGCATGGAGATCATAAATAAGGATTTTCCTGGATATACAAAAATAGGTTTGGAGTTGTGTGAGGACTGTATATATGGGAATAAGGTTTCTCAAGGTTGGACCTATAAAGAAAGAGAGTAAGTTAGAGATGGTGCATTCTGATGTGTGGGGGCTGGCTCAGGTATCAGCTCTTAGGGGTTCAAGTTATTATGTTAATTTTATTGATGATGCAACAAGGAAATTTTGGGTTTACTGTATTAGAAACAAATCTGATGTATTTGACACTTTTGTTAAATGGAAAGCCTTGGTAGAGAATGAAACATATCTTTAGCTAAAATGTCTCAGGTCAGATAATGGATGGGAGTATTGTAGCAATGAATTTAATGATTACTATTCTAAGAATGGAATCTGCATGCAAAATATGGTTCCGAGAACTCCGCAGTAGAACAGGGTGTCAGAAAGGATGAACATAATAATAATGGAATGTGCTAGGAGCACAAGGTTACATGTAGGATTGAATCTTTCTTTTTGGGCAGAAGTGGTGGGCACAACTATGTACTTGGTAAACATAGGAACCTTAAGTTCCTTGGATGGAGGCATACCTGAGGACACTTGGTATGGTAAGAAATTTGATTATTCATTTTTTAGAGTTTTTGGATGTGAGGTTTTTGTCCATATAGACAAGGATGAAAGGACAGAGATAGAGGCTAAATCAGAAAAATGTACTTTCATTGGTTATGGTGGTGATGAATTTAGATATAAATGTTAGAGTATTAAGGACAAGAAAATCATTCGATCCAGGGATGTGGTCTTTAATGAGAAAGTCATGTATAAGTAGTAGTTATAGGAAAACATGGAAGCATCCAAGAAAGTATATGAAGTGGTAGAGGATCTTCTGGATGGGAAAGTGACAAATGAATCAATTCAAGAACCTCCTCAATAGGAACCCCAAACACCTATATTGAGGAGGTCTTCTGGGGTAAGAAGAGAACCTGAACATTTTCTCCTTCTCTTTATTATTTATTACTCACCGACAGTGGAGAGCTAGAGATATTTGATGAAGCAATGTAGGTAGATGCCAAGAAGAAGTGGGAGCAAGCCATGGATGAGGAGAATCGAGCTCTCATGGAGAACCAGACATGGGATTTGGTGAAGCTACCTGAAGGAAAAAGAGCATTATAAAATAAGTGGGTGTATAGAGTAAAAGAGGAAGAAGGAGGAAAGAAAAGATACAATGCTTGATTGGTGGTCAAGGGGTTTGCACGAAAAAAGGGTATAGATTTTGATGAGATTTTTTCTCCTATAATAAAAATGAATTCTATTAGAGTTGTTCTTGGAATAGTTGTAGCATAAGATTTGCACTTAGAATAGCTTGATATAAAGATTGCATTTATCCATGGTGATTTGGAGGAGGATCTATATATTTAACAGCCAGAGGGCTATGAGGTCAAAGGTAAAGAGGAGATGGTGTGAAAACTGAAGAAGAGATTGTGTGATTTGAAACAAGCTCCACGTCAATGGTATAAGAAATTTGATAGCTTCATGATGGAGTAAGGTTATATTAGATGTCATTATGACCATTGCGTGTATACAAAGAAATTTGAGTTTGGAAACTATATTATCCTGTGTCTGTATGTGGATGACATATTAGTTGCATGTAAAAATATGAAGGAAATAAAAGTAAAAAAGAAGCAGCTAAGTGAATCCTTTGCTATGAAGGATTTGGGGGCAGCCAAAAAAATCCTTGGTATGAGGATATCTCAGGATAGGAAGGAACAGAAGCTGACTTTATCTCAGGAAGAGTACATTAAGAAGGTCTTAGAGAGGTTTAATATGCAGGATGCTAAACCAGTTGGGACTCCTTTGGCATGCCATTTAAAGTTATCAAGGAGCAGTGTCCTAAGATAGAGCAGGAGAGAAACCAGATGTCCAAGGTACCTTACTCATCAGTGGTTGGAAATTTGATGTATGCCATGGTATGCACTAGGCCTACTATTTCCCATACAATGGGAGCTATGAGTAGTATGAGTGATCCAGGTAAAGATCATTGGCAGGTAGTAAAGTGGATCCTTTGGTATTTGAGAGGGACCATGGGGACATTTTTGTGCTATAGTGGATCAGACACCACTTTGCGTGGTTATGTAGATTCAGATATGGATGGAGATGTAGACAACAAGAGGAACATGACAAGTTATATTTACACTATAGGTGGGAAAACAATGAGTTGGATTTCACGACTACAGAAGTTGATGGCTTTGTCAACCATGGAGGCTGAGTATGTTGCTGCCATGGAGGCAAGAAAAGAGATGGTTTGGCTATAAGAATTGTTGTAGGAATTGGGGCATAGGAAGGAGGAAGGGAAGCTGTATAGTGATAGTCAAAGTGCTATACACCTAGCTAAGAACTCTGCTTTCCACTCTAGGAAAAAGCATATACAGCTTAGGTACAATTTCATCAGGACAACTTTGGAGGAAGAGAAGTTGAAGTTGGAGAAGATTCATACTAGTCAGAATCGTGCAAATATGATGATCAAGGTGGTCACAAGGGAGAAAATGAAGTCGTGTTTAGCTTTGGTTGGTCTTCACGGATGACAGTGAAGGGTTAAGAAGCTTTCTTAGAGGAAAACTAGTCTTCAAGTAGGAGATTGTTATGTTGTGGAGCCTGTTTTCATGTGCAAAAATGTTGAAGACTGTACACTTTCCACAATTGTCTCACTGGGGTTTTGGTGGCGCAGCCCACGAGAAATTTTTTTGGGCCTCAAAAAATGTGCTCTTCTCATATGGGTAGGAATTTCTACCCATAGGTTTATGGGACGGCTTTGGCACATGGTTTTAATACCCACAATTTTGTAAAACTACTTAACCAGTTGTCTACTTATGTGGTTTTGTGCATATGGTAGGGATGAAGTAACATTGCAGATGTATTGAAATTCATGTGTGAATTCTATAGAGTTTGTTGAGCATAGCTCCAAACACATATGTGTATTGTATTAAGAGAGTGGTGGCTTGTAATTAAATCTGATCAAGTTATTCTTATAGATGTAGCCCAAATTGGGTGAACCACGTTAAATACTGTCTCTTTGTGTTGTTCTTTTATTATTCTGCACTTTTATTTCACATTTGTAATATTTTATACATATTAGTTTCTATTGTTGTGATTTTGTGAGGGATTATTCTGCATATTTTATCTCTTATTTCCTAACAAAAGTTTATAAGCATTTATTTTAAAGCTTAGTTTTAAGACTACACACTAGCCTGTGAAACTTGTATTTTGTCACTACACAACCGTATCAATATAGTTTGTTGGAAAACAAAAGAACTGAGAGGGGAGGGGTAAATAGGTGTTTCTAAAAACTTTGAGAATATTTTAAAAAATCAATATTATATTAAATTCTAATCAACCTTTACCATAAGAGAATAGAGAAATTCAAGAAAAAGAAGATAACATGCAAGTTCACATAGAGACAATGCTTAATGTGGGAAACCCTTAAAGGGAGAAAAACCCACTGAAATCAATGCAATAGTGTGGACACTTTTCCTATAAATATTACAAAGATTTCAATTTTTTTAGCAGAAGTAACCACTCCAAAATTTAGTCAAGCTCCCACTTGACCTTTAACAAGTTTCTACTTTCATGGAAGCAACATCTCCTAAGAATTCAGTTAAGCATCCATTTAACATTTTGCAAGCTACAACTTATAAGGAAAAAACAACTCCCTACTATGTTAAGCATCCAATTATAATTTAAGAAAGTTTTATCACTTTTATTTGGTTTTCTAATACAAGAAAGTGTGATCTCTTATTTATCTCCTATTCTATCTCTTTCACACCTCTTTCATCACCAATATTTTCATTACATCATCCTGCTACAAGTAAAATATTCAAAGCCTCTTTCAAACAATTAATTTTTCCCTCATTCACACATGAATTAAAGTATATTCTTCCACTCTTCATAAGCTCATTGTACTACATCAATGTTGTCATAAAAACCACATATCTTTGCTCTTTTATTCACATGTTTTCATGTCCTAATTCTGCTCCAAAAATGTAGTCATCAAAATCTATTTTACCAGAACATTTTGGAATACATATACATGAGGTTGCATACTCCAAAACCTTTTCCAATTCCCATTCTAACCTCTTCATATTCTAACTTCCTCAGCTCGTACTAATGGTTGAGTATGAAATCATCAAAATTGCCAACAATGCAATCATTTCATCTGCAACATGTAAGTTATAAGTTACGACCTTTCGTGGGATTTTTATAACACGCGTGACACTTAGTAGGACCTTGAGAACATCCTTGAACTC
Source organism: Taxus chinensis (assembly GCA_019776745.2). NCBI lineage: Eukaryota > Viridiplantae > Streptophyta > Pinopsida > Cupressales > Taxaceae > Taxus > Taxus chinensis. The sequence goes on along the minus strand of CM034149.1, from coordinate 876,937,205 downwards.
ATTGCAAACCTGAAGTAACTCAAAATATTCCATTTTAAGCCTGACATTTACACTTTGTAACATTCAAATTCAATTTTTGTCTTCCTTCAAACATATATTCCTTTGTATTTTAGCTAATGTAACTCATGCAAAATGTTATGGTTTGTAAGATCATGTTAAAAATTTCTTTTATAAATCCTTTAAAACCTCTTCAACTTTTTATTTCCTCTTCAAGACTCCATTGAAGCTCATATACTTCACTAGGTGCATGGTTTTCAAAACCAATCTTCATCTTGAGTGCATGCCTTCACTTTATGATTCAAATCATGCAATGGAAATAAGATGGAGGGCTATTTAGGATTTCTACTACATCATATCATGCTTGGAATCATATAGGTCAGAGCTAAGGACTTTATTCCAACTCTTTTACTTATCTTGGAGAACACCATGGGGAGTTCATTAGCTAGGTAATATCCTAGCATGTGGGTTCATATTGAAGTATTTAAAATTAATAAAATTAAAGTCAATATATCAGTATACATGAGAGGGGTGAAAGGGTTTAATTTATTCATATTCTGAATCAGGTATTGGGGGTAGGCTAGATAAGCAGGCCAAAGGAAAGCGCGTTTTAATTTTAATATAAAACCTAAACATTTGAACCCTAGTTTTTAGAACTAAATACCTTAACATTGCAATTTATTGAGTGTGGTAATAAATTTAAATTATAATATATTTTTGAATAAATAAATCTCAATTAAGAGATTCTTAACCAAGAAATAATAAGTTGGTAGAAAACTAGGATTGAGTATTTCAACACAAGTGATATTATTTCACCATCTTAATTATTTGAAGAATTATTAATAAATGATTAAAGATTTACATTCATAAGGTAATTTGTAATAGGTCTCAAATGGCTTCAAACTATATTTCGAGAGAAAATGCATATTAAAAAAATGAGTGATAAATATGATATATTTTCTATTTAATATATTAGGGTAGAAATAAAAGGGGGTAAATAAAATTATCACAGAAAAATGGGTAAATAAGGTACATGGAAAAAATAGGGGGTATTTTCATTATAATAATATAACAAGAGGGGGTATTATCAATTGAATAACTAGAGGTAAACACTATAATTAAAGGTATTGTTTAATACCCTTCGAATGCACGTGCTATACCATACTTTTACTAAGTGAACCCCCCATGGAGAACACAATCATGTCAGCTCCAAAAACCAGTCAAAATATTTCTTCATCAACAAAACTGTATGACTTGTAAAAGATTATAAATGATTGGATAATGTTTTTAGGGAAATTTTATTCACCTTCAAAAAATTTTAGCAGCTCAAACACGTTAATTATCTCCATGAAATACTTATTTGCACAAGGTCCTAATGGAGTTGTAGACCCGTAAAATCAGTCCTTACAAAATGAGTTAGATACTAATTCAAACACTTGCATGGATCATATCATGAATTTATGGAATGATATTGAACGTTTTCATATTTTTTATATTACCAAAAATATTCATTTAATTTTTTTTTATCATGAATATAATTGCATTTCTAAGACAACTCTAACTGGGTTTGAGGTCCTAGAAACTAGTCTTGTTATAGAAGAATTCAATCACTCTAAAACACACGTTCATCAAAAAATAGTGTTTGGAACACTTCATTATGGACCCTTAATTCATCTTCAAACACTTACTTATAGAGTTTGTGTGGATAAAATCATACTTTCACTCTCATTCCTTAGACCTATTTAACAAACCTAAAAGAGGTAGTTTGCACCATTTGAACTTTGGTACAAAACAAATTCACCAAAACATGTCATGAGCTCAATCATGTTGTATTATACCTACATAAATTTTCCATGCTCATATTTTTCTTCAAAACCATGCTTTTACATCATTATCCCTTCATTCCATCTTGACTAGTTTCGGCTCTTCTAGCACTTAAGAAGTATCTCATCTTGATTGATCTGTTTCACAAAATTTATGAAAATAAATTACCTGAATGAATTCATGGACACTTAGGGAACCTCTCAAGATTTCTCCCACATTATACCTTTCACCTTGAACTCTTCCATGCATGACTTTACCATCAATTTTATTCAAAACATAGGTATTTGAGCACCTTACCAGCTGACTTGGAGAGTGATACCACCACCAAATTAAAGTATAAGGATTCCTATACATTCCCAAATAATCACATCAGCTTTCCCAAATCATTTCATGAAAAAATAACTCATTTTTTCTCCATCACTTTGAAGGTAGGATTTTAGGATGGTTTGGAACCTCCTTAGCTTGTTAAACATTGTTCCCAAAGTATAGGCCTTCATAAATCATTATTATTGAAACTTGTTATAGAATTAATTCCCCAACACTGATGAAGATATTAGGACACTATATAAAAGTTTAACGTATGAATGATCATCTAAAACTTCACCTTTGAGCTGGAAATGACCATTTCAAGAGCTTGTTAGAACCAAAACTTGCCTTTCTGCTTCTTCCTTTGAATTTTGACTTGAAATTTTGATCACAATAATGTATTGACTTCCTTAACATGGCTCATGGTTAATTTTAGTTTGTAGTTTCCTGAAATTCACTCACCACCATGGTTTTTGCATGCATATCTAGCTTGTTCCCAAGAATAGGCTTCCAAAAGACCTCAATCATGCCACTAACAACTAAAATTGGAATTGTGAAACCTTTCACATCATCTCTACACCATCACCATACATAATCCAAGTTTAATTTTCTCTACCTCAAATTACTTTTCTCAATACTACATGTTATGCTTGCACTAGGTCTCTGAATTAGGCCTAGCTGAGCCTTTTTCACCTCATAATCCATGAAATTTCCTTGTTTTCCTCATGTAATTGACCTAAAATTTCCTCTTCATTATTTCCATGCCTTTAACATGTTTATCCATCTATCTCATGCCTTCAACCTGCTGATTAGGCCTAAGAATTAGGCCTATTGGACTAAGACAATCACATTGTCATCATCATTGCAACCAAGTCACACCTTATGTTTCCATGACATAATCATTTCAAGCCTCCTTTAGACCTCACATACCTTTTTAATTAATGGGTATACTCCTTCTTCATCAATGAAAACTCAACACTCACATGGCAACAATCTTCCCCTTTGTCATTGATGGAAAACCTCTAATTTTTTCTCCCCCTTTTTACATTAATGACAAAATACATAGCTGAGCACACCTTATTCATATTTTGTCAGAATATTAGGATGTCATCTTGGTTGGTAATATCAATCAAACTCATCACTCAAGCTCACAACCTTGTCTCACCTTCCTTGGCAGTATTTTTACTTCATTATTGCACTAAGATCACTATATCTCTCCCTAGACAGATGCCTTCATAACACATAAACATGCCAAAAATATAGTATTTGAGTGAAAAAATCCTCCTGACTCATAAATGGACCTATCTCATCTTAAGATACTCAAAATAAGATTCATTATGCCATATACTAGTTGCAAATACTATTTAGGACTTAGATCCCTAAACTAACCTTTTAGAGAAAATTAGCTTAACTTTTCTTTATCACAAAAGCATATATATTTCATTGAAATTACAATTTATATATCTCCATGAGTTTATAATGTCCTCCTCTATTTCCTTAAGCAGAAATGAACCTTCATACCTAGCTTGTGTGCCATGGAGCAGGGTTAACAATAATACCCCTGTCCCGAGATGTTTTTTCAGTGATTATAGCCTTATTTGTTTGATATAGTGACTTTCATGGTCACAACACTTGCTCCCCTTGTCAATTTTCTTGCAAAACATCACATACTCAGATTATATATCGTTATTGACACCTAATTTTTTTAATACGACTCAAAATCATCTCTCTCTTCTTCATGAGGTCTTATCAGACCGCGGGTCACTATTTTGGTACTCTAACTAACCTACAACATCCTGATATTGTTCATTTTCACTCATATTGCATGTGATCATCTATGTAAACCCTGAATTACTATTAGTTTCTCCTCTCAAGGAATTGTGAGCACTTAAAGAACACCTACTTGAACATTATAAGAAGCCTCCCCTGCCTTAAATAATATACTCATACTTATAACATGTTATCTCAGGCCCCTAATAACATAATGTACCATAATATGGTGCATTTTTAACTCACGATAACTCTACAACTGATACCTTTCACTTATTTATGCATTGGAATATTACTGAGAAACTCTTCCTCTTATCTGCATAGACGTGAAATGCATCATTACCATGTTATTGATGATCATAACAAGTGACCCATGTAAGATTCTTTTCTCTATGACAATGTAACCTCTTTGTTCCACCTTAAACTCTACTTGAAGTTCCTAATACTTCATTCAAATATTGTATCTATGCACACCTTATTAGATACTCTATCCTCTTGTGTGAGACAATTTTACACATCCCTTATAACCTCATGCATAGACTATAACTACACTTTATATACTCTTACAGTATTACAATTACTCCAAGAGTGAACTCAGATTCATATCAAGTCATTAAATTGTGCTTTCTCACACTTCATGGATCAAATCATGATTAAAGTATTCACTCCAGAACTGTATAGTTCAGTAGATCATCTTGAAATTAATTCAAGATCACAATGGTCATATATACTATTGAAAACATGTTCATAACTGACACTCTCATCCTTTTGTCTTTCATAGATTTATAACCACTTCCAAGTTGTATAGCTCTTCTAGAGACCTCACAACCCTGACTCAGGGGATAATGAACTAGCATGTAAAAAAAGTCACCTCACTCAAAAATTTTCAACGTTGAATAATTTCCAAGAGACTCATTTTCTCCTCATAGTCTTGGGAGTACTTAACTTTTCTTCATACTATTTCAAAAATCCATAGTCATGATTGATGCAACATAATTCACATTTCAAAACCAATGTCATACAATATAGACTTAAATCATCAAGGTGATTATAACAATAAAAATCATTGACTTCCTTCAAATCCACTCAAAATTGCTATTTTAGACTTCTCAAGAACTATCTTAGTGTGATTCCATGGTTGGAGAAATCTATGCATGCATAGAACAAAGTAAATACATTTTTAATCACCATTTACTCTCTTTATGGTGTAGGATAAATTTTATATTTCAAATCTGAAGATAAACCACCTTTCTTCACCTCTACCTTCTCTCTAGCCTTCACCTTCTCCTAGCCTTATCTTATGAATTTTTTAGGTCCAAAATTTGATCACATAGGTTTCAAGCCACTTTCTTGATATTTTTGAGTGCCCAATTTTGTGTTTGTTCATCCTTCAAAGTCTTGGGGTTTGATTCCATAGGTAAAGCCATTTTATAAGTATCTTGAATCGTTCGATTAGGTATGTGATTTTCCACCTACAGTTTTGGTCTTAACTGTTAGAGTTTCCCAACTATTAATGGCTTCTTCTTCCTTAAAATCACTCAAATCAGCCTTCATACAATCCTCACAGAATATTTAAAGAGTTTCAAGTCTTCATTTAAATTGAAGAGTCTTCAAATGTTTGATCTTGGTAAAACCCTAAGGAGGGTTTCTAGCAACTCAAGAAGGACAATTCTTTTACCAAATGACATGTCTTCACCTGCAAAGTCTCAAAATTCTACTGTAGGTTTTTTTAACCTACTCCTCTTTTTAAACATGATAACAGGCTTGAATGATCATTGAACTTAGGGATGATCATCCAATGTAACATTATGAATTTAATTTTGCATGACTATTATCACATTTGAACCTCTTATACATACCTTTAGATACAACTTCAACACATGTTTTGACTGAGATGGGACTATGAGTTTGAGATACAGACTAGACATGATGAGTTGATCTCAAAACTCAACCATGAAATCTTAAGACACAGATTAACCCTCTTTGACCATCTTAAACTAACATGATAGGCCATTTGATGTAGCCTAGAATTCAGTAATACAAGCCCCTTAAGACCCTATACACGCTGGCACATCACTTAGCCTAGACTAAGAGCTCATCTGAAGCACACAAAGGTACCAGGTCCCTCTTTAGGGTTGTTATTGCAAGATGTTAGCATGATGAAGACTTAACACATGCAGTTTCATTACTAATACATCATTCTACAGAGCAAGCCAGATCTATACCTAAGGGAGAAAAAAATTAAGTACTAACCATGATGAAATCAAGAACATACTAGATTCAGATACATATAGAACTAACACTTATATTTAGACAATATCCTTCATTATATTAAATACAGTAGGTACATAGAAGCTTCATTACATAACTGTAGTATACGCTCATGCGTGTAACAAATTTAGTAGCATAATCTCACTATATCTCCATGTATACGTATATATATCTACTACATAGTTTACTACATACTTATAAGGGTGGGGACTTGCCATTCACCGCTTATCTAATCCCAAAATAGGTCGTATGTTATTACTAGGTATGTGTCGATACAAAAATAGCCACCCATGTAAGTGTGCTAATAATAGACTACTGTTAGTTAAATGATCGTAGTAGATATATTTCCGGCCTGTGTCCATGTAAAGCACTTCATAGTTGATCCTCCAAAAATAGCCAATGCGTGACGCATAAGTCTTCAATGAGTTTGAGTGCTCCACACGCTATCTCCAAAAATAGATCCTTGTTGTGAAAATGGCTAAGTCTCGAACCTATTTATGTTAAATAATAATAATAATAATAGGTTTTTACAGTCCACAATGTCAGTCAGAATGTTTTTGGGTATACAAGCAGTTTATAGCATATGGGACTACCTCATACTCACATGTGGGAGGTAACTAACTTTGCTACAAATGAGGCGTACATACCCTAACCCCTACAGGATCCTTTCCAATACGTCCGCGCCTTTGAATGCACTTTGTTATCCCACGAGAACCTTCTTTATTTTCTTTACTAAGTGTTAGGGTCTGATTGATCAACATTACCCCACACTAGCTGCATTGTCACCTTGACAATGGTTATCTCCAAAATGAATCAAAGAATATGAATAGAAGAATAGAAAACATTTGGGTGAATGAAAGAATGTTTTTAACCTGTAGTTTCTTCTTCTATCACTGGAATGATCAATTGTGGATATTCCTCTTTTATTTCTGTCTCTAATGTCTTCCAGTCACTGAGTGCTACCTCTTCCTTCTCTGGAATATCCATTACAATTGATTCTAACTCATCTCTTGCAATCTCTCCTTTTTCATTCTGTAGGACCAACACAATATTGGACATGCCAGTCATTCTTCCTTCCAACAAGTCCATCTTCTAAGTGCAATGAGGTTTTCCAAGCTCATCCAAACTTCCCCTATGTGGTTCCTGAGCGGCTGTAAGGGCCTCACGCTTCTTCTTAACAAGTGATAACCATTCTATGCACGTCCCAATGTCTCATCCTTCATGGCCTTCAGGACCTCATTGTCTTCTAAAATGGTCTTGGTCCTTATAACAACCTCTGGCACTGTACAAATATTCAGCACTTGATCCACCTTCTTCAGTTCCTCTTGTAAGCTTTGAAGCAATCCTTCATATGATGCAATCTTCCACATCACTGAAGCTATTTTCATTCCGATTCGCTTATTCTTATGGATCCTTTGGCACTGGCATGCGTCAGAGGTTCATCTTCAAGCACTAATTCCACTAATGTACTTACATAATGTATTACCGAAGGAAACTGTCTTGGGTACCCTTTGGCTCTAAGTGTGGCCTAACCTTCATGACATTGTCACCAATCTCCTCTATGATTCTAATAAACACAACGTTCTTCTTCTGTGCTAAGTATCTTTCTTTCTATAGGACGTGCTATCTCCTCATCCTTAGTTTTGATCTCTTCCCTTAGCACCCTAATTATGGCAGATTTGTCCATATTCCACCATGTCACCTCTATCAAAACTTTTGCCAATGCATTGCTCACCTGTTCATCAGACATAACAACTAGAATTTAATTATTATGTGTCTAGCTTGAGGTGTCTTTTTCAACCTCCTCAACATGCATGACTCTTCACACACATCAAAATCTAGTTCATTCATGTGTATGTGCATCAACCATGATAATTGCTTCCTTGTGTGCACTATTACCATATCTTCATCCATTAAATTCCCAGCCATATAACTCCTTTTATGTCATTGTGCTCTAGAAATGGGTGCAGAAATTTTTTACCTGTGTCCTCGAACATAGCCCATGGATGGTGGAATGTGTTCCCCACTTGTTCTTTTTGATCTAGGCTACTTAGGAAATTGGGCTTCAAGATTTAGAACTTGTGTGGCTATGTCTTGATTAGTCTCTGTTTTTGTCTCTTCTGTTCACTTTTTATTCCTCTTCTCCATCCTTCATTTCTTCATATTTTTGTTCCTTCTACAATTCTCTAGAGGTGTAGGAGAATTGGACGTGCACTTTCCTCAGAGTCTTCTGCTTTCTCATTCAACTTTAATTTCCTTCTCCTTTTCTCAGTTGTCTCTCTTTGTGGAGAGAGATGAGGTGATCTGCGCACTGTTTACAGAGTAGCACCTTAGGTCCTTTTTCTCCTAAACACTCTCTTGAATTGGTGCTCACCTTGGTCCACACCTAAGCCCTCTTCATCCTCCTCTTATGGCTACAGTGGTGTAGTTGTATGTTTAACTTCATTCTTATTTAGAGGCTGTCTTCTACCTCTGTGTTCCAAACCACCACTATCCTCATGCTCCTCTTCTTCATCATCAAATTGAACTATTTCTGTGGGCTTGAGTGTTGGAACATTTTCCATTGTATGCTTACCCTTTGGCGGCCCTGGGAGCATGAAATCATTCTCCACATATTCTACATTCTCTAGCTTGGGTTTGATTTGTAGGTACACAAGTGTTGCTCTAGTGTCCCCAACTTCCAAGCTTACAGGTTTCATGTTTATAATATCTAAAATAAGTCTTTCAATGTATGCATTGCACCTTGGATATACATACTTCTTCCTCAGGGTGTGGTAGTCGCAATCTACCTTGTCCGCATTGAAAGTTAAGCGGTGTGCATATGAGAACTGATGAATTGATGCTTGAAAATACCTTGTTGTGAAGGCATACGATAGTTTTCACGATGGGATCCAAGCCCCGTCCTTCATCACAAATCGCGTGATGCAAAAGTGTTGGTATAGTGCAAAATGAATTGTCTTACCCACCATTTAAGGTAAATCCTTGGGTATGCGCCACTCTTACTTGAACGTCGTGCAGAGTTTATCGTACCACATCTTCAACCTTTGCTTGGCTGGTCCACTCATTGATCCGTCACACAAGTACTTTCCAAACCTTTCCACAAGTGACTTGTGTTCCCTGGGGTACTCCCAAATATTCTCCTTTTGGCCCATCAGGCACCCCAATCTCCATGAATACTAAGACAATAATACAACGGCAAAACTTATTTTGTCACCTTTCCATGCTTCTTCAATGATTGTGTTTTGCTATGTCATCTGCATTGTTATAGACCATTCCTTGAGACATATTCTTGGTGATGTGCAACCATATTGTGTTTACCTATGACCACCTTCCTTGGTCATTCATCTTTGTCACAAGATGTGTATCTTCTTGCACTACTGGGTACTTCTTCAACTTATCAATGTCCATGCCACGTGGACCCTTGGTATACCCCATCTCCTTCCTCATCTCCAATATTACATATTTATCAATTAAATCATTATCCAGATCCAACCCTAATGCCCTTAGTCCTGTCATTGTTGAAATCAAAGTAGTTGTGATTCTTACCCTCCATCTAGCCAAGTAGAAGAAGTCCTCATAGACTCTGCCCATTAACCACCGATATAATGGTTCATACTTTCCAAAGTATGGAATCTTGTACAACTGGTAGACTCCATTTTACTTCAGCAACTTCTCTCCAGCATCATCATAAACTATCATATCCTTTGTCATGTGCTTGTTTATTTTCTTGCTCAGCAATACATCGAGCTCCTGATTATTGTCTAAAGTCCGATGGTTGTAATAATTGATTTTACATTGGTAGATATGGGAATCCCATTCTTGTCCCACAATCATGCTCTCTGGATACTGCATTTTTGAAAAATTACTCTCGGGAGTAATTTCTTCTTCCATTTACAACCTTCTTCTTCCCTTTATCTCCTACTACGGGTGCTTTCTTTGGTGCCATTTGAAGCAATCTCTCTTTTCCTACTTTTATGACCGAGCAAGTCAAAACCCTAGTTGCAATATCTGAGCCCTAGTGGAAATTGTGTGCCCTAACTCCTTTTCAACGTGTCTTCTTCACTCAAACCCTTCTCTTATGGGAACGTAAGCTTCTCCTACACACAACCCATCTCTTCACTTCTAATTTCACAATCTTTGCACCTCTAAATGGTTTCTTGTCTCATTCACACTTAACCCTTTTCAAATTCTCTCAATTGCAACAGTAAAAATGAACTCGCATCCCATCCTTATATAGAATTTCAAAAAGTTAGTGCATTCATTACTCCTCCACCTACCAACAATCCTCTCATTAATTGACCATTTTCATTATTTCCCCGCAGTAAATATTCGCGCCTAAGCTATAACCTTTTAACGTGCCCTCCTACCTTTTGGCTGTGGACTTCTCTTTAGTGAGCTTTCATGCACCTGAGTACCTAATCACTGCGCCTTCCACTGGTAGTCTTCCCAGCCTCTACTTACCTCGTGTTATACTTGTTTCTTCATTCATTTGTTTCTATGGTCCCCATATCTAGAAGCAATCTCTGTTTAGATTCTTTTAATTCTCCAATTTTGAATAGTACCTGTACCCGTTTTTTCCTTTCATGTGGAATTATTTTCAATAGTCTTATACCTAGATATCAATAACCTACCCCACACTAAGGGTATATGCAATCTTCTACGCATAAAAATTATTCAAATAGTAATTAGCTTTTGGTGCGTAAACACACTTATTACACAAAACACACCAACTAAATGGACAAAGCATAGCGACAAAGAAGAAAACACATTAAGGAAATGTAGAATTGGAAACCTAATCTAAATGGAAACACTACCTTATTACAAACACCAAGAGGACTTATTTATAATAGGGCTTCAACCTACGCCCGTTGAAGTAACCGGTTAACTGTATTCCATCAAGGGCCTCTAACTAATAAGCGCTAGTTTCAAGTATGTGGGTGATAACATACGGCCCCAACCAATGTACCTTGAGTTTACCTGGATGGCACAAAAATTTAGAATAATAAAGGAACACCATCTGTCTAGTCTTAAAATTTTTATCCTTGATGTTCCTATCATGCTAGGCTTTCTGCTTGGCCTTCTCTTGTTTCTGACTCCATCATGATATGGCTTATCACTCATCTAACTTGATTAATTTTTCAATCCTCTCTTTTAATGATTTATCATCAGTAAGACCTCTAGTGCACATAATACGCAAAGAAAGGTAACATAAATTCCATAGGAAGAATGAATTCTGCGCCAAAGAATAACTGAAATGGTGTGGCCTTGTTCAACCTTTCATGTGTTGTCCGATATGCCCAAAGTACTGTACATACTTTATCATCCCAATCCTTTCATCCAACATCATAGATTTTTGTCAATTTCTGGCTCAAAATTTTGTTGAAAGCCTCAGTAGTTCCATTTGCATGAGGATGATAGGGTGTAGTCTTATAGTGTGCAATCATGAATTCATCCAATAAAATTCTGATTGTCTCATTAAGAAAATGTGTCCCCCTATCACTGGTCAAACTTAAAAGGAATCCGTACCTTGTAATAATATTTTCCCATAGAAATCAGGTAGTTATAGCCATTATATAGTCCTTTGTAGGTGTTTCTTCTACTCACCTTGTCAGATAGTTTGTGCAAGTTATGATGTAGTGCAATCTAGTTCTACATGCAGCTGGTGAAATAGGACCCACAAAATCTATAGCTCATTTCTCAAACAGTTCTGTAATAGTAATAGGTCTCAGAGGCATTTCATCTCATTGACCTAGTTTTCCAAGATGTTGACAATGATCACATGCCTTACAAAATTCCTTACAATCCTTATACAGGGTCTCCCACCATAATCCAACAAGTAGAATCTTGCACACAGTGGCATTGCTAGTATAGTGGCCACCTACAATTCCACCATGAAATTATTCCATAATATTTGTGCACTCATGTTCCAATACACAACAACCCAATACTTCATCTGGACCTAATTTGTACAAGTCACCACTGATTAACATATAAGGTGCATGCGAGTATAGCAAGCGATTTCTTCTCCAAGGATTTCATTCCTTCTTATGCCATCCCTGTTCGTAGAAAGACAACAATGTCCTCTAGTTCTGATGGCGCTCCATTGTAACCTGTATAACTGTGCATCTAGCATGGTATCCTCAATTGCATTGTGCTTCTTCTCCTGACTGTATTCTTGATAGATGGTCTGGTCTAGAATTACTTTTCCCTGGTTTTACCACAAATGTGAAATCAAATTCTTGAAATAAGAGCACCCATCGACATATGCACCCTTGTAAAATAGGTTGTTTACCAAATACTTCAATGCCATGTGATCTGTATAAAAGAAAAATGGTGTGGCTAGTAGGTACTGGTGGAATTTATGTAGCGCATATATCATTGACAAAGCTTCGTGCTCTGTAGTTATGTAATTCTGTGCTATGCAGGAGTCATCTTTCTACTAGAAAAATAGATAGGATGATCTACAATACCTTCTCTAGGTTGAGCCAACACATGCCAATGGCCATGCCAGAGGCATCAACATGTACATGAAATGGTTGGTCCCATGAAGGAAAACGTAGAATAGGTGCGGTAGTGAGTTTTTCCTTTAATGTCTCAAAGCGCGCTGTTGTGGTTCTCCCTAGTAGAACATGTACCTTTCCCTTTCAGTAACTCTTCCAATGGTGTGGAAACCTTGGCATATCCTTGATAAAATTTCTGTAATATCCTGTATGACCCAAAAATCCACGCACCTCACTCTGACTAGTAGGATCCCTTAGGCTTATAATGACTGCAACCTTGGATAGATCAACCAATAAACCCTCCTTGTAGATTATGTGTCATAAAAGTATCCCAAATGGTGTAGAAAATATGCAATTCTTGATGTTCAAAGAGATACTCAACTATCTACACCATTCAAACATTAAGCACATATTGTCACAGTGATCCTTAACTAATCCATACACCATCCAATCATCTAAATATACCTGTAAGAAGTTGTGAATAAATTCCTTGAACACTTGGACAACTATGCACGAAAAATACAACAGGAACATTTTTTAGACCAAAAGGCATCACAGTATAGGTGAAGCTACCCCATTCAGTAGTAAACGTAGTCTTTTCCTGATCCTCTTGGGTAATCCTAACCTGATGATACCTAGAGAACCCATCTATAAACGAATAGATTTCGTGCCCTATAATGCCTTCTAGTATTTCCTCAATGAATGGCATAGGAAATGGATCAGTTACACATGTAACATTCAGCTCCCTGTAGTCCACACATATTCTAATCTATCCATCCTTCTTGATACTGATCACCATTAGACTAACCCATTTTGACTCATCAAGGGGCTTGATAATCCCAGACTTCAACATTTTATCAATCTCTTCTTTGACCTTTTCGCTGCAAATTTGGGTTCATCCTATAGGGTCTCTTTCTTACTGGGCATGCACCCTCTTTAAGCTTTATCTTCATCTCCCCTAATGATTCATGCACACCTTTAAGTTCATGGTACCCCCTAGGAAATAAGTCCTGGTAATCCCTTAGTAACTCTATGATTTTTGCTACTTCAGAGTTTGACCAATAGTCTCCAATTATGGCTTCCTTAGGCTCAGTATCTGTTCCAATATTCACCTATGTTTGTCTTCATAGGTTCATGATAGGACATGTGGTCTTATCCACACTTTCCAATACCTCACGCCTCCCTATTGAATGGTTTACATCCAAATTATCTACTTCTTCGTCATCCACTAAGTAGACCATTTTTCCTTTATCTTTCTCAAGGAAAGCACATTGAAGTAATGTTGCATCAACCTCTAGTTCTTCATCAAGAATGCTCCTGAGTATTCCTTATCGAATAACTCATGAAGGAGTTCTTCAGCCTTGGCATATCTCCCATAGTTAAGCACTTTATGACTTTCAATTTCTTCCACTGGAGGCTTTATGGAGAAGAATTCAAATGTCTGGGACATTCCTATAATTAAATTCTTCCAATTTCCAGTCTCTCTATGGAGTTCTGCATATACATACCAAGCACATGCACAACCTTGTAAAGTGGAATAAAACTTGTGCACCCATAGTGAAGGTGGTAAAGCTTCCTGCCCTTCTATCCAGAGTCTCTCACACTTCTGAACGTGGTGTTGAACAAGTTGATTACCGTGATAAGTACATATTTGAGTAGGTGCATTGCTCCTGAGGAACCTAGTAGCAAGAGCAATCCTAATTTCATTCCACCCTACAAGGTTATCCTTGTGGGCCACCCACCAACATGTTTATGTTCCACGTAGTGTATATGCTAGCATATTTATTCTTTCTAGTGGGTCTATCCACTATTCTTCCATGGTGCACAGGAATACCTGATAAGATCTCCTTCTCTGGTGTAACAAGGTACCGAGTTGTTACCTATCCTCCTGACATAATGTGGTTTACTGCCTCTAGGAAATATGCTCTTTACTTTGTCCTACCAACTCATAAGTTCTATGAGCCCAATTATCACAAGAAACACTTGTAGTATCACTAATAGACTGTGCATCCTCCCACTGAATTAGTCCTTCTTTGGTTGGCTCAAGTATCTCTGGATCTCGGATGATGCACATACATAAATCCTATTCAGATCTTCTTCACTTAAGGGATCAACATAGGGCACATATTTTCCATATGTTAAAGGGATAATAACTCTCTCCTCCTTGTTTTCAAAACTGATATAGCCCTTGTTGAACTGAAGATCAACATTATTTTCATAGCACCAAGGATGCCCCAATAGAGTTGGGAAGCTATCTGAATCTACCAGCGCTAAAACCTCAAAGTCTCCAGTGAACTTGGACCCTTGTATGGTAATGGATGCATCTTTAAAAACTCTGATGGGAGTGGCCTTAGTTCAATTAGCCATGAATAATATATTAGAGGATGACTGTAATGGGGGTCTCCCCATTTGTACCCATGCATCTAAGGTAAGAACATTGACTTCTGCGTCTGTATCAATCAGTATATTACTCAATAGCCACCCATCCACAACAATATTTAGAGTTATTTCCTTGTCATAATCTAGGCTATGGGGGGAGATTTGCATGCATGAATCTATCATCTGGTCTCAATACTTGTGCACAGAGTGTTTCCTTTTAACCAACTCCCTAACAGTGGAATGATATTTTCATGGTGCAACATTTTACACACTTCCCTCAAGTCATCTATATCAGTTTGGACCATCTCTGATGACTTTCTTTTACTCCATCTTGTGTGATTTATCTTTTAATTATTATATCTCACCCTCAAGATTCCTGAGAAATTCCATGGTTTCCTAATAAACCTCCTTTTGATAGGCAGGATCTAGGTACCATGCATGAAGAAATTCCTCTTTAGTGATGGTAGGCTTCTACTACAATGCTTCCCTGGACATTTGCCTCCTCAGCATGGGTCTTGATCTTCACTTACAGTGCCTCAAATTCTACCTCTAACTTAGGCATCCATTGATTTTCAAAAGCATGCATTGTATCCTAACCATCCATGCATCTTTGTTTTCTTATTTATGTTGCTTACTCAGATGTTCATATAAGTCTAGGAACTCCTCATAGCTATGGTTCTTTCCACAAAAATAACATGTAATATTATGAGGAAATTCACCTATAGTGGTCAAGAGATCCACATGTATAACATGTTCTGAGGGAACTCACTTCTTCCACCACCATGGCCTCATCCTCCGAATCCACCATAGGTATCCTTGACCTCTACCATGACCACCTTCAAAACACCATTTATTTCGATCATAGCATGCCTGATTGTGATCCCAGTCCTGATGCTCATTCTTTCCCTTAGAGTTATCTGAAACTCCTATTTGTCATACACCAATATCTATAGCATCATGGATCTATCCAATCAGTTAGCAGTCTTCCGTGTCATGATTCGTGGACCTATAAATTTTACAGTAGCTTGAAACATTCTTCCTTATCGTGCATTGTAATAATGGGAAGTGGCTAGCATCATGGTTTAAATGGCATATTTCACAATCCATCAGCAATGAGCATACTATTCTATGAGGAAAACTATCCTTTGTGTGACCTTCTACTTCACAATCTATGCACCAAATCCCTATGCACGTCTCATGTGCTGAATTTACTGATAGTTTCTCCAAATATTTTTGTCATAGCTGCTATTTGTGCTTCTAAAAATGGGCTCACCCTAGTATCTATGCTTCCAACTACCTCAGCATGCGTAAGGCTGCTTCAAGTAATTTGCATGTGGATCAATGTATGTCTTATGTGATAAGGCCCTCCTAAAATGGGTAATCAATCCCCCAATGAACCATTGTGCATGCTGGATTGCGTGTATGTCATAAGAAAGCTTTGATAATAGCATTTTAAACCATGTGCATCATAATCTCTAACACTTTTCAGCAGTTCCTTGATTAATATCTTTGAGTGAACTTATACACTTCTACTCAAACTCAGGGATGTGAAACTCTTTAAGGAATACATATTTTAAAGTTGTATAATCTATGCAAGTCTTATTAGGCTCAAAATTTCTGTACCATTAATGTGCGTGCCCTTGTAACTGTAGTAGTAAATTATCTTTCCCTACATTCAGAAGTCCATGATTCCTTTTGTGCACCACAATATTTCACACATATGCACATGTTCAACAACATCTTTTATGCCCCTTATACTATAGAAGATGAAGAGACATATCCATGTAAATATTATGGGGTTGGTGCGGAACCTTTCCCACCTGATCTAGAACCTCCTGTGTTTCCCCTACCTTTAGAACCTCCAGATCCTCCTGAACCAGAGCTACCTGTGCCTCTTGATCCTAAGCTTGTAGCTAGGGTCGAACTAGAAGATGTACTTCCCTATGTCCTAATAGTAGAACTAAATTGTACCCTGATAGTTTGTGAAGTGTTACTACTCCCAGAAGTTAGTCCAAAAATTGATGCACTTGTATTTTGTGCTGATGATACACCCGAAAAGGTACTCCCATATAACAAAAAATTTGTTTGTGTTACCATTGTTGTGCCTCTTATAAGACTCACTCATACTCTCCCACTACTTGAACTAGCTTATTGACTACTTTTTGTACTAGATGTCTGGAAAACCAAATGTAAGGGCAAGGTTTCTAGGTGGATTCAGATGCATGCCTGCCCAGGTAGTCTCTTCTAGTGTGCTTCTGCATGAGGCTGAGGAAGGATCCTTGTCATGATTTCCAAGATGGGGGAGTTCTTGATGCTCTAGCTCCATGTCTTCTATGTGAGCTTCAAATCCTTCACGAGCCATCTCTCTCCTCAACACCATACTTTCTGCAATGTTATGTTTCTTCTCTATCTCCCTCTCATGCGCCTCATTATACTTAAGCCACCTTTCCTCTCTCTTCCTTTTTGCTTCTAGGTCTACCATCCTTCACCGAACCTACTCCTACCCCCGTGGGTGGTGGGGTTTAGTTAGCCATCAGTTTACTCTCCCAGATTCAAAGTTACCATCAAGATCTTGATCACTAGTGGAATGCCTTGCAGGTAAGTTCCCCTTGGATATCATAAAAACTAGAATTCAGCTACCTCTAGACACGAATAAGTGGAAATTGAGTACTCCAAGATATAACTGTTCAAAACACCATAAAACCATGTATCCACAACTTGAGTCCAAATCAGATCAGCATCATAAATGGCTTGGAATTCTTCCTGCATCTAGACAAGTGCATGATACCTCCAATTCCATCTTAAATGCATAAGAAATCAGCCACTCGTACAATTCTACTGGAAAGATAGAGAAAAATATCTCATATAAACTATCATACAGATTCTGTTCCACCCACACGTGTGCATTAAACTCAGATCCATTGTCAAACTGCCATGCGTATTCTTCTTCCAGATCATGTATCCACTCTTCAACACTTGCTAGGGTCAACCCATATGTCTTCATCACGAACCATCCTAAAAACAATTGAAAAAGAGGTCCTAACAACAGAACTAATGATGTAGCCTAGAATTTAGTAATACAATCCCATTAAGACCCTAGATGCAGTGGCACATCACTCAGCCTAGACTGAGAGCTTACTCAAAGCACGTAAAGGTACCAAGTCCCTCTTTAGGGTTATTGTTGTAGGATGTTAACATGATGAAGACTTAACACATGCAGTTCCATTACTAATACATCATTCTACAGAAAAATCCAGATCCATACCTAAGGGAGAATAGAATTAAGTATTAACCATGATGAAATCAAGAACATAATAGATTCAGATACACACATAACTAACACTTAGATTTATCCAATATTCTCTAGTATATTAAATGCAGTAAGTACACAGAAGCTTCATCACAATAACAATAGCATACACTCATGTGCATAACAAATTTAGCAGCATAATCTCACTATATCTCCATGTATGTGTATATATATCTACTACATAGTTTACTACATACTTATAAGGGTGGGGACTTTCCCTTCACCACTTACCTAATCCCAAAATAGGTCGCATGCTATTACTAGCCACGTGCTGTTACAAAAATAGCCACACATGCAAGTGTGCTAATAATAGACTATTGTTAGTTAACTGGAAATAATAGATCTATTTCTGACCTATGTCCATGCAAAGTGCTTCGTAACTAATCCTCCAAAAATAGCCAATGCGTGACGCACAAGTCTTCAATTATTTTGAGTGCTCCCCACATTATCTCCAAAAATAGATCCTTATTGTGAAAATGGGTAAGTCCCAAACCTATTTCTATTCCTCACGCGTGATCCTTTCCAATACTTCTACACCTTTTAATGCACTTCTTTCTCCTGTGCAAACCTTATATATTTTATTTACTAAGTGCCAGGGTCTGACTGATCAACACCATTATATCCCAATTTTCTTCATGCTTAGACAAGGAGAACATATATAATTTTTCATGGAAATATATAAGATAATGACTAACATAACATACCTCATGACTACTTAACATTTCATGTACTGACTTCAAGAACCCGGGGCACCTTGAGTTCCATCATAACCTTACAGAGTATAATAGATATACACTTTTTTAAATGCACTTTTTTTCTTGCACCAAAGAGCTTCAAATGTATATTTTCTTCTTCATAAAACCTGATAAGATTTGATGGATTCAGGATCATAAAATTTTTGTGAGAAAATCAACCTTTCTCACTAAACCTTAGAAGCATTTACTTCATTCTTCATTGATGAACTATACCTTCCACAACCTTATACAATCATGACAAGAACATACATACTCTTTTGAATTCACACACATTTGCAACACCCTGAAGACCTTGAACAACACCTACTAATGGTAATGTACCTTCAAGAAAAAAACATGCTTCCTTCTAATGATAAGGACCTTCTAGAAGCTTAGAGAAGGCACACCATGATTGTTAGATCAATAGAACAATAGATAGTCATCAAAGAAGCATGATGACTCTATATTCTCTCTCTTTTCATTTCAAGCCTTCTCATTCTTCTTGAATGTCCCTATAGGTGTGAAAATTTCATCTCTTATATCTTATTCTTCTAATTGAATTCCTAATAGACATACATGATGCACCTCATTCACTTGTTCTATCACAACTAAGGGTAAAATTTCTTCATGGCTTGCATTAGGATTGCATTATTTCTTCTTGGATTTTTCAACACCTTCTATTTTATTGCTTGAGTTGGGATCTCCCATGATTGTCTTTGATGGATTCTCCTTTCTATCATCTACACATGATGTCTTATTGTCATGCTTTATCTCTTCAAACCTAGATTTGGGTTCCTTATCCTTGGATTCATGCTCAACCTTCTTATTTTTAGTGACTATCTCATATTTGACTAAATTAGACTCACTCTTAGGATTGGTATTCATCTTGAACACCTTCTTAACCTACCCTTTGAATTATTGACACCTACTTCTGTACCTAGAAGACTCATTTTGATAGCAATGCTTTGCAAAATGTCCAAGCTTGTGACAATTGTAACACACAATTTGATTATTTCTTCTATATGGATGTGGACTGATATTCCAACTGTACTTAGAAGGATTTCGACAATGACACCTCATAGCAACAGTCCAATTTTTTTGTAATTAAAACATACCATCTTATTTATACCTCTTGATTTTTTTATTTACAAAACTGATTAGATGGTTCATATAAGAAATATTTGGCAGTGTGTCCATTTTCTTGACAATTAAAACAAACTACATTCCTTGATTTCTCATCTCTTCTATCCCTCCATGTATGGTCATCTATGATATGATTCCTACATTCCTTAGTTCTATTTCTAAAACTATGACAAATAAATCAATAGCCATTGAAATTTATTTCATACCTTGATGTATTAGGTTGCCTGACTGATTTTGACCTTCTTGATCTTGTATCCTTGGCCTTCTTCATGTTTGAATTTCTACTTGGACCAGACTTGTCATCTTCACACTTCTCCATAGGCTCTCCTTTGAAGACTAGTAATGTATTATCATATATTTCTCTTTGAATATCCAAAATTCTATCAAGAACATCATAGATCTTCTCCAACTTTCAATATATCTTAAACATGTTGTTTGATTCTTATAGGTCATCTTTTAAGGTTATCAATTCTTCTTCATATTTCATGCAAGTATATTCTTTGTCCTTAAGGGCTTGTGTCACTCTATTAACATGATATTCTAGATTTGTATTGAATTTCAGGCATTCTTCCTCTTTGGCTTTGAGTTATGTTGTGGTCAACTCTAATTGTGCTTCAAGTTCTTTGAGTCCATATTTTTTTTCTCCATCCTTCTTGCTCTATCTTTATGTAAGGAAACGACTTGGATAAATAAGAGTATAAACAAAAAGATAACACCAAAGAACAAAAAATTGTAGCTAAATGATCACAATATGCAAGTATAATAGCCTAGCCACTTCAAGGGGGAAACCTCCAAACCATACAATAAGATTCAAGTGCTCAATATGATAATCAAATACTACCTACTAACCTCTATACATATTATTCCTATATTATAGCCATCACCCAGTCTGAACCACTAATGATAATATGACACACATGAAAGAGATACATCACGATAAGAAGTTATGATAACCAAATGTTGTTTATAAACATCCAATAAAAGATATATACATGGAATGGCCCTCCCCTTCAAAGGAAAATTGTCCCCAATGTTTAGAAGCTCTGGATGCTGCTGCAAGAAATTTACATCCTCCAAAGTTACATCTTCATTGCCCAGATTTTTCCACTTGATTAAATACTCAGTGATGACCCTTGTCATCAATCACTTAGTGCATGTCTGAAGGATGCGTTATGGTTCCAATATGATTCTTCCCTCCTCTTCAAGCTCTAGTAACACTGTTTGGGATGATACGGACTATCCAATTACCCTCTTCAGGAAATATACATGGAAGACTAGATGTATTCCAGTGGCCGAAGGAAGTTCTAGTTTGTATGCTACATTACCAATATTTTGTAACACTTGATAATGGTCATAATACTTAGGTGAAAGCTTATTATCCTTCTTCTTTTATTTCAAGGACATTTACTTATATGGCAGTAAATGCATAAAAACCCAACCATCGACTTCAAAATGTCTTTCACTGTGATGTTGGTCTTCCTGCTGCCTCATGCGGTTTTGTGCCATGACAATGTTCTCCCCAAGACTAGAAATTACCTCTTATTGGTGTTGAATATGTTATTCAACTTCTCAAACCATTGGTTAGACTCTCAAAGATGAGGTGATGGATGGTGGATGGTACCCATATAATGCCAAGAAAGGAGACATTTTAGATGAAGTATGAAAGGAGGTGTTATGCCACCATTTTGCTAGTGGTAACCATTGGACCCACCTTGCTTGCTTATCTAGGGTAAAACAATGAAGATGTCCCTCCAAGCACTTTTTTACCACCTTTTTTTCCCATCAAACTGGGGATGATAAGATAAACTATGAGCTAGTTGCGTGCCCAAATATGAGAACAATTCAATCCAAAACTTACTAGTGAAGATAGGGTCTCAATTACTTAATAGAATCTTTGGTGTCCCCATGTAGATTTTGAGCCGTATCCATGAAGGTTGTTGATACTACACTCGCAACAAATGGGTATGATAAGGCACAAAAATGAGTATATTTGGGGAGCTTGTCCACTACAACCATGATTACATTTTTCCCTTCTGATTTAGGAAATCATGTGATGAAGTCCATGGAAACCTCTTCCCACCTCTGGATAGGAATAGATAGAGGTTGTAAAATACCCAAGGACTTAATTTTTTCACCCTTATTTTGATGACAAACCATGCATTCTATCACAAAATTTTTGGACATCCCATTTTATCCCTTCCTAGAATAAATCATGTTTGATTGAGATAATAACTATTCAAGAATCCAGAATGCCCCCTACTGGTGAAGTATGGAGATTAGTTAGAACCATATTTTTAAGGGTTGAATTCTTACATAGGTATAATCTATCTTCATACCAAAAATCATCTCCTTTCCATACAAATTTTTCTAACATGCTTGGATCATGTTGGATATTTTTAATGAGATTTTGTGTACGTAGATCAATTTACATTTAGAACTTGCATCTCTATCCAATTCTCATGTAATATAGATATGACACACACAAATGCCTCGACTGATTCATCCTTCCGAGATAGAGCATCATCAACAACATTCTACTTCCCTTTCTTATATATTATCTTAAAATCATAACCCAAAATTTTTGAGACCCATTTCTATTTTTCTTCAGATGATAAACATTTCTCTAAGAAGTATTTCAAATTATCATGATATGTCTTTACTTTGAAATGTCTACCCATTAGATATGGTCTTCATTGCTTCACTACATGAAGTATGGCTAGCATTTCCTTCTCATAAATTGGTTTTGATATATTCTTACCTTTGAATTGGTGGATTTTAAAAGGCAATATGTCAACCTTCTTACATGATTATTTCCACCATACCATACCCTAAAGCATCACATTCGACAATGAATGTTTTGGGAAAATCTGGGGTGGATAAAACTGGAGTGGTGCACATGAAATCCTTCAACTTCTCAAATGTCATAGTAGCTTCCTCATTCCACTGAAAAGAGTCCTTCAATAAATTTATGAGTGGTACTGATATGCTATCATAATTCCTAAAAAATCTATGATAATAACCTGTAAGTCCTAAAAATCCTCAGAGATTATTTAAGGTTTTGGGAACCTTCCATTCAAGCATGGATTTTATTTTGTTAGGATCCACTTTAACACCTTCATAAGAGAAAATGTGACCTAAATACTCAACATCCTTGACTCCAAAAGAAACACTTAGAAGGATTTACATAAATTTTATGTTGTTCAAGATTTTTTAAAGCCTTATTTACATGATATATGTGTTCCTCCCATGTTTTACTATAGATTAATATATCATCAAAGAGAACTAAAAAAAACTTCCACATAAATGGCTTAAATATAGAATTCATCAAGCTTTGAAATGTAGAGGGTGAATTTGTAAGTCCAAAAGGCATTACAAAGAACTCATAATGGAATTCATGTGTCCTAAAGGCTATTTTATGAGCATATTCATCCTTGATTATAATATGATGATATCTAGAATGAATATCAAGTTTGGTAAAATAAACAACACCACGAAACTCATCTAGAAAATATTAATTATAGGAATAGGAAACTTATCTTTGATTGAGTACTTATTGAGTTCCCTGTAATCTAGACACATGCTCCAATTGTCATATTTTTTCCATATCATCACTACAATAGAAGAGCAAGCACTTTGACTATGATGAATAATTAATGCTTATAACATCTCTTGTACTATCTTCTCAATCTCACTCTTTTGCATATAGGGGTACCTAAAAGGTCTGATGTTGTGTGGTTGACTCCCTGGGTACTAGCTGGATGGCATGGTCATGGTATATTTTTGGAGGTAAACCTTTTGGTATATATCTAAAACACAAATGAGTGCTCATCTATGACTTCTTACATATCTGAGGGTATAAATGTATTTGGTTGATGTGCTTCTGATGAAAATAGTTATGCCACAAACCCCTCTGCACCTTTTCTAAGAAAATTTTGCATCTGGTGGGTTCTCACCAAATGTGGGGACTTTAATCTTAATAATTTTAGTTTAAAAGTCCTCCCTTATGACTAAAATCACATGAACTAATCTTGGAAATTCATCTCAATGGTTCCCAAGGTGGTAAGCCACTGAAATCATAACACAATGTCTGCTCCTCCCATGTCAATGACATACATGGGGCTAGTTAGCAAGTAATATCCCATGGTGAGATTAACGTTATGTAATTTTCCTAAATAACTAATAGCTCCCCCATCAACGATCATTACTTGAAATTTTGGTGATGGATAAAAAAATCATTTCAATCCTACCACCAATGT
This sequence comes from Taxus chinensis, assembly GCA_019776745.2. Lineage (NCBI taxonomy): Eukaryota > Viridiplantae > Streptophyta > Pinopsida > Cupressales > Taxaceae > Taxus > Taxus chinensis. Next base: position 876,912,715 of record CM034149.1, on the reverse strand, counting down.
ATGATTGATGAAGTTGTGAGTGCTTCCCGAATCAATAAAAAATATTACCATTTGTTTTTTCAAGAATCCAACCACTTTGGGGGTTTGGGGAGTGTTAATACCTAAAATTGCATGACATGATCTTGTTGGATGGTGATCTCCTAATTCCTCCTTTGGATCTACCTATTCATCTTCTTCACTCCCTTCTTCTTCATTAGGACCCTCAATGTAGAGCAAATTATTTAAAGAAAACTTATGTCCTAGTCCATATTTTCTATCACAATTGAAACATAACCCTTTATTCAATTTTTTGAGGTGTTAGTCTAATTGTCTGAGGTAATGATGGTTGAAAGGTGCTACAATATTTGATATTAGTGACAGTTTATATCTCGCTAGAAATAAAATTTTCCTCTGGACTATGTGCCATGATAATTGAATCTGAAACCTTATGAGGATTAAACATACACACCTCATTCTTAATTTTTTCCTTAAAACCCCCAAGAAATAAGTAATTTAGATTCTCTTCAGTAATATTTTCCACCCACAAGGAAAGGTTTTATAATTGATGAATGTAATCCTTAACTGATCTTGTTTGTCTTAACTTTGCTAATTGGAAGTAATTATCTGACACACTAGAACTATAGTGAAATTGAAACTCTTTAGTGAATAATTTCCATGTAAAATTGAGACCACTCTTTTTCCTTTGAGCACATAACCATCGATACAAAATGAATAGGTTTGAGATACAATGATTCCCATGGTCACCTTTTGTCTCGATGGAATTTGATATAGATCAAATAAATTTTCCATTTGGTTAATCCAATTAAGTGGATCCTTTCCATGAAACTTACGCATTTCCACTTTTGGAATCAATTTACGGGCCTGAAGAGTGTTTGTATTTGGATTGGGCATGCTCAAAGATCCACCCTGACTAGTTTGTCTATTACTTTGACCTGAAGAGTCACCTTGATTGATGAGTATGATTGAGTGGTGGCTGATTTGGAATAAGATGATGACCCGTTAAATTTAAATTGAATTTGTTAATGAAATTCTCCAATTGTTGTCTAATATTATATACATCATCTTTGTTGGCCATTCTAAACACAAGGTTTCATAGGCTCAAACTCAAGTTAGCTTACCTTATGGTCCGTCGAAGTAAACCCTAGCTTTGAAGACTCTGTAGTTACCCCTTTTGACTCTAACTCCTCTACAATTATCTCATCATTTTCTGTGGTTTTACCTAGAGTGATGGGATTCTCTTTTTCCTATTGTGGAAGGCCCTGCCATGATGCCCCAAAATAGTAGGATTTAGGGATCAAGGTCAAAATTTAGGGCTCAGGATTTCGTTATGAATTTGGCCAAATATGAAAAAAGTTAAAAAATGAACTCAAAGTAATTTTTTATTCTATTTCTGGAAATGTAAAGAACATGGAAAAATTCCATAATTTGCATTAAATAGAGAAAAATTATCAAAAACCCTAAAATTGATGCAACTTTTTCAAAATAGGTAAAAATATATTTAAATTTGAAGAGGATATTACTTGATTGAGTTCGCAACCCCCCATAAATAATTGTAAAAAAACTACCAGATTGGAGATATAACCGATTCTTTAAAATGAGGGTTTTGACTTAGTTTTGGCTGAGATTAAGCTATGATATCTTTTGTAAGGAAATTAATTGGATAAATAAGAATATTAGAAGAAAGAGAACATGAAATAAAATAATTTTGTACATAAATGATCACAATATGCGAGTATAATAGCTTAGCCACTTAGAGGGGGAAACCTCCAAACCATGCAATAATACTCATGCTCAATATGATCATAAAATACTAGCTACTAACCTCTATATATACTATTCTTATGCTATGGCCATCACCCAGGTTGACCCACTAATGATAATATAGCACATATGAAAGATATACAATGATAATAAGTTATGATAGCCACAATTAGGTTATACACATCCAATGTAAGATATATGATTAAGGGCGTAGCAATTTCCTCAAGATTATTGATTTTCTCTATATATTCTTTCACAATTAGTTTGAACTTATGGTTCTTCCTTCTTTGGTGCTTCAAATCCTCAAGGGAACTAATAATTTCTTCTTCAAGGTTTACTTCAACATAAACCTCATCTAGAATTTTATCTTCACTAAGATACTTATACTTTGAGTTTCTTCCAAAGATTATCTCCATAGACATGTTTGTGCTTTAAGAGGATCTCCTTCAAGATATTAAGCTTTCTCCAATAGGACCTGCTCTGATACAAATTTTTAGAAAACACAAGTAATGAGATGGGGGAGGTGAATAAGTGTTTCTCAAAAATTTGAGAACATTTCAAAAAGTTAGTCATTTATTCAATTATAATCAACCTTTACCATAAGAGAATATAGGCATTCAAACAAAAGTAGATAACATGTAAGTACACATAGAGACAATGATTAATGTGGGAAACCCTTAAAGATAGAATAACCCATTGAAATCAATACACTAGTGTGGACAATTGTCCTGTAAATATTACAAAAATTTCAATTTTTTGGGTGTCCAATAAATTTGAAGAAACCACTCCAAAATTTAGCCAAGCTCCCTCTTGACCTTGCACGGAAGAAAAAACTCCCAAGAATTCAGTGAAACATCCAGTTAACCTTTTGCAAGTTACAAATTACAAGTAAGAAAAAACCCCTACTGTGTTAAGAATCCAATTATACTTTTACAAAGTTTTGATCACTTTCATTTGGTTGTCTAGCACAACAAATGTTGATCTCTTATTCAGCTCCTATTCTCTCTCTTTCACAACTCTTTCACCACCAATCTTCTCATTACATCATCCTACTGAAAATATAGTATTCAAGGCCTCTTTCAAAAAAACACTTTTTCCCTCATTCACACATGAATGAACTCATATTATTATACTCTTCATTAACTCATTTTCCTCCTTCAATGTTGTCTTCAAAACCACATGCCTATGATCCTTGATTCACACATTTTCATGTCCTAATTCTGCTCCAAAAATAAACTCATCAAAAAGATATTTTACTAGAACATTTTGGCATACATATACATGAGGTTTTATAATATAACACCTCTTCCGATTCCCATTCTAACCTAACTTCCTCAACTCGTACCAATGGTTGAGTATGACATCATCAAAAATGCCAACAATGCAATCATTTCATCTACAACATATAAGTTGCAAGTTATTACCTTCCTTTGGATTTTCATAACACATGAAACTTAGGAAGACTTGGAGAACATCCTTGAACTTGTTGCACACTTGAAGTAACTGAAAATATTCCATTTTTAGTTTGACCTATGCACTTTGTAATTGTCAAATTCATTTTTTTATATTCTTTCCAACACAGATTCCTTTATCTTTTAGCTAATCTAACTCATGAAAAAAATTATGGAGTGAAATATAAAGTTACAAAATTCTTAAAATATCCTTACAAATCCTTGAAAACATTTTCAAATCATCATTTCATCTTCAAGAATCCATTAGAGCTCATATACTTCACTAGGTGCATGGTTTTAAAAACTTGTCTTCATCTTGAGTGCATAAATTCAATTTATTATTCAAATCATGAAATTGAAATAGGATGGAGGGATATTAAATATGTCTAATACATCATATCATGATTAGGATCATGCAGGTCAGAGCTAAGGACTTCATTCCAACTCTTTTTCTCAGCTTGGAGAACATAGTCATGACTGCTCCAAAAACCAATTAAAAGATCTCTTAATCATCACAAATGTATGACCTCTCAAAGATTATAAATCCTTGGAGAATGTTTTTTGAGACATTTTATTCACTTTCACAAAAATGGAACAGCTCAAAAACCTTCATTCTCTCCATGCACAACTGATTTAGACAATGTTCTAATGGAGATGTAGACCCAAAAAATCAGTACTCACAAAATGAGTTAGATATTCATTCAAACACCTATTCATGAATGTTATCATAACTTTATGGAAATTTATTGACCTTGTGCATATTTTCATCTTACAATAAGTCTTCATTTCAAGGTTTTTATCATGAATATGCTTGCATTTTTTAGACAAATCTAATTGGGTTTGAGGTCCTAAAAACCAGTCTTGTTATAGAAGACTTCAATCACTCTAAAAAACACTTTCATACCAAACCAATTCTTGGAACACTTAATTATGGACCTATAATTCATATTAAAACACTTAATTGTAGAGGTTGTGTGGATAAAATCATACTTTCACTCTCATTCCTCAGACCTACTTGACAAACCTAAAAGAGGAAGTTTGCACCATTTGAACTTTGGCACAAATAAACTACACCAAACCAAGTCATGAGTTAAATAATGTTTTATTATACATATATCAAATATCCATTATCATATTTATCTTCATCACCATATTTTTACATAATTAGCCCTTCAATCCATCTTGAATAGTTTTGGCTCTTCTATGCCTTAAGAAGTAACTCATCATGATTGACATGTTTCAAAAAAATTATGCAAGGAACATACCTGAAAGCATTGATGGAAACTTGGGGCACCTCACAAGATTTCTCCCACATTATACCTTTCACTTTTATATCTTCCATGCATGAATGTACCATCAATTTTTTTCAAAAAAAAGGTGTTTGAGCACCATACGAACTGACCTAGAGAGTGAGACCACTAGCAAATTAAAGTGTTGAGTAGAAAATAAAGTGTTGAGCAGATAAAAGATAGTTTAAGTATAAAAACACATAAGGATTGGGCACAGACACATGGCACATAGAAGGACATGGTACTATAGTAGAACAATTTGTGCCTAGGACCAATATACAGGACTTAGCCACTTTTACATATCTGGGCTATTTTTGGAGATAGAGTGCTGAGAACGAAAATATATGAAGACTTTTAGTTCATGCAAGGCTATTTTGGGTTTTGCATTAGTTTGAGCACCATGCATATTCTTAGTATAAAAATAGGATTTATTCTTAGATTTAACTATAGAAGATCTATTATTAGCAGTTGTATGCTTTTGTATTCCCTTGTAAAGGTGCATGACTATTATTAACATGTAGCCTATTTTTAGAAGGTACATGGGTGATGAAGGGAAAGTCCCCACCCCTATATATATGTATTCATTTGCATGGTTTAGAAAGAGACCAATTATTGTAGAGTTATGTTGGTGTTTTGTTCACGTGCATGACTCATGATGACATACTATGATGTATGAAGCTTCTGTGTTTTACAATACATAATATAATGGATCATATTGGTTGGATATTAGTGTAAGATGTGATAAAATATGGTCCTTATATGGTAAATATCATTATAATCATTGTTTATTCAATCTTTCATATGGTTTATATCTAGATTTGGTTTATGTGATGTGGATTATTTACTATCCGTTCTAAATCTGGATATATACATATGCAATCATGCTAACATTCTGAACAAGCAACTTTAAAGAGGGACCTGGTACCCTTGCATGCTTCAGGTGAGCACTCGATTTTGGATGAGTGATGTGCTAGCGTGCCTTGGGTTATTTACAATGAATTCTAGGCTGAATCATTGGTTTCATTGCCGAGACCTCTTTCTTGGTTTTTTTTCAAGATGTTACGTGACGAAGACATATCGATTGACCTTGGCTAGTATTCCAGAGTGGTTAGTAGATATGGAAGAAGAGTATGCTCGTAGATTCAAAACTAGACCTAATTTTAATACATGCACATGGGTTGAGTAGTATCTCTACGATGCGTTGTATGAGATGTTCTTTGTTATCTTTCCTATAGAGTTGTATGAGTGGTTGGTTACTTATGCATCTAAGAGGAATTAGAGGTTTCGTATGTTGTTTTGGATGCAGGAAGAATTCCAAGCCTTGTATGTTGCATATTTGATTTGGATGCACTTTGTGGATGTTTTGTTCCATGGTGTTCTGAACAACTATATTCGTGAGAACGCAGTTTCAAATTACTCTTACCCAGAGGTTGTTGAGTTTCAGTTTTTGTAAGAACCTAGAGAATCATATTTGCACGGTACCCCACTGGCAATAAAGATCTTGATTGTAACCCTAGATTTGGAATAGAATCCAATGGTTAACTAAACCCCACCACACGCAGGGAAGGAGTAGGTTTGGTAAGGATGAAAGAACTAATGATAGAAATATAGAGGGAAGAAAGGTGGCTTAAGTTCAATGAGGCATGCAAGAGGGATTTAGAGAAGTAATGAGATATTGTGGAAAGAATGGCATTGCAGAGAGAGATGTCTCTTGAAGGATTCAGAGCTCATGTAGAAGACGTGGAGCCAAAAAATCTAGATCTCCCCCTTTTGGGAAAGCATGGTAGGGAAACCTCTTCATCCTCATAGGAAAGCATGCTAATAGGGATGACATGGGTCATGGGTGCGAATCTGAATCTACCTAGAGACCTAGCCCTTGTGTTTGGTTTTCCAGTTTCTACGATAGTCAGTAAACAATAAGCTAGCATAAGTAGTAGACTTATAGTAGATAGAATTAATTTTCAGTCAAGTTCAGGAGTTAATCATGGAGATTATTAATCTATGGCACAATCGTCATCTACTTTATTTGGAGGACATGTTGGAGGTATCTTTTCTAGTGCATCATCAACATAGAACGTAGGCACGTAGAACTTTGGCATCACATATGGAAATAATGCAACTTCACAGATTAAGGGTGTTCATTTTAGCACAACCATTGTAACACAAGGTAGTGCCTCTTCCATTCCATTACCTAATAGAGGGGGTGAATGAGGAAGATCAGGTGGCTCAGGCATTGGAGGATCTAGTGGATCTAGAGGTAGTATAAATATAGGAGGAAACACTAAAGGTTCTGGATTTAGTGGTCAAAGGATACACCAACCTCAACAAATTTATATGGAGATGTCTCTCCATATTCTAGATTATAGAGGAATTGAAGATGCAACCAAACACATGAATATGTGTGAGATACTGTGGTGCACAAAGGGGATTACAACTATAGAGAGCAAGGCAAGTCAGTTTACAACTATGTTGCAGGGACGCTTGCACAACTGATACAGAAAGTTTGATCCTGATCAGACTTGTGTGGATTATAAAGCATTGTGGGATGCTTTCTTAAAGGAATTTAATATCTCTGAGTTCAAGTAGAAAAACATAAGTGCATTTAAAGACATTAAGCAGGGAACTACTGAAAGTGTTCAGGAATATGATGCTTAGTTTAAGACTCTCCTGTCTAAGTTATCTTATGACATCCATGCAAGCCAGCATGCACATTGGTTCATTGGAGGAATGATCACACCTTTTAGGAGGGTTCTTTCACACAAAATTATACATATCCACGTGAGGAATTTAAGGCAACTTTGCACGCTAAGGTAGTAGGAAGTGTGGACACATGAGTGACTTGGTTCTTAGAAGCTCAAATTTCTGCAATGGCGAAACAATTGGAGAAATTATTTGCTAATTCAGCACATGAGACACATAGTGGAATTTGGTGCAAATATTGTGAAGTAGAGGGGCATACTAAGGATAGTTTCCCTCAAAAATCAATACGCTCCCTGTTATTGGATTGTGAGATATTTCACTTATACCATGATTCAAATCAGTGCCCTTTGTTACAACGTGCGATCAGAAAGAATGGATCATGTTACTACAAGATTTGTAGGTTGACCACTCATGATACTAAGGACTATAGGCTGATTGGTCAAATCCATGATGTCATTAATATTGGAGTACAATAGACTGGTGTTGTAAATAATTACAAGGAGAAGGGAAAGCATCATGACTATGATCACAGTGAGGGGTGTTTTAATGGCGTTCATGTTAGAAGTTGGGGTTATAGAGGTAGATTCAAAGGTCAAGGTCACGGGGGTGGAAGGAGTGATTTCCCTCGTGGGACTTGTTATACATGTTGATATCCTGATCACTACAGGCATGAATGTCCATAGAATATTGTGTGTTATTTTTGTGGAAAGAATCATAGCTATGAAGAGTGCCCCGACTTATATGAACACTTAAGTAAGAAACATAAACAGGAAAATAAGGGTGCACGAATGGTTAGAGTATAGTGTGTCGTGGAGGACCAATGGATGCAAAATTTAGCATTGGATCCTGAGTTGGTACCTGTGAATATTACTACACGCGCTAAGAATGCATGTGCCAAGGAAACTTTGCAACAAAAGCCTACTATTACTGAGGAAGTCCTACATGCCAAGTATCCAGACCCTATGCATTAAAAGGAGGTTTATAAAGAAACCATGGATGTAATTCGGAATTTACAAGGTGAGATACAATGTTTGAAGGAACAGTCGTGGAAGTTGGAACAAAATAAAGAAAATTATCTCCATCAGATTAGATGTTGAGGATTTGAAAGAAGTTTGAAAAGGTGCTACGCCAAGAGAACATAATTCCTTTGTAGGGGAGCTGGTTGAAGGGAAACACTCTGTGCACTTGGACTGAAAATGAGATACAAATTCTACATGTTAATCTTCCTCCTCATAGTTTGTATTATAAAAAGGATCTAAATGTTATTGTTTATGGGTGGCTTTTAAGTAACATCTTGATTGAAACATGCGCGAAAGTGAATGTACTTACTCTGGATGCATGAGTTCAGATTGGAAGACATTTATTATAGCCATATTCCCAATGTGTTGTTCATGGAAAATCATACTAAGGAAATGCCCATTGAAGTTTTAAAAGATGTATCTATTACTATACAGGGCGCCAAGTTCATTGGGGACTTTGAGGTCTTAGCGCTTGCAAAAGAAAAAAAATTTCCTACATTGCTTGGACATCCTTGGTGCTATACAAACAATGCTGACCCGCATTTTAACAAGGGGTATATCAACTTTGAGAACAAGGAAGAACATGTCATCATACCTCTGATAGATGGGAAATATACACCTTATGTAGAGCCTTTAAGTGAAGAGGACTTAAACAAAATTTACGTGCGCACCATTCAAGATCTAGAAGTTCTTGAGCCATCAAAAGAATGAGTTATCCAATCGTATGATGCATAGTCAATGAATGATACTAAAAGTGTTGCATGTGATAATTGGATGCATGAAACTTATGAAATGGTTGGGCACAAAGCATGAAGTGCAGTTGCGCACGTCAGTAAGCCATGTAGTATTAGATGATTTGGCAATAGCCAGGTACCAAAGTATACATGTGAAGATAATCCAGAAGTATTTTTTCTTGCTATGGAAGCTCAATAGGAATTTTAGGTGGAAATAAGGAACATTTTAGTATCTACTTTGCGTGGGATGATAGCGCGTTGGTGGATGGTTCATAGGGATAATCTTTTAGAGTGGAGAGAAGTAAGGATTGATTTATCTACTCAGTTTCTCAGAAGCAATGCACCTACTTAGATATGTGCATTTCATGGTAATGATCTTGTTCAGCACCTTGTTCAATAGTGTGAGAGACTCTGGACAGCAGGACAGGAAGATTTAACACCTTCTTTGTGGGTGCATAATTTTTATTTCACCTTGCAAGGTTGTGTGCACACATGGTATGTCTACGTAGAATTGAATAGTCAACTGGAAATTTTTAGGAACTCACTGAAGGTATGACTCAGACCTTTTATTACTTTTCTTATACACCTCTGGTGAATGAGGCGTTGTAGGTCATGAATCTCTTAACTATGGGATACAGTGCAAAGGCTGAAGAATTACTTCAGGATTTGTTAGGATAATCTGACTTTATGACATGCTTTGAAGAGGAAGAAACAAATGAATATCAACTTAGGCGTGCCTTCCTAGAAATATAAAATGGTAAGATGATATACATGGTTGATGATGAAGAATTAGATAACCTGGACATTGAGCACACAGAGGGTACCCGTGAAGTCTTAGATAGTGTAGATGAGAATGTGCGCTCTTACCGTGAGCATATGAAGACCAAGAAATTTAACATTGGGATGAATGTTGAACCTAAGGATGCCATTATTGGAGATTATTTATTTGAATCTGAAGTTGCTAAAATCATTGAGATGTTGTGTGACTTCTAGGAATTTTTCCCTAGAGGTTATCATGAGCTAAAAGGCGTGCATGAATCATTGGGATAGATGAAGATAAAGTTGAGGGAAGTTGTGTACCCAGTTCAAAAGAGGCCTTACATGATGAATCCGAACTTGTGCATCAAGGTAAAAGAAGAAATTGACAAAAATTTAATTTCTGGAATCATTGTGCCAATTGAGGAGTCAGAATGGGTGATTCATATGGTGATCAACATCAAGAAATATGGTAGAATTAGGATTTGTGTGGATTACATAGAGTTAAATGTTGCATGTGTGATTGACCCCTTTCCCACACCATTTACTGAGGAAATATTGGAAGGTGTTGCAGGGTGCGAAATATACTCCTTCACCGATGGATTCTCTGGATATCATCAGGTAAGGATAGCTAAAGAAGATCAAGAGAAGACAACTTTCACCACTGAGTGGGGGAATTTTTGCATGCATGTTTATGCCCTTTGGATTAAAGAATGCACCTATAGTATTTTCACGCATAGTAGTACAAGCATTCCAGGATTTTATTCACAAGTTCTTACAGGTGTATCTGGATGATTGGACAATTTATGGGCTTGTGAAAGATCGCTGTGATAATATGAGGCTGATGTTCGAGAGGTACCCACAGTTGAGCATCTCATTTAACATTAAGAAGTGTATATTTTCCACACCCTTTGGAATTTTTCTGGGACATATCATCTGTAAAGAAGGCTTACTATTGGATCCTGCTAAGGTAGTTGTTATTTTGGGCTTAGAAGAGCATACTAGATAGAGCGAGGTGCGCAAATTCTTGGGGCACATAAGTTATTACATAAAGTTTATAAAGGGATATGCCAAGATCATCGAGCCCTTAGAAGAGTTACTTAGAGGAAAATGAAATTTCTATTGGGGAAAGGCACAACAATGTGTGTTTGACACACTGAAGGAAAGGCTTACTACAACACCTATTTTTCCCTTTCCTTCATGGTCCAAGTCTTTTCATGTTCATGTAGATGTCTTTGGCATGGCCATTGGTGTCTTTTTAGCTCAACATGGAGAAGGGATTGTTGATCATCCTATTTTCTTTGCTAGTAGAAATTTAACTCCAATAGAACATAATTATACAACTACAGAACGTGAGGCCTTGTCTGTGATCTACATGCTCCATAAGTTTCGACAATATTTATTGACTACACCATTCATCTTTTATATAGATCACATGACATTGAAGTACTTAGTAAATAACGTAAATAAGCTTGTTTTATAGGGGCACATATGCCATTGGGTTCTGTTGTTTCAATAATTCAATATTATAGTGGTGGTTAAGCTAGGTAAGAGCAATTTTGGTCCAAACCATTTTTCAAGGATTCAATCAGGAGAGGATGAGCAGAGCATTGATGATATAATATCAGATGCAAACCCGTTCAGGTTAAATTGCACACCCTCAGACTTGGAGGATATTGTTGTCTTTTTACATATAGGTATGGCACCCAAAGGAATGAAGGCTTTAGAAAAGAAACAACTTGTTGTTTGCACCGCACCTTACATGTTGATCAATGGAGACTTATACAAGTTATCCCGTGATGAATTTTTGTGTCGATGTGTACTTGAGCATGAGTGAGATGAAATTATGGTAGAGGCTCACGACAGTATTGCAGGTGGACACTATGTAGGGGATTCCACTGCACGTAATATTCTACTAGTAGATATATGGTGGGAAACATTGTACAAGGATTTCAAAGCATATTTTAAGGCCTGTGATCATTTTTAGCACCTTGGAAAGCATGGGAAATGAGATAATGAAAGATTAGAAGACAATGATAAACACATGAGAGGATTGGAGGATCATTCACAAAACATGCATTACGATTCCCAAGTTTAATACAATGCATTACAATGACAGAGAGGCAAAAAACGTGCCACAATCTCCATGGAAGGTTTGAAAATCCTTGAATTCATGTGCTAAGGGGAAGAGGGGAGTCTTCAAGAAAAAAAAAACGTCCAACCCTTTACAAATGATCCAAAACTGGCTTTTAATGGCAAAGCAGAATGAAGGAAAGGAAAAAACATGGGAAATTTGAGTTGAGATCTCCAACCACCGACAAGATCCATTAAAACAGCAAGGGCACCCTAAAAAATCCATTTTTCAATGCATTTGACCATGTTGGAGAAGAAACGAGCGCCATACCTCATCAATTTTGGTGGTTGGGGGTTGGTTCTACTTTTTTTTCCCATGCCAGATACATTTCTTCAATTTTATCCCACAAATATCCACAAAAAATAAAAATTGAATAGTCTATCATGTGGATGATTTCAACATATTTCCAATGATATAAAAAATGTGAAAATCTGAGCTCTGGATCAAAAGATATGGCCCTCTGAAGATTTAGGGAAAAACAGGCAAAATTAGGGTTCACGGGCCGAAATTCAAACTTTTTCCCTCCTTTTTTGAATTGGGAAAAATTCCCAAAAAATCTCCACCGGCCTGACCTGCACCACCATGTGGCACCCTATGGTTGATCCGCAAATTCAAATGATCATTTTGCCCCTTTTGTGAAATCGGAAATTTTTCCAAAAATACTCCACCTCCACCACTCTGGGACACATGGCACCATCTGGATGCTTGGCGGGGATGCACTCCAATTTTTACTTTTACACCATTAACCACTTTGGAGAAAATTCCAAAGTCCCTCCACCACCCCGACTTCCACCGCTGATAGGACACGTGGCACCATCTCATTATTCAGAGGGCTTGCACTTGTATTTTTCCCTTTGACGCACTTTGACCAAACACCGAAAAAACTCGAAGTCCTTCCACCCCCGCTGCTCCGACCTGACAAGTGGCACCACCCCATTTCCTTGCGGGCTTTTGGGCCAAAATTTTCCCTTTGACCCTTTGACCCAAAAAGGCTAAGTGCCAAAAATTTTCCCGCGGGCCTGCCTTAGGAAAATTTCCCCTCCAAACTCCGTTGAGCCATAACCTGCAAAATACATCGAGTTAGGAGGACTTCTTTACCTTTTTGGAAAGGGAAGAAAATTTTGTACTTGATGAAGCAATACCTAGAAAATTTTGAGTACCTAAAATGTGTACAAATTTGACTGAGGCACAAGGAAGGAAATAATGAAGACAAGTTAGCCAAAATAAGTAGGGGGCTTATTTTGGATAAAATTTGTGACTCAAAGGGATCATCTGCCTACTGGATGAAGTGACCAGCTGCCTAAAGCAATCCATTGGGAAATGGAGTCATCAACTTAACTGCTTGTTACTCTCAATTCATTATAAAATCTCTAAGATGAAGATTGTGAGAGTAGAAAATTACTTTGACCTGGAACATGATGTACACAAGATGCACCCTTGGGGAAACAAAACTTGTTCCAAAGCACTTAGGGAAATGTAAATCTAAGCTACACTAAAATAATGTGCATAGGAACTTGGAGGAATGAAAGAAAAATCTAAGCTAATATGTACAAGGTGAGAAGTTTCCCTTCTAGTAGCAATGCTTTAGATGGATTCCATTAATTGGAATTTGCAGTTCCTCACCATCCAATGTAGACAATTGGAAGGCATTGTTTTTCTTGCATTTTTTGACCATGTAGGGGCCACTCCAAATGGCATAAAATTTTGAATGCCTTCCTGGATTTTCTCGGTCTGCATCCCATTTCAACACTAAATCTCGAACTTGGAAAGTTATAGCCTTAGCTTTCCTATCAATTCTTTGGGCTGCATGCTCTCTGATTTCTTGGAGTTCTGTCAATTCTACATATCTAACTTCCATGGGCTTGTACTCCAATAATTCCAATTGCTTCATGAGTTCTAATGTTGGCAACTCAAGTGACATAGGCAAGATTTCCTCCTTACCATAAACAAGTCTGAATGGAGAGTTACCTATGGATCTCTTGGGAGTTATCCTACCAACCCATAGAGCTGATTTGAGCTTAGTGTGCCAAGTCCTCTGATTTTCATCAAGAGTCCTCTTGATGATCCTTAATAGATTCTTGTTTGTGGACTCATCTTGGCCATTACCTTGAGGGTAATAATTTGATGAAGTGCTCAAATAGATCCCATTTATAACAACCCATTCAGTTACCTTTTATCTTATGAATGCCAATGCATTATCTGATATTATAGTGGTAGGTATACCAAATCTGGTTGCTATCCCCTCATAGAAGTCTAGAATGCTAGATTCATTTGCCTCTTTGAGTGCCACCACCTTAGTCCATTTGGTGAGGTAGTCTATTGCTGTCGGAATCCATTTGTGCCCTTGGATTGAGTTTGGATTAATGACTCTAATGAAGTCCAAACCCCATGGCATGAATGGCTGGTCAAATGAGATTGGGTGCAATGGAATTGTTGCTAACCTCTCTTTTCGTATGAAGAATGCACAATGCTTTCACCTCTTGATCCATGCATAACAATCACTAAACATTTTGGGGCAATAATAACAAGCCTTCATGATCTTTAGAGTTATCACTCTTGGAGCAAAATGGCCCCCAAATGATCCACCAAGGAACTCTTCTAACATTTTCTCAATCTGATTTGTCCCACTGCATCTCAGCATCACTCCATTGATAGCCTTTTTGAACAAGACACCATCAACAAGTGCATATGGAATAGCCTGCAATATGAAGTGTCTTCTCTTGTCTTTATTCATCTCTAGAGGGCATAGGCCTGTTTATAAGAAGTGCATTATGTCTTGGGTCCAGCAAGGAGTGAGCATAACACCATTTTCTTCTTGAATATCTCTTTGTTCTTAGCTATCTTGCAGCACCAAAACATCATCCTTCTCTTTGTTTGCTTCAATTGGTTGACTCAAGGCCAATTGCTCACAAAATCCCTTTCCTCGTACTAGCTTGGGGACTTTGATCTCAATGTCATACTCCATGACATGAGTAATCCACCATGCACATTTTTCATTTAGATCTTTGTTGAGGAGGAAGTATTTAACTCCCACATGAGAAACCAGCAGTTGAACCTTGTTTGAAACTAGATGCTTAAATTTCTTCAAGCTCCTAATCACTGCAAGAACATGCTTTTCAATGAAGGAATACCTTACTTCATATTCCTCCAAGCTTTTTCTAAAGAAGGCAATTGGATGCTCTACATTTTCTTCATTCTGCTGTACTAAAATTGTAGAAATTGTATCACCACCACCAAATGCATAAAGGATGAAATCTTTGGAGAAATATAGGTTAATGAAAGTTGGAGCTTGTGAGATAGCTTCTTTGATTGCCTCAAAACTTTCCTTTCCTTCAGCTGTCCATTTGAATGCCACATTTTTCTTCAACATCATAATTATTGATTTGACAAGGGTTACAAAGTTTGGAACAAAAATTTGAACAAAATTGATTCTTCCCAAGAAACTTTAGAGAGCCTTCCTATGCCTTAGCAATGGAAATGCTCTTATTTCTTCAACCCTCTCTGCATCAATTACTAACCCTTCTTTGGAAATAATGTGGCCTAGGAGATTGCCTTCATGAGCTAGGAATATGCATTTTTAGGATTCAAGGATACCCCAAATCTTCTACATCTTTGGAACACTTGTCTCAAATGAAAGAGATGGTCTACTGCACTTTTAGAAAATACAGTAATATCATCTAGGTATATCAACACTATTTTGTTAATGAATCCCTTGAATGCCATGTCCATTTCCCTTTGGAAATTAGCTCTGGTGTTAGACAGTCCAAATGGCATTTTTCTATATGCATAGGTTCCCCATTTTGTGGTGAAGATTGTTTTGAACTAATCCTCTTCCTTTACCATGATTTGATTATACCCTAAATAACCATATAGCAATGAAAACCTCTCAGAGCCAAAAAAAACTTGCAAAATCTACTCCATAGAAGGAAGTGGGTAGTGATCCTTGAGGGATGCTCTGTTCAAATCTCTAAAGTATACACACAACTTGATTTCTCCACTCTTCTTTCTAACTGGAACCAAGTTTGTAACCCAGCTTGAATGCTTGATGGGGAATATGATACTTGCCTCTATTAACTTATTCAATTCCTTCTTCATGAGTGGCTCAATGTGTGGGTTGACCGGTTTCTATTTTTTCCTGATGGGATTAGCACTTGGATCTAGTTAAATTGTGTGTTGTGCTAGCTTGGGATTAAAACCCCTCAAGTATTCATAGCTCCAAGCAAATACATCTAGGAACTCTTAGCAAAGTTGCATGAACTCATACCTTTCTTACTCGGTTGCCACTTTACCAATTTGAAGTGACTTGCCTTCTCCAACTAAGATGGGCTCTGAATCCTCTCCCTTGACTTAGATGTTTGATTTATCCTTCCTAAATTGATCATTAGGATTGAAAATAGACGCTAAAGTCACAAGTCCCTTTAGCAGTTTATTGGTTCTCAGATGTACCACTTGATCACCGTACTGTTGTTCTAACTTTTCTTGATTTTTGGCTGAGAACTTAGATTCCTCTTACAAGAAATTGATGATTTTTTGGTCACTCTCAAACACTTGCCAACTTGCATTATTTTCTAGTACTGATGGCCTCACGATCACATGTATTTTTGGCTACATTTTATCTCTTTTGTTACTGATCAGGGGATCATTTTTGAAAGTTACCTAAACATCCCTAAATGGTGTCAGTGAAGAATATCATCTTGAGAGCTTTCCAACTACTTTGAGAATGCGGCGAACGGACATCATGAGCTCTAGTTATGTCCGGTCAAAGTTTAGTCAATGGGAAAGTCAACTCTGGTCAACATATCAATAATGGACCAATAGCAATGCGACACATGGCAAAAGGAGAAAAGGGAAAAATGAAGGTTGTTTGAGTTGTTTGCAACCTCCAATCTTTGACACATGTAAAAGTAGGCCAGAACAAGAGGCTCAACTTTTGTTACGGAGGGGAGCCCGGCCGCCATGAGGACGATAATATTATCGCCGACATGGTGGGTCATCAAACCACCACGTGGCTTGCCACCACAAGTTCGATTTTCCTATCGAGGGTCGACAAGTGGTATTTATTGCCATATTTCATTTGGAATGTCATTATATTACTTGGGTCAAATATCATATATTACCTTTGTAATTATTTGGCATTTTAACGTCCATATCATTTTTTATGTGTTTGGGATTTTGGGCTAGTCAACATTGCCACATTATCTCCCAACATATCTACATATTTCCTAGCAGCTCGGAGTGTCAACAAAAACTCACCACAACCAACGCAAATCGTTTGGGGCCAACCAACAATGCACCAGTTTCCACTTAACTCGGCGGTCAAACCTTACCATATTGCCACCCACGTGGATAAACAACCCTACTACATAGCTCGGCCCATGTCACGGGCATTTCAAACAACACAAATCCAAAGTCAAACATAGCTTGGATAATATAAGTGGTGGCCAACAAAAGGTGAACAGGTGTGGCCTAAGCCACGTTTAAAATGGCGGGTTGTTTTATATTTAAACCTCCAACCATGGCTACCTCCGCTCAATGTGGGATATCTCACCCATATACAAAACAGACTCCACCATAATGCATGCCTCCAGGTATTGAACCCATAACCTCCGCTGCCCAAGACATATCCACCAACCAACTCGCCTAGAGGCTTGGGCAGATTATAAAATGGGTCGCTGCAACTTATACAAGGGACAGGGCTGTGCAAAGAAGGATAAGGAGGAAGCTATCAGAAAACACCATGTTTAAAGGCCTTGCACTCAGATTGGGATCTTGGAGTAAAAAGGTGAAATGTAGGGAATTTTGAGACAATTCCAACGATGTAAGATTTGATGTTTTTTGTTGAGTTTTAACCTATGTTTGGAAGCTTTGAATACAGTTTTTAACAGGGATCTACAAGATAGCTAGTTGGAAAACATGAATTTCAATGCACTTCTGGTCCGAAAAGTGACTTGGTGTAAACATGAAAAGTGTTAAAAATTCAGAGATGATATCAGATATATGATTTTTTTTCATAGAATGTTTTTAAATCTCAATTTGTAGGTGTTTTTCTAACACAGTTGCAGGGAGATCACATTGTGAAAACACTGTAGGAGCCACGGATCATTCTTGGGACATTGATCAACTCATTTGTAGGTTGTGATTCATTATTGGTTGTTTTTAAGATTTATTGTACTTAAATTTCAATATAATTAATGGATTGGTTCAATCCGAACCCGGGGATGTAGGAATTTCTGAACCCCATAAACAATCTTTTTTGTTATCTGAGTGTTTTTAGTTTTGATTATTTATTTGTTACCAAAGTTTTCCGCACTTCTATGGATGCATAATAATCAAAATTTAATCAATTTTTGGAGTTTAGAATACTTAAAAATTGGTTAAGAAAATCACGATCTTTGGAAACTTTTAAAAGTGAAAAAATACAACACACGTTTTCAGATCAAGTTTGGTATCAGAGCAATTAGATTGTCAGATTAGCTTCTAATTGTGTTTGGAAATTTGGCTTTAGTTTCAATATTGATTTCAGTCTTCAGTGTGTAGAAATTTTAGGGCTTGTTAATCTTCTTTTGTAGTGTGCAGTTTTGGAAGTACAGGTTGTGTTTGTAGGAACCGGGAATCATGGGAAAGTCATCCAAATAGGAGCAACTAGATGAGCTTGAAGCCATAAACCGCCAACTCCAAGAAGAAAAATCTTTCTTGATAGATAATTTTTATTCCTTGGAAGAGGAAATAGTGCGGTTAAAATATGAGCCACAATCCTCTATAACCAAGAAAGAGGAGTATGTTAACAAGATGCTTGAAGAGAGCAAGAAGTTGATGGGCTTTGTTAAAGAGTTGTAGGAATAAATACGGACCAAGGATGCCCTCTTGGAAAAGCTGCAACAAGGTGAACATAAGAAGGAAATTCCTTCCAAATTAGATGCAGGTACTATGATAGAATGCACTGTAAATTTTTCACATTTTAATTCTTCCTCTCATTCATTTTCAGATATTCCTTTGGGTCAGTTTGAAAAACACACTAAGGGAATTGGGTCTAAACTAATGGTTAAGATAGGATTTAATGGAAAGGGCCTTGGTAAAAATGGACAAGGTGATGCTAACCCAGTACAAGTAGAAGATCAGCCTCGGTTTGTAGGTTTGGGTTATTCTAGTGGGAAAATGGAAATTGGAGAAAGTTCTAAAGCAGCTAAAGGAAGACAAGCTTCCAACAACCAAGGATCTATGCCACTAGAATTGTCAGATTCTGCCATCAGGAGGAACAATGAAAGGTGTAAGAAAATAGGTAAAAGAGGTAATCAGATTCCACCTCCTTCTACTTACACTAAAAATAGCACTAAGGGAAAATCAAATCCTAAAACTTCTAATACACACTTTCAGTTGGAACAATATAGCTTTGGTAGGCAGAAATATGCTTTCCCTTGCACATTTTGTGAAGGTACTAATCATTTTGTTGCATATTGTTGGAAGAGGAAAAATTTGATTAAGAATTTAATGCCTTTTGTGAATGATAAGGTAGGTGCTAAAGACCAATCTCACCAAGGAAAGGTGAGCAATGGAAAGAATGTTACCTCTCCTAAATAGGAGAATCATTCTCGTAGACAGAGTTCTAAGAATGGTAAAATGGGTAAGACTCCTAAAAACAGGGAAGTTAAATTTTGTTCCCATTGTAATAGGAATGGTCATGATGTTAAGGTTTGTTGGTTTGTTCCTAAACAACAGAATTGGAAAGTTGTTAAAAAGAACAATATTGTAAAACCAACAGTGCTAAACCTAACTAAAACTCATTTTGGTACTGAGAAGGTAAAACAACCAAAACGGAAAAACCCAAGTGATTGGTTGGGAAAAACACTCCTCAACTTTATATTTTCACTACAGTAAATTGTTGATAGTAGGCAAGCAAAAAAATTTCAGAGCTATTTATTAGGGATTCTTGTTGATTGATAAGGATTTGTTCTTAAGTTGATATTTAAGCTTTGAAAATGAATGGAAATAGCTAAAGAGAAGATTTGAGTGATAGGTTCATCATACTCATGTTTTGTTTTCTCATATTGGTTAGTATTTCCATTGTTGAAAATAGTATGCAGGGATAGGCATCAGTAGCATGTCTAAATTTGAAACTTGCAGTTGTAATCAGCATAATCACAAAGTTTCAGTTGAACACTAGCTTCCGTTATAGATGGGTGTTATTATCTGAGTTATTATTTGTGATGGTGATACAATGTTTTGGCAACTTCACGTGGGTTCAGTTGTTGACTATAGCTATTTTTGGGTGTTGATAGTCTATTATATCCTGATAGTGAATACTTGTAGTTGTTATAGTTTCAGATAGGCAGTGGGCACTAGCCTAATTGTGGGCAGTTTAGATGTATTGTATACTGATCTGTGTTATGGAATTGTAATTTTTGGTAATCGGTCGTATCACAAAGTGACAGTTGAACACTAGCTTTCCATAATAGAATGGGTGTTATTATCTGGTCAGTTAATTGTGATGGCATTACAGTGGGGTATGACAGATCACAGATTATGTGCAGAGTTGACAGGGTTACAACGTTTCAGTTGAACACTAGCTTAATTGGGTGTTATTATCTGATCGGTTATGTAATTAGCTAATCAAATATTTGCATTTTTATTAACCTATAATGTTATTTCAAGTTCTTGTATGTGTTTGTGCAATGTAGGAAGAGATAGCATTATTTTTGGGTTGATAAACAACTTTTTGGGACAAAAAGCCTTTCTCGGTGGGGAGGTGTGATCAAGGGATCATTTTTGAAAGTTCCTTAAACATCCCTAAATGGTTTTAGTGTAGAATATCATCTCAAGAGCTTTCCAATGATTGTGAGAACACGGAAAACAAACATCAGGAGCTCTAGTTATGTCCGGTCAAAGTTCAGTCAACATGAAAGTCAACTCTAGTCAACATGTCAATAATGGACCAATAGCAATGTGACACGTGGAAAAAGGAGAAAAGGGAAAAATGAAGGTTGTTCGAGTTGTTTGCAACCTCAGTCTTCGACACACGTAAAAGAGGGTTAGAACAAGAGGCTCAACTTTTGTTACGGAGGTGAGCCCGGTCGCCATGAGGACGATAATATTATCGCCGATGTGGTGGGTCCTCAAACCACCACGTGGCTTGCCACCATAAGTTCGATTTTCCTATCGAGGGCTGACAAGTGGTATTTATTGCCATATTTCATTTGGAATGTCATTATATTACTTGGGTCAAATATCATATATTACCTTTGTAATTATTTGGCATTTTAATGTCCATGTCATTTTTTATGTGTTTGGGATTTTGGGCTAGTCAACATTGCCACATTATCTCCCAATATATCCGCATATTTCCTAGCAACTTAGAGTGTCAACAACAACTCACCACAACCAACGCAAATTGTTTGGGGCCAACCAACAATGCACCGGTTTCCACTTAACTCGGCGGTCAAACCTTACCATATTGCCACCCACGGATAAACAACCCTACTACATAGCTCGGCCCATATCACGGGCATTTCAAACAACACAAATCCAAAGTCAAACACAGCTCGGCCAATATAAGTGGTGGCCGAAAAAAGGTGAACAGGTGTGGCCTAAGCCATGTTTAAAATGGCGGGTCGTTTTATATTTAAACCTCCAACCATGGCTACCTCCGCTCAATGTGTGATATCTCGCCCACATGCAAAACAAACTCCGCCATAATGCATGTTGCCGGGTCTTGAACCCATAACCTCCACTGCTCAAGACATATCCACCAACCAACTCGCCTAGAGGCTTGGGCAGATTATAAAATGGGTCGCTGCAACTTATACAAGGGGACAGGGCTGTGCAAAGAAGGATAAGGAGGTAGCTATCAGAAAACACCATTTTTGAAGGCCTTGCACTCATATTCGGATCTCAGAGTAAAAAGGTGAAATGTAGGGAATTCTGAGATGATTCCAAAGATGTAATATTTGATGTCTTTTGTTGAGTTTTACCCTATGTTTTGAAGCTTTGAATACAGTTTTTAACAGGGATCTACAAGACAACTAGTTGGAAAACATGAATTTCAATGCATTTCTGGTCCGAAAAGTGACTTGGTGTAAACATGAAAAGTGTTCAAAATTTAGAGATGATCTCAGATATATGATTTTTTTTCATAGAATGTTTTTAAATCTCCATCTGTAGGTGTTTTTCTAACACAGTTGCAGGGAGATCACATTGTGAAAACATTGTAGGAGCCACGGATCATTCTTGGGACATTGATAAGCTCATTTGCAGGTTGTGATTCATTATTGGTTGTTTGTAAGAGTTATTGTACTTAAATTTCAATATAATTAATGGATTGGTTTAATCTGAACCTGGGGACGTAGGAATTTCTGAACCCCGTAAACAATCTTGTTTGTTATCTGAGTGTTTTCAGTTCTATTATTTATTTGTTACCAAAGTTTTCCACACTTATATGGATGCATAATAATCAGAATTTAATCAATTTGTGGAGTTTAGAATACTTAAAAATTGGTTAATAAAATCACGATCTTTGGAAACTTTTAAAAGTGAAAAAAATACAACACATGTTTTTTGATCAGATACTCTCTACAACATCAAAAGTTGCTCCAACTGCAGCAAGCCTATCAATAGCTTTGTTTTCTTTCCTAGGGATGGAGTTGATGCTAAATCCCTCAAAATCCTCAATGAGGTCCCACACCCTATTCTTATAACGCTTAAGCAGGCCATTCTTGGCAACATGTTGTCCTTTAACTTGATTAATAATCAACTCACTATCACCAAAGACTTGTAAGTTTTTGATGCCTCTCTTCCTTGACCAATGTAATCCATGTATCAAAGCCTCATATTCAGCAGTGTTGTTAGAACATGTAAACTGAAATCTAAAAATTGAATAATACTTAATTCCTTGAGGTGAAACAAGCATAGCTCCCCCTCCTACACCTTGTCTACTTCTTGATCCATCAAAGAACACCTGCCATACCTCATTGTCATCTTTATGGTCTAGCTTAGTGATGCTAGGAAGAGGATGATTTTCTTCATGCATGTAATAGAGTCCTAGTTCATATTCCTCTATTTCCTTGTAGGGATCAAAAGCATGTACCTTGCTTGCCCATTCATCAAGAGTCAAATATGGAATGCTTCCAACTTTGGTGTCAGCTTCATGTGTGCTTGGATAATCCTCTTGATCAAATGTTGAATAGTTGGCATTGATTGGGCTTGGAGTATGAGGCTCAATGTGAAAGTTTGCAATAGGTTTGGACCTAATTGTGGCCTTGGCTCCATACCTTGTCTTAAATAGCATGTGTAACCAATCAGCAAATAGGTAGCCTCCAATTTTAGCTATGAAATCCCTTGACAAACATATGACAAAGAGTGGTGGCAAATCTATCACTGACACATCTTGCAAAACAGTGACATTGGGGCATGCATGTAAAGTAAGGCTCAAATCTTTAATTACCCCAACTGTTGTTACTGTTGTCCCATCTAATTGCACTACCCCCTTGGAGATGACTTCATATTGAAGGCCCAGCTTATCAGCTATTTGCTTGGGCATCAAGGAACTACTTGCCCCATAATCAATCATACAATTATGTACTAGTTTATCCCCAATGATCAATGAAACATAGAATGGAGGGGGATTCAAAATTTTACCTTGCTGTCCTCCATGATTCCCCTCAGGCTGAGTAGCATTTGTGAGTACCTTCTCTTGCATATGAGCTAGCTGATTTGAGGTTGACCAATTCTTCATGGCAGCTTGCAGTAGATCCCTTTGGCCTGGGATGGATAATGACTCCCACATAGATATGTTCACATTGGTCTTATTCATTTGTTTAATGATGTTAAATGGGGATGAACCATCTCTTTGCTTCCCTTTAGTCTATATATTCTTTTCTTGTATGCGGGATACAACAGTTGGTATTTAAGCTGGTCTAGAAGGTGGCTTGGGTTGTCCTCACATATTTGGAACTACATTTTTCTTGCCAACACCTTGTGGAGTGATGGAAGGTTGTGAATCAATTGGATCTAATGACTGCCCTTCACCAATATTCCTCTTCTTTGACCATGTGTTAGCTGCTACACTCTGAGAAGGTGTTTGATTCATACCACAAAAATCTTCAACCTACCAATTCACAAGTGTAGTCTCATTTGGAGTTGTATCTTGTTGAGAAATCCCTTATTGTTGGTTTGTTTATTGACTCACCTCACTCTCTACACCAATTGTTTTCACCATCAAACCTTGGTTCAAATCACCCTTGAAGCACATAGACTAGTTTTGGGGTTCATTGCATGAGAAACACCAATCATACTCTTGAGCTATATTATTTTGCACTGGCACTAAGGATTTAAAGGTGGATGCAACATTGAGGTTATAGGGCTGAAATGGTCTATTGGTAGGAGGCCTTACTTGATTTTGATTTGCAGCTAGGTTGGGTAGCCTATTAGGCTGATATGGTTGTCTATTAGGCTGAGTTTGAGGCTGAGAAGAAGGCCTAAAACTTTGATCTTGTTTCCTCTTGAGCGTAACCATCTCATTTCCCAAATTTTGCAATTGTTTCATAATTTCTTGAAGCTCATTTGAGTCACTAGAGTATGAAGTATAAGTTTCATTTGAACTCTAATTTATAGGAGTGGGAATAGGAGCTAAAGTAGGTGCTTGATTAGTACTTGGGCTTTCCAGCTTTGAATATAAGGGCATAGGAGGCCTAGGTGCAAGTTTACCAACTTGGATCAAACAATTCTTGGCCCTAATGGTGATGTTGTAACTTACAAGTATAGTTGCACCTCCCATGGATTAGATCAACATAGAAATGTCAGAATTTAAAGCCTTGAGAAAGTATAACAAAGCACCTTGAGCTGTTGGCCTCACTACTAATGAGATTATATCCCAAGTTCTTCGAAATCTGAAATTGAAGTCTATTATTTACTCATTTGGATCTCTCTTGATAGTTTTCAGTTGCTCCAATAGAGACAAGTTGTCCTCTTTCTCTCCAAATTGTTTATGGAGGTCTATGCACAACTAGTTCCAATTTTGGATAGAGCCTGCCTCAAGGCTTTCCCTTTGAATGAAGATGCCAACAATTTGACAGTAATTTACATCTCAACAATCTCATGGATTGCACAAACATTAGCAATGTCTTTAACATGATCACCAAGGGTGGCCTAATTTTCTCCATTAAAGTATGGGATATTCTTCAATGTTGCAATTGGAACTAGGTTTTGTGCATTAAGAGACAGTGGGCTACTACTAGTAAAGTTGACATAAGGATTGGGTTGTGCCATTCTGATTAGCCTGAGAACCCTTGTTGATTGGATGAAAGGTCTACCAGACGGAGGAGTTAATAGAGTTATGTTTGGTGGAGATGGAGACCTTTGAATCCTTCTTCCTCTTTCTCCTATTTCTAGGGATAATTGCAAATAGTTAAACAATCCCTCATCTCTAGTCCTTGACCTTGTTTGGATCCTTCTCATGAATATTCAAGCTTGGACTGCTGAAACTAGTTGATTTTATCCTTTTGGAGTTGTCAGATGTGAAAAGCAGGGCTCTTTCAAGCAAGAAACTTACAACAATTACACATTAACTTTGTTATAATAAAGATGAAGACCTCTAAGGTACCACCATGTGTGCCAAAATTGTTAGTGCAAATCTATAACACACCATAAATGACCTTCAGATCTGTAGTCTAGAATTGGGTCATTTAGTGTGATTGCACAACATTGAGTTTTCTCCAAGGTGTGGGACCTTGCAAGGTGAGAAAAATATCTGGAGAAAGATGGTTATTACCCATCTGTTTAGGTGTATGCATGAATTTTGTAGGGGTTCAATGCTAAATCCTACTCTAGATTCCAAGGAGACATAGTTAAAAGATGTAAAAGGAAACAAAAACTAAGTAAAAATGGTGATACACCAAAGGAGTGATGAAATTTTGTCTTGAAAATAAACCTAGATCAAAGAGATGTAACACCAAAGCATGCACAAATTTTTAGAATATAATGAAAGATCAGAAGAAAATGATAAACGCATGAGAGGATTGGAGGATCATTCACAAAACATGCATTACCATTCCTAGGTTTAATACAATGCATTACAATGGAAGAGAAGAAAAAAATGTTCCACAATCTCCATGGAAGGTTTGAAACTCCTCAAATTCACGTGCCAAGGGGAAGAGGGGAGTCTGCAAGAACAAAAACGTCCAACCCTTTACAAATGAGCCAAAACTAGCTTTTAATGGCAAAGCAGAATGAAGGAAAGGAAAAAATGTAGGAAAATTGATTTGAGATCTCCAACCACTAATAAGATCCATTAAAATAGAAATGGAACCCTCAAAAATCTAGTTTTCAATGCATTTGACCATGCTGGAGAAGAAACGAGTGCCATACCTCATCAATTTTGGTGGTTAGGGGTCGGTTCTACATTTTTTCCCATGCCAGGGAAATTTCTTCATTTTTCTCCCACAAATATCCACCAAAAATAAAAATTGAATAGTCCATCATGTGGATAATTTCAATAGCTTTCCAATGATATAAAAAACATGAAAATCCAAGCTCTGGATCAAAAGATATGGCCCTCTAAAGATTTAGGGCAAAATAGGCAAAATAAGTGAAAAATTAGGGTTCGTGGGCTGAAATTTGAAAATTTTCCCTCCTTTTTCGAATTGGGAAAAATTCCCAAAAAATCTCCACTGGACCAACCTGTTCCACCACGTGGTGCCCTCTAGTTTATCCACTAGTTCAAACGATCATTTTTCCCCTTTTGCGAAATAGGAAATTTTTCCAAAAATACTCCATACCTCCGCCACTCTGGGGACACGTGGCACCATCTGGCTGTTTGGTGGGGATGCGCTCCATTTTTTAATTTTTCACCATTAACCACTTTGGAGAAAATTCCAAAGTCCCTCTGCCACCCCCCACTTCCGCCGCTGACAGGACACGTGGTGCCATCTCATTATTCAGCGGGCTTGTGCTTGTAACATGTGGCACCATCCCATTTCCTTATGGGATTTCACGCAAAAATTTTCCCTTTGACCCTTTGACCCAAAAAGGCTAAGTGCCAAAAAATTTCTCACGGGCCTGCCTTGGGAAAATTTCCCCTCCAAACTTCGCCGAGCCATAACTTGCAAAATACAAGGAGTTAGGAGAACTTCTTTACCTTTCTGGAAAGGGGAGAAAATTTTCTATCTAATGAAGCAATACCTAGAAAAAATTGAGTCCTAAAATGTGTACAAATTTGACTGATGCACAAGGAAGGAAAGAATGAAGACAAGTTAGCCAAAATAAGCAGGGGGCTTAGTTTGGATAACATAACCTTTTGAGAAGTGGGAAATTGACTTTGTGGGCCCTATTTCCCCAGCCTCTTACATGACAGGATCACCATTTATTATAACTTATACAAATAATCTTACAAGGTGGGAAGAAGCGGCGCCTACAAAGGATTGCACTACAACAACAACAACAAGATTTTTGTGGGAAAATATTATTAGCAGGTATGGCTTCCCTTTAAGTTTGACAAGTGATAAGGGTACTCATTTCCTTAATTATACTATCAGAATATTATTGGATGAATTCATGGTTACACACCATAGGACAACCCTTTATCACCCTTAGGAAAATGGGACTGTTGAGGACTTCAACAAGATATTGAGCCATACCTTGAAAAAAAATTGTGATGTTGGAAGGCGAGATCAGGATGATAAGGTTTTTGTAGTACTTTGGGCATACATGACAACCTACAAGAGGTTAAATAAAGCAACACCCTTTCAGCTAGTATTTGGAGAAGAGGCAATTCTCCCCACGGAATTCATGTTACCTTATATGCGTATTACGCATACAAGAGGTGTGGCTGATGAGCAAGCATTAGAAGAATAAATTGACAAATTAATGCAACTAGATGAAAGGTGTGTCATAACAAGATGGAGTCAGAAGCAAGAAAAATCCTAACAGAAGGCATGACATGACATGCACATAAAGGATAAGAAGATTGAGGTTATACAAATGGTACTTTTGTTTGATTCAAAGTTCTTGAGGAATCCTAGAAAGCTAAAGGTGCATTGGTTGGGATTGTATGGTATCACTTATATACTTGATTCAAGAACTTTCTAGTTAGAGGCACTGGATGGAACATGGTTTCCTGATTACTTCAATGGGAGTAAGATGAAGACCTACTATAAATAAGTCTTTTTAGTGTTTGTAATAAGGTAATATTTCCACTTAGATTAGGTTTCCCTTAATGCATTTCCTTTATGTTTGTTTCCTTCATCGCTATTATGCTTTGTCAATTTAGTTCAGTGTATTATGTAATAAACGTTCTTGTGCACCAAAATCTGATTACAACTTAAGTGTTTTCATGTGTAGAGGACTGCACATACCCTTAATGTGGGGTGGTTTGTATACAAGGTTCATTACCAAGTTGGATAATGTTGATTGTCATCTAAATATGGGTATGCACAAGGAATTTTTGTGCAGGTGCTTTTTGGAAGGGTACAAATAGAAAAAAAAATTACTTCTAAATGAAGACCACAAATGGAAAAAAGGATGCACAATATAAAGTGAGGTAGGTTACAATAGAGGAAACTACTTAGAAGAAAGCACGATGGCGAAGTACTTAGGTGCATATGGGCACGCGGAAGGAGGTTTGTGGCCAAGAAGTAGAAGGTGTGCCATAATTTTATGACTGTGGCATAGAGATGAGAAGAGTAGAAAAGTTGACAAATGATGAATTAATGCTAGAATCAGTGATAGGTGAAGGAGCAATAAATCTGGCAACTTTTAAAAATATATATAAGGGTTATGAGGCCATTTTTACCTTTGTGATTACGAATTTTTGAGTGAGTTGTTTTGAGCGAGCTAAGAAGGATGGTTGTGAAGAGTGGAGAGCTGTGAACTAGTTGGGTTGGTTAGATCTATGCATAAGGAACTATTACACTCCATTTGTTGAAGTGTTTGAGCAAGGTGAAGGTGTGCAAGAAAGGATATTAATGGCTAGGGTTTTTGTTCAAGCTAGGGTACAAGGAACTGAGTTGCAGAGCTTGAGGGAGGTAAGAGAACACATATTTTTTATTGAAATGGCACCCAAAAGAGCACCGAGAGTGGCCATAAGGGATAAGAAACAAAAGAAGGTCAAAATTGAGACAACGGATGCTCCTGAAAATCATTTTCCAGAAATGGAATATCCAGAGGAAGTGGTTATGGGATGTGATTGGGATTCCCATGTCCATCGAAGCAAATTCAGGAATTACAACCATCGGACAAGTGATAACAAGGAGGAGTTAGATGATTTTTTGAATAAAAAGAAAAACCAATGGACAGCGGATGACATGCCCGTATACAACGATGCTGGAGATAAATTCCTAAGAAAGGTATGGGTTTTACTATTGTACAAACTTCCTTATTTTGGAAAGCCAAAAAAATTATACTAGTGGCTAATGAGTAGAGTCCATGAGGAATTTTTCTATTTTGCTGGGTGACGAATGAGGATCACCATGCCCTTAATCGACACTTTGATGGGTTTGAAAATCACATGCACAGAAGTGAGTAGCAACCTAACTAATAAAGCACCAATTGTAGCAACCAAAAAGAAGTTGGGTCATAAAAAAGTTGGGCGTGGTATGGATATTTACAAGCTAAGGAAGTATTCAGTCATACAAGCAGCCTCACACTTATTGAAAAAATTGAATGACCAGGAGAGATGGTCATAGGTGAACAATTTTTGGCTACATGTTGCAGAGAAAATATCACAAGGGGAGACATATAACTTAGCTGGATACAATGTTGAGATGATCATTAAAGAGGCACGTATAAGTGAGAAAATTAGCTTTAGTGCTATTCTATTTTCCCTTGTGTTTGTGGAGATTGGAGTGCCCGATGGGCCAAAAAACAAAATATGGGAGTACCATGAAGAAAATAAATCTCTCAGAGAGAGATTTAAGAAGCATCTTTGTGAGGGGATAATGAGTGGCCTATTAAAACCAAGGGTAGAGATTTGGTATGCATGACTTTGTGCCATGTTCAAGGAAGAGTGGAGGATACCTAAGGAATTGTTTGCAGTGGTAGGAAATTTGGTATAGTTTTCTATCTATCAACACTTTTACATCACATGTTTTGTGATGAAGGATGAGACATGGAGTCCTTGGTGTAAACTACCCTATGCTTTCACAATGTGGTTCTTTCAGGCAATTTTTCATAAACTCTCAGACGTGCGCAAGTTAATCTACAATGTGGATATGGTGGATTGTGACTATCACACTCTGTGGAAGACTTACGCCTTGTTGGCTATATTTTCTGCACAACTAAAAACCTATGCAATCATGACATAAATCTTTCTCATTTACTGGCAAGGCTCCCGTGTAAGATGTTTATCAATTTAGTGGGTATGAATCCTAATAACTATTTAAGGGGTTTTACTTTAATTACAAATCTCATGAACCATAGCTAAGCAATTCTGTAATAAGTAAGTAGTTGTTTATGAAGTATTTTCAGAAGGGGGAAATAATGGAATTTGGGAAAGAAGAAAGAAAGATATGTGATTCAACTAATAGTTCAAAGATTTGGTCTCATACACATAGGTTAAATAAACAATTAGATCTCACAATATTCAGAAGTAAAGGAAAATAAAAGCTTCTAATCTAAATCTCAGATAAC
Organism: Taxus chinensis; assembly: GCA_019776745.2. Taxonomy (NCBI): domain Eukaryota; kingdom Viridiplantae; phylum Streptophyta; class Pinopsida; order Cupressales; family Taxaceae; genus Taxus; species Taxus chinensis. The sequence goes on along the minus strand of CM034149.1, from coordinate 876,882,259 downwards.
ACAAAGTTTATCTAAAGATCCATACCTAAGTAAGAAGTAAATGCACTATGGAGACAAAGCTCTTTGGAAATTTTCCTTTATTCAATTCCTCAGCTTTCAAAAAAATGACATCAAGGGCTACAACACAAAGTCTCGAACTCAAGAATGTTGATTAAAAAATTGTGATCCTTTAACCCATAGGCTCTTCCTATTTTTATAGTGTATAGAGGGTAGTTACAAATAGGAAGCTTTCAATGAATTTCCACATGTGGAACCTATGAAAAGGGGAAGTAACTGGCAGTATTCTTCATGGAATTCCTCTTTACATGACATGCATGATTTATAACTGAAAATAGAACCTTCTATTTTGCATGTCTTTCACCTATTTCCAAGTAATTGACTTCTTCCAATAACTTGAAGTAACAAATTTAATAGCCAATTACCTAATTTTTACAATTTTAATTAATTTCTCAATTTCTTTGTCGAAGAAAATAAGAGAAAGAAGAAGAAAGAGGAGAAGAAATTAGAAGAAAGTTGCAATGCTCTCAGTCTTGTTCTTCTTCCATACTATGCAGGTTGATCCAACCTGTATTGCACTTCTTCTTCATTCACTTTAGCAATGAATGATTTGAATGATATCTCTACCTTGAATCTAAGATTCTTTTTTCTCCCATTTTTTGTTGAATCCTTTCCTTCGATTCTCACCGAACTGGATCTGGAAGCAGCTGACTGAGATTTACTTGTGGGTGTTACCTCTAACCTGCCTTCTCTCTTATCCTTGAAGCTTTTGCAGTTCTTCTCCAGTATTTGCACCAATAAAATGCTCACTATAAACAATTCAGAAAAACTCATTATATTTCAAACAAAAAAAAGACCCAGAATCTTAAATCAATGAAAAAACTAGATCTTTCATCCACATACAAAACTCATTTCTTTTCCATCATTTTCCCCTCTTTTCTTTATTTCAAACTTTCATATTTTAAAATGAGGGATAGTTCCATAGTTATAAACCAGAAGCATATTCTAAATTTCATGTTAATAACAACAAGAATGAGAGTAAGAAAAACCCATGCATAGTTCGCCCTTGTTCTCTTTGAATTTTTTTTTGAAATCTAAAACTCAAATGCCCAAAAAATATCCCAGACAAAACTTTTAAATACCAACACACCATTAATAATAGATTTGTAATTGCATGCACATGCCAAATACATATTTCTAGAATTGTCTCCTCAAAAACCTCCATGCTTAGCTCAAGACCAAAACCAAACAACAATGCAAAAAATGTGAATGGGTGAAGGGCTTGCATGTTTTAGCTTCCTATACAAGCTACTAGTTCCCAAGGAACCATCCCCATTAATTTCCATTAATACCGTCAGTGCCATGTTGTGGCCTCTAAAACCTAAAAACTTGCATGTCATGGTTTAATTTACCAAGTTCCACGTTATATGATCTATGACAAAAATAAAACAATAAGTAATAAACAATAACCATTGTTACATGCTACGTGGTCAATGAACATCCTTTAAACATCAAACATTAACCTTTACAAGTGGGCTAAGACCATAGTTCATCATTAACAATGTTAAGGGGTCAATGAACACCACTTCCCAAACATCAAAAATTATTTGCTAGGTGGTCCAAGACCAATCCATTTCACAAATGAAACTTTAAACAATCTCCATGCAATGTGATCCAAGACCAATCCCCAAGGAATATCAACCTTAACCAATGCAATATAACCTTAAACAATGCAAACATTGGTGGAGTTCATACAAACCAATACCATTCAACTATGCAAACCAAAAGGTGTTCCAAAAATAAAAAATCCTACAAACATTAAAGATGTGTGTGTGTTTGTATAAATATATTCTTACATATATATGTGTACATACATACATGTGTGTGTGTGTGTGTGTGTGTGTGTGTGTGTGTGTGTGTGTGTGTGTGTGTGTGTGTGTGTGTGTGTATGTATTAAATAATTTTTTTAAATTAATTATATCATTATCCATCAAATATCATATTAGTTATCGATAGTGATTTTCTACCAATCCCATCTCCTTGCTCTTATCAAGCATCATCATAACTTTAATCAACCAACAACATTATGATGAAAAATGCATTAATTTAGGGGTGTGACAGTTCCAAGTCATCTTCCAAGGTTTGAAAACTTTTTTTCTACCGAATAATTTATTCATGTGATCCTGGAAATATGCAGGAGCATTCATTAATTCAAACAACATGACATTCTATTAGAAGTAGCCGAATAGGAAGCTAAATTTTGTTTTGTGCCCATATGATTCCTTGGTTTTTATTTAGTGAAACCGAAATTTACAATAAAATAGGGAAAAATATTTGCATTTAGCAACCTTCTATGGAAAGTATGACTTATTTGGAATTGGATAGGTATATGACACAGTTATACCATTGAGGGGATTATGTTTGATTATTAGTCTTTCCTTACATTTTTTCATCCAAAGTACTTATTAACCATGAAGGAATAGTAAAATAATGGTGATCTACTAGGCTATTTAGATTTTGCATCTAATATTTATTTCATGGCCTTTTCCATATCATCATAATCATGTGCAGGAATATGAATATTTTCCCCTTTTAAAAAAATATTTTTTCATTGTTGTCTCCTAAAAAAAGCTCTGCATTTTCATTGCCAAATCTAATGTTTTTGAGATCACACCCTTTATTGGTTTCTAAGGCAAGTTTGAGATTCAAGAAATTAGCTAAAATCATGCCCTTGAGCTGTTTAAACCTCTATGTCACTCGTTTTTTAGAAATCCTCCTCTTCCTGGTCTGTACACGTAATATCCTTTTGCCCCTCCCATTTTTGATTTAAATGGTTCACTTGTTCCATGGCCCGGGTCATCAAATCATTGTTTTTCCTTCATGCCTCTGGCTCGTGAAGAAAATTCAAAAATTGGACTCAAAATGATGAAGTTCTCTTCCTCTGTGTATTTTTCCACAGTCGGGAACGATGGCCATTTCTTTCCCCACCAAATTTTGCCTCAACATTCCTCAATGATACGTGGGTCTCCCTGATTGGTGCGGTCTAGTTATACTTTAAAGACTCAGAGGATGGCTCCACGTGTTGCAACGGTATAATTCCAAGAATAATTCTGAGGGGCAGTCTTCAATTGAACGCACAGGCTCTCCACGTGTCCCAGGTCCAAAATGAAGGTAAAATTTGCTAATTATGGAAGGTTCAGCTAGATGGCTCCATGTGTCACAACGATGCAACTCCAGGCACAATTCCAGGAAAGGTCAGTATTACCAAGTAAGCACCAAATTCGCCACGTGGTCCCAAGTCATTGAAAATGAAGGTAAACGAGCGGGCCATCGATAGGGGAATTCAAGACTTTGAGCCTTTTTGTAAAAAAATGAAAAATTAAAAAGTAACCCGACAGCCCATCGGGGGAATTCGAGGCTACCAAGGTGAAAAATTAAAGCTTGAGCCCCAATCAGGCTACCAAGGAAAAAGTCAAAGCTTGAGCCCACAAGGAAAAAGTTAAAGGAAAGGCCCACCATTGAAATGTCAAATCAGAGCAGCAAGCTGGTGGGGGAATTTGATTTTTTGAGCCTTTTTTCCAAAAAAGGTTAAAATGTTGAGAAGAGAACCACGACCCCGCCTACAAACAAAATGTGCCACGTGTCCTAGTCAAATCGGAGTAGCGGGCTGGCGGAGGAAATTGAGTTTTTGAACCTTTTTGTAAAAAAGGTTAAAATGTTGAGAAAAAGACCGTGATCCCATTTCCAATAAGAATGTGCCACGTGTCCTAGTTGAAAAGTCAAAGCGGGGTTGCCGGCCAATTTGTTCCAAATTTCCAAATCTCTAAAAAATCACAAAATGCAAAGGGCTTCCCCCCGTAACTGTTCCAATCCCTTCCTACCACGTGGACGGTCCAAATTCAAAGCTAGAGGAGCAAATCAAATGGTCTAGATTTAAACTAGAAAATCAAATGTAACAGTTGCTTTGCAAGGTCTGGTTTTAGCCGCCATGAACAGTTTTCTTCATGATAAAGGAATTCGAAGAGGCGTGAATGATTTGTAATGTTGTAATGGTTTCTTGCGAAGAATATAATGACTTCTCGACGTCATTCCAAGGGTTTTTGGCAATTGATTTCAGAAAAGACCAGAGTGCTCTATGCCTGAAAAAGATGGAAAATGCCACACTTCTTCTATTCTTCTCTTCTTCCTCAAATTTCTTCCATCCTCAAGCTATGTACAAACTCTGCCCAAGCTTCAATAAGAAAAGAAGGAATTTTTTTCCTTTTTGATTGAGGAATTAATTGGTACTTTACGATCAATGAGTTTCATTCGGTCTTGTAGCTTCTCCCATGGATTTGTTTCTCTTCTAATTATAAATGCATGTAAATGAGACTTATAATTAATGTGTGTGGGCATCTGATATTCTACTCACAACATAAATTTCTCCTACCTCCATTCTCACTCCCTTTCCCCTTCTCAGACGAAGTTCTTCTCTAGTGAAAAATTGCTAGCTTTGCCACAGGGTCAGTGGAGTGTCCCTGTTGGATCTCTGGTCTAAAGGCCACCATTGGAATCCACCATTTTTGCATGCACATACGGAAAATGCACCGTTCAAGTAGAGGGACTTATATTCCCATAGCTGTTGGCTTAAAACCCACCAATTTTTCCACAAGATAAATTTTCTCGCCAACAGTTTTTAGCACCCACTGTGGGGCAGATCTTGCAGCATCTACACCTAAAAATGACCTCAGGGTCATAAAAAAAGATTCTAAGTGAAATTTTTTTGGAGATTGAATAATCACACGAACTACATGGATGTAAATCATGACTATTTAGGGAAATCCTCTTGTTGAGAGACCTGATTTACTCTTTCACATCTAAGAAGACATTGCTTCTAATCTGAGAGAAGCCATTTGGCATAGTAGACAAAGTGTAAATCAATACTTCATTACCATAAGGATTCTAGACTTGGAAGAGGAAAGTGTTGTCGAATTGGAGAGATAGAGACAAATTCAAGCACCCCAAAGGAGAGCATAAATATTCAAGCTGGCTGAGAGAAGATACACTTGACAACTGAGGAAAGGAGGAAAAATTGATCCCACATTTGAAGAGCTTGAAAGAGAGGTAGTTTCTGAAGAGGAGATAAGAGCTCAACTTGAAGAAATAGAAAGACTCCAACTCAAAGCAGAAGAAAGAGCAGCAACAGAAGTAACCTTATCAAGACTGGAGGCTAGAAACATGAATAGAATGGGTGATCATGAAGATGAAGTACGTAGGCCTAATGTGCCATGGGGAAGGAATACTGGTCCACTCGCCCTTCCACAACCACTTCATGACCTCCTAAGAGGCTCAAGAAAGAACTTCCCAAAATTCAAAGGGGATGGTTCTCAACTCCAAGAAGAACATGTAGCAGCATTCATCACTACTTTTGGAGTGTTGGGAGTTGAAGATGAAGATGTTTTAGTTAGGCTATTTGTGGAGTCACTCCAAGAAAATGCTACTGAATGGTTCTACATGCTGCCCCCAAGATCTGTCACATGTTGGGAAGACATAAGAAGTGCATTTGAACATAGGTTTAAGAGCACAGAAGATTGTCAAGATCTACTGGTCCAATTGGTTCAGATGAAGAAGGAGACCTCTGAATCAATGAGATATTTTGTAAGCAAGGTATAATAGGTTGACAAGAAGGATCCCAGAAGATGTGGTCCCCCTTGAAAAAAACTTGAAAAGGTTCTTCATCAGTTCTTTTCCACCAGAAGTTGGTTTCTTCCTCAGAAGAGCCCAACCAAGAACATTGAGGGAAGTTCAAGACTTTGTAGTTGAGACTGATGATGATCTAATTATTTCTGGAAAAGTGAAAGGACCAAATGGGAAGCAAAAATGTCAGAGTTCAAATTCAGTCACCACTAATCCAATGTTTCAAAAAATGGCAAATGACCTAGTTGCTTTGAAGAAGCAGTTGTCACAAATCACAATGAGGAATGCTCCAAGGAGACCAAATCCTCCTGATAGACCAAGAATTTCTCCACCCCCTCATAGGCTTGCTCTTGAAGCACCACTGGTCAATGCCATCTGTGACACTGGGGAATTAGAAGAAGGAGCAGACATTGAGGAAACTGAAGAAGAAAGCATGGATGACCATGAAAACTATCTTGAAATTGAAGAGGTTGGCATGCACAATGGCCTGATTGAGTACATTGATGATGAGGAGGAAGGTGATGAAGAAGCTCCAAGTTTTTCATGTGTTGTTTTCACTTGTGCACAATCCAAGAATGGTGTTTCAGCCTCAGCAGTTACAGCAGATGATAGGAAGAGAAAAGAAGATAGCTCTTCAAAGCCTCCACAAAACAAGATCATCAACAGAGGATCACCATTACCACCTTCCATGGAATCAGCCAAAGAGAAACCAGATTCACTGGTTGTCAAGGATCATGCTGCTCTGCCAAGTAAGTTATCTGACTCTTCTTCCAACTCAAAGGTTGTTAAGAGAAATTCTCTTCTAAATGTTGGTTCTGCAAGAACATCTAAATTTCAATCAAGGGCTACACCCTCACCTCCTTCCAAGTCAATTGCTACATTTGAAAAGGAGAACCCAACACCAAAAGTAACAAAACCTCTACCATTTAAGTCCTCATCCACTATTGGAACCTCTTCCTCATCTACCATAGCTCCATTTGACTTTGTGGAGCATGCAAGCAAAACCAAGGTTCAGCTCTCTGAGATTGAATACCTACAAACACATCCTTCCCAATTTGACAGATTCATCAAAGCAGTCTGGGGTGGTAACTCTACATCCCCAATATCTAATTCTAAAGGCTTTCTTCCCACACCATCTTCTCAAAACATGCTAGCCCTCAGTGCCTCCAACACCAACAGAGTTGAGCCTTTTACCTGTCACTTCTCATCAAAGGTTTCTAGCTGAACAATTGCATTATAGAATCTGGAGCCTTAGATAATGTGATGCCAGCAAAATTTGTAAATGCTCTTGGTCTTACTTTGACCTGGGTAAATGGCACATGCTATTCAATGGAATCCAAACAAGTTCCCTTGGTAGGAAGGATTAAGGATGCTCAGGTCACACTAGCTGATTACCCTGACAAGAAGATACTCCTGACCATTCTGGTGGTAGACATCCCAGCATCATTTGGTATGTTGTTGAGTAGAAGTTTTTGCAGAGATCTAGGTGGAGAAATAAAAATGGATTGGTCATCTACAACTATCCCAGTGAAAGGAGAAATGAAGAAGTTATTACCAGTCAGGAAGATGAAATTCACAGTAAGGAAATATGATGATCCAAAAGCTAACATCCTTTTTCAAGATGGTGGGCTAGGAAACTACTTCCTTACATCACAAAAGGAAGAGAACTTGCCACTCCTCATGGAAGAAGAAGAAGATCAGATTTGGACAATGGAGTTTGATGGCAGTCATTCCAGAGTAGGTTCAGGGGCTGGTGTAGTATTATACTCTCCCTCCAATGAGATATATCCTTTTTCCTACAAGCTGCAATTTGACAATACAAATAATACAATAGAGTATGAAGCATTACTCTTAGGCATGAATGCAGTCAGAGGACATGGGAATTAAAAATCTGAGATGCAAAGGTGATGCAGAGATTGTGGTGAAGCAAGTCCGCCAGCAATATCAGGTAAAAAATCCAGACTCGGGCATTATAGAAATAGGGTGTGGGACTGCATTGAATCCTTTGATGCATTCTCCATTGAAGCTATCCCTAGGGAGCAGAATGAAAATTATGATTCTCTAGCAGTGTCAGCTTCCTTAGTGACACCTCATCCCTCTTTTGGCAAGGATAAAGTGACCATTGAGATGGTGTTCAGACCCAGTGTACCAGACAATGCAAATCACTGGTAGGTCTTCAATGATGACAATCAGATCTTATCCTTCTTAGAACAAAGGGATAACTTCAATAATATTTTCTTTGAAGGAAGTGAAAACCCACACCGTGAATCAGTTCCCAAAGAAGAGAAGGAGGGAGTTGAGGGGATTGATGAAGAGGGAGTAATCAAACTGAAAGGAAACAAAATCCCTAAAGGCCTAGTTTCTTTGGAAGATCTCTTTGACAAGCATGACAGGTTCATCTAAGAAAAAGAAAAGCAGTCTTCTCGGTGTCCATCTGATTTTGATCAGGAAAACATTGGCACTTTAGAGAATCCAAGGATGGTTAATATTGGTAAATGTTGCTCACCAGAAGAGAAGAGAAAGTTTGTTGCTCTGCTAAAAAAATACTCAGATGTGTTGGCTTATTCCTATGATGAACTCAAATCTTTTTAGCCAAAGGAAATGAACCACTCCATTCCTTTGAAGCAAGGAGCCAAGCCCTTCAGGAAAAAGCAAAGGCCCTACAATCCAAAGATTGTTGATGTTATCAAAGAAGAGGTGACAAAGATGCTCAATGCTAGAATCATTTTCCCCATCCACCATTCAACATGGGTGGCTAACATTGTGCCAGTAAGGAAGAAGAATGGGGAAATAAGAATTTGTGTAGACTTCCAAAATCTGAATCAGGCATCTCTCAAGGACAACTACCCTCTTCCAATCATGGATCATATTTTGCAAGCAGTCACTAGATCTGAGATGCTCTCTTTGCTTGATGGATTCTCAGGGTACAACCAAATCAAGGTGGCAGAAGAGGATTGCAACAAAACAACCTTCACAACACCTTGGGGCACTTTTTCCTACAGCAGAATGCCTTTTGGCTTGATCAATGTTGGAGCCACTTTCCAGAGGGCAATGGACTTGGCCTTCAAAGATTTGAAATATTGCATTTTCATTTACTTGGATGACCTCACGGTTTTCTCAAAGAGGAGGGGAGATCATATCTATCACTTGGAGAAAGTCCTTGCAAGATGTAGAAGACATGGCATTTCTCTAAATCCTAAGAAATGCATTTTTGGAGTCACAGAAGGTAAGTTGTTGGGACACATTGTGAACAAGCATGGAGCACACATTGATCCTGAGAGGATCAGAGCTATCCAAGCACTATCCTTACCAACCAGCAAGAAGGGAGTCCATTCATTCTTTGGAAAGGTAAACTTCCTTTGTCATTTTTTGTGCCTAAGTTTTCTAAACTGACCAAGCATATAACTTCCATGATGAAGCCTCAAACATGTTTCAAGTGGGATAAGGAAGGAAAAGCAACATTTGAGGAGATAAAGAAAGCCATTGCCAAAGCTCCAACTCTTGTATCTCCAGATTTCAACAAGGAGTTCATCATGTATTGTTATGCATCAGAACATACACTCTCTGTTGTCCTTGCTCAGAAAAATGATGAAGGTTTGGAAGCACCCATTGCTTTCATGAGCTGTCCCTTGAAAAATCATGAGCTAAAGTACAGTCAATTGGAGAAACATGCCTACGCAGTGGTTAAAGTTGTTAAAAGTTTCAGATTCTACATCTTAATTCCCATACAGTGGTGATGGTCCCTGGAAGTGCAATCAAGTCCATTTTGACTCAACAAGATCCTGGGGCTAAGAGAGGAAGTTGGATGGCAAAGACCCAAGAGTTTGACTTGGAGATTAGACCCTCTAATCTGGTGAGAGGAAATGGTTTGTGCAAGCTTGATTGTGGAAGATGAAGACCTTAAGGCTCAGTAAGGAGAAAAAGATGGTGTTTGCTCAACCTATTCAGGAGACAGTCCACAAGTGCTCTTTGTCACCACTACTGATGAGTGGTATGCTGATATTGCTTACTACCTCACTTATGGAGAATTCCCTCCTCATCTTGACTACAAAAAAAGAAGGACACTCAAGCTAAAGGTAGCCAAGTTTGTGATCTAGAATCATGCACTTTACAAGAGAGGCCTAGATGGTTGTTTCCTCAGGTGTGTAGATAAGGAGCAGCAAGAAAAGTTGCTCAGGGCCTATCATGATCAAGCTTGTGGTGGACATTTCTCAGCAATGGTCACTGCACATAAGATCCTCAGAGGAAGATATTATTGGCCCTCCATCTTTGCAGACACTCAAGATTGGGTTTCCAAATGCAAAGCATGCCAACAATTTGTTTGGAAAGCCGCAACTAGCTGCATTGCCACTCAGTCCTGTGGTGATTGAAGAACCATTTCAGCAATGGGGGCTAGATTTTATTGGTGTTTTGAATCCTCATTCAAGTGCAGGGCACACTTATGTACTCACTGCAACTGATTACTTCACCAAGTGGGTGGAAGCCATTCCAACCAAGCAGGCCAGCTCTGAAATGGTCTGCAACTTCATCAAAGAGAATATCATTGTCCATTTTGGAATACCACAGAAGATTATTGTAGACAATGCCACCTATTTCTCTTCCAAGGAGCTCACAGATTTTTGCTATGGCTTTGGAATCTCTCTATCTCACTCCTCTGACTACTATCCACATGGAAATGGTCAAGCTGAGTCAAGCAACAAGAACATTGTTACCATTGTTCGTAAGTTGGTTGATGAGAAGCAAAGGAACTGGCACAAGAAATTATATGATGCATTGTGGGCTGATAGGATCACTCCTAAGAAGGAAATAGGTATGTCACCTTTCCAAATGTTATATGGAGTTGAGGAAGAGATTCCCCTCACAATTGAGATGCCAGCTCTCAAGTTGTTGCAAGAAATAGAAGATGGTCAATACAAAGACTCCATTGACAAGAGGATCCTCTTCCTAGAGAAGCTAGAGGAAAGCAGATGCCAAGTGGTGGATAGAATTAAGGAACACCAATTGAAAGTAAAGAAGATCTTTGACAAGAGGGTGAAGGCAAGAGAATTCAAGGTTGGAGATTTTGTCCTGTTGTGGGACAAGAGAAGAGAACCAAAAGGCAGCCATGGAAAGTTTGATTCATTATGGCTTGGCCCGTTCCAAATTCATGAAGCTTGTGGTGAGAATGTTTTTCTCCTCTCATACCTGGATGGAACACCATTAGAATTGCCTCAAAGTAGGAAATACTTGAAGTTGTATCATCAGTAGAAGCAGGTTGTCCCCTACCTTGTACCATAGGTGCTTTCGTAGGTGTGTTTTTCCCTTTGTTGTTGTGTGGTTTTGGTTTTGTTTTGTTTGGTTTTGTTGTGTGTGCTTTGGTTTGTGTGTTTCCTCCTTCTTCCTTTCTTTCTCGGAATTTTACATGACTCTGCAAGGCCCAATGGATAAGGTACTAGTCAAACGTAATATGTTTTGAAACTCAAGATTTTGGATCCTCATGTCGTGCCCTAGCCATGCCCAGTTCATGCCATGTCCCCAAGCTAGAGCCAGTTGTTGTCTCCTGAAAAAAGCTCTACATTTTCATTGCCAAATCCAAATTTTTTTAGCTCACACCCTTCATTGGTGTCTAAGGAAAGTTTGAGATTCAAGGAATTAGCTAAAATCATGCCCTTGAGCTGTTTAAACCTCTGTGTCACTCATTTTTTAGAAATCCTCCTCTTCCTGGTCTGTGCACGTAATATCCTTTTGCCCCTCCCATTTTTGATCAAAATGGTTCACTTGTTCCATGGCCCGGGTCATCGAATCATTTTTTTGCCTTCATGCCTCTGGCTCGTGAAGAAAATTCAAAAATTGGACTCAAAATGACGAAGTTCTCTTCCTCTATGTATTTTTCCACAGTCGGGAACGATGGGCGTTTCTTTCCCTGCCAAATTTTGCCTCAGCATTCCTCAATGATACGTGGGTCTCCCTGATTGGTGTGGTCCAATTATACTTTAAAGGCACTCAGCGGACGTCTTCAATTGAGCTCCACATGTCGCAATGGCACAATTCCAAGCCAAGTGTAATTTGGGGGGGCAGTCTTCAATTGAGTGCGGGATCTCCACATGTCCCAGGTCCAAAATGAAGGTAAAATCGGCTAAGTATGGAAGGCTCAGCGGGACGACTCCACGTGTCGCAATGATGCAACTCCAGGGGAAGGAAAGGTCAATTACCAATTCAGTGCCAAATCGCCACGTGGTGGAAGACATTGAAAATTCAAGGTGGATGAGCGGCCATCAAGGGAATTCAAGACTTTGAGCCTTTTTGTAAAAAGATGAAAAATTAAAAAGTAACCTGCAAGCCCCTGATCAGGCTACCAAGGAAAAATTCAGAGCTTGAGCCCGCAAGGAAAAATTCAAAGCTTGAGCCCACAGGGAAAAAGTTAAAGGAAAGGCCCATCGTTGAAAATTCAAATCGAAGCAGCGGGCTGGCAGGGGAATTTGAGTTTTTGAGCCTTTTTTCCAAAAAAGGTTAAAATGTTGAGAAGAGAACCGTGACCCCACCTACAAACAGAATGTGCCACGTGTCCTAGTCAAATCGGAGCAGCGGGCCGGTGGAGGAAATTGATTTTTTGAACCTTTTTTGTAAAAAAGGTTAAAATGTTGAGAAAAAGACCATGATCCCATTTCCAATAAGAATGTGCCACGTGTCCTAGTTGAAAATTCAAAGCAGGGTTGTGGGCCAATTTGTTCCAAATTTCCAAATCTCTAAAAAATCACAAAATGCAAAGGGCTTCCCCTCGTAACCGCTCCAATCCCTTCCTGCCACGTGGATGGCCCAAATTCAAAGCTAGAGGAGAAAATCAAATGGTCTAGATTTAAACTGGCAAATCAAATGTAACGGTTGCTTTGCAAGGTCTAGTTTTAGCCGCCATGAGTGTTTTCTTCATGATAAAGGAATTCGAAGAGGCGTGAATGATTTGTAATGTTGTAACGGTTTCTTGTGAAGAATATAATGACTTCTTGACATCATTCCAAGGGTTGGCGATTGATTTCAAAAAAGACCAGAGTGCTCTGTGCCTGGAAAAAGACAGAAAATGCCACACTTCTTCTATTCTTCTCTTCTTCCTTGAATTTCTTCCATCCTCAAGCTATGTACAAACTCTGCCCAAGCTTCAATAAGAAAAGAAGGATTTTTTTTCCTTTTTTGATTGAGGAATTAATTGGTACTTTGCGATCAATGAGTTTCATTTGGTCTTGTAGCTTCTCCCACGGATTTGTTTCTCTTCCAATTATAAATGCATGTAAACGAGACTTCTAATTAATGTGTGTGGGCATCTGATATTCTACTCACAACATAAATTTCTCCTACCTCCATTCTCACTCCCTTTCCCCTTCTCAGATGAAGTTCTTCTCTAGTGAGAAATTGCTAGCTTTTTCCACAGGGTCAGTGGAGTGTCCCTGTTGGATCTCTGGTCGAAAGGCCACCATTGGAATCCACCATTTTTGCATGCACATACGGAAGTCTGCACCATTCAAGTAGAGGGACTTAGATTCCCATAGCGTTGGCTTGAAACCCACCAATTTTTCCACAAGACAAATTTTCTCGCCAACATTCCTTTAACTAGGTTGACTTTCATTTCAAACATAGTTTTCAACCATAACTTCTAGGGATCATTAGAAACAAAATTACTCTTTGATATTTTTGTCTTAGTTCCTACATGTTTACAACTACATCATTATCATAGTATTGTATCATAAAAGAGTGATCCTGATATTTTTATATGACATAGAAAAGTCTAGGTGCTCTGATCCTCTCTCCCTTGAGTGTAAATATCGTGTACTCTTATGAGTAATTTGATAAGGAGATTATTGGTCTATGAAAAAACCTCCTAATAATTCGTATACTATTAGTGTTGGACAAACAAAATAAATCACAATGATTTTTTTTTAGATTTTAATAAGCTCTTGGTGTTTATAAAAGTTGCAAGTAAAGCTATTGCCCTAAATATACATTGAGTTATACTTATTTTTCTCATCTAATCTTCCCAATTATATATTAAATTTGGATTACAAAATGATAGTGATTCTCTTTTGGATTCTTACACATCTATTAGTTTTCCATTAATTTCTAATGAAATAAATTGCACATACCTATTATTTATGAACTATAGAAAATAGGCTAGCTTTGGATCCGTGGGTATATGATTAGTAGAGCATACTAACCTATAATGTTTTTGGTCTAGAACTTATTACCTTTGTTGTGTAAGATTCCTTTTTTGTACCTATTTAATTTCATGACCAACTCTCATCTTGTATTGAGGTTCATCCCAATCTAGTGTTTCTTGCTCAACCTCATATTGTTCTTCTTGAAAACCCCACTTTATATACGGATATTATTATTCACATCTTGGAATGGTCTTACACTTTATTAATTCTTATGGTAATATGAAGTTAAATTTATCCCTTTTCTAACTTTTATTGTGTTTGAATGTCCCTCAAAATTGAAAGGAGTATAGGTAGGTATGGCTTAGAATAGTAATTGGTTATTAATATTGTGTCAATGAAAGGTTTTGCAAGAGATATTGAAATGGGATAAGAAACACTCAAGAACCCCAAAGCTTTGTGCAAAATCCCCTCAATGGACCATATGATAAGAAATGAGCAAGGAATCCTATTTGCATGCATTAACTTGAAGTAAACAAGCAACTTAAACAAATGAAGTTAACCTCTATTCTTGAAAGCTTAAAGTAAATGAACCTAAAAGGATCTAAGCAATCAGTTTATGCTTCAAGAGAATGGGATCTCACCATTAATGGCTTCAAGGCCAATGGTTCTTCCCATTTACTCCATGTTGTGTGATAGAAATGCAAAAGCAAAGCAAATAGCTCAATAAAAGGTCCTAATCCTAGCAATAATACTATAGTTTAGGTTAGAGGGAAGAAGTGTTCTTAGAAATGAGAGGGGGGGGTAGTAGGCTATTTATAGTTTTCCATTTGGGAAATGGGAGGATTTTTGGTGCATGTGGGACTAAAAGGGAGTCAACAAGTTAATTAGCAAGTCAAAGTAAGATTTGACTAGTTTTAGAGAGAGGTTGATCATGGTTAAGACTAGCTAACCATGTTTAGAGGGTAATTAATCCTATTTAGAGAGAAATTAGGTTTCTGGGAGGGTTCTGAAAGGCCTAATCAATCCAATGAAGTGGATTGATATTCCAGGGAGCTAATAGAGGTGGTAAAGAAGAGAATATTAGCCAAGAAGAGGTTATTATAACCTATTTAATTAGTTTATAAGAGGAAATACAACCAAAAGAGTGTCGTAAGAGGGGAGTTAGATAGATCTAACTGATGAGGTGTTGCCAACTTGCAGGAAGAGGAATAGCTAGGGAAATATTAGGGATAATGGTGCTTTGATCAAACTACAGGTGTCTACATTTTCCCCTCTTTGGGGTGATGTAAGCTACGTCACTTCAAAGAAAGTAGACAAGTACAAACGAGTAGAAAATTTTGAAGGGGTAGAAGAAAAATTAATAGGATGAAGGAAGGATGCCCCCTCGAGTGTCAATGGGGTGATGGAGAAACTCGATCGACGATCAAAAAATAAAGTAGGAGAGAAAGTGAGAAGAAAGGAGATGAGAAAGTAAAAAGGGATATTGAGCTATCCACAAACCAGTGCTTTATAGAAACAATACATAATCATCATTTTGCTTAGAATCCTCATCATCGGTCCTTATTAAGATGTAAGCATATGACGGAGGCGTAAAATGACATGAGAATCCAAAATACGAAAAACTTTCCATTGCTAAAAATGGCCCAACTCCATGCAACATACACGAATGTAATGCAATACGAGAAATAAACAATCTCACTTAACAGGGAAATAAGTACAATCACACACACTTAAACCAACAACGTTCAAGATAGTTGCACAAAGACTTTGTTATCGAGATGTAGTCCCAAATGTTCTGATAAATGACAAGGGTGAAGGATGATGCCCCAAGAAATGTGTATAGTGCAAGGGAAAAGATGGAGGACACTTGGGTCCAGTGAAAAAGCAATGTGCATGATGAAAATAGTACCAGGCAACTGATAGTGCCCCAGAGTACAGATGAAGTAAGCAGCATAGCTTTTGTAGATGTTTGAAGATTTAGATGATCCACGAGTCATTGTTTCAAAATATTTGAAAATGTCAGCAAGATATGGGATGAGTGCCATGCGAGAGACACAGATTTCAGCTGTAAATGAGTTTTACCAATTTTTAGTCCATTTTCGAAGTATTTCAATGTTTTTGGTTTTTTAAATGGTTTTACAATTTTTTAATTTTTTGATTGGTCAGCAGAATTTGTATAAGAGATCAAAGATCTCCTAAAAATATGTGCAACTACCTAAAGGAAAAGGCAAAAGGCATTCAGGTAGCACATAAAAGTGGCCTCGGTGAGAAGAATTACAAGCCAAAAATAATTATTTAATAAAAATAATCATCATGACAGGTGAAAGATAGAGGAAAAATAGAAGAAAAAAGATAAGAAATGACACCTGAAATATGCATAAATCATTCCAGTGTAATGAAGAAGTGACCGCAAGGGTGACACTAAGCGCCCCAGTTTATTATCGTGTGCAAAATGAGTAAAAATAATTATTTTAATAGAAAAATAATCATCTCGGTGGATAGAAGAAGGGCTAGAACGATCACGGTCAGAGAAAACATGCCCCAGGGGCATCGTGGTAGCCTAATATACCCACCCCGAGGGGGGTAAATCAATCACGATTAGTTCATTTCTACCAGAGTTCTTGCAAATTTTTACTTGAGAGTGAGAGCGACAGCCCTAGAGTGAGATGGCGAGACTACTCGAGCAGGAGGAGATGAGCAGATCACATCCGAGAGTTCATGTGAGACCCAGCGGATGGACCCTATGTGAGTGGCCTATCCCTCTTTGTGAATTACACATTTAATGCACTTTTTAGGGATTTTTAGGCTAGGTAGAAGAATTTCGACGTATGTGCATACGCACATGTGTCAATGATGTATACGCGTACATGCATGTATCAAAACCAACGGGTACGCGTATGCATATCCATCAAAAGAATGGATACGTGCACATGCATAGCCATTGGGGAAACTGACAGGGGCATACACATGTGCATCTATCGAAAGGGCTGCATACACATTTTGGGTGGGGGAAACGGGGATGCGCACGCGCATGTGTGGAGACAGGTGCGTTGGTGCATCATACTGGGCATGTATGTGCATCTGGTGTAGAGTGAGAAAATATACAGAAGGGGCACATATGCATGGAGATAGGCGTGTATATGTATTGCGATGGGTGTCGCAAGCGAATTAGAAGTAGGCACACATGTCAGAAAAGGGAGCAAAACACCCTTCCAGAAAAATGGCCAAGGAGAAAAGAAGACAAACTAGAAGAAAGTGAAATTTTTAGGAAATAAGATGGAAGAATGGTGATTTACCAACAATTTTTAGATAGAAGTAGATAGAAATGTTCAACTGATACATGTGTGTTTTCTTGTTTGCATAGTGTATACTACCCATCCTACAGACCCATGAGCTGATATGGTTAGCTAGCGACGATAGAGGCCCAGTTTGATGATGATGATAGAGTGACATTGGACAGCCTTCTATATGTTACGGGATTGGCTCATGTGGCTGATATGCCCTAGATCACATTAGATCATGGCCTTTTGATAGCTATAGTAGAGCGATGGCATAGTGAGAGTCAGTGCTTTTGGCTCCCGATCTAGGGAGATCACGATTACTCTTGAGGATGTGTGGCATATTATGCGGGTCCCGATCCAAGGTCAACTTATCCAGTCTATGAGCCGCTGGACTGATATTCAGTGATATATCATAGAGTTGTTTGGTGTCCCGACGATACCATGGCATGGGATGACCATTAGGCTATCACGGTGTATTGAGGACTTAGAGCTAGACCGAGTAGTGGTTTATATGATGGCCTTTGTCAGTGGAGTCTTACTCCCTGACAAGACCGGTGCTTCATTTCCGCTCGGCCTCCTTGGAGTGATACATGGTTTGGTAGAGGGAGAGACCTACTATTGGGGTTAGTGCATTCTAGCACATCTATACTGGGACCTTCATTTGATTACCTACTACCATCAGAAGATGGTAGGACCAGCCCGCTTGCTTCAGATTTGGGCGTGGGACCATATTGCCATTGGTCGCCCCTTAGGTGTTTTGAGAGTTTGGGCTCCCGAGGAGCCTTCTATGATGGGTTGGGTCTGACAGGGGATGATGTGCGGCCATATATGGGGGATGCATATCACTATCACCACGAGCTTGATGAGTTACAACAGGCTTCCATGGTTTGGAGGCCCTACAGACATTTCCAGTGGCCCGAGGATGGTTTAGAGCTCAGTACTACCACAGTGGAGCACTTTATATTAGGCAGCCACAGCTATATGCGGGAGTTGTACAGGGTGGATCGGTGCCAGAGGTAGTTTGGCATTACCCATAGGATGTTCCTAGGCCAGATAGGTGGTATGCTCACAGGGCCCGAGAGTATATTGATATGGGTCCACAGATTTCCCGAGATAGAGCACTGGCCAGTTTCCTACAGGTGGTACCTACTATGTGGGTGCCACTGAGACAGATTAGAGATCTGGGTACTACACCTGAGTATGTGCCATGGTACCATGGTGTGCTTCCATGTCATTTGACTGTTTCTAGGGTGGCGTATAATGCACTCAGTGTGAGAGCTCCTCTAGTGGGGCCTCCTAGTGGTGGCGAGGGTGGAGTCATTGGCATGGTGATGACAGTGATGATGATGATGATGGTGGTCCCGACTCACACTAGTATGTGAGGGGCAGGGGATAGGGTCCAACATTACAGCAGCCACAGGGACAGGGTCCCAGGCCTAGGCCAAGATAGGTTTTTAGGGCAAGCTGACATAGAGTTTCCCCTAGTAGGCATTCCAGTGGGGATATACACCCCTCTTCAGTAGGTATTTCTAGAGCAGGGCCTGCCACCTCATGCTCCAGGGGGTGGTGGTGATGGTGGACAGCTGGCTTCCTCTTTAGCAATAGTTACAGGTGGTGATTTCTGTTTAGTTACAGGTGGCTGGAGAGAGATGCAGCCAGGGCACAGGTACAGGCCCTTACAGCAGAGTGAGATCAGGCACATGCTCAGGTATAGATTTTGACATTGGAGAGAGATCAGGCTAGAGCACAGGCCACTCAAGGTAGTGATAGTACCCTATGGTAGAGTCAGATTAGTGAGATGGCCACACAGGGGGCTCAGATACTGAGCCTTTTACATCAGTCTCAGACCCAGATGCAGATGGTTGTTGCTCAGAGGGACCATGCCCAGGCACAGTCACAGGGTTATATTATGTAGAGAGATCAGGCACGAGCCCAGGTGTAGACTATCACCGCAGATAGAGATCGAGAGGCCACTGCTTCTAGACAGGCTCAGGCTGACAGTGGCAGGTTGATAGGTGAGTGAGATGTCACCTTATAGGAAGCTATCACTTCTGGAGATGCTGATTTGATATGGGATGCCATGAGATCTGGTGGTGAGGCTTTATATTATAGGACTGCTTATTTCAGGGCAGTCCCTGGCAAGAGCAGTGAGTGGTACCTTTTGAGCAGTCAGGTGTGAGCACGATAGGCTCCAGGTCACGGTGATCAGGTCACTTAGTTAGATCAGTTCGGCAGCCCATTGTAGAGTAGTTGGTTAGACAACAGCCAGCTAGACAGCATGGTGATACCCCCGGTGCTGGTCCATCATAGCCACCACTCTTCTCAGTCCTCCAGGTCATGGACTCGGGAGCCCTGGTGAGGGCGAGAGCTGTGGTTGAGCTCTTTACTTCTCCTTTTGTACAGATGTATTGTATATATGCCTCTTATGAAGGCTGATTTTGATGTATAGTTTTATGTACCATTGTTTTGATGATGCCTCTTGATGAAGGCTCGATTCTTTTGATGCATGCCCCTTTTAGATGGCATATTGTATCGATGATGTACATTTGAGTATTGACATGGACAGTTATACATGTATTATATGGACATTTTGATGATGATTTTGTCATGTTATACTATGATTATGCTTTGTATGATTAGTGATTATTGTTTGTAATCATTGTATCATGATGTATGATTTCCCTTTCCTCTATGTATGTGACATACCTTAGATTTAGAGATGTGTATGTTTCATGCTTTCATATTGATGATATATCCATAGAGATATCACCACATGTTTTTAGATTTTTATGAGATGTTTCTGAGTTCTTATTCTAGCACTTGGGATGATACTAGATGATATTGGTGTGGGGGGGGATAGATTTGTGATTATGTGCAACCCCTCTTGCCCCCATTGATGATACGATATGTGATGATTAGCTTAGCATACATGCATGATGTAATACTTAGCATTTTTTGTATATATGATGTAGTAGATGATGTTTTATATGTGATGAATGATAGATGATAGATGTGATAACAAATGACTGTGCAAGAGATAAATACACAAGAAAAAGTTAACAAAGCTAAACAATTGTACCTATACAACACAACACAACTTATGATGCAAACACATGAATTGATAAAGCATACTAAAAAGATCAAATTGACATTTTAATCTAAGTAAAAAATGAACCCTAATAAATGTATACAAGCTACAAATGAATCAAATGCCATATACAATTATTTCAAACAAGATCCAACCCATGCTAAGAAAATAAGTCACAACATCACATGAAAAGGTATTCACAATCAAAACTATACAAACCAACAACTAAAAGCAATTAAATCATTACCTTGTTTTTGCGGGACAACATTGACATATTTTCTAATGTTTTTGGGTTTATCTAAAAAGATAAGTTTTCAAGGCTACTGTTCACATTGTTTTCTAAGACAACGTTGTGTGGTTGTCATAGCTTCATCCTTAAAAGGGGATATTTTCTAAATGTTTAGGTTTTTTGTGTATCCTTTTCTGAGTGTTTTTTTACATTTTCTAAGGTCATGTTCTGAAAGTAATGTACAAGAACAAAGAAGCGTGGATGCCCCCAACATGATGTGGGAATATACAAAAGGTAGAATGCTATGCACATGTATGTATGAGAAGGTGAAAATGTGAAGGTGCCCTCAGAATTAGATGGGAGTATGCAAAGGTAATGTCCTTCATGTAGATATAAGAGAAAATAAGCCAGATCATGGTTCGGCAAAGGTAGCTTTAATAGGGTTTTAGACCTAGCAAAGGAAGTCATATCTAGAAAGTGGTGATGATTACCTCATCCTGTTGTAAGAGTGACTTATGTCTAGAGAATATTCCTTTGAGTGCCGAAAAACCATGGTTTTCACCCAAAGACCTGCCCATTGTGCCATAATTGCATGGTTTTCACATGTGGACGACCTATTTTTTCTTTACTATTTTCTCAATTTTCCATTTTTTTGCTTGTTTTTTTCTTTTTTTTCTATTTTTTAGTTCTTATCTGATATTCTCGTCATGCTTAAGCATAAAACCACTTGAGGTGCATGGTGTTCATAGGTTCTAGAAGCTCTTCACCATCTGAATATGTAATTTTATAGGCTCTTGATCCATACTTTGCAACTACTACATAAGGACCTAGCCAGTTAGCCTCAAACTTACCTTTCTTTTCTCTGTCTTTGACGATGTTCTTCTGATTTTATTTCAGAGACTAGATCACCTACATCAAATTCCTGATGAATGATGCATGTTTTTATATCCCCTGGATACTCTATTTTGATAGACTTTCAGGTGATTGAGTGCTCTGATACGCTTTTCATCTAATAGTTCTAACTATACCAGTCAAGCAACTCTGTAGTCCTCATCTTTATCAAGATAGTCTCTGAGAGATATTCTCAGGGAAGGAAGCTCCACTTCCATAGGTATGATGGCTTTAGTTCCATAGACGAGTGAATATGGGGTTGCACTAGTAGGAGTGCGGATGGAAGTTTGATAGGCCCAGAGGGTGGGATGTATCTGTAAGTGCCAATTACGGCTGGTTTTACTGACCATTTTCTCCATAATCCATACAAGGGTTTTATTAGTAGCTTCTTCCTATCCATTACCTTGGGGGTAATAGGGGGTAGACCACTTGAGTTGGATATGGAAACATTGACACAAGGTTTTAACCATTTTTTTTTTAAAGGATTTACCATTATCAGTGACAATGGCTGAAGGGATCCCGTAATGACAAGATGAGATGGTTCATGATGAACTTTGAAATTTGCACACCGGTGACATAAGTAAGAGGGACAACCTCTACCCATTTGGTAAAATATTCAGGTGGCAGTGATGATGTGAGTATGACCATCTAAAGAAGAAGGATGGAGCTTCCCTATGAGATCTAGACCCCATTTAGAGAATGGCCAAGGTGTTGCAATAGGCTGCAAGGACTTGTGCTGGCACATGTATTAAGTTTCCATATTTCTGGCATAGTTCACACTTCTTTACAAAGTTGCAGCAATATGATTCCATGGTAGGCCAATAATATCCTACTCTCAATAGCTTCTTAGCTAAGACCATGCCGCTGGTGTGCGCTCCACAAATACCACCATGTACTTCCTTAATGGCATGGATAGAATTAGTAACATCCAAATAGTGAAGTAGATTCCCATTGTAGCCATGATGATAAAGGGTGCCTCCTAGGAGGGTATAACGGGATATGTGGTGGATAAGGGATTTCTTTTCAGAATGAGTAATGTCTGGTGGAAAATTGTCTATCTTATAGGTATTGAAAGATTGGATCATACTAGGGGGATAAGGGACCAACAACTTCACATGCCAAACATGACTCTGGCATATCATATGTTGGCACTTGTAAATTCTCTACGAAGAAAGGCATCTTACTTTCCTTAGGGGGAATGCGTAATAGAGACCCAATAGTAGCCATAGCATCCATAGATCTATTATGTGACCTTGGTTTTTACTCAAATATGATCTGTGTAAAGTACTCCTTCAGGGTTTTGACCATATTTTTATATGGAATGAGCTTCTCATCTTTAACTTTGTACTCATCATTAACTTGTTTAATGATAAGTTGAGAGTCTCTAATGACTTGTAGTTGTTCTAGATGTTCCAAGTAATAGCTAGCTTGAGGCCAGTGATGAGTGCCTCATACTCTGCAATATTGTTAGTGCATGGAAATCCCAACTCAGAATGCTCTTGGTATGACATCACCTGTGGGAGTGATAAGCACCACTCCTGCTCCTAATCCATGGAAGGTGAATGATCCATCAAAATGGACCTGTCCACCTCTACAGATTCTTCAATGTACATCATAGATGCATCTGGAAGATCCAGACACAAATGTTTCATACCTGGTAGAGGTGCTTCTGCCAACTGATTAACCAATACCTGTCCTTTCAAGGATTTCTGATTTACGAAACTCAATATCAAATTCACTCAGGAGAATGATCCAATTAGCCATTCGACCTGTTAGGGAAAGTTTGGATAAAAGGTATTTTAGAGGGTCAAATTTGGATATGAGTTTGGTTTTATTACTCAGGAGATAATGGCGAAGCTTTTGGAAGGTAAAGACAACTGCCAAGCATGTTTTTTCAATCTAGTGGATAATTCAATTCGTACAGTAGTCAAGGTGCGAATGAGATAGTAAAATACTCTCTCTTTATGGTCTCAGATTGTAGTGGGCAAGAAATGCTCCAATAGTGAATTGGGGTAGTGGAGATGTACAAAAAGAGAGGTTCAATTGAGGTAAGTGGCATGCGTACAGGTGGGCTGACCAAGTACTGTTTTAGTAGTGCAAAGGCCTTTTGGCAATCTGGTCCATAATTGAATGTAACATCTTTCTTGAGAAAATGGGTAAAGGGGTGGCACTTATCCGCGAGTTGTGAAATAAAGTGACGGATTGCCTAAATTTTCCCTTATAGACTCCTTAGTTGTTTGAGAGTGGTAGGCGGTGGCATTTCTGTGATAGCCATAACCTTTGCAGGGTCCACTTTAATCCCTCTTTTTGAAAAAATGAGCCATAGGAACTTTCCTAATAAAACACCAAAGACACATATTATTAGGGTTTAAGTAAACCTTATAGTCTCGTAGATCGCTGAAAAATACTCCTCAACACTTCAGGGTATTGTCTTCTACTCTTTGATTTTGCTTAGGATGTCATCAACATAATATTCCATGATGTCATTTATCATATCATGGAAGATGACGGCCATGGCCCACTGATAAGTATCCCTAGTGCATTATTAAGTCCAAAAGGCATGAATTTGTAGCAAAATTTCCCTTAACAGGGTGATGAAGGCAATTCTATGCTAATCTTCTTTTTTGCAATCTGTATCTGGTTATAGCCTAAAAACCCATCCATTAATGACAACATCTCATAACCAGCAGATGGAATCCACTATCATGTCAATGTTAGGTAAAGGAAAGTTCATCCTTAGGGCATGCCTTATTAATGTCACGATAAATCAGAGTATATTCTTATGCCGACAGGATTTTTTTATATAGGGACTATGTTAGATATCCACTTCTAAATAATCAATAGGTTTAATAAAATCAGTAGCTAACAGTTTTTCCAATTCTTCTTTGACAAGGAGTTCCACCTTAGGATGCATCTTTCTCAACTTTTTCTTGATGGGTTTGGCATCTAGGTACACAACAAGGTTGTGCACATCGAGGTTGTGCACAACTATATCTGGGTCCAAACCAGGCATATCTACATATGTCCATGCAAATATGTCTATGTATTCTCTTAAGAGCTCTACAAATATCTTTTGTTCCTGAGCTGAGAGTGAAGCCCCCAGCTTTATCATTTTAGGATGCTCTTCTAAGCCAATGTTGACGTTGATTATTTCCTCAACAAGCATCTTATAAGCACCTTCCATCTGTGTAGGATCAGGGGGAAGAGTAAGATCGACCTCCTATGGTAGCTCATTATCATCTTTAAATGGATAAACCACTTCATCTTTAGATTCTTGGTTCTGTTTATCTATGAGTTTTTCAAAGAGTTTGTCACTGTGAGATTTCCATCTATCCTTTTTGCCAGGTTTCTCAGAAGTGGTTGTACTCTTACTTACCATCTGCTTATTTAAACATCCACACATCTCTGCTTCTTCCTTGAAGTATGCATAGGTGTCTAGTTGAATTGAAAATCCTTTCTTGTGGTCCCCAGCTGGAATAGAATCTCTGATTCCCATGAATTCTGCAAATGCCTCATCATTTTCAAAGAATTCTAGGGGCACATGAAGTTTTTGATCTCAATCTATAAGTTCTGGATATACAAGGGCTACTTGATAATTTTTTAAGGGGATGGATTCAAATAAGGTAAGGACTATTGAATCTGGGAATAGGTTAGTGGAAGCAAGATCCTCATAGAGGCTACATTGGGAATCTGCATCGCTATCAGAATGAGATGAAACGTCCTCATGTTCAGAAGAGGTGGCGTCATTCTCAGAGGGTAGAGCGTTATGAGGCCTTATCCCCAGTCCATGCTTATATAACTTAAAACTATGGATGGGAATAGGATCTAGCTGTCCTTGTGCATTAATTCCACATCCAAACCCACTATAGCCCATGACAAACATCATGCGATGACCTTTGATGTACTGGGGTGCTTAATGGCATGAAGCCATGGTACCTTCTGGCACTTTGCTGGTAGGATATTCTAACATTTTCTCCTCAGATAGGAGACCACTATTGATAAAATTTTCCAATGGTTTAGGACACTGCTCCCGAGTGCTCTTGAACTGAAAATAAGGCTTACCCCTTGTTCTGGGAGATACTGATAAATATTATATTAACAAAGCCTGTTCAAGAGTGAATGGATCACCTAGGCCATATTTTTCTGACATTGCCTCCCATGAAGAGAACAAGTTGACTAATGAAGGAAAGTATTGATTATAAGGCATGAAGGACTCTGAATCTATCTATTTCTTCATAGCTTCCGTTTGTAGGGGGACAACAACATCCGTCGAAGGACACTCATAAGTTGCATGAGAAAACTTGTGCAAGGCCCTACAACGTGTGAATGTTTCTGGGTCACCCAAAATGGTAACCACTTGACCTTCATGACATAACTTGATGCACTGATGAAAATTTGATGGAATAGCTTGCATGGCATGGATCCATGGGTGCCCCAGGAGCATGTTATATGGAAGGTCCAAGTTAAGGACATGAAACTTCGTGTCATGACAAGTTGGGCCTACTTCCATGGGAACTACTATAGTACCCACAGATTCTCATTCTTCATTGTCGTAAGATGTGATTGTGATAGTCTTAGCTCCCAGATATGCTTTTGAATGACGTAGGTGCTTAATCAGCTTCAAAGTGTAAATTTTTACACCAGATCCACCGTTCATAAGCACCCTCTTGATTTTGCGATGGGTAACCACCACTTCGAGACATAAGGGTAAGTTATGTTCAGGGTTGTTATGCGGGATTGTAGTGCAATCAAAAGTAATATGATCATTGGAGTCTAGGCACACAATCATGGCTTGGAGGTTTGTGGGGTCAACATCTGTTAAAACCCTTGATTTATGCAATTTTTTATACAATATGTTCTTGTGTTCAATGAAAGGTTTTGCAAGAGCTATTGAAATGGGATAATAAATACTCAAGAACCCCAAAGCTTTGTGCAAAATCCCCTCAATGGACCATATGATAAGAAATGAGCAAGGAATCCTATTTTCATGCATAACTTGAAGTAAACAAACAACTTAAACAAATGAAGTTAACCTCTATTCTTGAAAACTTAAAGTAAATGAACCTAAAAGGATCTAAGCAATTAGTTTATGCTTCAAGAGAATGGGATCTCACCATTAATGGCTTCAAGGCCAATGGTTCTTCCCATTTACTCCATGTTATGTGATAGAAATGCAAAATCAAAGCAAATAGCTCAATAAAATGTCCTAATCCTAGTAATAATACTATAGTTTAGGTTAGAGGGAATAAGTGTTCTTAGAAATGAGAGGGGGGTAGTAGGCTATTTATAGTTTTCCATTTAGGAAATGGGAGGATTTTTGGTGCATGTGGGAATAAAAGGGAGTCAACAAGTTAATTAACAAGTCAAAGTAAGATTTGACTAGATTTTAGAGAGAGGTTGATCATGGTTAAGAATAGCTAACCATTTTTAGAGGGTAATTAACCCTATTTAGAGAGAAATTAGTTTTCTGGGAGGGTTGTAAAAGGCCTAATCAATCCAATGAAGTGGATTGATATTCCAGGAAGATAATAGAGGTGGTAAAGAAGAGAATATTAGTCAAGAAGAGGTTATTATAACCTATTTAATTAGTTTACAAGAGGAAATACGACCAAAAGAGTGTCATAAGAGGGGAGTTAGATAGATCTAATTGACGAGGTGTTGCCAACTTGCAGGAAGAGGACTATATAGGGAAATATTAGGGATAATAGTGTTTTGATAAAACTACAGGTGTCTACAAATACCTTTTAGGTTATTTTCCTTTACTAAAATATATTCCTCTTGGATAAGGGTTTCTTGGTAACTTGATATGTCACCTCCTCTTCCTTTGGGTTTACAATTACTACTTTCTTCAGAAGGGGTGTATGGTCTTTGTATAAAAGTAATGTTTTCTTGTTCTAAACTGTCAACTAAAATATCAAGATTATATCATGCTTATTTTTTCATTTTCATATTATTCTATTATAAGCTCTTATACCGCATCTTAATTATAGAGATATCCATCTTTGTCAACTGCATCCCACCACATTGGTAATAGCTAGTGGAATACATGACTTTAATAGTATGCTTTTTACATTTGTAATCAAGGTATTTTTGGCCTTGTTGTTGTGACATATGAAATTTTTGTAACACCCTCATCGGGTTATATCTAGATTAGTGAGTTAAACACACTAAAATGATGTAAAAGAGAGAAACACAAGGTTATTTTAATTAACTAACTTCCAACATTAATCATGTAATATAAGAATGCATTAATTCTTGTAGCTAAAGTACACAATATGATATTAAATTGAAAACACAAGAGGATGAGCACACTTAGATGATTAGAGATGGATCTTGGAAGTTCTAGGTGTTCAGAGTATTAAAACTAGGAGATTTGAACTTGATAGTGCTTAAACACTGAAAATGTACTTGGAAACTAGCCTAATGCACGTTTGTACAACTCTTCCAGGACCTCCCATATGGTTTTGACCCTAATGTATGGTTTTGGACCTCCTCTAAATATGGATATGTAACATTATGAGATTATCACCTACCTATAAATGTATGTCTATCAAACCCTAATAGTATCACATGTTACGAAGACATACAAACATTTTGAGTAGGGCCTCAAACCATAGCCATGAGGGATAGACCCTGCAAAAAAATCATTAATTATATTGAATTGAAATCATTACGCTGCTTACATTGGTACTACTCTGAAGAGGATTAAAACCACACACCATTCTCCACCTTGCATGTGATATTTTAATGAATGTAACTAGATTTGTCAATTGATAACTCCTTGAAAATTCTTGAGTTGAGTTTAGCTCTTGCTAATAATTGAAATGAGGATGTTTGAGTGTTTGAAAATGAGGGAGGATGAATCATTAACCAAGTATGATGTTTCAGACCTATAATGATTGGTATAATAATGAATGTGCATAAAACTTGGTGAGATTTAGGGAGCCTTGGGTGCTTTTTGTGAGTGTTTTAAAAGAGTATGTCAATATAATACTATATGATTTCTAGGTTCTTAAATGAGGTGAGTTTAACTTTATTATATAGGTTTTTAAAGGTAAATTATCAAATACAGGATAAGCTAGGGGAATTAAATGACCCAACGAAGAATATGAAATTGAAATCAAAGATGGAAGATATGTAAGTTCAAAATCCTATAATTCGGCCAAGACCGAATATCACAAGGAGACCAAATTGGGCATTTTTACATGCGGATGAAAAACACAAAAAATGAAGTTTTCATCTTTTCAAGTGGAGTTTGTCTATTGATTTTATGCATTTGAATCTCAAAATATGTTTACATATCAATGTGTATGCCTAAAAAATCTAGAAAAGATACCTTAGGATGTACTAATTTTTAGGAAATATATCTTAGTGCTCCATTTGTATGTATGGGTGAATAATAATTACATGTGTAATTAATATTATGGTAAGTTAGTAAGTTAGAATAATAAAACAATTAGTATTGTTTTATTATTATATTGGTGAGAAGTTGAAACCATATGGGTGTATGGTTGTATGTGCAAACAAAGGTTGTTGTGAGGATTGTTACTATAGATCTCCTATGTAATGGATTGTAATGAAATAATAAAAATATAATATAGAGTTGTTGATTTCAATTATTGTCTATGTAGCTATTTCATGTATTTTGTGTATTAGATTAGAGTAATTTCTACATTTGGTGTCAGAGCAGGTTAAATCTGTCTCGAAGAAGATCTCATAACTTTTGTTTCATGATCTTGGTTTCTCCACAATTTTACAAGTGTAACTATATGTTATATAGGCAGATATAGTAGAAATTTCAGCCAAACCTAGTTCGTTGTTTGGGATAAAAGTGCAATTTACTATACAGCACATTGATCACTGCTATTTTTTGAAGAAATCAGAGAATCAAAGGTAATTCAAATCTACATTCAATTTTTTTTGGATATTTAGATTCAGTAAAATGGATACACCATTAGATAAATTTAATGGGCTGAAATTCCATACATGGAGAGTAAAAATACAGATGCAGTTAATGAATAAAAATTGATGGAGGATAGTAGATGGAAAATAAAAAGTACCTACAGAAGTAAGCAAAATTGTAGAATGGGAAACTAGAGATGAACAAATAACAAATGAAATTGACTATAATTATGAATAATTTCTATACTAAGTGAAGTTATTAGAGGAAGGAGGCATAGGAGGTTGGAGGTCATTCAACAACCTCTCATCAGTCACCAACGACGAGGCCGTATCAACTATGGTGATTATTATTTTTATGGTGTGTTCCTATTGTTTCTTTGTGTGTCTGGCAGAGTGTTTGGTTGCAGTGTTCCTATTGTGGTTTTTAGAATAAAAGAAATTTCACATTGAGGGGGAACATGATCTTAATGTTCCATTTCTAGTTTTCTACATTTCTGGTATTTTCTATATGTGAGCAACTTATTTCCTATTTTTTTCCATGTAGTGAAATGTGATGAGAGTTGATAATTGTATTTGACACATCATGATGTGGTTGTAGGTAAACCACTTTAAAACCTTCATTTTTAGTTTGTGGTACACCACTTGTAAAACCACCATTTTTGGTTGTTGGTAAACCCTATGTAAAACCATCACCCTTTTGGTTTTTGGTAAACCAGTTACAAAACCACCATTTTTCGGTTGTTGGTAAACCCTATATAAAACCATCACCCTTTTGGTTTGTGGTAAACCAGTTTCAAAACCATCATTTTCTATTTATGGCCAACCCTAGGAAAAACCATCTACTAGGTTTATGATCATCCTATAAAATCATCAGATCATGAAAGTAAGTGCACGTACAAAGGCAAGTTTTCCCCATGTTCGCACTAAGGGGGGGAATGTTAAGAAATATATCTTAGTGCTTCATTTGTATGTATGGGTGAATAATAATTACATGTGTAATTATTGTTATGGTAAGTTAGTAAGTTATAATAATAAAACAATTAGTATTGTTTTATTATTATATTGGTGAGAAGTTGAAACCATACAGGTGTATGGTTGTATATGCAGACAAAGGTTATTGTGAGGATTGTTATTATACATATCCTATATAATGGAGTGTAATGAAATAATAAAAGTATAGTATAAATTTGTTGATTTCAATTATTGTCTGTGTAGCTATTTCATGTATTTTGTGTATTAGATTAGAGTAATTTCTACACTAATTGAGAATGAAAAGAGTGTGTCTGTTTTAACAAGAGTGCATTATCAAGACTAGCAATGTCAAATAGTAACTTACCAAATTTGAGTGTCTTTATTTCCCCCCTTTAAGTATGAAATGAAAAATACACGCTTAAAGGAAAATATACCTAAGTGTGTAGAAACACTTTATCTTCACTTGGAGTTTGTTTTGTACAGTCTCTTATCTTGGTGCTGGCATGCTCCATGGTGAAACCTGCAACATATAATTTAGTCAATTTCCATAGTAAAGAATTGAAATTTAACCCAAATGTAAAATGTAATATGTAAAATTTTATTCTCATAAAGTGAAAGAAATTAAAAATGTGGAAGGAATATACATGTTGTTTTACAGAGAAAGCACTTCCCATTATTTTCTTACACTTGGAGATTTGAATTGTTAAGCTTGATGAAGAATTATGGATGATGAGTCCCCAATTGTGTCAAGGATAAATAAGAGTGTTAGGTACATACAACCCAAAATGAAATCGAGGGACAAAGAGAATAAGAGTGAGATACTAAAGCACCTATGAAGGAAGAATATTGTGTATCAAATTCAATCAACAACCATGATATCTTTGCCTTTAAATGTAAGAGGAAATGAATGAATACATATAAGGAACTTAGCCAATTTGATACTTTCTATAACCTCATGGATCAAACCATTGTATATGTATCTAGGTCCAAATTCTATAAATAAGGACACAATAGAAAAGAGAACAAGTGATCTCATTCCCTTCACACGTGCCACATAAATGAATAGAAACTATAATGCACTGAAATGTAGATAGAGGGAGGAGACACATGCCCCTAAGATCCCTAAAATTATAATTGAAACATAGTTTCGTGGTGAATGAGTGAAGTAATTTGTGCCACCTATAATGATTGTAATGGATATGAAATTGCGTAAAAAAAACCTATACAGTTCTGCAAGTGGAAATATGAAAACTATTGATAAATTTGGTGTAACCCCCCAAAAAAACCATGTAAAAGGATCAAAACCGTCCATACGCTCCTAACAAGCCTATGCATTTTTTAACATGTGCATATTTTCTAAAAATTTTGTATTTGATCTTGTTTCTTAGTATTTGTAACCCATACATAACTATGTGTGAACCTAGAATTATGTTTATATCTATTTTAGGTGTAAAATATACCTAGATGAATGCCCCATATTTTGAGGTGCATGTGATATAGAATTTGGTGTAATGGGTCAAAAGAATATATGTGTAACTATGTTTTATTAATACGATAGTATGTGTATAAAAAGATGAAAGGCTATAACTGTGACCACTGATGATGGGATCCCAAACTTGCAAAGGGGATGTGCATAGTGGAAACTATGGCATGCAATAAGAATGACAATATAAACAATATCAATAGTAGTAATAACACATGTATAAGAAAAATAAATGCAAAGAGATAGAAACAATGAAGTCAGAGTCAAAAATATGAAGACAGTGTCATACCAAAGGTGTAGAGCCATAAACATGGGACACCCACTGTGTCACAAGAAAAGTAAGAAACTTAAACCACAAGCAATGAAACAAGCAAGTAATAACACACACAACTAACAAGCATGTATAGAAAACAAGAGTGTGAGAATATGACAGAATAATATAGAAACTAAATGGATAGAAACATGTGAAGCAAGATATGTCAATGCTACACAAGGCATGTTTTATTCATATTAGCTCACAATATAGAATGTACACAACATATGTAATCAAGAGCAATGAGGAAGTAGAAAGTAACTATAAAGAAACAATATAAAATGCGCTTAGTGTATAATAAATTCTCTCTTAGATATATAGGAAGTATGTGTAAAGGGACAACCAACACTTGTCATCATGTACCACTATGTGTATGTCCTGCATCAAACTCAATATACCACATGAATGTAAGTGTGTAAAGTGTAAGGAGATATGATATATATCAAACCAAAGAGACAAATAACATGTATAATGTAAATTACTTACAACAGAAGCTAAGTGTACAAGTCCTAATTTGGAATTTTTACAAATATGTGATTTTTTATTTGTAACTATGTAATTATTTTATTTTTGAATATTAAGCTATGTACGAGGAGAGGGGTATCACAAAGGATACTTAGAGAGAAAATTCTGAAGAGGTAAAGTAGCTATTGAATAAGATGGATGTGTGGGACTCAATTATGCCAAACAATATGACTTGAGTGCAAATGGTACAATAATATTGATGTATGCAAAAGAATTCCTGAGTGAAATACCGGCTGAAGAAGATCCATGAGTAGTGTGTGAAGTAGAATACCTGCGGGAAGGAATAAAATAGTGAGTACTCCTAGCATATCATGTGCATTAGAAGACTTGTGAGAAGCTATGGATATGGCATACGTACTAGATGACCATTGTGGGATCCTATGAGAGTGAGATAGACTAGAAACAATGTGCGAAACTAAAGCATTATCTACAGAACTAAGGTGATTAGATTTTTAGGAGATAGTTTGTGAGATTAAAGGCCTATCAGGGGACCTAGGAGGGATTAAATCATGAGAGACAGTGTGTGCAACCAAATTCCTATGAGGATACCTAAGAGGAATAGTAATCCCAAAAAAATAATCACCACTTCATCAAATTCAACCAATATCAGAAGAAAAATTCAGAAAATGAGAAGTAGCATGTTAAGTTATAGAACTGCCCCTACACATGGAGACAGTTGTGTAACCACCGGTCTGTGCAAGGTGGTCATCTTGTCACTTTTGACAAAAAAATAAAATGAAGCACAAACAACCATGGATTCGAAGAGTTTGGGATGTGTATCTTCGTTTCATGACCTTTCCCATTCTCCAGTACACATGAGGACATGGGGGAGGCTATAAATACAACAAGGAGTAAGAGAATTGGGCATCGAAGGATATCAGAAGACAAAGAAATTGATGAGAGCAAGTGAGAAAAGAACTTTCAGTGCTAGAATTGATTTGGAGCAAGGTGCAAGAAAATAGAGCAAGAAATTATTTGGAAGGGGAGTTGGACATTGTTGTTTCCTTTCAAACTTATTGTAATCTATATAATTTGAATAAATTGGCTAATACAATTGGGAAGAAAGAGAAATTTCCCTTCTGACTGATTTTCCCTCGAATTGGATGTTTCTAGGATAAAATCTTAGTGTTGTGTTATTGAATTCTTCTAGTATTCTCTACAATTTTTATTCTAGCACTAAGAAAATCAGTAATTAGATCTAAATCTGTCATTTTCCAAAGTGAAATTAGAACAACAAATTTATTTGTGATTTGTGAATTTCCAAAGTAGAAGTTTACAGATCATTTTGGTATCAGAGCTGATTATATATCCAGGACTGTGGTATTCGTTCTTGTGATTTGTATGACAGTGAAAAGGTCCAAAGGCGAAGAATGTTTACCTTGTGAACCATATATTTCTATGAAGAAGTGGAAACAGAGAATTTGAGATCAAATGGAGGAAGAGAACTTAGTCCGTAGAGTCGAGATTCTAGAGACCATGATGGATATATTGCATAGACAACAAAAAGAGCTCTTAGATCTACAAAATATGGCTTTGGTTAAACAAGATTCCATGGACTTAGTGGTTTGAGCTCTGGGAAAAATGTTTGGCATAGGAAAGAGCCACGAAGAGGAAGATGATATGGAAGAGTATGAAGAAGAGACTCCCAATTGTAAGCGAGAAGGTAAAATCTTCTCATACTTCCTTTAAAGTCGAAACAAAAGTTGAAATAAATAATTTTGAAGGACAAGTAGATGTGGAATTGATAGATAAATGGATAAAATAGTTGGAAGTTTATTTTAGTGTGCATAATGTCACTGAGGCACAAAGGATTACCTTTTCACATCTCAAAATGGAATGTCATGCTCTAGTTTGGTGGGAAACCCATCTAGCCACTTGTGAAAAGAAGAAACGTCCTATTATCATTACTTGGAAGGGTTTTAAGGAATTACTTAGAGATAAATTATATCCTATTGGCCATAAGACTAACATGATGATTAAATGGTGGTACTTTAGGCAAGGGAGTGGTCAAAGCATGCAGGACTACACTACGGAGTTTTGGAGACAATCCATGTTGTTGAATATCGACTTGGAGCATGATGACATTCTAACCAAGTATTTAGGAGGACTTCACACCCACCTTCAAAGGAAGGTAATCTCCATGAAGCCCAAGGATCTTAATGAAGCTTTTATATAAGCTTACTTACTACATTGATGATTAGAAGAATAAAGAAGAAGGATATCCAAAGAAAGACCAGTCAACAAATTAACTAGAAAAAGATCAAGGGAAGACAAGTAGAAAAGTTAAATGGAAAGGTAAATAGGCCGCCACTGTTTTGCACACCTGTAAAGATCCTAAGAATTTTTGTAAGAATTGTGATATCAATGGTCATACTAATGCCACATGTTGGAAATTTCATCTGTAATTACACCAAAGGAACCGAACGAAGGATTCTAAGAAATCCATGGCCACTGTAAAACTAGAAGAGGAGGTGGAAATTAAGGATGATTCGAATGTAGATGAGTGACTGGGATGCATGGCCACTAACATGTACAATGGAAAAGAAGAATAAAATATGAGTGAGATATTCCAGATCAGAATCTAAATCAAGAATACTGATGTAAACAATTTTGTTGATTCTGGTTCTCAGTCCAATTTAATTTCTAATGCAATTGGTAGAGTATCTTGTCCTGGAGAATTACGCACATCCACATCCATACCCATTGGGATGGTGAAGAAGGGTGTAGAAATATAGGTTATAAGGAATTTTAAGTTTTAGTATGGGATAAATACCCAATATATTGATGTATTAGAGGCTAATATAATTACACTTGATGTATTTGATGTTGTTTTCAGAAGTTCTTACTTGTATACCAAGGATGTTGTGATCATAAGGAGGGATAACTGGTATAGATAAGTTAAGGATGGGGTCAGTTTCAACATCAGGGAACACCAACACAAACTAAATAATGTTATGGTAAGTTTCAACGAAGCAAAAAGAGTAATTTAGGCAAGTCGTTTCTTTTTACCTTCTATGAAATAAAAACAAGATGGGGTAGAGAGCATAAGTGTTTCTAACAAAAGGATAAAGAATAGTTTTTGTAGAAGGATTTCCAAATATCCCAGGAAAGAGGTAAAGCACAATATTTCACTTGAATCCCCTCTACTAATCATCAGATTGTATGGGTAGTCCATGTTGGAGAGTACAGAGGAGAAGAAGCAACCAATGGTATAAGAACTTCTCAACCAAGGAACAATATACACTTCCGCAATGCAGTCACCATATCTACCTACCAATCTATTAGACCAAACATTAGGGTAGTAGGAAGAGGAGGATACACCTGATTTAGAGATGACTACAACAGAAAGCCAAAGATCCACAGGAGTCTTGGCAAGTTGGATGAGGAGAGAAGACACCAACGCAAGCCCATGGTACTCAAAGGAGAAAGAGAGGGAATTTATTCCTCTACCACTCCCCCACTAAGATTTTGTGGGAAAAAAATTCTCCTCAACATGGGAGGTATGATCCATAGGGATCCAGAAAAACACACCACTTCATCAGATCTATTAGCACTATGAAGGAAAAAGTCAAAGAAAAATGAAGAAAAAGAGGTTATGTCATCCTTTTGACAAAACCGCTGCTCTAAGAAGAGCGGTGGTTGCATAACAACCACCCTTTAAGGAAATAGTCTTGTAACCTCTGCCTAGACAGGGCGGTGGTCCTATCATTTTTGGCAGAAAAATAAAAATGGAGCCTGAATGGTTCGAATTTGAACCGATTGCATTTGTCTCTTCCTTTCCTACATCCCTTCCCATTCTTGAGTGCATAAGATGACATGGGAAGGCTATAAATACATGAAGGAGAAAGGTATTTGGGAATTCTGAAGATCCAAAGAGATCAAGAGAAAAAATTAATTATATGAGAGTAAGTGAGCAAGGACTTTTAATGCTAGAGTAGAGTTATAGGAGAAAGGTGCAAGAAACAAAGCAAGTAAGTAATTAGAGGGGAAGTTTACATTGTTGTTTCTCTCTATAATTATTGTAATCTGTAAATTTATTATAATTGGCCAATACAAGTGGGAAGAAAGAGAATTTTCCCTTCCCAAATGGTTTTTCCCTCAAATTGGGGGTTTCTAGGAATATATTCTTATGTTATGTGTTTGAATTTTGTTAGCATTCTCTACAATTCTATTCTAAGCACTAGATAATCAGTCACTAAGCTCAAAATTTTCATTTTCCAAATTAGAAAGTAGAACAACATTATTTGTGTGATTCATACATCTCAAAATTTGAGGTTTACAAATCAATTGATGGGGTTTCCACTTTGTTGCAGGTTATTACAGGTTATCCCAAGTTGTGTGAGTAATAGAAACATATAATGAAGAGTATTTCTACACAAATGAGGCACACAAAAAGTTATAGGTCTAGACTATCAAAGGGTCTAAGACAATACGCTTCCAGGTTAAGACCATTCAAATTAGGTCAATATTGTAAAGTAATTGTACAGTCTTACCCCTTTTGAGTTTGCATCTCCCAAACATTCATTGAAGTATTTATAAGCTATTGATTAGCCTGTTCCACTATCCTACACATCTATATCGTCCATGTTCTTCCATGTAACTAACTGAATTGAGAAAGTCTTTATCAAAATTTATTGTATTATTATGTATTTGAGAAAGTATTTATCATTTATTTATTGCATTCATATACTAATGCATTATTTTAATTGTGAATTGTTAATGTTGGAAGTTAATTAATTAGAATAGTCTACTTATTACAAACCCTTTCATACTCCTTATTTTTTGTACATCAACATAGCCACCTATAAAATTAATTAGGGTGAAAACAAAAGCATGAAACAAAAATTATAAAAGAATAAATTCATGAGTTAAAGAAATAAAATAAAGTTCTTGAAAATAAGTTAACTTCTACTTGTAATATTGGGGAGGATCTCCTTTCATGTAAAAATTCACATCACATATATGCCTTGTTATTGATATTTTTTTAAATGGAAATTATATAGGCTATATTATTGTCAAACCATAATTTTGAAGATGAAAATTGGTTTATGGAGGCTTATGTTTCTACCAACACCCAATTATATAATTCACTTTGTGCTTTTTTTTTGCATAATGTTATTCTAGGAGACATCAAAATTTATATGATCAATATTTTTTTGGTGAAGCTCAAATAAGAGATTGTATATCTTTGGGGCTTCTCTATAACCATTAAACATGGGATGATAGGATGATGGAGTATAACATTCAATAGGAAAGTGTAAGCTTAATGATGAGACATGATTACCCCCCAGAGTGATTTTTTTATATCTGTTTGGGAAACATTTTTATCTACCTGGTTAATGGATAAATAAGTTACAAATTTGAGATAATACTCACAAGATTTCAAAATTTATATAGTAAGGAACTTAACCTATCATTCCTTGAATACATTATAAGGATATGTGAAGGGATATCTGATTTCATAAAAAAGAGGGAGATTACAAACATCCTAATATTTTAATATGGGATCTATAAAGTAAAGAGAGATTATGAAGATTATATATTAATGTAAAAATAAATAGATTAGGATGAGGTACCAACCTCCTTTGTTTCTACTACTCATTCATTCATAGAAAAAAATGATGTTAAATAATCTAAAGATAACTTTTAAGAGATGACAGCCAAGATATTATTCATCTTAGTTAGCATGATATTGTATTATAAGACATAATAATGGGAAATGATAATATTAAGACAATTTTTACCCAATAGACTCCTCGAATCCATGAATTGAGAAATAGAAATGTGTAAGGCAAGAGGAACCACAAGACGTTGGGTATGGGGGAGATGATTAGACCATAAATATGTATCATCTTAAGTAGAAATTAACAACCTTTTCCCTCTCTAAACTAATGTTTTAAGTTGATTTAGATGCAATTTAGGGACTTCTAATTGTTTAAAATAAAATATAGAATGAGTATTCAGTTTTATCTTTAAGAATTAATGTGCTTTGAATTATTTTATATGACTAAAATTTTGCGGCAAAAAAATATTATTTTTTCATAAAAAGGGATCTATAGCCATAATGGAGGAAAAACAATAATTTTACAGTAAGATATATGAATAAATATATATGTATGTGTATACCATACATACATACATACATACATACTTGTTACATACATACATACATACATACATACATACATACATACTTTCATACATACATACATATATATATAGTGTGTTCAATATGACATATAGGATGTGTAGTAAACTAGGACATATCAAACTCATCTCTAGACTGGATTTAAAATTTCCATATCTAATCAGCTATGAGAAGGTTCCAGAGTAGTTTCAAATATTTTAACTCACCCATTTTGTATGGGAGTTTAGCTCTATACTATTCAACATAATGGATCTCGAGTATCATCTAGAAATTTTAAAAGCTATAGACAACCCCAATTTTAGGATAATTTTTTTTTCATAAATCATAACACATGTCAAAATTCCTAAAGAATTTAATGATCATCAAGCCTCATTTTGAAAACCAACCATGAGTCACCATGGAAAGGAAAATGAACCAATAGTCAAGATATTTTTGGATCCACAAGAATAAATTAAAGTTTTTGATATAGTGAAGAATAATTAAAAATACGCTTCTCTAATTTTTCTCTATTTAGACGGATGGGTATGATAGAATAATTTAATGAGACACCCTTCCATGTCTTTCTCCTCAATTCATGGAATGTACCATAGGAATTTATTATCATATTCTTCCATAATGGTTAACTGATCATGATAGAAACTAGAACATTATCATTATATTATAAATAGAATAATCAAGCCTTTAGAATAGGTCATAATTCTATTTTTCTAGATGATGAACATTAGTTTTTTTACGAACCCATAAAATATATTATGGAATGTAAATGTGAAGTTGATGGGTCATTGTATTCTCCAAGTCAGGTTCACTAAATAGATTATTTTACTAGTTTCATTATCAAACTAGGGCTGTGTATCCAAGGTTAGTGAGTGTAATGAAGCTTTATGCAACTCAATTATTCGGTGGTTCCTTTTTAGAGGTTATTTTGATTAATTATGTTTCAATCTCTATCTTATGTTATATCTACGGATAATGCATTAATTCTTGCAACTAATGAAACACCATTATTGATAATGAAATGCATTTTTAATGGAAATACTTTGCTGGAATTGGAATGCACACACCAAATCAATATAACATGTGGATTTGGGAATAACACAGGTGTCTAGAGAGTTGAAATTGTAAAATTGAAATGACACACTTAGATATTGAAATTGCATGAAATTGAAATTGTAGTTGGAAACATGCATCATGCAGGATCATTAACTCTGTCCTAACCATCTATAATTTTTAGACCCTACCGCACGGTTTTAGACCTACTCTGAATCTATATTTGTAACTTCTTGAGGTTTTCATTTTCTTGGAAATGTATGTTGCTATCAAAATGCAATTTTCACTCATGGTGCAAAGCCTTATGAAAATTTTGAGTAAGGTATCAGACCCTATCCATGGGTGGGAAACACTACAAAAAAACATTACTTGGGTTGAAATACAATCCTTGCAATATGTAGTCTTTATTTCCCATACAAGTACTAAATGCACTAGCACCTCATCCAAAAAAACTAAATGTTCACCTAAAGCACATGTAGCTTCCAGGTCCCTCCTTTGTATTTGTTTATCATGATGTTATCATGCATAATCATAGTGATATCTCACCAAGTACTCATTCAATCATACTAAACCATTGCATTCACTTGGAAACACATGTAAGAAGGAAACATAACATATCATACAATTACTAATATCAACTATACCATGAAATATCAATATACATACATATCAATGATCATAATCCATCCTACATAATCCATTATATTGAAGTCTTACATGACAAAAGTTGAATACATGTCGATCATTGTACCAAGACATTTGGAACATCCACAAGCATCAAACCCCAGATCATAACAGACTTCGCGAACTGATAACTAAGGACTAGTAACTCTCAGTTCCAAAACAATGGTTTATAACACACACACACACACACACACACACACACACACATAGAGAGAGAGAGAGCTAATGGGGAATTTCCCTTCACCACACATTAACTTCCTATTAATAAGCATGCCAAAAATAAACTACATGCATGATTTACAAAACAACTAATAATAGACTATCCTATAAATACGATTTTTTTTATCATATTAATATCCTAAACCATGCATGCCTCTTCATCTTCGATCCACATGTGATTTTATCAAAAAATAGACCTTCCTTGAACACCAAGTCTCTTTGCTTTCCTTTGATTCTGAATCATTTCTTGTTTAGAACTCTAACTCTGTTCTTCTATTCTTATCCCGTGGTTCACAAAATTAGTTAAGTCCTAAAGTTAACCTGCTCTGGCATGAACTCTGTGCACTATCCCATATTACCTATGTGTGTCCTATATCCTCGTGTGTGGCATATACTTAGTCAATTCATCTGTGTAACATTACCCCACACTAATTGCATTTCCATCCTCAAAAATATTTTGATCAACTGCCTCGTCCAAAGAATGTGAATAAAAGAATAAAGAATTCAATTCCCAAAAGAATTAACCTACCTATACACTAGTCACATTAGGCCTCAAGTTAATAAAGAAGCTATGGTAATTCATCATTCAACTCTCCCTCAAATTTCTTCCATTCACTAAATTATTCTATTGCGTTCTTGAGTGCCACATTTACAATCCTTGGTATTTGGTCAGGAACCAACTCTTCTAATCTACCCTTGAGCTCCTAGATGACCACAGTTAATTATGTAAACACCCCTTCTATTACATCCATGCACTCCATTACCATGTTCTGAAACTCTGTTTGATCCAGATCTCTAGCTTCTCCTTCCTGGCCTTAATAAACTCTTTCTACTCTGATAACTCAGCCATAACTTTAGTGTGTGTCTTCTCTAAATGGATATCCTTTTTAAGGTTCTCAATCTCATGCTCTTTATTATTTTTATTTGCTATTATCACCCTCATGGTAGCCTCGAAATCCAAATTCCTATGCGTAACATCTATGGCCATCTTATTTAAGACATTACATGCTTGTTCATCTGATAGGTACATGGGGTCTACATGTTTGTATTTCTTTGTAGGATCTCTCTTTAATTATATCACGCTATGGAACTTATCACTTACCTCAAATTCAGGTTCCTTTTTGTGTGTATGCATGGTCCAATATAACATCTTCCTGGTGTGCGAGACCCCTCCTTTATCCATTAGATCCTGGTCCATATAACTTCCCTGTAGGTACTGTGCTTTGGAATCATGCCCTCAGAACCTTTGTAGGGTCATTTACAAAGTCCATGTGTGGTATCTCGGAGTCCATATTTTCCTTACCACCTTAGCCATTTTTCACTATTTCTTGAGGGTGAAAGCACATGAGCTAATTCCTCATTTTGTGCCCTTATCTTCCTTGATAACATAGGCATCATCTACCTCTTTCTCTTCCTCTTGAGCCTCCTCATGCACATAGTGAATTTCCTTCTGTTGGCTCCTCATTCATTCTTCTAGATAGGTGTTTCTCTTATCGGGTTAGAACTTTCCTTTTTGTGCACCAATTTTCTTGCCTCTTTCTTGGCCCATTCGTGCTCCAACTCTTCCAGCAAAGTTTCTTCCTTCTCCTTTGTCACTAGACTCTTCTTCTTGCTAGACACTACCTGTTGCTTTACCTTTGTCTCTTTTGTACATGCTTAGGTGGATGAGAAGTCCTTGCATCATCATCTATGTTTCCTTCTTCTATAATACATTCTATTTCTATGTGAGTGATCAAGCCCACCTTCTTCTTCTTCTTCTTCTTCTTCAGTATATTCTTCATGTACCAATTCTCTTGAGTGGTGGTCTAACCTATTCTATTCCACCTTGGGTCTTTGGTCTCAAAACTACAAAAACTCTGCATCATCCCCTTTATTGTGACAAAACTAAACTAGGGATTCAGGTCCAAGGTATCTAGCTCTAAAGTTTCTAAATATGCAGGCCTAGATTCATACCCGTAGGTGTGCGCAAAGGTGTGCTAGTCAGAATCCACCTTATCAACATCAAAACTCAACTTTTGTGCGTCCTTAATTTGGTTTACTACGTACTTGAAATATCTGGAAGTGAATGTAAATGACAGTTTGCACCATGGACCCATCTCTCCATCCTTCATTCTAAAGTGTGCAAGACTATAGTGTTGCATCACTCCAAACTTTTCCTATGGTTCTCCAACCTCTGCTAGTAATTCACACAGAATGTGCACCATTCATTCTCAAACACTGTGTGCAACCTATTGTACCACTTGTCTATCCTAGCTTTATATGCATTGGTGATTGTTCCATCATAAATATATCCTACTAACTGAGCTGTAAGGGACTTATTCACTGGTGGGTGAACCCACATGTCTCATTTGATCCATATGGGACCCCAATTTCCCATAAGAACAATCAATAGGAGGATCGAGCCCCAAGTAATTTTTTATCCCTCTTCATTTTGTGCCTTGGCCTCCTCTATTATCCCATTGGCAACATATCATGCTATGTTATATTGTGTTTTGTGATCCATTCTATGTGCACAATGTATAAGAACTTCTTATTCACATCAGTCCATCTCTCTAAGGCACCTAATTTTTAGCTTATGATCCTGGTTGCAACCCTAGTCGTGGGGTTTGTAAGCGTTTCTATGCTTATGGCTCTTCCTCCCTTCTCATACTGAAACTTAATGGCCAATTTGTCAATCTTCACATTGACACACAGGTCCAGTTCCATTTCTTCTCATGTTCCTCACAACCTTATGACCTATTCAATAAGTTGGGTTGTG
Organism: Taxus chinensis; assembly: GCA_019776745.2. Classification (NCBI taxonomy): domain Eukaryota; kingdom Viridiplantae; phylum Streptophyta; class Pinopsida; order Cupressales; family Taxaceae; genus Taxus; species Taxus chinensis. The sequence continues at coordinate 876,838,920 of CM034149.1, read as the reverse complement.
ATCCTCATCCTTTCGGCCCGCAAAATAAAAATAATCCTCATGTACCCTAGACATGAGCCACTGAAATAGATGTGTGGGTTTCCTAAAGAAAGGTAGCTCAAAACATTAGAGGACCCCTACCTTCTCCAGGTTTATCCTCACCGAATCATCTACCAAAATTTCCCTTCCTCATTCTTCTCTGGTAGCTCTCTCGTAACATATCCACCTTCAGAGTCACTTCATTCCCTGGAGCCCTATGATTGAACTCACTGATTTTTCACTTTGGGAGCTGTGACTTCCATGTCTGAACCCTAATTACTCCATGAGGAGCATATTGCATTTATGAATAGATCTCCTTTAATGGGTCCTCAACTTCAACCTCAACCCTCTTTGTGTGGGATTTTCCCCTTCTTGTTTGGGATGTCGTAGTCACCCTTCTTGGTGCCATTAATCCTCTAAACTTGTGCCCTAGATAATTTGATTCTCAACCCTTAGTATCACCTTAATACTTGAGCGCTACAAACCCTAGCTGCTTAAACTTAAATTATGCAAACCCTTCCTACGTGTGCCCTAGTGTTATACTCAACTGTCAGCTCAAACTTCTTTCTTTCCACAAGGATCCACACACAAACACCTTACGCATGTTGCTGCTATGGTTTTCTTATCACTTCTCTCACTCTGTCACATTAAATTTCTCAGTAGCTCAATTTATTAAGTCTTCTTAGATGCAAGGTATAAAATAACCCAATTTTCCTCCTTTTATAACCTTTTTTCATTCCACCGACTTACTTTATCACTTTTAACACGCTTTTTCTTGCTTTAAAATTTTTAATTTATTTTCCAAATAAAACATAATGTTTTCCACTTTTTGCTTTATCTTATCTTCCTTCCGCTTGTTGCAGTCATTAACCTTTTTGGCACACTTACTAATTTACAAGCCACAAAACTCCTCACACACATCTTCTTGTGCCACAGTACATAATCCCCCTGTGCCATATACCAAGTAGTTCCTCATGTCACTGCCTACCTCTCGTTACACTACATGATCCTTTATCTTGTGTGATCTTCAATTTGAGCATTGTCCTTATCAACACCTTCATTCTTGGCACTTGTAGCACCTTTTTCTTCCGCACCAATTTTCTATAGATGCAAACTTCCTATATAAGAACATCTCAATACCACCAATAGTCTTTATCTTTCATGCACTTGTACCTGGTTCACCCCACACTAAAATTATGTGAACATGAACTCAAATATAGTAATCAAATTCCTACGTGAATGCTTATTACAAAAAAAAAGAGAAGTAAAAATTAAAACATAATGAACACTGGAAAGAAACACATGAAAGGGAAACCTAATCTAAGTGGTAATACTGCCTTATTACAAACACCAAGAAGCTTTATTTATAGTAGGGCTTCAGTGTCCCATTGAAGTAACTAAGGAAATATGTGCCATCCAATGCCTGTGACATGTGTTTGAGTCAAGTATCTTGGTTACTAGTGGTCCCAACCAATGCACCTTCAACTTTCCTGGGTGGCGCACAAACTTGGAGTCATAGAGAAGGACCATCTTAACTGAAATGTTTTGTTCTTAATGTGCATATCATGCCAGGCCTTCTGTTGCATTCCTTCTCAGTCTTCTTGGAGGTGCCTCTCATCCAATTAAATTAGTTTTTCAATGTTCTTCAACAACTTTTTCATCATCTAATCCACTGCATGTACAGGGATGGTAACATGAATTCAACTGGTAGAAAACACCAATTGAAAGGGTCCTTGTTCAATACAAGTGGTCTAAGCCCAAAGTACAACTGACACTTTATCATCCCAATATTTCTTCCAACATCACCAATTTTGTCCCAAGTCTTGTTGAAAGCTTCTGCAGTGCCATTAGCTTGTGGGTGATAAGGAGTAGTTTTATGGTGTGCCACAATAAACCTTTAATAAAATTTTGATTGTCTCATTTAAGAAATGCCTCTATCACTTGTCAAGCTTAATGGAAGCCATACCTAATAATTTTTTCCCATAGAAACCTTGAGTTAGGCACAATCCTCTACCCACCTTGTAATAGTTATAATGTAGTGTGCGCCAGTATTATGCGAGGTGGTGCAATAGGTCCTACAAAGTCAATAACCACTTCTCAAAAGGTTTTTCACTCACAATAGGTCTAAATGACATCTCATCTCTATGTAAAGGGTTTCCAAGGTGTTGACAATGATCACATGCTTTTACATACTCCTTGGTATCCTTGTACAATTTATCCCACCAAAGGCCAGTTATAAGGATTTTGTGCATAGTCACATCACCTACATAATGTCCTACCTGTTATACCACCATGAGCCTCTTCCATAATAATTCATGCTCATGTTCTAGAACACACCGACACAATACCTCATCTCTGCCCATTTTGTATAAATCTCCACCAATCAACTGATAAGATGTCGCACGTATTACAAGATTCTTCTTCTCTAATGTCTTCATCCCCTATGGTGCCAATATAGTACGTAAAAATTTCCAAATATAGGGTGCTTTTAACCTAAAATATGAGGGTGTGTAGTATTTCAATGCTAAACAACTCCTCATCTGGAATTGATCCTTCAAATGGTTAGGCCCTGAATTGCTTTTCCCTGGCTTCACAACAACTATGAAATCAAACTCCTGAAACAAAAGTATCCATCTACAGATACACCCTTGTAAAAAAAACTTGTTGAATAATTACTTCAGCCATATGATTTGTATAGAAAATAAACAGGGTATCCAGAAAGTACTGTCTAAACTTGTGAAGCACGTAAATCATAAACAAGGCCTCATGCTCCATTGTTGTATAATTCTTCTCTATGGGTGTCAAATTCCTACTTGCAAAGTAAATAGGATGATCCACAATTCCTTCTCTAGGTTGCACCAACACTACACCAATTTCCATTTTGGAGGCATCAACGTGTATAGGAAAAGGCTTGTCCCATGAAGGAAAGCACAAAATAGGTGCAGTGTTAAGCCACTCCTTCAATGTTTCAAACACCTATTGTTGTGCATCACCCCAATAAAATTTCCCTTCTAGCTTTGAGAAACTCTTCCAGGGGCATGAAAATCTTTGCATAACCCTTGATAAATTTCTTGGGTAGTATCTAGTGTGTCCCACAAATCTGTGCACTTCACTCTAATTGGTAGGCTCTTCCAAACCCAAAATGATAACTATCTTAGTTGGGTCTACCAATAATCCTTCCTTGTAAATGATGTGCCCAAGTAAATTTCCAAAGGGTGTAACAAAGATACACTTTTTAATGTTAAAAGAGATGCTTAATTGCCTACATCTCTCAAACATGAGCCTCAAATTATCATAGTGATCCTTGACTAACCCATAAACATTACCAATCATCCATAATTATACCTGTAAGAACTTGTGAATAAAATCATGAAAGGCCTGCACAATGATGAGTGAGAATACTGCAAGCACATTTTTCAATCCAAAGGGCATAACTATATATGCAAAACTTCCCCACTTGGTGGTGAAAATTTTCTTCTACTAATCTTCTTTCGTGTTATGCACCTATTGGTAGCTTGAAAATCCATCTGTAAAGGAATATATCTCACACTCAGCTACTCCTTCCAAAATTTCCTTAGTAAAAGGCATGGGAAAGGGATCTATAACACATGAAGCATTGAGTTCTATATAGTCCACACATATCCTTATCCTCCCATCCTTCTTAATGTTTATAACCATGGGGCTAACCCATTCAGATTCTTCAATTGGCTCAATTATTCCAAACTTGAGCATCTTATCAATTTCTTCTTTCACCTTCACACGCAAGTTAGGATTCATCCTATAAGGCCTCTTCCTAACCAAGCACACACCTTCTTTCAAATTTATCTTCATCTCACCTAAGGAAGGATGCACACCTTTTGAATTCATGGTAACCTCTTGGAAAGAGCTCCTGAAATTTGTCACAACAATTCTATGATCTTGGCCACTTCTTGTTCTGACAGTAATCCACAATGATTGCTTCCTTAGGCTCATCTTGCGTGTCAATATTCACCTTCTTTTTTTCATGGGAACATGGTACACATGTGCCTTTTCATTTACAGAATCCATGACCTCACACACATCTTCTGTGTGGCTAACATCCAGGTGGTCTACTTCCTCATCATCAATCATGTACACTAGCTTTCCTTTTTCTTTTTCTTTCTAGGCACGAACCATCTGTACCTCTTCTGTCTCCTCAAGATCAAGGCATGCCCTCAGAATCAGGTTCACCAAACAATTCTAGCATGAGCTATTCCACCTTCACGTTATCCCCAATGTGATATGCTTCATGATCTGCAATGCTTCATGGACTGGAGGCTTAGTAGAAAAGTAATCAAAAGTTTGAATCATACATGCAGTCATCTCTTTCCAGTTTGTAATCTCCCTTTTTATCTCAACATGGACATACCAAGTGTGCACACATCCACACTAGTGTGGAGTAGAACTTATGTACCCATAAGGATGGAGGTAAAGCCTCCTAGACCTTGCATCCATAGTCTCTCACAATTATGGACGTGTACTAAAGCTGGATTCTTACCATGAAATTCAAAAATGTGTGTAGGTACATTGCTCTGAGTAAACCTGGTGGAAAAGGTGATTCTCACTTCTCGTTATTCCAAAAGGCTATCTCTATGTGTATCCCAACAATGCACTACTATCCCGCACAAGGTATAGACCATTATGTTTCTTCTATCTCCTTCATTTTCCGACTGAGATCTCCATGGTGCGCAAGAATGTATAGGGATTTATCACCAGTATACCTTGGTACCTGAGTTGATCCCAACTGCCTAACCATGTGCACCTTATCATCCTGGTGAATCATCCCTTAACTTTGTGCCCGACCATCTCATATGTGCCATGATGCCTAGTTATCACAAGAAACACTAACAGTGTCACTTACAGACTGTGTATCTTCCCACTGAAGTACACCTTCCTTTGATGGTTCTACATTCTAGGATCATGAACATGTACTATCTGTGAATAAATTTGATTAATCTCTTCTTTACTTAAGGGCTCAACATAAGGCTCCACCTTCTTATCATGCAGAGGTATGATCACGCACTCATCTTTACTCTCAAAATTGATGTATCTCTTGTTGAAGTGAAAATCAACATTGTTCGCATAACACCAGGGTCGTCTAAGTAATGTTGGAAAGTTTTCTCCTTCAAAAGCTCTCCAATACCTCAAAGTCTCTAGTAAACTTGGCTCCCTAAATGATAATGGATGCATCCTTCAGTACCCTAATAGGCATAACCCTAATTTTTTTCCATATATAACACATTCAAAGATGGCTACAATGTAGGTATCCCCATTTGATTCCATGCATCCAGAGTGAGTACATTTACTTCATTTCCTGTATCAATCAAAATGTTTCACACCAACCAACCATCAATCACTGCATCAAGTGTGATTTCCTTGTCAAATTCATGATCCTGGGGTGGTAGATTTGGATGAAGTATCTACCTCTCACGCTCAACTCCAGCGTGTGGTACCTTTTGCCATGTAGCCATTCCCCTAGTAGTGGAATAATATTCTCTTGGTGCAACATCTTACACACCTCTTTCAGGTCATCCACATCCTTCTGTAGGAGTTCAATATGCTTTGCATGTTCCCTCTCATGTGCCTATTCTTTTAAGCATTGTATTTCACCCTGTAGATATCAAATGACTCCCATAGTCTCTTGGTATACTTCCTTCTGATGTGATGCATCTAGGTACTTATCATGTATCACTTCCTCCCTCATGATGAGTGGCTTGGCCTTTAGAGACTCACACACGTGTTTTTCCTTGACATACGTCATAACCAGCATGGGTTGTGATTCTAGATCGGACATCTTCTTAGGCATCCATTGATCAAAATTTGTGCGTTACACCTTGATCATTCATGCACCCTTGTCCTTCTTCTTGTTTTTACTCATGTGCTCATATAGATATGGGAAATATTCCTAACTTATGTTGTTTCCCACACCATGAGCAAGCTGCATTTTGAGAGAAATATTGTTGGTAATGATCAAGAGACCCATAAGTGTAACAAGTTCCTCGAGTGAACATTCCTCTACCGCCACCAAAACCTCGACCTCGATATCCTCCTCATAATCCTCCATTTCTATTATCTCAATTGTTGCGCCATTCATTATTGTATCCTTCATGCTCCTTTGATCCGCTCGCCACACTAGTCTGGCACACTCATGTTTCAATGGCTTCATGGATATGATCAATTAGTTTGCAATCAGTAGTGTCATGGGTATGGGCATGGAAAATATTACAATACATGGACACATTCTTCTTGAATCGCGCACTTCAAAAGAGGACAGTTCCAGAACATCATGGTCCAAGTAACAAACTTCACAATCTAGTAACAAAGCATGAATGAAATTGCATGAACAACCATCCTTCATATGTCCCTCAACTTCAAAACCAATACACCATATAACACTGTGTGCCTCGTGTGTTGAGTTGGCATAAAGTTTATCTAATTTTTTCTTCATGGCTTAGATATGTGCCTATAAGAATGGGCTCACTCTAGTATCAACACTTCCAATTACCTTAGTTCCTAGAGCGGACTTCCAAGGCCTCACGCAGATCCACATATGTCTTATGAGAGAGTGCTCTTCAGAATGGAGTCAAAAATCCTCCAAATGAACCACTATGCATGTTGAATTTGATGTATATCATAAGAAAACTTAGACAACAGAGTCTTAAAACACATGTCATACTCCCTCACACTTCTAAACAAACCCTGCTTGATAAACTTGAGTGCGTTAATGATTTGTTGTTTGAACTCTGGTATGTGAAACTCATCTAGAAACATAGTGTGCAAAGCATAGTAGTCCACCATAGTCTGATGTGGGTCATACTTCCTAAACCAGCTATGTGCGTGCCCTTGAAGCGTAGTTGTAAATTGACTTGCCTTCCTATCAAAAGTTGTAATTCCTTTAGCACGTCATAGTAGTTTGCACTTATGCATGTTATCTGATGCATCTTCAATACATCTATACTTTGACAAATGGAGAGACATCTCATAGTAGACTAGAGGTGTTGGTTGTGCTAGTTACTGAGGTGGTGGTTATTTTGGTGGTGCTTATAGTCCTTGTCCACTATATTAAGATCCAGAACCTCCTCAATGTGGTGGATGACCTGATCCACCTAATCCTCCTACGTCCCCTATTGCGGGATGTGGTCTAGTCAATGCACTTCCTTGTGTCCCACTTGTAGTGTTGAACTAGACACCTACTGTTTTCACAGTAACAACTTCTATTGAAGTACTTCTAACGATATGCGTGCCAACACTTTGTCCTAACAATGCAGCTGAAAAACAAACCTGCATAGTTACTCCTAAACAAAGGTGCATGTTGTGTTTCCATTGGCACACTACTAACTTAATTCCATTCTAAATTCAACGTAAAATGATATCTACTCGTATTTCCTTTGTTACATGCACTATTCTTCTTCTCAATGACTACCTCTAGATTTGGAACACCATGCGCAAGGGCTAAGTGGCTAGGTTGGTTCAGATGCATGCCCGCGGTAATCATTCTTTCCTTTAATGTGCTCTCATCTAAAGCAGAAGGAGATTCTTTATTTCTCTAGCACAAAGATAGGAGAGCCTGATGTTGCGGCTCCATCATCCTCCTCAATTTTAGTGCCTCCTCAATTTCCTGTACATGTACCATGTCCCTCTCTCATGCTTCATTAAACTTGAGCCATATTTCCTCTCTCTTTGTATCTCTTCCGCAAGGTCTACCATATTTCTCCACACTTGCTCCTGTTGTTTTACCGAATAGTGTGCATACGTAAGAGCAAAACAGATAAGGTAAGGGTGAGGAGGAATACCTGTGAATGAAGGTGGAAGGTAGAGTGTGTGTGTCCTGATTTCCCAATCCAATGCTGAATGTGAGAACTTCATTTTTGCTAGGAGGAACTACCTGCGAATACAAACAAGACCACAAGAGGAATATTAAATAATATATGTCAGTGGACTGCCTAGCGTACGCTAGATCCGGGAAGTGTGATACTCCCTAGATGGTTGTTAATCCACTGTTTAAAATAACTTAATGTAAGAAATTATGTAAACCAACAATGTCCTACTCTAGTTGATATGATTTAGGTGTCTCATTCAATTACAATAAACAAATCTAATCTAACAGGCTAGGTTATGACCAGATATGGAAGTCAGACAGGTAAATAAGGTGGTTAGGACATGTCATGGTCAAGCTTTAGGTGATTTAGCTTATTTAGGTAAATGTTATGAGGTTGTTGTTATTGGCAGGTTTACTAGACACAGAGACCGACATCAGTCTGGTATGACTGATGCCGGATGAGGATAGAACGAAGATGGTTTTAGGTTAACCAACATCAGTAGGGTCAGGATGATAGAAATTTAATGAATTTTGGTTTTGGTGATTCTCTGTGATTGCACAAAGAATGGACAGATAATGGTGAGGTTGATGACAGTGCTAGGAATACTCGAAGATGTCTAGAGGCAGGTATGGAAGGCTGGGAGGTTGTAGGTGGTTAGGTAAAGGGATTGGCAGGAGGGTGAGAGATAATGGGATGTAAGGGAAACTAGAACTCCCAAATAGATATGGAGAAACTAATCTAAATAAATATGGCAAGGTGCAGATCCAAAAAAACTTACTTTTACTTGAATGAGATCCGGTGGTTGAATGGAGGTGATGGCTGATTTGTGGAACTAATGGTTAGTGTCACAGCCATGCTTTTTGAAATGTTACCGTGAATGCTTTCCCTTTAGATCAGTGCTTGATGCTGGTTCAGGATGTTTGGATGTGCAGGAGTGCTCTGGTGCGTGCTTGTATGTAGATCTCTCTTCTCCAAAAATCAAATAATTCTTCCAACCTCTCAAACAAGGTTACCAAAGTGAATATATGGTAACCAACAATGGTTTAGGATAACCAGCGTTGGTTTCAGGTCGACCAGCATTGGTTAAGGCAAGAAATACTAGGTTTGCTCAAAATGATAGATCTTGGAAATCTTTTTGGCCAACTCTATCCATTGTCACATATCGAAATGGAATGTTGCACTTAGATAAGCAGGAATGTAGTTAGAGGAAGAATAGGCATGTGATTTTAGGTTTAAACTAAGTCTTAGTTAGTTATGGTAAGTAGGACTAAGTCTTAGTTAGTTATGGTAAGTGGATATTGAGTCCTAGTAAAAGGGAAGCATGTTAAGAATAGGTTTATGATGAGGTGTTTAGGTGAGGTGGTGGGGTGAGGTGTCTAGGTGAGGTCGAAATTAGTTTAATTAAGGTAATTAAATAATGAATATTGTGAGAGTGGGTATTAATTTAATTATAGGTAATTAAATTAATATACATGTGGGGTAGAGGGGGAGTGTGACCCCAATTTGGTGTCTACACTTGCCCCTGCGCACAATGGGGGTTTAGACATACATGGGTAGGCTTTCTAGATCTAGTACTATAGTCAAAATCTTGATCAATAATGGTATAGTGCACAAGTAAGATCCTTTGGTCTCACGCAAGAATCTGAATTCAGCTTCCTCTGGACACAAATACATAGAAATAATGTACTCCAATGTATAATTGTGCAACACTCCAACCCACCAATGATCTACAACTCTAGTCCACTCCACATCTGCATAAAAAAGAGTCTAGTAATCCTCTCGCGTCCATCCTCAATCTAGGTCCCCAACGTTTCCCTCATGTGTATGCTGCCAACCACTCGTACAATTCTACTAGAAAGAAAATGAAGAATGTCTCATATAGCTCATGATAAATATCATCTTCCACTCAACGACATGCATTGAAATCGGGTCTAGTGCTATATCTCTGTGTAAAATTTTCTTGAGTGTCATCTACCCAAATTTCAATGCTCTCTAGAGTCAATCGATACGCCATCTGTATGGAACATCCTGGTAGACAATTTGAAAAGAGGTCCTGACAATGGAACCAAAATGTACTCTTTATTTCCCATACAAGTGTTATACGCATGTTGCACCTCATTCAGCAAGACTAAATGCTCACCTAAAGCACGTGTAGCTACCAAGTCCCTCCTTTGCTATTTTCTTGTCAAGATGTTATCATGCATAATCATAGTGATATCTCACCAAGTACTCATTCAATCATTACTAAACCGTTTCATTCACTTGGAAACACATGTAATAAGGAAATATAACAAATCAAACAATTACTAATATCAATTGTACCATGAAATCTCCATATTCAGACATATTAATGATCATAATCCATCCTCCATAATCCATTATATTAAAGTCTTACATAACAGAAGCTGAATACATGTCAATCAATGTACCAATACGCTTGGAACATCTACAAACATCAAACCCTAGATCATAACAAACCTCCACGTACTGATAACTAAGGATTGATAGCTCTCAGTTCCAAAACAATGGTTTACAATAGATATATATAGGGGTGGGGACTTACCCTTCACCACCCATGCACTTCCTAATAATAGGCGTGCCAAAAATAAACTACATGTATGCTTTACAAAACAACTATTAATAGACTATCTTATAAATACAACTTGCTTTTATCCTATTAATAGCCCAATCCATGCATGTCTCTTCATCTTTGATTTGCATGTGCTTTTATCCAAAAATAGACCTTCCTTGACCTTCAAGTCTCCTTTCTTTCTTATGATTCTGAATCATTGCTTGGTCGGAACTTTAAATTTTTTCTTCTATTCTTAGCTGGTGGTTCACAAAATCAGCTAAGTCCTGAAGTTAACCTACTCTAGGACAAGCCTTTGCATGTTGTCCCATATTACCTGTGTGCGCACCTTCACATTTGCCTCACGCGCGTCCTAGATCCTCGCATGCGGCATATACTTATTCAATTCAGTTGTGTAGCACAATATAATCCTTGCACCACCGACATCAACACTACTTAGAAGAGGCCTCAAACCACATGTTGTTCTCCAACTAACATGGGATATGTGAATGAATACATAACTAGATTTGGAAATTGAGAACTCATTGACAATGCTTGAGTTGATTTTGGCTCTTATTAATACTTGAAATGAGGATGTTTGAATGCTTGCAAATGAGGGAGGGTGATTCCTTGACCCGGTACGATGCTTCAAACCTACTGTGATTGTTGCCCTAATGAATGTGCATAAGTTTTAGCGAGAATTAGGGAGCCTTGGGTGATTTTTGTGAGTGCTACAAGAGAATATGTCAATATAATGCCATATGATTTCCAGGTTCTTAAATGAGGTAATTTTAACTTGCTTATATAGGGTTTCGAAGGTAAATTATCTAGGAAAGACTGGCCCACGAGAAGTAAATGACCCAACAAAGAATATGAATTGAAAGAAAAGATAGAGGATATGTCTGTTCAAAATTGTACAAGTCGGCCACGATCATATATCACAAGGTGACCAAACTAGACATTTTTGTACAGTGATGCTAAACATGAAAAATGAAGTTTGCATTCTGTCAAGTGGCGTTTGTCTATGGATTTTGTGCATTTAACTCTCAAAATTTATCAACATATCAATGTGTATGAATAAACATGATAAACATGATACCTTAGGATGTATTGAGCAGGGATAGAAATATTATGTGTATCTTAGAAAGAGTGCATTGTCAAGACCACCATTGTCAAAGTGTAAATTACCAAATTTGTTTGTCTACAGAAGCATGCAATGGATTTAGATGGTAACCTTGGATATTGTCGGCGGTGTAAACAATGGTGTTTTGGACTAGGACTGTGGTAGTGAGGAAAGTAAAATTTATAGAATGTTATATGCTTGCAACATCGTTGGTGTTAGGGTTTAGTGACATATCTATGATAGCCATATGGATCCAGTTTTGAGAATTGTGGAGCAAACTTGGTTGTTTGGTGTTTAGAAACATTTTTCATGACTTTGGTTTGGGAAAATAATTACATGATTTGTAAGTGTTAAGCAGGTACGAGCATAATTATTCATCTGGATTAAATTTAGAATGCAATCAACTAGATGATACGACAATGCATATGATTTTCCTTGATGATGAGTCCAATACAAGACTCGAAACATCAAAATTTAAAAATATCTACACTTTCCAAAAACTTTCTATTTGGGATGTGAATCTTCAAACCCTAATTGTAACTTGGTTGCTTCATAATTGTGGGTATTGCTTTCATATGCTAATTGCCTATATTGCTTGACAAAATCTTCAAATTGAGCCAAATCACATAATTTCATTTGTGTAAGTTATTTTTACATATATTGTTTGTTTATTGACTTGAGGGGGAACAAAATCATTGATTAATAACAAATACAAGGCCCGAAATGGATCATCTTGACTAAAGACATTAGCTTCTTGCCATTCTTTTGTAGTATTGTCCCACCAAGTGGAAACAAATCTCAAAACATATATAGTTGCTAGCATAATTTTTCCTCTTTCTAACTAGTCAAGAATTGAAGTTAGCTAATCTATTTTTTCATCCATTTCTTTTATGTTCTGGTTTATACAGGTTAATTTTTTTCTTCTCTCTTTTATATGATCAACACGTGTAGGTAACATTCAAGTTGTTACCCACAACAATGTGTAGTTCTTGAAGAGTACTACTCATATTGTGTATTGTCCCCATGGACACCCTGATTTCAACACAAATCGTCAAAGTTTTCTTGAAAGTGGGCATTAATTCTAGCCATATAATTTTTTTGTTTCAATTTTTCATATGGCTCTAAATCTTCTAGTTCACAAGGATGGAATGCATAAGAAAAATAATATACTTGGCCTTCTATGTGTTTATAATGTTCTCTTAGAGGTGACCATATTCCTCCTTTATAAAAGGTGGGCTCATCTTCTTTATATAGTTGAACCAGTCTAATTTCTATTCAGATTGAACCTAAATACTTTCAATCATTCCCTTTCACAATTGTACTGTTCCACTTAACCTTCTTGTATAAGGAAAAGTTTCTAGGACCTTGGGATGACTATTTTTAGTCATCGAATACAATAATTTGGATATTTAGGCTAGCATATTGAAAAGGAACAAACATTTACAAACCATATATAAAATTAAAAAGCCCCCCAACAATCTAAACTTCCTAATTTGACCTCATCACTTCCTTTATCATGAGCACTTACTAATAGATTAGCACAAAAATCATAATAGTCCAGGCCATCATTTAACTATGAAAGACTTAACAATTGGAAGGCATGATCAAATTGGCTTGGATGCGGTCACAAATAATGCCATCACTCATAGGGTTCATATTATCAAGAAATTGGTGTTTTATATATACACGAATTAGGCTCAAGTGAACAAATTGAACATGTGGATGGCTTCGAATATAATCTATCTCAGTGATCTAGATTGGGGTGCAACCCAGTGGACGACACACTAATGATGGTGTTTAATGTGTTATAACAATCAATTCACAACGAAAGAGCTCCAAAAACAAACTAAATTTATTGCAATTCTAAATATATACAAACTAGAAAACTCATAAGAGAGATCTATGCCCAAAGATCTACCTCCTTATTCAAAACAAGTTGCTTTATAGCTATACACGGAGAATATAATTTTTGTGTGCTAAAACTAGAATATCAAGGGTTCTGGATGGGAACCAAAAAGTCATCCTACATGGAGACCATTTGTATCCACCTTAGGGATGGATTCAAAAAGACCGAAGTGGAAAAAACCAAAATCTATCCTATTATTACTATTATTTTATTTAGAGCCCCTTGTTGGGGTCATATCTCCTAACTCATTGACATGTTTTGCAAACCGTAATAACCATTGGTGAGAGCATGGAATGAACTTGGTGAGGGCAGTTCTAATAGTGATTATACTATCTTTATTGTTAGGAATGTCCAAACTCCAAAAAACCTTCAAAGACCCTCAAAATTGCAAATTCTCAGCAGATTTTCACGAGTTTCCAAAAATAACTTTTCATAAATCCTATTTTGACCCACTTATACCTTGGGAGAACTAGAATCAAGTTGGTTTGAAAAAATCTTTCCAAGGCTATCTCAAAAATCTTAGTTTTGGGTCTTACAAAATATGTATATGTAGACTTTTAGAATTTTTTATTCAACCATTTTTTTCCATTTACATATGATGAGAACTTTTATAAACCTTGTTTTGTTTTACCTCATGAGGAGAAAAATTAACAAGAGAACTTGGTATGAAATTTCTCCTCATCAGTATATCACCCTAGTTGGAGGTTGCTTATGAGCTTCAAAATAAAATTTTGCTTTAGTGTCGTTCAAAATTTGAAATCCTGGTTTTGCTTTTGCAACTTTGGTGAATTCTTCTATTTTCTTCTTCAAATATCTGCAAATGCGAGAGCAATTGGGTTTTCCCTAATTTGAGCAATGAAATGCCTTAACACAATAACATCGGTTATAGGATCAAATAAAATTATCTATTAGACAATTATTGACTCAATTACTCTAATAACATCAATCTACAGGCCTCTCTCTGGATCCTTATTTGTAAGGAAAAAAATAAGAAGGTTGTTGGCCGAATGGCTATGACTTGGATATCGAAGCCCAGTATCGCAATTAAGACAATGGTCCCATGAGATGAATCATATAATGAACTCTATAGATGTATCACACAATTCATTGGCTCCTGAGATCCTTAGTTATCAATTTGCTATAGCATTTGTTGTGCCCAAGATTATATTATATGAGGCAAGGGTGACCCATAACAACACATAAAGGTTTTTCATGTTACACGTCTAGATTATGTGGGTAACAATACCTTGCTAGCTAGACCCTTTCAAATAAACTTTAAGGACTATGCCTTAGAATAGTTTTACACCTTTGCGGGTTCCATAAATGTTTTCAATAGTTTAGTAGATAGCTTCCTACCTCATTTTGCAATGAACATCAGCCAAAAGGTCTCTTTTGCTCATATTGCACAACTTAGACAAGGACCTAATGAGCTTATTGGTGACTCTTTTTAAATTCAAGAATATGTTTTCCCAAAGTTCACATCATATTGAAAATGGTGAAGAAATTTTTGCTCAAAGTTTGCTTCAACTAATTAGAGACAATGTCATGTTTTCAACGTACCAATCTTTCAATGAAGTTTGTCATGCGATTAAGCACAATGAGATTAAGTTCCTTACAACTAATATGCTAAAATATTTATACAATACCCCAACGTCAACCAAAGCTAAATTTCAAAATAAAACACCTTTCAAGGCTAAAGCTAATAATGTAACTTTTCAAGCTAAAAATGAGACTACAACTTCAATAAAAGCGGTATTACAACCAACAGGATTGTCTTTTTTCGCTTCTCTACGAAGACAATTCACACATTTATCTGAACTTCCTCACTAAATGCTTCAACAATTACTTAGATGTGACAGAATTTCATTGCCTTCAACTACATAGATCGATACATCTAAACAATAATCTAAAAGCTTTAATGTGAATGTATATTACAATTATTAGGGGTGCCAACAAGAACTTAATCCGAACCAATCTAAAACACACACATACTCGAACAAAAAATATTAAGTGTTTACATAATGCAAACGCCAAAACAATTATCATCCACTTACAACTTGCGAATAAAAGTAGCTTTGTTGTATTGTTAAGCAATTGCTACATTTTCACAAAAGTGAAAAAATGTACTAATCCCAAGTTAAGGCACAAAGAAATGCCATTCAGATTATTAATGTGTGATTATTTCACTGTATTAAATAGCTTGTAAATTAAGTTACGTCGCACAGATAACAATTACATGTTAGATAGGACCCACAAACCATGACAACAAAAATATTCATTTATTTTTATAAGAAAAGAAAACATACTAATAAAGATAAAGAAAACTTACTAAAATTGTGATACTACATATAAGAATCTCACAATTTCATATTTTCATCCAAAAACAATTTAAGAACAAATCAATTATGAGGACTAAAATGACCTACTATAAATCCACATCCAACTAAGTTCTCTCAGTCACTAATTGGTTAGTTGGCTTGGTCCGAAGTAACATATAAACCTAAATATATCACGATTTCCATGCCAATAGAAATGATGGCACAATGCAAATGACCCTCCTATTAATACTAGGTGTTTGCTCTTCTAGAGCAAAACAATGCACCTTGCCAAAAGCTGATTAAATTTCTAGTCAAGCTTCTGGTTCTGTTTTCGCCATGACTCTATGTTTCTCATTTCTTGCAACATAGCTAAAAACCGGGAAGATTCATTTCATACTTGGCTAAAAACCAAGAAGATTCATTTCAACATACAAGCATTTTTTGGGCTCCAGGAAAAACAGAGAATGCAAAGTTCAAAAATCTCTCAAAGTATGATTCATGACATTGACTGTTAGTCTGTTACTTTCCAACATGAACCATTCATGGATCTCTTTGAGCAACTCAATGAATCTCCTAGGGAGAAACTTCAGTGCATGCCAAAATATTATATTTAGCTTAAAAACAAAAAACCATATACTTTTTTTTTTTCAAAAGAAATACATCTTATATTACTTCAGGAATGAAAGATTTACATCAATCTAACAACAGGGTTACATGGAAAGTCTTTTCCTTAAAAAACCAGGAAAGCTAACATTTGACCCTGTGCCCTAAGGGTCAACAACTCAAACTTCTTACTGAAATACACTCCTACTTAAAAAGCTTCAACTCCCCATACTGCAACAGATACTCATTTGAAGAGATAATGAACAAAAATAACATCAACATATCAGCCTCCTAATACTTAAGTGGAAAGTGCTCACAACATGCTATCAGTCCGTGCAGGCATTCTCCTGAAGAAATTGATGGGAACAGAAGGAATCTTGTGCCGAAATCTTGGGTGGCGCAACATGTACAGACCTGAAAGTAGTGCTACCACTCGGAAAGGAGTGATATACAGTTTTATTGCAGCAAACAAGCAAAAAATGATAAATATGGTAGTAGCACGTGGGTCTCTCCAACTCAAGAGAGACTGAAATCTCTCTCCTTGAGTAGCTATGTCTCCAACTACAGTCTGTATCCGCCCTGCAACACTTCTTAACCTGTCATATCGCATCCTAACAACTTCAGGATTTCTTGAAGTAGGGAATGTGTCAAATTCTTCATCAAGCTCATCAGGATGCACTGCTTCAGCATGAGAGAGGCGAGTGTCCATATGGGGTGGATGTCGGGGCCGGAAACGAAAATGCCATATGCCAATCAAGAACATGTACAAGAAAACTGTGGGCAGTATCAACTCTGGATACCAGACTAAAATAAGAAACAACACATGCACTAAGATGGTGGTGTAAGGATTCTTCCAGTGACATATCTCATTGAACCATTTGCCAACTGCTATGAGTGGAGAAAGTACAGACATTATACGGAAAAAGTTGGCTTTGCTCCGGCGCATGCTCCACATGTGGGAATCCACATCTATCATGTATTCTACAACTTCCTTTCTTAGAGGGGGCTCTGCCCTGCTCAGCCTCATGGACACAATGTTCATGGCTTGGTGCCTAAGGTTTTCAAGCTGACTTACAGAAAAGGGGTACAAGTAGTGCATCTTTGGTAGCAATGGATAAGTGTAAAGGTGCATCATGTTACCCAAAGATGAACAGCTGAAACGGACAGCCAACTGAAGCTCTCCCATCTTTTTAACCCCAGAGGAATGCAGTACCAATAGAGGATAAGAGTGAGTGTAAATTCGTTCCAACTCGAGAGTGGAAAGACGAATACGTACCTTTCCAATCTTTGAGTCCCTAGCTCCAGCTCCTCCTTGAAGATGACAGTTATCAAAAACTCCCACAGTTATAACAGTGCATGGGTCATAAACTTCCCAAGTATACTGCTCATTCCACTTTGGATTGAAACTATCAATGATTGTCCTTGTTCTAACCCACTTCTGACCATACTTGGCAACACAGTAGGCATCAGTCGTTCCCCGTCCATCTTTTGTCTTCATTGGAAGCAAGGTATTTGCATTCAGTATCCCGACCTCCAAGATCCCAATAGAAGGCTTCCATAACTGTCTGGCTGTAGGCCTGAGGTCACTGCTATAATGTGTAGATTCGTCAAGGACGTGATAACCACCCTCAAGACAGATTCTCAAGTGGATTCTACTTGCAAATTTGATTTCTTTCTTCCTCTGATCCCCCTCTATAAGATTGTGTCTTTCTAGATTGAACCACCTGGAATGCACAGTTCTATAGTCCACGCGCCTTTCAACTGTTGTCAAAGGAATTATCGTCCTCCCCATTACTTCGTCCTTACCTGGACCTAGCCGGTCCTCCACTGAGAGGACCAAATGCTCTTCGAAGGGCTCTGCTGCAACAAAAATCAGATCCTCATTCCACATGGGACTTGTGGTTCGAGTCTGAACTACCTTTGTCTTCAACAATTGGTTCCCAAGCTGCGCCTTAACACCGACATCAGGTAAGCGCCCTTTGTCACTTGGCAGCAAATCCTGAGCTTCAATAACATTAACCCTCACATACCAGAGCTTGGGAGAGAGATATACTTTGGATCGAACACTTACCACTCCATCACTATGAACTGCAGTAGCATCAGAATGCCATGCTTCTGGAAATGCTTCATCAGCTTGTGTACCCATCCATACTGCCAACATAAGCTCACCTCTATGCTTAGGATCTCCTTTCTTATCCTCCAACCTATACCACTGAGGTGCCAAGGGACTATCAGGAGGCACTCTGGTGGGAACCTCATTGAGATCCATAACCACATGCCCAACAAAATCATCTTTGACAAATCGCTTGTCCTTCACCACTATCTCAACATTGGAAGACTGTATCCTCTCCTTTGAGAATGCAAAAACCTGATTCCATTCTGGATTCATATTCTTCTCAAAATGCTTTGTGGTTCCTTTGTAATTCCCAAGTCTGACCTCCACGCAAGGGTCACAAATCCCTGTGACGTCCATGGCCAGGAGACCTCTTGCCTTCACAACTCTAACATAGAGATACTGCATCCGTTCCACCAGATCATAGGTGCTGGAGGTCCTCTCACTGCTTATCCATCCACCTCCTCTGACTCTTCCATCTCCAAGATGTGGAGAGGTCTCCTTTAATGCATAATCTAAAGGCTGTGAATGAACATTGTGCATTATCACTGGCTTTGGTTCATGTCTCCTTTCTGTGACAATAGACATCCCTGGTTGCTGTGATGTCTGTTGTTTATGGATTTGCTGCTTAGGTTCACTCTTGACCTCCAACACAGGTTTCTCTGCTACCTCTTCCTTCTCTGTTTTCTCCTGCTTTTCTGACTTCTCTTGTTTTTCATGCTTCTCTGATTTTTCCTGCTTCTCTGGCTTCTCTTGAGTCTCCTGCTTCTCTGGCTTCTCCTGAGTCTCCACCTTCTCTGGCTTCTCCTGTGTCTCCACCTTCTCTGGCTTCTCCTCCTTCCCTTTAGACTCAACAAGCAAGGTTTCTCTTCCTCCTCCTCCTCCAGCAACAGCAACACCACCACCAACAGCACCGCCACCACCACCACCACCCTCCTTCTTCTCTTCCTCCTCAAAAGTATATATTTTCAATTCAATGTCTCCCTTGACAAGTGAAAAATAACCCCTCTTCTCCAAAGGAAACTTTTGCAGAACCGCTTCATCTTGCTTAACAATATTGCTCCCACATATTCTCACCTTCCCCAAAAATTTTCTACGAAGGGGAAAATTCTTTTCACTATACACATAAATGTCTAGAAACTGATTGTTCAAGTTCATAGGGTTGGGCACATCAAACACCAACTTCTCGTTCCAGACAGGGTTAAGGTCTTTCTCCTTGGTAAGAGTTCTACGCATCTGATTGTCATAGTCTACTTCTACAAAGGGACTTGAAGACCCCTGACCATCCTTGGGCATCAAGTTGTGAGCTTTCACCACCTCAACAACCAGTTTCTTCACTTTAACCATTGTTTTATTACACACAAATTTGCAAAACAGACATTACATGTGTGTCTCTGCAAAGTCTCTGCTTTTATGTACTTACCCTGGCCTGTGTTTGATTATTGTCAACCCACGAGCTATGCTGCAGGATTTGATGCAAAACATCAGTTGGGTGCTGAAAACTATTGCAAAGTCCAGCTGGGTGCTCAAAATTACTGCAAAAGCCGAGTTGGGTACCTACTGAAAATTACAATAAAAATATCTTTGGGTGATAACTACTGCAAAAGTCCAGTTGGGTACTTTAAAAACTTTCAACTGAACTGTAAAATATTACATATAAGCTGCCTTGCAAAATCTACGACAATCGGTACTTGGTACTTACCTTGGCCTCTGACTCTGAATGTATATCAGGATTCTGAGCAAAACCTCGGTTGGTGAAAACTGCGCAGAAATCCAGGTGGGTGTTACAGAGAGTCTTCAGCTGAAGATACCCAATACCTATAATTGATTGGTCTTATTCTAATGCTAAAAGCCAGTCAAGATTCAATGTAAAAAAGATGAGATGAATCACAAAGTAAATGCAACACAAAAGTCAGGGATTTTCAAGAACCAGCTTGATAGTTGGGTAAGGACTAAACATGATTAAAGGAATCATATATAGACTTAATAAACAATTAATTATTAATGAATAAAGGATCTCCTCCTGAGATATACCAAGGAATGTCTTCCATAACTATGGCAATCAATGACTGTGTATCTCCCTTTTGTTTTTTATTGTTTTCTTCTAAGTGGTAAATTGTGGAGTCCAGCCATGGATCAAATATGGTTTTGCTTTTACCCACCAGACTGTGCTGTCACAGCAACTTTTTCTTTTTTCTGCATTGTTTGTCCTTATAATTTCACTTTATTAATGAGGTTAAGGTAATGCGGGCTTCCCAAGCAGAAATTGTTCTCTTACCAGTTATAAAGTCGGTGTTTGTTCTAAAAGTTTGTCTGAATGTGGAACAAATTTGTATTTGATGAAAGGTAACTGGTATAATTCGATGTTGAAATATGATTATATAGTGACCGGTGCCAAATTCCAATGCCATCTTTGGAAAAAGGAAACGCAAGACTCGGAAGTTTTTAAAAACTTTTGAAACCTCCTTCCTCCCTTGAGTAATTATCATGTACTTTCAAAGCTGTGGAAATTCTGGACTCCATTATCGTTAGACCTGTTTTATGATTTATAAAATATATTTAAAGGAGATAATGTGGTGATAGTATAGTGTGAGTTTTAATTGGTGTAGATGATGGTTAAGTAAGTTGTTACACCAATACATCAAGATATTATGTGTCTAATAAAATGTCTATGAAGGATTGGGGTGTAAACTGGTTTTACATTAATAATGCATACATATACTCGTAAACATTGTAACTAAAATCGAAACATATATAGAACACTCAAATTAAACTTGATTGTATACAAGATTTTTTTGAAGTAAGAATAATTTACTGGAAGAGGTTTTAGATGAATATCTTGTTTTTCACAAATTTGGAGATAAATGCCATAAATAAATAGTACAACGCAAGTCTAAACAATAATGACAATGAAAACATAGAAAAATCATTACAAACAAAAAACCTTAATAGGGAATGTATTGTTCCTTTACTGACACTAGGGGAGGGGAGCCAGTCATGGTGCACCCAAACTTCGGGACACTATTCCGAACATGAAATTTAACCGGGTAATCACCAAAATCTGTCAACAGAAGCGCGCGAGAATTCTCTACATCCTGACTGGCTTTGCCAACAAACCTGACACGTAACCCGCCGTACAGTCCAGCTGGAGTGGGAGGTGTCACAATTGGCACGTTTTCGGAGTGCGGACCAATACATGTTAACGATGAGCCCCACCTATTACTATTTACGCTGCCACCCATTGGTTTAAATGCTGCTATTTACGAGGACGTCCAAATCGGCGCGAAAGGATATGGTATCAATACAAATCTGAAGGACCATGTCGTGGCAGCAGAGCGGTAGATATTTGTGTGGCATTCATGGCCGTTTAATGCTGTTCAATGCGCCAACCACTCCGAAGTTGATGTGCCCATACGGTTCTACAATCCGTCACCACCGTCCACCGCTGGTTCCAGTTTCCCGTTCAACCCTCCGCCGAATGCTGCGACTGAGACTTCGTGACCTGGATACTGAGATCCCCTGGTATATTTGTTCTTAGTTTATTCCCTAGCTATTCGTGTTAACAGCAAATGCATCTTGTGGAAGGTACTTACGATTTCTTTCTTCAGCAATAATATTGATTTCTTCCTACGTTCTGTACACTGTTCTGTTCTAAGTCGTTTTGTTCATTAAAAACTGATTTGTATTATTTGGTGCTTGTATATATTACGAACTGATAGTATTATGTGAACATGTCTTGCAGTGGTGGGGAGGAGCTTGTTCAATCGACCCAGTATGGAAGTGCAGCTGCAGAGCGTGATTTCAACTGTGTTTATCAACACATCAAACAAGTTTGGAAATTGTTTGATTCTCTTTGAATATCTACAGTCTTAGGGTTCTAATAGGTGAGGTTTTTACCCTCACTGAGGCAGTGATAGAAACTATTGCATATTTCTCTTTTCTACTGGTAGATTGTGTTATATGTCTTCCAAGTTATGTGATTCCTTTTTTCATATTTTTTTACTCCTACTGTTTCTGAAAATTACATTACTCTGAACATTAACAAAAACTAGGTATTCCCAAAAATCTGTCAAAAGAAGCTCGTGAGAATTGTATCATTTTACTTGTTGAATTAATATAAGATCTCAGTCATAAAGGGAAAATACCAACAATTTGTAAACACTGTCCTTTACAATATTTGATCTATTTTGCATTATACCGCGCATGTATTGTGAATAAGATTCAGTATTTTGTATGATTGTTGCTTCTCTAAGAATTGGTTTATTTGGTTTGCTACTTGGCCAGATTTAAATAGTCCTTTACTCCATTAATCTTCGGCGAGCTATGTAACCTATGTACCCTTTTGGAGGAACCAAGATATTTGTATATTGAACCTCTTTTTAGTTATAGCAGGGTCATGACTTTCACCTGAAGGCACCTGTCGTTCTGCTGCAAATACCATTTATATTCTATCAAAGGAAATTCTTTTACCCAAACGCCTTCATTCTTCGTGTGCTGATATTTGAGCTAATTTGATGATTATGTGTACAACCCTGTGTGTCATAATCCATATGATGCCTTACGAACTATCTACATTTTAAGATGGGCATTTGAGAATGTATGGACACTAATTTATATTTAAAGATAGGTTGAACTATGTTCTATAAATCTCTTTTGATATTTCCTTGTACATGGACGTTTCCATTCTTGTATCTATGTAACGTTAAGGACGTACTGAGATCCAAAGTAACGTCAGCCCGGCCATATGAGTATTTATATATATTTCTGTTTAAACATCACAGAGAATAAGGTTAGTGTCCATTGCATGGGAGGGGAGCCAGTCATGGTGCACCCAAACTTTGGGACAGTATACTGAACGTTAAAAAAAACCAGGTAATCACAAAAAATATGTCAAAAGAAGCGCGTGAGAACTCTCTACAACCCCATCTCCTTTGCCAACAAAATTAACCTAGTCCTTGAATCTCAGTACGTCCTTAACCTTACTGTTTGGCCTCATAATTTTGTTCTCGGTCATTTATACAGACCACCTCTGCGTTGGGAGCTAGTGATACTTAGTAGTGTATTACCTGGCTATTCGTTATAACAGCACATGCAGAGAGTAGAAGGTACTTCTGATTTCTTTCTTCAGCAATAATATTGATTGCTTCCTTCCTTCTGTACACTGTTATGTTCTTCTTCGTTTTGTTCTTTTATGGTAACCCCTATTATTAGTCCAAGAGGCTGATTTGTCAATACCAATGGTAACCCCTATTATTAGTAACTAATTTGTATAATTTGGTGATTTTACAAATTAAAAAATGATAGTATAATTTGTACATGTCTCGCAGTGGTGTTGTAATGCTTGTTGGAGTGACTGAGAATGGAAGTGCAGATGCTTGTTGTTATCAACACATTTTTTAGTTTGGAAATTGTTTGATTCTCTTTGAATATCTACAGTCCATACAGTTCTAATAGGTGAGGTTTTTACCCTCATTGAGGCAGTGATAGAAACTATTGCATATTTCTCTTTTCTACTGGTAGATTGTGATATTGGCTTCTGGCTGTTACATTAATGTCATTTACTATTTTTTGTTACTCAGTGTAATTTTCAGAAACAATAGGAGTTTAAATCTTTGAAAAAGGGTATCACATAACTTGGAAGACATATATTCATTCAGTAAACATTTCCATTGTCCATTACAAAAACATGGCCATACAATATACTTGGGCCATATAACTACTATTACTATATTGTAGTTTTTAAATCGAAAGGCCAATTGTTACATAAAAAATTCAGCCCTCAAAATTAAATATTTACTTTCGATAATATCATTTCCAAAATCCGAGGAAAGGCGGTGTTGAATCTGCAGTCGAGGTTGAAGCTGGGGTGTTACTTTGCAATTGCCTCCCTATGTTGACATCCGTCACAGGCGTAGTTGGGAATGGATCAGAACTTGGAGAAGCATTCACTCCAACTACAATATTATGTGTTGAAACTGATAAAGGGCAATGTATGCCCATTAATTCTCTTAACATTGGGTGTTGATAAGGAAAAGGATTAATTGGACTACTCAATCTCCTTTTCCTTTCTAACTCTCTTCTTGCCTTCTCGAACTCCTTCTCCTTTATCTCTTGATCCCTTTGAATCCTTTCCTGTTCCTTTCTCTGTTCCCTTTCTTGCCTTTCAATCAACTTTTGGTGCTCCTTTGTTTTCCTTCTATATTCTTTTTCAATCTTTTCCTGCTCCTTCCTTTCCCTTTCAACAATTCGTTCAGCCTTCTTCTCCTGGATTTGTTCCTTTTTTCTTTGCTTCAATTCATCTATTTCTTTTTTTCTTTTCTCTTTCTCAACCAGAAGCTCCATGTACTGATCTGCGGTGATTAGTAGAGATTCCCTACTCAACCTTATACCTAAAGCACTATTTGACCTTGATGATTCTCTAACCTTTTCCACAGGGAGTTTCAAGAATCTACCAAGAGTTTTTTGTCCTTGGTTTACCTCACAAGTTTGGTTTGAATTTTCTCCTAATACCCCTGCTGCCTCTAACTGTGAATCTACATCATTGTCTTCAGCTTGACTGCCAACATAGTAGTGCACCAAATCTGAGTCATGAAGTAGTGTTGGATGAGAGGGTAAAGAGAGGCTGACCTCTTCATTATTGAAGTTCAAGTTTACACCAAGATTAAGAGTTGCTTCTTTCATCCAATCAGGAGGGCTATCTTCTGTGGGCAGAGATAGTGATTCATCGATTTGATTAATTATGTTTGGAGTTTCCAATTGTTGAGCAACACATTCATTTATATTTATCTCCTTCTGCTGAGGTTCTGATTCTTTCTCCAATTGTGTGTTAGGCACCATCTGAACATCTTCACTTTGCTGTAAATCAACCCTAGATAGATGAAGCATATTTTCTGCTGCACTAGCATCATCTTGAGAAGATGTGTCAAATGTTCTGCTTGGTGCCATGTCTTCATCCAAGGCATTGGGATTAAGAGGCCATATACCTGTTCTTTTGAATCCTGCTTTAATGTTGCTAGGTGTAAGAGCCATTTTGAATGCTTTGCTCCCTAACTCGGCTAATTCAGCCCTTTTCACATCTATCCCATGGTTTGCAACTATCCATTTGCGCCTCTCCTCCTTGAATTATGTTTTGAATGGAGCAAAGACACTCACATCCAATGGCTGTAATTTATGAGAGGTGTGTGCAGGCAATGTTAACAAATCAATCCCCAAACTCCTGGCTTCTTGAATTGTCCTCAAAGCAACATGTGAACCATGGCCATAAAAAATTAGTAAATGCCTATTGGTAGGAGAAACTCCGCCAGGTACAGATGATGCAAAGTGATGTAACCAGTTCATGAATAAATCCTTTGTCATCCATGCATGTGATTGTGTTGCCATGCAAGCTCCAGGCTCATAACCTGCAATATAATTTTCTAAATGGCTCTTCCCCTTAAAAAGATAGAATCCTGGAATGCTTTGTCCAGCAACATTTACACAACACAATATGGTAATCCATTCTCGGCTTTTTGGGATGATATATGGCACACTCCTACTACCCCTTTTAGCAAGCACTCTCATACCACAGTTCCTTCCAGCTTGTAATCTAGTTTCATCACAATTCCATATTCGGTTTGGTCCATATGGGTTGGCCTCATAAGCTTTAGACAAATTAATGTAGAAGGAATTGACAATTGATGGCCTCAAACACACTGCTCGATCCTTATCAAGCCCTTCAGCTGTCCTTAATGTTAGATCTCGGTGTATTTTTTTAAAACCTGCCCACCATGACTTACCCGGAAAACCATCCGTGAATGGGTTAGACCTTGTTTCGCAGATTTGTGCCACACATGTCTTAAGTTGTATAATTTCTAACCCGTGTCCCATGTCAGCCATTTCATGACACCAACTCACTATCTCCATCTCTTCTTCATCTGTTAGAATTGTTGGTGGACCCTTTCTTTTAGTGGTGGTAATGCCCATTAGCCAAGAAGTAAGGGTGGTCGCTGGTATACCCCATTTTTTTGTAGCAGCACGTGTAGAGTATCCATAATCTTCAACATCTTTCATGGCATTATTCATATCAGACTTGTTCCAATCAGATCTTGGCTTTGACACTTTTAGTGTTGAAGGGCACACACTTATTGCTTGGACATTTACTTCTTCATGTGGTGTGTCATTGGCATCTTGAGGCGGGGTATTGATAGCCTCTTCTTCATGCTCTTCACTTGGCGGAAATCTTGCTCCCCTAATTTTGGCACATGCTGGTCTTACTCTTTTGGGAAGCTGCCTTCTCCTCATGATGTCAATAATAACCTGCTAAGATAGATAAATTTACCAAACCGATGTAACTTACTACAATGAGATTTTTAGAATATTGAATCAACTAACGTAAAAGAAGTGCAGCCATTTGATATGAGTGCCTATGTTCTGAGCAATGTTATAGAAAGAAATACAAATTTGAAATTATGACCAAATGTACATCTACATGAAAAGGCAGCATGCAATATAGTTGAAAGTTTCCTTTTAGTGTAGATGAATATTCACAAGTAATTCCGAGCTAAATTAATGAAAGCTGTAGATGTATGTGTACATGTAGATTTATATTTACAAGTAATTCTAGGATAAATTGAAGAAAGATGTATATGTATACTTACAAGTAATTACATGTTAGATGTATGGTTCATGTTGCCTTTTCATGTAGTTGTATATTTTATGCTTCATTCTCATGTAACTGTATATTTAATGCTACTTTTTCCTGTCGTTGTATATTCTGTAGATGTATTTTTACAAGTAGATGTATATTTCGTATATATCTATTTGTAAATATAGAGCCATTCCTTAATTTAGCCTGGAATTTCTTGTAAATATACGTGTATAGAGCATACAGTTACTTGTAAATATGAAATACAGATTTCATTAATATAGTCTGGAATTACTTGTTAATATACATCTACATGAAAAGGCAACATAAAATATGAACCAGCAAGGGGAACATACAGTTACTTGTAAATATGAAATACAGATTTCATTAATATAGTCTGGAATTACTTGTTAATATACATCTACATGAAAAGGCAGCATAAAATATGAACCAGCAAGGGGAACATACATCTACTTGGAAATGTGAAATACATATTTCATTAATACAGTCTAGAATTACTTGTTAATATACATCTTACATGAAAAGGCTACATAAAGTATGCACGGTGGGTTACATGTCAGATTTGTTTGCGAAGTAGATTGGGCTGTAGAGAATTCTCAAGCGCTTCTTTTGATAGATTTTTGGGATTACCAGGTTTTTTACAGGCTCCCCTCCCATATATAGATAGACAATAAATAAAATTAAAATAAATTGAATGTGCATCAATATAACAACAGAGGTAAGAACTTACTATGTAGCACTATGATGTGGAATACCAGTTGATTACTGCAGCTTGGAACTGTAATTGGCATGCACTAGCAAAATAACTCTAACTGAATAAAATTTTAGAGCAGTTAAGGAACTGGATTTATAGGAGATATGAAAAGTGTTGTAGTTGAGTGATCCTTGTGCTTTTTTTTGATTGGGTAAAATTGGTTGATCCTTGTGATTGATTTTGATTGGGTGAAACTGATAGGGTTGGATCAAGATTTATGATATTTTATTTCAATACTCATATTTGAAGTTCAATTTGATTTGATTTCTCATTTCAATTCAGTCTTTGTTTCTTGAGCCTCACATTTGTTAAAAAAATGCAGGTATGTCATTTATGGGAGTAGCTGGTACAAAAAAGGGTGAGAAAGTTAATGCTTAAAAGACAACTTGTATTTGAAAATGGTGGTGCACTTTGGACTTCTTCTTGTGAGAACCTGGCCCAAAGTGTGTGTATGACAAGACTTTTTATAGTTTAAAATGGGAACTTAAATTATATGAAAATTGACATCAAGTTGATATGATGATGTGCTATCAATTTTGTATAGGGATGAAATACAATTATATATCCTTGTATTAAATACATATTGACTTTAAATTTGGCAAACATGGGAGTACAATATATGTTATTTTATGTTTAAAAATGATATTGACTATTCTATTGTTGATAGATTCATGGCTGTACATGAAAAGTGACAGACACATCAGTTTTGAAGAGTGTTTGTACAATTATAGGATAGTATTCATTCAATTATTAATATTTTACTGTGCAAAAACTAGAGTCAAATCTGTCAACTACCCTCACCACTACTGGGTAATGCACCATGACTGGCTCCCCTCCCCTATAGTTGTATGGTTTTGGAAACTGCCAACTAGCATGACCTTGTTCATCTACTCTAGAGCTCGAAAAACCTTGCTTGAATACCTTGAATTTTGTGTGGATCTTTGGGAAATCGGCCCCCTTCTTTGGAACCCTGATGGAGAAGCCTTACATTGCAAAACCAAAATAAAACAAAAGATGTTTTGAGGGGTCATTGTTATTCCTCCGTCATTACTGAGGCTCTTTATGGGAACAATTCTTTGAATTCAACACACCCAATATAATGTCAGTAGACAAGAGTCTAGTGTAATGCCAAGTACCCAACCCATATCACTTTCAATGACCTAATCATTACAACACAATAATGTCATATGCTCTTCATATTTTCTTAAATGGTTCAAGACTTCTCAAAATATTTGTAATTGTTTTTAGCACAATATGTTTTTCTATCAATCAATTGTATGATTCATTCTTTGTATCCTTGTGATTTTCCTAAATGCACTAATATACCTATATATTTATAGACTTCTTGAACTTAAAGTAGGACTCTCTTAGTGTGCATGCCCACGCAATGTGTAGGAAAAACTAACAAAGAAGGGCTAAAACTCCAAGGCACATAAATATGGGTCATTTAGGCCCATAAGAAAAATAAGGTCATAACCTTAGTGATATGGTTCTAGGGAACCTTAAGTGTATGAGTTCAATTCCAGGGAACCATAATTGTATGAGTATGGTTGTATAGGATATCAAAGATCTACATGCATAGTTTTAGGGAAAAAAACAAAACAATAAGAAAATGAGGGGAAAAGAGAAAAAATGGGAGAATAACATAGGAAAACCTATCAAAAGATTACCAAAAATAGGGAAAATATAAGCCTAATTGAATGAATAATTGACAAAAACACAAGTACAATAGATCAATGTGAATCGTAGACACCCCAAATTTGTCATGTTATTTCAATCATAAATTGCACAAATTGCACTAATTTCCATATTTAACCATTAATTAATGACCTTTCATTTGTTAATTAACTAATTTTCTCATCTCGAATGCTAATTAACAACATTTTGTTAGTTAAAATCCATGCCACTTATTAATTATTAACCCATTATTAATTAAATACTTTCCTCTCTTCATTATTTTCTTAATGACCCTTCATTAGTTAAATATTACTCTTAATCATCTCTAAATCGAGTAAATTCCTCTAAAATTATCACTAGATATCTTTTATAAGCTAATCAAGGCATATTAATTAATACCCAATTGATTAACTAACCCCCTCTATCCCCATCCAAGTCCTATGAAGCACTAATCCCATTTAATTTCTCTAAATCCTACTTAACCAAACTTAAGCCTACATTCCTATTATCCTACTTGGGTTGTAATCATCAACCCAAGTTCCATTCCCATTGAGTTCATTGGACGCTTTCAATAGGTGACCATGGGGACACCTTGAGGTAGGGGTCAAACTTCTCCATATGGACCAAGCGGAACATAGCGGGACACTCCCAATGCAGATCGCTCGTTGGACATTAAGGACCCAAGCCCACCCCCATGTCCCAACTAGAGAAAGTGCTCCTCTAACCACTCTAGTTTATAAATCTGGTATATTAAAAGCATTTAACACCAAATTTTTTAAATCAAGGTCTTGGGCTATTGGGGAGTTACAAGTAGTTTTGTAATCATCAACCCAAGTTCCATTCGTATTGAGTTCATTGGACAATTTCAATAGGTGGTCATGGGGGCACCTTGAGGTAGGGGTCGAACTTCTCCATATGGACCAAGTGGAACATAGCTGGGTTCTCCGAATGCGAATCACTTGGTGGACATTAAGCACCCAAGCACACCACCATGTCCCACTTAGAGAAAGTGCTCCTCCAACCACTCCAGTTCATAGCTCTGGTATATTAAAAACTTTTAACACCAAAGTTTTGAACTCAAGGTCTTGGGCTATTGGTGAGATACAAGTAGTTTATAATCATCAACCCAAGTTCCATTCCCATTGAGTTCATTGGACGCTTTTAATAGGTGTTTGTGGGGACACCTTGAGGTAGGGGTCGAAATTATCCATATGGACTAAGAGGAACATAATGGGGCACTTTGAATTTGGATCACTTGGCATACATTAAGGACCGAATCCCACCCCCATGTCCCACTTAGAGAAAGTGCTCCTCTAACCACTCTAGTCCATATCTATGGTATAGTAAAAACATTTAACACCAAAAGTTTGGGGTTGAACTTCTCCATGTGGACCAAGAGGAACACAGTCAGGCGCTTCGAATGTGGATCGCTCGGTGGACATTAAGGACCCAATCCCACCCCCATGTCCCACTTTTATAAAATGCTCCTCCACCACTTCAGTTCATAGATCTGGTATAATAAAAGTGTTTACCATAAAAAGTTTAGACTCAAGTTCTTGGGCTATTGGTGAGTTACAGGGAGTATGTAATCATCAACCCCAGTTCCATTCCCATTGAGGCCATTGGACACTTTCAACAAGTGGCCATAGGGACACCTTGAGGTAGGGGTCAAACTTCTCCATGTGGACCAAGCGGAACACATCAAGGAGCTTCAAATGTGGATCGATCGGTGGACATTAAGTACCCCAGCCCACCCCCATGTTCCACTTTCAGAAAATGCTCCTCCACCATTCTAGTTCATAGCTCTGGTAAAATAAAAGCATTTACCATCTAAATTTTTTGAATTCAAGGTCTTGAGCTATTGGCGATTTACAAGTAGTTTGTAATCATCATATTGAGTTCATTGGACACTTTTAATAGGTGGCCATGGGGACACCTTGTGGTAGGGGTTGAACTTATCCATACGGACCAAGCAAAACATAACGGGGCACTCCGAATGTGGATTGCTCAATGGAAATTAAGGACCCAAGCCCACCCCTATGTCCCACTTAGATAAAGTTCCCCTCCAATCACTCCAGTTCATAGCTATGGTATATTAAATGTGTTTAACACCAATGTTTTAAACCATCAACAAAAGTTTCATTCCCATTGAGTTCATTGGACACTTTCAATAGGCAACCATGGGGAAACCTCGAGGTAGGGGTCTAACTTCTCCATATGGACCAAGTGGAACATAATGGGGCACTCTAAATGTGGATCGCTCGGTGGACATTAAGGACCTAAACCCACCCCCATTTCCCACTTAGAGAAAGTGCTCCTCCAACCACTCTAGTTCATAGCTTTGATATATTAAAAGCGTTTACCACAAAATTTTGAATTGTTTTGTTTATATTTTAGGTTTTGTTGAATAAGTTATCAAATTTAACAAAAGCAAGGATTTGGGCCTTATTTTGATAAATTTTATGGATCTTAAAGCTCTAATTGCCCCTTTAAAATTAGAATCAAAACGTTGGGATTGGCTGTGCAGTCAGGGTCGTGAGGCTTTTTCTTGGTTGAAGGCTCGGTTAGAAGATGGGAAACAAAATCTCTTCCATGTTCCTGTTATGTCTTCAGGGTTCTCTCTTGCTATTGTGGAAGTGATCGAGGTGTCATGACTTTGAATATTAATGGCTCATCTTGTCTGGTCTAGT
Organism: Taxus chinensis; assembly: GCA_019776745.2. Taxonomy (NCBI): domain Eukaryota; kingdom Viridiplantae; phylum Streptophyta; class Pinopsida; order Cupressales; family Taxaceae; genus Taxus; species Taxus chinensis. The sequence goes on along the minus strand of CM034149.1, from coordinate 876,806,667 downwards.
TTTCTATAATGATATGTATAGTGATGTATAATGTTTTGGTCTTAAGTAAGTTTTTGGATACTTGGTAGGGTTGGGGGATATGTTGTTCACTATAGTTTTGTCCCCCTTTCTTATAAGTTCTAAATTCAAACAAAGCTAGGTGATTATGCTAAAATGTAAAATAATATCCTAATCTAATGCAAGTTTGTAGTAAATAATTGAATAATTGAAATACTGAAATAATACCCAAACAATTGAGCTAGAAAAACATGAAACCTTAATTGCAAAGAGGGTTATAAGAGCCTTAGCTAATTTGCAGAGGTTGATGTAATATGTCCGCAGTGGAGACCAGCTAGATAGAGATGGAGGGAAAGTTGCACAGAAGCCTATAAAAATGCAAATCTTGTAGATTTGAATGAATGTACTGTGTTGCAGTGGAGACCGACTAGATAGAGATGGGGGGGACCGTCGCACAAAAGCCTAGAAAAAATGCAAAATCTGGTAGATTTGACTGGAATGGCCGCTTGTAGGTGCCTTGGTTTGGATTCTGGGTGCTTTGGTCTGCGTAGATGCTCAGACAACCTCCCCTGAGGTGTCGCAAGAGGTTCACACTTGTTCACATTTTGTCGTGTGTATGTCACTAAATTCCGCTGAATGTCTCTGTAAATATGGAATGAATGAATCACCTGCAAAACCCCAAACAAATAATCAAACCCTAAAAAAAGAAAGATTCAAATGAAGGGATCGAACTGCCCTCAGTTGCCAAAATGATGGACTTATCACTGAGCGTTGCACTACATCTTAGGCCCAATGTAGTTTTTGTGTGTGCGTGTGCGCATAATTATGCCCTAGGTTGCTTTTTGTGCCAATCGCATTTGAAGTAGTGAGTAAGTAGCTAGATGTAGAATGTAAATAATGTGTGCATGGAAACAATAGAATCCCCTCCTATGAAGTGTGATGCAGATGAACCTAACATTTGTCCCTTGTGATGGAGCTAGATGGATGCAAATGGAACTATAGATGCCTTTGATAGATGCAACCTTAGGCGGAGATAGTGGATGCTTAGTTTCTTGGTCCCTTATTATGATCACATAACTTTATATTTATATATGATTCCCTCACTTGAATTTTGTAATTAACCCTGAAAAGGATGACTAACAAAAAGATAAGATGATCAAAACAACTAGAAAGGACCCAAAAAGCGTGACCAAAGTACAAAGAGGACAAGGGCACCCAAAGGGGACGAGGGCACCTGGCGTTGGCGTCCTAGCTGGATGCTGGTGTCCATAATGACAAATATCAAAAGGTGTAAAGACAGATTGAGCAAGTACGAGTGAAATATTGAAAGCAAAGGCATAAAGCAAATAAAGGTGGCCAAAGACATGGGTTAATTAATACCTTTCTTACTTAGGAAACCATATGAATAGTAGTATGTAATCGAGACTAGATAATTACCTAAAGTGCGTGATTTTTGTGTCTACATTTGCCCCACTTTATGCTGGTGAGTAGAATGCTTGGTAACATAAAGTAGATAGAGATGTGTACCTGATATCCATGTAGATTGATGTAGAAAGCGTGTTGTGGGACTAGACAAAGCGTGGAGTGATAAAAAGATGGAGCATGGAGACTAAATATGCAAAAGTGTAAAAAAGTGATGAAAATGAACCTAGGGAGGAAATGCGTGTGTATATGCCAATGTATGTGATGTACTTGTTGTTGATGTCGATGTGTGTAATGTTTTTGACTGCTTGCTTCCCATACGGATGGACTTGCGAAAGAGAAGATGATCAAGATGTCAAAGACACATGTATATGTATAAAAAAAACATGTAAGGAAGTATGTAAAAGAAAAATGCTGAAAATGTGAAAAAGGAACATGTGCATTTGATCTACGATGAGGAAAGAGTGTAGAAAAGGATCATGTCGATAAAGTGCAAGATTTTTGGGCGATCTCACACTACTAGCCAAAGAAGTCCTAGGGAGGAAAAGTTTGATTTATCCTCCAACCTTTAACTACTTCCCGAAACTGTAGAGGTCTCTGTATTGTCTAGTTTTTTTGGGTGATCCGATGCCACAACAATATTAGTAATAGAGAGGAAGGTTTGTTGTTATCCTCTAACCTTTAACTACTCCCTGGAATAAAACACCACTACAGATGGTGTGTACAAAACGCATGTGCTAAGGAACAATTCCTTCCTATAAAATGTGTTGCATAGAGTTCTGTAAACTGTGTTGAACCCAATCCTTGTGTAACTTCCCCACTGGTTATAGGTGCTCCAGGAAAGAAATCACTAAACTAAGGAAACCAAGTTTGATTCTGAGCCTTGAATTGAGTCGTATCAGTACTATGTTGTGTATGCCATTGTATGGGGTGACTGATTTACCCAAATAATGCTCCCCTCTTTCGGGGTGTACATGTGACGTCATAGAAGGAGTATGCGGCCCAAAAGAGGACCAACTGTTGTAGTGAAACTGTGCCCTACAGGGGGAAGGGAATGTGCTTGGTAGAACACTAAGGCACACACAAACAAGTGGCTAGGAAACAAGTGTTAGTACAAACAAGCATGCATGTAGAAGACAAGTGTAAGCTACGAAGATAATATATAAGTAGATAATGTAACACAAAAGAAGATAATGTAGACTACGAAAAAAAGTGGGTTGCAAACATGGGATACCACTCACGGGTCTTACAAGACAATCAAGGTTGATAATGGCCACAAAGCATACAAGTGTGCACACAAGACAAAGGGGAAAATCCCACAAACAATGAATACAAACAATGTAACAAAAAACCATGGAAGTAAAATATTCCTTGCAAAACAAATGTTGCACATGAAGCACCTGTTAGCATGTTAGAAAGATAAAAAGTATGTCAAAGAGTGTATAATATGATAAAGTAATGTACTATGAAACAAAATGAAGCATGATAACACTTGTAGTGTATAGAATGTGGATGCCCCCAGGAGCTGCTGTGGGAATGGTACTAGGTATTGTGCCAAGCATCCATAATGTGTGTAATGGATCTATAGAATCGGTGATCACAACTAAAAAACAAGTGAATGCACATGTGTGTATGATAAAAGATAATGACATACAAGATATCTATCTAGCATGTGTAATAAAGTGAACATGTACAAGTAAATGTAAGCAAGAGTAAATGCAACCAAGATATGCAATATGTTGTGGATGGATGGAATGGAATGCAAAGTGAATGATAAGAGCCATGTGCCCCCGAGTGAATGGAATTGTATGCAGTGAGGTTCATTTATTTATGCCCCCTCAGTAGTCAAGAATGAACCGTAAATGAGAGTGCATCATCGGAAATGGTTCGAACTATGTGTTGTATGCATAGCGTGATGTGGTGAATGTTTAGTGATGATATGTTACCATAGAGATGAGGTGTGAGAATGTGTGATGATTTATCCTAAAGTGTATATCACCAAAAGATGATGGAAGAAGTGATGATTTAGCCTAAAGTGTATATCACTAATCTAGGAATGTCACATGATAAAAAAGGTTGATGTGATGATGTGGTCCATTGGAGATGTATACCCTCAACATGATGCAAGTATGGACCATGAGACTAGAGTGCATCATAACCTAGTGAGTGCAGCATGAGAAAAGTATTGAATAGGTGTGTAATATGTGTAGTAGATGAGGTGATGTAATATATACCCTCAACAATCCAGTAATGAACCGTGTAGACTAGAGTGCAAGATGCGTAGATGAGGTAGTGTGTAGATGAATGTAATGTGCATATAATGTGGGATAGAAGTAGGATGTATGTAAGATATGTGTAATGATATAAGATGTGGAAGATGCATGTGATGTGTATTGTCTATTGTGTGGTGTAAGATGTAATGTGTATAGGATGTATTATGTAGATGTGTGAAGTGTGTAATGTGTAGTGTCTATTGTGCAGTGTGTGATGTTCATGTGTATAGATAGATGCCCTCAACAGTCAAGTGTGAACTGAAGCACAAGAGTGTGTCATCGGGTAATTTCGATGTTAGATGCTAGCGTCTGTTGAATTGTGATGTGAAAGTGTACGATGTGTGGATAGGGGGGGCAGAGAAGTATAATTCCCCCAAGTGTGTAGTGGTGAATATGATCATGTGACATTGTCTAAAAGATCATCATTGTCATGGTCAAAACCTACTGGAGAAAACATTAGAGACGTGATAAGCAATAGAATGAGGTGGATCATACAAAGATTCATTACGACGTAGGGTGTAGATGATCATTGCATACTCTTCATCAGTGAAGGGTACTAGTGGATAGTCATGTGCATACCAACGAGAAAGATTCTAAGAATAAGTAGGAGATGAATCATTAGCAATAGAAACATTTCCGAATAGCATAGGGAATATGATAGAAGTGTGGTCGATGTCTAAAGTACTCCAATATAATCAAGCCAATATTTCCCAAGTGTCAACGGAGAAGTGCGAGGGGCACGTGCTACGAATACTGTCAAATGAAACACACGAAGACCATAGGCAGATCATAATGTGACAATAACTGTGGTAAAGGTGAGGTGAGTGAATTGGCATTAAAATTTTTGTTAAGCGTCAAGCCAAGCCTAGTTAAGCCCTCATGTGTGCAAATAGTATTTGAACAAGTACATATCGAACCAGAATATGATGCCAAAAAGAGTTGTTGATCAATAGTGTGCATGTGAAAGGTGATGGTGGAGATGTGCAGACTAGTCAGGGGAGGGTGAAACAATGTCTAAGGTGTTGATAAACCCCTGATAAAGTATCATAGTGTTGGTAGAAGGAGGGGTCTTGAATTTTTATTATTCACCCATGTCCATCAGCCACAAAGGTGTCATTGAAATAGGAGTCATCTACATCGATAGGGGTAAAATTAAGTTGGCCTAATGCTTCATCAGTAAGTTCAACGACATCGACTTTGCCATCAGAATCCTCATAATCATCCGTATTAGAATTATCATGTTGTATAGATTTGTTGAGTATATTTCTAGGAGTTGCATTAGGTGGAGGAGTGAGAGGAGTCTTAACAGGTGGAGCAGTAGTGCTTATCGGAGTAGATACAGTGGGTGAGATAATTGTCGTAGTGTGAGTAGAAATATCCATTGAATACTTGAAGCACGGTAGAGGAATACTGCGAAGTGCTAGATTGACCAATGTTGTATGTGTCAATGCTACTATATGGAATATGTTGTGAGGGAGGAATAGGCATATCAGTAATAGGGTATATGCGAAAAATTTGAATGGTTTGGGATCTACACAAAATAGTATGTTCATAGCCATCATGTAAGAATTTGACATATTGGTGGACAGTAGATGGGACTGCTTGCATTACCTGGATCCAAGGTCTATTGAGTAAAATTGAATTGAAATGATGCTTCAATAACATAGAATTTGGTGAGGATGGTCTTAGGCCGACCCAAATATGTAATGAAATAGTCCCTAGACATGTGTGAGTAGTAGATTCATAACCTTGAATAAGAGTAGAGTTCTATGAAATTAGGTTATCATTAATACCCAATTGTTTGAGAAGGGAATGAGCACATAGGTTGACAACCGACCCATTATCAATAAGTACACGTTTGATGCAAGTGGTGCTAATAATGGTAGTAATAAGCAAGGGCGCACATGGATTGTTTTTAACAAAAGGTGATATGTCCTCATGAGTGAATGATATAGCATGTGGCAGATTTTTGAGAGACTGAATGAGGTGTGTGAAGGCCACTGCTATAAAGTTATCACTTTCTATATGAATGACATGAAGGGTTGCTTCTAATGTTTGACGGAAGTCTGGTGCATTATGCAATAATTCATAGAGGGAAATTTTAGCTGGTGTATTTTTAAGTTGTTCAATGATATCATAGCCCTTAGGAGGAGTAGAAGGAGTTGAGGAAGTGATAGGTGGAGGAAGAGAAGCGGGTGGAGCCATAGGAGGACGAGAGTGGTGAGTAGTTACTACATTGATGGAAGGATCAACCCTAGGCATAATAAAGTGAGGAGGATGTTGAGTACGAACTTGCATGAAATCAACAACAATAGTAACTATACCAAAAACTTTAGTCAGTGTGAAAGAAGGATAAGATGATTGATTCATGACTTGATAAGGAGAAGACATATTCAGAAGAAAGGGTTTGATCATTTGAGGTTCACCAAAATAATTATGCTAAAATGTAAAAAATAGCCTAATATAATGTAATTTTGTAGTAAATAAATGAATATTGAAATACTAAAATAATACCTAAACAACTAAGCTAGAAAAATATGAAACCCTAATGTGCAAAGAGGGTTAGAAGAGCCTTAACTTAGTGTTTTCCTGGAATGTGTCACAGTGGAGACTGGCTAGACAGAGATGGGGGGACCATCACACAGGAAGCCTAGAAAAATGTAGATTTGGCATATTTGACTGGACTGGGGCACCTGGAGAAGGATAGGGGCACATGTGGGCATCCTGCCTAGATTTTTGGCACTGGTTTGTATAGATGCTCAAAAAAACCTCCTCTGAGGTGTCACAAGAGGTTCACACTTGTTCACCTTTTGTCATGTGTATGTCATTGAATTCTACCAAATGTCTCTTTGTAAATCTAGAATGAATGAATCACTTGCAAAACCCCAAACAAAGCATCAAACCCTAAAAATGAAATATGCAAATGAAGGGGTTAGACTATCCTCAGCTGCCAAAATGATGGACTTATCACTGAGTGATTGCACTACATCGCAGACCCAATGTAGTTCTTTATGTGTGTGTGAGGAATTGTGCCCTAGGTTTCTCTTGTGTCCAGTTGCAATTGAAGTAGCGAGAAAGTAGCTAGATGTAGAATGTAAATAATGTGTGCATGGAAACAATAGACTCCCCTCCTATGAAGTGTGATGTAGATGAACCAACCTTTGTCCCTTGTGATGGAGCTAGATGGATGCAAATGGAGCTATATATGCCTTTGATGGATGTAACCTTAGGTGGAGATAGTATATGCTTAGTGTTTGGTCCCTTATTATGATCACATAACTTTATATTTATATGATTCCCTTGCTTGAATTTCATAATTAACCCCGAAAAGGCTAACTACCAAAAAGATAAGATGCTCAAACAAAGCTATAAAGGACCCAGAAAGTGTGACCAAAGTACAAACAGGACAAGGGCATCTAGAGGGGATGGGGGTGTCTAGGCACTGACATCCTGGCTAGGCGTTGGTGTCCAAAATGACAAATGTTGAAAGGTGTAAAATATAGATTGAGTAGGCATGAGTGCAAGACTGAAAGCAAAGGCATAAATAAAAAAAAGGTGGCTAGAGACATGGGTTAATTAGTACTTTTCTTACTTAGGAACCATATGAATATTAGTATGCAATCGAGACTAGATAATTAACTTTTTGTTGGTGAGCAGAATGCTTAGTAACATAAAGTAGATAGAGATGCAAACCTAATATCCATGTATATTGATGTAGAGAGCGTGATGAGGGACTAGACAAAGCATAGAGTGATAAAAATATGGAGTGTGGAGATTAAAGATGAAAAAGTATAAAAGGTGATGAAAATGAACCTAAAGCAGAAAACACGTGTGAATGTGGTGTTGTTGATGTTGACTGCTTGCTTCTCATATGGATGGACCTGCAAAAGAAAAGATGATCAAGTAGTCAAATACGCATGTATATGTATAAAAGACATGTAAGTAAGTATGTAAAAGAAAATGTTGAAAATGTGAAAAAAGAACATGTGCACCTGATCCGTGATGAGGAAAGAATGTAGAAAGAATCCTGTAGATGATGTTGTTGCACGTAATTTTTTCGGGTGATCTCACGCAAACGTAATGAAAGAAGTATAAGGAGAAATTTTCTAGTGTCATCCTCAAACCTTTAACTGTTTCTCGTTGTATAAAAACACCATTGCAAATGTTGTGCATGTGCTAAGGACTATCTACTCTGTAAAAGCAAATGTGCATAAATTTTTGTAGACCGTGCTAAACTACTAATCGTTGTGGGATATGCCCCCTAGTCTCAGGTAATCCTGGTAAGGCCGCTGTGTGATATGCCCCCTAGTTTTAAGAAATCTAGGAAAGGTCATTGTGTCATGGACCCAAGTCTGATTTTGAGCCCCGAAATCAGAAAATTGTATTGTATCAGTAATGTGTTGTGTTATGTATACTCTGTATAGGGTGACTGATTCACCCAAATGATGCCCCCCTCATTTGAGGTGCATGTGATGTCGTTGAATGAGAATGTGGCCCAAAGGAGAACCAATTGCTGAAACTGTGCCCTATAGGGGGGAGGGGAGGTGCTTGGTAGAAACCAAGGCACATGCAACCAAGTGGTTGGGAAACAAGTGTTAGTACAAGAAAAAATAAACATGCATGTATAAGAGGAAGTGTAATCTAAATGAACAATGTGTAACCTAGAACACACAAGAAGACAATGTATACCATGAAAAGTGGATTGTAAACATGGGACATCACTCACGATGTCGCAAGAAAATTAAGGCCGATAAATTGTGCACACAAGACAAAGGGAAAAGCCCGCAAACAAAGGAATTTAATGACATACAAGTACAAACAATATAATAGATAACCATGGTGGCAGATAGTCCTGTAAAACAAATGTTGCACATGAAGCACCTGTTAGCATGTTAGAAAGATAAAAGGTATGTCAAAGCATGTATAATTTGATAAAATAGTGTGCTATGAAACAATAACACCTGTAGTGTACGAAAGTGGATGCCCTCAGGATCCGTTGTTAGAGTGGTACTAGGTATTGCGCCAAACATCCATGCTACGTGTAATGGATCTGTAGAATTTGTAATCAAAACTACAAAGCAAGTGAACGCGCATGTGTGTATGTATAATTTTTTGGTCTTAAGTAAGTTTTTGGATGTTTGGTAGGGCTGAGGGCTATGGTGTTTGATATAGTTTTGTCCTCCTTTTTTGATAATTCCTAAAGTTAAACATATTTTTGTTTAGTAGTGTCAGAGGTATTGTTTTTTGGAAATATCTTCACGATGTATGTTTCAATGTAAAGGGACCCTTCAACCCTCATTTATCTATAAAAAAAAATATGTATTCATATATGATGAATGAATTTATTTAATATTGTCAAATTCACTTTAAAAAAATTTTATGACAATGTGAATTGTAAAAGAGTATTTTGAATGTTGATAGAAGTATTATAGACAAACTATATTTTATAGAATAAGCTTATATCAAAAAAGCACATTCAAAGGATGTTGATGATAAACAATGTCTTGCTTTCATTTGCACTTTTTTTTAAATATTGACATGAAGAGTAATTATTGCACTAATTCTCATTGAATATTGATGATTTTATAAACTTTTGGCATGTCATCTATAGGCTTTTTGATATTTCATACATTTCTACCAAGACACTTGTAACTACAAACACATGAAAAAAAACATGATTTTGATAATATTTTTTCAATGGATGGACATAGCCTTTTTCAGAGTTCCCAATTTAACACATTCTAGGAGAATGTTGGCCTATTTTATGCATATCTTGCAATTTTCATAGTCCACAATACGAAATTTAATATTTAAATCCACTTTAACAAAATGATTTTGTGCATATGTTGTAAGCATAGAGCATTTTGTGAATCTAAAAACTACCACACTTGAATCTAAAATGGCACCCGTGGTCAACGAAAATTCCCTACCTATTTATCAACACGTGTTTTGTTCCTTTATTTCAAAAATATTAATTTTACACGTGTGTGGATAAAACCATCAAGAACATTTCATTTGGATTTTCCAACTGCGAGCTACATTACTGAAAAAATAATCAAACCTTCACCATGATGAATTTTGAGAATGAACAAAGTAAATGAATTCCATAACCATTCTATCTTGTTTCACATCTTCTACTTGCATTGCACTAAAAAAATGGTTGACACTCATTGAATTTCTAATCAAGGCATACCTAAAATCAACTAACCCCATGAAATTATGTCATGATTGATTGATTTAAAATCAAGGCATATCCTAACAAAGGAACAATGAAACGAAATTGATGTTTTTTATGTGTAGTTACATTTGTTTAAAAATTTCTATAGACTAGTACCCCATTTTATGAAGTCCATGTAATCCACATATAATCATTGTGATCAAGGGGACCACATCTGTGTAAGGCATTTCTTTCAAAACATATAAAACCAAGTCACAAGCATTCTTTTTTGCATATCTTGCAATCATAACATTTCATGAGTTCAAAATTTTTCCAATATTTTTCCAAACATTTTATGTACATGTACCAAACTAATGTACTTGAAATTTACATTGAAATGCTTAATTGGAAAGCAAAAACTTTATTTTATTCTATTTCAAGAAGAAATTTTCCTCTTCTAAGACACAAGATAGAGGTAGTTATTTTTGTTGGGAATTTTCCATGCATATGCCAAACATATGAAGGAGGTTAATAATCCTACAATGAAATTGGTTATATTGCTCCATGTCAAACTATGTGTTCATTAAGATGATATCATTCCTCTGGAAATGACTAGTCATAAGTCTAGTAGAGAGATGAAAACCATTGTCATAAACTGATCAAGCCCCGTAAATAAAGCAACAATTTAACTGTTCAATGCTATAATAGTTTTTTCATAGGAGTTATGTTGCGTATACATAGTCCATAACTATTTAAAAATAACTAATTTTTATGGTCCCTTTGGTCTTTAAATAGTATTGTCCCTTTGGTCTTTAAATAGAGAAATTTTTGATATAATACTATATGGTTATGAAGGTTTGGCTTTAAGTGATAATTGTTTTTTGTTTTGTTTTTTGATGTGCTCCATGGCTTAGCTGAAAAAATAGACACCATAAAATTAATATTAATTTTGATGTGTAAGCATTTCTTAGGCTTCATATTTGCTAAATCCACCATTTATGGTTTCATTTCTATTTTCAAATAACAACCTACAATCCATTATTAGAATAGAAAACTTATCCATAAACAATGGACCCAATCTCCTTAAATGGATAATCATGGTGAAACACATCTATGTTTCTCTTAAGAACTCTTGTAAACTTGAAAATGACTAACTGTACGATATTTTTTTCATGAATTACATCAGGAATATACATAAGAAAAATATTAACTGGTTAAAAACCATCTCTATTATTTATTATTATATGGGATTCTGCTTGAGTTAGCACAGGGTCATTTACAATAGACACGCGAACAACTTCTGTGCACTGAAAATGGCTATAATGGAAGTGGGTTGACGTTGTAGACGAAGCACCTTTTATTGTAATCCATGTGGAAATTATGAAATCATTTTTCTTCAAAATTTGTGCACGCCAAAAAATTTAGACAAATTTTTATTGTATTTAATTAAGTAACATTGGTTGCAACAATCATTTTTTGAGTGGATTTATCTTATTTTCAATAAATATAAAATGTAAATTAACAATTTCAATAAACCGATATAATTATTTAATTAAGAAATTACTAAAAGTTGATATGGAACATGACAATGGACCTATAGAATTTTGTAAGGTAATATTGAAGGAATAACCAATACCAAAATTTTATATTTGAAGTTATGAAAATCATCAAATTTATTTTTAATTAATTATATATATATATATATATATATATATATATATATATCAAAAATGTGAAAAACATCAATTTGAACTTTTATTTATTTATTTTGGATTCAAAAATAAATTTCTAAATTGAAGGACTCTAAATATCAAAGTTTGACATTAGAAGAAAATAAAATAAATTCTAAAATCTTGTTTATGAATATTTCATTTATCATATTAAAAATTTATTTGTGAGGCTAATTATCTATAATTTATTTTCAGTCCAATATTGACTCCCAAATAAATTTATGTAAGATATCAATTTCGATATTTTTATTTTAAATTATATATATATATATATATATATATATATGATTAGTGGTAAAGAAGCATTAAGGGGACCCTACCCCGTACAATCCAAAAATTTCAAACCATAAGATCATGGCCAAGGGTATACCCATTAAAGCCAATAAAAAACACACCTTACAAACCAAATAACAACAAATTTTACCAAACTAATAACATTAAAGGTCCAAAAGGCCAAACAAACAACAAAACATAAAAAAGGCATACAACCTTAACAAAGGCCAAAAACAAATAACATAGGTTTAGTCCTTGACAATTTCTCCCATAGACTACATGCAATCATTCCATTCTTTGACCAATTATGCAATAATGACCCTCCATTTTTCATAGTCTGGTTCGATCATTTCTTTTTTTTTGGCATGACACCTTCTTTTTCCAACTACTTGGCCCTATGCATTGCATAAACCAATTCTCCCACCATTTTCAAGTGTTGAATTGTGCTTTTCATGTTTATAATATGCAATTCTTTGATGTGCATCACTTTCTCCCTCATTTTTAGCATATCCTTTTCCATAGCTTGGCATCTTTCATTTGCATTTTGTAGTTTCTCATTGACCACAATTGAGGTGATTTTATCAATCTTCTCCTACACCTCCCTAAGTTCAATAGTGACCATACTGATCTTGTTCCTGTTTCTATCAATATCTATTTTGCATTTTTGAATTCCTTCGTGAAAGAATTGGTCTTGACCATTGAGTATTGAACAACAAAAAGATATTTTTGTGCAACCTTCAGATCCTTGAGACTGGAAATTGCTTCCCCAGTACTTAGAGTATGCGTTTCAGATATCTCTTCCTTTTTAGCCATTTTGGGAGGGCTCTTCTTGTGTTTTTCCTTCTCTATCAATTCAGGCTCCGCATAGTCTTCCTAAAATTTATCGTCACTTCCATCCTCTTCAGTCTACTTAGTCTCCTTTTCCTCAGACCTAGAGCTCATTACAATTTCCCCTTGTTTCTCTTCCAAACCCTCCAATATTATTTCCTTCTTAGGATTCTCCATGGCCGTGTGAGATATTTTCCTTTTTCCCAAGATTTTAACGCCTTCCTCCTTCCTAGGGTTCTTCCCCTTCACACCAATTTTCTCATCCCTTCCAAATCTAGGGATCCCTATTTGAATCAAGGCCTTAATAAGCCGTTGGTGCAGAGGAACTTTGAAAGTCCCTTTTCTGAAAAGTTCAATAGACTTCTGTATGATATCCATAATCAATTTTAAACCTTCCTTTAAGGGTTATATATGACATCAAAAGCAAAGTGATTTTCGAGAAAGGGGGAGGCAAAGAGTTTCTATCATAACCATTGAAATGTTGTTTTAAAGTCTCTATACCTTGCAATAATTTGTCCAATTCCAAACTGTAGTATGTTTTTGGTTTAAAGATCAATCTACCCTCCACCCTGTCAATTTTGTAATAATATTTGGTCTAATTGAAAAGGATAATCCTTTCATATACCTGACCATCTTTCCATGAATTAGCAATTTGGAGGCTTAGCTCTTCATCATGGCCATTGAAGATGTTGAAAAAATTAATCAAACCAACTTTCTCTAAGAGTTTGATCTCTTCATTACTCATCTCTGGAAAAGTTGCCGGTTCAACCCTCACTAAATCTCTGCCCATTTTTGTGCTTAAGGACTTAACTCCTCCATGGATTTTCATTCTATGCAATAGGTGCAGCTTCAGCTCAATAGTTTTCTTGATTTCTAACCTCCAATGAGTTTTCCTACGCAAAAAATGATTTTACCTCCACTTTTGATAGACTCATTCCCACACTTTAAATCTTGACCTTTATGAGTATTCAGATCTTGCATGTGTCTCTACCTAACATTAGTTTTAATCATTGTACATCTTGACTCCCAATTTCAATTGATTCAAGATATGATTTCTATAATCACTCTTCTTACCATGGAACATCACCCCCTCTAGAACTTAAGATAATTTCTTGACATTACTGTGTTCATTAGCATCCTTATAAAGTTGGGCTTTCTTGGGGGTTTCTAACTCCTTGAAGTTATTAGTGAACTTCATCCCATTAGAGTAGACCCCTTTGTTAGTGAAGAGGTCAGCCATCCCATTGGCCTACCTATATATATGTTTAAAATAAATTCATTCAAACCCTTTAGCCATGTCTTTTATACATTCAATAGAACCCTTGATAGATATAAAACTAGTACCATTATCGAGGATGCATTTATGATGTTCATGGAGTCACCTTCGACTTCGATTTTCCAAAAAAACATTTTAACAACAATGCTTAATCCCAAAAAAACTATTGTGGCTTCAATAATATGATTAGATTGTATTCCAAAATTACAACAATTACTAAGTAAAAATGTGCTTTCATGGTCCCTAAAAAATCCTCCAATTTCATCTTTGTATGGGTTTCCATCTTAGGCACTGTCGAATTTCAGCTTGATCTAGTCAATGATGGGAGTTTTCCAACAATCCAACCAAGGGTTAGGTTTAGGAGGTATCTTGTGGCTGTTGTTAATATCCCAATTCGAGGATATTTTTCTCTCCTGATCATTGGTACACTTTTTCTTATTTTGAAGAATGGAAAAGTTAGATTTTATAACATTATAACATCTGACAACAATTCTTCTCTCTGTTTCCTTCTTTCCCTTGAATATTCTCCTATTTATTTCCTTCCATATTTCCTAGCTAAGATGCATGATGGTAAAGATCCATAAAAACTTGAGACCTTGGCTCTTAAAATGGAAACTCCATTGGGTCCATGTCATTTTCAAAGTAGGAGGGAAAATCCACTTAATATCAAAGAGAGAAAGGAGGGAGTTCCTAACATTGACCAAAAAAGGGAAGTCAAGGAAAAGGTGATAGGTGTTTTCCAGATCTTCCTCACATAACACACACCTATTGATCAGATTGAATCCCCTTTTGTTTAGGTTTACCACAATGAGGATTTTGTCATGTAGAACAAGCCACCAAAAGATATTAGCTTTGGGAATAACTTCCTTGATCCAAAAACTATCCCATTTGAAGTTGTCCACTAAAGAAACCTCTTCAAAATGAACTTTGTAGGCACTCTTAACCAAGAAATTTCCATTTTATTCTTTAGACTAGATAATGTTATCACGTTCTTATTTTCTGGTAACCACCATTCCACACAATAAATCATTAAGTGTATCTATCTTAGATATATTTTGGCCCTCTAGAACAATGTCTTTCCAAATTTTGTAGGGTTCCTCTTCATTGAAATAACCACCCACTTGATAACCATACTTTAGAGAAATAATAGTAGCAAGCTATAGATTAGAGAAATAATCCTTAAGAGGTTATTTCAAAAGCCATTTTCCCTCCAAAAATTTGTAGTTCTTATGTTCCCTATTTTCCATTTGTAACCTTTTGAGAGTAACTCTTTGGCCAAATTGATGGCCTTCCAAAAAATGGATCCCTCGAAAATAGGTGTGTTGAAACACCAACGATGTTGTTGTTAGATTGTTTTAGTATTTGTTTCAGATAACTTTGGTCCAAACACTTTCCTATTTAAGCAACCTCCAAGCCATTTTGGATAGGAGATATTTGTTCATTTTCACCCAATATCTAATTCCCAACCCACCGTAATTTTTAGGCATACAAATCTTGTCCCAAGAAATAAGATGTAATCTATTCTTATTTTCAATCACATGCTCCATAGAAATATTTTCTAGATACTTTCCTAGTTTGTTAGCAAATTGTAACCGGGAGTCTAAAAATAAGACATTGTGTAAACCAGAAAGGTTTTGAATAGAGAATTTGAGAAGGATATCTTTACCTAATCCTGTCAAAGGAGAGATCCTTTCCATCCTTCAAGATTCTTAAGAAATCTATCAATTAAGAAGTTTCATTTAGTATTATTGAGTCTTTCAGTCCCAAAAATCATCCTTGAATATCTGGTTGGAAATGACTTCCTCTTATAGCCCAAAATCTAGAATATTTTAAGAAATCATTTTTTCTAGGGTGTTGACAAAAAACACCATTGAGCTCTTCCTTAAAGTTTATAAGTTGATCTAAGACCTCTTCATATTCTTTCAAGAGAATTTGAAATTCTCTAGATATACTAGAACTGTAGATTTACCCACGAATATTATATCATCAACAAAGTGTTGATGGGTCACAGAATCACAGTTTTCAACAGGAACAATCCTCCTGATTCTTCCATTAACATAGGCTTGATTTAGATGCTCCACTTAAAGTTTCTATGCCATGAGTATGAAAAGGAAATGAGATAATGGATCTCCTTGTCTTAATCCTCTAGAGCTACTGAAGAATCCACATGGGGTGCCATTGATAAGGAAAAAGAATCTAGTAGTAGATATGTCAACTATGAATCATGTTGTCTAAATTCGGAACTAAATCCATAATTTTCCAAATTTTTTTGAAGGAAGTACCAAGACACTCTGTCGTAGGATTTATCCATATCAAGTTTGATCACCATCATTTCTTTCTTTGTTTAACTTCATGGTAATGGAGGGTCTCCTGTATATAGTCACAATGTTGTTCTCGGATATCGCCTTCCCATCACAAACCCCCTTTGTTGATCAGTAAATCAAAGTAGGGATAAGTAATTGTAACCTCATGGCTAAGATCTTAGAACACATATTGTATATGTAGTTATGCACAAACTGATAGGTCTAAAGTTCTTAAAGTCTTCAGACATTATGGTTCTTCAGAATGATAGACAATAAAGGTCATAATTCATATCTTTGAGCATCTTCTTATTTTTGAATGAATTCCTGAATGGACAACACAAACATATTTTTTAACCACTTCCTAAAATAATTGGAACAAAATGTGCAGGGAAGCCAACCAGAGCCAAAAGATTTTTCTGGGCTCATATTTTTCAACATAAATTCAATTTCTTCATTTGATGGAACCTTGATAAGCATGTGTTTGTATTCTTCTAAAACAAACCTAGGAATACAATCTATGAAAATCCTCTCTTTCTCCCTATTATAGTCATGATAAGAAGAACAGGAAGATTGTTGTAGAAAGGAATAACAACTTTTTGGATTTTGTTAGGATCAAACAAGAACACATTTTCTTCCCCTTTAATAAAATTTATCTTATTGGAACATCTTATTTTGAGGGTAGCAATATGGAAGAACTTAGTGTTTTTATCCCCTTCATTTAGCCATTGGATCTTCAACTTCTGTGTCCAAAAGGTTTCTTTCTTCACCAAAATATTTTGATACTCCGATAGAATCTCTTTCTACTAATTAATAATAACTCTATTTTAATGTATATTTTATTAATTAATAACTCTATTTTTAATAAAAATTCCTATTATCTTAATGACAAATGACATCAATCTTCCTACACTAATGTGTTTAGCTCAAAAATATATTTTTAAATTGATAAGCTCTAAACTCTAATGTGTGGTCGTAAATATTATGTTTTTTCCATTGACTTCTCAAAATAATTTATTTTTTAAAAACAATGTTTAAATGAACACTAAATTTAAGATTGTTATTAATTGTGTCTATAAACATTAATTGTGTGGGAGGAGGTGAATCAAAAGAAAGAGGTACAATAGTGGTAATGTGTGTCAAAAAATTCAGGGGGTGAAGACTATGTATAAGGAGTATGGAAAGTAGAAGACCTACATGAAGGGCTATAAGAGCAATTATTTTGAGACAAAATATGGGCACTATAAGCCCTTTGGGAAGTGTGGGAGAGATAATGTGCACAAGAGGACCTAGATAGAATTCTATGAGGGGAGGATCTATGAGAAATAATGCGTTAAACCAAATGCCTATCAAAAGACTTATGAGAGATAGAGTCATGTGAGGTAGTGTGTGTAACCAAAGGCCTGTAATTGGGATATATGAGAGAGCTAAATCTATGTGATTTAGTGTGTACAACCAAAGGCCTATTAGGATACCTGAGAGAGCTAGAGCTATGAGTAGTAGTAGGTGGGATCATATATCTAGGAAGAATTGAGGAGGGTTAGAGATATAAGGGAAATTATGTGAAACCAAAGTCCTATCCATAAGTGTACTAAGTATAGGGGTAGAAATTGCAGAACAAGCCTCAAACAAGATGCTTAAAATGGTGACAACTTTCTAGTTATGAATAAAATTAACACATTAGTGGATGATAGAAGGATTATCCCTAAGAGCATGCAATAAAGTGAGACCCAAACACAAGGTACTAGAACTAAGAGTAGAAAAAACTAAGAATTAAGTCATAGTAGTGATAAAACCAACAATGATGGGTAGAATAATATGATGATTTTGAGGATTTGTTTCCAATGCAAGATTCTATGTAGAAATGCTGAGAGATTTAAGTAGATTCAAAGTGCATACATTATCTTTATTGTGTGGGTCTACCAAAACACCATGTATAGGTCTTTGATTAATAGAGACATGAATAGATAGAATATCATAGACAAGTATGTCATATATATAAGAGTCAAAGAAATTAATGAGCGGTGCATAAGATGATGTATGAGTAATAGTACCGATCAATACATCTAAAGGGTGATCATAAGAGGGAGGTGGTGGCTCCATACAATAAGTATTATTCACATTATATTTATACTTGTCATTTTGATGCATATGAAATGGATCATTAAATATTTTGAGTTTATAATTATCATTAGTTGGATTGGAAGATTCCCCTGGCTCATCCCATTCGATAGCATGGGATTCTACGAGGTCTTGAATGATATAGTGGATCTTAATACATCTATTGGTGAAGTGACCAATGCATCAATGATAATCACAATAAGCATTGGTATCAAAAGTATTACTTTGAGGCATTCTTGTATCAACCTCAAACAGTGGATGGAGAGACATAACAATACACTGAAGCAATTGTTTCAATATAATATGTAGAGCACAAGGTAAATGGGTGAACTTCCAGCGGGTATCTTGGAGTTGTAACTTAATTGGTTGAGAAACAAAATTCACAATATCCTTAGAAGTAACCTTAACATCATTAGTCTTGACTTTGAATGTGTTTTTAATTGGAAACTTGGCATTATGGGTGGTATTTGAGATTATTCATGTGTAATAACTTAGCTTCATGCTCCTTGAGCGTATGACATAGATAGTCAAAAGATCAGAAATTTTCAAATAAGACCAATTTTTTCAAAGGTGGAAAAAAGGTTTGGGTTAATAGATCTTGCAGTTCACTATCAACTAATGTATTACTCTTTTTGGTAAGCATGGTCTTGTATAGTAAGACATAATTGTTGATAGGCTTAGTGGATCCTTGTCACAATTTAGATAATTGTGTATAAGAAACTTTGTCCCTAATGTTAATAGAGAATTGTGACAAAAAATGATTTTCCAAAGAAGTAATAAAGAACACAGAATGTGTAGGGAGATCATAGATCCATTGTAAGGTAAAGTCTTTAAGGCTACTAGGAAAGATTTTGGTGAAAAAAATGTCAAGAGAGGTGTAATTAAAACAAACCACATGGAAAGAACGAAGATATTCAATGGGTACTCCTTTTTTGTCATAAGTAGGGAGTTTAGGAGCAACAAAACTAATTTGAAAAGAATAAAAAACCACTTCAAGTGGAAGGGGATTGTGAAGTAGCTGAGTAGAATCCATATAATGAGGAGAAGCTGATGAACCTTGTTGTAATTATAAGATTTGTGCTTGTAGGGCATGAAAAAGGGTTTCAAGTTATTTTGTGTTAGATGTAGAAGTGTGGGAACCATTATGGGTAAATGTGGGATGTGTAGTAGAAATAGTGGTTGTAGGAAGAGGCATAGAAATATAGTGCATTGGAAGATTGGGAGCCACATATAGATATGCACCATAGATGTAGGCATAACTGCCATTAGAAAAGTGGAATAGGGTTGAGGCCTCCTAAAAAGGGATTCTTCCCTAGATTTGTGATCATAAGAATTAGTATTAGTTTGAAGGATGTTGATTATATCACCAGTGTGGTGGGGATTCTAACGATGTTGTTCACGAAAATGAGATATGAGTTCCACTTGTTCATGATCCCCAATATTATCATCATCATTGTGATAATGATAAGAATGCTCACTATTTTTTTCAAATTCATGCAACGGGATCTCATGCGCATGGTAACACATAGGTGGATTATAGAAATATAAGACTAGGAAGAATTCAAAGGACTACGATGATTACGAGTAGAAGGAGACAGTTCAATATGATTAACGGGTTGATCGATAAATTGAGAACTATGTCAGAAGGGCATAGGAAAAAAATATATGCAATTTGAAATGGGATGAGAGAAGTGAGAAAAAACAACATATACTTGTAAAGAAAATCATAATGCAACTAGGGGGATGCTAGGATTGAATCACGAGTTGGGTTCACCAAAATGTTTACACAGTAATTATTTTTAACATGAAACCTAATTGATTTTTAGTAATTAATGCACTTAAGGATGTAAGGGTTAGTAACATGTGATTATTCTTATCAATTTACTTCCAACATTAATTACCACAATCAAAATAACACTTTTATACTTATAACTAATATGCTAGATAAGATATTAACTTGACAAAATAAAGGAGTGAGTGCACTTAGCTAATTATAGATGATTATGGAAAGTTATAGAAGGATGTACTGCTAGAAAAAGAAGGTTTTAACCTAAGGATGCTTCATTTAGATACTGTAACTAGAAAATGACCTAGGGTAGGACCACAACTCTCGTAGGGTTGTACCATATTGATCCATAAATTGTAGCAGACCCCCTATTATTAAATAGTTTTAAAACAACTTCTGATTCAAATATCCCATTAAGGTGTAAGCCTACAAATTGATTAATACATTTTTAAAAATGGAATTATGAGTGGCTTTCAAATATGATCACATACATCCAAAAATGAAATAAATTAGATCGTAAGCATCCACTTCCAAATGTGCATCCAAATATAACCAAATAACCATTCTCCATATTTCAATAAATCTTCGTTAATGATTAAATTGCATCCAAAATGATCAAATAATAAATCATTATTATGGAAAAATAGAATGCAATAAAGAAATCACAACGATGAAATTGATAATGGAGTTTGTCAATTTTGCTAAGTCTCTGCGTTCACGTAAACAACAAACTGGTCAATTTTTAAATATCTTGTAAGTACAATATGAAAAATTAAAAATTAAATGAATCTAAACTTGTAAGAAATCTACTCAATAGACCTTCAAAGGAATCTAAAATCGATAAATAATCCCCTCCACCTTCTTGTGGAACTTGCAAATCAGTTTCCTTGTGTTCTATGTTAGAAGTGGTGAAAATATTATTCAAATTGATGTAAAATGAATACCAAAAGGAAAAATCAAAGGCTCAAGTGAATCATCTGGAAATTCTATGAATATCTATAGCTATGTCAAAAGCTTGAAAATGCCATCTGGTTGTTCAAAAATGACTAAATGCAAAAACAGTCCATTAAAATACCTTACACTGTCCTTGAGACATTGTGTTTCACTAACTCTCCTCTGTGAGCTCTATCTTTCTCTCCTCTACGATCTCCATGAAATTCTCAAGCTCCCAGCACTACCTTGAGTTAGGCTTGCATGCCTATAAATAACTCCAAGGATTTTGGTTTTTTGAATGGGGCTAGAGGGCCTTTTATAGTGTATACGAGCCCGAAATATGCGTTAAAATCCATATCACCTATGCTTAAAATAGCCAAAGGATATATGGTGCGGTGGTTAGAGAGACTGATCAAGAGGTGGTAAGTCACAGGTTTGAATCCCCCACTGTCACCTTTGCTGCCACTTTTCCTTGGTTTGGTGGGCTTATCCCACTTTACCCACTTGGTAAGTTAGTTAAGGCTTAAAATAGCCTTTGGCTTACTAATCTATTTGTAGTTATGGCGACGCCCAAGTTTGTTTTTATGCTTGGGATATGGTCCCCTCTATGAACTCACTGGTATGTTCATGAGTTGGGTTGAGTGGCTCGACCATGCTATTAATTGCAATGCCAAGATGGGCTCGGTTGTAGAACTTTCCCTTATGACTCGGGCTCGACAATTGGTCTCCTCCTTGACACTTGGTAGTGATATGGAGCTCAGTCTCCCAACTCGCTTTACAACTCGATGAGTTACTTAGGAAAGTAATAATTTATAAAAATAACATGGAGGTCAGGTCCCCTTATGAAACAAGTTGATTAAGGATTAAAATATCCTTTGGCTCACCGATGTATTGTTGGCTATGGCCACACCTAAGTTTTTTTACTGCTTGGGACATGATACCCTCCACAAACTCACCAGTCTGTTCATGAGTTGGGTTGAGCAGCTCGAACACACTGTTGATTGCAATTCTGAGATAATTAGTTGTGGCTCAACCATGGAAGTAGCCCTTGTTGTTAGCATGAGTGGATGCTTTGTGTGCCTCTGTCCAAGGAGTGCTACAATGCTCAAGTGCTTTGAAGAAGACAAAAATAGAGTCAAGAAGAAGGAAGACAAGTTTGTATGATTATGTGAAGAATTTTAGTTGATGTTTCCAACCAAGAGGTGATCATATTCTACTGAAGATATGATGAAGATCATAATGTTACAGGTATGCTTTTCAATTAATGTAAAAATAGGGAGAAGAACTAGGTGGTTTTCCATCAATGACAAAGGGGGAGATTGTTGGCATGAGTGAGATAAAGTGATTGTCATTGATGTAAAAGGTCATTAATGACAATATGGATGATCTGGGATATTGTGGGAGTATTCTTACCACAATGATGAAATGTTCAATTAGGGTGTGACATGGTGTAAAGTGTGGATACACATTGAGAATGGCTTGGCTTAGTAGGCCTAATCAGGTGACCTAATTAACCTAGGAGATGCTACATGGAGAACATAGATTGTTTGGTCAAGGTATGGAGACCATGGTGACTTGTAGAAGTACTCATATAGGTCCAAAAGATGTTTGCAAGGTGGAAGAGTCAATTGTAGCTGCTAATCTAGACCTGGTCTAGGTGCTTGGAGGCCAAATGGAACATGAGAATGAGTTTTAGAGCTGTGAGAGCTCATGGAGTCATGCAGGGGTGTGGGACATGTTGTTTCAAGTGTGTTAGGTGCTTTTGGAGTTCTAGGAAGCATAATCATAGTGTTTAAATGCTTGGTCTAGGTCCAAACTGGAACATGAGAGTGAGTGTATAAAGGCCTATATGAGCTCATGGATAGTAACTTGTAAGTGTGAGTGAGATACACTGAACAAGGTATGTACATGTTTTTTTCATCATATAGATGTGCCTTTATGGAGAGGCTTCATGCTTGGTTGTAGTGTTAGTTCATTTTTTTTATGGCCTAGAACATGTAAAACCCGAAGACCTAGTCATGTAAGTGAGATAGTGGTGGTGAATATGTCAGATAGCTATTTGTGACTAAGTTAACATTATAAATGTTATTAGTGGTGTTTCATGATGCTATGTAGGAAACATTTTAGGTTTCCATGATGAAGAATTTTGAAAGTTATAAGGCTGTAGACCCTATAATAGGGTTCTATAAGAGTGCATTTTCCATCTCGAAGTGAGAGAAATGCTCTTGGTTGGCACATTTATATTTATACATGGGGACCATGAGCCTTTTAGGAATCATGTTGTGGAATTGTATTTAAAAACATCTCAGAGTTATAATGAGATCAAATGATTCCCCAAACATTTATGAACGATCATGTTAATAAGATAAGTCACTTTTTATGAGCTTTGAAACCCTAGGTTATGAGCGATGGAGAGAATATTCATGATATGAGTTCCCAAAATGGATTGGATTTTTCAAATGTGGTGATTTTAGGTTGTAAGATAACTCTCTCCATACCTTCTACAATGAGGTATGGTTAGAGCTTCATGACAATGAGTGTGGGCCCCACTTAAAAAGATAAGTTTCTATGGAAGAAGGTTTTGCTCTCTAGTTTGTGCAAACGATATCCATGTCTGAACCTAATTTTCTAAGATCACAATGTATGGAGATCTGATGGGATTTTTAATAAATTTAAATGATAGTTGGTCAAGTCATGTTAAGGACCTACTAGAGTTCAAAATAGTGTCTGACTATCTTTGAAGACTGGTTTTTACAAAAAGGACCATTTTAGCAGTGTTGGAAAATGAAAGTGCTTGAGCACTTATGAGATTGGTGATGGAGTATAATTGATTTGGAGGTGTATTTTTACATCTCATGTGAAACTTTTCATGTTTTTTTTGAGCTCTAAAAATGTCATTGAGGTGGCATGGTTGAGGTCATAAGTTGACCTAGTTTGACTAGTTCAGGACAACTGACTGCTTTGGCTAGAAGATGGATGTTAGAAGACCAATGTTTTTGTTTATCGTGATGATGGCATATCCACTTAGAGAGTTAAGATTGATATGAATTTTGATTACTATTGAAGGAATTTAAAGGTCTTGAAAGTGACAAAAAGGGTAAAAAATATGTTGAGTTTCCAAAACTACTTTCTAGGCAGTTCAGTTTACTGAAGAGGAAAAGAGGATGTGGTTTTCTTTGTATGGATGTTTCATGAGGTATAACATGTATGGATGTGCTATAAAGGTTCATTAAATTTAAAATTATTGGTTACATGGAATATTTTAGTTTGTTCTTGTGTGATCTTGAGCTTCATAGTATGAAGATTGGTTCCTAAAAGTTCTATGTTTTGCGTAGGAGACAATCCTACTTAAGTAGAGATATGAAGAAAATTATTAGTGCAGAGGTTATTTGAGCTGATGGATGGATGTTGATAGGACATCATGGATATTTTTGACACGCCTGATGAATTTTAAGGCTATAAACCATAGCTGGATGAAGTGATTGGATTCTTTAATGAGCTTGGTGATGGGGTTTTTAGGCCTCTTGGGCTAGTGTGAGTTGTTTAGTTGTCTTGGTGCATTACCGACCTACATGAGGGTCCTTCATGTGTGAATATATATGACTATGTAGTTATGTTTTGTAATTTTTGGTGACCTACCTCTTGGATCATGGATGACAAACTTATGTTATGTTTTTAGAGTTGAGTCTCATATAAAAGTGCATGTTTTGATTCATTTTTGAACTAGTTTAGCGAGAGGGGAAAAGTGTGAGCTAGGTTGAGAGAGTGCAAGAGGTTCAATGACATAAAGATAGATATTTGAGAGTGTGTGTGAAATGTATAAAGAGTGTTGAATAAGATTTTGTGTAAGGGTATGTGTCCAAATTAGTCCATGTTTAATATCAAGTTTAAGTGAAGTTAGGAGAAGTGTGCATTTGAAGAAGGTTTGAAGGTGTGTGAGATTGAATCTTGTGATCACTCATCAGTTTTGTGTGCAGAAAGACATACATTCAGATGGTATTCTGATCTAAAACGTGTGGTTGAGTTGGTGCTTGATCATCTTAGGGGGTTTGATATCCTCCTTGTTTTGAGTCGGGTACCAACAAGGGTTAAACTATGGGTTTGGTGCTCCTTATAAGGTTGGTGCCTCTACTAAACTAGGGGTTGGTGCTCCTTGATGAAGTTGGTGCTTCAATGCAACTCTTTTGATTTGTGTAATATAATAAAAAAATTTAGTGGGTTTTCTTTCTCTTGATTGTTTTCCACTTATATATTATGCTCTTGTGTACTCTTTCTTGGTTATGATTCTTGTGGATGGTTGTTACACATTGTTAATCATCACATTAATGCATGGTTGAATGATACTTGGTTTATGTAAGTTAATTTGAGTTGGTTAAGGGTTTTTAAGGACTAATTCTTTGCCCCCCCAGTCCATTGTGCTTCCAACACTTGTGCTTTAGGCTCAGAGGTTGGTATACTCCTTAAAACTTGGAAGTGATATGGAGCTCGGTCTTCCAAATCACTTTGCAACTCGAAGGGCTGCTTGGGAAAGTAATGAGTTGGCCAAATAACACAGCGATTGGGCCCCCTTCTGAAAAAAGAGTTGGGTCACTTAATTGAAAAATCATTTTATTCTCGTTGAAGATATATATATATATATTCCACAAATCCAAAATACACACACACACACACACACACACACACACACACACACACACACACACACACACCCACACCCACACCCACACCCACACCCACACCCACACCCACATATATAGTATCAGTTTCATACATAGACAAAAATCATACAAAATGGCTCTGGCCTATCTACAAAGTGGATCAAGCACCCTCACCCCATCTAGGGGGTCTCTAGATGCTTTGGGATGATGGGGACATGATAGTAGCTCTGGATGTTTGGGCTAGGGACTTCTACCTAGATCAAGCTCCAAAATTTTCTCCTTATACTCTCACCAGTTGTGTCTCCAATGACGTAATCCTCTCCGCTGCTCTTTGGGCATCTGATAGGAAGACTAACTACTCCTAAACCAAGGCCTGTTGTGCCTACAATATACTCTACAACATCACGTCTATGCTACTGGTGGCTGCCAATTCCTATACATTCAAATCTTTCCATAATTTCATGAATGCCTCTCCCCCTAGATGAAATGAGCTAATAGAATCTCCTACTGATGGTGCTGCTAGATTCACCATCATTATAGTATTCTGGAAATTCAACACTAGATCCAGGATCTCATGGTGAGAACTCTCTATCATGGATTTCCACTCCTCCACCGTCCACTCTACAAAAACAAAAATAACACATGTTTCTCACGTTGTGGATATGCGACAAATCCATTTCTCGAAAACCATCTAAATAACATAATATCACACACACCTAGCTACCTGGGTCTCTCTATGATGCTCTCACCATCTCTACGGTAACCTAATCCATCCTCCTCTTCCTCATCATCATGACGATGTCTCCCACATATTATGCCCACGTGTCTCAGGGCACCAATATCATGTCCCCTTTTCGCTTTGGTGTGGGCCTCTGTCTCAGATGCACAGCCATCTAAACCCCAATCAGCATAAAATATCCTCCTCCTAGTCACTACATATTATAATATCTTAGCCATGGTGTTGGGTGTCCTACTAATCCTCCACTGGTACTAGGATTAGCTCCGATTTTACCCATGAACTGTGGACCTATGTTTTTGGATCATTTATCAGATCCCTCCTCTTATTAACTGATGACTATGATCTATGATGGGCCCTGAGAATCCCCACCATGCCAAGGATACCTCTAACAATGTGCGCTCATCACCCATATCCTATGGGGTCATAATGTTGGTACCCTAACCTTTGTTCTTGCAGCATCTCTGGCATGATGATGTTGGTAGGGTGGTAATGGTCATATAACCATGGGCGCAGGTCACCCAAAATTCCTCAGGACCCTAATCACCTGATGGGTTTGATCCCAATATACAAAGTGCCTCGTCATCTTGGTGATGATGTACTGGAATTTTTCTCTAGGCTAGTTAGGCCACATGTGCTAATGGCTGGAATGCTCGAAGTGACCTCAGTGCTGACCTTTGTACCCACTGAAGCACTCTTAGGGAATTTGCTGCAACTACCAGTGGTGTCCATGTCAGCCTATACATAAGAAACCTCTCGTATATCTAGGATGTCAATAAAATCATGGTTCCCACAACCCTTTGACCTTTACGCCAAACCCTATATAAATCATGAGCCAATTACACCTATATGGTGGTTCCCCAACTAAACAAAAACACATGATCAAAAAAATATCCGTTATACCAAAATCATAAACAATGGGATGGATCCATCTACCTTATGACACACTATACATGCCACCATGATCCCCATCACTATCTTCCAAATATCTAGAATCCCTGCAGCCTACATTGTGATAAGTCGAACACATAACATGCTTTCTTCATATGTTTCACTCCCAATAGCCCATATGGCTAAGGCTCTCCACTTTGTAGCATCTAGGCTCAAATCAAAATACATGCGAGTGCCTCCAATAGGCAACCCCAAAAATACCACATACATCCTCTAAGGTTAATTCCATCTCCATGGTATCCTATCATGTCCACCACCAAAAGGTGTTGGATATAGTCTCCCATGTGGCTAAGAACATCTTTAGTAAATCTAGATCCAGTGGCATCCTAAGCATCTGCATGATGCCCCCAAAACACCAACCTTGCAACTGGGTCACCTATGCCTACGTCAATTATGTAATCATCGTACTCAACCATGATATACTTATACTTTGCCATAGGCAGATCTTGTGCTCTACCTTCATCCACAAAATGAAAAAAAGAAAACATTAGAATTTTGATATATCAATTTGAAATGGAAAATCAAAGCATTAAACCTATTCCTACAAGCTTTCCTATGCCATCGGTCCCATGGCTAGATGCCATCAGCCCCTAAAAAAATTTCCTTTATGCCATCAGTCCCTGGCAAAAAATTTCAACCATCTCAATGCCATTGGACATTCTATTTCAAAGGGGCCAATGATGTCTAGCAAAAAGTGAAATTGAATTTCAAAATATGACTTTTGAAATGTGATAAAGTGATAAAATAAAAATTAAATCCCTCCCAAACCCACTTGTATTTTTTCCTAACCTACTTGATGACACAAGTTTGGACAAGAATGACATGTTAATGACTTTGAAAAATAAAAAACCAAATAATACCTAGTCTAATCAATGAAATTAAATGCAACAAATTACCCATGGTCACACCCCAGCATGTGCTCCACCTCATCATCCTCTATCACCACCTCTTACTCATGTCATGACGTTGAAACACACCCAAATTTGAAATTCTAGAGATCAGTTCTCTCAATTCCAAAAATAGCAATAAGCAAATCAAAATAAAAATCACTATATAAAACCCAAATTTTCTATTCAAATTCAGTCTCAATTATCCAAAATATTTAAATGACTGTCATTTTTACTCCCAAAATTTGCAAACCATGTCATTTTTTGCATCTTGACTATCATCTCATGTCATTTATTTTGACCTATTATACACATAATTTCAACAATCTTCAATTTTTTCCTATTTTATGACACCATACCACCATAAAATATCTATGACATTACAAAATTACAAAAATATGACATGACATCCATCTGGTGGGCCCCTAGCTAGGTTATTTATGTCTTAATTTACTGATTATCCGCTAGTGTTTCCTTTCAATTTTACTTCTCTAGGGTTCTTGCAGCATTGATTTCCCCCGTATATGATAGGATAAAAGACATTATCATGTATGCATTGGTGGGTATATTTCATTACAACTAGTCCTTTCAACATTCCTTTATGTACTTACTTTCAATATTTGTGTTACAAACTGTTTCATTCCATAGACCACCCAATGTTTTACTATTGAGACATGTGGTGATCAACGACAGGGGCATATGTATACTTCTAATTTTTCACTTTTCATCTTTCATACATGTTACTAATAATTTCGTTGTGTAAATAAGGGTCATTGATGCATCTATTTCTTGAGCGGGGTGTCTTAAGGGGTCTGTCAAGAATGGGAATGTGTTAGGAAATTTAAGGGATAGATAATGTTACAAATAATAAATCTATAATATAAATTGTTGATGATTATAGTTTATGAAGTGCAGTAATTAGAAAAAATAGATCAAGATGATTATATTGGAGATTATAGAATGTATATACCATGAATAGACAATAAACAAACTAAGTGACACAAGATATAAGTGGTAAAACCTTGGAAGGTAAAAAACCAACAAAAAATCACTTTTCTTTATTAACAATAAATTTCACCCAACACTCCCACTATTTCTCAAATACAATTTCCTTTGCACCTTTAGAAAGGTATTACAAACCACTTCATACATGCAATCATGAGTTTTACATCATTCACGTCACGTATCTATAACCAAATCACATATATTGCTCATATTAACATGTTACACTTGATATTTTTAATATCCTCGATGTAACCGATCTCTAATGAGATCACCTTATTTTATACAAGGTGGGTGATCTGGTTTGGGTCACTCTTATATTTTAAAAAATTTCTGATAATAGTAGTGGATCCACCATTCTTATATTTTAAATATAAGCTATAAACAAAAAACATACAGTCTTTGGTAGGTTTCTTAACTAAGAAGTTTTCCACTTGATATTATAAACCTAATACTCCCCCTTAATGTTAAGTAGGGAAACATTCAAAATTTCTTTTGCATGTCAAAGTTCGTTCCTCGTGTTAAGTCACCTTTTAGTAAAAAATGAGCTAAAATCCATAAATTAACACATGATTTAGGATAACATCCAAAAACACTTGTTGTGTGGGTTTTGTAGTTTTGTGGTGCACTAAAATAGTGTCCTATGGGTTTTTCAACTCTGCGATACACTACTGCAGTATCCCGCAGACTTATACGAGCCACCAAAAAATGTGCATGCATTGTGGGTTTTAGAGAATCCACGAGACACTATTTTTTCACGGTTCAAATCAGTGTTCCAAGGATTCCATAAAAAAACTCAATACAAAGGAAAATTACAAATTCTCAAAATAAAATGATTAAGAATGAAACGTTACATAAGACTATGGAGTTAATAAGCTCTTCATATCTAATGCTTCACTGGGGATTACATGTAAACTTCACATACATGATAATTTACTTAAACAACATAGAGATAGTCTCAGGAGTATCCACTTTGAAATATTCAAGCCTATTACGAAATGACATTTCACAAGAAAAAAACTTGCAACATGCCCATTACTTATTTCCCTCTCATGGACAGCTCTGAAGGGCCAAAACTCATATGATTCATAGGTGAAGATCAACATTATTTACATTATCATAAGAGAAAAACCACACATGCTCAGATGATTCAGAGATGGATATCAACATCATCAACATGATCATAAGAGATAATATGTGAAATTCCCAGCATAGCACGAAATTTATAGAAATTTACAGTACCTAAGGGATTAGTAATTTTTTCTGTTAAAGTAGGGTTAAATTTATAAAGTAGGGTTAAATTTATCACTAGAAGGTTTTGGATCTAATTTAACACCAACTTCCATAGGAATAGAGACAAGATTACAATCAATCATTAAATATTTTAAGAAGATTAGTAGCATATTGTGATTAATATTTAATAATAGATTTGTGATTTTGATAAATAATAATGCATAGATAATGATTTTATAGTTTTAAATCACTCATTTCAAAACATTGTCTTAACTTATCTTTGATTCTAAGAATTAGATTCTTATCACTACTAGTAATCAAAAGATCATCAAAATATAAGAAAATAATAATAACATAATTGTTTTCATACTTGACAAATAAATCAGTATCAACATAATAGTTATAGAAACCAAACTCATATATGAAACTATTTATCTTATCATACCAAGCTCTAGGAGATTGTTTAAGACCATAAAAATATTTATTAAGTTTACACACATATTTGTTGATGGTGAATCACAGCACCCGTGAACGTTCTGCAACTCAATTGGTTGAGACTCTAAGTGTGATTGCAAAACATGGAGCTTTTCCAAAGTGTGGGACCTTGTGAAATCAGAAAAGCTCTCCGGATGAAGGCCGGGGTTCCTATTCCTCTGTTCAGATGCACACATAAAAAATGTAGAGGGTTTACTCAAAAAACCTAAACTAACTTGCCAAGGAGACAGGGTAAGAAGATGCATAAAAATAAAACCTAAACTAACAAAGGTGATGCACCGAGGAATGAAGAACACCTGTCTTGCCAATAAACACAGACCATTAAAATGTAATGCAAGATCATGCACAGATAACCGGGTTTGCAGTGAAAGATCAGGAGGACAAAAATAAACACAGAGAGGGTTGAGAATCATCCACAAACATGCATTATTTGCTCCAAAGATTGATACAATACGCTACAGAATGCCAAGAGGCAAATTTGCATTACAGTTTTAAATGGGAGGTTTGAACTTCCACAAATTCACCTGCCAAAGAGAAGAAGGGAGGGGCAAAACAAGAATGTCCAACCTTTAGAAAGAAGCCCCTCCTTAAAATTTATAGGAAGAATGAGAGAGGGAAGAGAGAGGAAATCCAAATCTACCCCAACCACCTCCAGGTTGCATTTAATTCATCTCATTATGGTGGTAGGTGAGGACCCTAGCAAAACCAAAAAGTGGCGAACTGTATTTTGCATTTTTAAGAACTTGTTCCCACCCAATTAAAGATATCTAGTCGTAGTTGGATAGAGGACCTCGTAAGCTTTCCAAAAAGTCCAACCTTGCATGAATCCGAGCTCCCTGTCAAAAGTTATGGCCATCTGAATATCTGCGCCAGGGTCTGCTTCCTGTCAGCGCTCAAAATGTTGCGCCTCCTGAAGGTGCGCCTTGGCGCATCCATCCTTATGTCAACATACCCTTATGTGTGCCAAGGCACACATTTTTCCATGTCATTTTCACACTCTTGGCGCATTCATGTCGACCCATGTGCCCTTAACCTGTGCCTTGGCGCATATATTTTCATGTCGACATCCATTTTCATGCGCCCTTAACCTGTGCCTTGGCGCATATATTTTCATGTCGACATCCATTTTCATGCACCCTTAACCTGTGCCTTGGCACATATATTTTCATGTCGACATCCTTTTCATGCACCTTAACCTGCCTTGGCGCATATATTTTCATGTCGACATCCATTTTCATGTGCCCTTAACCTGTGCCTTGGCGCATATATTTTCATGTCGACACCCATTTTCTGCACCCTTAACTTACGCCTTGGCCTTGGTGCATATATTTTCATGTCGACATCCATTTTCACCTGCGGGTGACTCAATAAATGTCGGGGTCTGAGTTTCTTTGATTTCCATATTCTTCCGCTTGTCTATATCTACCCGGGGGGAAGATATATACAACAATTTGGTGACTCAACGGGATCACCTGCCTGCTAGGTAGAAGATCAGTGGCCTTTTAGCAATCCATTGGGCATGGAGTCATAAGCAATACCTGAAACCAACCTGATACCTGATCCCGAGCCTGATGCTGTAACTCCTTCTCTGACAGCACTCTGAACTGTAGAAAACAACCTGAGAGCAGCCAAAACCTGTGCCAGAGCACTTAGGGAAATTGAAACCTAACTACAACAAGACAATGTACATACACACTTAGAGGAATTGAAAACTAATCTAATATTTACAAGGGTAAACCTTTTCCTTTTAGTAGCAATGTTTAAGATAGATTCCGTTAACCGGAATCGGGAGTTCTTCTCCATCCAATGTAGACAATTGGAAGGAATTACTACTTTTACATCCCGTGACCATGTAGGGGCCACTCCAAATGGCATCAAACTTGGAATGCCTTCCTGGTTTTTCCCGATCTGCATCCCATTTCAGAACTAGGTCCCCCTCCTGGAAGGTCCTTGCTCTTGCCTTCTTATCAAACCATCTTTTTACTAAGGCCTGGTCCTTTTCAATCACCTAAACTGCATGCTCTCTGATTTCTTCCAATTCCATCAACTCTGCATACCTGGCCTCCATTGGTTCGAACTCAGACAACTCCAACTGCTTCATGAGCTCCAATGCTGGCAATTCTAATGATATAGGCAATACTGCCTCTTTCCCATAGACCAACTTGTAGGGAGAATTACCTGTAGACTTCTTTGGCGTTATTCTGTCAGCCCATAATGCTGATTTTAGCTTGGTATGCCATGTCCTTTGGTTTTCATCCAAAGTCCTTCTGATGATTCGTAGCAAATTCTTGTTCGTGGACTCTGCCTGTCCATTACCCTGCGGGTAATAATTTGAAGAGGTGCTCAAATAGATTCCATTCTTGACAGCCCATTCTGTAATCTTGGAACCTATGAATGCCAATGCATTGTCTGATATGATAGTGGCTGGCACACCAAACCTGGTCACTATTCCTTCATAAAAGTCTAGTATGTTAGACTCATTTGCCTCTTTGAGCGCTACTGCTTCGGTCCACTTGGTGAAATAGTCTGTTGCCGTGAGAATCCACTTGTGGCCTTGGCTTGAGTTTGGGTTGATGACCCCGATGAAGTCCAATCCCCATTGCATAAATGGTTGGTCAACCAAAATCGGGTGCAATGGAAGTGCTGCTAGTCTTTCTTTTCCCGTGAAGAGTGCACATTTCTTGCACTTTCTTATCCATGTATAGCAGTCGCTGAACACTGTCGGCCAATAATATCCTGCCTTCATTATCTTGAGAGCTGTTACCTCGTGGGGTGAAATGTCCTCCAGAATCTCCATCATGAAAATCTTGTAACACCCTCTCAATTTGACCTATCCCAATGCACCTCAATAGAACTCCATTGATGTCCTTTTTAAACAAAACACCATCAATAAGCGCATATGGAATGGCTTGTAATCTGAAGTATCTCCTTTTTGCTTTGCTCATTTCTGGAGGGCATAGGCCTGCTTGTAGGAAGTGTATCATATTCTGAGTCCAACAAGGAGTGGGAACATCATCATTTTCTTGTCCTTGACCATCCTGTAGTACCAAGACAGTCCCTTTTTCATCACCTGCTTCAATCTTCTGACTCAAAGCTAGTTGTTCACATAGTCCTTTTCCACGGACCAACTTTGTGACCTTGATCTCGATGTCATATTCCATGGCACGAGTGATCCATCCTGCACGTTTCTCATTCAGATCCTTGTTTAGAAGGAAGTCCTTGACTCCCGCATGAGAGACCAACAATTGGATCTTATTGTTTGAGACTAGGTGCTTGAATTTCTTTAAGCTCCTGATCACTGCAAGGACATGCTTTTCAATGAAAGAGTACCTTGTTTCGTATTCCTCCAAGCCTTGACTGAAGAAAGCAACTGGTTGTTCTAATCCTTCTTTGTTTTGTTGTGCCAGGATTGCAGAAATTGTGTCTCCACCACCAAAGGCATATAACATGAAATCCTTGGAGAAGTCTGGATTGACGAGAGTTGGAGCTTGAGATATAGCCTCTTTTATTGCCTCAAAACTTTCCTTGCCTTTAGATGTCCACTTAAATGTCCATGCTCTTCTTCAACATCAGTGTTATTGGCTTTACGAGAGAGCTACAAAGTTTGGAACAAACCTACGGACAAAATTGATCCTTCCTAAGAAGCTTTGAAGAGCCTTCTTATGACTTGGCAATGGCAACGCTTGAATTGCTTCAACTCTTTCTGGGTCAATCATCAATCCCTCCTTTGAAACAATATGGCCTAGAAGTTTTCCTTCGTGAGCCAGGAATATGCATTTTTTGGGATTCAATGATACCCCAAATCTTCTACACCTCTGAAATACCTGCCTCAAATGAAAGAGGTGATCCACTGCATTTTTGGAGAATACAGTGATGTCATCAAGATATATCAGAACTATTTTATTGATCAACCCCTTGAATGCCATATCCATTTCCCTTTGGAAAGTGGCTCCATCATTTGATAGCCAAATGGCATCTTCTTGTAGGCATATGTGCCCCATTTGGTGGTGAAAGCCGTCTTGAACTGGTCATCTTCCTTCACCATTACCTGATTATACCCTGAGTAGCCATCTAAGAGAGAGAATCTCTCCGAACCGGATACCACTTGCAATATTTGTTCCATTGAAGGAAGTGGGTAATGGTCTTTAAGAGATGCCCTGTTGAGGTCTCGGAAGTCTACACATAACCTGATTTCTCCACTCTTCTTTCTGACTGGAACCAAGTTTGCAACCCAGCTTGAGTGCTTGATCGGGAATATAATGCTTGCCTCTATTAGCTTGTTTAGCTCTTTCTTCATTAGAGGCTCAATGTGGGGGTTGACTGGTCTCTGCTTCTGCCTGATGGGTTTAGCATCTGGATCCAATTCTATGGTATGTTGTGCCAACTTCGGATTGAAACCTCTCAAGTCTTCATAGCTCCAAGTGAAGACATCTGGAAATTCTTGGCAAAGTTGTATGAAATCTGATTTCTCCTGCTCAGTGGCCACTTTGCCAATTTGAAGTGTTTTGCCTTCTCCAACCAGAATTGGCTCTGAATCTTCTCTCTTGACCTACATGTTAGCCTTTTCCTTACGGAACTGGTCGTTAGGGTTGAAGATAGACTCCAATGTTACTAAACCCTTGGGAAGCTTGTTTGTCCATAGCTGCACTACTTGATCCCCATACTGCTGCTCTAATCTATCTTGATTCCTAGCTGAGAATTCAGCCTCTTCTTGTAAGAAATTGACGATCTGTTGATCATTCTCAAACACCTGCCAGCTTGTGTTATTATCTGGAACTGCTGGCCTCACAATCACATGGATATGTGGCTGTGTTTTTTCTCTTTTGATGTTGTCAACCACATCAAACATTGCTCCAACTGCTGCGAGCCTATCCATGCGGCTTCATTTTTCTTCCTGGGTATGGACATGATGTTGAAAGCTTCGAAATCCTCAACGAGGTCCCATACCCTATTTTTGTAGTTCTTCAGCAGGTCATTCTTTGTAGCATGTTGTCCCCTGACTTGATTGACGATCAGCTCGCTATCCCCGAACACCTGCAAGTTCTTTATGCCCTTTTTTCTGGCCCAATGAAGTCCGTGAATCAAGGCCTCATATTCAGCGGTGTTGTTTGAACAGGAAAACTGGAAACGGAAAGCTGAATAATATTTGATGCCTTGAGGTGAAACAAGCATAGCTCCTCCTCCTGCACCTTGCCTACTCCTTGATCCATCGAAAAATAATTTCCATACCTCATTGTCATCCTTATGGTCTGGTTTGGTGATGCTAGGAATAGGTTGGTTTCCTTCATGTATGCAATAGACTCCTAGCTCAGATTCTTCTACTTCTTGGTAGGGATCAAAAGCATGTACCTTGCTTGCCCATTCATCAAGAGTCAAATCTGGAATGCTTCCAACTTTGGTGTCAGCTTCATCTGTGCCTGGATAATCTTCTTGATCAAAAGCTGAACAGTTGGCATTGATTTGGCTTGGAGTATGAGGCTCAATATGAAAGTTTGCAATTGGTTCGGATCTGATTGTGACCTTAGTACCATATCTTGTTCTGAACAACATGTGTGACCAATCAGCAGATAAGTAGCCTCCAATTCTAGCTGTGAAATCCCTTGATAAGCATAGGGCAAAGAGTGGTGGAAAATCTATCACTGACACATCTTGCAAAACGGTAACGTTGGGGCATGCATGCAAGGTAAGATTCAAACCTTTAATCACTCCCACCATTGCTACTGCTGTCCCATCCAATTGAACTACCCCCTTTGATATGACTTCATATTGGAGGCCCAGCTGATCAGCTATTTGCTTGGGCATGACAGAACTACTTGCCCCAGAATCAATCATGCAATTGTGTACTAGTTTATCCCTGATGATTAATGAAACATAGAATGGAGGGGGTTTCAAAACTTTACCTTGTTGTCCTCCATGATTCCCTTCAGGCTGAGCAACATTTGTGAGAACATTCTCTTGCATATGGGCCTGCTGGTTCGAAGTTGACCAATTCTTCATGGCAGCTTGTAGAAGATCTCTTTGGCCTGGGATGGATAAAGATTCCCACATCGATATATTCACATTCATCTTCTTCATTTGATCAATGATGCTAAATGGGGATGAAAGATCTCTTTGCTGTCCTTTAGTCTGTGCATTCCTTTCTTGTGCATGGGCAGCAACAGCTGGCATTTGAGCTGGCTTAGAAGGTGGTTTGGGCTGTCCTTGTGTGCTTGGAACTGTATTTTGCTTACCAACACCTTGTGGAGTGCTGGAAGGTTGCAGATCACTTGGAGCCAATGACTGTCCTTCACCAATATTCCTCTTCTTTGATCTTGTGTTAGCTGCTACACTCTGAGAAGTTGTTTGATTCATGCCACAAAAATCCTCAGCTTGCCAATTCACAAGTGTGGTATCATTTGGAGTTGTATTTTGCTGAGATGTCCCTTGTTGCTGATTTGTTTCTTGACTCACTTCACCCTCTACGCCAGTAGTTGTCACCATCAAGGCTTGGTTCAAAGCACCATTGAAGCACATAGATTGGTTATGAGGTTCATTGCATGGGAAACACCAATCATACTCTTGAGCTATGTTGTTTTGCACTGGCACTAATGCTTTAGAAGCAGATGCAACATTGGGGTTATAGGGCTGAAATGGTCTATTGGCGGGAGGCCTTACTTGGCTTTGATTTGTAGTTGGATTGGGTGGCCTATTGGGCTGGTATGGTGGCCTAGCCTGGTACTGCGCTTGAGGCTGATACGGTCTAGCACTTTGAGCTTGTTGTCTTCTAATAGTCACCAGCTCATTTCCAAGGTTTTGTAATTGTTTCATAACCTCTTGGAGTTCATTTGAAGCACTAGAGGATGAAGTAGAAGTTTCATTTGAACTTTGATTTCTAGGAGTGGGAATAGGAGCCAAAGTGGGTGCTTGACTAGTGCTTGGATTTTCTAAGTTTGGATACAAGGGCATGGGAGGCCTAGGAGCCAGCTTACCAGCTTGAATAAGACAGTTTTCAGCCCTAATGGCAATGCTATAAGCGGCAGGTAAGGTTGTGCCTCCCATAGATTGAATTAACATAGAAATATCAGAATTTAAAGCCTTAAGATAGTATAGAAAAGCACCTTCAGCTGTTGGCCTAACGGCCACTGGAATCCTATCCCAAGACCTTTGAAATCTGAAGTTGAAGTCAGTCAGCTGCTCATTGGGAGCTCTCTTGATAGTTGTCAATTGTTCTAGTAGAGACAAATTGTCTCCCTTTTCTCCAAACTGCTCATGGAGAACTATGCATAACTGATTCCAATTTTGGATAGTACCAGCTCCAAGGCTCCTAAACCATTGCAATGCCTTCCCTTTGAATGAAGATGCCAACAATTTGACAGCAACATCCATTTCATTTATCTCGTGGATTGCACAAACGTTAGCAATGTCTTTGACATGATCACCAGGAGTAGTATGATTTTCTCCAGTGAAAAATGGAATGTTCTTCAATGCTGCAATTGGAACTGGATTCTGTGCATTGAGGGCAAGTGGACTGCTGCCAGTGAAATTGACAAAGGGATTCGGTGGTAGATGTGCCATTATGATTGGCCTAAGGACTCTGGTTGATGCGAGAAAAGGTCTACCAGGTGGAGGTGTAGACAAAGTCCGGTTAGGTGGAGATGGTGACCTTTGTGGTCTTCTTCCTCTCCTTCCTCTACCTGGTGATAGTTGCAAGTGGACAAATAACCCCTCTTCTCGAGTATCAGACCTGGTTCGAATTCTTCTCATGCGCCTGGGCAACTATTGCTGCTAAACCACTGAATTCTATCCCCTTCGGAGTCGCCAGATGTGTTAGAAAGTGAGCCTCAAAAGGCTAGATTCTGCCAAGTTACACACCAAACTTGACAAAATTTAAACTCAAAATTTTGAAAGACCTGTATTTTTGAGATTTTAGGGTTTGGAATTTGATTTGGAATGACAGTCTCGAAAACCCAAAAAATGCCAGACTTCTGAAATCCTGAAATCTGAAATACCAAAAACCATGAAATTTTGAAAGTAAAAATCTCAAAAAACTAAGAATACCCTTTTGAAGATTATCTTCCGATCTATCAACTGGTGAAATTTTGACTTGTTTCGAGCAAGTTAAGTCCTTGAAAATCGATTTCAAAGTTCAGCCTGGAAGGTGAAAAATCTGAAATTGTAAAACCTACAATTTTTTTAGTCCAAATTTCTTGAACATTCCTTCAAATCCTGTGGAATGACCTCTTGGTCCCACCGGGCATGCCAAAACTATTGATGGTGAATCACAACACCCCTGAATGTCTGTAACTCGATGGGTTGAGACTCTCAGTGCGATTGCATAACATGGAGCTTTTCCCAAGTGTGGGACCTTGCGAAATCAGAAAAGCTCTCCGGATGAAGGCCGGTTCCTATTCCTCTGTTCAGATGCACACGTAAAAAATGTAGAGGGTTTACTCAAAAAACCTAAACTAACTTGCCAAGGAGACAGGGTAAGAAGATGCATAAAAATAAAACCTAAACTAACAAAGGTGATGCACCGAGGAATGAAGAACACCTGTCTTGCCAATAAACACAGACCATTAAAATGCAATGCAAGATCATGCACAGATAACCGGGTTTGCAGTGAAAGATCAGGAGGATGCAAATAAACATAGAGAGGGTTGAGAATCATCCACAGACATGCATTATTTTCTCCAAAGATTGATACAATACGCTACAGAATGCCAAGAGGCAAATTTGCATTACAGTTTTAAATGGGAGGTTTGAACTTCCACAAATTCACCTGCCAAAGAGAAGAAGGGAGGGGCAAAACAAGAATGTCCAACCTTTAGAAAGAAGCCCCTCCTTACAATTTATAGGAAGAATGAGAGAGGGAAGAGAGAGGAAATCCAAATCTACCCCAACCACCTCCAGGTTGCATTTAATTCATCTCATTATGGTGGTAGGTGAGGACCCTAGCAAAACCAAAAAGTGGCAAACTGTATTTTGCATTTTTAAGAACTTCATTCCACCCAATTAAAGATATCCAGTCATGTTGGATAGAGGACCTCGTAAGCTTTCCAAAAATTCCAACCTTGCATGAATCCGAGCTCCCTGTCAAAAGTTATGGCCATCTGAATATCTGCGCCAGGGTCTGCTTCCTGTCAGCGCTCAAAATGTTGCGCCTCCTGAAGGTGCACCTTGGCGCATCCATCCTTATGTCGACATACCCTTATGTGCGCCAAGGCACACATTTTTCCATGTTGACACTCTGTTCATGTGCCCTTGACCTGCGCCTTGGCGCATATATTTTCATGTCGACATCCATTTTCTGTGCACCTTAACCTGCGCCTTGGCGCATATATTTTCATGTCGACATCCATTTTCATGCACCCTTAACCTGCGCCTTGGCGCATATATTTTCATGTCGACATCCATTTTCATGCGCCCTTGACCTGCGCCTTGGTGCATATATTTTCATGTCGACATCCATTTTCATGCGCCCTGGACCTGCGCCTTGGCGCATATATTTTCATGTCGACATCCATTTTCATGCGCCCTTAACCTGCGCCTTGGCGCATATATTTTCATGTCACATTCTGTTGCATGTGCGACCTGCATTGGCGCATATATTTTCATGTCGACACCCATTTTCATGCACCCTTAACCTGTGCCTTGGCACATATATTTTCATGTCGACATTCTTTTCATGCGCCCTTAACCTGCGCCTTGGCGCATATATTTTGCATGTCGACATCCATTCTTCACCTGCGGGTGACTCAATAAATGTCGGGGTCTGAGTTTCTTTGATTTCCATATTCTTCCGCTTGTCTATATCTACCCGGGGGGAAGATATATACAACGAAACATGAGAAAAGGTTTAAACATAATCCAAGCCAGTTTTTTGAATAAATCCCCTAGTAACTAATCTTGCCTTGAATTTATCAATTTTACCAGCAATGTTATATTTGATTTTATACAACTTTCTAGAGCCTACAATGATTATTTTAGGAGGAAGAGGGACTAATTCAGAAGTTTGATTCTTGATAAGAGTATCGTCTTCTACTTCCATAGTTATTACCCATATTTCATCTAGTCTGAAATCTTCAAAAGATTAAGGTTAAATCTCATAAACAATTGACAAGGCATGATAAGAACATTGATTATGGGTCATCTTTCTTAAATCATTAGGTTGAGAGTTTGAGACCATATTTTTGGTCCATTTAGGAATCCTAGATTGAGACAAGGATTGAGAAGACTCCCCCTCAATGTATACATCTATCATATCATAAGAAGGATGATTAGAGTCTTGCAAAACAGTTTCAGATTTAGGAAACTCAGAAGAGGGAAAAGTAACATATTTACAAAAAGGTTTCTCAAGAACATTGTAGTTACAAAATCATGCACTTTAGGCATTATTTAGCCCGATCTCATACAACTATTTAGAAGGTTCTTAAGTAAAGAAAGAACTAATTAATCCCACCTTTTGGGGCCATCTTGTTTTACCTTTTGTTTCGTCATTCCTGCACATTTTTATATACATGCCCAACTGTTTTGGCACTTTCCCATCATTTTAGCCTAAACCGGGGCACCCAGGCCTGTACTGGGGTGCTCTGGTCCCACCTGGGGCACCCCAATCCTTGTTTTACTTTCCCACCTCTTTTTGGGCTCTTTCTAGTTTTTTTCATCCTTATCTTTTTCCTAGTCGGCCATATCGAGATTAATTAATAAATTCAGAGAAGAGAACCCTTTAAATATAAAGTTATGAGACCAAAATTAGGGTCCTAACGTCACTTACTATTATCACTCCATCTAGAGTTGCATTGCATCACTTGCATCCACATACTTCCATGCATCAAGACTAGGAGATCTGCATCAACACACACTTCATAGTGGGAGGGATTCTATTATATTCCATGCATACATACTATTACATTTTCTATATTTAGTTATTTCTCGCTACTTCACAAAGTGATTCTGACACAAGAGTACCTAGGGCACGAATATGCACACACACCAGAACTACATTTGGGTCATAAAATGTAGTACAATGCTCAATTTAGCAAGCCCACTACTTGTGGTAGCTGAGGTCTATTCAGGACCCATTCATTTTCATATTTGTATTTTCCTTAGGGTAACCCCCTGCGATACTTCTCTTGTAATCAACTGAGTTCTTCCTTACTTCATCTTGCTATATTAGGGTTTTATTTCTACAGTTTAATAATTTTAATGCAATAGGTAACTTCAAGGTTACTTTAGAGCATCTTATGACCTCAGAAAGAACCAAGTTTTGAGATTTTTTTAGAGATTTTAGGTGCCTATTTTAGTTAATATTTTGGTGCCTGACCCCAATACCCTCCTAGGGATTTTCTCCTAGTCT
The DNA here is from genome assembly GCA_019776745.2 of Taxus chinensis. Classification (NCBI taxonomy): domain Eukaryota; kingdom Viridiplantae; phylum Streptophyta; class Pinopsida; order Cupressales; family Taxaceae; genus Taxus; species Taxus chinensis. Next base: position 876,764,274 of record CM034149.1, on the reverse strand, counting down.
ACTCAGATCTTCTAATGTTTCACTCTTTTCTGGGACCATTTACGTCTACCTATGCAGCCAAGTGTTCTAGCTTCTGTATTTTCCTGTCAGACCTACAACACCCTGCGATAGTCATCCATAATCAGCTGAGGACTCATTCCTTACCTTCCTCTTATTTATAAACCCATTCAAGTTTTATTTCTTTAGTTCAATCATTTTAATCATTTTAGTCACTTCATATTACTTTAGTGCATTTATTTACAACATTTATGTCCTCCTAGATTAGATTAACTATTAATACATTTCCCCCATGCCATTAGTTAATCATTTCATGCCATTAAACTCGAGGTCATCATTTTTATCATGAACCTTCTAGGGACTTGACCACGTTGTTATGATTTACAATATAAGTCAAATATCTTGACCTCTTTATTTATTTAATCCACTGGACATCCTATTGCTGCCCACTACAAGATACTTCACACATGGGCTCCTTTTTTTCCTTCATGAGTTCAAGATCCTTACGGTTATAGCGAATCTCCCTTGATCTTTCTAAGGAGGTTTTACATACTCCTCTTATTCATTTCATGCTTGATGTTAATAATCACTCACAGAGCACCTCATCCATCAGGAAATACTTAGCTAACCATTACATTCCTCCCCATATATCATATTGAATATGTATATCTAATGAGCATCACTTCAGCTCTGTCAACTTAACGAAGTAATCAATTGAAGTAGTTCACCATCCGCTCTTACCACACACCAACGATTCACTAGAACAAAGTCAACCACCTATAAATTAGTTCACCACCTCAGCTATGTTATTGTACTTGAGCAAAGTAGGTTCTAATATGCCTAAGGAGTTATACATAATGGATTATTCTTAATGCTTGATATTGTAATCATCCACTTTTCTTCAATGATTCATAGGCCTAGTCAGGAAGCGTCTACAATAGCTTCCATCATCCTATCTCCTATTTATGATGTTGTTTCTAACATCCACTTAATGAAGATCATTCATTTTTACTGTGCCCATCACTTCGAAATGTATAAGTACCCGCCAAAGATGCCACATTCAAGTCATTCTAGCCATCCTACTGACTTCCGTTATAACTCATTTTTTCAATAAAACCACTTCTTCCACTTGCTTAAGACACATTTGATTTCATGCTATGCATCGCGTGGTTCCTATTGTTGCTTCATACCGACTTAATTTTCTAATGGCCCTCACTGTTATCATGACACAAATGACACCTCCCACAATGGCATCACCATCTTCGAGTATTGTATACTCTCTTGAACACACTTGGGGGCATCTACCACCTAATTCCCCTAATTTTTTAGCATAGTCTACATAATATACACATCACACCTTTCATACTTATTATCTATCATCCTTTCATTATAGGCATATCATATCATACTCATCATAGCGTAACATCATTACCCGATGACACACTCTTGTGCTTCAGTTCACACTTGACTGTTGAGGGATTACCATTACACTGAACCCCACACACCACACCTTAGGCATTACACATTGCATTTCATCATACATTGCATGTCATACACCATTCATTCTACACTTATTCTACATTAGAGTAGTCCTCATCTACGCATTACATCCATTAGGGTATCTACGCACTTAGTCACATCATACACTGCATATTTCTACACATATTCTACATCTTACGCTAGGTTACATTACATATGAGTCTAGCTTTACATTTTATCATTACATATTCCATTTCTATCTACACCTATTATTTCACTTTACACATTACATAATATACATCTTACACACCCTACGCATCCTACATTGCATTGCCCACACCACGCATTTACAAATCTTACTCATCATGTGGTAGTCTAGTCTTAACATACATATACTATATTGTTTTCTACGCGCTGCACTCACCACCCTATGTTGTACTTTAGTTCCTCAGTCCATACTCGACTGCCAAGGGTTTACCAATCAAATGGACCCTACACTCACCATGCGACATTTCTTCATGAGACATTTCTATAGTGACATACGCTTTAGGATAAATCGTCACCGATCTCTATCATTATGTAGTGATATATAATTTAGTGTTAAATCATCATCCCACCATTTTCATATCATAGTGTGCTTGTAGTGCCATATACACCTTAGGTTATGATCACCACTCCCCACCATTTTCATCTTGTAGTGACATACGCTTTAAGCTAAATCGTCACCTATTTCTGTCATCATAGTAGTGACATACTTTAGTGCTAAATCATCACCCATCCTTTAATCTTCTAGTGATAGATGCTTAGGGATAAATCATCACTCATCCATTCATCATATAGTGATATACGCTTAGTGCTAAATCATCATTCATCCTTTCATCTCATAGTGATATATGCTTAGGGTTAAATCATCACTCACCTATTCAACAAGTCATGATATATGCTTCGGCTATAGGATTCACGCACATTCTTTCTACATGTTACATCTCATCACCACTACACATACACATTCATCGCAGCTGCGCTAGACACAAAAAAAATTACTCGACCATTTCCTGATGACAAAATCTCTTTTACGGTTCATTCTGGACTACTGAAGGGGAAAAAAAATGAACCTCATTATTTACACTTCCATACACTTAGGGGGCATGCGGCTCCTATCATTCCATCTTGCATTCCATTCATCCATCCACATATTGCATTGTCTTACGGGCATTTACTCTTGTTTGCTAGTGTTTGAGATGATCACTTTACTACACATGTTAGATTGATTTATTATATGTCATTATCTATATTATACACACATGCATGTTCATGATTTTGTTTAGTGTGATCGCAGATACTATGACTCTTACATGCGGCATGGATGCTTTGCTTCTACCCTTCCTATACTGGTCATTGGGGGCATCCACATTCATCTCATCCATGTGATATTGTTTCATTTTGTACTTAGCAATCTTACATTACTTGATCATACATGATTTGACATATTGGTTATTACTCTAACATGCTAATAGGTGTTCCATGTGCAACACTTAATTTTGCAGGATTATATGTCTCCATGACTACTTGTTTGTCTTGTTTCTACTTGTCTTCTATTGTTTTCCATTGTATGTGGGCTTAGCCCTATGTTTGTGTGCACACTTGTTTGTTTTTTGTGGCCATAACAACCTTGCGTGTCTAGAGACATCATGAGTTATGTCCCATGTTTGCAACCCGCTTTGTGCGGCTTACTTGTTTCTTCCATGTTTACACTAATGTGCTTGGTAGTTCTTGCATTGTCTGCATCTTTTACACTTTTCTTATTGCATGCATGTTTTTTCAGATTCAACACTTGTTTTGGCTAGCCATCCTTGTTTGTGTGCACCTTGGTTTCTACCAAGCACACCCCCTTTCCCCTTGCAAGTTAGAGTTACAGAGTTCAGATTGCGTTAGGTCCTCTTTTGGGGCTGCATTCTCCTATCAGTGATGTCGCATGCGCCCCCAAAGAGGGGGGCATCATTTCAGGGTTTACATACTAACACAACACAACTACACCGGTCCAGTACAATGCACTTTCAGCTCTTGGCATTGTGGGTTTGCATACAACGAGTGGGTTCAGAATAGTCTACTAACCCCATACACAATGGATTTTATAGGACATGGTGTCCTTAGAATTTTTGGGAAGAAGTTACAGGCTTGGAGGTTACAGTGGGTGTGCCTCTCTACACTACTTCGGTCAGTGGCATTGGATCTTCCAAAAAACCAAGACAATGCATAGATCTCTTCACACACATTTCAGAAGAAGCGGTTAAAGGTTGGAGGACACATAACATTTCCTCCCTACACTTCTTCAACCAGGGTAGCATGAGATTGCCCAAAAAACTCGCAACAGTACAAGATATCCTTTTACACCCTTTCTCTTGACATGGATCAAGTGCACATGTTCCATTTACACTTTTCATTTTGTGTATTTTACACATTTCTATACACATGCATATTTTACATAGCATTTTTACACACATACATATTTGAATACTTGATTATTTTCTCCTTACAGGTATGACCGTATGAGAAACAAGCAGTCAAATTGGGGGCCACAAGAACAATGACGACAACAACATTCCACGATGACACTTGCCTTACTAACCATGTAGGTACATTACACATTGCAACAACTACACATGTGTTTCACCCTAGGTTCACTCTCATCACTTTTTCTATGCACATTTTTCATCTTATAGTTTCCACGCTCATCTATATTTTTATCATTCCACACTTTTGCCTAGTCCTTTGACACATTTTCTACTACACTCTACATGGATATTAGGTATGCATCTCTATCTACTTTATGTTACTGATATTTCCACTCACCAACATAAAGTGGGGGAAAATGTAGTCACAAAATCATGCATTTTAGGTATTATTTAGCCCGGTCTCATACTACTATTTAAAAGGTTCTTACAGTGAAGAAAATACTAATTAATCCCACCTTTTGGTCATCTTGTTTTATCTTTTGTTTCATATCATTCCCTCACATTTTTATATACATGCCTAGTTGTTTCAGCACTTTCCTGTTATTTTAGCCTAAACCAGGGCAGGAAGGCATATACTTGGGGTGCACTCCGGGCACCTCGGTCTCACCTAGGGTGCCTCGATCCTTGTTTTACTTTCCCGCCTCTTTTTGGGCTCTTTCTAGCTATTTTTCATCCTTATCTTTTTCCTAGTCGGCTATGTCAGGATTATTTACAAAATCAGAGCAATATAACCATATAAATATAAAGTTATGAGACCATAATGAGGGTCCTAGCATCACTTACTACTATCACTCCATCTAGATTTGCATCCATTGCATCACTTGCATCCACATACTTTTATGCATCAAGGCTAGGAGATATGCATCAACACACACTTCATAGGGGGAGGGATTCTATTCTATTCCATGCACACATACTATTACATTTTGTACATTTAGTTATTGCTTGCTACTTCATAAAGTACAACTAGAACAAAAGCACATAGGGCACAACATGCGCGCACACACACACACACACCAGAACTACATTTGGGTCTTAAATGTAGTGCATCGCTCACTTTAGTAAGCCCATTGTTGTGGTAGTTGAGGTCAGTCTGACTGATTCATTTACATCTTTTATTTTTAGGGTTTTGATACTTCTCTTGTCTCTGACAGGTATTTAAATTCATCTTACTATATTTGGCACATTCAACGTAGTTCAAGTGATCCAATGTGATAGGAAGAGAAGGTTACGAGCATCTTCAGACCCAGAAAGAACTAGGTTCCAATATTTTTCAAAGACCAGGGCACTTATTTTTCCATACCAGGGCACCCCGTGGTGCCCCAGTACCCTCCTCGGTGCTCCAGTCTGCTCAAATCTTGTAGATTCACTCTTTTTGGGACCTTTGTGCAGCTGTTCTAGCTTCTGTATTTTCCTGTCAGACCTATAACACCCTGCGACTGTCATCCATAATCAACTGAGTTAATTCCTTACCTTCCACTTACATATTAGGGTTTTATTTCTCTAGTTCAACCATTTTAATCATTTTAGTTACCATTTATTTACAACATTTATGTCCTCCTATATTAGATTAACTATTATTACGTTTCCCTCATTTTTAGTTAATTTTAGTTAATCAAACATGCACATACCTATTTTTTACAATCACATGCTTAACTGGATCATATACTCTTAATATTTTTTTTTATTTCTATACCCGAAAAAATACAAGAGTAATAGGTAGGATCAATCTTTTGTCTTTTAACTTTAATAAGAAGAGAAGAAGGGCTTACAAATATCTTTAAATAAGAGATATCGATTTTTTAGCCCATACTTCATGAGGAATGGTTTTATGTGTATATTTTATGGGAAATTTATTAAGGATATGAACAACAATGTTCATAGTTTTAGCCCATAGAAATTTAGGCACATTAGAAGCATGCATTCTAGTCTTATCCATTTCTAATATTGTTCTATTCTTTCTTTTAACAATGCCCTTTTGCTGAGGAGAATAGGGAGTTGCTAATTCTCTTTGAATTACAAAAAACTCATCAAACTTCTTATTAACTTACCTCCATTATCAGTTCTGATTCTTTTAATTTTTAGATTAGTTAAGTTTTCAACAAGGGATTTAAAATCTTGAAACTTAGATAAGACATCAGACTATTTCCTAATATGACCAAGTAATTCATGAGGAATCATCAATGAAAATAACAATAGATAAAGCACCACCAAGAGAAGACTCTTCCAAAGGACCGCTAATATCACTATGAATTAACTCAAGCAAGTAAGAGGAATTAGACTCATGGTGTCTAGGAAATGGTTTTACATGTTTCTTACTGCACAAGTAACTTTAACAAGATTCATGTTCTAATTTTATCTTAGGAAGACCTATAGTAAGGTTAAGGTAGGACATCACATACAAAATTTTAAAGTTCACATGCCCAAGTATTTCATGCCATAATTGAACAACATTACAAGAAGAATTGGAAAGATAAGATTCATCAACAAATCCACCAAAAAAATACAATCCATGTAAACCAACAACAATTAATTTACCAAGCTTATTCTTAACATTCCATTTATCTTGTAATAACAAAACTTCACAATCATATTTAGTTAATTGTGAACAAGATAAAAGATTTTTCTTCAGGTTAGGAACAAATAACACATTCTTAATGATTTCATTTGCAAACTTTATATTTCCACAACATTCATACTTGATGAAAAATTTATATCCTAGATAAATGTTTTCATGACACTTAAAAATATCATGAAGGATACCATGCATATATGTCACGTGTCTAGTTGCACCACTATCTAGGATCCACTCACTATCATTGGAGGTTGAAAGAGAAAAATATTGAGAAATAGAATGCTCAACATTATTGGCTTGGTTATTAACACGATTCTGATTTTTATTGTTCTTCCTTTTAAATTACATCCATCTAATTGAGATTTAATATCCTTAATCTTAGCTAGATAGTTAAAAAAAATCGTCAAATTCATATGGGTTGTAAACATTTCCATGATTAACTTAATTATTCTAGAGAGTTAACTACCCTCATGCATAGTTTGTAATTGATCCCATGCATCAGCTGGAGATTCCATACATCCAATATGCAACATGAGCTCGTATTTTATGATCTACAATCAGATGGACATAACCTCTTGAGATTTTTGAGAGAAAAAACTAAGGTTCTCAAGAGTAACTTGTCTCCCAGAGGGTTTCTTCTCAACACAGCTAACTAAATCCCATTCCTTTCTAGCCATAAGGATAGCCTTAATCCTAATTCTCCAAATATTGTAATTAGATTCATTTAAAATTTGTGATTTATCCATGGAAAAACTATAATAATTAGCCATTTAAAGTAAAAAATTAACAAAATTTGGAAAACAGAGTGTTAGGCAAGTTTTCAAAAATTACAAAGATTCATGGTACAAAGGATACTAACTACAACATATTAAAAATTTAGAAAAAAAAACTTGTAACTCGATGAAAACATCTAAACAAGGTTTTAGAACCAAGAAGGATGACCACAAAACCAAAAACTAGTAGCCACAGGCTGTAATGCAATTGAAGAAAAGTTATTAAATTTTCAAAATTTGAAAGCCGCAGAATAATGAAATAGTGTTCCATGGATTTTTGAAATCTTAGTGTTATACATATTACTTAGGACAATAGCTACAAAAAAAGGAACCTGCATGAAAAAGAAGGAGTCTACGTAAAATGACTGTGAAACATAGGGGTCTGCGTAAAAAATAAAAACAAGCCATGATACAAGGCACCCATGGTACAAGCTAGTGGAAATCTGTGGAGCAAGGAAATCTGCATAACAAGGATAAAAAAGTTTCCTAAGACTTAAACAAGGTCGTGCAAGTAAAAAAATGCAGAATACTTGGAGAAGTTGTAGAAAACTACAGATGAATAAAATGAGTAAAATATTTGAATAATTTAGCTAATGGCTATTAAAGACGTGAATCTTTTAAATAAGCTGCAAAACACTGAAAAAGTAGAGAAGGACATAGAAATTGTTGCAAAGGCCAGTAATCTTAGAAAAAGGTCACAGATGGTGAAAAAGACATATTTATGCACACAAATGACTGTGGAGGCTAGAAACACGTGCACATGCATGATCTAATCTCCCTAAACTAATTTATCATCCAAGTTCACATTATTTTGGTAGGAATTGGAGTTTTGAACCTAATAAACTTGAATCACGACACAAAACAAGCTAAGGTTTCATAGTTTTTAAAAACTCCGTGTGTCTTCACACATGTAAATCAAAAAAATCCAAATCTATCTTTCCCATGCATAAACACAAGTTTTGATACCATGTTAGGAAATTTAAGGGATAAATAATGTTACAGATTATAAATCCACGATATAAATTTATGATGATTATAGTTTATGAATTGTAATAATCAAAACAAATATATCACGATGATTATATTGGAGATTACATAATGTAAATATCACGAATTGAAAGTAAATGAACATAGTGACACAAGATATAAGTGGGAAAACATTGGAAGGTAAAAACCCACTCAAAGTCACTTATCTTTATTGAGAATAAATTTCACCGAACACTTTCACTATTTAACATATTACAAAATGCCTCATATATAAACTCATGAGTTTTACATCATTCACATAATGTATATTATATAACCATCTCACACATATTCTCACATTCACATGTTACACTTGATATTTTTCATATCCTTGATGCAACAAATCTCTTATTAGATCACCTTAATTTATACAAGGTCGGTGAATTTTTTTGGGTCGCTCTTATATTTTAAAACACTTCCGATAGCAGTAATGGATCCGCCATACTTATATTTTAAATATAATTTATAAACCAAAAACATACAGTCTTTGGCAGGTTTCTTAACTAAGCAGTTTCCCGCTTAATATTATAAACACTACAAAATGGTTATTCACGTAATCATTATGGGTTAGAGAAAATACACAGAGAGAGTGTCACTATTTAGTATTAGCCTTAGTTATCCTTGCATTAGTTATTCTTTTCCCCTTAGGTCTCACACACTTTGCACACCTGACATCTTGCTTGTATCTCACCATTTGGCACTTTTTTTCATCCATGTTCATGATTTACAACATTATTTTCACTTGTATGACACATTACCATCCTTAACTGATGCCATCACCCATGGGTGATGTTGTCATTGTAAGTTTTTTCCTAGCTAACACCATCGCCCATGGGAAATGGAATCGTATATATACCTACTACATCTTTACATTCATAAAGGAAACATGAATCTTAAGAACTACCACCTGTTCTCTTTTGCACCATCTTCACATCTTCTCACTTAGCTCTTGGTTCATATTACACTTGTCTTAAATTACATTAGGAAATATTCTTCTTGGTTGTATTACTTATACTATTGGGTCATCTATAGTGAGTCTATGATAGGAACGATGTTCCCCTTCTCCACTTAATAGTGATTCTCTCTCGGTGAGCTACTTCTCTAGAGAGATAGATGCATCAGTGACCACCCTACAGGTACATGTGAGTTCTCTAATTATATTAGTCATTTTTCATAGATTAGTTCATCTCCTTCCCTTATTGTGCCATGTTAGCTTAGTGTTACATGTGTTTTGATACTAGTTAGCATAGTTCTCTTATCCATGATCAACTCCTTATATTTCCATTAATTTAATTTTAGTTAAATTGTGCATGCTTGCTTTACCTATTATTGATCCACACCTCTCATCACCCAATAACCAATATATTAGTAGGGTACTCTCCTATGTCTTGACTGCGGGCCTTGGAAACCCTAGGTTGACCTAGTGTAGGGATTACTTCACTCTAGGTATGCGACCCTACTACTCACCATAACTAGTTTAAATCTATCCATTATGTGTTGGTTCATGTGTGTCTCCTACCCATTTTCTCAATACCCTAGTGGAATGGAATACTTAGTAGTGAAATTTATTGAGACACATTCTTGGCCTGTTATACATGATCTACTCTAGTATTTAACTTGGAAATAATGTCATCAACATAATATTCCATTATATCATGAAGTAGATCATGGAAAATGACAGTCATTACACATTGATATGTTACCCTTGTGTTCTTAAGGCCAAAAATCATGACCTTGTAACAAAATTCACCTATTGTCACTTGAATTTACACCCTTTGCTGAAGCTAGGCTCATCACTACAGTGAAACATGGAAATAGCTTCAAAGTTTGGGAAAATGGATCCTTTAAGGTCAATCTCTAGGTGAAAATGATGGTTCCTTTCACTCTAATTCAATGAAAATAATCTAACCAGCTCTACACTTTATTACTAACTAGTTATAACCTAATATTTCCAAGGAACCAAGGTTCAGAAAGGTGAAATACTGAAATAAATAAGGTGATGCACCAAAATGGAATTGGATTCTCTCCTTGAGATGAAGAATGAGAGGAAAAATTTGAATCCAAGAGGTGAGAAAGAAGACACATTTAACCCTGGAATTTTACCAAACTCTGATTCTCTGCATAAATGACACAAAAGATGGAAATAATGTAAGTATAACTCACACAAAACATGCTGATGGGAGTCATTATTCCCTTCATTTGATCAGATCATGGTTGATGTCATATTAAAACCAAGGGTGTGTCTAAAGCTATATGCAATAAGTGAACTCTTAGGTGAACTAGTAATTGATTTTAGTTACTACTATTATTTGTTTTTTCCTTGGGGGGTTTTATAGTGTTTTGAGATCTTTTGGCCAAAGCCTTATTGAAGCTAAACTGTAAGAAACTTACTGAAGGTAACACACATTACTGAAATGTACGCACCTTGTAGAATTGAACACTACTGAAATAAACATGCTTTACAGAATTGAACACATTGTTGAAATAAACATGCTTTACACAATTGAACACGTTGTTAAAATAGACACACCTTTTAAATATTGTTCAATTTTTTTAAGGAGATAGAAATGTTAACTACAATACCTACAGAGACAATAGATAACTCAAATAACAGAACTTGTTGAATCAAAAGTACTAAAGAATTTCCAAATAACAGAATTACACAAAATACTTGAAAGGAAAAATATCAATGAAAGAAAAAATCATTTTCCTTGGAGGAGTGGGCCCTTGCTCCACCTTGAATTAGGAGTTAACACAATATGTTGCTCTCAAAATTATATGGCTATTCTTATTATTGAAAATATATTAAGTTTTACAGAACTAACTGATATATTTTATATCTACCTTTGGTTTTCTATATATCTTTTCCTTGTCCGAAGATGCATTTAAAATAATGAGTGATCAATAGCTATCCTTACGCCTACAAATCCTAGTAAACCGAATAGTGACCAAAGTAGCTATGAAATTGAGAAAACTAGCTAGATATAGAACTATTGGTCTTATACATGTCTATTTGGAGTATGATGAACCAAAAAATTGTTGGTCTATGTTTACTTGGAAGGTCCATTCTTTGCTCCATGATCAAATTTTGACAGATTTAGGAGGATCCCATCGATTCCGGAACTTTGGAGAAGTTCCGGAAGAAAAGGGAAATCTTCCAGAACTAATTTCTAGAGTTCTAGAGCTAAGCCATATTTAGCCAACTTTCTCAAAAAGATGCTAGCCACTCCACAATTCGCTTATCCTAGCCAAGTATTACCTGCTTATGCCAAAACTGAATTTCCACACGAATTTTTAGGAATTATAGAGTTTTTAGACATTTGAACTAAATCAAACAAAAGATAGACAATTACATCCTAAACTTATATTAGATCAGACAAAAGTTATGAAATGCATTCAAACTTGATTTAAAAGGTAGAAAAATAAGAGTATTCATTGCACATTGATGAGGCATATTTTAGCCTCATCATTTCCCCCACACTTACTTGTTTGTAAGTCCTCTTACAAACTTTACTCTCCAAAAATGGGATCATAAACTCTAGACTCCAACTCATTGCTAAGATCAAATGGTTGAAATTAAATGTGTCAAGTCTTCTGATAAGAACTATTGTATCCCAATCCTTCCTCCATATTTTGCTGCCAATTCTCAAAAAGAGTGGAATATTGAGGTTCCTAATTCCGCCATGGAGACATGGGTGTAAGAAGGAGAGGATGTCTTGTTATCATTCCTATCCACATACCTTTGTTTGCCCCAAAAAATTGAGGAATGACTATACATAAAGTTCTGGCTCTTTCTAGGCTCCACATCAGATTTTTGGGAGAGATAACTTCCCTTCTCTTCAATGTCATAGTAAGGAGTTCCCATCTTATTTTGCATGCATCATAAAATTCCTCAAAATATTCCTCTTCATATGAGGTGAATGCAATAGTATCCCTTTGCAGGATTTCAATGTAATGTTCATTAATCCGGGGGTTAAAAGCATGAGGCCTGAAATCTATAACAAATACAGGTGGTTCTCCGTACTGAGCTCTCAAACATAGGCCTAATGAACTAGATTTTGTCAAGTGTTCAGTATTCCTTTCCTTCCAGGATATCTGATTCTGGAGCATATAAACAAATGCCTTAAGTTGGATTTCCCCCACATATAAATTAATCATAAATCTTGTGTTCTTTTCTAACATGAAATTGCAGAGATAAAATCCACAAAGAAGATTTTTCTGTTCTAGAGTGGCTAAAGAATACACAGCCATGAATTTTGCTTCGTCCTTCAATTCATATGGAAGGCCATATGAAATCCTTAATAGCTACCAATGGATGAACTATTATTCTAAGAAGACACTGTATGTAGGTGAAGGCCTTCTACATGCTAGTAATTTTTCACTCATCATGCAAACCATTTGTATTCTTTCCAAACATTTAAATGTTTCTTCCTTACTCTTATATAAATTTTCTTCCCATTCTTCCCTTGCCTTCTTCTCTTCTTCCATTTGGCTGTTTAGCTCTTGATTTGATGTTTTTAAATCATTCAACTTCATGCAGGTATCATCCCATAATTTTTTGAGTTGCAGGTAGGACAAATCTATTTGTACCATTTGATTCATGGAATCTGCTTTTGTCACGGTCTCTTTGCTAGTGCTTTGTTCAGTAGCCGATTGTAATTCTTTTTCTTTTTCAGAAATTTGTTATTTTTCCAATAAAAATTCTTCATTCTTCATTGTTAGATGAATTTTAAATTGTTCTATAAGTATTTCTTTGTGCCCCACTTCATGTTTTAGGAAGTTTAATTCCTCATCTTTTTCCCTAATCATAATTTCTGCTCTAGACAAGAACAAATCCTGCCTCAACTGTTGTTTTTCTTCTTTTGTTGGAGGTTCCTCAAGGAATGAGCATTGTTCCTCCACCAAGGGAAATTTTCCTTTTAATCTCCAAGATACCAATTGTTCATCTTCATTTGATGGTACTGCCAAGTCATGTGTTTTCCTAAAAGTCTTCTTTTCCAATTTTTCACCTTCTTTCTCCAACTCCTTAGTTTGACCTTGTAGAGGAGGGGGACTTGACATGCTATTAAGAATATCAGCAGCTTCCTTCTCCAAATTCTCCTGAACTTTAATCTTTTCTGGTTGAGTTTCCTAGGTTTCTTATGAATTATTTTTTCCCTAGGAGTTTCAACATATTCTAAAGTAGGATTTTTCCTTGAACTTCTTTTGACTTTTATTCCAGAGTCCATCCTAGGTGAACTATCACTATCAACAATATGTATTGGTTCTTCTGAGATTATCCTCTTAGACTTCCTCCTTTTTGTTATTTTAAGCCCACTTGTTTCTTCCTTCTTCTCCTAAGAGGGGCTAATGCCTAAGTCACTTTTAGGAGTAATATGGGTTGGTGTTCCCCTTCTGATAATATTAGGAGTTTATTTGAATTTGTGGAGGAATTTCTCCCATGCTTCTTTCCCATTTTTCTTGGAAATAAAATAATGTTGACAGACCAAATGAATTAACCCATGGTGCCTAATTTTTCATACTCCCCAAGAATATCTCTGAGCCATGGTATGGATGGAATCAAAGAGGAAACCAGGAAGGTTTACCATATAATCTTACTTTTCTGTCTCATATGTAAGATATATCAATATTTTAAGGACTTCCCTTTCGACAGTCCCGTATTGGCCATCACATGTCAGGTATTTTACTACCCAGAATGCTACTCTGTCGAAGGGTTTGGGTAGGATAGCTCTTTTGACCCCTTTTATGAACTTCTTTGTGGTATAAATGTACTGGGGTTCGGGTTCACCTTCTTTCCTTAAGGTATCTACCAACTCTTTCAAAGTTCCCCTTACAGTGTTTCGTACATTCACAATTGAGACACTAGATACATTGCTTATTATTTTCTTAGTAAAGGGAACTATGATGCCCTTAACCTTAGTTCTAAGCTATTCTAAATTCACAAAAAAATCTCTTACCATCTCATCGTTGTATTTGGATAATTTCTTCAAAAACTGTTGTATATATCTTCCCCCCGGGTAGATATAGACAAGCGGAAGAATATGGAAACCAAAGAAATTCAAACCTCAGCCCAAGGCGCAGGAAAGTGGTGCACAGAAATGGATGTCGACAATGTAAAGAATGCGCCCATGGCGCACGGAAATGGCGCATAACAATGAGTGTCAACAGGGAAAAAGTTGCGCCTTGGCGCACATAAGAGGATGTCGACATAAATGTAAATGCGCCCTTGGCGCACAGAAGAAGATGTCAACATAGAAATAGACGCGCCCTTGGCGCACAGAAAGGAATGTTGACACGGAAAAAGTCGCGCCCTGGGCGCAGGTAAAGTGGCGCACGTAAACATGTGTCAACACAAACATATTTGCGCCTTTGGCGCACAGAAAAGAGTGTTGACATGCAAATGAATGCGCCTTTGGCGCACAAAAAAGGGTTGTCGACACAAACATATTTGCGCCTTTGGCGCATGAAAAGGATTGTCAACATGCATATGGATGCGCCAAGGCGCACCTTCAGGAGGCGCAACATTCTGAGCGCTGACAGGAAGCAGACCCTGACCCAGATATTCAGATGGCCATAACTTTTGACTGGGAGCTCCGATTCACACAAGGTTGGACTTTTCAGAAAGCCTACGGCGTCCTCTACCTAACTATGACTGGATATCTTTAATTGGGTGGGAATAAGTTCTTAAAAATGCAAAATACAGTTTGCCACTTTTGGGGTTTGATATGGTCCTCACCTACCACCATAATGAGATGAATTAGATACAACCTGAGGTGGTTGGTGTAGATTTGGACTTTCTCTCTCTTCTCTCTCTCATTCTTCCTATAAATTGTAAGGAGGGGCTTCTTTCTAAAGGTTGGACATTCTTGTTTTTGCCCCTCCCTTCTTCTCTTTGGCAGGTGAATCTGTGGAGTTAAAACCTCCCATTTAAAACTGTAATGCAGCTTTGCCTCTTGGCATTTTGCAGTGTGTTGTATCAATCTTTGGAGCAAATTAATGCATGTCTGTGGATGATTATCAACCCTCTCAGTGTTTATTTGCTTCTTCTTGATCTTTCACTGTAAATCTGGTTATCTGTGCATGATCTTGCATTACATTTTTTTTGGTCTGTGTTTATTGGCAAGACAGGTGTTCTTCATTCCTCGGTGCATCACCTCTGTTAGTTTAGGTTTTATTTTCTGCATTTTCTTACCCCTGTCTCCTTGAAAAATTAGATTAGGTTTTGAGTAGACCCTCTGCATTTTTACGTGTGCATCTGAACAGAGGAATAGGAACCGGCCTTCATCTGGAGAGCTTTCCCGATTTCGCAAGGTCCCACACTTGGGAAAAGCTCCATGTTGTGCAATCGCACTGAGATTCTCAACCCATCGAGTTGCAGAGTCCCAGGGGTGCTGTGATTCGACACCAACAAAAACTTCAGCCAACCTATCCTCTCAAAAATGGTTGTAACCTCACCATCTGCAAGGAGTCATGCGTCATCTTCTAGTTCTGATTTATTCTTGATACCCATGGCCAAGCAGACAATTTGAATTCTTTTCCCCCTTTTCGAACCCTCATTGTGCCAGGGGATAACTACGGAACTACCTAACTTAGTTGTGGAACTCCAAGTACATTTCCTGTCACCTTCTCGAGTTTCTTTGCAACAATTTCAAATTTTTGTTTCTTTTGATTCCACATGTATGACAATTTATCATTAATACACCTCTGCCTTCATTTATTTTAACTACCGTAGCTGACATGATTGTTTTCCCTTTCTTTATAATCATGATGTGCAATTAATAACTCATTATGTCGTTGATTTAAACCAAATCTAATCACACATACAAAATTTTAATTTAACCTTTAATAAGATCAAGACATAATTATCATCCTTGCCGACGTAATCCAACCGTCTTATTGACCTGTCATCCCTACAAAGTTTGAAAAATGGTTAGAAAAGATAGCTGGAATTCCAAAGAAATTTCTTTTATTTGAATTAGCCAATTATTGATGAGACCAACCACCATTTCTAGTTTTCAATTGGCCTTTTGAGAGAATTTTTATTTTATTTCATTTTTTTCTTTTTTGGAGAAGAGAACGCCATTTACTGGTTGTCATTCCCTTCCCTTTATTTAGATCCTTGCATCTACTTATTTGATCATTTTGGAAGAACTTGGTTCTTCCATATGATCAAATTCCTTGTCTGCTTCAATTTACTTAAGGAAATAATCCATGGTAGGAGGTTTACTATAGAGTTTTAGCCTATGTCCATTGACCAAAAGTGCCCTTCTGCTGCCATCAATAGGAAGTAGCTGAACAAAGCCATTATTATATAGCTACTCAATCTGATAAGGTCCTAAACATCTGGTCTGCAACTGTCCTTTGAATTGTCGGTACTCTGAATAAAATAGTAATGCCCAATATCCTATCTTGAATTTCCTTTCCTTGATATGTATATCATGTCACTCCTTCCTTTGATCTTGTATTATATTTGTTTGTTGAAGTGCTTCTAGTCTCAGCTCATCTAATTCATTGAGTTGTAGAATTCTTTCCTTTTTTGTTGTATCCAATTCAATACCTAATTTAGTTGTTGTCCTCAATGTTTTTAGTTAAAATTAAATGGGTAACAAGGGATTCTCCCCATAGACTAACTCATATGGTAGGAACCCTTTAGTAGTCTTCCAAGTTGTGTTATAAGCTTAGACAACCTCAGGTAGTCTTTTCACCCAATCTCTTCTACTTGCTTCAACTATTTTGGTGAGAATGTTTTCCAATTCCCTATTTGTCACTTCTACTTGTCCATTGGATTGTGGATTATAAGGAGATGACTTCCTATGATTGATCTGATAGTACATTGTAAAGGCCTAGATCATGTTAGACATGAACTGTGGTCCTTGATATGAAATTATAATTCTTGGTGCACCAAACTTCATCATGATTATATGCCAAAGGAAATCAACAACTGCATCTTCATTAGCATTTTTTAAAGCCTGAACCTCTGTCCACTTTGTTACATAGTTAGTACATACAATAATGTGATCCTTTCCATGTGAAGGAGGACTAAAAGGACCAACGAAATCCAGGCCCCGCCTTTCAAATGGTTTAATCACCACTTGAGGTTGCAGAGGCATTTCACTAGTAAAAGTTGGTTTTCCCATCCTTTGACAGGGATCACACTGCCTAATGTATTTCTTCACATATTTATACAGAGATGGCCAATAATAACCAATACCAGGTATTTTTTGGGATTTCTTTTTTTATTGAAAAGTGTTCTCCACTTGGTTCATCATGACATGCTCTAAGTATGTCAATTTTTTCATCTTCTCTAACCCACCTACGAAAAACCAAATAAGGGCCAGATTTAAATAACATTCCCTTTAACCATTTAAATTGTGCACTCGTTTTGATTAATCTTTTCATTTGTTTTTTAGTAAAAGAAGGAGAAAAATTCCCTGTTGCAAGATAATTTTCCATGTCAGCAAACCATGATGTATCAACTGAAATAACAAATAATTGTTCATCTAGAAAGTTGTCCTTAACTAGATCTTGTTCCCCTATAGTGGTTAAACTTGATAAGAAATCAGCTACCACATTAGATTTTCCTGGATTATCCACAATAGTAATATCAAACTATTGTAAAAGTAATAACCATTTGATTATCCTACCTCTAACAATTGGTTTATTAATCAAATATCTAATTGTTGCATGATATGTATGTACAAATATTTTGTACCCTGTAATATAGTGTCTGAACTTGTTAATTAAATAGATCACAACAAGAAATTCTTTTTCAGTGGTGGTGTAATTTCTTTCAGTGTGAATAATATTTTTACTAAGGTAATAGATAGCATACATCTTTCCCTCCTCATCGTTTTGTCCCAAAAGTGCACCAATTGAGTTATTTGATGTGTCTGTTTAGATGTGAAAAGGTTCCTCTCAATTAGAACCTCTTAATATTGAGGCAATGATTATTTTTTACTTAATCTCTTCAAAAGAATGTTGACATTTTTCATCCAAGAGAATTTCACTATCCTTAGTAAGAAAAAAAACACGGGGGCAACAATTTTACTAAAATATTTGATAAAATGCCTATAGTGCCCAATATGTCCTAAGAATGAATTGATATCCGTGGGGGTTTGAGGAACAGGCAAGTATGAAGTAATCTTGATTTTGTCTTGGTCAACTTGAATTCCTCTTTTTGAAATGTGTTGTCCTAGTATAATGCCCTCATTAACCATCATAAAAAATTTCTCATGGCTAAGAGACAAATTTTTTTTCTCACACCTTGTTAACACTCTATCCAAAATTTTCAAGGCATTATCAAATGTGTCTCCAAGCACAATAAAATCGTCCATGTATACCTCTACACAATCATTAGTGAGATCTACAAAAATTACTAGTACAACCCTTTGGAAGGTTGCTGGAGCATTACATAGTCCAAATGGAAGTACCCTGTAGGCAAAGGTACCCCACAAACAAGTAAAGGTAGTTTTATCCTGGTCTTCAACAACCACCCTAATTTGGTTATATCCACTAAAGCCATCTAGGAAGGAAAAATATTGTTTTCCTGAGAGGTTGTCAAGAACTTGATCTATGAATGGTAAAGGAAAATAATCTCTTAGTGTAGCTTTGTTCAATTCCCTATAGTCAACACAAATTCTCCATTTTCCATTACTTTTAGGCACAATTACGAAAGAAAATCAACACGTGACCTTCTATGCAACTGACTTCCCTGAGGTCGTGCCGAGATAGCTGATGTGTAATTTTAAATGGGAGTGAAAATTAATGGTGATGACTAAGCTAATTGGGAACCTTATGTCTTCGACACGCAATAATGGAATGTTTGAATCTAATGCAAATAATACTCTCCTAACTTGAAGGGGTGTGATGGTAGGGTCTAATATAATAGCTACTCGGAGACTCCAATCGATGTCTAGCTCATCCAAGATTCTATTGGTGGGTTGTGGAATACGTGGAAAGTATCCTGTAGGTGCCTCGTATGGGTTTCCAGAACAAGGTCATGGAAATTGAGACAAGAGATGTAGTGGAGCTGGAGGAACTAAGGGCGATTCTCTAGTCTCGTCTAGAAAGTCTTAGCCTGATTGGCTGCTATGTTCAACAATGAAAGTTGTGTGATAATATCAAGTGGAAGCGGTGAGGATATGAATACCTGCGTGCGTAGGCTAGTGTTGATATCTAACTGACTAGTAGGTCCATTGGGTTGCGGGACCTGTGGGTCACAACCAAAGACTCGTTGAGGCTGAGGCCCTAGAATGGTCATACATGCAGTCAAATCCTATTCCCAGGAGTAGTCCAAAAGTCATAGGCCTTGTTAGCAGCTATGTTTAAAGTCTCTAACTGTCTTATTTTCTCTATGTATGTGGCGGGTGTGCATAAGATTGTTAAGTGTAGACTTGTGTCAATGTCAGTTACTAACTCTGGCCCATTGGGTTGTGGGACCAGAGGATCACAACCGTAGGTATTTTCCTACTATGGACCATTGATGGTCATACAAAATGAATTTGATTCATTTTCGGTGAATAAACTATCTATCAAATGAAATCTAAACTATATTTTTGGTGTTTTCTCAATATATAAGAACAAAACAATAAAACAAGCTAATCTATGGAAATAAATATTTTTGTGCTTTTCTAACTTTTCAGAGAATGCATCTAATCTAACCAACAATTTAAAGAAAACAAATAGCTGGCCGGATGTAGCTAGCTATCTATGCAGATGTGTGAATCTAAATCTAAGATCTACTCTAATTCAAATAAAATCTCTCCAACTCTACCTCAAAAGTGAAGAATAAATCATGACTCTAACAGAGCTATCATTCACCCACTATTTCCCTGGCAATATTGAAGAGAAAAATTCTATTGACTTGATCTACTTGTAACTATCTGATTAATTGAAATGAATTGTTTCTCTACTCTATTTGATATGTAATTTGACAAAACAAAGCAAACAAATACACAACTCCAACCTGGAAGAGCAAGAGCTTTGGAAAATCCAGAAGTATGAGTATCTGTCCCCTCAGTTCTTTCCTTTCTTTCTCTGAGCATTCATGTGAGTCCAAGGATGGGAATGCAAAGAACAAAACAAGAGGATGGCACTTGAGTGATGGAGCTTGGAAGCAATCTAGGCATAATGCAGGTAGAAGAAAGATAGCACAAGAGATCTGAACTTGGCTATGCAATTCCTAGCAAGATTATTGCAGCACAACAATGCAAGATACACAAAATTCTCAGGCCCTTTTCTTGAATACAAGCATGGAATATATAGGAATGGAGGCTAGAAGGTTACTTCATGCAATAAGGAATTGAAGAGGTAGTTCCACTCATTAAATCTATTTAAAAATAGAAGGAACTAGGAGAACCAAGAAACGAAGCTATTTTTAGAAAATTCAACTCACAGACGTGTTCAAAAGATAAACTTAAGTGAATCGTCACATGTAATTTCTCACGTGAAGATTCTGGAAAAATCGATCAGGACCGCCACCCTGTGCAGGGTGGTGGTTTCATGACCGTTTCAGTCAGGGCACCAAGACCACCCCCAGTCAGGGTGGCGGTTTGCAAACTGCCACCCAGGCAGGGCGGCGGTCCTGGCACTGAAGGCCAAAACAAGCACATAATGAAAGGGGAAAAGGGAAAAATGCAAGGAAAAGATAAGTAAGGCTATCTAGGCCACAAATATATACTACAAATGGGTTTTTGGAGCTTGAACACCTTCTCAAAAGGATTTTGAATCATCACTGGGGACCTTTATAACCATTTTCCCGCCAATGTAGCACATGCAATTTTGGGTGCGTACATATTTCCCCCTCAAAGAAGCATCTTAGCCATGAAAGAGGCATAAAATGTAAAGTATGAGTATGGCATTCCCGAAATGGGGAGTTAGAGGCTATACCTGACACAACCATGTGTCAAAATCTTGCCATCCAAGCTCCCGCTACCTGCAAGAGAAAAAGAAGACTCAAGTGCAGATAGATAAAATATCGAAAAATAAACACTAAATTAAAACGACAAGAGGACTTACCATTTGCGCGGGGATGTAGAAATATACCTGTGCCAACACTCTAGCCTTGTGAACACATATACTCAAGATGAGGTTAGAAAGACCATATATATATCAAAACAAATTCATTTTCTAATTCATTTGTGCATTGTTGATTTGGATTGTTTGATTGATTTGGAGCTCTGGATTTACGGTGACCATTTTTGTATGAGAATACAGTCAATATGTTCATGTTGAGATCATGATCATGCCTCCACATGTGGGAGATCGACCAGCACACTCCTAGGTTAGTTATTTCCTTCTTTGTCTTTTTGTACCCTAAAATTTTAAATGTTGAAAACTTCACCTAGGGGGGAGATTTTCAAAAAAAAATTGTCTTGAATAAGTCTTTAGGGGGGCGCCCATAGGTCATGCTTTTGTTCTAGCAAAAATGGTCAATTTTATCATTTTTTGGTCTTCCTTAGGGTTCACGATGTGCATGTTTTGAAATTTGGTTCAGGACCGCTTCCCAAAGTAGGGTGGCAGTCACAGGACCACCGCTCCAACTCAGGCGTGGTCCAGGAACCGTTGCCCTGCACTAAGGCGGCGATTCTAGATAGAACATCAAAACATGCTCAAAACTTGACCTTTTTTGGATTTTTGAGAGTTTACTATGTTTTTGATGAGCTTATTGTGTGGCGTGCTTTACTAACTTGCTCTTTTCTCATGTTTTGGTGGATGCAAAGAAAAAGGTGGAGTACATACGTTGGAGTAGAGAGAGAGTGTGTGATTGGCTCCCTGGGATTTTAGATCAGCTGACCCAGGCTGAGATGGATCTTCTACAACAGGTAGGCATCTGTCAGATAGCATGGGTGCCCCATGTTGCTCCTACTAGTCATATTCTGTGTGACTTATTTTCTTACTGGGATGCACACCGGAACACTTTCCGGTTCCCAGGTGTCAGGGGGGAGTGGACCATCACTTTGGAGGATGTCTATCACATTCTTGGTCTCCCAGTACTTGGTAGGAAACTGACATTGGAGACAACATGGGGTCCAGAGCCATGATGAGACACAGGCTACATACATGGGAGATGTTATTGTCTCTTCTAGCTCAAAGAAGGGAATAAAGGTTTGGTCTATTGCTACTGCTCCCATTCCTACCCTCTAAAAATCCATCATGGGTATCCTGTCCTCGAGACTGATTAGGGATAAGGGGGGAGATACACTTTTGTACTAATGGGGCCCCATCATTACGCAGATTGAGGCTCATGGCCATAGGTATGCCTGGGGAGTAGATATCCTGGGGACCACATACCATGATTTATACATAGTCGTGAGATTGTAGGGGTAGTCGTTGAGCCACCCCACTCTGGTTATGAGTTGGGTCTATGAGTGTTTCATCTCGTATGGCAGGGGGTGGAGGTGTCAGATCCAGGGGTTGTGTAGGTAGCTAGATGGATAGGCATGTCAGTGCTCCAGACTCCACATCAGTTGGTGGCCTCTCTGACTATGACTGACATGACCCCCACACCCTATCAGGATATGGCAGGGATATGGGGTGAGGAGACTACAATGATGGTAGCTTGCTCTTCCATGAGAAAGCTAGTTGATAGGGCTGGGAGACTAGAGATTCATCCCTTTGAACAGGGTACCTCAGCAGTTCGGTCTTCCATACCCTGTCATGCTTCCTCTAGTGACACCTGTTTATAGGACTATCCAGGAGGCACAGAGAGGTCCTAGAGGGGATCTTGGCTGGAAAGTTGTTACTCCTGGTGTGCCTATTGTAGTTAGGTGCATAGTTCAGGCTTGACGAGTAGCTGGTGCTCCTCAAGCACCTTTACTTCAGATTGGGGTGGCTCCTACTCACAGTGGGGAGGAGGATGAGCCGATTGACTTGGAATCCAATTCTGAGGAGGAGGCGGGAGATGACATGGAGGGGGAGTATGATGGAGAGGAGGATGAGGGGGAAGGACCTTCAGAGGGAGATGATAGTGACCCTGAGTGGCATGACACCCAGGAGATCCTCAGAGCAGCGCATGAGGAGGTGAGCACGGAGAGAGAGACTCTAGTCTCAGAGGAGACCTTGGAGGAGATGATGAGTCTGTGATGGGACAACACCATGCCTTTGGATTCAGGGAGGCTCCATACCACCAACAGCACCTACCGTAGTAGCCACTGATCCCACATGGATGCCCAGGAGACCTGAGTATGTTCAATACTCCTCTCTCTATTTTTGCTTATTGATTTTCACAGGTTTAGTTTAGTATTCTCTTTTGACTTGCATTTTGTGATTTTCTCTTTGCTCACTATCTCTTCTTTTCCTTTTTGTAGCATCCACACATGAGTGGTGAGAGCTCATCTGTGAGTATGTGTGGACACCCTGTTGATCCCCTCGGGGAAGACTCAGGCCAAGTTAGCTACTGATTCAGGGCAGCCCTTAGCCACTGGCTGACATACTGATGTATTTTCTCCTGTCTAGAAGATTACGGAGATGGTGACCTCCCTTCATGCCATAGTAGCTAGGTATGAAGACCACCGAGTGCCTGATGAGATGAAGCCATTCTCATAGTGAGGCTATGGGTAGTGGGTGCCACCATGAGCACTCACACCATTCAGTCCATTCTGAGTGATGTTGTCATTGTCGCAGCAGGAGCCCTAGGCATCCACACACCATCTGAGGGATCCCACAGGGATTGACAGGCCGCTGAGCCTTTATTGCTTTGATACCATTTTTTGACATTATATGATTTTTTTGTGTGTTTTGGGCTCATTGCAAGCATTTTTTACCATGCCTGGCGCATGATGACATTGTATACAAACTTGATCCATTATGATATACAGACTCTATTTTTGGTTTGGCATTCCATTGTATCCGAGTTGACTCTCTTTGGCTTATCTCTCATGTGTAATCTAGATGTTTAGAATTTCCACTTTCCTATGCTTTTCAGAATGTATGCAATGGATGTGAAATGATAACAAAATGATTTATTTTTGTATTTCATGATGCTGATATATGATGATGCAAACACAATGTGATCTTAAAACTTAGTTTCTTTTGCAATTTTCGGTACTTCGTATTTGTCTTGACAAAACATGATGACATAATGATATGATGAATAGATATGCTTGCCCACTCCTAACCCCACACAACTAGTAAGATGTGAGGGCTCAACACCAAGAGTTAGGAAGGGCACAAGCCATGAAATTTGTTGAATGGTAGTGGTGAGACAAGATAGAGGTTTGACAGAGCCAAATTGGGATGCTACAACCTTACCCCACTAATGCTACCTCATAGTTTAGAATGTGAATTGCTCTATAGTTTATCTAGACTTGGATCCATAGATGGCCACTTGGTTGACAAAATCTGGTTTTAAGGTTTTGAATTCTTCTTGGAATTTTGAACATCTAATCCACTTTGCTTTGACTTAAGATTTCCCAGTAATTGGTCTAATTGTTTATGACTTTCAGGTTTGTCAAAGAGACCCCCTATACCTTGCCCCATGCTACCAGTAGGAAGCACAGGCTCATCACCATGGACAAAATCATAGGTGAGTAAGGGAATTTCCTTCCTTTCCCAACCCTACGTCACTAGTAAGAGACGCAGGCTCAACACCGAAGGTTGGTAGGGCAAAGAAATGTGTAAAATAAAATTTTCTGTTGATTTGTACTTGACTTACTTATTTGGGAAAAATCTTTAGAATGTTCTTATTTCCAAGGAGATGTATGTGGGATGGATGTGACACCATGAAGCTTCTAGAATAGACCATGAACAAAAGACACCTATCCTAAGAAGAAACCAAAAGTAGAACCAAGTATG
The DNA here is from genome assembly GCA_019776745.2 of Taxus chinensis. NCBI lineage: Eukaryota > Viridiplantae > Streptophyta > Pinopsida > Cupressales > Taxaceae > Taxus > Taxus chinensis. Next base: position 876,739,114 of record CM034149.1, on the reverse strand, counting down.
TAGGCCTTGGTATGGTTACTGTCAAAACTTCATCTTATCCTGCTGGAACTGATGAAATGATGCAGAAATAGTTGATGATACAATGAAGATTTGAAGAGACATGATTTGAATGTTTTGCCAATATTTTCAGAAGTTCTTGGGGATTGCTATAAGGATAAGCTCCTTGATCACACTTTTTACAAAATGAACAGACAAATGAAAATGCAATGCAGATGCAATAATGTACATATGAGAATGCTGATGGATCATGTGTAGTATCTCTTTAGGTGAAGGGAGTTCACGGATTCACTAAACTCCTCACCTTCTAGATTACACAAATGGAATGCACCATTTTTATAATCTTCCACCACTCGATATGGACCTATCCACCTAGGTCTGAACTTTCTTCCCTCGCCGGTCTTCTTGTCAATTCGGCTATCGAGTCTTAATACCAAATCTCCTTCATAGATCTCACATTCATATACCTTTTTATTGTATTTCCAAGCCATGTGGTCAGTGTACACACTGTGCCATTTCTCAACATTCAATCTAACTTCATCGAGGCTTTCTAATTGGGAGAGATGAGCTTCTCGATAACCCTCTTCTCCTAGGATCCCATGTAATGAAATGCGGAGGCTGGGTAGTTCGACCTCCAGTGGTAGAACTGCCTCAGCACCGAACACTAAAGAAAAGGGAGTCACTCCCGTTGGTGTTCTAACTGACGTTTGGTAGGCCCACAAGGCTAGAAAAAGCTTCAGATGCCAATCTCGTTTATTCTCCTTAACAATTTTTAGAAGAATGGACTTTAAAGTCTTATTGGTAGCCTCAGCTTGTCCATTAGCCTGAGGGTAATAGAGAGAAGCTGTGTGATGACTTATTTTGAACTTTGCACACAACTCACACACCTCATCATTTTTGAAAGACGTGCCATTATCAGAAATAATGACCTGTGGCACCCTGTACCTACAAATGATCTGGTTCAAGATGAACTTAGTGATTACAGAGCTAGGGATAGTGGTAAGGGGCATGGCCTCTACCCACTTGGTAAAGTACTCTGTGGCTGTAATTATGAAATTATGGCCATCCGTTGATGAGGGAGAGAATTTCCCTATCAGATCTAGGCCCCACGTGGAGAAGGGCCATGGAGTTGCGATCGGTTGTAAAGCTTGTGCCGGTATGTGGATTTCATGGGAAAACTCTTGACACTTGTGGCATCTGCACACAAACTCTACCACATCATGTTTGAGGGTGGGCCAGAAATAGCCCATCCGATGTATCTTTTGGGCAGTAGCGTGGCTGCCAAAGTGACCACCACATACCCCGCTATGTGACTCATAAAGAATATTTTCAGACTCTTCAGAATCAACACATCTCAATAGCATTCCGTCAAAGGCTCTGCGATAAAGCACTTGTTCCAGGATGACGTACTTGGTGGCAATTATGCATAACCGCCTTCTTTGTTGTGACGTTGCCCCTTCTAGGTACATGTGGTCCATGATGAAATTGATGATGTCAGTGTACCAAGGACATACAGAGATAGGGGGCCTGGTTTCAACGAAATATACGCACTCGTCGGGAAAGTCCAAATCTACCAAATCACCCCCGTCTAATGGATTATCAACCAACCAATCTGTGATGATTTGACCCTTAACTAATTTTTTATTTACAAATGTTAGCTCAAACTCACCCATTAATGTAATGAAATGCCCAACCTTTTTAGACAAGGATCCTTGCATGAGGAATGTTCGTAAGTGGTCTGACTTGACGATGACCCTTGTCTCTTGATTAAGCATGTAATGTCTTAAGCACTTGGTTGCAAAAACTATGGCAAGGCATTCCTTTTCTACCTACGTGTAGCATGTCTCGTAATCGAGTAACGTCTGACTGATAAAATAAACAACCCATTCTCATTTTTCATCATCCTCTTGTGCCAACATACAGGCTAGTGAAACGTCTGTAGCCCATGAATATAAGATCAAAGGGTGATCTGACCTTGGTGGCATTAGCGTGGGAGGGGATAACAAAAATCACTTAACTGCCTTGAAGGCCTCATCACATTCCTCCGTCTAATCCAGGCTATAATATTTCTTTAACAAATTGTTGATTGGATGAACGGAAAAGGTCAAGTCAGGGATGAACCTTTGGATTGCACCGAGTTTCCCAAGAAAAGATCTAATACCAGACTCGTCTGATGGTGGAACCATTTCTAACACAAGCCTGGATTTTGGCCAGGTCAACATCAATTCCTCATGAAGATATAATGTAACCCAGGAGATTTCCACCTGTTACACTGAATACACATTTCTCTAGATTCAATGTGACTCCATACTCAATCAAGCATGAGAGAATGATACGAAGCACCTCTGGTGATCGCAGCACTTCTTGGCCTTGGCCAGTAGGTCATCCACGTAGGATTCCACAATCTTATGAATAAGATCATGGAATATGTAGGTCATTGCTCATTGGTATGTAGCACCAACATTCTTAAGACCAAATGGCATGATGACATAACAATAAGTTCCCCAAGGAGTTATAAATGTAGTTTTAGCTTGATCCTCGGTAGAGATTTTGATTTGATTGTATCCCAAAAACCCATCCATGAGGGACAACAACTCAAATCCAGTCGTTGCATCAACGATAACATCAATGGATGGTAGTGGGAAATCATCCTTGGGACAAGCCTTGTTGATGTCCCGGAAGTCTATGCAAATACGGATCTTTCCATTTTTTTAGAATGGGGACAATGTTAGATACCCATTGTGAATAATCAACTAGCTTGATAAATCCTACTTGGAGAAGCTTCATTACTTCTTCTTTTACCATAAGGGCTACCTTTGGCTTCATAGGTCTTGATTTCTGCTTAATTGGTTTGGCGTCGGCTTAGTAACAAGATTGTGAACTACGATGTGTGGTGTAATTCCCATCATTTCCTTATAACTAAATGTGAAGGCTTTCCGATGTTCCTTAAGGACTTGGGTATGAATTTCTACTTCCTCTGGAGTTAAAGAGGACCCTAGTTTTAAGATTTTTGGTTCCTCCTCTGTTCTGATGTTTATATCAATCATTCCCTCAATTAAGGAGGCATTACCCTCCTCAAACTCAGGTGGGGCTGGTGGAAACTCCAAGTCCCCTTCCTCTTCTACCTCATAAATTTCAAGATCTCTTCCCGGAGATGACTCAATCATTGGATTCCCAAAATAAGAGGAGGAAATGCAGAATTAGGGAAAAGTCTACCTCTTGACAAGTAAGATGTAATTCCACCAAAGCATTTAAATAAGTTAAAGTTGACTCATCCCCATCGATAGGGTCCAAAGAGTCAAACTGGCCCTCAGCTTCCATGTATGTCAACATTGACGCCACTGGTGCTTTGCGAATCAAGGATTCAGCACAGAGTGAAACCGTGAAGTTGGTGTCCTCTAAATCATTACTTGGGGTGAAGCATGAGGCGGAAGTCACTATAGAGTCTGCCAGAAGGTTTTGTTCATGTGGAACTGCCTCGATTGATATGAAATCAAACCCCTTAGTTAGGTCCAACACGACAGTTTTATAGAGTTGTAAGTGTTCAACCCTAGTCTCGTATACCTCGGATACTTGATTTACGACTAGATGTGAATCACCCAACACCCTAATATTGAGGATGCCCATTCTCTTGGCTATAATGAGACCTAATAGAAGAGCTTCATACTCATCCCCATTGTTTGTGCATTCAAAATTCAATTTGAAAGAAAAAGGTAAAACCCTTCCTTCGAGTGAGGTAAGGATTGCACCTACCCTGGCACCAAAGCAACACTTGGCCCCATCAAAGTGGAGAGTCCAGCAATCACTCAGAAAGATAGATGTTGAGTCATCCTTTGTAAGTTCTTCTTTTATTTTGGTTACATCTACCATGCAAACCTCATTTATTGGAAGGGAACTAGGTCCCAAAGCATGTCCCATACCCATGGAATCGAAGGGAAGAAGGATAGGAAAATCCTTTTCTAATAGTTCAACAATCTTTGTTGTAGTTCCTAGTGAAACTGTCTCTACAACAATGCTTTCATCCTTGAAGGCCAGAATACCCTCGATCAAACCTATAACCTCTAATTCCATCGTGGGAACCAACTTTTCTTCTAGTAACATGCTTACCGGTTTGTTTAACTGGTTGGTGGGAAGCTCAAATTCAGAGTGGACCCCTGGCCTTTTCTTCAAGTTGGCCAGGTGTATGTCAAAGGGCTTTGGATCACCCTGAGTGACAAAGACTTTCCCTAAATGTAGGAATCTGACTTCTTGGAATAGGGTGGATGGGATTGCTTTCATGCAGTGTATCCAAGGGTGACCAAGAATCATATTATAGTTGGTTTCCTGATCTATAATATAAAACTCAGTAAGCACTATCTTGGGTCCAAGAGTGACCGGTAATACTATGGTCCCGATCGAGGTCACCTTGAGACTATCATAGCCTCTTAATGTGTTTCACGTCGAGGAGAAATTAGTCTCCCCATATCCTAACTTCTGAAGAAAAGAGAAGGGGACGATGTTAACTGCTGCCCCATCATCGATCATCACATGCTTCACATAGTTGTTATAGATCCAAACTTGCAAAAACAGGGTTGGATCACCTCTACGAGCTATTTTGGCATCTGTAGGCATCTTGCTTATGTCAAATACAAATCCAATATCCCTTTTGGGCTGTCCTAGAGGGAAAACGTCAAAGTCTATATGGTTTATCTATGCCTCTAGTGGCGGGGTAACATTAGCCAAATGGCCGAGACTGAGCACTTCCAAGAGAGTGGCTCAATGAGTGGGAGAATTCTTCAGTAGATCTAAGAAGGAAATGTGTGAAAAGGTCTTGGTTAGATCACTGATCAAGTCATAAGCCCCTACTGGCTTGCTTAGCATGTCATGAGCATTATTCGAGACAACTGGGTAAATCGGGATCGGCTGCGATGAATAGTCTCTGGCTCTTGTTGCAGCGTTAATCTGGAGTTCAACATCTAACTCAACCAAACCTATGATCTTCATTTGCTGGTGACCATCCAAAGGAGGTGCCACCTGTGGGTTTGACAAAGTTGAGGCTTCATGATCATGAGTCCCTATTACAATGCCTTTATTCAAACCATTAGGATCCAGTCTTCCATCCTTCAGACGCATGGGGAGAGGATCATTGAAGATTCCCAATGGTGTGTTCTGTGGAGACACTGGTCCCATATAGGTGTTTTGATTAGGCGCAGTTGGGTTGGCTAGAAACATGTCAACAAACAACTGTCTTTGGTCTTCTGGAAAACGTTGCAAAAACTTATTACAATCATGGCAAGTTCTTGCGTCATGCCCACGGACCCTATGGAAACCACAGTACAAGTCAGGATCATAATCCCGAGGCCTTTGGTTGGTTCCTTGTTGTGGTCCAAAACCACGGTTATTGTTTGGTTGTTGACTGTTATAGTTAACACTTTGGAACCCTTGCCCCTGGTTCTGGAATTGGTTGGGGTATTGACTAGGGCTTGGGGTTGGACATTTGTCTTTGTGGCTGAGGTTGTTGCTATTATTGGGGATGATTAAAATCCACAACATTTACTGAGGGTGAGAAATTTTTGCTCCTCTGATTGTTTCCATTGTTATTCCCATTGTTGTTGTTATTCATTGTACCTATACCAGGTGGGACTAACAACATTAGGATTTTTGGGTTGGTCAGTTACACCGTCGGTCATGACTCCACAATTCTTGTTAAGGATCTTTGGTCCTTGATTGTTATTTGTATTTTTGGAGTAGCCGGGAGTGTTTTGAGAAGGGGTAACTAACTTCCCATTTTCTCCGTAGGTCTTACGACCACTGTCGATGGCCGCTTGGTCGATCCGAAGAGCACCCTCTAGCACCTCTTCATAGCTCCTTAGCGGGAACTTTTGAACCTCTTCCTTCGTCTCTCTGTTGAGGGAGTGGAGGAAAAAATCACAAAGTTCCATTTGGTCCATGTTTGGAGCACTTGCGGAAGAGTAGAGAACATGTCGCCACCTCTGAATGAAGTGAGTTGCAGACTCGTTATGTTCTTGTTTGATATGAAGAAATTCTCTGATTCCTATTTTGTAAAAGCTTGTTCATATCAAAGGCTTTGATAAACTCTGACACTAGTTGCTTGAACGAGTGTATCGAAGCCTCCGGTATCCTATAATACCAGTCGAGAGCAATACCTTCAAGTGTCTTAGGGAAAATATTTGCAACGACTGCATCCCATGGGAGTAGCTCTCGAATGGCCATTGCATAAGCTTTGATGTGGGCATTTGGATCACCCTCCCCCTTGAACTTCGGGAGATCAGGCAAGGGTCTCGGGAGCATGACTTCCTGAATGGAGAAATCTAGGGGTTCTTTGAGATATTTGGAATAAGTCCCCATTGCATATGTTTCCACCATTGAAGACCCTTGTTGGGGAGGTGGGGGCTGCGTTGGCTGCTGAAATGGGACAACATAAATATTTGGCGGGGTGTATGACATCCCTTGCATTTTCCATATGGACCTAGGTAGGTGTACATGTCCCCCTGTGGAGATTTGGAATACATGTGTATATATGGGGGTTGACTTCCTTGATATGGAGCTGAAGGCATGAAGCCAGGGAATGTCACATTTCTGGCTGGTATAGCATTTGAGAATGCACTTCCGGCTGGCGCCTGTTGTAGATGACCATATGTGGCTTGAGGAGGCATACCCAAGGTACCCATCCCAGTTAATAAGTCTACATGGTTTGGAATATTCATGTAGACTGGCACGTTCTGGGCAGTTGGTATTTTCCCATGGTTCTGTGGGTAAGAAGGAGCCCACGCTTGCCCTGCATATGAATTTTGTGTATTCTGGGCAAGCTCTAACTCCTTGACCTTATCAACTAAAGCTGAAATGACATCACCCATTGACGGGGCGGTGCCCTACTTAGACTCCTTTGGTTGAACCCTTGAAGGTTGTTGAGGAATATGGTGTCCCGCTATGAATTGTTCATGATGTTGCCACCCCTCATTGGTTGTATTGTCAGTTGGTGGTGGGGTAGCATTATTGTTTTGAAGCGGGACACTACCCTGCCCTTGCAACCTATCAAAAGATTGGTTCATTTGTTGGAATTTCTGCTCACTCCTAGCATATCGTGCTAGATACTCCTCATCAAGATGGGGGAGTGGATCGGATTACACGGTGATGGGCTGTCGAAACAATACCCGAGGAGATGAACTAGTTTCTCCAGTAAATGTCATGTTATTTGAACTTGATTGTTCAAGGGGGTAAGTCTGAGTGATCTAATCTAGTTCTTCGATGCACATAGAAGAACCAACATTGGTTCCCTGAAGCAGAGGGTTTTGAGTGGATGAGCGGTTGTCTACCCACATTGAAAGTGAAGGTGACTATTGTGGTATGTTTGAGTGGTGCTGGTACAAGTCAAAACCTGGGATGGGTCAACTGTACTCGTCATATCCTGACATATTTGGGGGGTATAAGAATACCCACAGAATAAAGGATGGATGAAAGTGGAAATGTTTAGAGACTAGCTCTTCACGTTGGGTTCACCAATTTTTATGACAGAAAATCAACACGTGACCTTCTGCGCACCCGACCTCCCGAGGTCGTACCAAGACAGCTGGTGTGGAATTTGAAATGGGAGTGAAAATGATGGTGATGACCAAGCTAATTGGGAAACCTTATGTCTTCGATACACAATAATGGAATTTGTGAATCTAAGGAAAAGAATGCTCTCCTAACCTGAAGGGTGTAATGGCGGGGTCTGATATGATAGCTACTCAGAGACTCCAATCGATGTCTAGCTCAACCGAGATTCTATTGGTGGGTTGTGGAATATGTGGAAAGTAGCTTAAAGGTGCCTCATATGGGTTTCTAGACTAAGGTCATGGAAATTGAGACAAGAGATGTAGCGGAGCTATAGGGACTAAGGGTGATTCTTTGGTCTCTCCATTCTTCAGCCTGATCGGCTGCTATGTTTAACACAAGATGTGATAATATCAAGAAGTGGTGAGGATATGAATACCTGTAATGTGTAGGCTAGTCAACTTCATATCTAACTGACTAGTAGGTCCATTGGGTTGTCATGATCCACTATGGGTCACAACCAAAGACTCGTTGAGGCTGAGGCCCTGAATGGTCATACATGCAGTCAAATCCTATTCCACAGGATAGTCCAATTTACACAGTCACAAATATATAGGCTAATGTTCAAATAACAAGCTAATTCCTATGTTAGTGTGAACATGGGAAAAATCTACACACTCTTATATGCAATATGCTTTCCTCTCTGGAACATGTCATGTGGCATGTGTGTGTCATGACCTTGATACTAATGTGTAGAGCAATGCTCAAACTTTAATTACTTTACAGGTTTGGCCAAAAACCTTGGCGTTGTGGGACTAGATCCATCACAATCATACCTCGTGTGGTTTTCTATCTCCCACAAACCGTTTCAAGATCCATGAAGATGAATTTGATTCATGCTTTTGGTGAACCTATTTCATTAATTAGGAGTCAAATTCAGGAATGTTAATACATTAATTTTGAACAATCATTTGTTCTATTCTCACAAATTTGCATTGAAAGCAAACACTTAATAAAAAAAGCTTGGCCAATCTATTCAGTTTCACGACCTAAATCGATGGTGCCTAACGAGAGGTTCTGATTCAACCTCCTTTTCCGTTGCATCTAATCCTAACCATCCGTTTTAAAGTTAAAACAAATTGATCTGAAGCTCAGATGTATATTTATCTGTATGCAAACGATGGAATCTAAATGCATTCATAAGGCAATTTAATTCAAATAAAATTTTCCAACTTGACTACCTTGAAACAGTGAAGAACTCAAATGATGACTCTTTAAAAATAGACACGACACAAAATATATATTAGAGCTAACTCAACATACAATCCCTGGCAATATTGAGGGGTAGAACAGAAAATAAAAAACTACTGACTTGATCTATGATGTCACTATCAGATATTCAAACTATAACAATGAATGTGTAAACTATTCTATTTGATAAAATAATAGCTTGAATATATAGCAAAGCTACACAACAAATACTATCAACTCCAAGGGAAGAAGATCAACATCACTGCCCGTACGCATTCTTTAAAATCTATAAGTCTCCTGAGTATCTGTCCCCTTAGTTTTATCAAAAAATTGATCTGGGTTCTCGAAAATTTGGAAGTATTGTTCTGGATGTGTATCTTCGAATCCATGGGAATTTTACAAAGAACCCAGAATGTAAAAAGAGGTTATGACCTGATTTGTAAACGGGTTTAGCTAATTTGTCAAGTACATTCTGGGCGTAATGTACAAAAAGGAAATTACTCTGCACAACTGATATCAGAAACATTCTTCCATCCTTGATTTATCATGCTCTGATGCCACTATTAAATATCACCAATATTAAACACACTAAACAAAGTAATAGAGATCAAAAATTTTAACACAATGATAATGCTTCACTCACATTCATTCGGTGATATATTATTTGACAAGGGAGATTACAATATATAGAAGATTGATCTCCTTAATACTAAGGAGTCAACTTCAATCTCAAACGCAATTCCCTAGAATATCTCATGATCCACTAATCACTCAACATATCTCAACATCTCTTATCCTGACAGGAGTTACAACTCACTTACATTATGATAGCTCACACAGATACTATAATACATATTTGCACACACACAAATATATAAATATCTAATGTTCACAATAACAAGCTAATTCCTAACAAAAAGTAGCCTACAGGTGCCTCGTATGGGTTTCCAGACAAGGTCATGGAAATTGAGACAAGAGATGTAGTGGAGCTGCAGGGACTAAGGGTGATTCTCTGGTCTCATCCAGAACAGTCTTAGCCTGATCAACTGCTATGTTCAACAATGAAAGTTGTGTGATAATATTCGGCAAAAGCGGTGAGGATATGAATACCTACGTGCATAGGCTAGTGTCGATATCTAACTGACTATTAGGTCCTGTTGGGTTGTGGGATTTTTGGGTCACAACCAAAGACTTGTTGAGGCTGAGGCCCTGGAATGGTCATACATGCAGTCAAATCCTATTCCTAGGAGCAGTCCAAAAGTCGTAGGCCTTGTTAGTAGCTATGTTTAAAGTCTCTAACTGTCTTATTTTCTCTGTGTATGTGGTGGGTGTGCGTAAGATTGTTAAGTGCTGACTTGTGTCAATGTCAGTTAATAACTCTGGCCTGTTGGGTTGTGGGACCAGAGGATCACAACCATAGGTCTTTTCCTACTGTGGACCATTGATGGTCATACAAGATGAATTTGATTCATTTTCGGTGAATAAAATTTCTATCAAATGAAATCTAAACTATATTTTGGTGTTTTCTCAATGTATAAGAACAAAACAATAAAATAAGCTAATCTATGGAAATAAATATTTTTGTGCTTTTCTAACTTTTCAGGACAATGCATCTAATCTAACCAACAATTTAAAGAAAACAAATAGCTGGCTGGATGTAGCTAGCTATCTGTGTAGATGTGTGAATCTAAATCTAAGATCTCCTCTAATTCAAATAAAATCTCTCCAACTCTACCTCAAAAGTGAAGAATAAATCATGACTCTAACAGAGCTATCATTCACCCACTATTTCCCTGGCAATATTGAAGAGAAAACTTCCTATTGACTTGATCTACTTGTAACTATCTGATTAATTGAAATGAATTGTTTCTCTACTCTATTTGATATGTAATTTGACAAAACAAAGCAAAAAAATACACAACTCCAATCTGGAAGAGCAAGAGCTTTGGCAAATCTAGAAGTATGAGTATATGTCCCCTCAGTTTTTTCCTTTCTTTCTCTAAGCGTTCCACTGATTCCAAGGATGGGAATGCAAAGAACAACAACAAGAGGATCGCGCTTGAGTGATGGCAGCTTGGAAGTAATATGGGCGTAATTCAGGTAGAAGAAAGATAGCACAAGAGATCTGAACTTGGCTATGCAGTTCCTAGCAAGATTATTGCAGCACAACAATGAAAGATACACAAAATACTCAGGCCCTTTTGCTTGAATATAAGCATGGAATATATAAGAATGGAGGCTAGAAGGTTACTTCATACACAAGGAATTGAAGAGGTAGTTCTACTCATTAAATCTATTTAAAAATAGAAGGAACTAGGAGAACTAACCAAACAAAGCTATTTTTAGCAAATTCGACTCTCGGATGTGTTCAAAAGATAAACTTAAGTGAATCGTCGCATGCAATTTCTTGCATGAAGATTCTGGAAAAATCGATTAGGCCCACCACCCTATGCAGGGTGGCAGTTTCAGGACCGCCGCCCCAGTCAGGGTGTTGGTTTGTGAACCGCCGCCTAGGCAGGGTAGTGGTCTTGGCACTGAAGGCCAAAACAAGCACATGATGAAAGGGGAAAAGGGAAAAATGCAAGGAAAAGATAAGAAAGGCTATCTAGGCCACAAATATATACTACAAATGGGTTTTTGGAGCTCAAACACCTTCTCAAAAGGATTTTGAATCATCACTGGACACCTTTATAACCGTTTTTCCACTAATGTAGCACATGCAATTTTGGGTGCGCACATATTTCAGCATCTGTAGGCATCTACGAGCTATTTCGACATCCGTAGGCATATTTCTTATGTCAAATAAAAACCCAATATCCCTTTTGAGTTGTCCTAGAGGGAAAATGTCAAAGTCTATATGGTTTATCTACGCCTCTGGTGGCAGGGTAACATTAGCCAAATGGCCTAGACCGAGGGCTTCCAAGAGAGTGACTCGATGAGTGGGAGAATTCTTCAGTAGATCTAAGAAGGAAATGTGTGAAAAGGTCTTGGTTAGATCACTGATCAAGTCATAAGCCCATATTGGCTTGCTTAGCATGTCATGAGCATTATTCGAGGCAACTAGGTAAATTGGGATCGGCTGCGATGAATAGTCTCTGGCTCTTATTACAATGTTAATCTGGAGTTCAACGTCTAACTCAATCAAACCTATGATCTTCAGTTACTGGTGACCATCCAAAGGAGTTGCCACTTGTGGGTTTGAAGAAGTTGAGGCTTCATGATCATGAGTCCCTATTACAATGACTTTATTCAAACCATTTGGATCCAGTCTTCTGTCCTTCAGATGCGTGGGGAGAGGATCATTAAAGATTCCCAACGATGTGTTCTGTGGAGACACTGGTCCCATGTAGGTGTTTTGATTAGGCACAGTTGGATTGGCCAGAAACATGTCAACAAACAACTGCTTTTGGTCTTCTGGAAAATGTTGCAAAAACTTATTACAAACCCAACTGACTATCTGAGATAGGGTAGATAAAGCCTACTTGTAATAGCTTTTCAATTTCCTGCTTAGCTATGTACCTTAATGCTGGATTGATCCTTCTCTGAGGTTGTCTAAGTGGCTTAACAATTTTAGTATAAATGTGATGGGTGCAAATACTTGGATGGATTCCTTTCATGTCTTCATAGTCCCAAGAAAATGCTCTAGTATGACACTTCAAAACATCAACTAATTTAGATTCTTGATCATTTTCCAACCAACTGTTAATGTTCAAAATCCTTCCTGGTTGAATCTCAATTTGTTTGGTTCCAAAGTGTACTGAAATGATCTGTTTAATAGGATCCATTAGAGTGTTTAATGGACATGAATGAGGTAACAACATATGATATGTCGTAATGTCTCTAAATTTCCCTTGAGGAAGAATACTAGATAAAGGACAATAAGAAGAGCTATGATACTTATCTTGATGTTGGTAAAGCTCCTCATCACTGACATTTTCCCAAGATTCCTTACTGCTTCTTGATATCCCTGAGACTAATGCTACTTATTCATAGCTATTTCCTTTCCTTCCGAAGAGAAGTCACATTCCACCAGAGTGAAATTATTTACATCTGCATCATATTGTGATGGTTCCAGAGATAAATCTGAATGTTCTTGAACTAAATCTAAAGGTTTTGAAACTATCTTCGATTATTCCAAAGATAATTGGTGACTATTCAATGGGTAATTAATACTATTCTCCACCTCCTTAATATGATCATGAAATGTTATCATAGCCAAAGAAGACACATTTTGTTTATCTGTATTAGGATCATCAACCCATAATTTTTCCTGATTATCCATGAAAGGCCTTACAGAAGGATATAATGAAATTTATTTAGAACTCTTACCATTAGAGATGGTCATATCACCTGATCTGCAATCAATTAAGGCAACACTTATAGCTAACCATGGTCTGCCCAAAATGATGGGATAACCAAGTGTTTTACCTTTTTGCTGTAATATAAAGAAGTCCACTAGATACTCCCATGACTCCACCATATCTGTCATATCTTCAATGATCCCTTCTAGTTTAGCTACTGAATGATCTGCCATCTACAATATGGTGCTAGTAGGTTATATATTTGTCCATGGTAATGTTTTCAAAGTGTCTAATGTCATAACTTTTATATTTGCTCCCAAATCAATCAAAACATTATGTGTATGTTTGTTTCCTATGGTAATAGAAATAACAGGGCTTCCGGGATCCCCATGTTTGGAAAGCAAGAGTTTACCTGCTAATAAATCAACAAGTTTCCCATCTATCTTAATAGTCCTAAGGTATTGCTTCTTCCTTCCAGGTAGTTTCAAGCATACCATTTTGATTAATTTTTTTAATTCAAGAATTCCCTTGATTACTTGTAATAATGGTATTTCAATATTTAATTTCCTTAACTCCTGAACCAATTCAGATTCCTTGGTCTCAATAATTTCTTTTAGTCTTTCTGGAAAAGGGGTTTATGAAGAATTGTTATCTGGATATTTCTCTTTTTCTTTTTCATCAACCTTAGGGATGACTAAACTAGGTGTTTCAGTTTCATATGACATCACATTAATTATAACAGGAAGACTATTAATTATTTTTCCAGATCTAGTTTGAATATCTTTACAGTCCATGGTGTTAAGATAAACTAGTTTTTCTTACTCTACTCCATAGACAAGGGTTTTTTTTTAGGATTAGACATTGATTGTGTTGGTATTTTTGTTTGAACCAAATTTTCAGTTTGTGAACCTTTTGCTAGGGAACCCATTATGGCTTGTTGTTATTGGTTGGGATATGTCCTCCCTTTGAGCATAGTTATTGGGGTTCCACCTAGGTTGTGACCAAGCATAAGGGTTACCTTGAACAGACCAGGGTTTTTGGTGTCCTTGAGTATACTAAGCATGTCCTACCCAGTCCTAGGGATTCCATATTGGTTGAGGAACCCAAGGGGGTTGTACCCAATTTTGTGGTATGTTCTGACCTTCCCATGAAATCATCCAAGGATTAGGAGCAGATCTTGGTATGAACTACCCCTGGCTCTGTGCAACTTATCTTTGGATAAAGTTTACTTCTTCTGTAGTGGATGAAGTCTTGGTTTGCTTAAGATGATTTTTTATGAATGGAAGAAGAGAACAAACATTAACTTCATGTTCCCTAGATTCACAAATGAGACATATTTCTGTTTTATCCAGAGGATAATCTCTTGTTGCATGTTTCTTTCTACATCTAAGACATTAAATAGTTAACGGTTCACTATTAGCATTTTCTTTGGCTTGCAATCCATCCATGGTAGAAGTTAATTAAACTAGGATATCTATTTTGAAGTTTTCTAGTTCATCCATAAATTTGTTCATGTCTGGACTCCTACCTTTCATAATTTTTCATTTCCTAGGTCCACCCCTCATTCTTGAATAATTTCTATAGAGGTCTTTAATATCATCCATTTCCAATTGATTGATGTCTTCACCTCCCATTAAATTAAGGGCTTCCCTAGATTCACCATCCAGACCTTTAAGAAAAATGGTTTGCAAGATCCTCTTGAAGTACAAATCGAAACCTTTTACATATGAAGAGGAATCTATCTAAATAATATTCCAAATTTTCATCCTCTTCTTGTTTTATCCTAAAAATATATTCCTTCATGTTTCTTCCTCTATATTAATCTTGTTAATTGTCTAAGAGTAGTTTCCATTTGCAGCCAAGAAGTAATGGAATTGGATTCTAATCCCATGAACCATCTCATCACTACATCTTTAAGAGTAGATGGGAATAACTTGAGTTTTTGATTATCCATTTTGTAGTCATAGGTTTGACACAATACTTTGAATTCAAACAAGAATTAGTCAGGTTCCTCAGATAACATCCCTATAAATGTGGGCAAGTCTGTAGGTGAAATATTCTTCATACGTGTTTCGTCATCCTTCAACTGGATTGGGTAAGTGAAATTCCTACCAAGTTCTCTCTCTGGTTCCATAGTCATATATGCAATATATCCTGAATCTTTTTCCCAATCAACCCAATATGTTATCTATTTTTACAGAGTTGAGAAGTCAGGTGTAGGAGGTTGACTGCTATACTGAGAATTGAAAATTTCTCTTAATGAATATTGTGATATAACCCTTCTTCTAAAAGTTCCACCCCCTTCTGGTGATTGATCCAAAAATTCCAAAGGTGGGAGTTTTGCTTCCTATCTAATAGGGGACAATGGTGCTTCTAAATATGTCTCAAATTCCTTGGTTGGACTAGAGGATGCTGATGATTCCAGTTGAGATATTTTTGGGAGAAATCTACTCTTTGAGTCTCTTGGTCTACTCATAAATTTGATGATAACCTAGGGGATATTTTTCAATTACTAGATATGTGATTGTTTTTTCTTGTTGACACCTAATTGGACAATTCCAACTAGTTTTCCCCAACAATGGTGCCAAAAATGATGGGAGTCAGTATTCCCTTAATTTGATCAAATCGTGGTTGATGTCATATTAAAACCAAGGGTGTATCCAAATCTATATGCAACAAGTGAAGTCTCAGGTGAACTAGTAATTGATTGTAGTTACTAATATTATTATTATTATTATTTTTCATTGGGGGTTTTATAGCGTTTTGAGATATTTTGGCCAAAGGCTTATTGAAGCTAAACTATAAGAAAATTACTGAAGGAAACACACATTATTGAAATGAACACACCTTGCAGAATTGAACACTGCTAAAATAAACATGTTTTACTAAATTGAACACGTTGCTGAAATAGACACACCTTTTAAATATTGTTTAAAATGATTTTAAGGACATAGAAATGTAAACTACAACACCTTTAGGGATAATAGCTCACTCAAATAACAAAACTTACTTACTGAATCAAAAGTACTAAATAATTTCCAAATAATAGAATTACACAAAATACTTGAAAGGAAAAATACCAATGAAAGAAAATATCTTTTTCCTTGGAGGAGTGGGCCCTTGATCCACCTTGAATAAGGAGTTAACATAGTATGTTGCTCTCAAAATCAGATGGCTATTATTATTATTGAAAATATATTTAGTTGTACAGAACTAATTGATATATATTTTATATCTACCTTCATTTTTCTATATATCCTTTCCTCATCCAAAAATGCATTTATAATAACGAGTGATCAATATCTATCCTTACGCTTGCAAATCCTAGTAAATTGAATAGTGCCCAAAGTATCTATGAAATTGAGAAAACTAGATGGATATACAACTATTGGTCTTATACATATATATTTGGAGTGTGAAGAACTGGAAAATTATTGTTTTATGTTCACTTGGAAGGCCCATTATTTTCTCCATGTTCAATTTTTGACATATTTAGGAGGATCCCATTGATTCTGGAACTTTGGAGAAGTTAGGGAACTAAAGGGAAATATTCCAGAACTAATTTATAGAGTTTCGGAGCTAAGCCATATTTAGCCAACTTTCTCAAAAAGACGCTGCTCACTCCACAATTCACTTATCTTGGCAAAGTA
This sequence comes from Taxus chinensis, assembly GCA_019776745.2. NCBI lineage: Eukaryota > Viridiplantae > Streptophyta > Pinopsida > Cupressales > Taxaceae > Taxus > Taxus chinensis. Next base: position 876,722,379 of record CM034149.1, on the reverse strand, counting down.
TGACCTGTTTATGCCAAAAATGAATATCCACACCACTTGTTAGGAATTATAAAGCTTTTATACATTTGAACTATATCAAACAAAAGATATACAATTACATCCTAAACTTATATTAGATCTAAAAAAGTTATGAAATGTAATCAAACTTGATTAAAAAAGTAGCAAAATGAGAGTATTCATTGCACATTGATAAGGCATATTTTAGCCTCATCACATGCCATAAAATAATATAGAAGCAAGAACACAATAATAATTATTAAAGGGTAGAAAGAGAGCCACAATAACAAAATATTATTGATTATAATGTACATAGTTTATTACAATAATGGAGGAGGAACTCAATGAATTACATAACACCAACACATAAGTATGTAACTCAAAATTTTAGCTACAAAAAAGGGCAGCATAACCTTGTATTCAGAAGAGGATGTTATTACAATGAAAAATGAGTTACATATATAGGAGAAGGACAAGGGGAAGAGGAAATATGAAATCAAGCAGATCACCTACCTCCACAACCACCAAGGACCACTTAACATTCAAGTGTAGAGACCCAACATGGGTCACCAAATATTTTTCGCAAATCTCAAACTTGAATACAACCATGGGTTTGTTTTTTACAATTTTGGCTAAATAAAATATATTTTCATGATCCAAAACTTCTTCTAACATATAGTAATCTCCAATACTTTCCAACGGTATAAATTTTATCTTATTTGGTGCCCTAGATGAAAATTTATGAGCATTTGGGATCACCATGTTGTCTACACCGTTGACATCCATGAGGCCATCAAATTTAAACTCTGGGTCACTCTTGTTGACATGTTGGCTCCCCATTAGATCCCGGGGCCTCCATTTTTGATCTGAGAAATTTGAGGGATCTACATGAAAAGAAGGAAGTTGTGGAAAACTTTAACCCGTGGAAAAGAAAGAATCCGCGTGAGACTAGGACCTTTGGAAAATAAAGAATTCACGAGAAACTAGGACCCAAAAAAAAGAAGGAATCCACCGAAAACTAATAACCACATAAAATAAAGAACCCACAAATTTTAAGGATCTGCAGAAAAAGAGGAAGATGAGAAATTATTCATTTTTACAACAAGTTTTCCAAATAAGCATAAATTATTATTTGATAACATTTTGGTGACTTCTTGGGGACATTTTCCTACTAAATATATGAATTAGTGGCCTTCTATATCCATTTAGCATGGAGTCAACATATAAGTTTAAAAATAATCTTGAAATCTCTAAAACTCACCCTAAACTTGTATGATTTTGAACTTGTCCCTAAGTGAAGAAATTACAAAAATTTTGGCCTGAAACCCAACTATAGCTCTTCCTAAGATCAATAAAAAACACTTCCATTTTATCACTTGATTCTACATGCCTCTTTTCCATCACTTAGTTTATCATGACTCAATAACCCAAGGAACTGCAAAAAGTGACAATAACCTATGTAACACAACAATTATTTAAGAGGATCACCATTAAAATATTGATATGGTCATATCAATCAGTGACCACTAACAGGGACAAAATAAGGCCCCCAAATAACAACAAAAAAAAGAGAGCAACCAATACAAGATGAAACACACCCCTCTTGGTAAGATTTTTTAAGATAAATCCCATTTACTGGGATTTGAAGTACTTCTCCATTGAGATTTGAAGTTTTGAATGTGTTAGCTTGCTTGCAGGATGAGATGATGCATGGTCTTCTCCATAACACGTTAAATTTGGAGTGCCTTCCTAGTTTGGCTCAGTCTACATCCCACTTCAAAAAAAGGTATCCCTCCTTGAAGGTTTTATCACTAGATTTCCTATCAAACCACTGTTTGGTTAGCTTTTAATGCTCTTCCAATTTATGCATGGTTGATTCCCTCAGATATTCCAACTCAACCATCTCTAACATTCTAACTGATCTTACATCTTCACCTTCCAATTCTAGCTCCAATGAACGAAATTCAAGAGATATTGGAAGCCTAACCTCTCTACCAGACACGAGGATGAAGGAAGAATTTCCTTTTGATCTTTTGGATGGGATTCTATTATCCCAAAGAGAATGTCTGACTTTTGTGTGCCATAGTTGTTGATTTATTTCCATTGGTCTCCTCATGATCCTGATCAAATTATTGTTGGTGAACTCAACTAGGCCATTACCTTGATGGTAATAGTTGGAAGAAGTTTTCAAATAGATACCATGTTTGAGAGCCCAATCAGAGATCTTAAATTCCACAAAATATTTAGTATGATCAGATATTATAGTATGAGGGACCCCAAACCTTATCAAAATATCTTCCAAGAAGTCTAGAATGGTTGTCTCCATAGCTTCTTTGAGTGCAACAACTTCATTCCACCTAGTAAAGTAGTCAGTAGCAGTTAAAACCCATTTATGACCAACACTAGAAACTGGATTGATCATGCCAATGAATTCAAGACTCTATTGGTAGAAGTGTTGGTCATGTTGATTTGGGTGAAGCAAAAGGGCATCCAACCTCTTCTTACTAATAAATAAGGCACATTCTTTACACTTCCCAACCCATGCATGATCATCGTTAAATAGTGTGGGCTAAAAATAACCATCCCTCATGATCTTCATGGTTGTATCTCTTGGATAAAAATGACCACCATCTATACCTTTGTAAACTTCACTATAAATCTTCTCAATTTGATCTCTACCAATGTATCTCAATAAAAATCCCTCTATAATATTTTGAAGAGGACATCATTAATTAAAACACAAGGACTAAAATGAAGCCTAAAGTTTCTCCTTTTTTATCCATCCTAGGGGATATTCACTAGTTTTCAGGAACCTTTTCATATCATTGAAAAATTTATTTCCATTAGGTGCGTTGCCACCAATTTTTCTTCTTCCTCCTCAAAGGCATAAGAGGCTTCTTGGTCATCATTACCAACATCTGCTGTAATTTTTTCACACGGTCCTGTAGCTCTAATTAGCTTGGTATCCGTGATTGTGAAATCATATTCCATGATTCTTACTACCCATACAACCCTTTTCTCACTAGCCTATGCCCCCATTATGAAATTTCTCAGACTAGGATGAGAAACCAATACCTTGATAGGATTATTAACGAGCATATGCTTGAATATTTTTAGATCCCTCATGAATGAAAAGACTTGTTTCTATATGTGGCTATACATCATCTCATATTCCTTCAGTCTTTGAATAAATAAAGCCACTAGTTTCTCCAAACCTTCATCATTTTGCTGAGTTAGAACAGATTCTACACTACTCTTAGCCCCATAAGCATACAAGATAAAATCGTTTTCATAATTCAGGTTAATGAGGGTGGGAGCCTGAGTTATTTCCTCCTAGATCTTATTGAAACTATCCTTACCTTCATTAGTCCACTTGAAAGGAGTGTTCTTCTTCACCATTTGAGTGATGTGTTTGACCAATCCCGCAAAATTAGGAACAATTTTCCTAACAAAATTGATTTTACCAAGGAAAGACTATAATTCCTTCTTATGTGCTGGAAAGGAGAGATCAAGGATGGCTATACTGGTCAATATATATTCCCTCTTTTGAAACCATTTGACCCAATAATCTGCCTCATGGGATTAAAAAAATGCATTTCTTTGGGTCAAGTGATACCCCAAAGTCTCTACTCTTTTCAAACAATTTATCAATATGTTCCATGTGATTTTCACATTCCTCTGAGAAAACTGCGATATCATCCAAATAAATCATAATAAACTTATTTATGAATCCCTTCAAAGAAAAATCCATTTCCCTTTTAAATGTAGGACCGACATTAGATAATTAGAAAGACATTTTTTCATAGTCATATGCTCCCCATTTAGTAGTGAAAGTTGTCTTATACATGTCCTCTTCTTTAATCCAAATTTGATTATATCCAAAATATCCATTCAAAAGGGATAATCTCTCATCCCCTTCTACTATTTGCAAAATATTATCCATGGAGGGTAAAGGATAGTGATCCTTTAAGGAAGCTCTGTTTAGATATCTAAAATCAACACATAGCTTGATCTCTCCATTCTACTTTCTTACATGAACTAAATTTTCCACCCAAGTGGAGTACTTGATAGGAAATATAATTTTGACCTCTATGAGTTTGGACAGATATTTCCTCATTACGGGTTCAATTTTGGGGTTTACATGTCTTTGTTTTTTCCTGACAGGTTTGACATTGGGGTAAAGATATATAACATGTTGCATAATTTTAGGATTGAATCCTTTAATATATTCATAGCTCCATGAGAAAATATCATGATATTGCTAACATAAGGATATAAAAACTTCTTTTCAGTTTCACCACATACCTTTCCAAGTAAAAACTTATTATCTTGGGAAATCACAGCCTTTTGATAGTATTCTTCACTAGCTGTCATGTTTTTCATTTCTCCTTTGAACTCATCATCAGCGTTGAATATACTTTCAAGAGTAACTAGACTTCTTGGTGATTTGTTGGTTCTCAATTGGATAATCTGATCTCCATAGCCTTCTTGCAATATTTACTATAACTCAGATGAGAATTCAACCTCATTCTTAATAAAATGAGTAGTTTTCTTGTCACTCTTAAAGACTTGCCAACTCACATTATTATCAGGGATGGATGGCCTAACCACCATCTTGACATGTTGATCATGTACCTAAATGATATGTCTAGGTGTGACAAATTTTGATCCTACAATAACCATCTGATCATATTCTACATTTAACTTTGTTGGAATTACTTGGAGATTAATATCCTCAAAAAATTCAAGTAGGTCCCAAACTCTATATTTATAATCCCTTAAGAGATTGGTCTTGGTAGAACACTTTTCTCTTACTTGGTGGACAACTCATTCAGTATCCCCAAATACATCTAACTACTTAATGTGCCTCTTCTAAGCTAACAACACTCCATAAAATAAAACCTCATACTCAACTACATTGTTAGAGCATGTAAATTGAAGCCTATGAGAAAAGATAAAATTATTACCCTTCGGGGAAATCAAAACAACACCTACCCCAACTCCATTTTTACTCCTAGATCCATCCAAAAACATCTTCCATGGGCCCTGGGAATCCTCTTCACTTTCTCTTAATGGAATTTGGATAAAATACTCCACTTCTTGGATGTAATAAGTACCTAAACCTATCTAAAAAAATATATCATATGGATAAAATTCATAACATTCCTTATCCCACTCATCTAACATATGATTAGGGATTGATTGTGATGAATGTATTGCTTTAACTATTTTTGAATCACTACTCATTTCTCCTTGCACCATGACGCTTGAATTAATATGACTTGGATAAAAAAATTCCACATGATAAGATGATATAGGCTCAATTTTAATTGTAAACCTTGTCCTCAAGAGCATATGAGACTAATTTGAGGACAATTAACCTCCTACCTTAGGTGTTAAGTCTCTTGACAAACAAATAGTAAAGAGAGGAGGAAGATCTATAACTAATATGTCTTGAGAAATGGTTAGGCTAGGGCATGCATGGAAGGTTAGCTCAAGGCCTTTGATTATTCCAACCGTTATGATTGTAGTACCATCCAATTATAAAACACACTTAGTGATGAATATACACAATCCCTAAAGTTTTTGTTATCTTCTTAGGCATCATAAAGGTGTTGACCCTGAGCCTATCATGCAATTATGTACTAGATGCTTACAAATAATCAATGAGATATAAAAGGGAGGATGCTTCTTTGTTTCACTTACTTTCCCCTTCTTCATTTGACATAAGATGATTGAAGAGCTTGGACTTTGTTTAACTATCCCATCTGGTGGAATGATTTTCTTCAAAGTTGCTTACAAGAGATACAATCAACGTTGAATGGACAAGGCATCCCACATTCTAACATTCAGATTAGTCTTCTTCATATACTCAACAATGTTGAAAGGGAGGCCCAAGGATTTATACATTAGAGGTAAAACGTTATCCTTTCCATTTTGTTATTCACATAATTTATTTGTTTGGAAAAACTTGTGTATTCCGCGGATCTGCAATGTTATATGGGTTTTGAATTTCCCACAGAATTTGTTCATTATGAGGCTGAAATTTTAACCAAGTCTACAAACTAATTAAGAACATCATGTTGACCTAGAGAAATATAAGGATACCTTACATCCATTTTCCTTTTCTTTTACTTTGTGTTATCCTCCGCGTGGATTTGTTCCCTTTCTAATTGATCCATAGATTGATTGACTACACAAAATTCATCAGCTTCAAAGAACATAAGATTATTTTCGGGGCCAACTCCTTGAGTTTCTTCAACATTAGTGCTTGTTAATTCCATCATTGGTTCATGTTTATTGAAGGAACCTTGCACCATGAGAGCTTGACCTTTCACACCATTTTCACAAGAATTCTTATCATGGGGCTGATTACATGGAAAACACCATTCAACTCCTTAAATCATATTATTTTGGATAGGAATAATAAATTTTCTCAAGTTAATAGTAGGTACATATTGTGGAGCTGGAAATGTTTAAAGAGGAAAATTAGGATTTGCACCTTGAAACCTACTTTTTTGGTAATTCTATCCATACCCCTGATTTGGATAGTATTTCCTTTGTTGATACCCTTGATTCTAATTTTAGTATGGCCTATAAGCTTGGGTTTGTTATTTTTTGAGGAAAACTATCACATTTGACATATTATTGATCAGTGCTTTGAGATCATCTATCTCATTGGAATAATTATATGTATGGGTAGATGAAGTAGCTTTAGACTCAGGGATTGGGGCAAGAGAAGGTTGAATTTCTTAGGGAAATTCTGGGAAAAGAGGATTCGTGGGTCTAGGGGCTATTTTTCTAACTTATTTCAAATAATTATCATCCTAAATAGTTGTCTCATAAGCAACATGTAAAGCCATAGATCCCATTGAATAAATAATTATTGTAATATCATAATTAAGAGCTCTAAAAAAATCAGGGAAAACTTTAGCGGAAAGTTTTCGTAAACTCGCAAATATTAGGGGTTTTGGAAATTGGAAATGGTGAATTTTTAGCAGTCGGCTACTGCCCAGTTCTCCTAAAATTTCACCCCAAAGGTCATTTGTATGGGTCAGTTCACCTACTATTTACACTAAAAATTAACTTATGCATGTATTTCACCAATGTTTTGAATCAAAATTCACTCATATTCGCTGAGCTATATTACATATCGCCGAGTTATAATATATAAACATCGACCATCCAATATATTAACAAAAAGATGTACGTCTACTTTTTTAGCACATAGACGATCGTCCAAGTTTGTTGTCCTACACCTATTCCACCCCACTTTTGTTTATTCTATAGTCTGTCATCCAACCTAGCTTCCATCTTACCCTATCACCGTCCAACACCTCTAACATCTAACGTATTTTCCTTCCATTCCCTCTCTCATCCTACCCCTAATGTGCACCCTTTTATTGCCCAACCCTCCACCATGAAGGCTAGTATCATCCAAACTTGTAGCCGTCTTTCAATAGTCAATATCTGTGGCATATCCATGGAATCTAGAAAACATGGTAAGAAGGATACTGCCAATTCAAAAAAGAGTAAGATGATATTATTTGGCTATTTTGGACTATCACAAAAAATGAAATTAGTGTCAGGATCTACAGAAAATATAAGTATGTGCTATCTACTAATTTACTAAATTTTAATCATATCTTTTCCATATTATTTTTTCCTTGCTCTCCTATTTACTAAATTGTACTCTTGCTTATTAAATTGACTATTTACTCTTTGTAGTTTTGTTTATTTAGTTGTATTAATCATATAAATAATTAATACTATATTTTTGTAACACTTATTTATGCAAACATTTCTCAAACACATTTAAAAACTAATGTATTTCGAGATGATCCTATTAATTTAAACAATTTTTCCCTTCATGACATTGAACTATCAATAAACTACAATTATGATAACTATATTAAACTAGGAAAAGACACATCAAATTCTCATCCAACACCAACCTCAGATGAAGCTTCTACTCCAATATTTGTTTCTGAAAAAAGGAGACATGACAATCATGATATTCCTGATGAGAATAGAATTACAAAATACCTAGAGGCACAAGTTGAAGAAAGTAATAAAAAATATGCGGAAAGAAAGAGGAGTAATTGGACAATAGTAAGGACTTTCAAGTTCGAATGGGTAGCCAAATATCCTTTTATTGAACCTGTGGAGCCAAACAATGGTAATGATATTCTAACTTTATTTCGATGTAAAATATGTAGTTGGAAACAAGGGAAAGATCATACAATGCCACTTAACTTAGACATTATCAAAAAATAGTGCGGGAAAATATATATTTCACAAAAGTAGAAGGATGGGCACATAGTAAGGAATCATAAATGGAAAAATGTAAAATAATGCTTGCATGTAAAGTACGCAAAAGAGTATGAAAAAGAACAAAAAAAATTCAAAAATATAAATGAAAATAGGTGGCACAGTTGCAGTAAAATTAGGCAAAGCTATGTAGACTGAAATGCTTGCCAAAAGTATTTAATTTTCTATTGTATTCCATATATTGAAAAAGGAAAGACCTATTTCATATTTATCAAATAATTAAATTTTGTATCGGGTTATTGCATTACATAACGTTCCAAAATCACATTGGTCAGATAGCAGTGGTTGGGAAATGGAAAAATGTCTTGCTATGGTGTAAAAGGAGGATTTGAAATAAGCTATTAAAAATGTAAATTTTATTTCACTTTCAATTGATGAGGTCACATCGGTGGAAAAAAATTTATGGGTTTGAATTCATCTATATACTTTTGTAAATGAAGTAAGAAAATCCCATCTCATATCTACTCATAAAATGGTGGAAAATTGCAATTCAGAAAACCTTTACAAATTAGTGGTGTCAATTTTAAAGGATATAACATGTATGGATGATTTTTCAATTGCCACAAAGTTAGTTTGTGTTGCAATTGATAGTGCAAAAGTAATGCAGGGGGATAGAAATGGTCTCTACATTAGACTACAAACAACAATTGCACCGTATATGATTTTAATTTATTACATGGCTCATAGAATTAATTTGGCGTATAAAATTGTGAGCACATTCGAAAGTGTTACTAGAGTGGAAGAGCTCATATGTGAATTGCATGCATATTATTCAAGTAGTCCAAAAAAAATTATAATTTCAAAAAAAATCAATTGGATTTACAGATGGGAAAAATCTTCTTTAATTATTAAATACCATATGGATTTCCATGTATGAGCCAACTTGTGGAATATTTGAAAAATATCCTTCATTGATAGGTTTTATGTATAAATACCGTAGGGAAGTAGATAAAGATAAATATTTGTTGTACCTTCTGACAAATATTGAAATTTTACTTACATTATGTGGTATTTTTCCAATGTTAAATGAGATCAATGTTTTGACGAAGCATGTCCAAGAGTGTTCCATCTACATTAGTGACTTCATACAATCGATAAAACATGTATGCATGAATCTACATAATTTATATTTTTCAAATGGAAGTTTTCAAGGACCTGGTTTTGAAAGATGGAATACATTAACCGACCTTAATAATCCAAGACACTACTTAAAATTTAATATAAATGATCATCTATGTATAAAAATTCATGGGAAAGAGATACCACTTCACACTTTTAAGAGAAGAGTAGATTTGGTTGGATCAGAGTTAGAAGAAGTATGAGTGACACATAATTTATATGAAATAGTATTAGGTGACACATGAAATAAATTGAAAAATATTTCTGAATCTTTATCTATGGATATTCGTGAAAGATTTAAAAAAGATAAATTACTTGAAGAAATGGGAGTTTTGAATTCACTATTTTGGAATACAGTTAGTGGCATTACTAAAAAGTCCATCAGTAATTTATTTTTAAAATACATGGAACATTTTTGTAAGCGTGAAGAGATAAATGATGTTGTAATTGAATGTATTTTGCAAAAGAAGTTATTGAGTTCTAAGTCAAAACATTTTTCTCTTACTATGCAAGAACAATTTCATTTTCTATACGAGCCAACAAAAAATGGTTCCATTAAAAGGCTTTGGAAGAAGCTTTATTCAAGCAGTATTTTATGAGGAGATTTTTGTGATTATTTTTGACTATATGAACTGTGCCAAACTATGATCCTGGGATCTATTGAAGATGATGCAACCTAGAATTTACTATGAATAACCCAGGCATGTTAACACATCACTCATCCTGAGATGAGCTCTCACTCGAAGCGCGCAAAGGTATTAGGTCCCTCTTTAGAGTTACTTGTGCAAGATGATAATGATATGATTTTTAAACATATCTAGATTCATAACTAAACATAAAAATTCCACAATACATAAACATGATGCAGATCTCAGATAATCATGAACTAAACATTAACTATAATAAGACTAGCCATAAAAGAACTAGATTCAGTTATATCTAACACCATTATCTAGCCAATATACTCCATTGAACTAAACACTGTAAAACATAGAAAATTCTTACACTATAAAGTATCTACGTGAATCATGTGCGCATCAAAACTAGTAGCATAACTCTACAATAATTCACTTCCCTAAACTACAAAGTTAAATTACATATTTATAGAGGTGGGGGCTTGCCCTTCACCATCTATGCAATTCTCAAAATAGGTCGCATGCTGATAATAGCCTTGCACCTTTATAATAGCATGCACAACATGCAAGTGTTGTAAAAATAGATGCCCTATAGTTAACTCTAAGAAGAAATCCTATTATTAGCTTAAACTATGCATGACGCTTATCAACCGCTTATTCCCAAAATACCATTACGTGTAGCACAAGTCTTCATCTCTAAGTGTGCTCTACATACTATCTCCAAAAATAGCCCTTAACCAAAAAATAGCTAAGTCCTGAGCTTGGGTGCTTCGATACTATTATAGCTTCGCGTGCTTCCAGTGCCCTATCTTCATGCACCCAATACTTAGAATATTTCTGACTACTTAACATTACCCCACACTAAAGTATATTGCTGCCCTAACAATGGGAATTCTTTCTAATGTTGCCAATGATAAAGAATAAGTAATAAAATAATGAAAAGAATGAACCAAACTCTGTACAAAAGAGTGATGTTTATTCTGTAGCACCCTTTTCTTCAACTGGAGGGATTAGTTCTAGATATTCATTCCTGATCTCAACCTCCAAGGTCTTCCAGTCACTCAACATGTTCCTCATTTTCTCTAGAATATTGGTGGCTATATCATCCAATTCATCCTTAGAGAGTTTCTCTTTCTCATTTTTTAGTATCCAGACAACATTGGCCATACTTGACAACATTCCCTCCATGAGGTCCATCTTCTACAATATAAGCTTTTCAATCTCGTTAATCCTTTCCTTGTGTGGATCTTAGGTTGTTTCAAGGGCTTCGTGCTTTAGTTTTACTAGGGTCAACATTTCTGTGTGCCTAAGTATTTCATCCTTCACGGCCTTCAGAACTTCATTATCTTCTTCCAAATTTCTAGTCCTTATTATGGTGTCTGGCACGACACATAAATTAAGAGCTTGATTGGCTCTCTTCATCTCATCCTTCAATGTTTGGAGTAATGCCTCATATACTAAAACTTTCCGATCAATAGTGGCCCTTTCTCTTACTACTTCTTCCTTTGCATCCTTTTTCTTGGGGAGGTGTATTGGTCCATCAAAAAGTAGGCGAAGTGTTGCACGCAGATAGTGCAACTCATAATTGAAGTCTTGAGGCACCTTTTCCTAAAACTCTGGGCTCTACAGAAAAATATCATCTACAATTTGTTCTACCATCATCTTTACCTTTTGGGCCTCCATGATTGAATTATCACTCTCTTGAGTATGGCACTTGATTTATGTGTCCTTTTCCATTTTATCCTCCACTAGCACCTGGAATGTTGTTGCCTTATCCATATTTCTGCATGCTACTTTTGCGAACACCTTAATCAAAGCATTGCTCACCTGCTCATCTAAAAATTGAGTTTGCTTAGTGGTCATAGGGCATTTATGATGTGCCTTCCTCATCTTCTTTGAAGTGCACGCCTCCTCGTAGACATCAAAATCAGGTTCATCCATGTGAGTCTACATGCCCTAAGATAACTACTTGTGAGTGCTTGTATTGACCATTTCAGGGTCCATCCAATCCCATCCATACAACTATTTGTTCAGTAGTGTACTCTGGAAATGTGTTCTAATAATTTTTGAAGGGTCATTCATATAACCCAAGTTTTGAGTACCTACCACTTCTTCTTCTTCAGGCGCACCTACATGCTCGCCAACACCTTCATGCGCTAATGCATTTTCATGTTGTTGTTTAGCTATGCTTGCATCTTGTGGGATGTGCCTTTAACCACTTGATTGACTTCCTCCTCATCTTTCCCTTCTTTCTACATGGGGCGCATGAGGACTTATGTATCTCCACTAGCGCTACTTTCTCCTTCGCCAGATATATCTTCTCGAATACTCACACTGGGGTATATAGTCTCATAGACTACGTGCTCGTCCATCTCTTCATCATCCTATATCTCCACACTGGGGGTGGATTTAACTCTATCTCCACTCATTCTTGGAGATTCCTCCTCTACTTCCTACACATTTGGCTATAGGGATTCCCCCTCACTATTTTGTATAGGGATATACTTTCTGTGCTTTCTCTTCTCCTTCTCTTCATCCTTTACTGGAGTCACGTGCGGTGATTTCCTTACTGGCTGTGAAGTTCCAACACCAGTATCTCCTGAAGTGCAACTCTTCCTCAGAATCCTTCTTGTATGCACAAGTCTAGCATGTTATCTTCAAGTTCCTCATTGTTCTAGGATTTTTTGATGTCCTATATGTACTGGGTCCTCTTGAGCAGGGAGTGTAGATGCAACATTCCTTGAAGTCCCCACTATTTACGTCTTTGTAGGAGGTCTTGAGAGAGCCATATCCACATCCTTCACCACTTTTTATCCTTGAACCTTGGTCTGAGGTATATGTAGACACACACTGGTTCAATCTTCCCTACAGCCAAACTCTCTGGCATGATGTCCACAGTATTAAACTCCATAGTTTTAACATAGGCCTCCTTACCTGACCATACATATGTTTTGCACAAAATGTGAATGTCTACGATCCACTTTTTCTGCATCAAACTAGATCTGACACACATCATGAAATATATTTACAGAGTCCTTGAAATAACTTGCGGTAAACACAAAAGGTAACTTACACCATGGGATCTTCTCTCCTGACTTCATGTGAAAGCACCCCAGGCTGAAATGCTGATAGACGACAAATTCAGTCCTCCCTGTTCAACACCTTGGTGTAACTCACGTGGAATGTGCCATTCTCCCTCAAATTCCCTGTGCAATCTCCCAAACCACTTGTCCAAGTGCTCTTTTATGTGTTGGAAACGTACCCACGCAACATGTACTTGGCATATCTTTTGGCTGGGGACTTGTTCTCCAACGGAAACTCCCATATATTTTCCCTAGGACCATCTAGGTACCCCAACTTCACTGAACACAATTAATAACAAAATTGTGCCCCAAGTTATCTTCTCACCTTTTTCTGCTTGGATGTGCACCTCATTCACCAAGTTCTCTACAATGTAACCAGTAATATTGTAGTAGGTCTTGTTGGCTATTTTGTGCACTATATGCAACCAACACATGTTTACCTCATTCCATCCCTCAGTGGCCCCTATTTTACTCCCTATGCTAACCTTGCTGCTACTTTGATGGCCATGTCTGCAATGTTAGTGACCTTGAAAGCTCATAGCCCCTTTCTTATACTTGTATAGGGCTACTGGGGGCATCAATGCCTTCATCATCTGTTAAGTCTCCAGCAATTTCTAAACCCATGTCACGTAGCCTGGTAACATTTTCCAACCAATTTAGTAGTTATCCTCATTCTCCTATGCCCATGAAATAGAAATAATATTGATGGACCCACAATGCTAGCCACTGGTACAATTGCTTGGGATTTCCAAAGTAGGGAAACTCTAGGATATCTACATTACGCCCACACTCTCAAGTAGTTTCTTCATCGAGGCATCCAAAACCCTAGTGACGTCTGCCAGCTAATCGCTGGTTAGTCTTTCTGTAGACTTCTACTATGATGTCCTTCATACATTTTATAGTGTGGTGGTTAATCTCTGCAACCCTACACTGAGTAATATTTTTTTTCCATGGACCGCCCTTCAATGAATCCTTCTGGATACAACATTTCCACCAGCCACTCCTTTGTTGGGTCATTAACCTCCTTCTCTATCACTGGAGCTTTCTGTGGTGCCATCACCCCTTTTGATTCTATAAATGCGTAAAAAACCCTAGCTGCGAAAATGAAAACCCTAGTCACCCTTCCATCACGCATGCACCACTTCTTAAATCCTACTTTCATGCCTGGGTACTCAACACCATGCTTCACAAATGAAATATTTACTCAATCTACAGAATGCTCTTCATCTCCAACTCTTCTTCACACTTCACAATTTCTTCTCAAGTTTGCAAGGTATCAAATGACGTTGAGAACGCCGACTTTAAACCAAGTTTTCAAAAATTCCCTTCATTAATTTTCCACCTACCACCATACACGACATTAATTTCTCTTGAGTGTTGTTAGCCTCATTATCTTATGCTTCAATGTCTCACACCTCAAACTCTTGCGCCTCAGTCATAATTTTCTAGTGCGCCACTACTTATCTGTCACAAATCTCCTCTACCCACACTTCCTTAAGCTGAAGTAGTTTATCCAATGTGACCCAACATATGTAGTCTCTAATGTCGCAACCTCCCTTGATTTATACTGAGTGCCCAATGCCTTACGAGTGGTCTTAATTTCTTTTAGCAATTCTTCAGAAGTTCTCATGAATTTTGAAACCTTTCTCCTTTTGTTCCTCTTATGGTTACCCGTGAGTTTATTTCTTTTCCATACCTTCTTTATCCACCCCACACTAAGGGTATGTGTAGTCCTCTATGCATATAAACACTTTAGATTGTGATCATCTTATGGTGCATAAACACGCTTATTACACAAAACACTGAACTAAATTGACAAAGCATAGCGACGAAGAAGGAAATACATTAAATGAAATACAGTAAAGGAAATCTAATCTAAATGGAAATATTGCCTTATTACAAACACCAAGAAGGCTTATTTATAGTAGGGCTTCAGCCTACTCCCATTGAAGTAACTGGGTAACCATGTTCCATCAAGCACCTCTAACTGGAAAGTGCCTTATTCAAATATGTGAGTGATAACATACGGTCCCAACCAATGCACCTTAAGCTTTCCTGGGTGGCACATAAAATTTGAATCATAAAGAAGTACCATCTACCCAACCTCAAGCTTCTTTTCTCTGATGTGTCTGTCATGCCATGCCTTCTGCCTGGCCTTTTCTTGCTTCTGACTCTAACATGCTATGGTGCACCTCTCATCCAGCTTGTATTAACTTGTCAATTCTTTCTTCCAATGCTTTCTCATCAGCTAGACCTCCCGTGTGCAAATACGTAAAGA
This sequence comes from Taxus chinensis, assembly GCA_019776745.2. Classification (NCBI taxonomy): domain Eukaryota; kingdom Viridiplantae; phylum Streptophyta; class Pinopsida; order Cupressales; family Taxaceae; genus Taxus; species Taxus chinensis. The sequence goes on along the minus strand of CM034149.1, from coordinate 876,706,936 downwards.
AGGTAACATGAACTCAATGGGAAGAACTACTTCTACACCAAACACCAACTGAAAGGGTGTGGCCTTATTCAACCTTTTGTAGGTTGTTCTATATGCCCAAAGTACAACAGAAAACTTTATCATCCCAATCTTTCCTTCCAACATCACAAATTTTTGTCAAGGTCTGGCTCAATATCTTGTTGAAGGCCTCAGCAGTCCCATTTTCTTGAGGGTGATAAGGTGTAGTCTTGTGGTGTGTGACCATAAATTCATCCAATAATATCCTGATTGTCTCATTCAAGAAGTGTGTGCCCCTATCACTTGTCAGACTCAACAGACATCCATACCTAGTAAGAATATTTTCCCATAAGAACCTTGTTGTTGTAGCCATTGTATAATCCTTTGTAGGTGTTGCTTCTACCCACCTTGTAAGATAATATGTACAAGTGATGATGTAGCGTGATCTCCAGTTCTACGCACGGCTGGGGAAATAGGACCCACAAATTCTATTTCCCATTTTTCAAATGGCTCTGCACTAGTAATAGGCCTCAAAGAGAATTTCATCTCTTTGCCTAGGTTTTCCAAGGCACTGAAAGTGATCACACACCTTACAATACTCTTTACAATCCTTGTACAGGGTCTCCCACCATAAACCAGTGAGTAGAATCTTACGCACGGTGGCGTCACCTACATAGTGCCCACCTACAATACCCATGAGCCTCTTCCATGATATCCATGCACTCATGTTCCAGTACACACCGACATAATACTTCATCTCGATCTAGTTTGTATAAGTCACCACTGATCAACATGAAAGGTGTGACATGAATTGCAAGTTGTTTCTTCTCCAAGGCTTTCATTCCTTCTGGTGCCATACCTGTGCATAAAAAGACAACAATATCCTCCAATTCTGAAGGTGTGTAGTTTAACCTGTACAACTGTGCATCCAGAATTGTATCTTCAATTGTCTGCATCCTCTCCTGATTGAATTCTTGATAAGTGGTCTGGGCTATAATTACTTTTACCTAGTTTTACCATGACTGGTAAAGTCAAACTCCTGGAATAATAGCACCCATCGGCATATGCACCCTATAAAATGGATTATTTACCAAGTATTTCAATGCCATGTGATCTGTATAAAACACAAAAGGTGTTGCTAGCAAGTATTGTCTAAACTTATGTAGTGCGTAGATCATCGACAAGGCCTCGCACTTTGTAGTTGTATAATTCTGTTCTACAGGAGTCAACTTTCTACTAGCAAAACAAATAGGATGATCTATAATACCTTCTCCAGGATGAGCTAACACTGCACCAATGGCCATGCCAGAGGCATCCACATGTACGTGAAAAGGTTGGTTCCATGAGGGAAAGCATAGAATAGGTGTCATAGTAAGCCTCTCCTTCAACGCTTCAAATGTGTGCTGCTGCGGTTCTCCCTAATAGAATGTCCCTTTTCCTTTTAGTAACTCCTCCAAGGGCATGAAAATCTTAGCATATCCTTTGATAAATTTTCTGTAATACCCTTTGTGGCCCAAGAACCCATGCACCTCACTCTGACTGGTAGGCTCCTCCAGGCCTATGATAACTACAACCTTAGCTGGATCTACTAACAAACCCTCCTTGCAGATGATATGCCCTAGCAGAGTTCCAAAAGGTGTAGCAAATACACACTTCTTGATGTTTAAGGAGATGCTTAATTGTCTACATCTTTCAAACATTAAGCACAAGTTGTCACAATGATCCTTGACAAGCCCATATACTGTCCAATCATCTAAGTAAACCTGCAAGAATTTGTGAATAAAATCCTGGAATGCTTGAACAACTATGCACGAAAATACTGGAGGCACATTCTTCAGTCCAAAGGGCATCACCGTGTATGCAAAACTTCCCCATTCAGTGGTGAAAGTTGTTTTCTCTTGATCCTCCTTTGCAATTCTTACCTGATGATACCCAGAGAATCCATCTGTAAAAGAGTAAATTTTGTGCCCTGCAACACCTTCTAATATTTCCTTGGTGAAAGGTGTAGGAAAAGGATCAATCACACATGCAACATTCAGCTCCATTGTAGTCCACACAAATCCTAATCTGACCATCTTTCTTTATACTGATTACCATGGGGCTAACCCACTCTGATTCTTCTAGGGGCTTAATGATGTCAGATTTCAACATCTTGTCAATTTCTTCTTTAACTTTTACGCACAGGTTAGGGTTCATCCTGTAAGGTCTCTTCCTAACTAGGCACACACCTTCTTTTAGCTTAATCCTCATCTCACCCAAAGACTCATGCACTCCCTTTAACTCATGGTAGCCCCTAGGAAATAAGTCCTAGAAATCACATAGTAACTCAATTATCTTAGCCACTTCAGAATCAGACCAATAATCTCCAATTATGGCCTCCTTAGGTTCAACATCTGTGCCAATGTTCACTTTCTTGGTCTTCATAGGTTCATGATAGGCACGTGCCTTCTTATCCACACTATCTAAAACCTCGCACATACCTTCTGAATGATCAATGTCCAAATTTTCTACTTCTTCATCATCCACTATGTAGACCATCTTTCCTTTCTCCTTCTCAAGGAAAGCATGCTTAAGTAGTTTGGCATCATTCTCATCTACTTCATCAAAATGCACTCCTAGGTTTGCCTCACCAAATAACTCCTAAATGAGTTCTTCAGCCTTTGCACTGTCTCCCATAGTCAAGCACTCCATAACCCGTAATGCCTCTTTCACCGGAGGTTTAGTGGAGAAGTAGTCAAAAGTATGGATCATTCCTGCAGTCAAGTCTTGCCAATTTCCAGTCTCCCTATGCAGCTTCCACATAAATGTACCAAGCATGTGCACAGCCGCACAAAGTGAAATAAAGTTTTTGCACCCATAGTGAAGGTGGTAAAGCTTCCTTCCCCTCTTTCCAGAGTCTCTCACACTGTTGAACGTGGTGCTGAACAGGATGATTACCATGATATGTGTAGATTTGAGTAGGCACATTGCTCCTGAGAAACCGGGTTGTTAGAGAAATTCTCACTTCATTCCATTCTATGAGATTATCCCTGTGAACCATCCACCAACATGTTGTTGTCCTGCGTAGGGTATATACTAACATATTTCTTCTGTCCACTTGATCCTTCCATTGTTCCTCCATGGCACACAAGAATACCATAGGGTCTCCTTCTCTAGTGTACCAGGGTACAGAGTTGTTACCTATCCTCCTAATACAACGAGGTTTGTCTCTTCATGTAGATGCACTTCTTACTTCATGCCCTACCATCTCATAAGTTCCATGTGCCCAATTATCACAAGAAATACTTGTAGTATCACTAATAGACTATGCATCTTCCCACTGGAGGATTCCTTCCTTAGATGGCTCAAGTACTTCTAGATCTCGAATGGCACACACATAAATTTTGTTCAGGTCTTCCTCACTCAAAGGTTCAACATAAGGTGTAGATTTCCCATCTGTCAAAGGGATAATAACATGTTCTTCCTTGTTCTCAAAACTTATATACCCCTTTTTGAACCATAGATCAACATTATTTGCATAACACCAAGGGTGCCCAAGTAGAGCTGGGAAGCTGTCTACTTCTACAAGTGCTAAAACCTCAAAGTCCCCAGTGAACTTGGCCCCTTGTATAGTAATGGATGCATCCTTTAAAACTCCTATTGGAGTGGCCTTAGTTCGATTTTCCATAAATAGTACATTAGAGGATGGTTGTAATGGAGGTCTTCCCATCTGCACCCATGCATCTAAAGTAAGCACATTAACTTCTGCACCTGTGTCAATCAATATATTGCTCAAAATCCACCCATCCACAACAACATTCAGAGTGATCTCCTTGTCATAATCCAAGCTATGAGGGGGGAGATTAGCATGCAGGATCTTCCATCCATTCTCAATGCCTGCACAGCGTGGAGTGTTTCCCTTTAACCAATTCCCTAGTAATGGAATAATATTCTCCTGGCATAACATCTTGCATACCTCTTTCAAATCATCAACATCTGACTAGACCATCTCTGTTGCCTTCTTTTGTTCCAACTTCCGTGACTGTTCCTTTAAACATTGTATTTCACCCTGAATATTTCTGAGCACCTCCATGGTTTCCTGATAAACCTCCTTCTGATGTGTAGGATCTGGGTATCTTGCATGTAAAACCTCCTCCTTAGTAATGGTAGGCTTTTGTTGCAACATTTCTCTGGCATGTGCAACTTCAATGCATGTAGTAATTTTCACAGGTACTACCTCAGGTTCCAGTGCCAACTTTGGCATCCATTGATTTTCCATTGTGCATTGAATTCTAACCATCCTTGTGCCCTTGTTTTCCTATTTATGCTGCTTGCTAAGATGCTCGTATAAGTCTGGGAACTCCTCATAGTTATGATTCTTTCCACAAAAAGAACAAGTAATATTCTGAGGGCATTCACACTTGTAGTGGTCAGGAGATCCACACGTATAACATGTTCCCTGAGGAAACTCACCTCATCCACCACCATGGCCTCAGCCCCTGAATCCACCACAGTATCCTCGACCTCTGCCACGACCTCCTTCAAAGCACCCTTCATTCTGATCATAGCACCCTTGAGTGTGATCATGATCATGGTGCTCACTTTTACCTTTAGAGTTATCTAATACTCTTGTCTGTCATACACCAATATCAATGGCATCATGGATCTGATCAATCAACCTACAGTCTTTGGTATTGTGAGTCATGGACCAGAAAATATTACAGTAGCAAGATACGTTTTTCCTTATCACGCATTGTAACAATGGGTAGTGGCTTGCATCATGGTCTAAATGACATATCTCGCAGTCTAGTAATAATGAACGCACTGACCTATGGGGACAACTATCCTTAGTGTGCCCCTCAACTTCACAATCTATACACCAAATCCCAGTGTGCATCTCGTGTGTTGAATTGGCCGATAGTTTCTCCAACTACTTTTCCATAGCTGCAATCTGAGCTTCCAGGAATGGGCTCACTCCAGTGTCTATACTTCTGACTACCTCAGTGCAACACTACTTCAAGTGCTTCACACATGGATCCGTATATGTCTTATGTGATAATGCCCTCCTAAAAGGTGTGATCAAGCCTCCAAAAACCATTGTGCATGATGGCTTGCATGGATATCATACGAAAGTTTAGACAAAAGCATTTTGAAATGGGCATCATATTCCTCAAACACTCTCAGTAGTGCCCTGCTTAATATCCTTGAGCACGCTTATACTCTTCTGCTCAAACTCAGGGATATAAAATTCCTTAAGGAAAGCATCTCGTAATGTTGTATAATCTACACAAGTCTGATCAGGGTCAAACTTTTGTACCAACTATGTGTGCATCCCTGCAACGTAGTTGCGAACTGACTTGCCTTGCACTCAGAAGTTGTGATCCCTTTTGCATGCCACAGTATCTCACACATGTGCACATGCTCAGCAACATCCTCTATTCCCCTATACTCTGGAAGATGAAGTGACATCTCCATGTAAATATTCTAGGGTTGGTGAGGACCATGCCCACCAGATCCAGAACCCCCTGTGTTACCTCTTGCCTCTAGACCCACCAGATCCACTCCAGAACTAGAGCCACCTATGCCCCCTGATCCTCCACCTATAGCTCAGAAGTGAACCAGAGGATGTACTACCCTGTGTCCCAACAGTGGTACTAAACTGAACTCCTATAGTCTGTGAGGTGGTACTACTCCCAGAAAGTGAGTCCAAAATTTTGCGTGCCTAAGTTTTGTGCCAACGACACCTGAAAAGGTACCTCCAAATAAAAAGGAAGACATCTTCTGCTGACCATATATGTACTTGTTATTTGATTCACTCTTGTTATTCTACTACCCAAACTAGCTTGTTGACTACTGGTTGTACTAGAAACTGGAAAACCAAGTGCAAGGGCTAGGTTGCTAGGTAGATTCAGATGCACGCCTACAGCCCATGTCGTCTCTACTAGCACACTCTCATAAGAGGCCGATGAGGGTTCCCTATCATGCTTTCCCAAATGGGGGAGTTCCAGATGCTCTGGCTCCATGCCCTCTGCATGAGCTCCAAATCCTTCACGAGCCATCTCTCTCCTCAACGCCATCCATTCTACAATCTCACACTTGCTTCCCTAACTCCCTCTTGCACACCTCATTGTACTTAAGCTACCTTTCTTCTCTTTTCCTCTCTGCCACTAGGTCCACCATCCTTCACCAAACCTGCTCCTGCCCCCACACGTGGTGGGGTTTAGCTAGCCATCAGCTTCTCTTCCAAATTTAGGGTTACCATCAAGATTTTAATCACTATTGGAATGCCTTGTAGGTAGGTTCCCCTGGGATAACATAAAAACTGGAACTCAGCTACCTCCGGGAAAGAATAAGTGGAAATTGAGTACTCCAAAATATAGCTATTCAGAACACCACAGAACCAAGTATCCACAGTGCACATCCAAATCAGATCAGCATCATAGAGGGCCTAAAATTCTTCCTACATCCAGACAAGTGTGTGAAACCTCCAATTCCTTTTAGACGCATAAGCAACCAACCACTCGTACAACTCTATCGAAAGATAGCAAAGAAACTCTCATATAAACAGTCATACAAGTTCTGCTCCACCCACACGCGTGTTTCAAACTCAGATCTAGTGTTGAATCTTTGAGCGTATTCTTCTTCCAGATCTACTATCCACTCCTCAACACTTGATAGGGTCAACCAGTACGTCTTCATCATGAAACATCCTGAAAACAACTAAAAAAGAGGTCCCGGCAATGGAACCAATGATGCAGCCTAGAATTTACTATGAATAACCCAGGCGCATGCTGGCACATCACTCAGCCTGAGCTGAGCGCTCACCCAAAGTGCACAAAGGTACCAGGTCCCTCTTTAGAGTTTCTTGTACAAGATGTTAGTGAGATGATGTTTAAACATATCCAGATTCATAACTAAACATAAACATTCCACAGTGCATAAACCAGATCTAGATCTCAGAGAATCATGAACTAAACAATAACTATAATAAGATTAACCATACAAGAACCAAATTCAGTTATGTCTAACACCATTATCCAACCAATATACTCCATTGCATTAAACACTATAAAACACATAAGCTTCTTACACTATAAAGTATCTCCATGAGTCATGTGTGCATCAAAACCAGCAGCATAACTCTACAATAATTCACCACTTGCCCTAAACTACACAGTTCAATTACATATTTATAGAGGTGGGGAATTTCCCTTCACCACCCATGCACTTCTCAAAATAGGTCACATGCTGATAATAGCCATGCACCTTTACAATAGCATGCACAACATGCAAGTGTTCTAACAATAGATGTCCTATAGTTAACTCTAAGAAGAAATCCTATTATTAGCTTAAACTATGCATGGCACTTATCAACCACTTGTTCCCAAAATACCATTGTGTGTAGTGCAAGTCTTCATCTCTATGTGTGCTCCACACGCTATCTCCAAAAATAGCCCTTATCCACAAAACAGCTAAGTCCTGAGCTTGGGCGCTTCAATACTATTATAGCTCCGTGCGCTTCCAGTGCCCTATCTTCACGCGCCCAATACTTAGAATATGAAAAGTTCGTAACAGATTGGATAGAAACTTAGAAAGTTGTCTGAGATTGTATGTTTTGAGTTATTCTGTGTAATTTTTTCCTTATGAAAGAATACTTGGATTATTGAATTCACTCGTATAAATAAGAGGAGTAGGTCATATTGTGACTAATGCAGGGGATCTGAACATATACATTTAACACGATTCCAATTCAGTAGAATTTGAGGACACTTATGAAGAACGGGTTGCTCTAGCGTTACTTCAATTGCTAGAGTCCTAATGTCTTGTCTACATTCTAGACACTATTGAAAAAATGAGTTGATTATGTATATATTTCATATCGAATAAGTATCAACTGGTATTACTATACTATATATATTGTTTTACTTTTTAAAAAATCATTTTTATATTTTGTTTTATTATTTTAAGAAGGATAGTGATTTATTTAGATCCATCTTTGTGTGGTTAATATTTTATCTCTGCATGAAACGTAATTTTTTTCTATACTCAAGAAAAAACACGCCAAAAATCTAAAACCATGCAAAACATCTATTAATAGTAACATAAAAAACATTCATAAGAAATAATAAATCTGAATACAAGAGTGCATATTAAATTGTTCAAAACTTTCAAAAAAAATGTGTCACAACTGTAAATAGAGTTTCCAATTCACAATTAAACTTGTATACATACTAACAAGTGGTAAATTACTTTATGAAGACATACATGTTTTCATAAAGCATTTTTGGCTAATACAATTACAAAATTTTGGGTTGTCATCATTTTATTTTTTGAAGTTTCTAGGAAATTCATGTCATATAAGAGCACATTACGAGGGAAAAATTGGTTGGCCACTATCTTTTAATTCCTACGCTAGTATCGAAATTGTGATAACACACATGTCACATGGTGAAATTAACTTTTTTTTTAATTTTGTATTGCAGGGGGCATCTTCACCTTCTTCTTGCAATGGAGGTAGAGCTTTCTCAATTTGTATAATGATTTGTGCTAAAACTCCTTATTTCTACAAATCTTGCGTTGTGGTATTGATATTGGAAAGAATACTTTTTTGTTCCCTCGCAACATCTCTTGATGACAATAGTGATGAATCAAGATATGTCTTTTATTTCGGTAAGATTTCTAGATCCATCCCACACTCCTTGATTAATGCACATCAAATACGACTACTTATTTCTTTAAATTTTCATATTTTGCATGTAAAACAAAAATGTATTTGATAAGTTGTAAATAATTTACTGCAATAGTCATAATTTCGCAATTTTTTCAAGTTTAAAAAATGACCTACCACAATTTTTTCTTTTTTTGTATTTGCAATTAAAACATTATTTTTGTCTCTAGCCCTTTTTTTTAGTATGCATGGTCTTTAACATTAATATTTTCTAACCTATTTAACATTATATCTAAAATTCCATCATCATATTCATTATTATACAAAATTGTACCAGACTGGGATTTATTTAGCAAAATATCAAGCATTACTAGTTGTCACTCTACGACATTGAACAATGAGTGTGTTTGATCATGATTATGGTAACAACTATTTATTTCTTTGATAAAAAATTTGGCCATATACTCCCAAATGTGCACTAATTCCACATATGCCATAACCTCTTCTTGAATTATGACTCCCATACTGTCTAATATTATATTTTTGAGGGAAAAATTTGTCTTTTGATAATCCATGAGTGGAATTTGACTTAGTTAGGGAGGGGAATATTTGATTTCATGGATAGTTTGTTGCGCTTGTGGTTGAGTAGGTGGAGGAGTACTTTGTATCATATCATGGGTGTCAAAATAATTACTAGCCTCAGTGTCAACACTATCAAACCACAAAAAATCATCATTGAGCTCGATCTGGTTCAAAATCTAGGTACCATTTACACTCTAGATACCACCTAGTGAAAAACCTATAAATTTAGAGGTTAGAGAGTGAACTGTCCCTCTGAAGTCAACAAGAAATGTAATATTCTTCCCTGGAAATTTTCTTTTTGTTTGTACCACCTGTGGCGGGTGGGACTAGAGGAGGCTTGTTTGTAGTTTGTTATGTTTGTCTATTAACTACAAGAAGAAAAGTATTAAAAAATTAAACATTATACCCTTGTAAATATTATATATAATATTTGCAAGTAAACAATTGAAATTAAACATTATAAATTACATAACATGGATAGAGAAGAGACCATATGACTTTGTGACTGGGCCTGAGTTTGATTTACACTTTCAAACTCGTAAGTTGTTGCAAATAAAACATTTTAAAAATATTAAAACACTTTAACGCTTACAGAAAAGTAGATAACTTTTTAGCGACTCCTACTAGTAGCTTAGCTATAAATAATAATATAAATACCTATAGAAAATTATGGAGGGAAAGGTGGCAGTGGAGGTATAAAAGTAGTGGTGATTAAACCCCTAGCTCTTTTCTATCAAGTAATTCGAACCAGGGTTGATTTTGCTGAATCCATATCATAATTAGCAGAAGCATTTAGAAGGGCTTTACCCCATGTGATAGCCTCCTTGTGAGATATTGTAGCTATAATTCTTTTCTACAAAATATAAATTATTGTTATTATTGCATTAAAAAATAATTAATTATTATATTGTTAAAATTAATTGTTACTTGTTCTTAAACTAAAATACCTATCGATAGTAATTTTTCGTTTGTTGCAGTCAAAAGTTTTCTATTCATGAATTCGTGGAAATCTTCTTGATAGAAAACAAGAAGATAATTGGTACAAGAAAATACAGTCTTCAATTTATCAAATACATTGATATTGGAATGGGAATTGTTGACATCTATTTTGATTCAATTAGAAAAATACATGCACCAATCGATTTGTTCCCCTACTATTGTCCGAAAAAATATTGAGTTGTCCAATATGGAATGTCGGCGGATATACCCTACAACATAATCCTAGATTGAAAGAATGATATCATTGCAAGAAATAAATTATGTTAACATCATGTATAAAAAGGCCTCTTTTCGATCGATAAAATGCATCTTCAACAACAAAAAAGAAAAGTTAGATGCATGGATAGTCAAATGATATTAAGAAAGAAAATAATTGAAAAATAAAATTGAACTTAACATCAACCTTCACATTATAATGAGATTCCACATATTTTTTTTGTCTACAATAGTTAAGATAGCCTTGGTAGTCACAACCATTTGGTGAGGATATGGTAAACTAGTTAATTGATGGATGTCTATGGGCTCCATGCTAGATAAAAATGTATGATCAGTTAGAACAACATAAACCTTCCATCTGCAGGGTTGTAAGCATTGATCATGTAATCAAGGACAAGAGTGTCTGTTTCAAATTGGGGCATGTTGAAAATCCCCATGAATTTTTTTATTTTTTTATCAATTCCTTAGGTGTTTTTTTAATTTCATTAGCACAGTGATTCAAGGGCACATGAGGTTTTTAAACTACAATTCGGGGGCAGTTATTAGAGTGGCTGCGGAACTAGCCATTTTTTAACTCTTTGTTGAAAATTTGGACGAGAGGGAGGGGCCATAGGGTGGGTCAACTACACATTTGGGAAAAAAAATTGTTGTGGGTGGTGGGATGGTTTTGTAGAAAATAAGAGTCATAAGAGCGTTGTAGATTCATACAAGTTTTATCAAAAGTTAAAGAAATGAACCCCGTAGTGATATATATAGGTCGAGGGTTCCCAGTCAGGACATGTGGTGGAAAATGATAGGTGGAGATATTTTAGGTCACATGTGTCTAAATATGGCTGTGCAACAGATGATTACCATGATTAAACAAAGGGACAATTTAGGATATGTTGCACATCGATTCATGTAGAGATGACCAAGATAATGACGTCCATTCGATAGATGGCTGTCACGATTAAATAAAGGGACTATTTAGGACATGTTGCACATCTAATCATGTACAGATGGCCAAGATAATGATGTCAGTATGACTAAATATGTGTGATATGAGCATCTAGGATTGGAATAGATAGTTACATAAGAGATGTTCATCTATTCTAGGGAGAGATGGCTAGGAAGGAGATGATCATCCAATCTAGTGTCGTCTAATGTTAAATTGATAGACAACCATATAAAAATAGTCTAATATTGCCTTGTTGGACATCTGCCTAATTCATGTACAACAACCTTGTGAAACCCTAGAAATATACAACATATCAAATCACCTTTGCCACGAACCATCTTTTTGAATATTCTCTATTTTTTTCAAAAGTCAATATCATGAATTCACCAAAATATTATAAGTTTTTTAGAGGGGGGGTCTTAAAATGAATCCTGTAAAAAAAATAAAAAATGTGCCTTGAGGAGATGGCTAGAGTATGAGTGAAATGCTTTCCCATGTCTTTTGAAACTTGAAGTTGAAGTCCATCATCAACTCATAAGGGGCCCTTTTGATAATTGTTAATTACTCCAATAAAGAGACATTATCTACCTTTTCTCAAAAATTCTTGGAAAGCTTCTCTCCAAGATCATCCCATGTATAAATATAAGCAAGTTGTAGACTCCTATACCATTGTAATGCTTTTCCTTTGAAAGATGAGGCCAAGAGCCTAACTACCACATCATTTTCAGAAAAAAGATGAACTGAGAAAACATTTGCAATATCTAAGATGTGCTCAATAGGGGTATTTGACTTTTCATCTGTAATAAATGGATTGCTCTTTAGGGTAGATACTAATATGTCACATTGGTCATTCAAAGTCAAGGGACTACCACCATTAAAGGTCACAAAAGGTTGATTTATTTGATGGGCCATGAATGAGATGGGTCTTAGAACCCTAGAAGACACCATGAAAGGCCTACCAGAATGAGGAGTAGAGAGAACTCTATTTGAATGTGATGGTGACCTTTGAACTGGTCTACCTCTTCTTCTTCTCCTTGGTGAAAATTTCAAGTGTTTAAAAGGATATCTACTGATTATCCTTTATCTTGTTTGAATTCTTCTCATGAAACTGAAACAAGTGATTGTTGAAAACCAGTAGATTTGAAGGTAGGAGTCACCATATGTGATTCTTGTTGCCTTCCAAGGAAAAATACCACTGAAACACAAACTAATTTCAATGTAGTAGATCAAATTTGAGCTATAGATTTATCAAATGTCCCACCGAGTGTGCCAAAAACTGTTGTCACTTAAAGTTGCACCCTTTGTTGAAGCTAGGATCAAAAATTTAGTGAAACATGAAAAAACCTTCAAAGTGTGGGAAAATGGATCCTTTAAGGTCAATCTCCACGTGAAAATTCCAGTTCCTTTAAATACAACTAATCTAACTATCTCTAAAATCTATTACTAACTATCTATAACCTAATATTTCCAAAGAAATAGGGTTTAGAAAGGTGAAATAATGAAATAGATAAGGTGATGTACCAAACTAGAAGTGGATTCTCTACTTGAGATGAAGAATGAGAGGGAAAATGTGAAGCTAAGAGGTAAAAAAAAAGACACATTTAACCCTATAATTTTACAAAACTATGATTCTTTGCATAAATGACACAAAAGATGGAAATAATGCAAGTATAACTCACACACAACATGTCATAAATTAATAAAGAAGAAAAAACACAATAATATAGATTACAGAGAAAAAATAGCCACAATAAAAAAATATTATTGATTATAATGTGCACAATATATTGCAATAATGGAGGAGGCACTAAGTGCATTGTATAACACCAAAACAAAATTCTGCAACTCAGAATGCTGGGCTACACAACATGGCAGCATAACCTTACATTTAAAAGAGGATGTATTACAATGAAAAATGAGTTACATATATAGGAGAAGGATAAGGGGAAGAGGAAATATGAAATCAAGTGGATCACCTACCTCCACAACCACTAAGGACCACATAGCATTCAAGTGTGTAAACCCAACATGGTCACCAAAGATTTTTCACAGAGCCCATACCTAAACACGACCACAGGTTCCTTTTTTACAATTTAGGCCAAATAAAATATATTTTTGTAAACCAAAACTTCTTCCAAATTATATTACTCTCTAATACCTTTCCAACGGTATAAATTTTGTCTTATCTGGTGCCCTGGATCAAAAATTATGAGCATTTAGGATCACCATGTCGTCCCCACAGTTGACGGCCACAGGGATGTCAAATTTAAACTCAAGGTTAAACCTGTTGATGTGTCGGATCCCCATTGGATTTTGGCTCCTCTATTTTTGATCTAAAAATTTTTAGGGATCCCCTAGAAAATAAGGAAGTCATGGGAAACTAGGATCCACATAAAAGAAAGAAGCCTAAGGAAACTAGGACCCACGGAAAAGAAAGAAGTCGTGGGAAACTAGGACCCGCGGAAAAGAGGGATGCTACAGGGAACTAAGAAATAGTACCCCAAGGTGTTGTGAACATTGTCTTGTGTTGATCCTCCCTAAGAATATGAATATGTTTATAACCTTAAAAATCCATCCATTAGGGATAACATTTCGTGTCATGTTGTATAGTTGAGAATCATGTCTATGTTTGGTAGGGGAAAATCGTTCTTCGGGAAAGCAAATAGCTCTCCTAGCGATTTGGATAACTTGCATACACATCCTGCTCCCCTTCGCATTCTTCTATCTCCTTCCATTTTCCCTTGCGTGCCTTCCTCCTGTGTGCCCGCTTTCTCTCCTATCCTGTCATGCACTCCTTGCGCGCACCTCCCCAGACTTACCTTCTAATCAGCTAAGTCCATGGAATTCCTCTTGCACACTTACCTAGACTCAGTTCTTTCATGCATCCTCTTTTCTTTCTTCCTCTGCATGCCTTCCTTTAGTTGAATGCCCACATCTTGTTTTCATACTTTCCTTCTGCAAGTATTCCTTCCTCTCACGCGTGATCCTCTGTGCACATCCCCTCTATTTCCCTTTCACCTGCTTGCTCCTTGATCTCCCCGCATGCATAGCATCGCACCCACTTCACCTCTTTCTTCCACTTCTCCCTTGCGCCCACATTCTGTGCATTCACCTTCTTTCCAGCTCGGTGCATCTCCAAAGGTTAGAGTGGGCTGACTAAGTATAGAAGTGCCTATGCAGAAGATTCTCCTCCTTCAAAGGTAAAATCCTGAGCGGGTTTCTAAATGAGCGTAGAGCCTCCACGCATCCAGTTTCATAAAAGGATAGGGTCAGGGTTGAATAGTCAAAGAATTGAGATAGGCTAGTGGAGGATGCCAAGTGTCAGCACGGTGCTAATTCAAGAGAAAAATTTGGGGTGGGTTTCCAAACAAGCGCCAGGCCACCACGTGTCCAGGGTCAGACTTTTGGCCCCACCAAGAAAAGAGACTCAGGAAAAATACAAAGAAGCCCAAGGAGCTCGTGGAAGCTGCAACATGTCAGTCCGATGCATTTTCAAAAGTGAAAGGCAGGGGCCGAATCTCCAAGGTGCGCGAGGCTGCCACATGGACCCGGTACGAAAAACTCTTTAAAATATTGCACGCCCGTGATCCAAATATTCAAATGGTCATATATTTTGACTGGAAACTCATATTTGGGTGGGAGAAGACTTTTTGGAAACGTCTCGACACCCTCCATGCCATGGAAACATAAAATATCATTCTTAACAGGCTTTGGTGGGTGAAAAATGGGAAAATGTCTATCAGGCCATTAAAGCAAAATCAAATTTCTTCAACCACCAGATCTGATTCAATTCGATCCACCATTCTTCCTTCTTCAACACGCCAAGCAGACAGGGAATCAGACATGAAAGATTTGGGGCAGATTTGAGAGAGGCATTGATTGATAGTGGTTGAGCTTTCAAAGTAGGATTCAATGCGTCTCGAGGTGGTTGAAGCAGGATTCAAATTTTTCCCTCTTCTCTCTCTTATTCTTCCTATATATTGTAATGAAGGGGCATATTCAAAGGGTTGGACACTCTGGATCCTTACGCATGTTGCTAAGGACTCCATATTTTCTATATTTTGAGTTGCAGACCTCTATGTTTGGCTCTTGCATGTGGATATCGGCCTCCTTATCATTGTAACAGTTCTGTGCATTTCTGGAAGTAATAGAAGCATCATTTTGTGACTATTCTTTGTCCTAACATGTTTGCATTCCTTCTTCTTTCCTCTTCTCTTGCATTGTGTATTGTTGTGCTATTTCAAGTCCCTTGTAGTTCCATACTTAGTTGTGTTCCATGAGAGTGATCTAGTGAATGCATATTTCACTGTGCTACTCATGCCTAGCCTCCTTTCACGCATTCCCTATCATTCTCGCTCAGAACAGATAGTGTTCACCCCTCTTTTCTAGTGCTATCACCTTTTAGTGTAGTTTACTTCATGTTATCCTTCTTTCCCTGGTCCCTTGGCATTCTTAGCTTAGTTTCCCCTTTCAGCACTAGGAGTAGCAGTAGCAGTAGAAATAGATAGAGGAACCGACCTTCTCCAAAGATCCGTCCCAAGCTCGCAAGGTCCCACAACTTGGGGATGGTTCCATTGTGGTCTCAAACACCTTGACCCTTTCAAGATCTAAGACATGGGTGCATGTTTGAGCAACCAACAGTTTCTGGCACACCCAATGGGACCAGCATTGAAAGCTCAAATTTCATATCTCTAAGTTCTTGGTGTGTGAACTTAGTGTTTCAGCCTTTGAAGAGGCTCATTTCAAACACATCTAGCGACTCCCAATATTTAAGATCTATGTTTCGGTAGTCTTGAGCGCCTTTCATGAGAAGAGTGCACACAAGAAGAAGTGCAGCAGCTGAAGATTCTTTTGAATACCTCCAGCTATCCCCGAGAAGAGTTTGTTCTAGAAAGCCCACGTGTGCATCTCTATCTCCAGTGCACCACCCCACTCAACTCCTCCTGAAAATAGACAACCTATGTGCCTTGCAATGGTCATCAGCCACCTCCTCCATTAAGAAGCTTTATAAACTTTGATGGAGGGATTCCCTTACTCCTGGCCGTGTAGCATGATATGCCAAATGACATGCTCAAGAGTATTCCTTACTTTACTGGTGAGAATCAAGTCACCCCTCAGGAGCATATCCAGGATGTAGCAAATGTGTGTTCACTCTATCTAATCACACATAATGATGTAGCAGTCAAGCTGCTTGCAACCTCTTTCAAAGGTAAAGCACTTTAGTGGTATAGAGGCTTGAGACTTGGATCTATCACCACCTGGGATGAGCTGGGAACAACTCTATGCAGTTATTTTGAAGACAAGTCAGATCACCTATCTTTGGTGGAGCAACTAACAACAACAAGGAGGGCGCCCAATGAGCAGATGACTGATTTCAACATCATATTTCAGAAGACTTGGGACAGAATCCCTCTTGTGGTAAGACCTACATCCCAACATGCTTTCCTTTATTATCTGAAGGCACTCAACAATGATATTTCAGTTATGATACAATCTATGGGAGGTAGAACCTTACCAGCCGCTTATAGTATTGCAGTAAGGGCAGAAAATAGTCTTATTCAGGCGGGAAAATTAGCTCCCAGACCACCCATGCCCTTGTTCCCAGAAATGTCGCAAGCACCCCAACCTTCTATAGCTTCTATTCCTACTCCTGAGCAGAGCACGCAACCGGTTGCCTCAACATCCTATTCTCCATCACAACAAAAGGAAAATGAAGAAATGAAGGCCGTGATCAGAAATTTGTCAAACAAAATCATATCGTTGGAAAAGTAGCAAGTGCAAGTGTATAGAGGCAATTCCAATCAGGCGCATGGCCAAGGCAATCAGCCCTGGTGGAATCAATATGGAAATCAAAGATACATGCCAACCAGCAGAATGATAGGTGACAACCTAATGCACATCTACCCTTACAAGTTGTCCCTCCTGTGCCTTCTCTCCCAGCACCCAGTGCAAGCCAAGTGCTTGTTCCGGTTCAGAACAATTTGGCACAAGAGTCATAATGGTGCTTCCCTTGAAAAATGCCTCATAGTCAATATCATTGTGCTAATGTTGCGCACGCCCAAGCCTTCATGATTCAGAATGCTTCATCCTGTGAGCCCTCAACAAGCACCCATGAAGTAGATAATCCAGAAAGACCAGAAGATCCTCTGGAAACCAATTTGATGTTCTTTGGTGTGGAGGACTTATGTGCAATCAACCAAGCTGCAGAAGATACAAATAGACCGCGCGCCCAAGTTGCGGACAACACAAGATATAAGAAAAGAATATTAGAGTCAGGTGCGCAGGTCACAGTCCCAGCAATACAAGTAGATCTTCAGAAGAAAAAAGAATCAGACAAGACCTCTTGCAGCAAAAGCATTCAAATCCCTATGCAGGAGGTCCCGCGTAAAGCTCCTTCTGAAGCAGCACGTGCCCATCCTTTGGTAGGCCAGGCCTCTACTCCAGCTAAAATTCAGGCTTCCACACCTGAACAGTCAAGAAAGGATGTTGTTCCCTAAATGCACAAGGTGGGGGGGCTTCCATTCAGCATTGTTGACCAGATGAAGAAAACAAACATAAACGTCACAATGTGGGATGCCCTGACCATTCCATCTCAGCGGGATCTATTGCATGAAGCTCTGGCACAACTTCCGCGCGCTGACCCAGTTATGCAGAAGCCACGCGCTTCTGTCAAAATCTCCCAAGAAGAGGAGAAACAAGTAAGTAAAGTTGCTAAAACCCCACCCTTCTATATGTCCTTGATTATAGGCAAACACCTAGTGCATAACTGCTTGATTGACTCAGGCGCTAGTACTTCTGTTATGCCTAAGAAGATAGTTGATGTCTTAGGTCTGAAATATAGCCCTTTGTCTAAAGGAGTCCTACAACTTGATGGCTCAATTGTAACCACCTTAGGAGTCATCAAGGATCTTGAGTTAACCCTCCATGCATGTCCAAGCCTAACAATTACTCAAGATGTGTCAATTATTGACCTGCCTCCTTTGTTTGCCCTATGTCTATCAAGAGAATTTACTGCTAAAGTGGGTGGTTACTTGTCTTCTGATTGGTCTCATATGTTACTCAAGACAAGGTATGGTACCTGGTTTACCATACAAGATGAGCCTATATTTTCTTATCATGTAGAGTCATATGTCCCATCCCCTCTCCAAGCCAATTGTCTTATCCAGGAAGAACAAGTTTCAGTTCCTAAAGAGCAGTCTCTTCCACCCTCTGTTCTAGACCTAGTGCTTGATGAATGGGTGGAAAGGCATCAAAAATTTGATCCCTATGCTGAAGAAATGGAAGCCTATGAAACTGGGCTTGGTACTTATTGCATTCTAGAAGAAGACGTTATGCTTCTGTGCGCGCTCATGGGAGACAAAGTTCAAACTGGTCTATGGAAGTTATACTTTGATGGATCCAGAAGTAGGAATGGCAGAAGAAGGAACTACAGGAGTAGGAGTGGTTCTCATTTCCCCTAAGGATGAGAAATTCTTCTTCACGCATAGGTTGTAGTTTGCATGTTCTAACAATGTGGTAGAATATGAAGCGTTGGTGCATGGCTTGCTTATTGCTGAAAAGAAGAAAATTAAAGCGTTGCAGATCTTTGGGGACACAAAATTGGTCATCCACCAGGTCACCAACAAATTCCAGACAAAGAATAAGCTTCTTAAAGCTTATAAACATAGAGTTTGGGACCTACTTGAGAGCTTTGATGCCCTTAATCTGTAGGTAGTCCCATGTAGAATGAACAAAGAGGCTAACCAAATGGCCGCGCTTGGTTCATAGTTTTCTCATGCTGAGGACTTTGTCAAAGGAAACACTCAGCACATTAAGATGGTGATCAGACCATCCATTCCAGACAATAACACCAGCTGGAAAGTGTTTGACAGTGACGTGCAGATCATCCAATTTATCCAGAATGAAGCTGAATTTTCATCAAGTATGCAAGTTGACTTGCATGACAGTATGGTGACCAAGTAATACAGCTGAAGACAAATAGGTTTCCTAAAGGGTTGGTCACCTTAGAGAAAATGTTTAGCCCTGATGATGAGTTCAAGGGTGAAGAAAGATACATGCGCGCCGTGCAAGAAGACTTGCTCTCTCCATTACTATTGCACGTGGAAAAGAGCTGCTGCTCAAGCAGGACTTGTGCGCATGAAGAAAAATAGGCCTTCATCTCTCTCTATCAAAAATACAGTGACATTTTCTCATGGGAGTATGAGGACCTCAAAGGTTTTGATCCAAGTGTTTCTCAACACTCCATTGACCTTGATCCTGGTATAAAGCCCGTCAGACAAAAGCAGTGGCCAGTCAATCCAAAGATAGAGCCCCTCATGAGAAAGGAACTATCAAAACTCATTGAGGCAAAAATTATCTTTCCTATCAAATACTCTACCTGGGTTGCAAATCTGGTTCTAGTACACAAGAAAAATGGTGAAATCAGACTCTATGTTGATTTCAAAGATTTGAATAAGGCATCTCTAAAGGATCATTATCCTTTGCCTTTAATGGAGCAGATTCTGCAGACTATGGCTGGCGCACAAAGGTTCTCCATGCTAGATGGGTATTCGGGTTTCAACCAGATCCTGGTCAAGGAAGAGGATCAATTCAAAACAACATTTACAACCAAGTGGGGAACATATGCATACCAGAAAATGCCCTTTGGTTTGTCAAATGCGGGCGCAATGTTTCAGCACGTCATGGATATTGCCTTCAAAGGTTACATCAATGAGTTCATCTTGGTTTACCTGGATGATATAACTATCTTCTCAAAGCAAGGCGTGGATCACATGGCGCACCTTGGAAAAGGTCTTTGAGAGATGCAGAGAATTTGGGGTATCTCTTAACCCCAAGAAGTGTAATTTTGCGGTGGCTCAGGGAAAGCTCTTGGGTCATGTGGTTTCGAAAGATGGTATCGTGATTGATCCTGAGCACATTTCAGCCATCCTATCCCTTTCCCTGCCGGCACACAAAAAGGCCTTACAGTCCTTCCTTGGCAAGATTAACTTTGTTAGGTGTTTTATCCCTAACTTTGCGGACTGGTTCGGCCCATCACCCTCATGCTCAAAAAGGACATAGCCTTCAGATGGACAGTGAAGAAGGAAGAGAAAGCTTCAACAAGATCAAGAAAGAGATTGCTTGTGCGCCAACACTCATCAATCTAGATTACTCAAAGGATTTCATCCTTTATGCTTATGGTGTTGATGTAAGCATTGTTGTTGTCCTAACACAGGAAAATGAACAAGGGCTGGAACAACCAGTGGCCTTCTTCAGCCAAATGCTGAAGGATTATGAATTGAAATACAGTCACATGGAGAAGTAGGTCTTTGATATCATGTGCACGCTCAAGAAATTCAAGAGCATGCTCACCACAAATCATATCAAGGTGTTAGTCTCCCACTCATCTATCAGAGACTTCATCATGGGAGTAGAAATCAGTGAGAAGAGAGCATGATGGGTGACAAAAATCATGGAATATGATGTGACTATTAAGGCCACAAAGCTGGTAAGAGGCAGTGCACTCTGCAAGCAGATTGTTGAGGATGCGCAGAGTGAACCTAAGGCTTCATTATTTCTAGATGAAGACCTCCCTGTGTAGAACATGAACAAAATATAGACCCCAGCACATGTGACTGGATGAAGGACATGATCACATTCCTTTCCAGGGTGCATACCCTCCCAGTTTGAACAAAGCAAAGAGAAGGACATATGAGGTTGCAATCTATCCCTTATGTTTTGATTGATGGAATTCTCTTCAAAAGAAATCTAGATGGCGTGTTGTTAAGATGTATCAATGGTGCGCAAGACTGAGTAATTGTTAGCAGAATTTCACGATGGATTCTCTGGTGGACACTTCTCTGCCAAAACTACAACAATGAAGATCATAATGGCAGGTATCTTTTGGCCTACCCTATTTGCAGATGCACATAGGTGGGTCACAAAATGCAAGGAATGCACTTTCTTTGTAGGAAAGAAAATATTGGCAGCGCTTCCCCTCCGACCAATCCAAGTGGATCAGCCTTTTGCGCAATGGGGTCTCGACTTCATAGGCATGATCAATCCACCTTCAAGCACTGGACATAAATGGGTGCTGACAGCTACAGATTACTTCACCAGATGGACAAAAGCTATCACGCTTAAGGAATCAACTGAGGCAGTCATCCTTGACTTTCTCGAAGGTTTAGTCACAAGGTTTGGCGTTCCTCAAACCATTATCTCTGATAATGCAAAGGCCTTCCTTGGTGCTAAAATCACTGATTGGGCTCTAAGTCTGGGCATTTACCTGAAAACCTCTTCCAACTATTACCCTCAGGGAAATGGTCTGGTAGAATCAACAAACAAGAACCTAATCAAAATCATGAAGCGCACAATGAACATCAGCCAAAGACAGTGGCATACGAAGGTCTTGCGCGTGCTCTGGCAGATAGAATCATAGTCAAAAAGGTAATAGGAACTTTGCCTTACAAGCTTGTCTATGGCAAGGAGGCTGCCCTTCCTTTGACACTAGAACTAAATTCATTGGTGCTTGCCCAACAGCTAGAATTTGAGGGCGTGGATCAGAGAGAAATCAGGATGGCAGAGTTGGTTCATCTTGAAGAGCTCAGAAACTATGCCATGATCAAGCTAGAACAACATCAGCAAGCAACAAAGAAATGGTTTGACAGAAAGGCTAGGCCTCAAGCTTTCAAATTTGGGGACCTGGTTCTAAAATGGGATGCTGACAGAGCTAAACCAGGGTGTCATTCAAAGTTTGATGCACTTTGGAGTGGCCCATACATCATCAAGTCCTGCAAAGAAGCTAACTCTTTCAAGTTAACTCATCTAGATGGAAGCACGCTGCAAATCCCAGTAAATGGGATCTATCTCAAACCCTTCCATTAGGTTTGTTGCATCATGTTGTATATATTAAAGTAGTTTCAATTCCTCCAAGTGTGCTCCATGCACATTGTTTGTTTGTACATAGTTCTTTCCCCTCGCGTGCTTCCTGCGCACGCTCTTTTGTTACTTCTAGAATGCAGAGCTTCTCTCAGCAGTTGTGAGATTCAGAATAGAGTGTAGATATGATTTTCAAGTGATTACAGGGGCATTTTCATGATTGAACAAGCAGACTCCATGCCCAATGGATGCTTCAAGGCTACTTATCTCTTTCATCTAGCAAGCAGATGGCCCCAAAAGTTCACCAAAACTGTTATCCAAATAGCTCTCCTAGCGATTTGGATAACTTGCATACACATCCTGCTCCCCTTCACATTCTTCTATCTCCTTCCATTTTCCCTTGCACACCTTCCTCCTGCATGCCCGCTTTCTCTCCTATCCCATCATGCACTCCTTACGCGTACCTCCCAAACTTACCTTCCAATCAGCTAAGTCCCTGGCATTCCTCTTACATGCTTACCTAGACTCAGTTCTTTCACGTGTCCTCTTTTCTTTCTTCCTCTATGCGCCTTCCTTTAGTTGAATGCCCGCATCTTGTTTTCATACTTGGCTTTTGCAAGTACACCTTCATCTCATGTGTTATCCTATGCACCTCCCCTGCTATTTCCCTTTCACGCACTTTCTCCTCATCCCCCCACATTCATAGCGCATGCCCCTCTTCGCCTCTTTCTTCCATTCTCCCTTGCACCCGACATTCCACACATTCACCTTCTTTCTAGTCAACTCAGTGCATCTCCAAAGGACAGAGCGGGCCCAAAATAGTTGAAAATTCCAAGTTCCTACAAAAGATTCCACATGTCAACCCGATGCTCCTTCAAAGGCAAAAATCTTGAGTGGGTTTCTAAATGAGCGTGGAGCCTCCATGTGTCTAGTTTCATAAAAGACAGGGTCGGGTTGAATATTCAAAGCATTGAGGATAGGCCAGTTAGGATGCCAAGTGTCAGCATGGCACTAATTCAAGAGAAAAATTTGGGGTGGGTTTCCAAACAAGTGCCAGGCTGCCACATGTCCAGGGTCATACTTTTGGCCCCGCCAAGCAAAGAGACTCAGGAAAAATACAAAGAATCCCAAGGAGCTCACGGAAGCCACCACGTGTCATTCTTGTTTTCAAAAGTGAAAGGCAAGGGCTAAATCTCTGAGGTGCAAGGCTTCCACATGGACCCAGTATGAGCAAACTCTTTAAATATTGTGCGCCCACGATCCTAATATTCAAATGGCCATATCTTTTGAATTGGAAACTCATATTTGGGTGGGAGAAGACTTTTTGGAAATGTCTCGACACCCTCACACCATGGAAACATAAAATATCATTCTTAATAGGATTTGGTGGGTGAAAAATGGGAAAATGTCTATCAAGCTATTAAAGCAGAATCAGATTTCTTCAACCACCAGATCTGATTCGATTCGATCCACTCGTTCTTCCTTCTTCAACATGCCAAGCAGATAGGGAACCAGACATGACATATTTGGGTGGATTTGAGAGAGGCATTGATTGATAGTGGTTGAGCTTTCAAAGAAGGATTCAATGCATCTCGAGGTGGTTGAAGCAAGATTCAAATTTTTCCCTCTTCTCTCTCTTATTCTTCCTATATATTGTAATGAAGGGGC
Source organism: Taxus chinensis (assembly GCA_019776745.2). NCBI lineage: Eukaryota > Viridiplantae > Streptophyta > Pinopsida > Cupressales > Taxaceae > Taxus > Taxus chinensis. Next base: position 876,683,033 of record CM034149.1, on the reverse strand, counting down.
ATATTCAAAGGGTTGGACACTCTAGATCCTTATGCATGTTGCTAAGGACTCCATATTTTCTGTATTTTGAGTTGCAGACCTCTATGTTTGGCTCTTGCATGTGGATATCGACCTCCTTATCATTGTAACAGTTCTATGCATTTCTAGAAGTAATAGAAGCATCGTTTTGTGACTATTCTCTATCCTAACATGTTTACATTCCTTCTTCTTTCCTCTTCTCTTGCATTGTGTATTGTTGTGCTATTTCAAGTCCCCTACAGTTCCATACTTAGTTGTGTTCCATGAGAGTGATCTGGTGAATGCGTATTTTGTTGTGCTACTCATGCCTAGCCTCCTTTCACCCATTCCCTATCATTCTCACTCAGAACAGATAGTGTTCACCCCTCTTTTCTAGTGCTATCACCTTTTAGTGTAGTTTACTTCATGTTATCCTTCTTTCCCTGGTCCCTTGGCATTCTTAGCTTAGTTTCCCCTTTCAGCACTTGGAGTAGCAGTAGCAGTAGAAATAGATAGAGGAACCGGCCTTCTCCAGAGATCCATCCCAAGCTCCCAAGGTCCCACAACTTGGGGAAGGTTCCATTATGGTCTTAAACACCTCCGCCCTTTTGATATCTAAGACACAGGTGCATGTTTGAGAAACCAACAACAACCTTAGGATGTATTTACCTCATTTTTTGTTTTAGGAGTTTCATTTCTAGGTGAACCACAAGATTTTACACAATAAGAGAAGGATGTAAGCCTAGCATGTTCTTATATGAATATGTAAAGACATCGTCAAACTCAATAAGGAGTTTTGTGAATACCTCTATTTCTAATTTAGACAAGATCGCACCAAGTTATTATAGCTTGGGTAATCACTTGTCCCAATGTTAACTATGATGGTCTCCTTGACTAGCATTTTTGATGTTTCATTATCTTAAAAATATGTGGTAGGTTTATATAAGTCATTTGGTTGATCTAGAATTGAGTTTCCTCTCTTTGGTGCCTCAAAAGTATTTTCACTGGGACATGCATTCTTTTCCTTTTTCTTGTTTTTATCTTCTTATTTTTTTGCTTCTCAAATAGAGCCTTCGTGAGGTTTCCACTATAAAAGATTGTATTTTTATTTTTCTTATTTTTTACTTTTTTGATTTTTGACAAACTAGAGAAATCAAATTCCTCACCGAAGTAAGCTAAAGAATCAAGGTCTATATCAAAATCCTTTTTGTGATCTAATAGGGGAATAGAGTCTTGAGTCCCAAGAAACTCCTCAATTGACTCATCTTTCTTAAAGAGGTCCATGGAGATATAATTTTGTTGGTATTGATGGATAAGAGATGGGTAAATGATATCAAAGTAGACAGTACAGATGGATAGGGGTTCAATTAAGAGGTTGGTTTCAAAGAGGTCTTTCAAAAGGCTATGTGTGGAACATGTCTCAACTTCAGAGTCAGAGTCCTCTTCTTTAGTCGTTATGTTAAATATTAGGAGTCTCTTTTCAAAGGTTTCATAACCTAAACCATGACAATATAGGTTTTATTCATACAACATAGGTTAAATATGACATTTTTCTTATGGGCCAAGCCCTCTGCCCTTCCATTTCATTTTTTGCATCATTTTTTAGCCTTGTTGTAGTCTATGCATTTGTAATAATTAGCCATCCAATCCTCATATAACCAATATATGTCAGTGTCATGAATGTGTTCATCCTCTAAGTATCCATACCATTTCCATAATTTATTTCCAAGATATTAAACATGATCTTTGTTTGGATAGGGTGCATTAGGTCATTTGTAACTGCATAGATATTATGGTAGCTTACCGACATGAAAAAAATTCTCAAGATTGTATTCATCAATACCTTTATGAGAAAAGTTGAGTTCTGATGGTGATTTGGATATAGATGGTTGATATTGGAAAAGTGTATCAAGATCTACACGGTTGTCATTTGTGACTAGAATAAAATGCATCACTGTAAATCTATCAGAAGATGGACAATATTTTACATGGTTATACCTTCCTTATAGGATTTTACAGTATTTGAAAGGCTTAGCATCAGTGAGCAAGGTAAACTCTTTTTCATTATGCGGAAATTTGATACATTAGTATAAAGTGGAAGGTACAAATTGTATTGGATGGATCTATGGCTGACCCAAAAGTATATTAAATGAGGTTTTGACATTAACAACATGGCATAGAGTATCTAGCGTGTATAGGCCAGATTTATGGCTAAGGTGATGGTCTTAGATCATTTTCTCTCATTGTTTTCATAACCGCAAATGGTTATGATATTGGCTTCCAAGATATTTTTAGCATGCCCAAGATATCTCAACATATTCATAGAGAAGATATTCAAAGTAGCTCCATTTTTGATAAGGAATCATTTACTCTTATGATCAGTAATGTAGGCTTATATGTATAATGAGTTGTTATTCGCAAGATTGGGATTTAGGAGGTTTTGAGGATCAAATGATAATATAGGGATACTTGGCGAAAGATGGGTAATGAGTACTTGAAATTGTTGTGTGTTGAGATTATTAGGAAGACTTTCCTCATGGAGAGCATGAGTAAGAATATATTGGAAGGTAGTTTATGCTTTTAATAACTCCATGAAGGAGGTATGTGTGGGTGTCGTGGCTAGTTGTTTGACTAAATCATAGGGAGAAGATAAATATTTATTCACGGTTGTGATTTAACAAATATATTGAATAAATGATAAACCCTAGTTATTGCAGAGTCACATATCATAAATAAAAATTATAGCACATATTTAACACAAATAATAAGCTAAAATAATATGAAGCCCTAGGGGCAAGAGAGAGAGAAAGAGAGAGAGAGAGAGTAGAGGACTTATCTGATTTTTCAATAAATCCCAAAGTTTTCTAGACTAAAAAAATGATGAACAGGAGGACGAGACTATCACAACCGCACTCAAAAAATTTGGTAATTATTATATGAGCATGGACTAGGGTGCCTGGACAAGGGAAAGGGAACCTAGGAGCCAGAGACCTCTTCTAGAGCCCTGTGAGTGCACACGACCTTGAAAATTGATTTTTGTTGTGTTTGCAAGGTGGTCACTAACCTTTGTTGTTAGTATCTTGTATGTCGTTAGATGATCATTGTATTCACCTGTAACCTGTAAAGAGAAAGGATAACCAATAAAACCCTAAAACACATCAAATCCTAAAAATAAAAGATGTAAATGGGGAGTTGGACTGACCCTGGTGGTCACCTGACAAAGTGACCTTATGACTGAGCACTGCACTACATCTCAGACTCTATGTAGTTATTATGTGTGTGTGTGATAGAATCGTTCCCTAGGAAGTTCTTGTGCAAGATGCACTTCATAAAAAATAATAGTTATATATAGCAATGTATGTGTGTGTGTGTGTGTGTGTGTGTGGATGAAAAAATAAACTTCCCTTCTTATGCGTGTATGCATAAAATGCAGTCCCTCATCCCTTAAGTGAAGTTAGATGAATGCCTTGATCCTCTTAGAATACCTTTGGATGAAACCTTAGGTGGTGATAGTAGATTCTTAGAGCTTGGTCCTTTATTATAGTCACATAGATTTTTATTTATATGATTCCCTTGTATGAATTTTTTAATTTGAAAACTAAAAGTCCAACCCATAAGAAAATAAGATGCCCAAAAGATAAAAGAGGCACAAAAAGGGTGACTAAAATACAAAGAGGTCGGGGTGCCCAAAGGAGATGAGGGGGCCTAGAAACTTATGTCCTAGCTGGGTGCTAGTGTCTAGAGTCAATAAAGATAAAGAAATGAATATCAGACTGGGATATGAGGTGTGCAACACCAAAGAGGAAACAAGAAAGACATAAAAGATGCCAAAGATAGATGACAATTACTAGTCTTCTTGATTGGGAATCATATGAATAGTGGTATGTGATTATGATTTAGAAATGTACCCAAGTGCATGATTTAGTGTCTACATTTTCCCCCACTTTATGTTGTTAAGTGAATAATCGATAACATAAAGTACATAAGAGATGTGTACCTGATAACCATGTAGATGGATGGCAAAAGCGTGTCAAAAAGACAAGAAAAAGCATGGAGTGATAAAGATGATCTAAAATAAGAGTATTCATGGTACCCAAAATAATGACATGCAATAGATATATATATATATATATATATATATATATATAGGGGTGGGGACTTTCCCTTCACCACTTATGTACTCTCAAAATAGATTGCATGCTCAAAAACAGCCATGTGTGCTTTATAAGACAACTAATAATAAAAATTCCTATAAATAAGATTCACTTTCATCCTATTAATGACTCGATCCATGCAAGACCTTTCACATTCATATTGCATGTGCTTTATCCAAAAATATCCCTTGCTTGGTTTCCAAGTCATCTTGCTTTTATCCTTTACTTGATCCATACTCTAGCTTGCTTTTTCTATTTTTAGCTTGTAACTGTAAAATCAGCTAAGTACTGGGTTCTGTCTTCTTGGGCATGGGCCTTTTTCATGCCAATTTTATGGTCCTAGTGCACGTATACACACCCTACTTGTGTGCCTCATTCCCCTGCGTGCTCTTTATACTTATCCATTTTGCTATCCCAACATTACCCCACACTAATTACATTTTCATCCTTGGCAATGGGGTTGTCTCATCTTACAGCTTTAAATAATAAATAATTTGTTACAAAGAATGAAATAATGGAAGAATGCTTAGCACGTGTTGGTTCCCTACTCCTCAATTGGCAAAAAAAGCTTTGGGTGCTCTTTGTTAATTATTTTCTATCTCATTCCATTCCACTAGCCCCTTTTTCAAAGTATCTAGGACTATCCCAACTATCCCTTCCATCTCATCTGGAGTCATATCTTCCCCTTTGTGCTTGAGCTCCCTTATCACTCCAGCCAAACCTATGATCATTCCCTCCATAAATTCTATCTTTTGCACCACCAGAAACCCAAACTCCTTTATTATTTCACCAGGTGGCTCCCTCACTTACTTAAAAGCACCACACTTCTTGGAAATCACTCCTATCTTCTCTTTTCTTCTCTTCTAGGGCTCATTTTAAGAGACCTCTGGGAAATCAAAGGTGGAAAATCCCTGGCGAATATCCCCAAAAGAAATTTCACAAAACAGGAAAAAAAATTGGGGTTTGTGTGCAAAATTTTCACCTGAAAGAAGCTTTCATTTCCAAGACATGCGACAACAAACTTGTTGTCACATGACAACAACCTTATTGTCACACGTCAGTAAACTTCCTGTCGCACGACTACAAAATACAAATCTCTCATCAACAAAATAACTTTTTTGTGCATTAGAGAAATACAACCAAACCCTTATCGCACATCAGCAAGATCTTCTCTTCATGCATCAATAGAAAACCTTTGTCGCACGTGAACAAATAACATAAGTCACGCATCAAAAAATAACCCTTTTCGACCGACTACAAACTTCAAAATAGATTTGTATTGTGTACTTGTGTACTGGTGCTTAGATTTTGCAAGTTCATGGTGCTTGATATGCATATACCTCAACTAGTAGTAAGTTAGTAGTATACTACCCAGCAAATCACCTAGGTTTTTATAGGAGATGGTTTCAAATGTAGGAAAAACTGACCCCTAAAAATAGTATACTGTAATTTTAGGTGAACAGGACACTAACCTACTCTGAAAAATTCACCTTTTCAAAATTTTCTAAAATGGAATATTCACCAAATTACGAATCTTTGCCACTAAAAAAAGCCATGTTCTCTTCTAAGTGCTTCATCCTTTTTAGCCACGAGCACTTCATTTTCTTCCTGGATTGTGTATGACTTAAGGATTTTTTCTAGATATTAGAAGTTATTCAATGCCCGACCTGCCTTCTCCAGTTCATCCTTCAACATCTGTAGTATTGCATCATACTCCATGATCATGTGTGCTATAATATTCTTATTCTTCTACTTTTCTGACGTGATGTCTATTTGAGCTACGCCTTGCATGGCCAACCTCTCCTAAAGTAGTAGGTGAACTAAATTTTATAGAAAATTCAAGGCCAAAAGGTACGTATTTTGTGTTTTCTCATCAAATTTTGTACACAACTCCAAAAACTCACTTCCAATGTTGGCATCAAACTCCATAATAGAATTTTTTCATCTTTTATCCTTGTTGCGCACTTTAGTCAATTTATGGATTTCATTTTCCTTATTCTTATTGTCTTCCAATAATTTTCTGAGTATAACCGCCCCATCCAAGTTTCTTCAAGAAACTTCTACAACCATCTTTTTAAACTCATTGATTGCGTGTTCATCAGTAAACTCAGTCGACTTTATTATTGCGTGGGTTATTTGGGGTTCCTTCTTCATCATACACCTTATACATACCTCCTCGCCGACATCAAAATCAGGTTCATCCATGTGTGTCTACATATTCTAACTCAACATCTTCCTTGTGTGCATATTCACGCCCTCTGGGTCTATCAACTCCCCCTCATATAACTGTTCATGAGTGATTGTACTCTAGGATTTTGCACACATGATCTTAGTTGGGTCATTAATATACCTAAAGTCTAGTGTCTGTAAAAAAATTTCTCCCATTTTTATACAAGTCTGCCTACCTGTGGGAACATGAGTTCCTACACCTAGAAACATACCTTCTTCCTTTTCTCCAAAAGCTTCTCCATGCACCCAAGATGAATCACCTATACTTATCTCCTATTCTTCTTCTCCTCTAGTGGGGCCTTATTCTTTATGATATTTAAGGACTTCTTCATCTCAATGGGCCTCCTCTTCCCTGGTTTCCTCCCCACCTATATTAAAATTAGGAGATGGCTCTATGTTATGCGTAGCCTCATCTGACACCCCCTCTTCCTCACTATGATCATGTGTCACAAGATTTTGCCTCCTCTTTTTCTTTTTCTATGGGCTTGGATTTACCGGTGTTATTCTTAGCGGCCTCCTCACTGACTTAGAGGGTCCTGCACTACTACTCTACATTTTGGGATTTCTTCTCATATTCCTCTTATGTCCCTATTCAATCACACCACTTTGTTCCTTTTCTGGCTCCTTAGCTTCAAGATCAATTCTGACTTCTTCTTCTTACTACCTCAGAGGAGTATCTTTACGCTACCTTTTGGTAATTGATGTTGGTTTTCTTTTAGTACCTTAGTCAATCACACCACTACACTCCTACTCTTCCCCTTCATCCTTAGGCTCTTATTCCTCCTCATTCCTTAGAGAGGTGGCCTTGCACTCTTGTCTTGTTCAGATTATATTTTTTCCCTTAGGTAGTTATGGGAGTCTAAACTTGTCCTCAATGTGTCTTCCCTTGACCAATTTAGGCTTAAGGTAGATGTATACCTTAGCAACATCTATCTTCCCAATTGTTAAGGTCATGGAATTAATGATGATATCATATGATATCATAGTCTCAATGTAAGCTAACTTATCAAGATGCACGTAAGTCTTTTAAAGCATGTAGTAGTCGCAATCTACCTTGTCTGCATCGAACCTCAGCTTTTGCATGTCTAAAAACATGTTCATGGAGGTTTGGAAGTAGTGTGAAGTGAATGCATATGGTAATTTACACCAAGGGATCTTCTTTCCATTCTTCATGAAGAACCTGCCAATGTAGTAATGCTGGTATACTGCAAATTCTTCCTTGATGTCCTTCACCACAGGTAAGTTTCTTGGTATGTGCCACTCATTCTCAAATTCCTCACACATTATCCTATGCCACATATCTAATATGAGCTTATAATCACCTGACATACCATCACATGTGTAGTCCTTAAAACTTTCGGCTAATGAATTCATCTCTAGTGGGTACTGCCATATCTTGTCCTTAGGGCCATCTGGTACCCCAATTTTTGCAAACAAAATGGATAGGAGGATCGCATCCCATGTAATCTTATCACCCACACGTGCTTGCTCGATAATTCCTTCAGCAATGAATGCAACAATATTTTATACTATCCCCTCCACCATCTTCTTTGTGATGTGGAGCCATTTCTTGTTTACTTGGCCCCATCTCTCCTAGTTATTAAACTTGGTTAAAATATGTGTGGCGATTTTAATAACATTTTCAGTTACCTTTGAGATATCCATCATGTGCCATCCTTTATGATAATGCATCTCAACTACAATGGCCTCCATACCTACTTCATAATCTATGTCAACTGTAATTTCTATACCTGAGCTTCACAACCCTGTAAGTATCCCAATCAGTGGTGCGGAGATTCGTACTCTCCTTCCTATGAAGTAGAAGAAGTCCTCATGGACTCTTGACATGATCCACTGATAAATTCTCTCTGATTTACCAAAATATGGCAACTCATAAATCTACAATACTCTTGCTTTCTCTAAAGTCTTGTAACCTTCGTCATCGTAGATGGGTTTATCATCCTCAATTCGCAAGTTGGTCTTCCTTACTAACTTTTTCTCTATCTAATCCTTGTTTGAACTGGTGTGTGTTGGTTTTGGAGCCTGATAGCAATGAGGGTTGCAAGGGGGGATTTATGCATTGTGAAATCTAGATCGTTCCTTATTAGTTCATAGATCTAACGGGCGGTTTTCTATGTTTCCCCAAAATGATAAAAACCCTAATATATTTAAAGGTTCGTTATGTATGAGGCTCATCGTATTAGTGGTGGCACTGTGAGAGAGAGAGTTTGGCTGGACTGAATAAAAGGATTGGTTTTTTCTAGTGGATGTAGCCCATTTTGGGTGAACCACATTAAATCTATGTCTCTGTTTTATTGCATTCTTTTCTGTTTTACGTTTTCTGCATTATTCATTGCATGTTTGTTTATCTGTACAACTGGTATAATCCTAACAACTGGTATCAGATCACATTTGAGATTTATTTTTTGGTAGTATACTCATAGAGGGATTTGTATTCGAGTGGGAGAAGAAGCAATGGTAGAGATAATAAGTTTAGAGTTGAGAAGTTTGATGGTCGAAATTACTAGCTATGGAAAATGCAGGTGGAAGATTACCTGTATCAAAAGGATCTATACCTACCATTGGGAGGTGAAGAAGTGAAACCCTCAATCATGTCTGATGAGGAGTGGAAGGATCTCGGTGTGATTCAATTGAGTCTAGCATCATGTGTAGCTTCAAATATCTCACAGGAGAAGAGTACGGTAGAGTTGATGAAAACCCTAGCTAATTTATATGAAACACCTAGTGCATCCAATAAAGTTTATTTGATGAAAATATTTTTTAATCTACAAATGCAAGAAGGTGGATTTGTATCTAACCATCTTAATTATTTCCACACTATTGTAAATGAGTTAGATTCAGTTAATATCCCATTTTATGAGGAGGTTAGAGCATTATTATTCCTATGTTCTTTGCCAGAAAATTGGGACAACTTAGTAATGGTAGTTAGTAATACAGCAGCTGCTACTCTTAAATTTGAAGATGTAGTCAATGTCATTATAAATGAGGAAATGCACAAGAAAAGTACAGGGGAAAATTATTCTTTTGGAAATGCATTGAATATGGAGAGTAGAGGGAGGAGAAAGGAGAAATCAAAGAGTAAGGCTCATGGGAGATCTAAATCAAATATGGGCACATCCAAATATAGGAGTAGAGGCATTACTTGCTGGAACTGTGGAAAGAGGATGTGCTAAAAAGGATTGTTGGTTCAAAGGAAACAATGAAAACTAGCCTGAAGGTATTAAAGAGGAAAATCTAATAGGTAATATTTTTCAGGATGCTCTTATACTTTCTCTTGATACTAGAGAAAAATCTTGGGTAATAGATTCAGGTGCCTCTTTCCATACAACCCCTGATAAGAGATATTTTAAAGAGTATGTCTAGGGAAATTTTGGACAAATTTATTTGAGCGATGATGAGCAGTGTAACATTTTTGAGAAGGGAAATGTACACCTGAAATTACAGAACAAAAATACATGCATAGTGAGAGACGTGAGGCATGTACCTAGCCTCAAGAAAAATCTCATCTCTGTGGGATAATTGGGTGGTGAAGGTTTCACAATCACATTCACTTCATATGTTTGGAAGGTTTCCAAGGGTTCCCTGGTAGTGGCATGGGGTAAGAAAGTAGGCACTCTTTATTTGTCTACTTGTATATCTAATTCTTCTACCATATTTTCTACTTCAGATGAGGATACCAACATGTGGCACAATAGATTGGGACATATGATTGAGAAGGGCATGAAAATTGTACAGGAAAAAGGTAAGCTTTCAAGTTTGAAGCAATTGGACTTAGATTTTTATGAGCATTGCATTTTTTGGAAATAAAAAAGAGTTATTTTCTCAAGGCAGTGAATACTAAGAAAGAGAAAAAGTTGGGGGTAGTTCATACAGATGTGTGGGGGCCAGCCCATGTTGCATCTCATGGTGGTTCTCTATACTATGTCACATTCATATATGATGCCACAAGTAAGGTATGGGTATATTACATTAAGTGTAATTATGATGTCTTTGATACATTTAAGAAATGGAAAGAAATTGATGAGAATCAATGTGGTTTTAAATTGAAATGTTTGAGATCTGATAATGGTGGTGAGTATTGAAGTAAGAAATTTGATGATTATTTTTCCTTGAAATAGATTCGTAGAGAAAAAACATCTCCCAAGACTCTGTAACAAAGCGGTGTTAATGAGAGGATGAATATAAAAATAATGGAGTGTGCACAGACAATGAGATTACATGTGGGGCTACCTCTTCAGTTTTGGGTAGAGGCTGTAGATATTGTTGTGTATGTAATCAACTATGGACCTTCGAGTGTACTAGATGGAGGAATTCCTAAAGAATCCTAGACCGGGAAAGAGGTAGAACTTTCATTTTTAAGAGTATTTGGTTCAGAGGCATTTGTGCATGTTAATAAATAAAATAGGAAGAAATTGGATTCAAAATCCAAACATTGTACATTCATAGGCTATGGCTTCAATAGTGATTATGGATTTCAGTTTTGGGATCTAGATGAATCTAAGATAATTAGGATTCATGATGTTGTTTGGCGTGAAAATAGAATGTACAGGGATCAAGTACAGGATGACAAAAAACCCAAGAAAGAATTGGTTGAGGAGATAGCTCATAAAAATGAACCATGGGGTGGAAAATATCCACCTATAGGTACTGAGGTTGATAGTTCTGGAGGTCAAGCATGACATCCAATGTCGGCATCGACACCTCTATCAAAAATTCAAGAAAATGAGATGAAAGCAAATAATGATCCCATGACACCCCCATCTTCGGTAAGAAGGTCACAACGTATTAGTAGACCTCCAAAAATATTTTCCCCTTCTTTGTATTATTTGTTACTAACAAATAGTGGTGAGCCAGAGAGCTTTGATGAGGCAATGCAGGTGGATTCCACTAAGGAGTGGGAGCATGGCATGAATGAGGAGATGGACTCCCTGGAGAAGAACCAAACATGGAATTTAGTCAAATTTCCAACTGGGAAGAGAGTACTAAAAAACAAATTGGTCTACCATATGAAAAAAGAAGAATGTGGATGGAAAAGGTACAAATCAAGGCTTGTAGTGAAGGGGTATGAACAAAAGAAAGGTATCGATTTTGATGAAATTTTCTCCCCTATTGTAAAGATGTCTTCCATTCGTACTGTATAAATTTTAGTTGTTGTTGAATATTTACACTTAGAGCCACTTGATGTCAAGACGGCATTTCTTCATGGTGACATGGAGGAGGATATTTATATGCAGCAACCACTTATATATGAGGTGAAGGGTAAGGAGAAATTGGTTTGCATGTTGAAGAAGAGCCTATATGGGCTCAAGCAAGCTCCTCAGAAATGGTATCTAAGGTTTGATAGTTTTATGCATGAGCATGGTTTTACTAGATGTCAATCATATCATTGTGTGTAATTTAAATGGTTGGATACTGGGAGCTACATTATTCTTCTGTTATATGTAGACGATATGCTTGTAGCAGGGTCTAATATGCAGGAAATTGAAAAGCTTAAGGAAAAGCTTGCACAAACATTTGCAATGAATGATTTTGGTGTAACAAAGAAAATCCTCGGTATGCAAATCAAGAGGGATAAGAAAAATAAGAAATTTTTGTTGTCTCAGGATGATTATGTAGAAAAGGTGTTAGAGAGGTTTCAAATGCAGAATGTGAAACTAGTTAGTACACCATTGGCTGGGCATTTTAGATTAAGTAAAGAGAAATGTCCCAACAACACAAGAGGAAAAAGATTATATGGCACAGGTTCCTTGTTCTTTAGCAGTTGGGAGCCTCGTTTATGCCAATGGTTTGTACCAGGCCATGAGATTTCCCAAGCAATGGGAGTTGTTAGCAGGTATATGGAAAATCTAAGTAAAGCACACTAGAAGGCAGTCCAGTGGATTCTCAGGTACTTGAGAAGGACCAGTAGTAGGCACTTGTGCTTCGGAGGGTCAGATTATACTTTACAAGGATTTTTGAATTCAGATATGGTAGGAGATGTGGATAGTAGGAGGAGCACTACATGGATACGTTGTTTACAGTTTGTGGTGCGGTAGTGAGTTAGATCTCAAAGTTGCAAAAGGTAGTTACCCTATCTACTACAGAGGCAGAATATGTTGTAGCGACTGAGGCAAGTAAGGAAATGTTATGGATGAGCAGGGTCATGGAGGATTTGGGTAAGGAGCAAGGGGATTGTAAGTTACACATTGATATTCAAAGTGTAATTCACCTAGAAAAGAACTCAGCCTTCCATTCCAAGAACCAAACACATTTAGCTAAGATATCACTTCATATGACAAGTGTTGGAGGATGGGCAGCTTGAGTTAGTGAAGATTCATACAAGATGATAATCCTATGCTGATATGTTTACTAAGCTAATGAAAAAGGAGAATTTGGATTTACATTCAACTTCTGTGGGTCTTCAAGATTGATCTTGAAGTTGAAGAAACAAGCAAAGAAGAAAAGTTCAAGTAAGAGCTGTAGAGGGTGAAGTTATTAGCAATCATTCTCCAAGTGGGATATTGTTGGTTGTAAAGTCTGATAGCGATGGGGGTTGCAAGGGGGTATTTATGCATTGTGAAATTTAGACCGTTTCTTATTAGGTCACAGATCTAACAGGTGATTTTCTATGTTTCCCCAAAATGATAAAAACCCTAATATCTTTAAATGGTCATTATGTATGAGGCTCGTCGTATTAGTGGCAATACTTTGAGAGAGAGCTTGGATGGACTGGATAAAAGGATTGGTTGTTTCTGGTGGACGTAGCCCATTTTGGATGAACCACATTAAATCTATGTCTCTGTTTTATTGCATTCTTTTTTGTTTTGCGTTTTCTACATTATTCATTACATGTGTGTTTATCTATACAACCGGTATAATCCTAACAGTGTGATGATTATAATCGATCACCTTACTTTTTCAGATGTTGGACTCATAAAAATGTCCCATGATAATGCCCTTGGTGTTAGGTTATGGAGCCTATTTTAATGTGAGAAAGTGTTAAAGACTATACACTAAGAGTAATGTACACTTTCCACAATTGTCTCGCTAGGTTTCAGGGCTGGGCCGGGCCCCGAGCGGGGGTCTGGGGGCGGCAGCCCCTAGTAGCAAGGGCTCAGAGGCACATCCCTTGAGAATTTTTTTGGCCTTAAAACGTGCCTGATATACCGGGAAACATGCTTTTCTCATATGGGTGGGATTTTGTACCCATAGGTTTATGGGACAGTTTTGGCCATGGTTTTAATACCCATGGTTTTGTAAAACTGCTTAAGTAGTTGTCTACTTATATGGTTTTATGCCTATGGTAGGTATAATGTAACATTACAAATGTGTTTTGAATTCGGGTGTGAATTCTGTAGAGTTTGTTGAGCATAGCTCCAAACAGATCTGGGTATTGTATTAAGAGAGCAATGGCTTGTAATAAAATATGAGCAAGTGATTCTTGGTGGATGTAGCCCAAATTGGGTGAACCACGTAAAATACTGTCTCTTTGTGTTGTGTTATTTTATTCTGTATTGTTATTTAAGATCTGTAATCTTTTCTGCATATTAGTTTCTACTATTGTGATTCTATGAGGGATTATTCCACATATTTTATCCCTTATTTCCTAACACTTGGCATATTTCATTTTAGAGAATCTCTCCTCAGACATTTCCTCTACTTCTACCTTTGGTTCTTTCTTCTTTTTTCTCCTTTCGACCACTATAGATGCTCTTTTGGTGCCATATCTAACTTTCACAAATTTCCCTTGCATTTTTTTCCTTCTGCTACCTTTGTATCCCCAAAATTACGTGCCCTAGCTATGATTTCCTCTTTCTAAACCCTACTCTTCTCACTCCTTTTACTCTCTCTCTCACTTCTCTCAAAGGATCTCTACTTCTGTCGTGACCACATTCCACTGGTTTGATGGAATCTCGTGTGCACTCGCACTTTGCACTTCAATTCACTCTTTAAGGATTGAATACTCAAGCATGCAAGGTAATATTGAATTCATTTGCACTTCTTTTATAGATTTTTTAAAATTCTTTGTGTTAATTACTCCTCAGCTACCACATACCCAACTTTAATTACACTTTTTTACTTTGTCCATGTTTTTCACTACTTTATTCTACACTTTAGACGTAACCTTCTGGTGTGCCCCACTACATCTCAAGCTACAAACCTCCTCATGCATGCCTCTATGCACCAAAGTACATAATCCTCTACACCTTATGCCATGTAATTCATCATGCCACTGCCTACCTCACGTTACAGTGTGTAAACCTTTTCTTACGTGTGATCTTCATCCTGAGAAATTTCCTTAAGAGCACCTTCATCCCGAGCACCTGTAGCAGCTTTTCCTTTTATGAAAATACTTGAGAGAACACCCTCAAATGCGCTAATACTGTATAAATCCCAATGCTGATAATTTTATTTTCCTCTTTTACACACTTTCACTTGGTTCACCGCACACTAAAAGTATGCACAATCCTTTGTGCATGAACTCAATAGATAGTACCAACTTCTTGCATGTAAGCAGATTATTACAAAAAAATAAGGAAATTAAAAAACAAAGCATATCAATAACTATAAAGAAACACAACTTAGGTAAATCTAATCTAAATGGAAATACTACCTTATTACAAACACCAAGAAGCATTATTTATAGTAGGGCTTCATCCTACTCAGATTGAAGAAACCAGGAAACATGGTGCCATACAAAGCCTACAACTGAAATCTACCTGATTCAAGTATCTTGGTTATGACAAAAGGTCCTAACAAATTAACCTTTAATTTTCCTATATGTCATGCAAAATTGGAGTCATAGAGAAGGACCATCTTGCCAACTGCAAATGTCTTGTTCTTAATGTGCCTATCATGCCATGCCTTATGTCTTGATTTCTATCTTCTGTACCAACGTGTAATGGTGCACCACTCATCCAATTGCATTAGTTTGTCAATACGCTCTTCCATAGCTTATTCATCATGAAGTCCACCTATGTGTGCAATACATAGGGATGGTAACATGAATTCAACTGGTAGTACTACTTCGGTGACAAACACCAATTAAAAGGATGTGCCCTTGTTCAACCTTTTATAAGTGGTCTTGTAAGCCAAAATTGCAACTGACACTTTATCATCCCAATCTTTTCTTTCAACATCACAAATTTTTTTCAATGTCTATCCCAAAATATTGTTGAAATGTTTTTTAGTACCATTAGCATGTGTGTGATAAGGAGTAGTATTATTCTTTCAACAAAATTCTGATTGTCTCATTCAAGAAATGAGTTCCTCTATCACTTGTAAAGATTAATGGGAAAACATACATGTCAATAATATTATACCATAAGAACCTTACTATTGTAGCTGCTATACAATCCTTTCTATGTGTTTCCTTTTCCCACCTTGTCAGATAGTTTGTGCAAGTAGTAATGTAGCATCTGCCATTTTTACACGTGGGTGGTGAAATAGGACCTACAAATTCAATAACCCACTTTTCAAAAGGATTTCCACTTGTAATAGGCCACAATGGCATCTCATCTCTATGGTCAAGCTATCCAAGGCATTCATAATGATCACATGCCTTGACATGTTCCTTAATATCTTTGTACAAAATCTCCTACCAAAGTCTAGCCATTAGAATTTTGTGCATTGTAGCATCACTAACATAATTCCATCTTGCTATTCCACCATGAGCTTATTCCATAATGGCCTCATGCTCATGCTCTAAAACATAATGATGAAAAACTTCATCACGACCCAACTTGTAAAAATCTCCACCAATCAACCGATAAGGTGTTGCACGTATAGCGCGATGTTTTTCTCCAATTTCTTCATTCTTTCAGGTGTTTGTCCAGTATGTAAAAATATAGTTAAATCCTCCAAGTCTGTGGGCACATGGTTTAACCTCAAAATTTGTGCATCTAGCATTATGTCCTTAATGCTCTTCCTATCCTCGTTAGAATTGATCCTTGATAAGTGATCAGACCCTGAATTTATATTACCTGGTTTCACAATAATTACGAACTCAAACTCCTAAAATAGAAGTATCCATCTACAAATGTTCCCTTTCAAAACAATCTTGTTGACCAAGTACTTGATTGCCATATGATCTATATAAAATATAAACAAGGTTGCTAGCAAGTATTATATGAACTTGTATAGTGTGTAGATCATGGAAAATGCTTCACGCTCAGTGGTCGTATAATTATGCTTTGTAGGTGTCAACTTCTTACCTGAAAAGAAAATGAGATGATCCACAATTTCTTCTCTTGGTTTTGCTAACACTACACCAATCGCCATGCTAGAGGCATCAACATGAACATGAAATGGTTTGTCCCATGAAGGAAAGCACAAAATAGGTGTAATGGTGAGGCTCCCCTTCAATGTTTCAAACTCCTACTGTTGTACGTCACCCCAATATAATTTCCCTTTAGCCTTCAGCAACTCTTCTAGGCGCACGGAAATATTTACATAGCCTCTTATAAATTTCCTATAGTAACTAGTGTTTCCCAGAAATCCACACACTTCACTCTAATTGGTAGGCTATTCTAAGCCCAATATTACAACTATCTTGGCTGGGTCTACTTATAACCCTTCCTTACAGATGATTTGCCTAAGTAAAGTACTAAATAGTAGCAAAGATGCACTTTTTAATGTTGAGAGAGATGATCAACTGCCTGCATCTATCAAATATAAGCCTCATATTATCATAGTGATCTTTCACCAATCCATACACTATCCAATCATCAAAATATACCTGTTTATGAATAAAATGTTGAAAGTCTTTCATAACGGTGCATGAAAACACTGCTGACACATTTTTCAATCCAAAGGGAATAATAGTATATGAAAAACTTCCCCACCTAGTGGTCAAATTTATATTCTCCTGATCTTACTTTGTGATACACACTTGGAGATGACCTGAAAATCCATTTGTGAACAAATATATCTCACATCTAGCACTCCTTCAAGGATTTATTTTGTGAAAGGGGTCGGAAAAGGATCTATAACAAAGGAGGCACTTATTTCTCTATAATCCACACAAATCCTTATCCTCCCATTCTTCTTAATTTTTATGACCATGGGGATAACCCATTGAATTCTTCTGTAAGCACAATTATTCCAAACTTGAGCATCTTGTCAATTTCTTAATTCACCTTCACACGTAGATTATAATTCATCCTATAAGGCCTCTTCCTAACTGGGTGCACACCTTCTTTCAGCTTGATCTTCATCTCACCTAAAAAAAGGTGTACCCTCATTAACTCATGATAGCCCTGCGGGAATAAGTCATGGAAGTTGCATAAGAGTTCAATAATCTTTGCTACTTCTTGTTTTTACCAGTAATCACCAATAATGCCCCTCTTAGGCTCAGCCTCTGTACCAATGTTAACCTTATTTGTCTTCATAAGAGCATGTTACGTGTGTTCCTTCTCATATGTAGTTTCCTCGCGTACACCTTCAGTATGGCTAACGTCTAGGTTATCAACTTCCCCATCATCAATCATGTATACCAATTTGTAATTTTCTTTTTCCTTTTAGGCACGACCCATCTACACTTCTTCTATCTCCTCAAGATCAAGGCATGCCTCAAGATCAGATTCTCCAAATAGCTCTAACATGATTTCTTCAACCTTCATGATATCTCCCAAAGTGATGCACTTCATGATCTACAATGCTTCATGGACTACAGACTTAGTAGAAAAATAATCAAAAGTTTAGATCATACCTGTAATCATCTCTTACCAATTTGTTGTTTCTATTTTTAACTTAGCATGGACATACCATGCACGCGTGCAGTCGTGTAATGTAGAGTATAAATTATCTACCCAAAGTGAGGGCAATAAGGCCTCCTTATCCTATGCCCGTGATCTCTAACAATCATGGCTGTGACGTGAGGCATGAGACTTCCCATGAAATTCACATGTTTGTTTAGGCATATTTCTCTGAGTAAACCTAGTTGAAAAAGTGATTCTCACTTCTCGCCATTCCAAAATTATATGTCCCATGAAAATCATAGACCAGCATGTTTCTTCTATCCCCTTCATTATACGACTGAGTCTCCATGTTGTGTAATAATTCCCATTACATGTTTTCATACATTCTACATTTTACATTTTACATATTTTCCCATAGCTATCATATATTGTATGATTTTACACCTCATACATGTCATATCACATAGCGTCTTACATATTCTATACATATACACATCTTAGGGCATGGATACATCTCAAATTACATCCTATTTTGTCACGTACATTACACATTTTACATATTCACTTCTACACATTGCACTCACTACCCTATGACACACTCTAGTTCCTCGGTCCATACTCGACTGCCGATGGTTTACAAATCAAATGGACCACATCATACTCACACATCCACTCACATCCTATGTTCCTCATGCAACATTCCTAGGATTAGTGATATATGCCTTAGGCTATAGGGTCACTTCTTCTAGCATCATCTTACAATAGGTTATAACATCACTTTCACTTACATCATTTAGTTGTATATACTTTAGGATAAATCACCACCCCCTTCTAGTCATCCATTCATGATATACACTTATGTTATAAGGTCACACGTAGTTTATCTCTATGTCGTATATCATCACAACGCGCTACACACAACACACAACTCAACCATTTCCCAAAGATGCACTTTCATTTTTGGTTCATTCTTAACTACTAAGGGGGAATACTAAATGAACCTCACTACATAAAACTCCATTCACCCATGGGGCACATGGATCTTATCATCCACATTGCATTCTATTCCATCCATCCACAACATATTGCATTTTATGGTTACATTTACTCTTGCTTACACTTACTTTTGCATGTTCACTTTACTACACATGTAAGATAAATCTCTTGTATGTCATTATATTTACCATAAACACATGCGTGTTCACATCCTTTTCTATTTTTGATCACAAATACAGAGATTCTACACACAACACTGATGCTTGACACACTGCCTACTGGGGGCATCCACATTCGTAAACTATAGGTGTTATTGTTTAATTTTGTACTTATCACTTTTTACTATCATGTTATACATGTTTTGACATATTTTCATTTTTCTAACATGCTAATGGGTGCTTCATGTGCAACATTTTTTATGTAGGAATATTTGCTTCTATACTTCTTTGGTTGTTTGTTATTTCTTATTATTGATTGCGGGCTTTTCCCTTTGTTGTGTGCACACACTTTCTTGTTTTTGACCATGACGTCCTTGAGTGTCTTATGACATCGTGAGTGATGTCCCATATTTTCAACCCACTTTTCGTAGTCTATTATTGTCTTCTTGGGTGTTTACATTGGTTTCTTATGTTCTATCTTATACATTGTTTGTTTGGCTTATACTTGTTCTCTACATGCAAGCTTGTTTGTACTAACACTTATTTTCTAGCCACTTATTTGTGTGTGCCTTGGTATCTACCAAGCACATTCCCTTCCCCCTAGAAGAAACAATTTCAATATACATAGATGATCCTCTTTTGGGGAGGCATTCTCCTATCTGCAACGTCGCATATGACCCCAAAGAGGGGGACATCATTTGGGGTTTACACATTGAACAAGTACAGTTTAGTCTATAGTTCAATATGTAGTTCAGTCTATATTTGTCTTCTATGAGAAAGTTTAGTTTACAACAATTGGGTTCAGACTAGTCTACAAACCCCATACACGGTGGCTTTTACAGTACAAATTGTCCTTAACATTATGGGAAGTAGTTACAGGTTGGAGGATACAACTGACTTTCCTCCCTACACTACTTTGGCTAGAGGCATCATATTACCCAAAAAACTAGATCGTACAGAGACCTCTTCACCAATTTTAGAGAATAATTTATAGGTTGGAGATAACACAACTTTCTCCCTACACTTATTAAGCCACAGTGGTGTGAGATTGCCCAAAAACTTGCACTTCACTAAAATTTATACAATATCCTTTTTCTACCCCCTTTATTTCATCAAGGATCAGGTACACATGTTTTGTTTTCATTTTTATACTTCCATTTACAACCCTTTTAGTATATACATGCAGTTTTTACACATATACATGCATATTTGACTACTTGATCACCTTCTCTTTTGTAGGTCCATTCATATGGGAAGCAAGTAGTCAAAAAAAAAAAACACACGTCAAGTACATCACACACATGATACTAACCATGGAGGTATGCTACACATATTGACATCTACACACATGTTTCCACCCTAAGGTTCACTCTCATCACTTTTATAGTTTTTCATCATTAGTCTCCATGCTCCATCTGTTTGTCACTCTATGTTTTGTCTAGTCCTTCGATGCATTTTCTACATCACTCTACATGGATATCAGGTACACACCTCTATCTACTTTATGTTACCAAGAATTCTTCTCACCAACATAAAGTGGGAGCAAACGTAGTCACTAAATCACAAACTATGATTCAATAATTAGTCACGTTGTCATACTACTATTCATATGGTTTTTGAGTGAAGAAAGTACTAATTAACCCATGTCCTTTGCCCTTTTTAATTTTCTTTTTGTCTTCACTTATGATCCTCTGACTACTTTCCCAATTTTTTTATCATTTTGTGTTATTCGTATTACTGATTAGGGCGCCCAACCCAGGACTGGGGTGCCCTAGGCGCCCTGATTCTCTTTGTAATTTACTTACATCATTTAGGCACCTTATAGCCATTTGATTTTTCCATATTTTTAGTGGTTGACATTTTTGGGGTTGGTTACAAAATTAGAACAAGAGAACCATATAAATATAAAGTTATGAGACCATAATGAGGGACCAAGCACTAAACATCTACTATCACCATCTAGAGTTGTATCTATCAAAGACACCTAAAGCTACATTTACATCCCTCTAGTTCCATCAAAACACACACAAGGTTGGTTCATTTGCATCACACTTCATAAAAGGGGAGTCTATTGTTTCCATGAACACATTTACATCATTCTACATCTAATTAACTAAAATTTATATTCTATTCTAAGTTAATCTAATATTAAGAACAATAGTAAATAACAGATAAATGCACAAATAAAATGACCTAAGAAATATAAGCTATGAAAATATAAAAACCTAAAGTGTAAGAGAGGGTTAGGATAGAACTTAGCTGATTTGATGAAGGTGGTAGTACCTATGTTGTACATTGAACTAGATCAGATCAATAGGAGGAAATGATCACACAGAAGCTCCTAAAAATCACATACATTTGAATAGTCTGGTCTGGGACTAGGGCACCTTGAGAGGGACAGGGGTGCCTATGGGTGCCTTAGTATGAGATATGGGTGCCCTTGTCTATGGAAATAGCCTAAAAACTCCTCTGAGGTGTCGTTAAATGGATGTTTCATGTTTCTCTTCTTATCACACTAACTTTGTTAACTACATCAAATGTCACTGGAATACCTGCTAATAAGATGAATCACCTGTAAAACCCACAAGAAGAAGCATCAAATCCCTAAAAAAATAAAGATGCATATGAAGGGGTCGGACTATCCTCAGCATGGCCACAATGGTGGACTTACTAACTAAGCGTTGCACTACATCTCAGACCCGATGTAGTTCTATGTGTGTATGTGTGTGTGCAATCATGCCCTAGGTGCTCTTGTGCTAGTCACACTTTGTGAAGTAGTGAGAAATAACTATGATGTAGAAATGTAATAAAATGGTGGATGGAATAGAATAAACTTCCCTCCTATGCAATGTGATGCAGATGAACCAACCTTGTGCCTTGTGATGGAGTCTAGATGGATGCAAATGGAGCCTTTGATGGATGCAACCTTAGGTGATGATAGTAGTATCTTAGTGCTTGGTCCCTCATTATGGTCTCATAACTTTATATTTATATGGTTCTCTTGTTCTAATTTTGTAATTAACCTTGAAAAGGCTGACCACTAAAAAGATAGAAAGCTCAAATGACTAGAAAGTTCCCAAAAGTGGCGAGAAAGTGTAAAAAGGCTTAGGGCACCCCAAATGGGACTAGGAACCTGACTTTCCCCAGTACAAGGTTGAGCCCACATTCAAAGATAAAATGACAAAATGGAAAAACTAACTGGGTGAGTATGATGCGGGAGGTTGGTAGTGATGACATAAAGAAAAGTAAAATGGCCAAAGGACATGGGTTAATTAGTACTTTCTTCACTCAAAAACCATATGAATAGTATTATGAGACCATGGGACTAAATAATGTCTAAAGTGCATGATTTTGTGTCTACATTTTCCCCCACTTTATGTTCGGTGAGTAGGAACAGCTCGGTAACATAAAATAGATAGAGATGTGTACCTAATGTCCATGTAGAGTGATGTAGAAATTGTGCCGAAGGACTAGAAAAAGAGTGGAATGAAAAAAATATGGAGCATGGAAACTAAAGATGTAAAGGAGAAAAAAAGTGATTAGAGTGAACCTAGGGTAGAAACGCGTGTGTAGTTTGTGATGTGTGTGATATACCTACATGTTAGTATGAGGTTGAACACCAAAATTGTTGTTGTTGTTGACACCTTTATTATAGTTTTTTGTTGTTGTTGATTGTTTACTACTTCTCATACAGACGGACCTACAAAGGAGAAGATGATACAAGTTAGTCAAATACACATGTATATGTAAAAATGCATGTATATAAAAAACATGTAAATGGGAGTAGTGAAAAGATTGTAAAAGGAAGTATGAATGCACCTAATCCATGATGAGAGAAAATGGTGTCGAGAGGATATCCTATACTACGAATTTTTTGGGCGATCTCATGCCACCCTGGCTGAAGAAGTGTAGGGAGAAAGTTGTATTATTCTCTAACCTGTAACTGCTTACCTAAAGATGTGTGAAGATATCTGTATACTACCTAGTTTTTTGGGTCGATCCAATGCCACTAGCTGAAGTAGTGTAGAGAGGAAATCTGTTATATCCTCTAACCTATGAACTTCTCCCCAAAATGCTAAGGACAACCATGTCCTGTAAAATCCATTGTGTTATACGGGGTTCATAGACTGTCTATTAGCCCACTCGTCTGTATAACCCATAATGTCAAGGACAAAAAACTGAACTGAACTGATACTGGTAGAGAACATTGTGTAGTGTGTAAAACCCCAAATGATATCCCCCTCTTTGGGGATGCATGTGAATGTCCCTGATAGGAGAATGCAGCCCCAAAAGAGGACCAACTGCATAAAATGTTCCCTGTAAGAGGAATGGAATGTGCTTGGTAGAAACCAAGGTTCCCACAAAACAAGTGGCTAGAAAATAAGTGTTAGTACAAACAAGCATGTATGTAAAAGACAAGTGTAAGCTACCAAAACAATGTATAAGCGAGAAAGCAAGTAAACATGCAAGAATACAAATCATAGACCACCAAAGTGGGTTACAAACATGAGACATTACTCATGATGTTGTAAGACACTCAAGGCCACAATGGCCACATATAGCAAAAACAAGTGTGTACACCAAACATAGGGCGAGGCCTGCATACAATATCAAACAAGAGACAAAAAATAATAAACAAACAATAAGATAACCATGGAAGCAAATAATATTGCAAACAAATGCTACACATGAAGCACCCATTAGCATGTTAGAAAGATAACCCATATGTCAAAAGCATGTATAAGAAAGTAATGTAAAGTTCTAAGTACAAAATGAAACAATAGCACCTGTAAGAGAAAAATTTGGATGCCCCTAGTAACCGTTGTAGGCATGGTAGGAGGCGATCATCCATGATGTGTGTAAGAGACCTTGTATTTGACTATCACAACTAGATAAATATGTGAATGCGTATGTGTGTATGGTAAAGATAATGACATACAAGAAACTTACCTAGCATGTGTAACAAGACGACCATGATACAAGAAACTTCAAGCAAGAGTAAAATAAACCAAGATATGCAATATGTTGTGGATGGATGGAATGGAATGCAAGATGGATGATAGGAGCTGAGTGCCCCCTGAGTGAATGGAGTTGTATGCAATGAGGTTCATTTGGTTTTCCCCTCAACAGTCAAGAATGAAATATAAATGAAGAGTGTGTCATCAGGAAATGGCAAGAAGTCTGTGTTGTGTCTAGCGCGTTGTGATGAGTGTGTACGTGTATTGATCGTGATATATGACCTAGCTATGAAGTGTGTGTGTGATCCTATGACCAAATGTATATATCACAACAAGATGAGCGTATGATTGATGATATATCCTAAAGCGTATATCACTACCAGATGAATAGAGGGAGTGGTGATGTAGCCTAAAGCATATAACACTACAAGATGAAGGAAGAGGTGACCATTTATCCTAAAGCATATGTCACTAACATAAGAATTTTACATGATGGAAGGTCAAATGATGAATGCATGTAAGTATGATAAGGTCCATTTTATTTTTAAACCCTCGGTAGTCGAGTATGGACCAAGGAACTAAAGTACTTCATAGGGTAGTGAGTGTAGCATGTAGAAGAAGATGTAGGATGTGCGATGATTAAATGACCATGTGATGAGAAAAATGTGTAAATATGTAATGTGTAGTATTGTAATGTAGATGTGTAGATAGACATAGTAGTGTGATATGTGCATTATGTAGTATTTAAAATGAGTAGGATATAATGTTAGATTCGTAGGAAATAGCAGTGCGACACATTTATGGGACAAACTAATATGATGTATGATGTATAGATGTAGGAAATGTAGAAATGATGTAGACTGAATGTATAATGTATTATGTAAGATGTAAGACATATGACGCGAGATGTATGAAGATTCACAATGTGTAGTATCTAGTGTACAATGTATGGGGTTCATGTGTAGCATGCCCTTCAACATTCAAGTGTGAACCGAAGCACAAGAATATGTCATCGGGTAATGACGAAAGCTAAAGTTTAGATTGATATTCCTAGGTTAGGATATTGGTGTATGATTATGCAAAAATGAGAGATGTGTTGATGCTAAAATGGATGGGGGGATGTGTGAATACTATGCCCCCCAAGTGTGTGGTGATGCATGTATTTTTTTATAAACAATGTTACAAAACAAATAGAGAAGTGATTTATGAAGCTATTGGAGTACGATAGATATTGTAAGATTGATTAAATGATGCGATAAATAATGAGAGATCGTATGGTATGCATGATGAGTGATAGATGGTTGTAGATGTATGTATGTATGTATGTATGTATGTATGAGTGGTTATAGATATATATGTTAATGTAATATGAAATGGTTTCTTTATCGTAACAGACCCTCAATAGTCATATAAGAACCATAAGAATATGATTGTGTCATTAGGAAGGTAGGGTGAGAAGAGTCACCTACCAAAGACCAGTTTTGCATGAAGTGGTGGAAGCATGGTGGGAAAGAGTAACAATAGGACCATGCGATAGTGGAATTTGCAATGTGTCTTGACCAACAGTAGAAGGGGTAGTTGCTTTATAAAAAATCATTGGCTACTGAAGTGGTAATTGGGAAGGGGTTTTACATGATGGTGGCTTGTCTATGGGTGTTGTGGAATACCTGAGTGGAGGCCGGATTGAACTAAGATTTAGTGTAGGTTGCTTAGATAGATTTGGTAATACTGTAGATGATATAGTAGGTCGAAGTTGATGGAGAATGAATATTGAGAGTGGTTTCCTAGTTTGACTTGGTAATGTTGTAAAAAGCTTGAGTGGAAGAGAAGTGGGACCATCCTTGAGAGGATGTTGAGTGGATTGAATAGGTAGAGTTTGATCAATCAAAGAAAGTACATTAGAAATGGTAGTCTTATTGTCATTTTATGTAGAAGGAAGATATTTAGGATCCCATTGAGATGTAGGATTTGTAGATGGGAATGCAACAAAATGTTGTGCAGTGAATGAGATAAATCCCTGATGCTCAAGATGTTTGATTCTTCATGTATAAAGTGTGGAAATCATTTTCATTATGTCCATTGAATTTGATGAAAGTGGCAATATGGATGACCCTTGATACTTTTCTAATCGATAAGGAGGATATCAACGAGTAGGTGGTAAAGTGATCAAGTGATGACTAAGGAGCTTAATAATAAGGTCATGTTGTTGAGTATTGTGATCAAGGATGAGAGGCTCTGGTAATGGTATGAATTGAGGCTCACATAATATGAGCACATGTAGTAGACATAGAATGAGAATAAGATGTAGAAGGAGAACAAACATGCGCTTGAGAAGCATCCTTAAGTTGTTGAATTTAATATTTGAGAGATATAACTGTGGATTCCATGGCCATAAATTTTTCTTTAAATAAATCTTGTAGAGCTTGAATTGAATCCAATATAGGTTTATTAGATGGAGGAACACTAGGGTCGTCAAATATACGAGTGAATATAGGACTTATTTCTTGTGCCGTGGCATATTGTCGTCAAGATACATGGTGTCTAGGGATTTTTGAAAAACATCCTGGAAATTAGGGTATCTCTTAAGTAATTTAGATAAAGAAACTTGAGTAACTTTGGGAGCCATGATAGAGGGAAAATGAGGATCCTAAGCGTGAAGATCAAGTTCGGGTTCACCAAAATGATTAACTAAAATGTGGAATTTTATTCTACGTTAATCTAATATTAAGAACAACAATAAATAATAGATAAATGCATAAAGAAAATGACCTAAACAATCTAATACATGAGAAATATGAAACCCTAATGAGAAATAGAGGGTTAAATAAGAGCTTAGTATGATTCAATGAAGGTGTTGGACTGTGTTCTAGTGTGAACCAAACCAAAATGATGAGGAAACAATCACATGAGAGCCTGAGAAAACACATACATGGGCTCTCTGGTTGGATTGGGTCACCTAGAGAGGGACAGGGGCACCCGTGGGTGCCTACTCTGAGATATGGGCACCCTACTATGAAATAACCTAAAACCCTCCTCTAAGGTGTCAATTGGATGTTTCACTTGTGTTCTCTTCTTGTCGCACTACTTTGTTGAACTACGTCAGATGTCACTGAAATAACTACAATAAGGAATCACCTAAAAACCCTAAGACAAGCATCAAATTCCTAAAAAAGAAAGATGCATATGAAGGGGTCAGACTATCCTCAGTGGCCATATTAGTGGACTTACTAACTGAGAGCTACACTCCATCTCAGACCCAATGTAGTTCTATGTGTGTGTGTGCAATCATGCCCTAGGTCTCTCTTGCTGCCAGTTGCACTTTGTGAAAGTAGTGAGCAATAACTATGATGTAGAAATGTAATAAAATGGTAGATGGAATAGAATAAACTTCCCTCCTATGCAGTGTGATGCAAATGAACCAACCTTGTGCCTTGTGATGGAGCTAGATGGATGCAAATGGAGCCTTTGATGGATGTAACATTAGGTGATGATAGTAGTGCTTAGTGCTTGGTCCCTCATTATGGTATCATAAATTTATATTTGTACGGTTCTCTTGTTCTAATTTCTTAATTAACCCCGAAAAGGCTGACCACTAAAAATATAGAAATCTCAAATGGATAGAAAGTGCCCAAAAAGTGGCAGGAAAAGTGTAAAAAGGCTCAGGGTGCCCCAATCAGAGATAAAAATGGTGCCAAAGGGTGAAACTGACTAGGTGAGTACATGCTTGAGATCAGGAGTGACGAAAACAACCAAAGTAAAATGGCCAAAGGTCATGGGTTAATTATTACTTTCTTCACTCAAAAACCATACGAATAGTAGTATGAGACTGGGATTAAATAATGCGTAAAGTGCATGATTTTGTGTCTATAACATCTATTTACTTACTTCCTACTTCACAAAGTGTGACTGACACAAGAGAAAACCTAGGGCATGATTTGCACACACACACAAACCACACCAAGAACTACATTGGGTCTGAGATGTAGTGTAGCACTCAGTTAGTAAGTCCACCATTGTGGTAGCTGAGAATAGTCTGACCCCTTCATATGCATCTTTATTTTTTAGGGTTTTGATGTTTTTTCTGGGGGTTTTGTAGGTGATTCCTTATTGCAGGTCTTACAACGACATCTAACATATTCCACCGACTTTAGTGTGACAAGAAGAAAATATAGGCAAGCATCCAATGACACCTCAGAGGAGAGTTTCAAGCCTTTTCTGTAGACTAGGGCTCCTATATCTTAGACCAGGGTGCCCATGGGTGCCCCTATCCCTTTCCAAGCACCCAATTCTAGTCAAAGAGCTCATATCTATACTTTCTCATGCTTCTGTGTTGTCTTTTCCTCCTCCTATTCACCTGGTTCACACTGTGACACAATCCCGCACCTTCATAAAATTAGCTAAGGAATCCTTAACCCCTCTCTTGGACATTAGGGTTTTACATTCTTATTTACTTAATTGTTTGAGTCATTTCCTTTATTTATTTAGATGTTATTTATTGCTTTGCATAAAATTAGATTAGTCTATAATATCTCATTTTAGTTTAATCACTAGTTATACTGGTATCACATTTCCTATGCCTTTCGGTCGTGTTTCTATCTGCAATGATTCATCTCTTGGTTATTCACAGAATCTCACTCATTGGTATGTAAACGGATGTCCACCAAAACCTTTTACCGATAAAGATTACATAATGGGCATGTACAATTTACGTTGCAATGACTCGTTCTATGATTCACCACACACTATAGCTTAACATGTTTCTAACACATCTCCATTTGGATTCGACTAGGAAAAAGATGATCTTTTAGACAGTTTCACTTGATCATTCACATCATTCTAAAATTGGGAGGGCATTGTACTTATTTTTCCCCCCTTCTAGCATTCCTAGGTGTATCACACTTCTACCATTTCACTTATTACTTCACATCTAGTCTTTCACACACATCTCACACATCTTGTTACACTTGTATCGTAATTAACCGATGATACAATCTCGTGTTACGGTTCACACTTGACTGTTGAGGGATCACTACATTCAAGAACCTCACATCATACACACTACACATTTCACATTCAGCGCATTCACAACACATCTTTCTCGTGCACATTCACACTACCCTATGACAGTTCCACAGTTCATACTTGACTGTTGATGGTATAAATTTGAAATGAGCCTCACCACACTCGCTCACTCACTCACTCACTCACTCAC
Source organism: Taxus chinensis (assembly GCA_019776745.2). NCBI lineage: Eukaryota > Viridiplantae > Streptophyta > Pinopsida > Cupressales > Taxaceae > Taxus > Taxus chinensis. The sequence goes on along the minus strand of CM034149.1, from coordinate 876,653,630 downwards.
TACACTCTACACTTTGAAAATCATATATTTATAGTGCACTATTCAAACCATTTCCTAATGATGCACTCTTGTTCTATGGTTAATTCTTGACTGCTGAGGGGGAATGTATACATGAACATCATCTCAGGAATATTCATTCACATTCACTTGGGGGGCATGCAGCTCCTTTCATATCCACTTTACATTTCATTCCATTTCAGTCATCCACAACATACTACATATCTTGGTCGCACATTGTTCTTACTTACTTATACTTGCAAGTCCCTGTGAACTTTGCTTACTATGTTAGCTGGATATATCATATTTCATTTTCTTTTCCATATACACAAACACATTCATTTTCTTTCTAGTTGTGATTGCATACTTTACATATATCGATGTATGCAGTACAGATGCTTGGTACAATACCTATTACTAGTCCCATAACAGCTCCTGGGGGCATCCACTTTCGTACACATCATGGGTGCTATTGTTTCAATTTATACTACTTCCTATTCATACTAACACACTCTTATATTGGATCATACACATTTTTACATACTTCTTATCTCTCTAACATGCTAATGGGTGCTTCATGCAAAACATTTTTCTTACAGGAAATATTTGCTACCACGGTTATCTGACATCTTGCTTTATATTGTCTGTCATTATTTTTCATTTCTTGTGGGCTTTTTCCTTTGTCTTTTGTGTACACTGTATGCTTTTGGCTACATCGGCGTTGATTGTCTTGCGACATCATGAGTGATGTCCCATATTTGAAAACCATTTTTCATAGTCTATTTTTTCTACAGTATTGTGTGTCCACATTGTCTTCATTCTTGTTAGCTTACACATTGTCTTCTACATGTGTGTTTTATCTTTCTTGCACTAGCACTTGTTTCCAGCCACTCTATTTACATGTGCCTTAGTTTCTAACAAGCACACTCCCCCCCCCTTGCAGGGCTTCAACTTTAGCACATCGTTTGGTCCTCCTTTGGGCCGTATACTCCTTGTGATGTCACATACACCCTAAATAAGGGGGGGATTTTATTGGTGTGAATCATTCACCCCATACAATGGTTTATAGTCAAAACACAACCCATTTTAACACATAGTCAGCACAATGTTTAGTTTCAGGAACGACCCAGAACCTGACTTGGGTCTTCAAACACAACACAGACACCAGCGCCCAGACATAAACAGTAATGCATGGGTGCTCTTGACCCTTCCTAGATTCCTGTGACCAAGGGGAAATTACATATATTTTCTCAGTTTAGTACAATTTTTGGTAGTTTACACAACGGAATTTTACAAGATAGACAGTCCTTTAACACTCAGCATGCATGCACTACACCTTCTTTTCTACTTTCACATTGGATTAGAATGGATCGAAATGGAGCAGATTTTTATACACCATGTGTAGTGGTGTTTACAATTTGGGAAGCAATAAAAGGTTGGAGAATAACACTAGACCTTTCTCCCTACACTTCTTCCATACTTGGCATGAGATCGAAAAAAAACTTGCATTCAACGCAACTGGTGTGAGATCACCTAGAAAATGTGTTCTTCTATGACATCTTCAGGATCATTTCTATCTCTTTCACTCATCACAGATCAGGTGCACATGTTATTTTTCACATTTTACACAAATTTTTCTCGTTTGGATCAAAATTTTCATATACACGAATTTGACTACTTGTTTTTTTTTTCTCTTTTGCATGTTTGTCCTTATGGGAAGTAGTATTCACATCAATCATCATTTTTTCTCACTTCCTCTTCTCTAGCTTTCATACTTCACTTTTTATCACTCCATGCTTTTCTTTGTCTCTCAACACACTTTTTGCCATCAATCTGGGTACACAACTCTTATCTACTTTATGTTATTGAACATTCACTCAACAACATAAAGTGGGGGTAAATGTAGACACTAAATCACTCACTTTGTGTATATTTCTAGTTCTGATCACATACCACTATTTATATGATTCCTAAGAGAGAAAAGTATTAATTAATCATTGTCTTTGGCCTATTTGTTTGCTTTCTGTTTTCTTTCTTGGTCTTACACACCTTCTTTCTCAGTCTCACTTTCATTACTTCAACATCTTTGACTCTAGATATTAACACCTAGCCAGAACGCCAACGCCCAGGCGCCCCCATCTCCTATGGGTGCCCCCGACCTCTTTGTACTTTTCTCACATATTTTGCGTCTTTTATAGTTGTTGGGCATATTTATTTCTTACTATTCATATTTTTAGTGGTTAATTAAAAATTCAACCAAGGGAATCATATAAATACAAAGCTAAGTGATCATAATAAAGGACCAAGCACTAAGCATCTACTATCTCCACCTAAGGTTGCATCCAAAGGCATTTACAAGAGCATTCAAACATCCATCTAACATCCACACAAGAGAAAGGGACTACATTTTTCTACATACACTTCATAGGAGGGGAATTTCATTTTTCCATACACACATCTATCTACATTTTCTACATCTATCTATTGTTTGCTATCATGTGCGACTTGCACAAGAGCCATCTAAAGCACGATTCTACACACACACATGTAGAACTACATGGAGTCTGAAATGTAGGGCAGCGTCCAAATTGTAAGTTCACTCAATCAGGTGACCGCCAGGGTTAGTCTGACTCCCTATTTACATCTTTTTCTTTTTTAGGATTTTATGTGTTGTGGGGTTTTGCAGGTGATTTTTTCTTATTGCAAGTTTCATGCGAATAACAACAAAGTGCAACAAAATACATGCGACTAAAAGAGACATCTAGTAAACATCTCGTGACCCTATGAAATTGAGTTTTGCAGCTTCTAAACAGTCACAGGCACCTAGAGAAGGTCTCTGGCACCCTAGACGCCCCTGACCCTGCATACGCGCCCTAGTCCTGGCATTTCCAACACTCCTAAATTTTTCTAGGTTTGTTTGTGACACTTTGAGTCCCTGTTCCATCAATTTTCCATCTCAACATAACTTCGGCATCACTCCAAATCAACTAAGTATTTTATTCCCTTCATTTGCAATCAGGGTTTCAAATTTAAATTACTTATTTTCTTGGGTCTAATTTGTACTTAATTGTTTATATCATTGTGTTGGTACATATTTTAGATTTAGCATTTATTTATTTAAATATTTTCATAATCAATAACTTTGTTAGATAAAGGTAGAATTATGCTTAGTGGTCTATGTTTGGACAAGATATCATGGGTAGAATAAGTGACAAATGCTTATTACATGATCAATATATTGTTTGTGTCCTTTATTAAAGATAAAAATCCACAATACGCATGGAGTGTTAAAATCCCTTTGTTTGAAATTTAAAAGCATTTGGTTGTATTGCTTATATGGTATATGATGAAGAGCATAAAAAAACTCATTCAACAATTTAGATTGAATCAAATAACTCAAATTTCTTCAATTTTACAAAATAGCTTACTTGTACTAGTCAAAAAACCCCTCAAATCACGCCAATTTCTTGATTAAAATCCCAAATTATCTTATGTAATCAATTCATCATGTGTCTCGGGTCTACACCATGTTATTCCAACTATCAAGCTTGTTTAAATTAATCAAAACCTTTTATTTGACTTATATCTCACAAAACGGTCCTTTTAGGCTACTCAAGGCAAATTTGAAATTTAAAACTCGTGGGAACAACTCACAACTCTTCAAGACAAAATATTACCTATTTTGGACACCCATTTGGCCTTCCATGCTTATTATCAAGTTTTGTTTCTCAACTCCTTTGCTAAGGAACTTTTCTCCACACTTTCTCTCCTAGGCCTAATTCTCCTTCTAGTAGCCCTTCCTTGTTTTTATGACCTAACATTTTATAGACATACTCAATTGGAAAAATGGAACCATTCTAGGATACCCATTTAGCTCTTCTTATTGTGTACAAAGTTTCAAGGTGTACTCCTTTACAAAAATTCTCCTAAACTCAAAAACCAAGGTTCCCAATTAGGCTTCTCTACCCTTCCTTGGGTATGTAGACCTACTGATATGAACTATTACTTCTTGAAATGTATTCAATCCTTAAAACCTTCAAAATAAATTTCCTTACACTCAGTATATTATATGTATAAATTTTCAAGGTTCAATTCAAGGTGCAAATTCTTAATTCTCAAGTTTGAAGTCAAACCCTATGTGCATCTATAGTCTTGATCCTTAACTATCATGATTTCCACTTGATTATCAACCTTAAATGATTTAATTTGTATTGAATCTTTATGAGGGATTTTTGTATATAATCTCTTCCAACTTTCAGCTCCTAACACCTTAAGGAAGACCTTCAACCAATCATTCAATTTTAGCACTTAGTCCTTTAAACCAACACCTATAGGTTGGGCATACAACTGTCACAAATATCCATCAATTAATAAATTTCAAAGGCATAACTCATTTTAAATATTTACAAGGACTGTGAGTAGATATTTTTCTCAAAATCTAATATCTTGAAAATGATTCTCAAGGTTCCAAAGGATAAATTATTTATAAACCCTAACTAGGGTTTCTATCTCACCTGGGAGGTTTCTTTTCCTTACAAAGTGCATAAAGCTTATTCTCAAAGACTAAAAAATTTCCCTATAGGTCTATAAGGAATTATTAATTCTTTTACTCTTATCATTCTTAGTCTTTAAATTGCAACCTTTATCAAAAAGATGTCAAATATGTGTAATATGTGCTTCAAACTACCTGCTACAGGTTTTAACAAAGTATCAAGCCAATACACTTATAAATAATTATGCATGCATGTAGAGATAAATCATGAATAAATTACTAACACTCTTATCAACATTTATAAACCACCATTTAATGATTTTCATAAAGTTTCTTGATCAAATTCACCTTTTCCTTTACAAACCAAAAAGCCTCCTATATACTCCTACAAGCTTGAACTTTGACTGTAAAAAATTGTGTCAATTCAAGGAATTTCCAAGCTTTAAATCTTCCAAAATATATTAGATTATGATGTTAATAAAATATCCTCCAAGTTGTAGGGTTTAATTCCAACCTTAATATCTTCAAGCAATAAATCTCTACCAAACCCTGAAAGTATTTATCAGTGAACCCGGGACTCATCAAAATCTTACAAATTACAAGAAACTTATTTCCATGAACTAAAAATTCTCCCAAATGTTTTTTTTAACATGCATAAATCTATTACTTTGATAGTAGAGATTATTTAATCCATAAATTGTAAAACAACACGTTTCCTTATACAGACAGTGACTTGCTAAACAGGTTTTTCAATCATTCAATAGCTTTCATATCCAAATAAAGTTAATATTTCTTAGTTACACCTTGAAATCTCCAAAAATAGGTTAATACAAACTTCTAATCACTGTTAAAAGATACATGAAACAAACTATCCACCAGGGTTTTCTAAATACTTAGATTACAGTCTAACCTGCAATTTCAAGCATACAAAACAAAGATCTTCATTTTTTCAGAATATTCTTACAAATCCTCTTCACTAGAGACCCTTCCATGAGTATCACACCTGTACAATGAGTATCTCCTCAAATGAGTCTAACCTTCAAAAATACTCATTCCTCCAAACCCTAATTATTGCTTACATGTTAGGACTTTTAAACATAGAAATGACACCTTTTAACCTTCCTAACATACTATTTTACTCCTTTTCACACATTCTAGGAGTCTTACTTAAAATAAATTGACCACTAAACAAGATCCCCTCATCATTCTAATCCACTAACACTCACATCACAAGCCAAGAATGGCTAATACCATCTCAAAATTTCAAATAACACTTTTTGGAGGGAAATACTGAATTTGAAATTTTGAACACTTAACTTCATTATAATGACTCCTTATGGACCTCTAGGACCTCCTAGAACACTTAAGACATCTTCCCAAACCAAAATTGATCAAACACATCAAAAATTACACCTTGGAGAGATGCTCCTACATCATACTCCCAAGGGAATGAAAACAAGTTTCCTTCAATTTGTCTTCTTCTTCCTATACTTCCAATTGAATTAGACCTCCCTAAACTAATCTTTATTGAGTACCATGTTTGTTGTGTCCTCATCAATTGCATCATGTCCTTCACTAGCTTCTTGGTCCTTGAAATGATCATATGCTTGAACAAGATGATGGTTTTTGGATTGTTCGCGAACTTCTCCATCTTATACCTGAGTATATACACACTGATCCCACTTCATGTGAGATTAAATTTTGATGCATCCTAGAATTCACCAGAAAAATCCCAGGCGCACTGGCACATCACTCAACCTAAATTGAGAGCTCACCCAAATCATGCAAAAGGTACTAGGACCCTCTTTAGGGTTGTTGCAAGATGTTGGCATCATGAAGACTTAATGCATTCAGATCCATAATTAATACATACTCATTCTACAGTGCATGTTAATATCTAGATCTAAAGAATAATAGATTTAAAAATATCCATAATGAAACCAACTATGCAACAACCAATTATACTCATAATTAACACTCTAATTCAGCCAATACACTCCATTATATTAAACATGATAAATACACAGAATCTCATTACAATATATAATATCATCGCTTAAGAGCACATCAGATTTGACAACATAACTTCATAGTAACTTTGTTCTCACACCCCCTATACTAAGTAGATCATTACATACTTATAAGGGTGGGGAATTTCCATTCACCACTTGGATAATTCCAAAAATAGGTCACATTCTGAAAATAGCCATGCGTCTTTACAATCACAACCACACATGCAAGTGTGCTAACAATAGACCTCTTCTAGTTAATTGGCAGTAGCAAATCTATTCTTAGTTTGCACCCATGCAAAGCACTTCATAGCCGCTCCTCCAAAAATAGCCAATGTGTGTTGCACAAGTCTTTACCCGATTTGTGTGCTCGGCACGCTATCTCCAAAAATAGCCTATACACATGAAAATGGATGTGTCCCAAATCCACCCTTATATTTCGTGTGCATGTTCTCCTTATCCTTTTGTGCCTTTGACTGCACCATGTTCTCTTGTGAAAACCTTTTGTGTGCCTTCTGCTAAGTATTCCACTTTCAATCTGCTCAACAAATTTCACTATTCATGATTGTGATTCCATATTTTTCATCTTCATGTTGCTCTTCTTGCTATGATCATGGCTTCAAAATCTGAAAATAGACTCTTGCTTGAAATAAGAACCTTCATTTGATTTATCTACCTTTATCTTCTCTATCAAAAATTGCATTCAAAACCAATAAAATCAAAATTACTTTGATAAAAATGAGTTTTATTAGTCGCTTTAGTCACCTCTTTCATCACTTGCTTGTTTGCTTCCATTTTCTCTTCTTGAGTTTCTTCTTGCACATGTAGCTCATCTTATTTGATTATTTTTCTTCACTTTCCATGACTATTTTCTCCTTTCCCAAGGTCTGATTTCCTTCTATTGTCTTCATACTGTGGAATCTTGGTTTATGGTTTGTTATCCTTGTATCCCTAAGAACTCATGTTTCTCTTCTTTCTTCTTGAAATTTGTAGTTTCACTTGACTCTTAATCTTTACTCATTCTCTTTTACAAATTGTCTTGGTACTCTTCCTCACCACTTAACCACTTCCAAAAGCTTCTTGATTGTACCTATCTTGTCTTTCACCTTGTCACACTTTCTCTCACTCTTTTCCATTTGATTCTAGTAGCTTTCTAACAAGAAATTATTGATCTTCTCTCTCTTTCTTTCCTTTTCAACTGAATTTTTTATCTCTCTTCAAGCAAGTATGTTTCACCTTGCTTCTTCCAACACCTCACCTAGGATTTATACTTGGCCTTTTGGTGTTTCTATCCTCTTCTCCTCTCTCCAATCTCTTTTCTTCTCTCTCCAAGTATTTTTCACCTTGGATTTCTTCCTCTTCCTTTCTCTTTCCTTCTTCACAACCTGTCAACACTCACAAGCACTTAAACAAATTCTTGTTAGAATTTACAAATTATTTTTCTAGAATATATAACCGCGCTCTGATACCACTATGAAGCAAAGCATCAAACACAACTCATTCTAAAAAGTTATATTGAATCAAATAACTCAAATTTCTTCAATTTGCAAAATAACTTACTTGTACTAATCAAGAATCCCCATCAAATCATGCCAATTTCTTGATTAAAATCCCAAATTATCTTATGCAATCAATTCATCATGTGTCTTAGGTATACACCATGTTATTCCAACTATCAAGCTTGTTCAAATCAATCAAAACCTTATATTTCACTTATATCTCATAAAAATTTCATTTTAGGCTTCTTAAGGTAAGTTTGAAAGTGAAAACTTGTTGAGAACAACTCATAACTCTTCAAGACAAAATATTACATGTTATGCACACCCATTTGGCCTGCCATGCTTATTACCAAGTTTTGTTTCTCAACTCCTTTGCTAAGGCAATTATTTCCACACTCTCTCTCCTAGGCCTAATTTTTCTTTTAGTATTCCCTTCCTTCTTATTTTTCTGACCTAAGTTTTTATATATGTACTCATTTGGGAAAATGGAACCATACTAGGATACCCATTTACTTCTCTTGTTGTGTACAAATTTTCAAGGTGTACTCCTTTATAAAAATTCTCCTAATCTCAAAAACCAAGGTTCCCAATAGGCTTCTCTGCCCTTCCTCACATATACAGATTTAATGATATAAATTGTGACTTCTTGAAATGTCTTCAGTCCTTAAACCTTAAAAATAACTTTCCTCACACTCTGTAGGTTCTATGTATAAATTTTCAAGGTACAAAGTCTTAATTCTCAAGTTTGAAGTCAAACCCTCCTATGTGCATCTATAGTCTTGATCCTTAACTTTCATGATTTCCCATGTATTCTCAACCTTAAATGATTTAATTTCTATTGAATATTGATGAGGGACTTGTGTTTATTATCTCTTCCAACTTTTAGCTCTTAACACCTTAAGGAATACCTTCAACCAATTATTCAATTTCAACACTTAGTCCTTTAAACCAACACCTACATGTTGGGCATATAACTGCCACAAATATCCATCAATTAATAAATTTGTAAGGAATAAATCCTTTTAAATATGTACAAGGAATATGAGTAGATATTTTTCTTAAAATCTAAGATCTTGAAAACAATTCTCAAGGTTCCAAAGGCTAAAATCTTTATAAACCCTAACTAGGGTTTCTAGCTCACCCGAGAGGTATCTTTTCCTTACAAAATTCATAAAGCTTATTCTCAAAGACTAAAAAATTTCCCTATATTTATTTAAGGACTTATTACTTCTTCTAATCTTATTATTATTAGTCTTTAAATTGCTTTCTTTATAAAAAAGATGTCAAATTTGTGTAACATGTACTTTAAATTGTTTGCTATATGGTATTAACAAAGTATCAAACCAATAAAATTTCAAATATTTATGCATGCATGAAAAAATAAATTAAGAACAAATGACTGAGACCCTTATCAACATTGATAAACCACCATTTAATGAGTTTCATAGCATTTCTTGATTACATTCACCTTTTCCTTTGCAAACCAAACACCCTCCTATATACTCCTATAGGATTGAAATTTAAATGTCAAAATTGAGTCAGTTAAAGGAATTTCCAAGCTTTAAATCCTCCAAAATATTTTATATTATGATGTGTTGGTCGTCAAATAGGACTTTTAAGAAGAGCAACAGTCAGGGGACAAGAAGTCCCTCCTCTTTAATGGGAGAGGTTCCCTTATTCAGAAACAAACTTATTTACAAATGTACAGGACATGATTTGTATGGTTAAACTTGGATATCACGAAAGTGTTTTCTATGAAGATCATCAATTACAAAAGGACTGAGGAAATGAGAGTGCGGGACAGAGCAGAAAGGAAACATGCAGAATTATAGATATCAGAGTAATTCTTTATGTATGCGAAGTCACAGTGAATTGAAAACAAGATCATTCGTATAGAACAAATAAGATGTAATTTAAAGACACAAAGTTCTGTAAATAACATCTGCCAGAACACAAAGTTTCTTGACGTAACACAGATTCATTAATCAAGGACACAAAGTTCCTTCTTGGTTATACAAGATCACCAATCGGCAAGACTAACAAACTGGAGACAAATGATCTTCACAAAGAAAATAAATGAAAGCTCAGAGATAACGGAGATCAGATAGACAAAGAAAAGAAAGCCCTTCTGTATTGATTTCTTTATGATCTATTTACACTTTCAGAAAATACGCCAAGTTCTTCCTCCTATTGGAATGGCGTGGAAAGGCCATTATATAGCTTACAAATCAGTTATTCTTTGTAACCGCTTCTTTAACCAAGAATAGTTAAGGACTGCCAATCGTAATGCCTTAACTTCTTACAAAGAAAACGGAAAAAGAAAGGGAAGAAGAGAAAAGAACAAGGAGAAGAAGACAGGTGGCCAGTCACTGAGAGGGACCCACTGACTTCAGAATCCGCTGCCTGAACTTCTTTAACGCCTCAGCTATGTCTCTGCCACGAGGAACTGACGTGTTGGCCGAAGACTGCGTCCAAAATCCAAGACGTTTCTCCATCTCTTTATCAAACTCGACGTGGGTATGATAATCTTCGTTTGGCTTCTTCAATGGCAGACTCGAGCGGCGAAATTTGTTCCTGTTCCTGAAACTGGATCTTCATATTGATAGCAACAGAGCTGCAAACCTGAACTCGGGAAGGAATTACAGAAAAAGGGATATATGCGCAGGGAATTAGGTTGCAAGGGTTCGAGCAAGGATAGCATGGAAACAATGTAAGAATTGCAAAGGGGGCTTGCTCGTTATATAGCCGTTGAGAATTTCAAATGCGCATTACATTCATGTCCATCAGTTTGAAAAACAGCATATTCGGGTAGAGCGGGAAAAACTAAGTATGAATGGCATTTGGTTCGCTAGGAACATGTGAGACGCGAATGTGCGAAACACGCGGCTCGGCCGAATAGGGTGAAACAGGGAGAAGATGCACAAATGCATTTTTGGGACATTTGGGACGAAAATGCGTGAAGGACGCGGATTCGGGCGTTTCGGCCGAAATTGGAACAGAGCACACCTTTTGACTTGGGACATTTGGGACAGGAAAGCGCGAAGTACGCGGTTCGGGTGAATCGGCCGAAAATGGAACAAAAGGCCCACTTTGAACTTGGGACATTTGGGACGAAAATGCTGCGAAGTACGCGGTTCGGCCGGTTCGGCCGAAAATGGAACGACTTGCACTTTTTTGACTTGGGACATTTGGAACAAGAAAGTGTGAAGTACGCGGTTCGGGTGTTTCGGCCGAAAAAAGAACATCTCGCACAATAAGTTTTGGGACACTTGGGACAAAAAGTTCCGACGGGCCCGAAAATGGAACAACTTCGGGGATTTCGGCCGATCGGGGAACAGAATGCACTTTCGTACTTGGGACAGGCGGGACAAAAATGTCCGACAGGCCCGAAATACATACAAAATGACCCAAAACACAAATTTTCTCAATTTTCACGACTTAGGCACTTTAGAGAAAACACTCATAACTCAAAATTTTGAAATTTTACTTTTATCAGAGCAGGGAGTTTTGAGTGGACAACAGCTGGCTCCTTCTGGGGATGACTTGGCATAAATTCAAGGAATGAGGCAAGGCAAGAACTTAGACAAACTCGGGGAAAGTAGACCAGTGCCTTATCCATTGGGCAACGGAGTCAAAAATAGACCAATACAGAGGGCAACACACCAAAACAACAAAAGGAAAACACACCAAAAGCAGAGAAGCAAAAACACTGTACAGAATATACAAGGGACTCCCTAATCACCTAGGACTTGAACAACTTGAGATACTGCCCACTATAAGGAAGTGGGAGGGGGAACCATCCATGTAATCAAGATAGAAAGGAATTCTCACCAGCAAAGTGTCTGATCTTGAAAGGTCCGAGCCAAAGGGAATCAAACTTTCCATGGCTGCCACGAGGTTCATGTCTTTTGTCCCATAACAGCACAGTGTCTCCAACTTGGAAATCTCTGAACCTAGCTTTCTTGTCAAACAGGACCTTTACCTTCTGCTGGTGAACAGATATCCTATCAGCAACCATCAATCTGTCCTCATTCAGTTTGTGCAGGTACATAATTCTCTTATCCAGAGCATCACTGAAACTAGTATCCTCAATGGCCTTCATTAGGTGCAAGGCCGGCAGTTCCACTGTCACTGGCAATTGAGCTTCTACTCCATATATCACTTGAAAAGGAGACATTCCAATAGCTCTCTTTGGTGTAATCCTGTCTGCCCAAAGAGCATCATAGAGCTTCTTGTGCCAGTTTCGTTGAGACTCATTGACCAACTTCCTTATGATAGTCACCAGATTTTTGTTAGTAGATTCTGCTTGCCCATTTCCCTGAGGGTAGTAATCTGAAGAGTGAGCCAAAGAAATGCCATACCCATAGCAGAAGTCCATTATCTCAGCTGAAGAGAAATTCGAGGCATTATCTGTTACAATCTTGTTAGGTACACCATACCTTACCAAGATGTTCTCTTTGATGAAGTTGCATACCACTTCAGAAGTAGTGCTCTTAACTGGAATAGCTTCCACCCATTTGGTGAAGTAGTCAGTGGCAGTTAGCACATGAGTGTGACCAGCACTAGAAGCAGGATTGAGTGCACCAATGAAGTCCAAACCCCACTGTTGAAATGGCTCCTCAATCACAACTGGCTTGAGAGGCAAAGAAGCCAATTTAGGTCTTCCCACAAAAGTCTGACAAGCCTCACATTTATCAACCCACTTGGATGCATCTCTGAACAAGGAAGGCCAGTAGTATCCTCCACGGAGTATCTTATGAGCTGTAACCGTTGATGAATAGTGCCCTCCACATGCATGATCATGAAAAGCTGAGAGCAACTTTCTCTGCTGTTCCTTGTCCACACACTTCAAAAATCTCCCATCTAAGCCACGCTTGAACAAAGCATTTTCCCATAATACATATTGTACTGACCTCAATTTAACAGTCCTCTTTTCTTTGGCAGTTAAATGAGAGGGGCATTCCCCATAGGTGAGAAAATGGGCGATGTCAGCATACCATTCGTCAACTGAACTAAGGAACAGAACAGTAGGAAGGTCAACTTTCTCCTCCAGCAACTCATGCTTAGCTCCTTCAGCAATGAGCTCACAAAGACCTTTTCCACGAACCAGCTTGGTCGGCTTAATGTCAATGTCATACTCTTGGACCTTAGCAACCCAGTTCCCTCTCTTGGATCCAAATTCTTGCTGTGTGAGAATTGACTTAACAGTTGTATCTGGAACCAGCACCATGGAATGAGAGTTGAGGATGTAAAAGCGAAACTGCTTGACAGCTTTAACCACCGCAAAAGCATGTTTCTCCATCATAGTATATTTCAACTCATGATCTTTCAGAATATAGCTCATGAACGCGATTGGTAGCTCATGCTCATTAGAGTCTTCTTGAGTTAACACAACAGCCAAGGTATTATCTGTAGCATAGCAATAGATGATGAAATCTTTGCTGAAATCAGGACAGGCTAAAACAGGAGTTTTAGCGATAGCTCTCTTGATACCTTCAAAGGATTCCTTTCCTTCAGAAGACCAACCAAATGTTTGCTTCCCTTTCATCATCTGAGAAATATTCAAAGTTAATTCTACAAAATCAGGGATGAATCTTCTCAAGAAATTGATCTTACCGAAGAAGGAGTGCACGCCCTTTTTACTGGTTGGGAGAGGAATTTGCTGGATGGCTTGAACTCGTTCAGGATCAATCTTAATACCATCCTTGGAAACGATGTGTCCTAATAACTTTCCCTCAGTGACACAAAAGACAGATTTTTTAGGGTTCAGAGAGATCCCATGCTCTCTGCATCTCAGCAGAACTGTCTCTAGGTGATCAAAATGATCCGCTCTTGTCTTGGAAAACACTGTCAGGTCATCAAGGTAGATGACAATACACTTCCCTTTTAAGCTTCCAAAAGCCAGATCCATAGCTCTCTGGAAAGTGGCACCAGCATTAATAAGCCCAAAAGGCATTCTCTTGTAAGCAAAGGTGCCCCAAGGAGTAGTGAAAGTTGTTTTATGTTGATCTACAGTATCAACCTCTACCTGATTGTATCCAGAAAATCCATCAAGCATAGATAACATTTCAGAGCCTGTTACTGCTTGCAATACTTGATCCATCATGGGCAAAGGATAATTATCTTTCAGAGAAGCCTGATTCAGGTTCCTGAAATCAACACAGATGCGGATCTCACCATTCTTCTTTCTGACAGGCACAATATTTGCAATCCATGTTGAATGGTGAATAGGAAAGATAATTTTAGCTTTCAACAACTTCTGTATCTCCTGAAAGATGGTGTCAGCTACTTTGGGGTTGTATTGTCTCTGTTTCTGCTTGAAAGGCTTAATTCCAGGCTTGAGGGGAATAGAGTGCTGCATATCTTTTGGTTTGAAAGCTTTCAAATCTTCATAAGAGTAAGCGAGAACATCTTTATACCTTTTTAGAAGATCAATTGCTTTTCTCCTCTCATCTGCTGTGCAACATTTTCCAATGTTCACGAGCTTGGGGTCAGTAGAACTCCCAATATCAATCTTATCATACTCAGCTGATTGCTGAGGCCCAGAAGAAGCTCTAGATTTCACATACCTGTCATGCTTATCAAATAGTTCCTCCAAACTCACCAGCCCTTTAGGAATCTTGTTTCCTTTGAGATTGATGCATCCATCTTGATCTGTTTCTTCTGCATGGGTGACTGTTTGGTCAAAGGGCACACTCTCACGAGGTAGGTTGTCACTTCCCTCAAAATACAGTTGTTCGAAATTGCCCTTGAGTTCCAGGAAGGAAAGCAAATGTTGATCATTGTTGAAAACTTGCCAGTTATTGGCATTATCAGGTACACTAGGCCGATGGACCATCTCAATGGTGAACTTATCCTGAGAAAAGTCAGGATGAGGAATCAATAGTGATCCTGAGACTGCCAACGAATCAGCCCTGCTGTTCTTTTCCCTAGGTACTGCTTCAATAGAGAAAGCATCAAGGAACTCAATAGAATCCCAAACCTGATTCCGGTAATGCCTTAACCTTCCATTTTTTACTTGAAAAAGGTTTCTGACCTGCTTTACAATCAACTCTGCATCACCACGAGCCAGAAGATTCTTTATACCTTGTTCTTTGGCCACCTGCAATCCGAGAATGAGAGCCTCATATTCTGCTGTGTTATTAGTATTCTCGAACTGCAACTTAAATGAAAAAGGATGAAGGACACCTTCTGGTGACACCAGTAGAACACCAGCTCCAGAACCAGCTGAGGAACAACTTCCATCAAACTCTAAAACCCAAATACCATTAGGGTCTTTAGGTGACACTCCTGGGAAGTGGGATTTCATCAGGGGACATAATCATGTAGTTACCATGACCCATATCCTCATAGAGTATTTGTGCTCTAGGATCATCCGTTTTCTGCACAATATACTCAGACTGCTTTTCAGGCAACAACTTCTTCATTTGTCCATTGACAGGCACAAGTGCATGCGACCAGTCCATCTGGATTTCCCCACCCACATCTTTACAGAAGTTCCTACTTAGCAACATCCCGTATGAAGGAGGGATATCTGCTACTAGGATGGTAGCCAACACTTTCTTTTCAGGCAAGGCAGCAAAAGCCACTTGCGCATCTTTAATTCTCCCGACCAGGGGCACTTCTTTACTTTCCATGGAGTAACAGGATCCATAAGTGCGAGTGAGGGTCAGGCCTAAAGCATGAGCTACTTTAGCAGGCATTACGTTATCTGAAGCTCCTGAGTCTATGACACAATTACTGAGCCTATGGCCAGCTATTAGTAGTGTTACATAAAATGGTTTAATTTTGTCACCAGGCGAGGTGACAGCAGCTACCAGACTGGGCTGTGGTGCAGAAGGAGGAGTAGGTAGAAGGCCTTTAGAAGTGGTCTTAGAGTTGGAATTGACAAAGTGGATCATTTTGGCAAAGGCTTTGGGATGGGTTTGATAGTACTCAGCTTCTGAGATTTGGACCTTGGTCTTTTTCAGGTGATCAACAATATCAAAAGACCCAGAAGTGGACGGGCCATCATCATTTGGAATTCTAGGCTTATCAACTTTAGGAGAAAAAGAAGAAGCAACTTTGGTAGCAGGATTGATAGGACTCACCTTTGGTGTAGACGAAGTAGGGATAGGAGATCCTCTTCTTGCAATTACAGGGATAGTTGCCGACTGCTCCTTGGATTTCTTAGGTGGCTGTGTCACCTTCTCCTTCTGCTTTGTCTGTTCTCGAGTCATGACAGCAAATGATTCGTTGTTCATGTCTGCTACCACTTCATCATAATCATCTCCATCATCGATGCCCTCAGTGGTAAAGAAATTAACCCGAGATCCCTCAAGTTCTTCTACCTCATCATCAAATTCTTCCGCATACTCCTCGCAAGCTTCATTGTCTTCATCATCATCTGGTTCTTCAACCTCACAGGTTGCATTCACGGGAACTTTAACAGGAGGTCCTTCAAGTGCTAGTCTTGTTTGAGAAGCCGGCAAACGATTCCTGGGCTGGAAATTTCTTCTTGGAACATCTGCATAAGGGGCATGCTGAGCCAATTGTTTCTTTATAGCAATAAGATCATTCGCAAGTTTCTGAACTAATGGATCGGTGTTAGGTCCAGGGGTGGAAGAGGAAGAAGCAGCGGACCTAGATTTGGGAGGGTCTCTTCTCAACTTCCCTGACATGATCAAGTCATCCTCGATACTAACAGCAAGAGTTTGATCCTCGACCAATGTTGCGAGATTAGCCCTTCTTAGTGCATAACTAACCTTGGGCGTTTGAGCATTTAGGAAGAAACACTTTTGAATTTGATCAACAGGGCGAGTATTTACAGGAATCTTGTTGATCAGTCTGTTGAATCGGGCCACAAACTCTCTCATGGGTTCTTGTGAATCTTTCTTTATCTGAGAAATTTGGGCAAGCAAAGCATGCACATCTTCTGCCGGCTTGAAACGGTTTTCGAACTGAGTTCTCATCGTGTTCCAGTCGGTGATAGCGTTAGCCGGAAGGTGGTAGAACCAATCAGCAGCATTGTCTTGTAACGTCTCAACGAACAGCCTCACGGAGACGTCTTCATGTTCGACTCCCAGAACTCCACAGGCAACAATGAAAGCTGCGATGTGTTCATCAGGATGCACTTTGCCGTCGCCTTTGAACTTGGGGAAGTTCTTCCGGTTACCTCTAGGTAACTCATGCAAAGGCTGAGTAAGGGCCAGGGGCCCGACACGATGACCCCATGGTAATGGCGCCGCCATTCTTGGAAAAATGGCTTGGAGAGGAACTTTAACACCAGCGAGGATCAAAGCTCGTAGATTGGGACTAGCAGGCTTTGAAGGAATACCACCCGCAGGACTTCTTTCTTGAACAGGTGGAGTGCTCGTCGAACGAGTTCTTCTATTTCTTGTGGAAGGGAAGAGGAAAACCCTGCTAGCTCCAAAAGCTGAAACTGAGAGTCTTCAATACCAAGGGTCCTTCTCCCTCGAGTAAAACGCGGAGTCGCCAGATCAAAAGATGATCGAAAAATTACAGAACTGGAATATGATTTTCCCCAGCAGAGTCGCCAAAAACTGTTGGTCGTCAAATAGGACTTTTAAGAAGAGCAACAGTCAGGGGACAAGAAGTCCCTCCTCTTTAATGGGAGAGGTTCCCTTATTCAGAAACAAACTTATTTACAAATGTACAGGACATGATTTGTTGGTTAAACTTGGATATCACGAAAGTGTTTTCTATGAAGATCATCAATTACAAAAGGACTGAGGAAATGAGAGTGCGGGACAGAGCAGAAAGGCAACATGCAGAATTATAGATATCAGAGTAATTCTTTATGTATGCGAAGTCACAGTGAATTGAAAACAAGATCATTCGTATAGAACAAATAAGATGTAATTTAAAGACACAAAGTTCTGTAAATAACATCTGCCAGAACACAAAGTTTCTTGACGTAACACAGATTCATTAATCAAGGACACAAAGTTCCTTCTTGGTTATACAAGATCACCAATCGGCAAGACTAACAAACTAGAGACAAATGATCTTCACAGAGAAAATAAATGAAAGCTCAGAGATAACAGAGATCAGATAGACAAAGAAAAGAAAGCCCTTCTGTATTGATTTCTTTATGATCTATTTACACTTTCAGAAAATACGCCAAGTTCTTCCTCCTGTTGGAATGGCATGGAAAGGCCATTATATAGCTTACAAATCAGTTATTCTTTGTAACCGCTTCTTTAACCGAGAATAGTTAAGGACCGCCAATCGTAATGCCTTAACTTCTTACAAAGAAAACGGAAAAAGAAAGGGAAGAAGAGAAAAGAACAAGGAGAAGAAGACAGGTGGCCAGTCACTGAGAGGGACCCACTGACTTCAGAATCTGCTGCCTGAACTTCTTTAATGCCTCAGCTATGTCTCTGCCACGAGGAACTGACGTGTTGGCCGAAGACTGCGTCCAAAATCCAAGACGTTTCTCCATCTCTTTATCAAACTCGGCGTGGGTATGATAATCTTCGTTTGGCTTCTTCAATGGCAGACTCGAGCGGTGAAATTTGTTCCTGTTCCTGTTCCTGAAACTGGATCTTCATATTGATAGCAACAGAGCTGCAACCTGAACTCGGGAAGGAATTACAGAAAAGGGGATATATGCGCAGGGAATTAGGTTGCAAGGGTTCGAGCAAGGATAGCATGGAAACAATGTAAGAATTGCAAAGGGGGCTTGCTCATTATATAGCCGTTGAGAATTTCAAATGCGCATTACATTCATGTCCATCAGTTTGAAAAACAACATATTCGGGTAGAGCGGGAAAAACTAAGTATGAATGGCATTTGGTTCGCTAGGAACATGTGAGACGCGAATGCGCGAAACATGCGGCTCGGCCGAATAGGGTGAAACAAGGAGAAGACGCACAAATGCATTTTTGGGACATTTGGGACGAAAACGCGCGAAGGACGCGGTTCGGGAGTTTCGGCCGAAAGTGGAACAGCTTGCCCGATTTGACTTTGGGACACTTGGAACATGAAAGCGCGGAGGACGCGGTTCGGGTGAATCGGCCAAAAATGTTTCAATAGGTCCGGAGAATTTTGGGACATTCGGGACGAAAATGTGCGAAGGACGCGATTCAGGTGTTTCGGCTGATATTGGAACAACCTGCACTTTTTTGACTTGGGACATTTGGGACAAAAAGTTCCGAAGTACGCGGTTCGGGTGTTTCGGCCGAAAAAAGAACAGCTCGCACTTTAAGTTTTGGGACACTTGGGACAAAAAGTTCCGACGCGCCTGAAAATGAAACAACTTCAGGGGTTTCGGCCGATCGGGGAACAGAATGCACTTTTGTACTTGGGACAGGCGGGACAAAAATGTCCGACAGGCCCGAAATACATACAAAATGACCGAAAACACAAATTCTCTCAATTTTCACGACTTAGGCACTTTAGAGAAGAACACTCATAACTTTAAAATTTTGAAATTTTACTTTTATCAGAGCAGGGAGTTTTGAGTGGACAACATGATGTTAATACAATATCCTCCAAGTTTTAGGGTTAAATTCCACCTTTGATATCTTCAAGCAATAAATGTCTACCAAACCCTAAAAATATTTCTCAGTGAACCCGAGAGTCATCAAAATCTTACAAATTACAATAAACTTATTTCCATGACCTAAAAATTCTCCCATAGGTATGTTTTAACATGAATAAATTTATTACTTTGACAGTATAGATTATTTAATTCATAAATTACAAAACATCACATTTCCTTACACAAACAATACATTGCTAAACAAGGGTTTCAATCATTCAAGAGCTTTCATATCCAAAAAAAGTTAATATTTCTTAGTTGTGCCTTGAAAATCTTAAAAAATAGGTTAATACAAACTTCTAACCATTGTTAATAGATACATGAAACAAGCTATCCACCAAGGGTTCACTAAATACTTAGATTACAATCTAACCTGTAATTTTGAACATATAAAAACAGAGCTCTTCATTTATTTTTAGAATATCCTTACAAATCCTCTTCACCAGAGATCCTTGCATGAGCATCACACCTATACAATGATTAACTCCTCAAAGACGAGTTTCACCTTCAAAAATACACATTCTCCAAACCCTAACTGATTCTTGATTATATGTCATGAGTTTCAAACATAGAAATAACACCTTTTAACCTTCCTAATATATTATTTTTCTCCTTTCACACATTTTAGGAGCCTTATTTAACATGATTTTACCACTAAACAAGATCCCATCCTATTTATAATCCACTAACACTTACATCACAAGCCAAGAATGGCTAAGACCGTCTCAAAATTTCAAATAACACTTTTTGGAGGGAAATACTAAATTTGAAACTTTGAATGCTTAACTTCATTATAATGACTCCTTATGGAATTCTAAGACCTCCTAGAACACTTAAGACATCTTCCCAAACCAAAATTGATCAAACACATCAAAATTTGCACCTTGGAGAGATGTTCCTACATCATTATCCCAAAAGAGAAAATAACAAAGGTAGATGATAAATATGCTAAGTGCATATTTATTGGATACTCTAATGGTGTAAAAGGACACAATCTATGGAGTCCAAAAATACATAAGGCTATTTACAACAGTAATGTAATATTTAGAGAAGTTAAGGGGATTTCTGAGCATGAAGCAAAAATAAAGGATGAAAATGAACAAACTTATGTTGAAATAGAAGATGGTGAATCTATGTCTGAGTTTAATGCAACTGTAGAAGATTATAGTTAAATCAAAATAATTACATTGAGATGGTATTGTAAAATTTTAAAATGCACGTAAGTAAACCCATCATTAGTCTTTTTTCTATTGGTAAAAAAGTATTTACTAAATAATCTCCTAAATATGAATCAAAAATTGAGGACATGTCTCAAGTGTCAATCTTAGTGCGGTTGGTAGTTAGATGTATGTGATAGTCTATACAAGAATTTATATTTCTCATGTAGTGGGAGTAATTATTATATTCATGTCAAATCATGGAAATCAACATTGGACAATAGTGAAAAGGATCTCCATGTATCAGCATTGGGCATCTAACTATGCGATATGCTATCAGGGAGATCTTGGTGAAAGAAATACATTAAATCTACATGAATTTGTGGATTAATGCTAGGATGGAGATATGGATATGTGTAGATTTACTAGTGGGTATGTTTTCAACTTGTTCAATGGAGTTATATGAGTAAATTTCAAACAAGTTTTGTGACATCCATCATAGGGGTTAAGTACATGGAAGCTACTCATGCAGGAAAAGAAGTAGTATGGCTTAAAATTATAATTTCTACTATTGGGTTCACTCAATATTCTTTAAGGATAGATTGTGACACTAAAAAATTGAAATTTGTCTATAAAATAACCTTGAGTATCATTCTAGAACAAAATACATTAATGTTAAATACCTTTTTGTAAGAGACATGGTGGAGGAGAGAAGATATTGTTAGAGAATGTGGACACAAAAGATAATATTGATAATTATTTGACAAAGGCTATGAGTATTGAGAATTTTATTAGTGTCGAAAATCAATAGGCTTGACTACCCTGATTTTTTGACTATATGGCCTTGAAACCCCCTATAAAAATTATTCAAAAAGTGGGAGAATGTTGGGAATGTGTTGCATATTTTGTGAGTTACACTCTTATACACTATACAACCTAGAACAAATAAGGAGGTACAAGGAATTGTCCCAACTGGGGGGTTTGCGGATATCACCTCCCTAATTGAGTGTTCAGGACTTGGACCCCAAGAAAAGTCTTTGGGGCTCACTTTATACAATTTCAAGATCGTATAGATATTTTTAATATAGGGTACAATGGATGGTTAAATCAATCATGTTTATGTGGAGCCGTTATGTGTTGTATTATTGGCCAATGTTTTTGGTGCCCATTGTTTTATAATGTCACTATGATGGTTACCTTTTGTTATACTTACATATAGTTGGATATGCAGTATGATAGAGAAGTGAGAAGTACATTATTATATGGTAAAACATTTAAGTTAATAAAATAAGGAGATAAACTATTATATGTGCTTTTTCCCAAAAGGATTTTTAAGGTTATATCTTGTGTATTGTGTTTATATATGTATGTATGATCCAAAATAGTAGTTTCAAATAACTACTTTTGGAAATTCCTGAAAATCTATTTTTAATAGTTTTTAGTAGCTTTTAGTGTTTCACAATTTTGAGGGTATCCAAAGCAATTTTGGATTTTGGAATTTATCATTGATAATAAAAGTGTAAACACCATTAAAACTACCCTTTCCAATTGATTCCATGTTCTTTCCAACGGTTCTTGCAGTTCACAAAATGGGTCAAAGGAATCTAAGAGATATGACTACAACAAGGGGCACTAAATAAAATAATAGTAATAATAGGATAGCTTTCAGATGTTTCCACTTATGTCTTTTCAAATTCATCCTAAGGTGGATATGAATGGTCTCCATATAGGATGACTTTTTATTTCTCATCTGAAACCCTCTTATTTATATTTTTAGCATGTTTTTATATTTTCCTTTTATATCTATAAAGTAGTTTGTTTTGCATAAAGAGATAGATCTCCAGGTGTACATCTCTCTTATGGAGTTTTCTACTTTGTTTATATTTGGAATTGAAATAAAATTAGTTTGTTTTTAGATATATTCTATTGTGATTTTTTTTTTATAACACCTTAAGCACCATCGTGAATGTGTTGTCCATTGTGTTGCACGTTAATCTAGATCAATGTCATTTCTTTATTTTTATTTATATAATAGATTTTGTGAAGTATTTCTTCTCTCGTATTTTTTTTATCAGATCAAATTATCTTCAACCACCACATTGTATATTTTTGTTCTTATTTATTTCTAATTATCTTTTTTTGTGTTTCATATGCCATTGAGTTTTAAGGTAAATACAAAAATATGAGGGACTAAAAGTAGGCAAACATGTGAAATTGACTTTAAAACATACACGTTTCTAAAATTGTTTGTACTTTCATTTCTTAGGTTGGTAATTACCGAGCCAAAAGCACATACACTTTTTTATTGAAAAGGAACATGTACGGGCTAACACATACATGTTCTTATGGTTAAGGAATGTGTACAAGCTATAAAACATATGTTTTCTTAATATTACTGGTTTTTGTATTGTTTTGAATTGGCAAGTTAGTCTAGGGGGTCCATATTTACCAAAATAAACGTTAAGTATAAGAAATGATAAAAGTATAAAGAATAATAAGAATAATAAAATAAAAATTATATTTTAAGGTCACTTTACACCTTATAGGACTGGTCTTATACTTCAAATATATTTTAGTAAACATGAGAAATTACTGTCACTCTACACCTTATAGAATTAGTCTCATAGCTCCAATAGTTACTGTCTAGATGGTAGTTATTTGAAATCTAATTTAGTCAATACTTAGTTATTTTTCAAAAAGAATAGCATTAAACATAAAGCTTTTAGGGTGTTAAATTTTCAATCGATGTATATTTTGGGAAACCATATAGTCATTTTGTAGGTTTTGGCTTCTAGATTGGTTGCATTAAAGCCTTAATTTCATATTGGGATCATGGTAGCATCATATTATTTATGAGTACATACTTTAAAAATCCTGGGATATGCATATTTAACATGTTCACATGAGTAATCCTCGCAATCAATAATGTAGGGGAATGACCTTGGTTCATATCCACACACAAATATAATTCTTTGAGCATGATAATATAGATTAAAAGAAGCGAAGGTTGGGAAATAAGATGATCCATTTGAGGACTGTGTGATAACTTTATTTTCTCAATATAAGAACAAAAGATAACCAGTAGAGTTGAAATATGGAAGAGTACATCACATTGATATCTATAACTTTCAACAAAATATGGGGTAGGAGTTGGTGGAAATTGTGTGAGAGCTTCCAAACATTCATTTTATTTTAGTGGAAAAAGAGACTAGTTGCTTTCATCAATATTTGTGCTAAATAAATTATCTACATTCTTAACTTCTTGTAGCATGATTGGAAAAGATGAGTTTGAGGAAAATGTTAGGGAACCCGTGGGAAAAAAAACTTATAGAAGTAGTGTCAACTGTAGCTGAAACTAGAATCATAGGGTTGGGAAATTGTCTAAAATCAGTGGTCATGACATTGGAAAAATATATCATTGTTTTTTAATTAAGTTTTGGATGTAATGGAGAATGTAGGATAATTTCTACTAAATTTAGAAAAAAAATGGTGAATAGAAATTTTCTTTTTCAATTTATGAATTGTGATGTCAGTATCCATTAGTTTCAGTTCATTTTTGTCAATAAATATTAACAACAAAGTATGTTTTATTTATAAATATTATGCATTGTTTGGTATATGAAGATCAATGTCATAGGTTCTATTCCAGGATGAAGGTCTGACACCCCACATTTCGAAGGGAAGTTCCTAAAATAGGCCTAGATAAGTGAAAAAGTGTCATCTGTTAAATGTAATATGAATAAGTGACTACTTTTAAAACAACCAATCATGGGCTCCACATTTCTACCCGTAGACATAAATTTCTTGTAAATACGTCAAAATATATTAAAGAATGTGTATAATTAATAAAGTTCAATGCCACATGTTTCTGGGTACCTTTAAAAGAAATAGCTTAGAGGCATAAATTTTTTATGGAACTCCAAAAGAGGTTAAAGGGAACATAAATGTATCCACCTACATAAGGGGTATGGACATATCCCCATTTGGGAATGTATGAAAATGTTTCTATCCAAAACCCCACCCAAAATAAGGCTCTAATGGATAAATTTGAGGTTTCTATTTTATGAAAAGTTTAAAACAATAAAAAACAAGCCACTTGTAGGATAATATAATATTTAAATAAATTAGGCTTAAGCAATTCAAAAAGATTTCCTTCCTTCCACTTGTCCAAGACTCAATAGAACAAACCCCAAGAAATCCAATAATAAAATGGGATATTTATAATAGGGAAAGTAAAATTCTTGAAAAAATGGCTTGATGAGATGTGGTCTAGTGGACTAAAATGATGTAGAATATACACAACATGGTTTTTTTGAAAAGACATTTGAAAGTTTCAAGTAAATGTTATTTTTAGCCTTAAAGCTTGTACCAAAATGAGAGCTTTAGAAATGTGGAATAATGTAATTGATATATTAAGTATTTGATTAAATTCCTAAAATAAATGTGTCTTTATGGTTTATATTGGTCATAAGATATGTAAAAAATATTTTTATTAAAAAGGGATTCAAACCTTTTTGGAAAATGCAATTGGCAGGAGCAAAGTCAAACTCCATAACCTTATACAACATCCTTCTAGCTTCTACCAAAATGGGAGATTTAGAATATAACACATGAATTATTTGACGAGATTTGGTCTTGCGTAATATATTGAACAAATAATATGAACAAAATCCTCTCTCCAAAAAGGAATTTGAAACTTTCAAGAAAATAGATTTTGCAGCCGCAAATCCCATGCCAAAATGGGAGCTTTACAAATGTGGAAGCATACAATTGGTCTACAAACTATTTGATTGAATTCCTAAAATAAATGTGGCTTCATGATGTATATTGATTGTAGCATATGAAAAAAATAGGTTTTTTGAAAAGGCCTTGGAACCTTTATGGTGAATGCAATTGGAAGATGTCAAGACAAACTCCACACCCTTGGCTAACATCTTCCCAACTTCTACCAAAATGGGAAATTGAAAGCAGGGCTTGTGAACTACCTGATAAAATTCGTTAATTTTATGTGGTATTCTGGACTACAATGAAATAAAAATATGAAGAATTTGATATTTTGTAAAAGGCCTTTAAAACTTCTGATAACACTCATTTGGCACCCGTAAAGTGCATGCAAAACTAAGAGATTTAGAAATGTGGAAGATTGCAATTGGCATGCAGATTATTTGAATAAATGCATGAAACAAATGTGGCATCAAGGGGTGTGTTAATTTCAAGATATGTAAAAATTGTGATTGTTGAAAAGTCCTTCAAATCTTTCTAGAAAATGTAATCGAAGGGTGACTTTCCTACTAAAGATTTAAGCTATAATACTTTTCATAAATTCTTTCATGATTTAGAAAATTGATGTTTCTAAGCTCAAATTGTTTCTATTAATATATGAGGCCAATTGTAAATGTTTTCTCCTCTTGTTTGGGTGGGAAGAGAAGAGTGTTTTGAATGTTTTCCTTGGTTTCAAATTATTTTATTTCATGTACATACTAATAAAGAAAGTAAAACATGTAACACCAAAAAGAGTAGGTGATTTAAGATTTAATTTCCTAATCATATATGTATATACATCATACCATATTAGTGAAACATATAAATAATAACATGAAATTCAAGTATATTTGATGAGGATGGTGAATATACAAGGGCTTGGCAGAGGTGGCTGAAGTGAGATTACCCTTGATAGTGCACAAAAATTTCCAATATAAATGATTGGGGATAGTTAGCCCAATAAGTAGCATTCAAACATACATTTTGTGTTAAGAAGGAACACTAAGAATTCATTAGTCATCATATATAGTAAATATTAGTATGATTCATATTAAGAGCTATCTTTTTGAGAAATTATACCAAAATTTTGAGAGCTATCTTGACAATAAAACTTGTAATCACAAAATTATTTCACTTGGAAATTGTAAACCATTGAATTTCCAATTGGATGTTAATTGCATATAAAAATGAAAAAAAAAAAAATCAATTAAAAAGTTTCCCTAAAGTTAAGATGTCCCACCTATAATTGATTTATATACAAATGACCAAACATATTTCATGGAAAACATGAGAAAAATATGAAAAAAAATAATAATAATCATACAAATAAAGGCTATTATATTTAATAATTTTTTTTGTAAAAAGTATTTTTTTATTAAATGTTGCACTCCAATTTCAATCTAAGAGAATCATCTAATCATCGAGATAAATATAGAATAACTTTAAAACAAAAAGGGGTTAGATTATGGTTATATTAAGACTTATAAATAAATAATAAAATATAAATTAGTTTTCATGTTTTGTAATATCCCAAAAATCCATATAGGTTGGCATGCAATGTTTAATTATGGTTATCCAACAACATAACTTTGATTAACAAATAAAAATTATGTAATTAGGACTATTTTGACTTCATATTACCCCTAATACAAAACAAGATCCCAAGACCAATAGTAGTGAACAAGTAAAAATAATAAAATTAAACAAGCATAGATAGTAGTCGATGTTGACTAGTAAGTAATGTGATCATCAAATAGGGCATGGTATATCATGTGTCATATGTAATTCTCCACCCATCACGTTGGGAGGGTAAGCCACCCAAAGGTTGTCATGTGAATAATGTTTGATTGTAGGTTTTGTTTGTGCGAGTTAGCCACAAGAGTTTTCACGAACCTTAGTTTGTAGAAGATCCTTTTATACAATTCAATAGACCCATGATTTATTTCAAATTGTGAGCATAAGATATTAATAATAATAATCATCATCATCATCATCATCATACTACAAAGTAATATATGTATTGGAATTGCAATGAATCGGTATTTTTTTTATGGTCAAAGTGACAATCCCCAAATGCACTAAGGAAACATATAAATCTTGGAGTAACCATACAAGAGATCAACTATAAATTATAGATTTTAGAGTATGACCAATAAGTATTATATAAATAGTAAAAAATAAGGATAATAATAACACGAGATTTTGGATAATTTCAATAATAAAACATAATCTTAAAATAATAAATTATAAAAAAAATGAAGATATGTTGATGAATAGAAATAAAATAAATCATTGTATATATGTATATATATATATAAAGAGAAGAATGCTATGGTGGAGGAGGTGATCAGCGAGTTGGTAAATGGAGTAATGGCTCCATGTGACGTGGGCATGGCGGTGGAGTGTGTCAAGTGGTGGTAATGTTGAAGGCATGGGAACCCTCACAAAGCATTCACATTGTTTCACCAAATGCAATAAACAGGTTATAACCCAATTAGTTTTCCATTGTATGCCAAAATAAGAGATTTTGAACAGGGTTTTGGCATCTCTCAAAAATATTGCAGGTTCCCTATTATATATGCACAAAATATATAATGTGGAATGAGATGATTGCAAAAAATGGGTTTGTTGAATCCCCTTGGAAACCTGAATGAGATGATTGCATTTATTGTGTGTTTGGGTTTGGCAGCGAATGACATTGGCATTGTATGACCAACTGAAGCCTTGGAATGTGTTTCCCCCATCAGTCTACCCTTGCCAACATATGCGCAACTTGTGTAAAAAAATGTAGTTGTTTGCCAAAGTGCTTTAAGGGAGAGGAATCTATAACCGTGCACCTAACTTTAGGGGCATGAAAATATATGTAGGTATGTCGGTAGTGTAAAAAAATTATATCATCGTGTAGCGTATGATCGTGCCATATTAACATTTTCGTTTCACGTGTTAATTTAGAGGGAAAAGTAGTTTTTGAATAGATTTAATATGAAGAAAATCAATATAAAGCATTTTAAAGAGGGACCAATGACCGAGCGCCCTATGTGTCACATTCTCATTAACTCTTAAAAAGTGTAATTAACCAAAAAGTGAACAACTATTGGTGCTTTTGTCAAGAACCTATGGTGCAAAGAGATGTACATGTTTTAGTACCCGCTCGGTTATAGGGTCCTCTCCCCTAGATTTGTATGAGTTTCAATAGTTGTTTTATTGCAAGTACATTGGTAGAGGAGTATGTAAAATGTGGAATAAAACATAAGGCACATGAATTGTTTAACTTTTTTCCTCAAAGGAAATATGACATGTAATGGTTTTTGATATATGCACAACTTTATGTAGAAAAAGGGAGGCCCAGTTGAACAAGGCATTACACATTCTTCTTACTACTCAAAGCCCCCCTCCTTGTAAAATCTGCTACATATTTTCAACTATTGCTGGCATACGTTTCTAAGAAGAAAAATCACTCCCACTCACAAAATTTACAAAGCATGAAGTAGGAAGGTTTAGTTTAACCAGATGACTAGACAGCTTTTAGCTATCTCATGGAATATCCTAGTTACAGCTTACAAAAGACACAGGTATCCAAACATGGCATGGACATTATCTCACAAAATGTAACCAGTGGGTGTTCAGTATGATTCACCATTGCCTTCTTATTCCAAGCCCATGCCCCTTTTGAATAGGTTCTTGTTTTCCCAATCAAATCTTATTCATCCAAAGGACTTGGTATCTTTGCAACTCCTCGTTTTGAGTCAAATTGTGTGGCTTCCGAAGTAGACATGTGTGTAAAACGTGGAAGCATTAATCATACGTGTGTAACTTCAACACCTCTTCTCTCACTCACAAGATCAATAAAGACATGATTATCTTCCTCCATCTTGCATGAATTCAATATTTCTAGTTTTTCCTTTATTACGGTTACTAAAATACCTTGGATGAATAAGTTTTCACGAGTTTTAATGAGATGTAACACCAAAAATTTAAAATTCCCCCTTTCTATACAACTTGAAGGATATGTTTTTGAGTGTGACCTATTTTTTTTATAACCTCCTTAGATGTTTGGTTATCTTTAATAACAATACGGGATAAAAAAAAACACAAAAATAATGAGTTTAACTTGATTTGTAGCTAAAAACTATTTTTTGTTTACCTTGCAAAGTTAATGAAACACGATTTTCTATTATTCACGAAACACCTCTCCGAACCCCGAAATGGGAAATTCAAGTTGTGACTTTATTCCCTGTCATGCGGAGTGTTGTATTAAACCTTAGAACAACTACAAATGTTTGTTCGTGCATTTTTTGTCACCCCTTTAGGAGCCACGTTAACCCTTTTTGTAGTTTTGGGAAGCTACTGAAAGTCAAAAGTTGGTTTTGGTTTTTGGCTTTCCGTTTAGACCCTAGGTGAAGGAATAGATATCGGCCTCCGTATACCTCTAGTATTTATCTATGAAAATCACCATCAACCATCAGTTATAAGAAAATCAGTTTCCAAGCTAGTTTTACAAGGGGGTTTTGTAGGCCTCCGGTCATTGGGTGACAAGGTCAACTAGTGTAATTATGATTGGTGGCTCCGGAAAAGTAGTCGTCATTCATTACATGTTCTTCATTTCTGAGTTTTGTCAACTCCAATAAATTCCTTATATATAGGTGAGCATTTAAGATTAGTCTTAAGGTGCATTTGACCATCAAAAATTAGTTTTTGAACGTAGTGTCATAGCCCTCGGTTAAATTTGGACATTTTTGCAAACTTGTAGCAAAATGTGAAAGAATGTTGTGGAACCCTCATCAAGTCAAATAGCTGATGAGAAAAATTGTGGGCACTAATATATGATTGTATGGAACTCCCTTTTGTTGCTTGTTTTGATAAATTTGATTATTGGGAAAATGGTGCTCTCTCTCTCTCTCTTCAGTTAGTAAATGAAATGAAATGAATGTATCTTTAATTCTCTCTTGTTGTGTATTAAGTATTATAATTATGTGAATGGAAAACTATGAAATCATGGATTGTGCTAGTTTTGGGTAAATGCCATGCCTGCAGTTTGTGCTAGCCATTTAGTGGTTAAAGGTACCAAGATAAGGAAAAATTGAAGCATTACTGGTGTTTTCATAATAACATGTTATTTTGGAAACAATGTAACTGTATAGGATATATCAGCAATATTGCTATAAATAGAAATGTTATTTATTGTTTTATACGATGAACATGGAATTGTAGCATATTAAGAAAGTGTATTATTTTCATAGTAGTTGTACTTGTATATGTTGACAATTTAATTCTTGGTCATACTTTGGTATTTGGGTTATGCAACTTAAGTTGATTATATTACATTGTTGTGGAAACTAATCTAAGAAGAATGTTATAAATAGTATTTGAGTCATTATAGGAGGGTGAATTTTTAAATCTTGTTATTTAAAAATATTTGTACCATGGTAATTTTGGATGTGGAATGTATCAATTAAATGTATGGTAATAAATTGAAAACGGTGTATCCTACCTATTTTCTAGTGATCTGTTGACCTAAGAAACCTTTTATCCTTCAAAGGAAAATAATAACTTGTATATGTGTTTCTCCATTTTTAGCAAAAAGCAAAAAACAAACTTATTGCAAGAATTAATGACCCTTGATGTATGGAATGGCCCCCTTAAGCTTACCCTCATGCCCTTGTTCCTTAGTAGGGCTACACACCTTAGTAAAATTTCAACTGGGGCATCTCCCATTCTATTTTGAGACTTGGTTCTTCTACATGCTGAATGAATGAGTTTTACTTATGTTTCCTCAACCATTTTGTAGAAGGTGAACCTTATCCTTTCCCACCCTTTGCACATGGCCCATGAGAATGCCCTTTCTTTCCCTTGTGGACCAATTTTTCACCTTCACAAAAAGGAACTAAAATAATTTCTTGTGGTGGCAATTTCACATTGTGAATGAACCCCATTGCGACATTCCTAAGCCTTAAGGATAGAGGTGTTACCTTAACAAGTGGTAATGAAATACCTTGGACACTTACGAAGATTTTTGTGAGATAATGATGACCAAACACTCTAACATTGAATTGTCGTAGGGCCTAGATTTCTTGAACATGAATAAAAATATATTAAACCTATGAACACTTAAGAAGTTTAATTGTGGCTGAAACCTATATTTAATTCATAACTATTTATATTGAATTCTTAATATGATGGATTATAAGTAAAGTGAAATTTGAGACTTATCCCTTAAATTCAATGTAAATCATCATATACATATCACGAAGGATGCAAACTAAATAGTTAAATTATATAGTTAGTTGTAAAAATTTGAAAGTGAATAGAGGGTATCCTTAGTGTTTAAGCATTATTATGAAATAGGATGATGTAATTTTTCTACCCTTAGATCCAATAGTCTTCCTTTTCACTTCAGGATAATTTCCCTTTTTGGCAAAAAAGATAAAAATACAAAACCAAGTAAACATGCTCTTGAGAAACAAATTCTCAGAACAAGTACTAGTAGACTCATGGGTGTTTAAAAACGTTCATATTAACAATCAAGTAATATAAATTAATTACAATAAAATAACTAATCAAAATCAAATGGAACCATTATAGGTGAAATTATAGATGAAATAAAGAAAATATATTCTAGAGAAAATGAGAAAGTATGTTTACATGATAAGTGCTCTTTAAATCTTTAGGGAAAAACAATGAAATATGACTGTAATAAATATGTAACCATGAAAGTGGTGTATTGTGGGATGTGCCTATCCATGATTTTATATTGTGGTTTGGTTGTTATTTTGCACTTGTTCATTTGAAAAACTGTGGCATTGATGTGCATCTTATGTTATCATGTGGTATTTTTTCTCCTCTTTGTAATCCTCGTAGATAATATTGGTATTGTGTGTCATCTCTACTTTTGGTGTTTATCCTTTCCTCATCATGTTATATATGTGGGTTCATGTTTGTGTAAAATTCTCATGTAATGTTGAGTTATTCTTGTGAGCCCATGCAATTTCGTATAGTAAAGATATATGTATCAAGTAAATGGTAACAAAAAAATATCATTGTTTATTTCATCTTGTATTTTGGGTCTCATTATTTTGGGCCTTTAGAAATGGAATTATTATTGAAAACTATCTTGGGGTGGGAGAATATGTTATAACTATAATGTACAATATTGGCCTTTATGTATGGTCTTATTCATGCTCTATTTTTGACTTTGCAACTTTCTGTGTTAGTTATCTTCCTAGATTTTTTTGTCAATGTCAAACCCTAGTTATCAATCATGCAATGAGGCTCTTTGAACATATTGAGCACCATCTGAAATCATATCCATAAATGAATACTCCTACAAAACAAACATTAGTTGGGTTATGGGAACCCCCATGCACCATTGACATTGCCACTACTCTGAAGAGGTATCAAACCACACATCATTATCCACCCAATTTAACAAAAATAGAAATATGTTAAACCTTAGATATTTCAGAGTCATGTATGATATATAAACAATATAGCACATATTTGACACAAGTAATAAGCTAAAAGAATATGAAACCCTAGGTGTAAAAGAGGAATCAAAAGACTTATTTGATTTTGTAATAAATCCCAAAGTGTTATGGACTGGAAGACCAATGAACAAGATGAGGAGACTGTCGCAACTGCACTTAAAAAAAATTAATTTTTGGATGAGCATGGACTAGGGTGCTTGGACTAGGGTGAGGTTGTCTAAGCACTGGAGACCACTGGTAGTAACTTGTGACCGTGCAAGAGCTCAGAATTTGTATTTTATTGTGTCACAAGGTGGTCACTATCCTTCACTGTTGGTCACCTATATGTTGTTGGATGATCGCTATATTCACTTGTAACCTGGAAAGAGAAGGATAACCTACAAACCCCCAAAACACATCAAATCCTAAAAATAAAATATGTAAATGGGGAGTCAGATTGACCCCAGCAGTCACCCGACAGAGTGAACTTATGTCTGAGGGTTGCACTACATCTCATACTCCATGTAGTTCTTATACGTGTGTGTAGAAATCATGCCCTAGGAAGCTCTTGTGTAAGATGTAATTGATAGCGAGAAATAGCTAGATGTAGTAATGCAAATAGAGGTGTGGATGGAAAAATAAACTTCCCCTCCTATGTGTGTATGCAGTAAATGAATTCCCTTATCCCTTGAATGAGGCTAGATGAATTATTTAATGCTCTTAGAAGGCCTTTGGATGCAACCTTAGGTGATGATAATAGATTCTTAGATATTAGTCCTTTATTATGGTCAGATAGCTTTGTATTTATATGATTCTCTTGTTTAAATTTTGTA
This sequence comes from Taxus chinensis, assembly GCA_019776745.2. NCBI lineage: Eukaryota > Viridiplantae > Streptophyta > Pinopsida > Cupressales > Taxaceae > Taxus > Taxus chinensis. The sequence continues at coordinate 876,619,874 of CM034149.1, read as the reverse complement.
ATTGAAAACTAAAAAGCCGACCCATAGGAAAACAAGATGCCCAAAAGATGAAAGAGGGCCAAAATGGGCAAGTAAGATACAAAGAGGTCGGGGAACCCAGAGGGGATGAGGGTGCCTGGGCACTGGCATCTTAGCAGGGCGTTGGTGCCTAGAGTCAATAAAGATAAAGAAATTAAGATCAGATTGGGTTGTGAGGTGTGCAAGACCAAAGAGGAAACAATAAAGTCAAAAAAGAGACCAAAGATAGATGTTAATTACTAGTTTTCTCGCTTAGGAATAATATGAATAGTGGTATGCGATTAGGACCTAGAAATGTACCCAGGTGCATGAGTTTTTGTTTACATTTACCCCCACTTTATGTTGTTGAGTGAATAATAGATAACATAAAGTAGATAAGATATGCGTACCTGATAACCATGTAAATTGATAGCAAAAGCGTGCCAAAGAGACAAGAAAAAGTGTGGAGTGATAAAAAAAATGAAGTGTGGAAGATAAAAAAGAGGAAGTGACCCTAGGGGTGAAGCATATGTGTTGTGTTGTGTTGTACCTGTTGTCGTTTTTGCTTGTGTTTGCTAATGTGAGGCTACTTGTTGTTGTGTATTAAGGACAAACCTACAAAAGAAGAGTGAAAGAGTAATTGAAGTTATGTGTTATGAAAATAATACAAAAGTATGCAAAAGGATGTAAAAATGAGAGAAAAGTGATGAAAGGAACATGTGCACCTGATCCACAATTAGTGAAAAAGATAGAAAGTGTCTTGAAATTTTGTAGACATACTGTGTTTGTTGGGTGATATCAAGCCAAGAGCGAGTTTTTTGGGAAATATCACACCAAGAATGAGTTTTTTGGGTGATTTCATGCCACGATATAAGAGTTTTGGGGATAAAGTTCTAGTGTTATTATCCATCCTTGAATGCTTCTCAAAATTTATACACCAATGCATGTGGTCTACTTCTTTTGTGTTCCATGTTCGATCCAGTTCAGGCCAAGTAGAAAAAATAAGATATAATGCATTCTACTTGCTGGAGGACCGTGCCTGTACTGTGAAAATAGTGTTGATATGAGAAAGTAATTGTAACTTCCCCTAGTCATAAGCACCCATGAAAGGTCTATATTTGAGTGTTGGTGTCTATGTTGAACTAAGGACCCAAGTCAAATTTTGGGTCATTTCTGAAATTGTATCATGTGTTGATTATGTACTGTGAAGGCATGCACTAAAGCTATGAGTTGTTGTATGCGGTGAGTGATTCACCTAATGTATGCCCCCTCGTTTGGGGTGCATGTGAGGTCTCTAGGAGGATGTAGACCAAAGGAGAGGAATGGATGCTAATTTGAAACTAATTCCCTGCAGGGGGATGTGCATGGTAGAAACCAAGGCCCATGCAAACAAATTGGCTAGATGCATGTGTTAGTAGAAAATTAAAAAGAATGTAATAGAATACAATGGAAGTAAGCAATAATGTAGACAAAGTATACCACGCAAATCCAATATCAAATATGGGACATCACTCACAATGTCGCAAGACAATGAGGGCCTAAGTGGCCAAAAGCATATAAACAATGAACAAGCAAGACATAAGGAAAAGCTCGCAAACAATGGCATACAATGACACACAATGGAAAATAGTACCAAGAAAAGTATCAGAAAACTATGGTGGAAAATAGGTCCTGTAAGGAAAATGTTGCACATGAAGCACCTGTGAATAAGTTAGAGAGATAAAAATTATGTTAAGACGCACATATATCGATATATTAGTGTTCTAGTAGGAATAGGAAGTAGTATAAAACAAAACAATTGCACATGTAATGTGTATGAAAGTAGATGCCCCTAGGATTCTCGATGGGACTAGTAAGAGGTAGAGTGACAAGCAGCAATGTTGCATGTAAGGATCTGTAGAAATTTGCCATTGATAACTAGAGACAAAGTGAACGCGCATGTGTATATGATAAATATAATGACATACTAGATACCTGGTTAACATAGTAAGAAAAGTGTAACATGTGAGTGTAAGAAAACAAGAGTAAGTGCAACCAATATATGTAACATGTCGTGAATGAGCGAGACGAAGTGATACGAAATGTGAATGTGATAGGAGCAACGTTCCACCCAAGTGAAAGTATAAAGATGTGTATGAGATGAGGTTCATTTTTAAAATACTCCTCAATAGTAAATAATGAACCATAGAACAAGAATGTGTCATTTGGAAATAGTTCGAAAATGTGCACTAGATAGATAGATCAATAAAGCATACAGCGTAAAGAGCATGAATGCAGTGAGGTTTATTTCAGATTTAGATCCTCAACACTTATTGGGCCCCAAAATATCAGCTAAGTACAAGAAGGTGAGTGTGCACGTAGGAACTAGTTTAAGAAGGGCGTGTGGGTTGAAGGTGCACAGGGAAGGATTCTGGAAGGATTTTGCAGAACACATTGCACACGTGTGAAAGGTAAAATAGGTTTTGTACTTAGCTACATTCGGCATCCCAGGAAGCACACGAGAAAATCATGACCCTTGTGGATAAGGTGCCAGCCTGGCGACTGTGGGATCAAAAAGGGTTTATTTTAGGCATACGATGGAAGGTTCCAGAAGACATCATTGCAGGGAGTGGAGAGCTTGGATCTGTGAAGGTATGCTCCCATGGAGGACCACTTCGACACTTGACGAGCAATCTTTAGTTTCTAGAAGGCATGGCGGTGGGTGCTAAGGTTATAAATACAAGCGCCCGGTAGAACAAATATATAGAAGGTAGAGACGAGAAAAGGGAGGCAAAGCCCTACAGAAACAGATGGATAATGCTATGGGTTAGGGATTAGGAGATCTCTGTGAGCGATAACACATTTAAGGGGATGGGTTTTTATTCTTCTTTGTAATATGATGAGCATAATATATCTTTGATGCATGACTTGGCTCTACATAGTTATATGAGGATCTATTATGACCTCAAGGGATGTAATGTGGGGTTATTGACTCTGTTAGTATGAATAAAATGCTCTTTTATAAATCATCTATGTGTTCAGAGGTATAATACTTATGCATTTCCCTTTTGTATAAACCATCTCCATATGTTGTTTATTATTTGTCTTTTTTGCATACAATGAGATGATAACTCGTTCTAAGTTCTTCAGAATGTTGTATAGTTCTTTTATGTCCTGCATTTGATTATTTGTCCTAAGATGATGCATTCTCATGAAACTCACATAAAGGATAGACTTGATGCTTGAGTGTGCCTCAAGTGAGCACCCAGCGCTCGCTAGGTGATAGGCCAACACGCATGGGATTAGACTATTAGTCTAAAGGCATGAAATGTGACTACAACACTCAAGTATAAACCGTGGAACTAGAGTAAATCATAGGGTAGTGTGATGTATGAGAAGACAGTGCAAGTAAAATGTATCATAAAGAGCATAGCATGAAATGTGTAGTGTATGATTTATATGGATGTAGTATACTCTCAAGATTCAAGTGTGAACCATAGCAAATGAGTGTGCCATAGCGTAATGATGATGCAAGAGGTGTATCAATGTATGTACGATGAATGAGAAATACTAGACGTGAAGCACATATCATGATAGTATAAATGAAAGACACATGAGGATGCTAGGAAGGGGGGATAAGCATGATGCCCCCAAGTGTATGACGATGAGTATGTTATCCAACAAAATTTAAGGACAATATTCCTCCACCCGATGCTTGCAGAGATAAAGGTGTGTGACCATGCTTTGATATCGATGATGTATGAGATAGATGATGTATCAGTGGATGATACATATGTGAATGAGACCTAGGAGGTGATGAGCACCTATGTGAAGGAGAGAGAGGAAGTGATATGCACCTATGTGAAGGGGACCTAGGAGACAATGTGCAGCTATGTGAAGGAGACCGAAGAGGTGATGTACACCTATGTGAAGGATCCGTATGAGTGGTGCATCTAGGATGATGAGATGGACTAGTGGACCAATGATACTAAGTAGGTCGTGTGTGAATAGAAGAGTTAGGAGAAAATTATGACTTAGATTTGAGAGGTCCATGGGACCTAGATGCTCTAGCAAGTGCAATGGCAACCTCAAGAGGAGGTTGCATCCACGGTGTGCATGGCAGAACACCTTTGATGGTGATAACTTAGTTGTTGTGAATGAACTTTAGATACAAGTGATTCATGGAAATGATAGCTAGAGCAGAACAGAGCCAAGGAAGACCTATGATCATGTCACGCCCTTTGATTGAAGATGCCACAATGAATGGAAAAAGCATAGTAAGAGGCACAACTGTGTGGCATGTGAAAATTGGGTGCATGGGGCTTATGAGTTAATTGGGCGAGAATCAAAAGGATCTGTAATAAGGGTTATAAAGGCATGCTCAATTAGGCACCTAGGGGGAAGAAAGTTGCCAAGTTCACTTTGGAGGAGCATATCCTGAAATTTTCTTGCGAGAAATGGAAGCTCAGTGGAGAAATGAGGAAGAGAGAAGAGGAATGCTCAGTTACAACCTACTCGGAACTGTAGCGCACTGGTGGGCTACACATCAGGAGAACCTCCTAGAATAGTGCAAGGTGACGATCACCTTTTCTATAAGGTTCTCCAGGAGCAACATACCCACAGTCATATAAAACTACCATGGTAAATAAGCCGCTTCATTTCATATCCAAGTGTGTTAAAAGGCCTAGATGGGAAGCGCAGAAGCGTTACCTCCTTCGTTATGGGTAGATATAGACAAGCAAAAGAATATGGAAATCAAAGAAACTCAAAGCCTGATGTTTATCATGCCACCAGGTAAAAATAATGTCGACACGAAAAAGGATGCACCAAGGTGCAGGTTAAGGGCGCACAGTAAAGGATGTCGACACGAAAAAGGATGCGCCAAGGCGCAGGTTAAGGGCGCACAGCAAAGGATGTCGACATGAAAAAGGATGCGCCAAGGCGCAGGTTAAGGGCACACGACATAAGGTGTCAACACAAAGAAATTTACACCTGGGCACACGTAAGAGTATGTCGACATAAGGATGGATGCGCCAAGGCACACCTTTAGGAGGCGCAACATTTTGAGCGCTGATAGGAAGAAGACCCTGACCCAGATATTCAAATGGCCATAACTTTTCACAGGGAGCTCGGATTAACGCAAGGTTGGACTTTTTGGAAATCTTACAAGGTCCTCTGTCCAACTACGACTAGATACCTTTAATTAGGTGGGAAAAAATTCTTAAAAATGAAAAATACAGTTCGCCACTTTTTGGGTTTGCTAGGGTTCTTACCTACCACCATTATGAGATGAATTAAATACAATCTGAAGGTGGTTGGGGTAGATTTGGAGTTCCTCTCTCTTCCCTCTCTCGTTCTTCCTATAAATTGTAAGGAGGGGATTCTTTCTAAAGGTTGTAAATTCTTTTTTTTCCCCTCCCTTCTTCTCTTTGGCAGGTGAGTTTGTGGAGTTCAAACCTCCCATTTAAAACTGTAATGCAACTTTGCCTCTTGGCATTTTGTAGTGTATTGTATCAATTTTTCGAGTAGATAATGCATGTATGTGGATGATTCTCAACCCTCTCTATGTTATTTGCATCCTCCTAATCTTTCACTACAATTTTGGTTATCTGTGCATGATCTTGCATTGCATTTTAATGGTTTGTGTTTATTTGCAAGACAGGTGTTCTTCATTCCTCAGTGCATCACCTTTGTTAGTTTAGGTTTATTTTTATGCATCTTCTTACCCTGTCTCGTTGGCAAGTTAGATTAGGTTTTTGAGTAAACCCTCTACATTTTTATGTGTGCATCTGAACAGAGGAATAGGAACCGGCCTTCATCCGGAGAGCTTTCCTGATTCACAAAGTCCCACACTTGGGAAAAGCTCCATGTTATGCAATCGTACTGAGAGTCTCAACCCATCAAGTTGCAGACATTCAAGGGTGTTGTGATTCACCACCAATAGTTTTGGCACACCCGGTGGGACCAAGAGGTCATTCCACAAGATTTGAGGGAATTTTCAAGAAATTTGGACTAAAAAATTGTAGGTTTTATAATTTCAGATTTTTCACCTTCCAGGCTGAACTTTGAAATCAATTTTCAAGGGCTTAACTTGCTCAAAACAAGTCAAAATTTCACCAGTTGATAGATCGGGGGATAATCTTCAAAAGGGTGTTCTTAGATTTTTGAGATTTTGACTTTCAAAATTTCATGGTTTTTTAGTATTTCGGGTTTTCCCAAGTGTTGAGCATGTCCCAAGTTCCAACACGGTGTATTTCAGGTTTTGTAAGTTGCCTTACATGACCTAAGTTTTTCCTATACCTTTTGGGGATTAGTATCTACACAACATAAACCTGATAACTGAATTGAAGAACTATATCTTTTGGGTCCTTCAAGCTTTTAAATTCTATTTTTTAATATTGTCAGGTTTGATGTGTAACTTGGCAGAATCTAGCCTTTTGAGGCTCATTATCTAACACATCTGGCGACTCTGAAGGGGATAGAATTCAGTGGTTTAGCAACAATAGTTGCCCAGGCACATGAGAAGAATTTGAACCAGGTCTGATACTCAAGAAGAGGGGTTTGTCCACTTACAGCTATCACCAGGCAGAGGAAGGAGAGGAAGAGGACCACGAAGATCACCATCTCCACCTAACCAGACTTTGTCTACACCTCCATCTAGTAGACCTTTTCTCACATCAACTAGAGTTCTCAGGCCAATCATAATGGCACAACAAAACCCTTTTGTCAACTTCACTGGCAGCAGCCCACTTGCCCTCAATGCACAGAATCCAGTTCCAATTGCATCATTGAAGAACATTCCATTTTTCACTGGAGAAAATCATACCACTCCTGGTGATCATGTCAAAGACATTGCTAACGTTTGTGCATGATAAATGAAATGGATGTTGCTATCAAATTACTGGCATCTTCATTCAAAGGGAAGGCATTGCAATGGTTTAGGAGCCTTGGAGCTAGTTCTATCCAAAATTGGAATCAGTTATGCATAGTTCTCCATGAGCAATTTGGAGAAAATGGAGACAATTTGTCTCTACTAGAACAATTGACAACTATCAAGAGAGCTCCCAATGAGCAGCTGACTGACTTCAACTTTAGATTTCAAAGGTCTTGGGATAGGATTCCAGTGGCCGTTAGGCCAACAGCTAAAGGTGCTTTTCTATATTATCTTAAGGCTTTGAATTATGATATTTCTATGTTAATTTAATCTATGGGAGGCACAACCTTACCTGTTGCTTATAGCATTGCCATTAGGGCTGAAAATTGTCTTATTCAAGCTGGTAAGCTGGCTTCTAGGCCTCCCATGCCCTTGTATCCAAACTTAGAAAATCCAAGCACTAGTCAAACACCCACTTTGGCTCCTATTCCCACTCCTAGAAATCAAAGTTCAAATGAAACTTCTACTTCATCCTCTAGTGCTTCAAATGAACTCTAGGAGGTTATGAAACAATTACAGAACCTTGGAAATGAGCTGGTGACTATCAAAAGACAGCAAACTCAAAGTGCTAGACCATTTCAGCCCTATAACCCCAATGTTGCATCTGCTTCTAAAGCATTAGTGCCAGTCTAAAACAACATAGCATTAGTGCATCTGCTTCTAAAGCATTAGTGCAATGAACCTCACAACCAATCTATGTGCTTTAATGGTGCTTTAAGCCAAGCCTTGATGGTGAAAAATATTGGCATTGAGGGTGAAGTGAGTCAAGAAACAAATCAGCAACAATGGACGTCTCAGCAAAACACAGCTCCAAATGATACTGCACTTGTGAATTGGAAAGCTGAGGATTTTTGTGGCATGAATCAAACAATTTCTTAGAGTGTAGCAGCTAACACAAGATCAAAGAAGAGGAATATTGATGAAGGGTAGTCATTGGCTCCAAGTGATTTGCAACCTTCCATCACTCCACAAGGTGTTGGTAAGCAAAATACAGCTCCAAACATGCAAGGACAGCCCAAACCACCTTCTAAACCAACTCAAATGTCAGTTTTTGTTGCCCATGCACAAGAAAGGAATGCACAGACGAAAGGATAACAAAGAGATGTTTCATCCCCATTTAGCATCATCAATCAAATGAAGAAGACACATGTGAACATTTCAATGTGGGAATATTTATCCATCCCAGGACAAAGAGATCTTCTACAAGCCGTTCTGAAGGATTGGTCAACTTCAAACCAATAGGTCCATATGCAAGAGAATGTCCTCACAAATGTTGCTTAGCCTGAAGGGAATCATGGAGGACAACAAGGTAAAGTTTTGAAGTCCCCCTCCATCTATGTTTCATTAATCATTGGGGATAAACTAGTACACAATTGCATGATTGATTCTAGGGCAAGTAGTTCTGTCATGCCCAAGCAAATAGTTGATCAGCTAGGTCTCCAATATGAAGTCATATCAAAGGGGGTAGTGCAGTTGGATGGGACAACAGTAGCAACGGTGGGAGTGATTAAAGGTTTGAATCTTATCTCGCATGCATGCCCCAATGTTACCGTTTTGCAAGATGTGTCAGTGATAGATTTTCCACCACTCTTTGCCCTATGCTTATCAAGGGATTTCACAGCCAAAATTGGAGGCTACTTATCTGCTGACTGGTCACACATGTTGTTCAGAACAAGATATGGTACTAAGGTCACAATCAGATCCGAACCAATTGCAAACTTTCATATTGAGCCTCATACTCCAAGCCAAATCAATGTCAATTGTTCAGTATTTGATCAAGAAGATTATCCAAGCACAGATGAAGCTGACACCAAAGTCAGAAGCATCCCAGATTTGACTCTTGATGAATGGGCAAGCAAGGTACATGTTTTTGATCCCTACCAAGAAATAGAAGAATCTGAGCTAGGAGTCTATTGCATACATGAAGAAAACCAGTCTATTCCTAGCATCACCAAACCAGACCATAAGGATGACAATGAAGTATGGAAATTATTTTTCGATGGATCAAGGAGTACATAAGGCGCAGGAGGAGGAGCTATGCTTGTCTCACCTCAAGGCATCAAATATTATTCAGCTTTTTGTTTCCAGTTTTCCTGTTCAAACAACATAGCTGAATATGAGGCCTTGATTCATGGACTTCATTGGGCCAGGAAAAAGGGCATAAAGAACTTACAGGTGTTCGGGGATAGTGAGCTAATCGTCAACCAAGTCAGGGGACAACATGCTACAAAGAATGACCTGCTGAGGAACTATAAGAATAGGGTATGGGACCTCATTGAGCATTTCAAAGCTTTCAACATCGTGTCCATACCTAGGAAGAAAAATGAAGCCGTAGATAGGCTCGCAGCAATTGGAGCAACGTTTGATGTGGTTGACAACATCAGAAGGGAAAAAAACACAACCACATATCCATGTGATTGTGAGGCCAGCAGTTCCAGATAATAACACAAGCTGGCAGGTATTTGAGAATGATCAACAGATCGTCAATTTCTTACAAGAAGAGGCTGAATTCTCAGCTAGGAATCAGGATAGACTAGAGCAACAATACAGTGATCAAGTAGTGTAGCTGCAGACAAACAAGCTTCCCAAGGGTTTAGTAACATTGGAGTCTATCTTCAACCCTAACGACCAATTTCATAAGGAAAAGGCTAACATGAAGGTCAAGAGAGGAGATTCAGAGCCAATTCCAATTGGGGAAGGTAGAACACTTCAAATTGGTAAAGTGGCCACTGAGCAAGAGAAATCAGATTTCATACAGCTTTGCCAAGAATTCCCAGATGTCTTCTCTTGGAGCTATGAATACTTGAGAGGATTCAATCTGAAGTTAGCACAACATACCATAGAATTGGATCCAGATGTTAATCCCATCAGGCAGAAGCAGATACCAGTCAACCCTCACATTGAGCCTCTAATGAAGAAAGAGTTAAACAAGCTAATATAGGCAAGCATTATATTCCCGATCAAGCACTCAAGCGGGTTGCAAACTTGGTTCTAGTTAAGAAGAAGAGTAGAGAAATCAGGTTGTGTGTAGACTTTTGAGACCTCAACAGGGCATCTCTCAAAGACCATTACCCACTTCCTTCAATGGAACAAATATTGCAAGTAGTGTCTGGTTCGAAGAGATTCTCTCTCCTAGATGGCTATTTAGGGTATAATCAGATAATGGTGAAAGAAGATGACCAGTTCAAGATGGCTTTCACCACTAAATGGGGTACCTATGCCTACAAGAAGATGCCATTTGGGCTATCAAATGTTGGAGCCACTTTCCAAAGGGCGATGGATATGGCATTCAAGGGATTAATAAACAAAATAGTTCTAATATATCTTGACGACATCACTGTATTCTCAAAAAATGCAGTGGATCACCTCTTTCATTTGAGGCAGGTATTTCAGAGGTGTAGAAGACTTGTGGTATCATTGAATCCCAAAAAATGCATATTCTTGGCTCATGAGGGAAAACTTCTAGGCCATATTGTTTCAAAGGAGGGGTTGACGATTGACCCAAAAAGAGTTGAAGCAATTCGATTGTTTCCATTGCCAAGTCATAAGAAGGCTCTTCAAAGATTCTTGGGAAGGATCAATTTTGTTTGTAGGTTTGTTCCAAATTTTACAGCTCTCGTAAAGCCAATAACATTGATGTTGAAGAAGAACATGGCATTTAAGTGGACATATGAAGCCAAGGCAAGTTTTGAGGCAATAAAAGAGGCTATATCTCAATCTCCCACTCTCGTCAATCCAGACTTCTCCAAGGACTTCATGCTATATGCCTTCGGTGGTGGAGACACCATTTCTACAATCCTGGTACAGCGAAACAAGGAAGGATTAGAACAACTAGTTGCTTTCTTCAGTCAAGGCCTAGAGGAATACGAAAATAGGTACTCTTTCATTGAAAATCATGTCCTTGCAGTGATTAGGAGCTTAAATAAATTCAAGCACCTAGTCTCAAACAACAAGATACAATTATTGGTCTCTCATGCGGGAGTCAAGGACTTCCTTCTAAACAAGGATCTGAATGAGAAACGTGCAGGATGGATCACTCATGTCATGGAATATGACATCAAAATTAAGGTCACTAAGCTAGTACATGGAAAAGGATTATGTGAACAACTAGCTTTGAGTCGGAAAGTCGAAGCAAGTGATGAAAAAGAGGTTGTCTTGGTATTACGGGATGGTCAAGAACAGGAAAATGATGATGTGCCCACTCCTTGTTGGACTCATAATATGATACATTTCCTACATGCAGGCCTATGCCCTCCATAAATGAGCAAAGCAAAGAGGAGATACTTTAGATTACAAGCCATTCCATATGTGCTTGTTGATGGTGTTTTGTTCAAGAAAGACATCAATGGAGTTCTATTGAGGTGCATTGGGACAGGTCAAATTGAGAGGGTGTTACGATATTTTCACGATGGAGATTCTGGAGGACATTTCACCCCATGAGTAACAGCTCTCAAGATAATGAAGGCAGGGTATTATTGGCCGATAGTGTTCAGTGACTGTTATACATGGATAAGAAAGTACAAGAAATGTGCACTCTTCACGGGAAAAGAAAGACTAGCAGTGCTTCCATTACACCCAATTTCGGTTGACCAACCATTTATGTAATTGTGATTGGACTTCATCGGAGTCATCAATCCAAACTCAAGCCAAGGGCACAAGTGGATTCTCATGGAAACAGACTATTTCACAAGTCGACCGAAGCAGTAGCGCTCAAAGAAGCAAATGAGTCTAACATACTAGAATTTTATGAAGGGATAGTGACCAGGTTCAGTGTGCCGGCCACTATCATATCAGAAAATGCATTGGCATTCATAGGTTCCAAGATTACAGAATGGGCTGTCAAGAATGGAATCTATTTGAGCACCTCTTCAAACTATTACCCACAGGGTAATGGACAAGCAAAGTCCACGAACAAAAATTTGTTGAGAATAATCAGAAGGACTTTGGATGAAAACCAAAGGACATGGCATACCAAGCTAAAATCAGTGTTATGGGCTAACAGAATAACGTCAAAGAGGTCTACTGGTAATTCTCCCTACAAGTTGGTCTATGGGAAAGAGGCAGCATTGCCTATATCATTAGAATTGCCAGCATTGGAGCTCATGAAGCAGTTGGATTTGGCTGAGTTCAAACCAATGGAAGCCAGGTATGCGGAGTTGATGGAATTGGAGGAAATCAGAGAACATGCAATTTAGACGATTAAGAAGGATCAGGCCTTGGTAAAAATATGGTTTGATAAGAAAGCGAGAGCAAAGACCTTCCAAGAAGGGGACCTAGTTCTAAAATGGGATGCAGATCGGGCAAAACCAGGAAGGCATTCCAAGTTTGATGCCATTTAGAGTGGCCCCTACATGGTCACAGGATGTAAAAGTAGTAATGCCTTCCAATTTCCTACATTGGATGGAGAAGAACTCCCGATTCCAGTTAACGGAATCTATCTTAAACATTACCACTAAAAGGAAAAGGTTTACCCTTGTAAATATTAGCCTAGATTTCAATTCCTCTAAGTGCGTATGCACATTGTCTTGTTGTAGTTAGGTTTCAATTTCCCTAAGTGCTCCGGCATAGGTTTTGTTGCTCTTAGGTTGTTTTCTATAGCTCAGAATGCTATCGGAGAAGGAGTTGCAGTATCAGGTTCGGGATCAGATATCAGGTTGGTTTCATGTTATTGCTTATGACTCCATGCCCAATAGATTGCTAAAAGGCCACTGATCTTCCCCCTGGGTAGATATAGACAAGCAAAAGAATATGGAAATCAAAGAAACTCAAAGCCCGATGTTTATTATGCCACCAAGTAAAAAGAATGTCGACATGTAAATGGATGCGCCAAGGCGCAGGTTAAGGACGCACAGTAAAGGATGTCGACACGAAAAAGGATGTGCCAAGGCATGGGTTAAGGGCACACAACAAAGGATGTCGACACAAAAATGATGCGCCAAGGTGTAGGTTAAGGGTGCACACCAAAGGATGTCGACACGAAAAAGGATGCGCCAAGGCACAGGTTAAGGGTGCATAGTAAAGGATGTCAACACGAAAAAGGATGCGCCAAGGCGCTGGTTAAGGGCACACGACATAAGGTGTTGACACAAAGAAATTAATGCCTAGGCACACATAAGAGTATGTCGACATAAGGATGGATGCACCAAGGCGCACCTTGAGGAGGCGCAACATTTTGAGCACTGACAGGAAGAAGACCCTGACCTAGATATTCAAATGGCCATAACTTTTCACAGGGAGCTCGGATTAACGCAAGGTTGGAATTTTTGGAAAGCTTACAAGGTCCTCTGTCCAACTATGACTAGATACCTTTAATTGGGTGGGAAAAAATTCTTAAAAATGAAAAATACAGTTCGCCACTTTTTGGGTTTGCTAGGGTTCTTACCTACCACCATTATGAGATGAATTAAATACAATCTGGAGGTGGTTGGGGTAGATTTGGAGTTCCTCTCACTTCCCTCTCTCATTCTTCCTATAAATTGTAAGGAGGGGATTCTTTCTAGAGGTTGTACATTCTTGTTTTTCCCCTCCCTTCTTCTCTTTAGCAGGTGAGTTTGTGGAGTTCAAACCTCCCATTTAAAACTGTAATGCAACTTTGCCTCTTGGCATTTTGTAGTGTATTGTATCAATCTTTCAAGCAGATAATGCATGTCTGTGGATGATTCTCAACCCTCTCTGTGTTTATTTGCATCCTTCTGATCTTTCACTACAATTTTGGTTATCTGTGCATGATCTTGCATTGCATTTTAATGGTTTGTGTTTATTGGCAAGAAAGGTGTTCTTCATTCCTCGGTGCATCACCTTTGTTAGTTTAGGTTTATTTTTATGCATCTTCTTACCCTGTCTCCTTGGCAAGTTAGATTAGGTTTTTGAGTAAACCCTCTACATTTTTATGTGTGCATCTGAACAGAGGAATAGGAACCGGCCTTCATCCGGAGAGCTTTCCCGATTCACAAGGTCCCAAACTTGGGAAAAGCTCCATGTTATGCAATCACACTGAGAGTCTCAACCCATTGAGTTGCATACATTCAGGGGTGTTGTGATTTTCCACCAACAGGTTACAAAGGCACGCTCAGTCAGGCACCTAGGGGGAAGAAAGTTGCCAAGTTCACTTTGGAGGAGCATATCCTGAAATTTTCTTGTGAGAAATGGAAGCTCAGTGGAGAAATGAGGAAGAGAGAAGAGGAATGCTCAGTTACAACCTACTCGGAACTGTAGCGCGCTAGTGGGATACACATCGGGAGAACCTCCTAGAATAGCACAAGGTGAGGATCACCTTTTCTATAAGGTTCTCCAGGAGCAACATACCCATAGTCACACAAGACTACCATGGTAAATAAGCCGCTTCATTTCATATCCAAGTGTGTTAAAAGGCTTAGATGGGAAGCGCAGAAGCGTTACCTCCTTCATTATGGGTGCATAAGTTATATTCCACCTTACAAGGTTGTGCACATGTATGGTATATTCATTTGGAGATGCGTTATCAAACAGGTAATTGGCAAGAGTTGACGGTTGATCTCATTCAAGATTTCGAGTATAGGAGTACCAAGCCATCAGTGGATAAGGTGTTGTAAGTAATCAAGCATCTTACAATGGGAGATAGTGCTATGGCAGAAGATAGGATATTGGAGCTACTAGGTGAGCCTTACTTAGAGACGTGCCTCAATGAAGAGGAATCAAAGGAAATACAACTTGAGCGTGCGTGCATGGAAAAAGAAAAAGGAAAGATGGTCTATATAATAAATGGAGAAGAGATGGAGACTTTGGATGTTAACCATTCAGAAGGTACACATGAAGTGATAGATAGCACTGATGAGCAAGCACACACCTACCATGAGCCTTTAAAAACAAATAAGGTTAACATTGGAACAGAGATAGAACCTAAGGAACCTATTATTAGAGACTATTGGTTGGAAAAAGAAGTTTCAAAGGTCATTGATCTGTTGCATGAGTTCCAAGATTTGTTTCCTTACGGGTACCATAAACTCAAAGGCATTCACCATTCCTTGGGAGATATGAAGATCAAGTTAAAGAAAGGTGCACGCCTGATTCAGAAGAGGCCTTATCGGATGAATCTGAATTTGCGCATATAGGTCAAGGAAGAAATATAAAAGATGATAGCATCTGGTATCATTGAGGTAGTGGAAGAATTAGAATGGATAATCCCTATGGTTATTAGTATTAAGAAGGATGGTAGGATAAGAATCTATGTTGACTACAGGGATCTAAATGTAGTGTGTGTCATCGATCCCTTCCTAACCCCCTTTACTGAAGAAATTCTAGAGGGAGTAGCCGGGCACGAAGTCTACTCTTTCATGGATGGGTTCTCAGGGTACCACCAAGTTAGGATTGCAAAGGAAGACCAGATAAAGACAACTTTTGCTACTAAATGGGGAAGTTTTTCCTACATGGTTATGCCTTTTAGATTAAAGAATATGACTGTTGTGTTCTCGCACATTGTGGTACAAGCATTTCAAGACTTCATCCATAAGTTTCTTCAAGTTTACTTAGATGATTGGACTGTGTATGGATTGGTGAAATACCATTGTGACAACTTAAGGCTAATGTTTGAAAGATGTCGATAATTGAGGATATCCCTGAACATTAAGAAATGTGTCTTTGCTACTCCATTTGGAACCCTGTTAGGGCACATTATATGCAAAGACAACTTACTAGTGGATCTTGCCAAAGTTACAGTTATTGTAGGATTAGGGGAGCCTACTATTCAAAGTGCAGTGCGCGGATTCCTTGGGCATACGAGGTATTACAGGAAGTTTCTCAGGGGATATGCGAAGATCGCCACACCCTTGGAAGAATTATTAAAACACAAAAGTTCCTTTCATTGGGGAGAGGCATAGCAGAAGGCATTTGACACTTTGAAGGATAGGCTTGTCACAACACCCATATTACAGTTTCCTTCTTGGGAAAATCCTTTACATGTGCATGTTGATGCCTCAAGAACAACTATAGGAGTAGTGCTAGCACAACCCAGTGAGGGAATTGTTGATCATCCCTTGTGCTTTGTAAGTATAAAGTTGACCCCAGCTGAGCAGAATTACACAAATACTAAGCTTGAAGCATTGTCTATGATCTACGCGCTACAAAGTTTAGGTAGTATCTGTTGGCAACACCATTTATGTTCTACACAAACCATATGGCATTGAAATACTTAGTCAACAAACCCATTCTGCAAGGGTGCATATGTCATTGGGTCCTTCTATTTCAAGAGTTTGAGTTCACAGTGGTGGTGAAGCCAGGAAAAATTAATTCAGACCTGACCACTTATCAAGGATTAATTCAGGGGAGGATGTGCACAACATTGAGGATACCATGCCAAATGCACAACTATTTAGGTTGCAGCTTGCACCCTCAGACTTAGAAGATATCGCAATGTTCTTAAAAATAGGTGTGGCAATAGAAAGGATGAACTCTCTGGAGAGAAAGTAGTTAGCAATACGTGTCATACCTTACATGTTGATTAGTGGAGACCTGTATAAGTTTGGTCATGATGAGGTTCTATGCCAGTGCGTATTAGAGCATGAATGTGTGGTAATTATGGAGGAAGCCCATGGTGGGATTGTAGGAGGACACTATGTAGGAAATGCTACCACGCGGAACATTTTATTAGTAGGGCTTTGGTGGGAAACCATCTATAAGGATTGCATTGAGTTTTGCAAGGCATGTGACCATTGCCAGCACCTTGGAAGACCTGGAAAGAGAGATTAAATGCCTTTATGACCAATAGCCAGCGTTGAACCATTTGAAAAATTAGCAATAAAATTTGTAGGGACAATTGCTCTAGCCATGTGAAGGACTAGTTCGCGGTATATCATCACTTGCACTGATTACTTGACACGGTGGGCAGCGGCAGCACCTACAAAGGATTGCAGTGCAGCAACAACTGCTATATTTTTATGGGAGAACATAATTAGCAGGTATGGTTTCCCTTTAAGTTTAACAAGTGATAGGGGTACACACTTTCTTAATGAAACAGTCAGAATTTTGTTAGCAGAATTTATGGTGGCCTATCATAAGACTACCCCATATCACCCTCAAGTAAATGAAACTGTTGAGACATTTAACAAGATACTAAGTCACACATTGACTAAGATTTGTGACGTTGGAAGACAAGATTGGGATGATAAAGTATCATCCATTCTATGGGCATATAGGACAACCTACAAAAGGTTGAACAAGGCCACACTATTTTAATTGGCGTTTGGCGCGGAGGCTGTTTTTCTAGTTGAATTCATGTTACCATCACTACGTACAACGTGCATCAGGAGGGTTAGCTAACAAGTAAGTGCTGAAAGAAAGAATTGATAAGTTGATGTAGTTAGACAAAAGGAGATCACTTGCTAGATGGAGTCAGAAGACAAAAAAATCAAGACAAAAGGCATGGCATGATCGTCATATAAATAATAAGAAGTTTGAGGTTGGGCAATTGGTTTTGTTGTATGATTCCAAGTATAAGTGCCATCCTAGGAAGTTAAAATTCCATTGGCTAGGATCTTACATCATGTCATACCTTCTTGATTTAGGCACTTTCCAGTTAAAAGAATTGGATGGGACGAGGTTACCAGGTCACTTCAATGGGAATAGGTTAAAGCCCTACTATAAATAACTCTTCTTGGTGATTGTAGTAAGGTAGTATTGCCAGTTAGTCTAGAATTTCCCTTTATGTATTTTCTTTTCTTATGTTTCCCTTTCTTGTTGGTTGTTCCTCTCCTTTGTTTTGTTTTATGCCTTATGCGCTGGTAACCACATTATTTTTCCAAGGTTGTGTATACGTAGAGGACCGCACATCTATTTTAGTTTGGGGTGGAGTGATACAAACTATAGGCCCATAATACAAGTCTGAGCTACCAGTAGAAGTTGCGGTGAATGACCTGGTTGAAGGATGAAGAAGCACATAGAAAAGAGGTGGATGATAATGGTTGGTGTCAAAAAGGTCTTGCAGAAACCATGTACATAAAGGATGAAGAGTTCATAAACAACATGAGGTAGGCGAGGGAAAAAATTGGGTAAAGGATAGAAGAAGTACCTTCGGCGTCGTGGACGCACACATAAGAGTCTTTGGTTGGGATATAATTTTACATGTCAAAAGGTTGTAAAGGGTTTTTCATGTAGGATGTGGCATGTGGCTAAAGGTGCTTAAATTTGGCTTAGTGGAAAAATCCACATTTATTGCTAGAAAGAAGAAAAAACTATAAATACAAGCCCGAGCAAGTCATTTGTTACCTTGCGATTACGAAGTAAAAGAAGCTCTTGCGAACTAGAGCATCCAGAGAGAAATTTGTGTGATGAAAGGATAATTCGAGGAAGTTGAGTGTGCATCTAGAGTAGATCTGTGAACCAGAGGAAAGGAGTACATGGGCGTGAGGAAGGTTTTGTGAAGAGCATCATCTTATGGAAGGATTTCTTGGTTAGGGTTTGGCAGCTAGGGAATAGAGAAAGAAGGATTCATTTCAAGAGTTAAAGCTTCATAGTGAGCTTTGGGATTGAACAGAGTAGCAAAGCAGAGAAAGAGGAAGGATTGTTTAATTTCAGCCCGACTAGAAGAATGACACCAAGGAAACCAACCATTTCACCAAAGAAAACAAAGGGCAAGGGCAAGGGAAATCAAATCGTTGTCTTCACGAGCACCAGCAAAGAATGGTACGCAGAAATGCAGTACCCAGATGGGGTATTACTAGGGAAAGAGTGGGAGTCACACTTACAGAAGATTACCGTGAGTAATTATAACCATCACACCAGCACAACAAAGAAGGAAATGACACTGGAATTGGTTCGAACAACTAACAATAGGACATCAGACGGAATGCCCTTTTATAATGATGAGGTGAAGGTAAAATTAGAGAAGGATGGATTATTTCAACTATATGAGTTATCATACTTTGGCAAGCCTGAGCACCTTTACTAGTGGTTGATGTCATGTGTACATGAGGATCATTTTTATTTCATGGGGCGCAAGATGCGCATCACACCACAACTGATATCCAAGTTCACAGGCCTCATTTGTGAAGGAGATAGTATAGATGACGATCTAAGAAATGAGGCTATCAAGGAGACTGTAGATGTGTATGACTACAAGAAGGGGTCGTGATACTTTGACATCGCTTGGATTCGAGACCCACTTATGAGAATGGGCACGTACTTGGAGACCAAGCTCAATGATCAGGAATGATGGACACAAGTAAATAAGGTATGGATAAATGTATATCGGAAGATATCATAAGAAACCATATACAACTTATCTACTTTCATCGCAGATGAAATTATAAGTAGCGCACAGGAGGGAGAGAAGATACTCTTTGGTAACGTCCTCCTCACCATTGTATTTTCAGAGATTGGAGTGCTCGATGGGCTAGAAAAATTTGTTTGGGAGTATCTAGAAGAGGATCCCTTGCCCGCAAATAGGTTTGCAAAATATTCTTGTGAAACCATGACAGCCACTCACAAGGCCCGCCTAGAGAAACAATATAAGTGAATGCGTGAGGCATTTGGGGCTGAGTGGAGGATCCCATAACAGTTTCCCAAGCTCGTGAATGGAGAGGAAGAATTTGTAGTGTACCAAAACTTTTGCATTGGTAGATTTATATTGACAGATGAGAACATGAGCCCATGGTGCAAGCTACCCTTCTCCTTCACCATGAAATACTTCCAAGCCAGAGTTAATTGGTTCAAGGAGGCCAAGAGACTAAGGTTCGACCTTAGTGAGGTAGATATAGACCACTGCAAGTTGTCCTGGTAGCTGGTCTACCCAAAGAAGCATGCGTACATGGAGAGATATGTCTCCCAAGAGATATAGATGATGAAGCCTTTAACACTGCCGATTGTAGGAAGGACCATCACAAGGGTGTATCTGTACATAAGGCAAAAATTTGAAAAAGGAACTTACTTGGAGAATGATGTCTCCATCCCCAAAGACCCTACTAAAAGGAAGAAGGCCACACCTAGAAAGAGAGAAAGAGAAGAGGTGTAAAAGGTACCAAGTGTTCAAACCACACAAGCCTAGTACTTATGTGAATGCGCTAGAAGCAAGAAAACATCACCTGTCAAATAAAAGGATAAAGTAAGCCTAAGTAATTACGCATGGAAATAATGAAGCCAAGAAGATATCCTGTCAAGGCAAAGACCCCAGAAGAAGAGGAAGTTATGAGCACGAAGAGCCCCTCATCTAGGAGGAATCACCAATGAAGACATCACCTGTCAAAGAACAAAGATAAGAGAATGGATCAAATAGAATTTCAAGGAATGGGCATCAAGGACCTCGATGATCCAAAAAGGAAGGTGTTATGTGGGAGGAGATCAGTTTGGACTGTAAGATTTCGCCACATGCTTCACAAGTTCAAGAATGGGCACATCAATGCCAAGGTGTTAGAACAAATTTTTTAGCCATGGTTTCATTTGATGAGGAAGGTACATACCCTCAGACAAGGAAAATGCTATCATGGGCATTTGAGTCCCACATTGATGAGCCTGAGTTTTAAGGTAAGCCAAGGAGCATTGATGAAAGTGCCAAAAATAAAAGGGATAAACCCCTTGGTGAATGCTCAATGATTATCATATGAGAAAATCTGCAACGCGCTCAATAAAGTCTTAGTTGAGATTGAATCTAGGCTCTTTGGGAGAAATGACAAAGTGAAGTTCCTAGAGGTAGAACTAGAGAAAAGGGAAGAAGAGCTCCTTGAGAAAATCAAGGAACTAAAGTAGGAGGAACTAATCATCACTCAGCTAAGGCGTGATCTAAAGAACGAAAAGGCAAGAGTGCAAAAGGCATACAAGAAGATAGAGATGATCATGGATGTGATTGTCTTAAAAAATTCAAACTTAACACCGCCTGCACAAAATTATGGATCATCCTTGCAATGCCTAGAGGACTTGACCCGCATACTCACTATGGAGAGGTGGCCACTAGCCTTAGAATCTACAGAAGAGGTGTTGGCATGCCAAGAAAAATAAAATAAGATGAAGGTTGTGGAAATTGTTTCTTAGTACAACAAGATCCTCGCCGATGTAAAATCCTCCATGCAAGTTACTAAGGATCCACCTATGATAATTGCGTGCGAACAGGGATAGAGTGGCAAGTATCTTAGTTTCCACCCATGAAGCAGAACTCAAGGAGTTCCAAGAAAATAACAAGGGGAACAGGGTGCTGAGTGAGGAAAAAATCCTAGCCAAAGTAGAAAAGAAATCAGAGGCCATTGAGACCTTGCGGGGCTCAATCAAGAACTGGCTGAAGGAATTGTACCCCCAAATCACTCAGAGGATGGACACGCTCAAGGATTTGGGAAAGCAACTAGAGGAGATTGTGGAGACGATGAGTGCTAAGGGGAGGAACTAAGTTTTGAAGAAGTGAGCACCCTGGTGGGTGACCTCTTGTCAGTAAGCTCGAGATGAGGTCAACACTTGGGGAAAGCAAGAAGAAAATTTAGGGAAGGATTTCCCTCTCCTCCTTCTAGAAATAAATTTCCCCATTCTTTCATTTTTTTCCCCATTTCTTCATTCCTTTATTCTTCCTTTCCAACCATTTGCAAGGATCCGCCATTATTTATTTCCTTATTGAAGAGTGTTTCTAAGGACGGAGAATAGGCGTAGTGTGGGGTGATGTTGGGCCCCAAAATATTAGCTAAGTACAAGAAGGCGTGTGGGAACACGGGACCTAGTTGAAGAAGGACACACCAGTTAAAGGTGTCCAGGGAAGGATTCTTGAAGGATTTTACAGAACACACGGTAGCATGCATGTAAAAAGGAAAAATAGGTTTTTTACTTAGCCACATTCGGCATCCCAGGCAGCACACGAGAAAAGCATGACCCTTGTGGATAAGGTGCCAGTCTGGTGACTGTGGGATCAAAAAGGGAATATTCCAGGAATGCGATGGAAGGTTCCAGAAGACATCATTGCAAGGAGTGGAGATCTTGATATCTGTGAAGGCATGCTCCCATGGAGGACCACTTTGACATCTTGGCGACCGATCTGTAATTTCTGGAAGGCATGGCGGTGGGTGCTAAGGTTATAAATACAAGTGCCTGGTAGAAGAAAGATATAGAAGGTAGATAAGAGGAAAGGGGAGGTAAAGCCCTGCAGAAACAGATGAAGGATGTTATGGGTTAAGGATTAGGAGAGCTCTGTGAGTGATGACACATTTAAGGGGATGGGTTTTCATTCTTCTTTGTAATATGATGAGCATAATATAGCTTTGATGCATGACTTGGCTCTGCATAGTTATATGAGGATCTGTTATGACCTCAAGGGATGTAATGTGGGTTATTGACTCTATTAGTATGAATATAATGCTCTTTTATAAATCATCTATGTGTTCAGGAGTATAATACTTATGCATTTCCCTTTTTTATGAACCATCTCCATATGTTGTTTATTATTTCTCTTTTTTGCATACAATGAGATGATAACTCGTTCTAAGTTCTTAAGAATGTTGTATAGTTCTTTTTTTCCTGCATTTTATTATCTATCCTAAGATGATGCATTCTCACAAAACTCACATAAAGGAGAGACTCGGTACCCACACGTACCTCAGGTGATTGCCCAATGCCCGCTGGGTGATAGGTCATGCGTGCATGGGATTAGACTATTAGTCTAAAGGTATGAAATATGACTACAACACTCAAGTATGAACCATGGAACTAGAGTACATCATAGGGTAGTGTGATGTATGAGAATACAATGTGAGTAACATGTATCATAAAGAGCATAGCGTGAAATGTGTAGTGTGTGAGGTACATGGATGTAGTATGCCCTCAAGAATCAATTGTGAACCATAGAAAATGAGTGCGTCATAGGGTAATGACGATGCAAGAGGTGTATTAATGTATGTACGATGAATGAGAAATACTAGACGTGAAGCACATAGTGTTATAGTATAAATGAAATACATATGAGGATGCTAGGAAGGGGCTATAATCATGATGCCCCCAAGTGTATGATGATGAGTATGTTATCCAACAAAAGTTAAGGACAAGATTCCTCCACCCAATGCTTACAAAGATAAAGTTGTGTGACCATGCTCTGATATTGGTGATATATGAGATAGATGATGTATCGGTGAATGATACCTAAGAGGTGATGAGCACCTATGTGAAGGAGACTAAGGAGGTAATGTGCACCTATGTGAAGGAGACTAAGGAAGTGATATACACCTATGTAAAGTGGACCAAGGAGGTGATGTGCAACTATGTGAAGGAGACCAAAGAGGTGATGTACACCTATGTGAAGGATCTGTGTGAGTGGTGGATCTAGGTTGATGAGATAGACTAGTGGACCAATGAGACCGAGTAGGTCATGTGTGAATAGGAGAGTTAGGAGAAAATTATGCCTTAGATTTCAGAGGTCCATGGGACCTAGATGCTCTATCAAGTGCAATGGAAACCTCAAGAGGAGGTTGCATCCACGGTGTGCATGGCGGAACACCTTTGATGGTGATAACTTAGTTGTTGTGAATGAAATTTAGATACAAGTGATTCATGGAAATAATAGCTTGAGCATAATGGAGCCAAGGAAGACCTATGAGCATGTCACGCCCTTTGATTGAAGGTACCACAATGAATGGCACAAGCATAATAAGAGGCTCGACTGTAATTGGAAGCTTGACATAACCATAAGATTTGGGAACTAGATACTCAATATGAGAGAGTGGATAGTTGGTAGTGATAAAAAGTGCAAACGAGAACACACCCATATGAATCAATGGATCGACCATTGTATTATTGATAACATGAGGCCCGATAGAATTCATGTTATGTATGTATCAAAAGAGAATGTAACATGATAACCATTATCAAAATATGCAACAAGTAGTGGAGATGCATCAATGTGAGCAGCCAGGAAATCAGGATCCCCCGATGAAGGAGGAGACACTACACAATATGTATGATTAGTGGTATATTCAACAACTTGCTTGTCATGCTTAGGGAGAGGATCATTAAAGATTTTTGGATTTTTTTTCTTTGACCGGCGTAGATGTCGAAGGATCAAGGAGCTTGATTACATTTTTTATCTATAAGATCTTGAGTGAGATTTCTGAGTTTGAAACATCGATCAGTAGAATTCCTAAATGCATTGATGATAGTCACATCTAAAATTTTCATTATAATTGCAGCCTTTAGGGCAAGATGGATCTAGATTTAGTGGAGGGGGAAGTGTGATAATATTTCTCTCAATAAGTTGTGGCAATAGAATATGTGGAGCATAAGACAATTTTGTGAATGTATGCTTTGGCAGTTGTCATTGAATCTTTTCAGGAGTAGAAGCAACATTACCAGTAGATTTTACTTCAATAGGTTTAGTAGATGGCTTAAAAGTTGAATTGCTTTGAAATTGATTAGAAGATGGTAAAGCTTGATCATGATACTTGAGTTTTCCCATAGAGATAATTTTACCTTTACATAATTTAAGAGTATGACATAATTGATTGAATAAAGGAGATGTCTCGAAGATGACACTCTCTTGTAGAGGTGGTAAGAGACATTGGGAAAATAGATCTTATAGTTCATATTTCGTGAGTACATTAGACATCTTAGCTAATTTGTTCTTATATCGTAAGACATAATCCATTAGATTCTCATTAGATCCTTATTTGATTTGTGCCAGTTGAGCATAGGATATATTAGAACCGATATTGATTAAAAAATGAGTGATAAAAGCATCAACTAAATGTGTGAATGATATTACCAAATGAATAGGTATATTTTAAAAAAGTATATCGTAATAACCAACACATAGCATAATCTTTGAGAATTCTGAGAAAGAGCTTTCCTAGTAAATTATGATCATCCACATAATATAGACATGCCACATGAAATGCTTAGATATGATCTTGAGATTCACCATTTCCATTAAAGGTGGGAAGCTTAGGGGTGAAAAATTTTGGAGGAAATGGTAGGTGAAAAAGGATTGTAAAGGAGAAAAGTGGAGTCAAGAGATGGAGATGCATGAGAAGTATCCTACTAAGTTTTTGTATTTGAAATTTGAGTTCATGATAAAGAGAGGCTAGGTCTTGAATTCCAGTGGAAGAGACTTGTTGTGTGCGAGAAACAAGAGGCAAAGTGAAGTGTTTGGTGGGAGTAGGAACAGATATAGGAATAGTATAAGTAGGTGGAAGGGTGGAATTAGGAGGTTGAGAAGTAGTAGGAATGGAAGTGGTGAGAAGTAGGAACATAAGCTTAGCTAGATTGTTGGTGTCCATAAGGAACACGAGTAGTGAATAAGATGAGATCTAGATCTTGTGGATGTTAAACAGGATGAGAATTAATATTATGAAGGTATTCATCAATAAAGGGTTGTGGTTGAGATATGATTAGAAGTTATACCAAGAATACTTAGAAAATTTTGGGTTCAAGCGAATTGGTTCACTAAATGATTTAACAAAAATCAAATCATATGTTGCGAGACCCTAGATATTTCAGAGTCACATATGATAAATAAACACTATATCACATATTTAAAATAATTAATAAGATAAAATAATATGAACCCATAGGTGTAAGAGAGGGAATATAAGACTTAGATGAGTTCACAATAATATCCTGAAGTGTTCAGGACTGGAAGACCGATGAACTGGAGGAAGAGACTGTCGCAACTGAGCACTTAAAAAATTATGTAATTTTTGGATGATCCTGGACCAAGGGGTTTGGACTGGGGTGAGGGCGCCTAGGCACTGGATAAAACTAGTAGGCTCCTGTGACCACGTAAGATCTTAGAATTTGGCTTTTCTTATGTCATAAAGTGGTCATTAGCCTTTGGTGTTGATCACATGTATGTCATTGGATAATCATTATATTCACATGTAACATGAAAAGAGAAGGATAACCTGTAAAACGCCAAAACATATCAAATCCCAAAAATAAAATATAAAAATGGGGAGTCAAATTGAGCCTGGCAGTCACCCGATAGAGTGAACTTACAACTGAGCATTGCACTATATCTTAGACTCCATGTAGTTATTGTGTGTGTATAGAAATCATGCCCTAATAATCTCTTGTGCAAGATGCACTTGATAGCAAGTAATATCTAGATGTAGCAATGTAATTAGATGTGTGGATCACAAAATGAACTTCCCCTCATATGCATGTATGTAGAAAATGTATTCCCTTGTCCCTTGAGTGAGGCGAGATGAATGCTTTGATGCTATTAGAATTACTTTGGATGTAACCTTAGGTGATGATAGTAGATGATTAGAGATTGGGCCTTTATTATGGTCACAAAAATTTGTATTAATACGATTCCCTTATTTTAATTTCATAATTAAAAAATAAAAGGATGACCCATAAGAAAACTAGAGGCCCAAAAGGGGCAAGTAAGATACAAAGAGGTATGGGGCACCTAGAGGAGTTGAGAGTGCCTAGGCACTGGCGTCCTAGTTGGGCGCTAATGTCTAGAGTCAATAAGATAAAGAAATGAAGATCATAATGGGCTATGGGGTGTGTAATACCAAAGAGGAAACAAGAAAGACATAAAATAGGCCAAAGATAGATGTCAATTACTAGTTTTCTCGCTTAGGAATCATATGAATAGTGGTATGTGATTAGAACCTATAAATGTACCCAATTTTGTGAATTTGTATATATGCCTCCTAGAACATAATATTTAGATATATCAAATAGATTTGACAACTTCTTTGACAATACTTTCTTTGACTTTAGATCTTGCTAAAATACTTGAAGGGGGGATGCTTGAGTGCTTGAAAATGAGATAAGATGTTGTATTGACCTTGTAAGAGGCTTCAAAACTATTGTGGTTGTTTCGCTAATGACTGTAGATGTGTTATTGCAAGATTTATGGAGCTATGAGTGCTTTTTGTAAGTTTAGGAAGTGAGTGTATCAATGCATTTCCATATGGTCTCTAGGCTAGCAAATGAGGTAGTGTTTACTTTCTTATATAGGACTATGTATATGATTTATCTAATACAAGATGACCCATATGAAGTAGAAGACCCAACAAAATATATAAATTTGAAAGAACGTTTGGAAGAAATTTCAGTCCAAGACCATACAATTTAGCCATAACTATATATAAAATCCTGACCAAACTATACAACCCTTCCCTGTTGTAGAAAATATACCAAATGAAGTTTATAACTTATTACTTAGTGTCTTTTTTATGGATTTTATGAATTGTGCTCCCAAAAATTGTTTACATGTCATTGTATAAGGATAAACAAGCTAAACAAGAGACCTCACAAGTGCTAAGTGGGACTTGAGAGATGATATTTATCATGACAAACACGCATTGTCAAATCAAGTGTTATAAAAGTGAAAATTTCTAAATTTGAGTGTCTACATTTCCTCCTTTGAGTATGAAATGAAAATTTCATTCTTAAAGGAAAATATACCTGAGTGTGTAAATTTACTTTGTCTTTCCTGTTGTGCTTGGTGTTGGCATGCTCCATGATGAAACCTACAACATTGAGTGTATTCAATGTCCATGATAAATAATTTTACTTTAACTCAAATATAACTTGTAATGTGGAATATTTAAATTTGTATAAAATTGAAATGAAAGGATGTAAACAAATAAGGAATACACTTGTTATTGGATAGTAAAATGTGAGAGTAATCCAACATAGATATAGTTCATGATTCGGCAATCCTTTTGTATGTATATAGTAATATAAGATAAACAATAGAATGCACACCTTCTCTATGCATATGTAGAGAATACGAAAATCCTCTTAAGATAAGAGAAGGAGATGAAAGGACTGGTAATTCAACAATCATATCATTTTATATAAAGCTATGTAATCTAAGGTGAAATAAGGTTGATCTTTGATCCTAATAGAAAGTAATTCAGTATAATTTCTTTTTCCATCCTTGCTTTGATATAACTATGTTTTATTCTAGTTTCATTAAGGGATTTATGTGATATATTTCACTTTTTGTGAAATATTTTCATAAATTTTAGTGTGTAATTGAATCATTTAATGATATCCCTTTTTATAATATACACTACAAAATGTCACAAGTTTCTAATGTCGTAATCGAGAAGCCTCTGCTAACAATGGTTCCATTTTTGGGACTTGAAAATGCTAATATGGTTACCACTCTAGAGAGATGTAGAGAGATGGCTAGAGGGGGAGATGAGAAAAATTATGAAAGATGAAGAGATGGTGACAAGAATCCCTATTGAATGAATTCATTTAGAACACATCTACAGAGATATTCATGAAGATATTTGGTGCAAGCTTCCAAAGTTTTTGGCTGCCTAGTTATCCCAATTATAATTCTATTGATTTTGATATGAGCCCAAGGAGGACTATGAATGGATGAAGGAAAAAGAGGAAATATTGCACAATTTGGATGTTCTATGGACCCATGTTATTGATCATTGGATGAAAACTACTATTAACGGGTATATAACTGAAGTTGTTAAAAAAAAATCTCATTTGATTTTGCTGAAGCATGCTTTCTATTTAGACTAAGAGGAAATTTTGTTAGAAAATTACCATTTTTTGTCAAAATGTTAGGTATGGAAAATTCTAACATGTTGATTCTACGTAGTATGGATTATTCAGGTAGGTTCCAAGGGGATGTAATCCTAGAAAGGAAAATGAAGGGGAAGAGGCCAGAGCTAAAGAGAAATATGGAAGGGTCTGAGAAGGACTGGAAGGAAGAAATAAGGAGATTGAAAAGACTGTAGAGAGAAATAAGACTTTGCAATCAACAAGGAAGTGGAAATAATTATGGGGGAAAGATAAAACCAACTGCGAGTAGTAGTAAAATAGGAAAAGTTTTTGTAAGAGGAAAAAAAAACCTATCTTAGAGACTGAAGGAATTGAGGAAGAAAATAACTGAAGTGAACCAAAGGATGTGGAGAAAGGTATGGGCCCTAGAGAGGAAAATAGAAAATAAATCGAGGAACCAAAAACAAAATCTGAAGGAGAAACCACATAAAAGAAAAGAAAATTGAGGATATCCAATTAGAAGTATTTAGGAGTAGATTTAGTAAGTAATGGATATTGAACCTAGAGAAACCGTCATGAAATACATGACATTACGAGAACCAAACAAACATATAATATGAAGAAATAATGCAACATTATTTGTAGAGGCCCATAGAAGATGATAGTACCCCTCTTCTATAATATATATCATTGGATCCAGATAGAGAATTGAATACTTGGAATTTCCTAAACAACATCAAGAAATTTGAAACTCTACAAGAATTGTGAAGGAGAATAGAACATAAATCTAAAACACAATCAATATTAAAATCAAGAGTATAAGAATTTGGTGTAGGATAAGTTACAAGACAAGTATAGTTTTCACTACATAGTCCTTCATTACAAACAATTGTGCTATGGGGAAATTGTGAGAGAAGGAGGAGATATAGTAACAATAGTTCCAGCAACCCAAAATATACGGTCATTTTTCCAGAGTTATAAGAGTCAGAAGAAAAAAATATGAACCTATTGCAGCCAGTACAAGTATTAGAGTGAACAATTCACAACCTGAAACACACTTAAATTCAATATATCATTTGATTTTTACAACTGTGCAAAGTCAACTAGGATACCAGTTGGGAATAGGAAAAATAATGGCTCGTCACTCCAATCCATTTACAAGCCTATAACCATATGAAAGAACTATCGACCATGAACATTACTTGTTGACATTTGACATGCAATGGGGAAAAAAAGGAGTCACTCATGATAATACCAAGAAATGTGAACTAATAGTCACACTATAGGGAAGAGCCTTGGAATTCATTTACTCAAGAAAGTTGAGTTCATAAACTTTGTAGGATGTCTGCAAAGCTCTAGCTCAGAAATTCAAAAGAAACAATTGTGCCAATGAGAAAATTTAGGATCTGAAAGAAATAAAATAAAGACCAGGAGAAATGGTGCCAAAATATAACCTGAGATTCTCAAATGTCATGAATAAAGAAAGTTTCAACTTTTATGATTAAAATAAAGTTTCTTGGTTTGTAGAAGGATTGCACAATAAAATTCAATTTTTAATTGCGCGAATAAAAATTTCAACCAGATTAAAATCCATTGAAGTAGCAATTAGGGTGGAAAATTTAAAGAATATGGAGATAGTAGTAATCATAGTTACAAAATAGAAGTAAATATCGATGCAATATTGCAGATGTTAGAGGAATTATAGCAAGGAAAGAATCCTAGACTCATCGTATGGTGCATAGATTGTAGAGAAGGAGTACATTATAAGAATGACTACCATAATATGAAATTTTGAGTGTGAAGCATATTTTTTATGTCGGTAAAATATTTGGACATGTAATTAACAATTTTCCCCTATTACAACACTATGTGAGGTACCCTCAGAATGTGGTATGTTCTTTTTGCAAGGCCACGACCCACAAGACAAAATATTGTGGGGCATTGATGGATGTAAAGGAAGAAGTTAATAGAAATGTTTTTGCATTACAATATCAAATGAAACCTAAGAGGAAAAATGTTATAGCATAGAGGGAAATATCCACATCACCAAATCCAAATGTACCATGGGATCCAACCTTGCCATAAATAAATCTGTAATGGATCCTACTAAACAAATCCGTAATGGATCCCACAATCTTCTCGAGCTATCCCAAGTTGGGCACCACCATCTCCATAAAATAATATAGGGTGGGAACCTCCTTCACTACAGAAATCACTAGGGTGGAATATGCCTTCATCACAAGTGGAATATAGAGGATATTAAGGACAATAAAAATTGGAATGCACCATATGGAGCATAGCAAGGATGATACTAGGGTCGGTACTAGTAAATGAGGATAGGACCCAGACCCTAATGAAAAGCAATGATTTACTACCTTTATGGAGAGTTGAACCAAATTGCTCAAAATTTCCCCTAAAATTATGAGCAGGACATTTACCGCTCATATTTTAGGTTGTAAGTGCATCACAATTTAGAAGACTGCCCCGTATTGGAGAAAAAAAGAATAGAAAAACAATTGCGCAATGTCAAAATGATTAATGTGGTACCCCAAGAAATTGGCAGTCTTCAATCTGTTACATGTGCACAAAGGAAATAATGAGGCTTGGAGCATGATGAGATTCCTATGGAGCCCCAAATATGTCAAGCGCACAAAGATACACATTGTGACCTAAGAAAGGAAAATGCGTTATTAGAAGAAGCTGAAAAGTTACTCCAATCAATTAAAAGTATTGAGGGTTGTTAGGAAATAAGGGATAAAATATGCAAAATAATCCCTCACAGAATCGCAACAGTAGAAACTAA
The DNA here is from genome assembly GCA_019776745.2 of Taxus chinensis. Taxonomy (NCBI): domain Eukaryota; kingdom Viridiplantae; phylum Streptophyta; class Pinopsida; order Cupressales; family Taxaceae; genus Taxus; species Taxus chinensis. Next base: position 876,588,744 of record CM034149.1, on the reverse strand, counting down.
TATACAGAAAATTATTATAGACCTTAAATAAAAGTGCAGAATAAAATAACACAACACAAAGAGACAGTATTTAACGTGGTTCACCCAATTTGGGCTACGTCCACAAAGAATCACTTGCTCAGATTTTATTACAAGCCACCACTCTCTCAATACAATGCCCAGATATGTTTGGAGCTATGCTCAACAAACTCTACAGAATTCACACGTAAATTCAAAGCACATCTGCAATGTTTTTCATCCTTCTATCATATGCATAAAACCATATAAATAGACAACTGCTTAAGCAGTTTTACAAAACCATGGGTATCAAAACCATAGACAAAAATAGTCCCATAAACCTATGGGTCAAAATCCCACCCATATGAGAAAATCACGTTTCCTGATATATCAGGCACATTTTAAGGCCTAAAAAAAATTCGGGGGTTGTGCCCCTGGACCCTCGCTCGGGGCTCGGCCGAAACCCCAATGAGGATACATGAAAAGTGTACAGTACTCTTAGTGTACAGTCTTCAACACTTTCACACATGAAAACAGGCTCCCCAACCTAACAATCTCCCACTTGGAGACTAGTTTTCCTCTGAGCAAGCTTCTCAACCCTTCACTAGTTTCTGTGAAGACCAACCAAAGCTAAACACAACTTCAGTTTTTCCCTTGTGACCACCTTGGTCATCATGTCTGCAGGATTCTGACTGGTATGAATCTTCTCCATCTTCAACTTCTCTTCCTCTAAAGCTATCCTGATGAAATGGTACCTTAACTGTATATGCTTCATCCTAGAGTGGAAAGTAGAGTTCTTAGCTAGGTGTATAGCACTCTGACTATCACTATGCAACTTTCCTTCCTCCTGCTTATGCCCCAACTCCTCAAGTAATTACTATAACCAAATCATTTCCTTGCTTGCCTCTGTGGCAGCAACATACTCAGCCTCCGTGGTTGACAAAGGCACCAAATTTTGTAGTTGTGAAATCCAGCTTACTACTGTTCTACCTACAGTGTAAACATAACCTGTTGTGCTCCTCCTACTATCTACATCTCTAGCCATATCTGAATCTACATAACCACACAAAGTGGTGTTTGATCCACTATAGCACAAAACTGTTCCTATGGTCCCTCTCAAATATCGAAGGATCTACTTTATTGCCTTCCAGTGATCTCTACCTGGATCACTCATAAATCTACTCATCGCTCCCACTGCATGGGCAATATCAGGCCTAGTGCACACCATGACATACATTAAACTACCAACCGCTGATGAGTAAGGTACCTTGGACATCTGGTTTCTCTCCTGCTATGTCTTAGGACACCGTTCCTTTGATAACTTGAAATGGCCTGCCAAAGGAGTCCCAACCGGTTTAGCATCCTGCATATTAAACCTCTCCAAGACCTTCTTAATGTACTCTTCCTGAGATAAAGTCATCTTCTGTTCCTTCCTATCCTGAGATATCCTCATACCAAGGATTTGTTTGGTTTCCCCCAAATCCTTCATAGCAAAGGATTCACTTAGCTGCTTCTTGAGTACTTTTATTTCCTGCATGTTTTTTACCTACAACCAACATGCCATCCACATACAGACAAAGGATAATATAACTACCATCCTCAAATTTTTTTGTATACACGCAGTGGTTAGAATGAAATTTAATATAACCTTGCTCCATCACGAAGCTATCAAATTTCTTATACCATTGACGTGGAGCTTGTTTCGAGCCATACAATATCTTCTTCAGTTTGCACACCATCTCCTCTTTACCTTTTACCTGATAACCCTTTGGTTGTTGCATATATAGTTCCACCTCCAAATCACCATGGAGAAATGCAGTCTTTACATCAAGCTGTTCTAAGTGCAAGTCTTATGCTGCAACTATTCCTAGAACAGTTCTAATAGAAGTCATTTTTACCGCAGGAGAAAAAATCTCATCAAAATCTATACCTTTTTATGTGCAAACCCCTTGACCACCAACCGGGCCTTCTATCTTTTCTTGCCTCCTTCTTCCTCTTTCACTCTGAACACCCATTTGTTCTGTAATGCTCTTTTTCCTTCGGGTAGCTTTACCAAATCCCATGTCTGGTTCTCCATGAAAGCATGATACTCCTCATCCATGGCTTGCTCCCACTTCTTCCTAGCATCTACCTGCATTGCTTCATCAAAGCTCTCTCGCTCTCCATTATCAGTAAATAATAAATAATAAAGAGAAGGAGAAAAATGTTCAGGTTCTCTTCTTACCCTAGAAGACCTCCTCAATATATGAGTTTGGGGTTCTTATTGAGGGGGTTCTTGAACTGATTCATGTGTAACTTTCCCATTCGGAAGACCCTTTACCACTACATATTCTTTCTTGGATTCTTCCCTATTTTCCTACAACTGTTGCTTATACATGACTTTCTCATTAAAGACCACATCCCTAGATCAAATGATTTTCTTGTCCTTAATACTCCAACATTTATATCCAAAGTCATCACCACCATAACCAATGAAGGTACATTTTTCTGATTTAGCCTCTAGCTTGGTCCTATCATCATTGTCTATATGAACAAACACCTCACATCCAAAGACTCTAAGAAATGAATAATCAACTTTCTTACCATACCAAGCCTCCTCAAGTATGCCTCCATCCAAGGAACTTGAGGGTCCTCTGTTTATCAATTACACAGTTGTGCGCACCACTTCTACCCAAAAAGAAAGAGGTAGTCCTACATGTAACCTCATGCTCCTAGCACGTTCCATTATTTTCTGTTCATCCTTTCTGACACCCCATTCTGCTGCGGAGTTCCTGGAACCATCTTTTGCCTGTGGATTCCATTCTTAGAACAGTAATCATCAAATTCATTGCTACAATACTCCCCTCCATTATCTGACCTGAGACATTTTAGCTTAAGACCTGTTTCATTCTCTACCAAGGCTTTCTATTTAACAAAAGTGTTAAATACATCAGATTTGTTTCTAATATAATAAACCCAAACTTTTGTTGTTACATCATCAATAAAAGTAACATAATAACTTGAACCCCCAAGAGATGATACCTGAGCCGGCCCCCACACATCAGAATGCACCAGCTCTAACTTACTCTCTTTCTTTGTAGGTCCAACCTTGAGAAACCTTACTCGCTTTTGTTTCCCATATATGCAGTCCTCATAGAACTCCAAACCTATTTCTGTATATCCAGGTAAATCCTTCTTTATGATCTCCATGCCCTTATGGCTCATATGACTGAGCCTATAGTGCCACAATGTTGTATCTACTTCTGAAGCCACAAGATTACAAACATTAGTGTTATAACTGGTTAAATACAAGGTTCCAACCTTCTTACCTCTTGCCACCACAAGAGCACCCTTGGTAACCTTCCAAGAGTTCGCTGTAAATATCACAGTACAACCATCACTTCCCAACTACCCTGCCGATATCAAATTTCATCTTAATGTAGGCACATGTCTGACATCCTTCAATAGCCAAGTATTCCCATTCTGCATCTTAACCTGAACAGAACCTTTTCCAACTATACTGCAAGGCTCATCATCACCAAGAAAAACATGTCCAAAATCTCCTTGAACATAATCAACAAAATAATGCCTATGTGGAGAAGCATGGAAAGAAGCCCCCGAATCTAAAACCCAAGATTCAGTAATATTGTGCAAAGAAAGAATCAAAGCATCCTGACATACATTACCCATTGCCACATGTGCCTCCTTGTTTTCTTCCTGTTGTTTCTTCTTGTCCCGAAGCTCCCAACAGTCCTTTGCATGCCCAGACTTTCCACAGTGCCAACATACTATCTTGCTTTTGGATTTTGACCTTGCCCAATCCTTTGATTTTCCACGGCGTCCTCTATTCTTCTGTCTCCCTCTAGTTTCCACTATCAAAGCATTCCCTAAAGTAGAAGATTCACTAGAGATTTTTCTTTGCATTTCCTCACTTAGAATCACCCCTACAACATCCTCAAACTTCAACTTTGAGTTAGCTAGAACCGAGTTGCTTACCACCATTACCAAGCTATTCCAACTCTCAAGTAAAGAGCACAAAACTAATAAAGCCCTAACTTCTTCATTAAATTCTATTGTAACCGAAGCTAGCATATTTATAACCGTATTAAAATCATTTAGATGATCTGCTACTGAACAATTCTCAGACATCTTCATATTAAACAACTTTTTCATTAAAAATATCTTATTAGAGTTAGAGGATTTTTCATACAACTTCCCTAATGTATCCATAAGTTCTTTTGTAGTCTTTTCCTTTGAAACATTTAATAATACCGAATATGCAAGACATAACCGGATTGTCCCAAGTTCCTTTCTATCCAGCAAATTCCATTCCACATTTGTCATGCTCGAGGGTTTGTTCACCTTTTCAGATAACGGAGTATAAAGATCCTTCTAATAAAGGTAATCTTCCATCTGCATCTTCCAAAGACTGAAATTTTGCCCGTTGAAGTTATCAACCCTAGATCTTCCATCATCTGCCATAGCTCCCACTCAAGATAAAAATTTCCATGCGATTCAACACTTCAGCAAACCAAAACCAGGCTCTGATACCAATTTTTAGGAAATAAGGGATAAAATATGTGGAATAATCCCTCACATAATCACAACAGTAGAAACTAATATGTAGAAAATTATTACAGATCTCAAATAAAAGTACTGAATAAAATAACACAACACAAAGAGACAATATTTAATGTGGTTCACCTAATTTGGGCAAGAATAAAGAGTAAGATTTCAAATTTTCTTTATGAAATTATGATATTAATTTTTCACGTCCACAAAGAATCAATTGCTCAAATTTTATTACAAGCCACCACTCTCTCAATACAATACCAAGATTTGTTTGGAGCTATGCTCAACAAACTCTCCAAAATTCACACCCGAATTCAAAGCACATCTGTAATGTTTTTCATCCTTCTATCATATGCATAAAACCATATAAATAGACAACTTCTTAAGTAGTTTTACAAAATCATGGGTATCAAAACCATGGGCAAAAACCGTCCCATAAACCTATGGGTCAAAATATCGCCCATATGAGAAAATCACATTTCCCGATATATCGGGCATGTTTTAAGGCCCAAAAAAAATAATTTCGGGGGTTGCGCCCCCGAACCCTAGCGAGGATACATGAAAAGTGTATAGTTGGGAAAATGATTATAATACTAAAATAAGGAATAGTTTCCACCTTACATGATTTTTTGAACATAATGAAAGTATTGCGCAATGAATATATCTTATATAACATATCCAATATTATCATAACTCTATTAGAAAGTGTATCAGACAAAGAGGTACAAGCAAAGAAACCAGTTTGGTATGTAAAAACTAAGAAGTCATGGGACATGGACACTCAGCTAAATGTAACTTTAGAAGCATCATAAACATGATGTCAAGATCTACTTGGGAAGCAATGGGAGTTCCTTCTCTAGCATATATTCTTTTAACACTCAACTTCACAAACTATGGAAGAGTAGACCCAATCGGTCGATGAGAAAACATTGAAATACATGTAGGAGATTTATGTTTGAAAGGATATTTTAAATTCATAGATATGAAAAAAACAAAACACACTATCTAGTGTTGATTGGAAAAAAAAGGGCATATGATGGTAATATCATGATCAACATTGTCACTAATCAAATGAAAGAACATCTAGATGATTCTATTTTTGTAATTCCTATGAAAAAAATTGAACAAAGACCATATACCTTCCCTAAAGAACTGTTGTCTCCATATGTGCATGAAATTAAAATTTGGTTTGAGGTGGGACACTAGGAGAAGAATTTTGTTTCATGATACATGTCAAATGTAAGAAAGGAAAAGTTCCTAGACTGGAAAAATCTGATTCAAACCCACACCAAGAATATATTCATTAGAGAATAGCTAAGTTATAATATTGGTCCCCATCTAGATCATAGATGTCCCATATCTATAACTTTGGGCAACACGACCAAGACTACATAGAGCCAAATGGGGAAATTCACATTCCATGGGAAATGGAATCTTCTTAGTTGGTGGTGAAATGGATAAAAAATTAAATAATTAGATGAGAAGGGAACATGAGATAAGACCAATGAGGATGGTACATGTCGAAGACAAAAATGTATTCTGAAATACTTTGGAACTTCAAAATTTAGATACATTCTTAGATAGAAATTATGAAAAATATGTGACCTCAGAACAGAGACTAAGAGTAAGGGGATTATATTATGCACTTAAATGAATCACTATGCATCAAGGTGGGTTATGCATAAATAAAAAAATGCTAACTTAAGAAAGGAAGTCAAAGAAATATTGTGATCACGAATTCACACTAGAAGAATAAAATCACTCATAAATGGCCTGAGTGTTGCATGTAAAAGAATGCCCAAAAAACACACATGTTCAAGAATACATTGAAATCTTAGAAAATTTAGGAGATATAGCCAAAATGGTGGATCCTTTTATATTCCCAGAAACATTGACGCCACTACCAAAAGTATGGAATATTCACGAAGAAAGAAGAATATATTCAATGTAATTTGGGACAACTATAACACAATTTTATTCAAACTTTCACTTTTAAAGATAGTAATCCTATGGTTGATATCTATCTCTTCGTAAAATTAAAATATTCATTTACTACAAAACTATTGACTCAGAAGGATCCAAAATCATAATTTCCTATACCCCCTAGAGGAAACATTAGGAGAAGCTGCACATAGGATACAACAGAGAAATTTCATGACACAGAACAAAGAACAATGTAAAGTGAAAAGTTTTAACGTAAAGTAGGGGAATAATGCAAGAATGACAATAATGACCAGAAAAATGAAGAGGATAATGAACCTAATTTAAATATCTTAAGCAAGAACACCTTCACCCAATACCATCTGAGAAAACAAGTGAATCAATAAATAAGAAGCACAATTGAGACAATCTAAACATAGAAGAAAAATAAGGAATCAAGGGGATGGTTATAGAGACTTGTAATAAGAAGTAAGGATAAAGTTTATGAGGAACCCAGTGCAGAAGAGGGTAAAATACATCAGGACTAAGTATGAACAATTAAAACTATCTATTGTGGGAGATTAGTTGATGGAAAAGGAGATGTTAAAAATATTGCAATTATTGCGAGACTATGAAGATATGTTCCCCCAAAAAATCAAGTAGAAATAAAAAGAGTAGATCCATCAATTGGTGAAATGTGCATCGAATTGAAAGAATGAGAAAAACCTATAAAGAAAAGGCCATACAAATTGAAAATATAAAATGAAATCCACTTGAAGTAAAATTGGAATTGGAATCGATGATAGAAGATGTCTAATATACCTAATAGAAAAATCAGTATTTGGTAAGTTATGATATTCATCCAACCCAAGAAAAATGGGAGAAATTAGAATTTGTGGAGACTATATGGCTCTAAATGATGCATGTGTTAATGACCCCTTCACAACTCCATTCACCAATGAAATATTGGAATTAACTAGTAGGACATGAAGTATACTCGTTTACAAATGGATTCAGTGGATACCATCAAATACCAATTATGTCAAGAAGATCAAGCTAAAACCGCTTTTGCAACCAAATGGGGAAGATTTGCATATAAGGTCATGCCATTTGGGCTGAAAAAATGCACATCGCAGTCTTTTCTCGAGCTATTTTTACTGTGTTCAAATTTTTCATTCATGATTTCCTATAAGTATACTAGGATTATTGGGTTGTATTATTCTTTTTTCAAAGAACACAGTATCCAAGGTATGATTAATGTTAGAAATATGTAGATCTTTGTGCATTGCATTAAATTTTAAAAAGAGATTTTTCTCACACCATTTGCAATTTTTACTACATAGATACATAGTATGCACAGGAATTATTTTTGGTTGATCAAGAAAAAATAGTTTTCATAATTAGTTCTCAAACCACCAACAACACCCTCAGAGACTCTACACATTCCTAGGACATATAGGATACTATCAGGAAATTTATCAGGGTATATGAAAAAATTAGTACAACAAATGGAGAAGCTATTACTTAAGGGTGAAAATTTTGAATGGACAACTGAATGTCAAAATACATTCACACAATTAAAACAAAAAACTAGTTAGTGCACAATCCTAGTATTTCCATATTGGTCAAAATTTTCCATGTGCATGTTGATGTTCCAGGGCACCACAATTGTCACAATTATAGTCTCAACCAAGAGGGAAGGAGGTATAGACCATCCAATCCACTTCACAAGTCATGATAATTTATCACCACATAGAAAGATAAATACACAACTACAAAATGAGAAGCTCTAGTTATGATTTTCACACTCCAAAAGTTTAGAATATATATGTTAGCAACTAACGTTTAAATTCTTCATAAACCACTAAGCATTGCGATATCTGGTGAATAATCCACTCTTGGGAGGTAGGATATCAATATGGTTGATGTTATTCCAAGAATATAAGTTTAAAATAAATGTGAAACCGAGGAAGATAAAATATAAGGACCAGATCATTTAAGTCACATAAACATAGGAGAAGAACGAGAGTAGATTAGATGAAGATTCCCCAGATGCACACATTATTTCAGTGTTATTCGCAATACTATGAATAATTGGAAGAAATTTTGTAGTTCCTATAACAAGGAATTTTTCCACAACATCTATACAAAGAAAGAAAATAAATAGTTGATTACAAAGTCCTTGTACCATATACTATCATCAATGGATTTTTGTATAAAGCTAGGAAAGGATGAAGTATTGTGCATAACCTATGTTACACTAGAACATGAAAGAGGGAATTATTACTTGCATGGATCTCATGAAGGCATCATTGGAGGACATTTTACAAGAGAAATCATTATGAAAAAGATATTCCAGATAGTAATTTACATGGTCCAACCTTCATTTCAAGATGCACATCATATGGAAAATATTGTACGACATTTTTTAGTGAGATAGGGAAACCAAATAATAAGGATGAAATGCCTCTTAATCTTATGTTAGTAATGCAACCATTTGAGAAAATGGGGAATATACTTCATTGGGACAATTCACCCTCCATTAAGAAGGTATAGTAGAAATATATATAATCATAAAAATGGATTATTTTACAAAATGGTTAGAAGCTGTAACTACAAAAAATTATGCAGCAAAGGTACACAAAACGTAATTCTATATGAAAACATAATAATCTAGATTTGGATGTCCACAAAAACTAGTAAGTGATAGGGGAACACATTTTTTTTAATAATACCATTAAAATCACTCACAGAATAATTTATGATTGTGAACCAAAAAAGTACAACATATCATCACCCACAAGTGAATGGACAAGTGGAATCTATAAACAAAATTGTAGAAAAATTTTTTAAAAATATCTGTAATGTGCAAAGGGATGATTGGGAAGATCAAATACCCATAGTTCTATGGGCATATAGAACCAACTATAAGAGAAGTACATGACAGACACCATTCCAAGTTGGTTTATGGAATTGAATCAAATCATGCCAATGGAATATATTGTACCAAGCCTTTACATCACAATAGTTACTCAGGTTGGGAGACAAATAATCTAGTCGAATTATATTGTTAATTGGAAAAAATGGAGGAATACATGGAAAGAATGCAATGGAATTAAGAAGCACACAAATAGATCCATAAATCCTTGAGCATGATTGTAGCCTATGACAGTAAGGAGTTCCAAAGAAAAAAGGTTTTGGTGTATGAAAGTCATGTTTAAAGACACACCCAGGAAAATTGTGCATAAGATGGAAAGGCTCCATATATCCCATTCATCACATCACAAACATAGGGAACTGTAATATTGTAAGATCTATAAGGAAATATATTTCCCGAGAAGAATAAATGGATGTAGGATGAAATCCTACAATGTGTAAATGTGTAAAATATCAAAATAAGATAATAAGTTCCTCCAGGACATAGTGTCTTATAAGTAGGAAGTTGTTCAAAATTTTCAAGTTTTTAGATTAGATGTTTATGTAATTAATCAGTGTGTGTGAGTTATGTGTAAGATAGAAAGGATCCAAAGTAAGATCACCATCGAGTAAAGGTGTGAAGCAAAAAGGGGAAAAAGATAATGAATCCAATAAGTCTAGGAAATCTACATAGTAAACAAGAAATAAATGAAAACAAAAATCCAAGTTTAAAAATTTGAAAAAAAAAATAACAATCCAGTAGTATATGACAATGCATCAAAGGCCTAAGATATCATGGAAAATGAAATCCCTAATAGATAAAAACAATTAAGGAGTTATATCAAGCAATCAACGGTTTAAAAATAGCCACTTATTAATCTCCAAGGGTATAAACAAATAAAAAACTTCACCGAAAATTCATTTTTCAGGAAATAGCAACAAGAAACAAGAGAGATGTACTAGACAAAGAGAGAAAGTGTAAATCAAATAGAAACATTAGATCAGGAAAAGAAATGGATCCTTTCAATAGAACACACTGGGCCAATAGTACAAGGAATGATGGAAGAACAAGGATTTACATTCCTCTTTCCTATCTGATGTAGAAAAATAATACATGGGGATTTCTTGTAATTCTCTGCAATAGACTAGGTGGAGTGACCCACTTCACCACAAGAAAGTGGAATGTGTCCCTAAAAAATTGGGGTGTAGAGAAATCAAAATTCCAAGTACAAGCACGTAAGGGAAGATTATACCAAAGGACCTGATTCTGAGGAATGATGATGAACAAGCTCATAATAATGTCTTATGTGGGAGACCATCCCAATCTCATGCAAACAATTGTGAGCATATACCAAAATAAAGCCATCTAGTTATTTGAAAAATATGTCATTCACATAGACGCAGATACATTTTCTGTGAACTACAGGTCTCCCAAATCGATGGCATCTCTATGTTATCCCATACAAAACCACTAGAACCTCCTGTAAATCTGATCACTTGCAACCATATATGGTCATTTGTGCAATGGAGAGAGGCATCTCATTTGGGTCCATCAAAAATCATGTAGTCAAAATTTTAGCAGAAATTGTAGGAAAATGATATTTGACAGGTAACTAGGGTGAGTAAAGAAGCATCCCTAAGAGTGTAGTGGAAATCATTACTATAGATTGTGGTAAGATACTTCAAAGTTCAACTTGTTCCTGAACTCCTTGCACATGAAATTAATACAAATGCACAAAATATAACACAGGTAGGAGGTAAAGTGTTCTCAATACCATTGGATCATCAAGGTCTGCTCTATTTCACTCACTAGAATTCTCCCTAAGGACATTATAAAAGTATAAAATGACTACTTCCCATAAGAGATATTTTTGCAGTTTATCCTAGAAAATCCCTACACAACTTTTGAAGATAGCACAATTATTGGGAAGCTAGTTGCTAAAAATTAGAGAACATAGCTTAGCATAAACCCTAGTGTACCCAGAGAGGTAAGAAATTACACAACCCTCACATGACAAAATATACTATATTACATGATGGGTCCATACTACGATCAGATGTTGTCTAATGAAAAACATCCTTAAGCCACCACCATTTTTCATCAACATGGATATAGTCAAAGGCCAAGCTGAGCAGACAACATGACATGATTCCAACAAGTGTTTTTCCATTTTACATGCATAAGGCCGAGTACAGTACAAAGGATAGAGAAAATGGTGAAGGGGAGTGAGATACAAATGGGAACAAATGATGAAGGATTAATTCCTAGTAACACAATTCTAAGGGGGAAGATAGCCAACAAGGTAAGATAAGAGGAAAATAAGAAAATAATCTTATTATCATATTGACATGAAGACAATCACCAAGGATGGATAACATAGACCCCACAGTTACCAAGACTAGTTTTCCAATCTTTATTTTTAACAAATGCAAATTGATAGAGATAGAATGCGTGCAATAAAAATTTACGGAAATGGTCACCAAAACGTATCATACCATGAGGAACATGGGAATGGTACACATAGTAAAGGCTATCATAATAGAAGTATTCCATAACAAAGTAAGGAAGATGATGCTAGAATATAGGGTCAAACTCCGGGTCGATGTTGAAAGTATCTCATGATCGACTACATGATATGGGAGGATGTGACACAAGAATAACTAAAATGTTGCAACATAAATTATGGTCTAACGGATGATGGGATTTCATATGTAGAAACCCTAGATGAATAATTTTTATTCTCCCCACTTAAGAAGATAAGAGAAGTGAAATAATCCCTTTTAGAGTGGTACACCTTCTTACAGTCAAAGAAAACAAATATGTTGATCACATGTGTCAACATGCACAGAATATCCTCTCTTATATAGGAGGACATCCAACAACATAAGATAATTGTGCAATGTGTTCAATAAAATTCTACCGATGAGAGGGAGATAAAAAACATAGAAAAGACCCAAATTCAATGATGATTTGGATTAAAACCATGTGTATAAACAACTCATCTTCTATATTTTGTTGAACCATTTGAAGCCTTGTACTTGTATTTACCTCCTATACTGTTGAACATTATCATCATAACCTGAACTTATGGAATAATACTAATTAATATAATTGTGACTAGTTATCTTTATTTTATGGTATTTTGAGAATGTACTTATTATCTTGATTGCAATAAGTTGTATGGATGATGATATCTTTGATGCCACTCTTTTTTATCAGTAAATTTTTATATGTAACAAAGAACCGGTCCATAGAAATTTGGTTGTAGCCAAAGGGAACCACCTACAACCAAAAGACATGTCCGCAGCAACCCTTCCATAGCCAAAGAAGACCACCTATAACAAGGGAGTTGTGATTGTGTAGATCTCTTAGAACATAAAGGCCGAAACTCCAAGTTTGTACGTGTCACGGAAAAGGAAATTACAAACTCGAACATGAGAACTAAAGATAACTCAACAATAGATCTTATTATTTGTGGCAACTAAATGAGGAACTAATTGATTGAATTCATGATTTGAGATCTGATTGATTGAATTTGTGATTTGAGAAATGATTGATTACTTAAGTTATGTGTTTGACATCTAAACACATTTTGAATAATTATGTTACATGCATCTAATTTCCAAATGATTTGTTTGAGATATTTTACCCATTCAATTAGAACTTCTAGTTGAACTCTTCTTCCCATACTTTGATTATAATGAGAAAGTATAAAAGGAAAGGATTAATGCTAAAGAGATAATTAGATGTAGAGAAATAGGAAGAGAATTAGAATAGAGGATATGCAGATACAAAAGTTGTTTTTATCCTAAATGTAATCTTCATTCAATTAAAGAAATAATCTAAGTTTTATTCAGGAACTTCTACGTACAAGCCTTAGGAGGATTAACACCCAAGGCAAGGCCCACTTTTGGTCTGTTAACCCCCTCCAGAGTCTGTTGCTTTGTTTTATTACATGGATAGATTAGCAAGAAATTCATTCCTTTATCTGTAGTGTGAATTTACAAGCTTTGTTTTAGTTATAGTATTTGGAAGCTATTTAATTTCATTCTAAGTTTAGTTTGTTTTTAGTATTGTACACTTTTGATAGCTTTGTTATTCTAAGTATAGTACTAACAACTATTTCCTTTCTTTACCTCCTAAACGACTTTGTAACTATTCATACAATACTAGCATTATTGAAAGTTTACATCCCTTGATTTGATGATTAAATGACTATAGATTAATGAACAACATATTAATTGCTGCAAGTTAATTTGCACCACCATTTTTGACACCATGTATCTGTGGATACTACCAAGTAATAAGTTTTTTGAGAGGTTTTTCATTTCTTAGAAGCAGTTTAGGTTTTAGGAAATTCATCTACAATCAAACCCCCCCCCGCCCCGCTAATTTCCATTGATTGAGTTGACATAGTTGATGCATACACTATCCCAATGGATTCCCAAGGTAGATTTTTACCCAATCCGCAAGTAGCATAGATCTATTCATACAATTATGAGGATTATAAGATAAGACATACTTTCCTTTGTACAAGGGTTGTTATTAAAAATTCCCTTTCCAAGAGAAAGTTCTAAAGCTGCTCCTGATCATCTAGACATGACAAAATAAGTGAACCAAAATGTTGAAGATAGTGACAACTACCTTTGAGTTTCTCTATTTCCAACAATGATGAGGTTTTTGTTACGAAGAATATTTCTCCCTCTACCTTACCTAACTTTCATGAATCCATGATTGAAGACCCAAAAACCTTTTTGTTTTAGTTTGACATTCTATGCAGGAGCTATAATTATACCATTGATGCACATAAACTGAATGTTATTCCCTTCTACACTCAAGGATGTGTCCTTGAGATGGTTCATGGGTTTAGGAAGAGACGTCATTATCACCTAGGCACAGATGGAGGAGAAGTTTCTCACTAAGCACCAGGACTATTACATGATGAGTAGTAGATGAGGTGATGAAATTTACAAGATTACATAGAAGGAGGATGAACCATTGGAATACTATCTAGAAAGATTCATTGTTCTACATTCAGAAGAAAAGGTACACAAGACTACCTCTTGAATCTCGCAAATTACTCTTTTTGAAGAGACTCAGTGAGGAGAACATGGATGCTCTAGATCTGATAGGAGATAGAAACATTTCAAAATCTATCTTTGAGGAGATTTGTGAAGCCTGCAGGAATTACTCTAGAGCCACCATGAAGAGAATATGAAAATGTAAGATCAAGAGGTGGATTAACTACCAAAACAAATTAGGGACATATCCAAGTTAGAATATTATCAACATGTTCAAGAACATAAAGAAGGATATTTTCAATGACATGGCCACTCAACTGGATGTCTCTGCATGTTAAGAAGAAAAGAGAAGATGTAGAGGTAGCACTCACCAGAGTTCTTCCATGCATGTAGAAGAAATAAATCTGACTGCAGATGCAAGAGGATTGGCCATCATTACACAAGAAAGGGAGGTTTGACCTAAATTCAAGCTTTTGGAGACAGAGGATGGGAAAATATTCTATGTTTCTCACATAAAATTGTGGCTGACAAGACAAGGAGGTATGTCACAAGACCCTATGCCATGATTTCATAATTGTTATAGTAATCAATAAATGCAACCCCCACCTTAGGGCTAATCCACAGACAATTTTGGGCTTCCATACCCTAGCCAATATCGAGTAATAATGGCAACCTCAATTTGTAGGCCAAAAACAATGGAAACAACCCCCTTATTCGTGGTCAATAGCCTTGGAGAGGAGGGAATTCATGGAAAAATCCACCTCCTAGTTACTAACAATCTTACCATCAACCTTCTTATCCATAGTAGCAAGCTCTGATGCCAAATTCCCAACCTGGATCTCAACGAAAAGAAACTAAACTACCAGCTCAACAAATGCCTAACCCCAACAATAAATTTTTTAATCCTATCCTATTCCACTGGAACTATCTCAATACCATACCTATTGTGTTGATGTTAATAACATACATCTCCACTCAAAAAGAGCACTTCCTCCACCAAGTGGACCCACCATTACAAGAGATTACAAATTAACCATAGTTGTTATAAAATGGTATCCGCACCAAAGTGAAAAAACTCTACAAGCTGATACACAGTAACCTGGGACAGAATTCCCTCAAGGAAAAGTGTAAGCTAATGAACCACTATTTCTAGAGAGATTACAAGAAAATAATAATGACCTCAAATCAGAATTTGATTCTAATTTTGTCAACCAACTGAGGGATATTTATGTACAAATTTCTCTTATTTAAGAAAACAAGGATGTACCAATCTATAACAAATTTGTTTAGGATCTATGCATTAAAAAACAAGGTAGAAAGAAAAAGGATCCATCCACTCTACAAGTTATTAGATGGTTGATATCATGCTTGGGAATTCAGTTTTACCAAAGTATATAGATCCAATCAATCCTTTGGTAAATGTTACAATCAATGACACAACAATAAAAAACACTTTGATTGATTTGGGGGGCAACCATTACGTCATGACAAAGAAAATTATGGATGATCTAAATTGGAAGGACTAAGGCCAACCACTACAGTCTTAGAAATATTAGATAGATCAACAGTGAGACGTGAAGTGGTACTTGAGGACATAATTGTGGTGGTAGACTCTTGAGAACACCCTGCTAACTTTATTGTCTTTCAGCCAAAAGCAAGTTTAGGGGAATATACTATCATACTAGGAAGGCCATGGTTGGCCACTTTTGAAGAATTCATAGGTTACAAATCTGGCAACGTGATTATTTCTAATGGAAGTGGTACTAAAAAAATGATTCTCTATCCTCCTGCCCAACGGTTGAATGATAAAGATCAAACAATTTGGGTAGAAGAACCAGAAGCATATCAAAACTCTAACAACAACTCATGATGCTAGAGAAGTCTTGTATAATTGAAGGACAAGAAGAAGATGTTGTTCTCTCTAATGTCTTGTAGAATAGTTATGGAAGAAACAAAGAGGTGGTTGACAAATTAAGATGTTTAACTTGCCCCTTAAACCAAGTTTTACCACAACAAAGCACCATGGACATTACAGGTAAGGATTGTGTTCTTCATCAAATTTTTCCCCATGATTGCACACTAAATTGTGTGAGCAGCAATGTATACTCAATGATTAATCTCTCCAAACAAGTGGAAATAACTCCAGGGAAGGCCACTTAATGTAAACATGCTAAGCATGCAACAAAGCAGTGTTTGCATGGGATTATGGTGACATGTATGGGATTCATCCTAAGTTGTGCACTCATAAGATTTATATCAAGGACAAATGTAAACCAATCAAGAAACCAAAAAGAAGAATGAACCCAATAGTAAGGGAGATAGTAAAAGGATAAAACTACCTTCACATTCCCATAAGGAACATTTGCATATTCAGTTCTTCCATTTGGATTGTGTAATGCACCTGATACATTTCAGTTCAGGGTAGTACTACATTTCATAGGGCAGCTTGAGAATCTTTTCAGATCTAACAAATGACTGCATGGAGGCATACATGGATGATTTCACAATACATGGCAACACTTTTGAAGAAGCCATGAAAAATATGGAAAAATTTTTAAAGAGATGTAAGGAGCACAATCTATCCTTAAGTAACGAAAAATGCTACATGATGATGTCTGAAGGTATAGTTTTGGGACACTATCTTTCTTCTTATGGAATTCAAGTTGACCCAACCAAGATATCTGTTATTGTAAATCTACCAACACCAAGGAAGAAAAAGGATGTTAGGAGCTTTATAGGCCATGTTGGTTATTACAGGAGATTCATATAAGATTTTAGCAAGATAGATATTGCTATTGTTTGATTTATTAGGAAAGGATGTTTCCTTTGAGTGGACTGAAAAATGTGAGACTACATTCCAAACTTTGAAGCAAATGTTGACTATTGCTCTAGTATTAAGAGGACCTGATTGGAATATGCCATTCCATATCCATACTGATGCATCAGACCATGTCATTAGAGTTGTATTAGGAAAAAAGGATGGAGTTTTGAATTATGTAATTTATTATGTTAGCAAGAACTTGCAACATGTTGAACTCAACTACACAGTAACAGAGAAGGAGTTCTTGGAAATTGTGTATGCTATCAATAAATTCAGAAACTACATCACAGTTATCCAGTGTTCATTCACACTGACCATGCTATAATAAAATATTTGATAAAAAAACCAGTAGTGAGCAACAGAATCATCAGATGGTTGCTCCTTCTACAAGAGTTTGATGTCACCATATTGGAAAAACCTGACAAGGACAATGTGGTAGTAAATTTCCTTTCAAGAATGGAGACTAATGATGAAGAACAAGTATTTGATGACTCTTTTCCTAGATGAGCACTTATTTTCTATCTCTACAAAAACACCTTGGTATGCATACATAGCCAACTATTTGGTTTCAAGGTAAAACACCTCCACACTACTTATACTCTAAAAAGAAATATATAGTTGAAAAGAGTGTGCATTTTTCTTGGATAGTTAGATTTCTATTTCATACAGGACAAGATCATGTCATGAGGAGATGTATAGATGATGAGGAAATATATGATGTCCTTAGAGCTTGCCATAGTGAACCTTGTGGAGGACATTTTTCTACAAAAATAACAGCGCATAAAGTATTAACAACTGGTTATTATTGGCCAACATTGCATAAAGGATGCAACACTATACACTAGAAGATGTGATAAGTGTCAAAGAATGGGCAAGCCTACCAAATCAGATGAAATGTCATTGCAACCTCAATTGGTTTTATACCTTTTGAAAAATGGGGCTTGGACATTTTTGGCCCCATAGATCCTAAATCTTAGCAGAAGGAATACATATTGGTATGCAAAGATTATCTAACTAAGTGGATAAAGTGAAGGAATTACCAAGTCAGAAAAGTGAGAAAGTAGACAAGTTTCTCTATGATCATATCTTCACCAAATATGGAGTTCCAAGGGATATTGTCACTGATCAAGGTACACACTTTACTGGCGATGTAATTTCTAATCTAGCAAAGAATATGAAATCAGACATATGAAGTCTACACCATACCATCCCCAATCTAATGGTTAGGTAGAGGTGACAAACAGAGAGATAAAATTTATCTTGACAAAGACCATTGCACTTCATATAAAATATTGGGTATACATACTTCCAGAGGTAGTACCATGGAGCAAATTTAACACAACGTGGAAAACAACAATTGGCTTCACACTTTTTGAACTCTTGTATGGTAAGACTATTGTTTTTTTAATTGAATTTGAGCACAAAACACTAAGGACTGCACTTGAGCTAGGCATAGATTTATCTAAAGCACAAAGGAAAAGGATTCTCCAACTCAATGAGTTGAATGAAATGAGAAGACAGACTCTGCATAATAAAAAGTAGTGCAGAAGCTGAGGATCAAATGGCATGACAGGTACATAAAAATAAGACAATTTCAAGAAGGTGATTAGGTACTCTTATTTGACTCAAAGTACAAGGACCATATGGGAAAACTCAGAGACAAGGTGGTTAGGCCCCTATGAGATTGAGAAAATATTTCCCAATGGAGCTGTAAAACTCACCACCATAGATCCTGTGAGGTTCAAGCTATTGGTGAATGGCCATAGGTTAAGGTTGTACAAGAATCCATCTGATAGAAGTACCTTCATGCAACAGTTCAAAGGATGACAAAGTAGGATGGAAATAAGGACATCAGAGTTGAAATCAGAAGTTGAGCCTTTGGTTCATCTTCTGAGATTTCAGAGGATTGAGATTTTTAGTGGCCTTGGTATATTCATCTTGTTGAATACTCCAAGGACAAATAAAAGTGTTGTGATCAGCCCTCTAGGTGATCAACAACACTCAACTAACATTTTATTTTCTTATAATTTTCTGTTTTACAGGATTTGATGTTAGATGGTTGCAAGAGTGCATAATCTCCATCACAAGGAGAGCATGTAATGAATGAAGGTCCACTTGCAACAACATGCAACAAAACCCCCTTTTGTTTTCAAGTTTGACAAAGCTCATGATTGCATGAAGAATATCAAAGATATTATGCACGTGTGAAAGATGAAAAAAGATAACTTGTACCCCAACAGATTGGTGTTCCCTCTCTGGGAGTTATTTGATGGTAGTAAGGATAAGATAATATAAATTTAACACATGCATGCAACATCATAGCAATGTCTGCAGCATAATAACAAGGTTGCATGCAGTAAGGGTGAAAATTCAATAAGCACATGCACAATCATCATTCTAAACATGCATCGAGATAAGTGCACTTAATTACCACTTTATTAAAGTATGATTAAAATGATTATTATTAATTCGTATTTATGCCAATTTATCATGTATTCAATGCATTTAAAATATTTCCACCCTTTATGTTATGAGGTGTCACTACACATCAGCCCATACTGTCATATCACTTTACCTCACACACTTCATGTAGTCACATCAATTAATTACCTCTCCCGTAACCTGTTGCGTGTGCTTCAGTCTCAAAGTTCAAAAACAAACATACTCAAAACAATCCCACATAATTCAATTTTGCATCATTTCTTTAAATAACATTGTGTGATTACATTGAGAGAGCCTAGGAAAGCTACATATTCAAAATGGGAGGAGGCTTGATATGCCATGAGCCCACAAACACTCTCAAATTCTCAGCAACCACAAATTTTACAATATTTTCAAGACAATGGGTGGTTTGATTACATAAACAAATTCTAGGGTTTCAATGAGTCAATGTTCGAAGAGTTTGGTACTACATTCAGATATGGTGAAGCAAGGTAAAGGGTTTATTGGTAAGAATTAATGATGACATCTTGGCTGAGGTGACTGGACTTCCTACACATGGTGAACCCTTTTCCTAGAGAAATAAAATACGGAAGCAGCTAGATGATAATTTTCCGATGAAGATGATGTATTCGTCAATGATAGACAAGGTACATACAAAAATTCTCTCAAACTTGTTTGGGCTGAAATTGTAAATTATATTATCAAGTATTTTACCTGTGAGGGGAGATACTCTAGTTAAACACAGTTCACTTTAAATTACTCAATCATCTGAAATAATAGACATGTGAATGTGCCCAACTTCTTGAATGAGATATTGAAAAAGATGAGTAGGAAGGCACATAAGGGTAAGGTATGTACTATCACATTACTGCCTCATCACCCTAATAATAAAACACACCTCTACAGAGGGAATATCCTGAGATAATGTGGGAGGATTTTGCAAGAACTAAAGAATATTGATGAATTGTTGGGAAATAAAAGGAAGAATGAGAAGAAGTACGGGAAGCTCTTCCACGCATATCATCTGAACCCACAACTTCTACCTCCCAACCTTAACCACAACCATAAGAACACCCTACCTCTAAAAATTTACCACCTCCTAAAGAAAATCATATTCCTATATCCCCTGAAAGAATCTTCATTGTTGAAACCCTCCTTGGATGTCTCTACTCCTGAATCATCCACCTCAAAGGGTAAAATAAAATCTACCAAGTCCACCCCTACACCACAAAGGTGCATCTCATAGGCTAAAAACAAAACTGTCAAAAACCTCCAAACAAAAAAAGTCACACACCATATCACTTGATAGTGATGTGGAAGCTATAGAGGATAAGAGCATTGAGCCCTATGGAGACAGAGAAGGAGGTGTTGATGCTACATTTCACATGAGCAGAAATAACTATGAAGAGCACATGGAGGGACAAGAAGACCACATCCTAAATGTGGAGATAATGTGTGTGGAGGAGGATCATGTGCAGAAAGAGGAAAAAGAAGTTTGAGAGAGAAATTTCATAAGAGTACCCTGAGGAGTGCATGAAGGAACATGTTGCAAAAATTCATACTGATGAGATATTTTGTGAAATGGAAGGCTCTGAGGAGAAAATGGGAGAATAAATTAGCAAGAAAGTTGACCAAATATTTCATTTACCAGAGGGTAATGAGGAAGAAACAAAACAATGATATTGGTGAACAAATTGCACATGTTGAGAATGTCATTGAGCACTTGGTCCATGGAATTGAGGAAGAGAACCATATTTGTGGGAGTTGAACAAGTACTAGGACATACCCCTATAGTTGTGGCTAATGTAGTTTAACAAGTTTCACCAATATTTTTACCACATGCTAGCATGCAAAACGCTAAATGTTGCCCCATTGCAACCAAAAATTGTCATCAAAGAAGTAATCAGAGAGCCTATCAAACCAATTTTGTAGAGAAATGGCAACACAAACAACATGTTGATTATTGGGTGAATCAATTTGAAACCTATATCAATAAGTTAAAAGGAAAGTATGAAAGAGAAAAGGAAGAACTCATCTTCCAGCACAAGCAAGAAATTGAGGCAAAAGATAAAGAAATTGCAAGGCTAAATAAAAATCAAGAAGAGACACTTAAAGTGGCCCATGAGATATTCAAATATAGACCTCCTTCAATGTCTATGTATTTTCTTGAAAGAAAAGATGTTGCAGCTCAAACTTACTTGTATCAACTCTGATATGCCATTTGACATCAATGGAGTAAGGAACTTCTTTAGGTTGTATCTGAATAGCCCTCACGAAACTTAAGCTTCTACTTTGTGAACTCTACATGTATAATTATGCTCTTGAATATGATAGGGACTAGATTCCAGTCCTATACATTGGAGATGTTCCAGTTAAAACACTTTGTTCCTATTTTCAGAATGAGTTGGATCGAGAAAGGAAAATGGAGGACTACATGCATTTAGAGAAATTACAGCCAATCTGATGGTCAGGGATGAAGCTAATAACACTAAAGAAATTGTAGAGAAATATGGTAAGTATATGGAAAAGAAGGAAATTAGAAAGAGGGTATGGTAAATGAGGAAAGAAGCTCATGAGGAAGTCATAGGACATGATTAAAAATCATGGAAGAGAGATAGTACATGCTTGCAGGATGCACTGGAATGAAATGAATCCTAAGATTGAAACAGAAGTAAATGCATTCATACCCTAACATAATACCAACTCTAAGAAGAGTGAATGCATACATTCACATTGCCACTGCATATGTGTAGAAAAATTGGTTCCCAATTGCTTATCATCCCCCAATCTTCCACTTTCCGATACCACATTGGTCAGGTGATCATAGCATTGAATGAAATAATATAGAACAGAGTCATGAACATGCTCATGATGAATGGAGGTTACTTCTTCACCTAACCATAGGAGGGATGGATACTCTAGTGGAGTTCAGAAGAGTATGCAACACCATTCAGGAAGAACCTAAGGAATCTGAATGAGGACATTTGGGAAATTAAGCTTAGGGATGTGATGAGTTGATTAAACCATGTGTATAAACAACTCATCTTTTATATTGTTTTAAGCCATTTGAAGCCTTGTACTTGTATTTCTGTACTATACTGTTGAACATTATCATCATAACCTGAACTTATGGCATAATACTGATTAATATAGTTATTACTAGTTAACTTTATTTTGTGGTATTTTGAGTATGTACTTATTCTGTTGATTGCAATAAGTTGTATTGATGATGATTTCTGTGATGCCACTCTTTTTTGTAAGTAAACTTGTTATATGCAACAAAGGACCCGTCTGCAACAACTCATCTACAACCAAAGTGAACCACCTACAGCCAAAGGACCTATCCAAAAAAACTCATTCTCTAGCCAAAGAAGACCACCTACAACAAGGGAGCTCATGATTGTGTACAGATCTCTTGGAATGTGAAGGACAACACTCCAATTTTATACACGTCATGGAAGAGGTAGTTACAAACTGGAACATGAGAACTAAAGATAACTCAACTCTAGATCTGATTATTTGTTGCAACTAAATGAGGAACTGATTGATTGAATTCATGACTTGAGAACTAATTGATTGAACTGATCGGTTACTTAAGTTATGTAATTTGACATCTAAACACTTGTTGATTAATTTTGTTACACGCATCGAATCTCCAGATGATCTGTTTGAGATCTTTTACCTAGTTTGTTAGAACTTCTAGTTGAACTCTTCTTTCCATGCTTTGATTGTAATGAGAAAGTATAAAAGGAAAGGATTAATGCTAAAGATTTAATCATGGATGTAGAGATCTAGAAAGAGAATTATAATAGAGGATACACATATACAAAAAAAATTTTCCTACATGTAATCTTTATGCCAATTCAATAAAGAATCTAGAGTTATGTTCAGTAACTTATAGGTATAAGCCTTAGGAGGGATTATCACCCAAGGCATGGCCCACTTGTGGTCTGTTAACCCCCTCCATAGTTTGTTGCTTTGTTTTATTGCATGGATAGATTAACAAGTAATTCATTTCTTTATATGTATTGTGAATTTACAAGCTCTATTTTAGCTATAGTACTTGGAAGTTATTTACTTTCATTTTGAGTTTAGTTTGTTTTCAGCATTGTACTTTCAAGATTTGTTATTCTAAGTATAGTAGTGATAACTATTTCCTTTCCATACCTCCTAAATTCACTTTGAACTTGTGCATACAACACTGGCATTATTGAAATTTTACGTCCCTTCGTTTGATGATTAAATGATTGTAGATTAATGAACAACATATTAATTGTTGCAAGTTAATTTGCACCATCATTCAATGAGAAAAGAATAATCAAAAGCACAATCCCTAAAGTTGAAATCCAAATACCAACCACACCTTCTCCTCCTCCATCTCCACAAGAGGTAAGTAACCCATCCAAAACTATTGCAAATTTAAATTCTAATTGCATAAGTAGTATAAGAACAATAATTCATAACACAAACTAGTGCACAATCAATGGAGGGATAAATATAAAAATCTAGACAAGAAGAAGATGCAACTGAATAACAACGTTTAAAGTAGAAGGAAGTGGAAGAAAATATGCATAAGTAGAAAGTTGAAGAACAAAAAATACAAGAGGAATAGAATGTGTTCAAGGAACAAGAAGAAGAGTAGCGGAAGATAGAAATTGTGTAGGTCAAAGCACAGAAGGCCATGAACATGAAAAGGAGACAAAAATAAGAAGAAGAAGAAAAGAAGAAGAGAGAAGAACAATAAAATAAAGAAGAGGATTCATAGGCTAAGGAAGAAGCTAAGGAAATAGAAAAGGAAGTAGAAGAAAGAAAAGATAAATAACATAGAAAGAGGAAAAGAGAGTAGCAGAGGAATGAAATATGTAAGAATAAATAGAGGCCAGTACATCCAGTGCAACACCATCAGAATTAGAAGAAGCAAACAAAGGATATGTGTAAACATTTGGGTAGATAGCGCAATCAATAGTGCCAACATGAAAATGTAAGCTAATTCTCTCTTCATCCCATGTTCAGAATGTACTCCCACAAATTTATTAGACAAGTGTGCATACTACAACAACCCAATCTATAATCAACATAATAGAAGTATATTTGAATCAATTGCCATTGTAGACACTAATTGAGGGAGTAAACACACTGTAAGAAAAATACTGGAGTAGTTTCACTATAGATGGCCCAACAAAAGGATTACTTAGAAAATACAATATGCAATATAAGGTCGTATGTCATACAACATTGTCCCCAGTTTGTCATAGACAACATAGGTGGCCAAGTCATGAGTGAAGAAATGAAAAAATAACACTTCTTGTTGACACACTGGTGGCCAATAAGAATAATAATGAAGTGGCCAAGAAGATTGCAACACAAGTAGTCAACACCAATCAGGAGGTAAAAAAGGGCATAATGATATTCAAGGATTATGTCACAATGCCAAACTAGGCCAAAGCTTAGGCAAAGTAGCTAATATTTGAACTCTTGGATAAGAACACATAATTACAGGTTTCCATGAGAGAACATAATAATGACATTGAGGTGGGTAAAAAATGCACCAAAAAATGTTGTCAGAGGTAGAGGATCATAAACTTGAAATGGATTTGCAATCATCACTACAATATAGGGACAATTCCAGTTAACTATTATGGGAATGGGAAAAAAATGTGACAAGGAAAACTTTTGCATGGGTCCAAGCACAAAAATTGAGAGTCTGGCTAGAGAAAATCATTCAAGATATCCAAAACTCTATTATGATTCACAACCAAGCTACCCCACAGGACAAGGATGAAAAACCATATGAAGTTATGAAGGTTCTTGTGTAATTTACAGATGTACTATGGAAGAATAAATTAAGTCTTCACATATTGGAATATATACAAGGTATACCTAGAGATCATTCTTCCAACTGCAAAGATAATGAAGAAAATGCCAAGGTTCATTATTCTGCATATACTTATTTAAGGAGCCAAGACCGCACTCATAATACCACCACCATTCACCCCTCATTGTCAAACTCAATAGATGGATCAGCCAAAGGAGAGTGAGCAACACTAGTAAACAAAGAATATCACAATTTGGAGGAAGGTAATCATGTAAATATATTAAGTGCACAATTTTTTTTTATATATGTAAGTAGACCCGCATAGTCTGAAAACTTATAAGGGCTGCTAATAAGGGATTTCTCATAGATTGAAAATCCAAAAGGGTGTTCTATTGGGAAATATACTTAATTGAAAAATTGACAAGGAAAGTAAGTTGTGTGCAAAGGATTAAAATTGGTAAATGGCATCCTCTGTGTCGACTATGAACATAGTAAGTTACTGCATAACGCAATCACCATTTGGAACTAGACAGAAACAATTTTTGTCTCGGGATGAGACAACTATTAATTTCGGGAAAGTGTTGGATGGTAAGATGTGATAGTAAGACAACATGGATATAGTTCACGATTCCGCAATCCTTTTGTATGTATATAGTAATATAAGAAAAATATAGAATGTATAACTTCTCTACACATAGGTAGAGAATATGAAAAGCCTCTAAAGATACAAGAAGGAGATGAAAGGATTGGTGATTTAAAAATCATTGCATTTTGTATAAAGCTATGTAATTTGGTATGAAAGAATGTTGATCTTTGATCCTAATAGAAAATACTTCAGTATAATTCCTTTGTCCATCCTTGTTTTAATCTAAATCTGTTTAATTCTGGTTGCATTTTCATATTTCTGTGATATATTTCTCTTTTTATGAACTCTTTACATATATTATAATATATAATTGAATCATTTAATGATATATCTTGTTATAATATAGACTACAACCTGTTGCAAATTCTGATGTCGTAATCTAGGAACCTCTGATAACACTTGTTTGCTTTATGGAAAGAGATAATATTTTCCTTTTCTTGTGCTTGGAGATTTGTATTGTAGAAATTTCCAAATGATTGGGGGTTATCAGCCCCAAATTTGTGCCATGGATAAAACAGAGTGTTAGGTGCATGCAACCCAACATAGAATACCAATGAGAGAAGAAGAAGAATGAAGTGTCAAAACACACCACTAAGGAAGAATACTAGGTATCAAAGTTATTCAACTAATCTGATATATTCCCCTTTGATTGAAAGATGATAGGAAAGTCTTCCTATGAAAAAATTAGCTACTTAGAGACCTTTCATAACCCCATGGACTACACCACTACAAATGGATCTATGCCCAATTTCGTGAATTAAGACACTGTATAAAAGATAATGGATGTTCACATGTCATTCCCATGTGCCGCACAAATGAAATGAAACCAAAACATGCTAAAATTTTGATGTATAAATGAGACTCATGCCCCCAATATCCTTAAAATTGAATTCCATAGTGAAGGAGTGTACTTCATGCCCCTATATTGATTTTAACTAAGCTTGAAATTGTGTCAAAAAACTTGAGAATGTAGCTAAAAACCTAAATCCACTAATAAAACAGATGTTTCTTCCCCTGGGAAAAACATATAGTAGAGTTAAAACCATACCATTCAGTCTTAACCAATATGTATTGTTCTAAACATGTGTAATTTTATCTAATTTTTTGTGCTTTTCTAAATTTCTGAGTCCCTGTACCCTGTTTATACCTGTATCATATCCTATAACTCTACCTGTCTGTTGTAAGTGTAGAAATGAACGCTGATGAATGATACCTCTTTTGAAGCATGTGTGAAAATCATGTTGATCATGTTGAGATGTATGAGAAGCTATAGTAGAGTGTATAGTGCTGAATAAGTGACCACCTAGAATAACATGTACCTACAAAAGGGAATGTGTTTACACATGGTGGCAACCATGGCATACAATAAAAGATAAATAATAATACATGGAAACCACATAGTTGATAACAAGAGTATTATAAATACATATAAATATAACAATAGTGAATTTAGATGTAATAAGTATGCAAATAATGTCACACACAAGGTGTAAAGCCACAGATATGGGACACCCATAATGTCACAAGACAATCAAGACCTGTAATATTTTAAAAAGAGAAATCAATAGAAAAAAATAGGCATGATGCCACAAACATGGGACACCCATAATATCACAAGAAAATGAAGGCACATAAGCCACAAGCAATGAAAATAAGTAAGTAGTAATATACACCCAGAAACAAGTACGCATAAAATAAGAGTGTCAAAACATGGTATCATGATATATTAGTTAATATAGGTGAAATGTGTGAAACAAGAGATGTGAATGCTGCAAAAACATGTGTTAGTCTTGTTAATTTGAAAAGTATCAAGTACACAATGTATGTAATTGAGAATAAATGAGGAAGTAGAAAGGAACAATAATATAACAATAGAACTTGTAGGAGATGGAGGGATTTTCCCCCAAAAGAATAATGAAGGATAAATGAGTACGTGTGTAAACAAGAATACATGATATTTATCAAACCAAAGTGATACACAACATAACGTAAGATGTTAATAAATCAAATAAAATGCACAAGTTCATGTAAATATTTGAATGTTTATGTATCATTTGAATGCATATCTATGTTCAAAAAGGATGGAGTACATGAAAACTATCCAATGATAGCCTCTTGAAGAGGTTAAGCAGTTGTTGGGGAAGATGGAAGTTGAGGCGTCAATTATGATCCAAATATTAGTGGTACCATAGTGATAATATGTTCCAAAGAAGGTCTAGGAGATAAAATAGGTGCCAAAGTAGCATTTGAAGAATGGTGTTGGTGTGGTAGACTATAAGAATGAGTGTGTTGAGTACTAGGATGTATGTGAGAAGTGTTGTTGGTAGTATGTGCACTAGAGGACCGATGTAGGGTCTTAGGGGAGTAAGGACAATGAGAAGTAGTGTGTCGGGCTACAAGCCTATGTGGAGACCTAGATTTGTGAGATGTAGTGTGTGTAACCAAAGGCCTATTAGGATACCTAGGAGAACCAAAGTGATTAGGGATAGAATGGAGGAGTATGGGCTTAAGAAGGAGCTTAGGAGTGCTAGATCCATGAGAGGCAATGTGCAAAACCAAAAACCTATTCGTAGATGCACTATGACTAGGAAGATAGGAGGGGATGCCTAAAGGGGAACACCTCTAATTGTGATAACCTGTTAATTATGAATGAAATTGACACATTGGAGGAGTATTGAGTGAATAGCCCTAACAACACATAGCCAAGGGAGACCTAACTGCAAGGAACCAAAACTAAGATTAGAAACAACCATGAATGAAACTGATATAGTGATAGTACCAATAATTACATGTAAAGTAATGCAACAGTAGCGGGGATTAGTATCTAGTGCAAGATTATGTGTGTAAATTCCAAGAGACCGAAGTAGTGTGAGAGATCATACATTATCCTTGTTATGTAGATCAACATATACACCACATATATGTATATGATTAATAGAGAGGGATGTATATCCTGTCTAAAACAAACTTGTCATCTATATTAGATTCATAAAACGTTATAAGCGGTGTAGAAAATGTTGTGTGAGTAACAATACCAAGCATTGCATCTAAAGGGTGATCATAAGAGCGCAGTGGAGGTACCGTATGATAAGTGTTGTGCACTTCAGAAGTAGATTGTTAGTGTCATGCTTAGGAAGTGGATCATTGAAGACTTTTAATTTAGCATTATCATTGGTTGGCTTAGAAGATTTAGTGGGTTCACCCCATTCAATAGAGTCATTAAGATCTTGGATAATGTGACAAAGCTTTAAACATTTATCAGTGAGGTGAATAATACATCAATGATAATCACAATAGGCATTAGCATCAAAATTTTTACTTTGAGGCTTACTCGTAGCAACCTCAAATGATGGAGGGAGAGATATGAGATTGCATTCGATCAATTTTTTCAATACAATGTGAGGAGGGCTTAGTAAACAAGTAAACTAGCGTCATGTAGGCCGAACTTATAACTTAATAGGTTAGGAAAGATCATTGACGGTGTCCTTAGAAATAATATTTACATCATTAGTCTTGTCTTTGAATGTTGGTTTTCTTGAAATTTTTGCATTAGATGTGGGGGAGCATTAACAACATATTTGAGTTTGTTCATATGTAACAACTTAGCTTTGGATAAATCAAGTTTGACATGAACCATTTCTACTCGATTGAGATGCATAAAATTTGTTTTCTCATGCCAGATAAAGTGCCATAAAGGTTTGATGAGTTAGTCAACAAATCCCAAAACTCAATCCAAACTATGATTTTAGGGTGGGTTTTCTACAACACTTGAAATTCCCTTGTCTAGTAGAAGAAAATGACAAGAGTATTGTGAATAAATGGAAGACAATGGTTGACAATGGCTTTACAATAATTAGTCCTGGAAAAATGTAATAGAAAAAATAATTTGGTCATATTTTGCACTATCTCAAGCTTAATGCTATGAGGTTTTTGGTGGTTATTAACCCATTGCCTAAGCATTTTTTTTTAGGGAACTCAAATAATAAAATGGACAATGAAAGTGAAATATTCAAATCAGTTTGACATGCTTTATGAAATTCACGTTAATCAAACATAACATTAGGTAAAGGAGTTTCTGGGTTAGAACCATTAACTCCTGGAAAGCCTTCGAGAAAAATTTTCTTACACACTTTTGGGCCATGGTTGTCTACGGATATATCAACAAGATCATCATTAATTGATGTATGTGCCATGAAAGTGGCTATTAATATAATAATGTATTAAAACTCACTACCCAAAAGGTGGACTAAATACTAACACAACAAAATAAATATTCAATAAAACTTTATATCATGGCTGGATCGATAATTGATTGGTAGTATGAAAAACAATATACTGTAAAAAAAGGCATATATGCCTACTAAATATCAAACATGTACACTTTTCCTCAACTCTTATAATTACATATAACCATAACTCAAAAAGAGAGACTTGAAAAGCAAAAGAATGAAATATATTTATAAATATTTTTATAAAACATTCTTTTATTTTACTACGTTAATAGGAATGGTAGTTGGGTAGAAAGTGATGGAATGAAATTTTTACTTTTATGTGTGAGCTTAAATTTGATGCCTATTTGGCCATCGTCATGAAATTTCAACCTTAAATTTGATGTATAATTAAATTTTCATCGAAATTGTTGTTTGAAACATGTCTTTTTGGCAAAAAATAATTCCAAACCCGATAAGTATGTGGTGTAGATAGATTTGCACCATTCTTCACCACTAAAAAAAAAATAGAAAAGATAATAGAATTATTAATGAATGTGATATGTGAAAAAAACTAAATTAAGAATCTCAAAATGAATATCCCTCAATATATTTTGGATAAATGTATTAAAATAGTCATACTTATTTATTTCATAAGAAATGTTAAGGACTCAGCTACTCCATATAAAGCTTACTATGTGGTAATCACCTTCAAAATTCCGAATTATTAAAGATTTACTAATTCCTCTTTGGGAAAAAACATATAATAAAAATAAAAACAAACTTGCACCCTAAAATTAAAATCATATTACATATATGTTCATGACCATTTAAATGCACTCAATTATAACGATAGTTTACTTTAAAGCTTGTAGTGACACGACATCATAATGAAACGACTCAACTAAAGCTCGTGATTTTTTTGTATTTCTTTAGATAAAATATTTGTTTTATTAACAAACATACCAATCTAAAAAGTAGCGATGGAATAGAAATCACTTGTGAAATATGGCTCAAATCTTGCACGAGAAGTTAAGTGAATATATAAAGTTGTAAAGTTATGACTTTAATTTTTTCAATGTGGACTTAATTGTAGGAATGGGTCCATGGAAAGAGAAGGGAGAATAAAAAGGCTAACTAGTTGCAAAATTATTCTCTTCCTTTAGGGTACTTTTAATTAATTATAAAGTTGGTCACATACCCACTTACCCAAAAAAAATTAAAATGTGCCACGCATAATCTTCAAAAGTAGGTACATAGCCCCCACATATTTAATACTAAATCTAATAACAATAATAATCTTTTAACAATGTTGATGGGTTATTAAAAAAGAAAATTATAAACAATGGTACATAAGTTATAGTGCGATATCTAGTTAGATATTCTTAGTTATTAGTATTGCCCATGGCAATATATATTATAGCTTTCACTTTTGTTTAAATCATTGTTATTATTTGTACTTTATAACCAATAAGACATTGTTATTTTTTTTCATAAACAAATATACACTTTTCATATTAACAAATTTATACAATTTTTAACAAAAAAATTATAAAATTTCTTTTATCTTCAATGTGATTGGTCTATAAATTCAGATGTTATTGCAAGTTTCAGCAGAATCGAGGAGAACAGGTTGCCAGAATATTTATTACAATTTATTTAGATCATTTGAGTTCATCAATTAACCTTTTCTATTACTGGGGCAATGCTAGTTGTCCCTTAGGCACGTGTCATGCAGCATGTGGAGGGGCGTCGTCACAGCTGTCTCCAATAATGGAGAGCGATACTCATGAGTCATACAGTTGAATGGGCAATTTGGCAAGGACATGGTAAATAATAATCGCTGCCAGCACAGGGTCCTCTATCAATCGCTTTCAAATCTTCAATCACCGCGTCATCGTTTCAAATCCCTCTCGTATTTATATCTCTAACTCATTATTTCATCTCATTCTGGTCTCATTCACTATTTCATTACTAGAGATCTAAATTTCACTAGTGAGATCAATTTTCCATTGTTCGATACGGAGATTAAATCTCTTAGCTTGAGGGTTTAAAGTATTTTCTGCGTGGATTTTCAGTTCTGTATCAAATGGGTGAGCTATGGCTTACACTAATGGCGAGACTTGTGTTGGTTGTTTGTGTTGTCGAACTAAGCTGTGGTGGTGGTGTTGTTGAGACAGTCGGCTACTCCAAAAAACTTGCAGCTCTGGTGGAAGAGCAGCCCCTGGTATTGACTTATCACAAGGGTCCTCTTCTTTCCACGGCTCCTGTTGATGTTCATGTTGTGTGGTACGGGAAATTTAGCCCTATTCAGCGCTCTATTGTGGGGGACTGCTTGCAGTCACTGGGTGCACATTTGCAGGGGAAGGCCAAGAAGCCCCTTGTTTCTACTTGGTGGAAGACTACTGGAAAATACAAAGGTGAAGCCTCTAATCAAGCCATTGTAAGCATTGCGAGGCTCGGGAAGCAGAAGATAGATGACTCATATTCCCTCGGAAAGTCGTTGAAGAGAACCGACATTGCTGCTCTTGTGGAAAGCTCTGTCAAATCAAAAGCTCTGCCTCTGCCAGAAAGAGCTCGAATTCCATGTATTTGGTGTTAACATCAGAGGATGTTACGATGGAAGGGTTTTGCATGAGTTCTTGTGGATTTCATGCCAACATTTTACCATCTCCTACCAATGGAGGGAAGCTTCTCCCATACGCGTGGGTTGGGAACTCAGCAAGTCAATGCCCTGGTCAGTGCGCATGGCTGTTTCACCAGCCAATTTACGGCCCTTAGACTTATCCTCTAATTACACCAAATGGCGACGTAGGCATTGATGGAATGGTTATCAATATTGCCACTGTATTAGCTGGAGCAGTGACGAATCCATTCAATACTGGTTATTAGTATTGCCCATGGTAATATACACTATAGCTTTCACTTTCATTTAAATCATTGTTATTATTTGTACTTTATAACCAATAAGACATTGTTATTTTTTTCATAAACAAATATACACTTTTCATATTAACAAATTTACACAATTTTAACAAAAAAATTATAAAATTTCTTTTATCTTCAATGTGATTGGTCTATAAATTCAGATGTTATTGCAAGCTTCAGCAGAATCAAGGAGAACAGATTGTCAGAATATTTATTACAATTTATTTAGATCATTTCAGTTCATCAATTAACCTTTTCTATTACTAGGGCAATACTTGGCAGCCTTGCTGCTCTTGTTTTAGATGTATCAAAATATGTTAGGAGAAGGTTTTTATATGTTAATCTACATATTCTTAGTTATTTAAAAATATCAAAATATGTTAGGAGATAAGGTTTTTATATGTTCTATTGAGTAAGAATTCAATTATTAATTTATTATTGATTCTTTAATATATATTTTTTTGTTGAGGTTGTTTAGGGAAAGGGCCCTAGCCCTTTGTGGCATTATTAGCCCACACTAGCTGTGGAACCATCTGAAGATGGAAGTTTAAGCTCTCGGCTAGCCCACAGATTAAACCATATTATCATGGTGATTATTTAATAATTTAATTAATGTGTTTAAGTTAAGAAAATATTTTTAAAATTTTTAAAATTATTTTTAAAATTTATTGTTTTAATTAAAATATTATAATTTTTCAAATAATAATAAAAATTAAATGATATTTAAATTGTAATAATTAAATGAAATGTCAATTTTAAAATTAGATATATCAACATAATTAACTTTTAAAATATTATATGATTATAGGTACAATATTTTATTTTGACACATTTTTGTTTGAAATGGAAGTTGATTAATGGAGCCAAATTATGAACAAACCTGAGATACTGCAAATAATATGAACTCCAAAAGAAAATAGATCTCCTTCTTTGTTACCGAATAATGAATTACAATGTTTCCTAAATAGGAAAACAACTCCCAACTTGAGTTGCCAAGCAAACTCTAACTAACTCTGACTAAATCTACTCTAGGTGGCGGAAATTACTATTTTTAGCAGTTTACTAGAACTTGTTATTCTTAGTAAGTTCGCATGCTTATTCGTACGGGCACAAAAATTTCTACGCATCTTCTACATCCCTAAATTAGAGAAATTGCCAACATTCTAACTCATAATGCAACTAATAGACTAAAATTAACTAATGCCCAAAAATAGGAAAAAACCAAACTATAACTTAAATCCTAATTTTCAACATCAAGATGGCAGATTTAGGGCCCGAAAACGTGTCAAAAACTTGCCCCAACCAGTAGGTTAGATTGTCACTGTGTTTGTCTCATCGAAACATGTGGTTTCAAAAAAAAGGGACTCAAACGGGCACCCGAAGCTCAAGTTATGACCTTGTCAAGTTCCTACTAATTCTGGCGCATCATTGATATTTTATAATTGCCAAACCAAATCTTTCAAGAAAAAAAAAGTATGATTTATATCTTCTATATATATTATTATGAATATAAATATCTAAGTTACATAAGTAAATTAATATTTTTGCAATAAAAAACGACCAAAGTAAATGCACAAGGCAATGGTAATAATGAGTTAGACTTGAGATAATAAGTTATTGGTAATTATTTGGTCATTGACTGGAGTTTGGCATAATTCATATGTAGAAGTAAAAACTATTAGATCACAAAACTAATAAAATTTAATTACGTTGAAACGTGTTCTTTACAGTGGGAAATCCCACAGGGTCTCTGAAAATCCTAGGCAGATTGGCGGCTAAAAGTGTAACGTGTTTCAACGTCCTACACAATTGCACTTCCGACCGTTGATTTGAGAGCTTATGGGGGTCAATATTTATGCTGCCAGTAGAATATGTAATAAGGTTCGCTTAATTTAGCTCAGAATTACTTGTGAATATTCATCTACCTTTGATTTTTGAAGTATCCATTGCTCAAAACATAGGCACTCATATCAAATGGTTGCACTTGAGAATTACGTTTGATGATTCAATATGTTGAATATCTCATTGTTGTAAGTTACATCGGTTTTGGTGAATTTAACTATATTAGCAGGTTTTAATTGACATCATGAGGAGAAGGGCAGCTTCCAAAAAGAGTAAGACCTGCATGTGCCAAAATTAGGGGGAGCAAGGATTTCCGCCAAGTGAAGAACGTGAAGAAGAGGTCTATCAATACCCCACCTCAAGTGTCAATGACACACCACATGAAGAAGTAAATGTCCAAGCAATAAGAGTGAGCCCTTCAACACAAAATGTGGTCAAAGCCAAGATCTGATTGTGAACAAGTCTGATATGAATAATGCCAGAAAGATGTTGAAGATTATGGATACTCTACACGCGCTGCTGCAAAAAAATGGGGGTAACCAGCAACCACCCTTACTTCTTGGCTAATGGGCATTACCACCACTAAAAGAAAGGGGTCCACCAACAATTCTAACAGAAGAAGAAGAGATGGAGATAGTGAGTTGGTGTCATGAAATGGCTGACATGGGACATGGGTTAGAAATTATACAACTTAAGACATGTGTGGCACAAATCTGCAAAACAAGGTCTAACCCATTCATGGATGGTTTTCCGGGTAAGTCAGGGTTGGGCAGGTTTTAAAAAAAGACACCCGGATCTAGGCATTAAGGACAGCTGAAGGCCTTGATAAGGATCGAGCAGTGTGTTTGAGGCCATCAATTGTCAGTTCCTTCTACATTAATTTGTCTAAAGCTTATGAGGCCAACCCATATGGACCAAACCGAATATGGAATTGTGATGAAACTAGATTACAAGCAGGGAGGAACTGTGGTATGAGAGTGCTTGCTAAAAGGGGGTAGTAGGAGTGTTGCCATATATCATCCCAAAAAGCAGAGAATGGATTACCATTTTGTGTTGTTGTAAATGCTGCTGGACAATGTATTCCATGGATGTCTATCCTTTTTTATGGGGAAGAGCCATTTAGAAAATTATGTTGCAGGTTGTGAGCCTGGAGGTTGCATGGGCAACACAATCACATGCATGGATGACAAAAGATTTATTCATGAATTGGTTACATCACTTTGCATCATCTATACCTAGTGGAGTGTCTCCTACCCAATAGGCATTTACTAATTTTTTATGGCCATGGTTTCACATGTTGCTTTGGGGACAATTCAAGAAGCCAGGAGTTTGGGGATTGATTTATTAACATTGCTTGCACACACCTCTCATAAATTACAGCCATTGGGATGTGAGTGGTCTTTGCTCCATTCAAAACATACTTCAAGGAGGAGAGACGCAAATGGATAGTTGCAAACCATGGGATAGATGTGAAAAGGGCTGAATTAGCAGAGTTAGGGAGCAAAGCATTCAGAATGGCTCTTACACCTAGCAACATTAAATCAGGATTCAAAAGAACAGGGATATGGCCTCTTAATCCCAATGCCTTGGATGAAGACATGGCACCAAGCAGAACATTTGACACATCTTTTCAAGATGATGTTGCAGCAGAAAATATGCTTCATCTATCTAGGGGTTGATTTAGAGGGAAGTGAAGATGCTTAGATGGTGCCTAACACACAATTGGAGAAAGAATCAGAACCTCAGCAGATGGAGATAAATTATAAATGAATGTGTTTGCTCAACAATTGGAAAACTCCAAACAGAATTAATCAAATCGATGAATCACTATCTTTGCCCACAGAAGAAAGCCCACCCGATTGGATGAAAGAAGCAGCTCTTAATCTTGGTGTCAAATTGAACTTCCAACAATGAAGAGGTCAGCCTCTCTTTACCCTCTCAACCAGCAGTACTTCATGACTCAGATTTGGTGCACTACTATGTTGGCAGTCAACCTGAAGATAATGATGCAGATTCACAGTTAGAGGTAGCAGGGGGTATTAGGGGCAGATTCGAGCCAAACTTGTGAGGCAAACCAGGGACAGAAAACTCTTAGTAGATTCTTGAAACTCCCTGTGGAAAAGGTTAGAGAATCATCAAGGTCAAATAGTGCTTCTGGTATAAGATTGAGTAGGGAAATCTCTACTAATTACAGCAGATCAGTACATGGAGCTTCTGGTTGAGAAAGAGAACAGAAAAAAGAAATAGATGAATTAAAGCAAAGAAAAAAGGAACAAATCCAAGAGAAGAAGGTTGAACGAATTGTTGAAAGGGGAGAGGAAGGAGCAGGAAAAGATTGAAAAAGAATATAGAAGGAAAACAAAGGAAGCACCAAAAAGTTGATTCAAAGGCAGGAAAGGGAACAGAAAAAGGAACAGGAAAGGATTCAAAGGGATCAATGAGGATTTTGAGAAGGCAAGAAGAGAGTTAGAAAGGAAAAAGGAGATTGAGCAGTCCAATTAATCCTTTTCCTGATCAACACCCAATGCTAAGAGAATTAATGGGCATACATTGCCCTTTATCAGTTTTAATACTGCAGTCGGAGTGAATGCTTCTCCAAGTTCTGATCACATTTCCAACTACGCCTACGAGGGGATGTCAACATAGGCAATTGCAAAAGTAACACCCCAGCTTCAACCTCAACTGCAGATTCAACGCCGCCCTTCCCTTGGATTTTGGAAATAATATTTTCGAAAAGTTAATATTTAATTTTGAGGGCTGAATTTTTGATGTGTGGAATTGGCCTTTCGATTTAAAAAGTACAATATAGTAGTAGTAGTTATATGGCCCAAGTATATTGTATGGCCATGTTTTTGTAATGGACAATGGAATGTTTAACTGAATGAATATATATGTCTTCCAAGTTATGTGATAACCTTTTTGAAAGATTTAAACTCCTATTGTTTCTGAAAATTACACTGAGTAACATTCAATGGTAAATGTCATTAAAGTAACACACAGAAGCCAATAACCCAATCTACAAGTAGAAAAGAGAAATACGTAATAGTTTCTATCACTGCCTCAATGGAGGGGGGGGTAAAAACCTCACCTACTGGAAGCATATGGACTGTAGATATTCAAAAGAGAATCAAACAATTGCCAAACTAAAAAATGTGTTGATAACAACAAGCATATGCACTTCCATTATCAGTCACTCCAACAAGCATAAACAACACCAGTGCAAGACAAGTACAAATTATATTATCAGATTTTAATATGTAAAATCACCAAATTATACGAATAAATTACTAATAATAGGGGTTGCCATGTCCTTTGACAAATCAACTTCTTCGACTTTCTTGTAACATTCGAAGGCTTTTATCAACTATGATTGAAATATATTCAGTTATAAATCATATCCGATTATAAATCGATCTCATACTAGTGTAGTTTGAATCAATCAACTCCATTTCATTTATTGCTCAAGGAGCCCAACCCCTTGATTACCTTTTAAATATGAACAATTTTCCAATCTTCACATTAAAATGACTAAGGAGGGTTAACCATAAAAGAAGTAAATGGCTAAGAACATAACAGTGTACAGAACGAAACCTCTTTTGAAGCATCCACGGCAAGATTCAAATGACTATTTCTAGTTTTTGAAGAAAGCAAAGTTAAAATATCACTTCAAGTAGATATTATTGCTGAAGAAAGAAAATAGAAGTACACTCAGAAGTATGACTAGCTCCCAACACAGAGGTGGTCAGTGTAAAACACCCCACACACAAAAATCTCAGGCCGAAACATTAGTCAGCTCTGTTATTAAACTTACCATATCCCTATGCGTGGATTTCACAGTTGTTGAAAACAGCGAAGGAGATGGGTCTGTAGAGAATTCTCACGCGCTTCTTTTGACAGATTTTTGTGATTACCTGGTGATTTTAAATGTTCAGTTTAGTGTCCCCAAAGTTTGGGTTGCACCAGGCTGGATCCCCTCTCATACAGTAAGACACTAACCTTATTCTCTGGGTTAATAAACAGAAATCCAAAAAAATTGAGTATAGCAGACTAGGATAGCTGAGTTACAATGTGTCGAAGCAGCTACATTCAATTACAGTATCAGATTACAAAGGCAGCTACATTCAATTACAGTATCAGATTACAAAGGCAGCTACATTCAATTACAGTATCAGTGATCAGTAGGTGGTCATCTTCTTATAGGAACCTTACTAATGGTCGTGGCATCAAACTTGTCGGTACGGATTTTAGAGAACCACTGAACTGTTTTTACATTCATTCAACAAGTATAATGTATATCAAACAATGGGTATGTGCCTGTTTGCTATGAGGTTCAAGAAATAGGAGGGGTTACAATTGTGTCAGAGAGAGGAAAAGGGAAGGATCAAACCAAATTTTACGCTGCCAAAATGCACAAGTTCCATTAAGACTGTGATCGAGAAAGTAGAGGAGATAAAATGTAATGTCTTAAAAAGAATGGAAGCATCCGTGTACATAGCTACAACAATGGAAACGTGAGAGCAAAAATCACACTTTGAGCACGCTCAGTTGAGCATAATCGAATGCTACAATGATACAATGATACAATACTCACGCGCTTATTTTTGACATAATTTTATATAAATTCAACAAGTAAAAAGATTCAACTCTCACGCACTTCTTTTGACACATTTTTTGGATCACCAGCTTTTTTTAATGTTCAGTATATTGTAATTTTTAGAAACAATAGGAGTTTAAGTCTTTGCAAGAAGGAATCATGTAACTAGGAAGACATATAACACAATCTACCAGTACAGAAGAAGTATTAGTAATTGTTTCTATCACTGCCTCAGTGAGGGTTAAAACCTCACCTATTAGAACCGAATCGACTGTTAATATTCGAAGAGAATCAAACAATTTCCAAGCTCTTTTGATGTGTTGATAAACACATTTGAAGGAATGTGTCTGCATCTGCGTGGATCATTGTCCGTCAACTGAGCGAGCTCCTCCCCACCACTGCAAGACGCAATACAGAAAAAACTGTCAGTTTTCAAAATGTAAAACCACCAAATCAAATTGAACTTCACTTTAAAATGACTAAGGAGGGTTTGTCTAAAAGAAGTAAATGACACAGAACAGAACAGAATGAAAACCTGTCTTGAAGCACCACAGCAAGATTGAAGATGGCAGATCAGAAGGATTATAACTGAAACACTGAGTTATTGCTGAAGAAAGAAGTCCGCAAGTATGAGAAGCTCCCAACGCCTTAACCGTAAGCATGAACACGTGAAGTCGCAAGAAGAAAATTATCACGCCAAAACCGTAGACATTCCCCTCCTGGTCCGATGGCTTGCACTGTTTTGTTGCATTCTTTGCTGGTTCGAGCGTTATACAGTCTATCTGCTAGAGGCGGTTTGGGAGTAGGTGGCGCCATGAAGCACAAGCATTGAATCCGCGTGGTGGCTTGTTTGATGTCGTTTGCTTGGTTGACACGGCACCTTAACCATTTATGACATCCATATCCCTATGTGCGGATTTCCCTGTCCTCAATATACAGCGAGTTAATGTGCCTTAAGTGGCATCGAACATAGTAACCGGGTGGGGTGGTGACATTCACCGGATTTGGGTCAAGGCGCGCGAAAACGTAGTTTTTTGGACACCTCACACTCCAGCTCATGCGTACAGAGATCTACGTGTCTGCTGAGTTGGCAAAGGCGATGAGTGTGCAGAGAATTTTGGCGCGCTTCTTTTGACTGATTTTTGTGATTCATTTGTTTTTTTTTGCTGTTGCAAATAGTGCGCCAAAGTTAGGGTGCACCGTGACTGGCTCCCCTCCCCTACACCCCTCTCGCTGAAATTCTGAAGCGTTTGTAGCGCCATGCTAGGTGTCTTTGTCAACTAACCGAATGGATGCTTGTAGAAATGATCGTGCAGCTCTCAATGTCGACGACAACGAACATAATCTTAGCGAATTTCGTTTGTTTCTGGGGTCCGTATTGGATGTCTCTTCCTCGTAAATCCAACATTATTTAACCGCATTAAAATTTGGGTTAGGTAATGGATTGGATTTGACTACACTCCTAACACAAGTTGTTTGTATTTTGTTGTTTCTATAGTTGGCTCGTCTATTTATGCAAATTGTATTTAAAGTATGGTTTAGGTATTGTAATTTTTTATTTAATGTTGTCATGTTTATTTGCAATTGCACATAGAAGATCCATGTGATGGCATGCGGAAGTAGGGAGATGTCATGTTTAGAGATAAAACGAGGGTATTTATCAACAATTATTTCATCATAAATTTGTTTTATTTTATATTTTTTATGTGAGTGGTTGAGGGAACATATGATTATATCAATAGATGCATCCTAATATGGATGAAATTTGATTTTTAATTTTTATTTTAGATGCTTAACCAATATTTAATAAAATACAATATAATACCTTACATACTTTGAAGCATATTGATTATGTTTGGGAAAAAAAATTTTTTCCCATTTTTTTTATCTTGTCACATATTTAATGTTGAAAATTATGAATGTAATAAAGATACACTCATACATTTATTATGTTGAATCTCTTTGGAAGTCTTTAGTAACCATCAAGAAAGGAGTAATGGTGGAGGAAATGATGGGTCAACACGTGAAACTTCTAAAAATGTTACGACTTGCATTTTTAATATCGGTGCAGGCACTATTGACAGGGAATACGCCACCGCCTTGAAGCTGGGAATGACAATATTGTTGTTAAGGCATTGTATTTCTTCCTTGATGAGGGGAACACTTTCGCATGGATATCCCATGCTCCACTCCTTCACCGATCTGGGGACCCTGTGTGCACCAAAAAGAGGGAGTTTGTTTATTGTAGGGTGAAAAATCTTAGTCTGAGTTTTAATATTGAAGTTCAATTGTGGAAGATAGATACACATTTTCATGGTTGGATGTTGAATGTACCTTACCACTTGCAAGTTTCGATGACAAACTATGAGAAATAAAGTAATCGTTCCAAATCTACATTGAATATATATAACTTAGATCTTATATATCAATGCCTTTCCATTTAGTTAGATTTGTAAATGTTGCTTGTTCGCTTTATAATTCTAAATTTATATGACACCATTAAAATCCCACTATTCATCATCTATTCTTATCATGTACCATTGGATACATCATGGGCTTTGACAACATGCTCTATTAATTGTCGTCATCCACGTCCTTGCTCATATTAATGTCAACATATTATCAAAATCACTACCATCAACATACTTGTCCATATTAACGCCCATGTCAGTATCAAGTTCTTTGTTTGACCTTCAACAACTGTCATTCATTATTTGACAGGTGTATAAATCGACATGCAAAGTAGATCAAGGGCATGTGATATCGAGATCTGTCCTAAGTGATGGCATGCAGAAGCAGGGAGATGTCATGTTTAGAGATAAAATGAGGGCATTTATTAGGGATTATTGTATCATAAAATTTCTTTATTTTAAATATTTTATGTGAGTGGTTGAGGGAATATATGATTATTTAAATA
Organism: Taxus chinensis; assembly: GCA_019776745.2. NCBI lineage: Eukaryota > Viridiplantae > Streptophyta > Pinopsida > Cupressales > Taxaceae > Taxus > Taxus chinensis. The sequence goes on along the minus strand of CM034149.1, from coordinate 876,546,125 downwards.
GACACATCCTAAATGGATGAAATTTGATTTTTATTTTTATTTTAGACATGCATAACCAATCTCTAATTGAATACAATATAATATCTTACATACTTTGAAGCATATTGATTATGTTCAGGAAAAATATATATTTTTATCTCATCACATATTTAATGTTGAAATTACGAATGTAATAAAGATACACTCATACGCTTATTATGACCGAATCTCTCTAGGAGCCTTTGCGACCATCAAGAAAGGAGTAATGGTGGTTTGTTCAAAAAGAAATGATGGGACCTCACATGAAACTAACCAAAAATGATGTGGACTTGGATTTTTAATATCAACAGAGGCACTATCAACAAGGATTACATGTCACCACCTTAAAGTTGGGCAATGATAATATTGTTGTTAAGGTGTCATCTTTCTTCCTTGACAAGGGGAACACTTTCACATGGATATCCCATGCTTTTCTCCTTCACTGATTTGGGGACCCTGCGTGCACCAAAAAGAGGGAGTTTTTTGTTGTAGGGTGAAAAAGTGCTTAGTCTGAGTTGTATTATTAAAGTTCTGTTGTGGAAGATAGATTGCACATTCTTCGTGGTTGGCTGTTGAATGTACCTTACCACTGTGAGTTTCGATGACAAACAATGTGAGAAATAAAGTAATCATTCCATATCTGCATTGAATATAGATATAAATCAAAGCTTATATATCATTGCCTTTCCATTTAGTTAGATTTGTAAATGTTGCTTATTCACTTTATAATTCCAAATTTATATGACACCATTAAAATCCCACTGTTAGTCATCTATTTTTTCCATGTACCATCAAACATTCCATCGTTGCAAATAATAACAAAAATGAAAACAATGAGTAGAAATTTGTCAAGAAATAACACATGAAGCTCGTCAAATCAGCTTCAATAAGACCCACATCCAACTGATTTAGTTGTTCGGGTATTGATTCAGTTGTTTCGTTGGAATTGATTTTTGAGATTTGTTGGAATTGAATTTATAGATTTGTTTTAACACATTTTTTACATATTTAAACTCTAATTTAAATTTGAATATTATTAATAGATTGCATATTTTAGTAACTAATTATTCCATGACTATAATTTGCAAGACATGAACTGCTTAAACATAGACTAAACACATTAGATCTTAAATTAAGAAAACAAGCAACCTCTTTCCACTTATACATTGCATGGAACACTTTGATGGTTTTATTAGTTCAAATCTCTCTTTCAAATGGAAAATAAAAGCCACCTTTCTCTCATTTGGCTAACTTCTTGAAAGACTTGAATATCGATGACTTTTTGTGCGTCAAATTTTCTCATGTGCTTGGTTGAGCTTGAAAATGAAAAGGGAAGTTTGTTGGGGTTTTCTCATTTTTTAATTTTGGTCCCTTTAAACACAAATTGCATTCATGTTAATAATACGGGCGAGATCGAGATGATAGAGTGGAGCACATATCATATATTGTTTAGGTAAGAAAAATCCAAGATGGTAAATGGGTGGGACATGTAGGTATTTAATTCCCACATTTTTACTAAGACATCACATATTCCCTATAAGTACTCGAGCTTGAAACTGAAAATGAACGTTTATTAGGTTTTCCTCATTTTTGAATTTTGGTCCCTTTAAATGAATTGCATTCATGTGCATGATGCAAGAGATATCGAGAAAAAAAGTGGAACACATAACATATATTATTTGGGGGGAACAATCTAACTTGTGGAATAATCATGGGGCATGCATGTATTAAATTATCACTTTTTTTTAGAGCTTCAATTCATGTCTTTTGTCTTCCCTGTAAATTCCTTTTATGTGTCCATTGCTACCTGTATCCCAGGGATGTAGTTTCAACTTGTTAGGGTTCTCATCTAGTAGGTCACCTCTCGAGCAATGCCATAAAATCCATTTCCAAAAGCATACTCCATTTCCCTTCACACTTCCAAGGTGTGTCTTCACCTACATCATTCACATCTACAAAAACTATGTGCCTCACAGCTAGAGGTAAACTATATTTGTTTTGTTGATAGCTATACAAAAACCCTAATCACAATTGTGTATGAAACCCCAGCCCTTGGGTTTTAGGTCCAATTGACATATCCTTGTCTCTAAATTATCCATTAAAACACACAAGGGAGTAATGTCAACTATCGGGTTGCAATCTCAACAGACCTCCCTCCTAGTTGCAAGCATCACCCTACCCACAAGCACATTGCATCACCCTTCACGTTTCCTGGTGTACTTCACCTCCATCGTCCACACCTGGAAAAATTGTGTGCCTCACAGCTAGAGACAAACCCTTGTTCATTCCATAATAGCTACAGAGAAACCCTAATTGTAATTGTGTATGCAACCCCTACCCTCGAATTTTAGGTTCACACCACATATCCTTGTTTCTAAATTAACCCTTACACACATAAGTGAACTCCCCTTGCATTTATTTGTGTTCTAACTACCTATAAAGTGTAAGAGCTGAAATTGCAAACAACTATTGACATCAACAGTACAATTGATCACTCTTTTATTTTTTAGATATCTCCAAAAATATATTTCCTGACTTATTTTACACCATATTTTTTGCAGTCAGGTTCCGAAGTTGTAACATGTTGGCTTTTCCCTTTTTTTTACCCTTTACACGTAATTTTCACTCACATGAATATTACACTACCCTAATCATTAAATTGATAGTTGGATAAAAACAACCAATCTAAATTTTGCATGAAATCACTACTTGAGCATTCTCCAGTACACTCTACATCTTCTTATCTTTGACATGTGTCCTGTGAAACATGTATTCAAATTTCCCTTACATTTACTTTTTCCTAACAACCCAATAAAGTCAAGAGCTGAAAATTCAAACAAGTATTCACCTTGGGATAAAATTTTCCATCCGCTACTTTCATTTTGAGATATCTCCCTCTACATTTTCATCTATGTCTTCCATGATGCAATTTTTCTCCTTCTTTCGATTAACTTACACATCGTGCTCTTCATATAGAATTTATTTTCACATTGGCTCCTCGATTCCTTTTTTCCTTTCCCTTACACTTCTCTACCCTCAAATGCCATTTTCTACACCCATCCTTCCATCATGGTTCCTGTCCATTCTAGTTTCGCTTCTTCACTATATCCCTTTTGGCGTTCACCTTGTACATTTCATGTATGATTGCTAGTGTTTTATTAGTAGTCATTATATTTTGGACAATACCATTACAATCAAATCAATGGGTTTGTGGAAAAACAATTTTATATGTGTGGGTGGATTGGGGTTTATGGAGTGTTTTTTTATTACCGCTTATAAAATTTTATTTTTTGGACAAAAAATTAATTTAAGAGAGATTTTGGTTTTTTTGAGGTTTTTGAGAAATTTATTTTTGACAAAAATTTAATTTAAGAAAGATTATAATTATTTAGAGATTGTAAATGACTATGTCCTGTAAAAAAATGTTCTTGTCACATGCATTCCATGTTTTGATATAATATGTAATTTGAACCTACTACCTATGATTAGTGCACCCACCTACCAATCATGATACTACAACAATTGTGCATCTAATGATATTTAGTATTATTAAAAAGTTATGCCAAATTTTGACTTTGTTTTATCTAGACACATGGTATATCGTGCATATCTGCATGTATGACATGTGTTTTTATATAGGGCTTAATCTACATTTTTTATTTCCTTGGGTTTTCAACCTAGGGTTTTCTATCTACGGGGGATTCACAAACATAAGCATTGTTTATCACATGAGTTTATAGAGGGGTATTAAATATTAGTCAAAATGGACAAAATATATTACCTCATATTAAGGGATATAAGGGGCTAAAGTATAAATGTTTCTAAAAATATATTCGGGTTAAGGTAGTAGTAGAGAAGAGGGAAGAGGAGTAGTCATGGGGTAGATGAAGAAGCCATAAATTCATATCATTTTCATTGTGTTTTTTTTCAAAGTAGTGTAGTGACGTTGTTTTTTATAAAAACAACTTGTTTTCCATGTAACATCACTACATAAATCTCAATACCTAAGATATATTTCATAGAATCATTACTAAGGTATTTTTTCACTTGATTTCATTTTTTAAGGAGAATGGGATATAAGAATACAACCACACTAACCCTTCACAATATTATACAAAGTTTGATTAGTGTGAAAAATGTAGATTAAAAAGGAAGAGAGACATTAAATTATACATTTTGAGGGGTTGTCCTTTTTAAGTCAAATATGAATTTCATCAAGGATTTAAGTGGAAATATAAATAAATTTTGTGAAAATGTAAGATGTTGAATCCAAGAGGTGGAAATTGTTAGGAAATAAGGGATAAAATATGTGGAATAATCCCACACAGAATCACAATAGTAGAAACTAATATGTAAAAAATGTACACAGACCTAAAAATATTAGTGCAGAAAATAAAAGAACACAACACAGAGATAGTATTTAACATGGTTCACCCAAATTTGGGCTATATCCACCAAGAATCACTTGCTAAGATTTTATTACAACCCACCCCTATCTCTCAATACAATACTTAGATCTGTTTGGAGCTATACTCAACAAACTCTCATGAATTCACACTTGAACTCACACACATCTACAATGTACAATACCCTACCAAATGCACCAAAAGCACACCAATAGGAAACTGTAGAAGTATTTTTACAATACCATGGGCCAAAACTGCCCCATAAACCTATGGGTAAAAATACCACCCATATGAGAAGAGCATGTCTCCTGAGGTATCATGCACGTTTTTTAAGGCTCAAAAAATTTCTCAGGGGTTACACTCCCAAACCCTTGCTAGCGTGGGGTTGCCACCCCCCACACCCCCACTCGGGGCCTAGCCCGTCCCCGAACCCCAGCGAAAAAATTGTGGAGAGTGTACAATATTTTTAGTATGCAGTTTTCAACACTTCCACACATGAAAAACAAACTCCCACAACATAGCAATCTCCTACTTGGAGACTGATTTTCCTCTAAACAAAATTCTCAACCCTTCACTGTCATCTGTGAAGACCAATTAAAGCTGAATATAGCTTTGGTTCCTCCCTTGTGACCACCTTGGTCATCATGTCTATAGGATTTTGACTGCTATGAATATTCTCCAGCTTCAGCTTCTCTTCCTCCAAAGTTTTCCTAATGAAATGGTACCCTTTAACTATATATGTTTCATCCTAAAGTGGGAAAGCAAAGTTCTTAGCTAGGTGTATAGTACCTCTGACTAACACTATGTAGCTTCCCTTCCTCCTGCTTATGCCCCGAATCCTCAAGCAATTGTTGTAACTAAATCATTTATTTGCTTACCTCTGTTGCAATAACATACTCAGCCTTTGTGGTTAACAAAGCCACAAGCTTCTATAGTTGTGAAATCTATCTCACTATTGTCCCACCTACAGTGAAAAGATAACCTGTCGAGATCCTCCTGCTATCTACATCTCCAGCCATGTTTGAATCTACATAACCATGCAAAGTCATGTCTAAATCCATGGTAGCATAAAATTGTTCCCATGGTCCCTCTTAAGTACTGAAGGATCCACTTTATTTCCTACCAATGATCTTTACGCGGATCACTCATAAATATACTCACTACTCCCACTACATTGGCAATATCATGCATAGTGCATACCATGTCATACATCAAACTACCAACCGCTGATGATTAAAGTACCTTGGACATCTAGTTTATCTCCTACTCTATCTTAGGACATAGCTCCTTTGATACTTGAAATGGCCCTGCCAAACGAGTCCCAACCAATTTAGCATCTTGCATATTAAACTTCTCCAAGACCTTCATAATGTACCTCTTCCTAAGATAAATTCATATTTCATTCCTTCATATCCCTAGATATCCTCATACCAAGGATTTGTTTGGTTTCCCCTAAATCCTTCATATCAAAGGAGTCACTTAGCTTCTTCTTGAGTACTTTTATTTCCTGTAACCAACATGTCATCCACATACAAACACATGATAATATAACTTCCATCCTGAAATCTCTTTGTATATATGCAATGGTCATAATGGCATCTAATATAAAAAAATTCCATCATGAAGCTATCAAATTTCTTATGCCATTTATGTGGAGATTTTTTCAGGCCATATAAGCTCTTCTTCAGTTTGCACACCATATCCTCCTTTACCTTTGACTTCATAGCCCTCTAGTTGTTGACATATATAGATCCTCCTCCAAATCATCATGGAGAAATGCATTCTTTACATCTAGCTTCTCTAAGAGCAAGTATTTTGTTGCCACTATTCCAAGAACAGTTCTAATTGAAGTCATTTTTACTACATGAGAAAAACTCTCATCAAAATATATGTTTTTTTTTTGTGGCAAACCCCTTGACCACCAACCAGGCCTTATATCTTTTGTTGCCTCCTTCTTCCTCTTTAACTTTGTATACCCACATTGTTCAACAATGCTCTTTTTCCTTCAGGTAGCTTCACCAAATCTCAAGTTTGGTTCTCCATGAGAGACTTATGCTCCTCATTCATGGATTTCTCCCATTCTTCTTAGCATCTACCTACATTGCTTCATCAAAGTTCTTTAGCTCTCTATTATAAGTGAGTAATAAATAATAAAGAGAAGGAGAAAAACATTCAAGTTCTTTTATTTCCCTAGAAGACCTCCTCAATATAGGATTTTGGGGGTTCCTGTTGCGTAGGTTCCTAAACTGATTCATATGTCACTTTCCCATTCGAAATATCCTCTACCATTGCACATTCTTTCTTGAATTCTTCCCTATTTTCCAGTAATTTTTGCTTATACACAACTTTCTCATTAAATACCACATCCCTAGATTGAATGATTTTTATTTTCCTTAATACTCCAATGTTTATATTCCAAAGTCATCGCCGCCATAACCAATGAAAGTGCATTTTTCAGATTTAGCCTCTAGCATGGTCCTATCAGCATTGTCAATATGAACAAACACCTCACATCCAAAGACTCTAAGAAATGAGTAATCAACTTTATTACCACACCAAGTCTCCTCAGGTATGCCAAAGAACTTGATTGTCCTATGTTTATCAAGTACATAGTTGTGCTCATCGCTTCTTCCCAAAAGGAAAGAGGCAGTTCTACATGTAACCTCATGCTCCTAGCTCATTCCATTATTTTCGCTCTTCATCATTTTGACACCCCATTATGTTGCAAAAAAGTTCCTAAAACCATATTTTACCTATGGATTGCATTCTTAGAACAATAATCATCAAACTCATTGATGCAATACTCCCCTTCATTATCTGACCTGAGACATTCTACTTTAAGACATGTTTCATTCTCTACCAAGGCTTTCCATTTAAAAAAAGTGTCAAATACATCAGATTTATTTATAATACAATGTACCCAAACTTTCCTTGTTATATCATCAATAAAAGTGACCCTAATAATTTGAATCCCCAAGAGATGATACCTAAGTTAGCCCCTACACATCAGAATGTACTAACTCCAACTTACTTTCTTTCTTTGTAGGTCTAACCTTAAGAAACTTTACTTGCTTTTTTCCCCATATACACAGTTCTCACATAAATTCCAAACATGTTTTTGTAAATCCGAGAAAATTCTTCTTAATGATTTGCATGCCCTTATGGCTCACATGATTGATCATATAGTGCCAAAATGTTATATCTATTTTTGAAGCCAAAAGATTACAAGCATCAGTGCTATCAGTGGTTAAATACAATGTTCCAACCTTCTTACCTCTTACCACCACAAGATCACCCTTGGTAACATTCCAAGAGTCCATTGTAAATATCACAGTACAACCATCATTTCCCAATTGTCCCCGCTAATACCAAATTTTTTCTTATTGTAGCCATATGTCTAACATCCTTCAATAGCCATGTATTCCCATTGTGCATCTTAACTTGAACACAACCTTTTCCAACTATGTTACAAGGCTCATCAACACCAAGATACACCTTCCCAAAATCCCCTTCAACATAATCAACAAAATAATGCCTATGTAGAGTAGCATGGAAAGATAAAACCCAAAATTCAATAATATTTTTACAAGGAAATAATCAAAACATCCTAACAGAAATTATTTGTTTCCACATTCGCTTCCTTTTTTTCTTCTTATTGTTTCTTCTTATCCCGAAGCTCCCAATAGTCCTTTTTTGCATTCTTAGGCTTTCCATAGTGCCAGCATACCATATTACTTTTGGATTTTGACCTTTCCCAATATTTCTATTTTCCACGTCTTCCTCTATTCTTTTGTCTCCCTCTAGTTTTCCACCATCAAAGCATTCCCTAAAATAGAATATTCTCTGGATATTTTTTCTTCATATTTCCTCACTTAGAATCACCCCTATAACATCCTCAAACTTCAACTTTGAGTTAGTTGGAACCGAGTTGCTTACCTCCATTACCAGGCTATTCTAACTCTCAGGTAAATAATACAAAACTAATAAATCCATAACTTATTCATCAAATTCTATTGTAACCAAAGCTAGCATATTCACAACCATATTAAAATCATTTAAATGTTCTGTTACTGAACCATTCTCAGACATCCTCATATTAAACAACGTTTTCATTAAAAATATATTGTTAGAGGTAGAGGGTTTTTCATATAACTTCCCTAGTGCATCCATAAGTTATTTTGTAGTCTTTTCCTTTGAAACATTAAATAATATCGAAGATGCAAGACATAGCTAGATTGTCCCAAGTGCCTTCCTATCCAAGAAATAGCATTATGTACTTGTTGTGCTTGAGGTTTTTCCATTTTTCAGACAACAAAATATATATATCCTTCTGATAAAGGTAATCTTCCATCTGCATCTTCCAAAGACTAAAATTTTGCCTGTTGAATTTATCAACCTTTGATCTTCCATCATCTATCATAGATCCTACTTAAGATAAAAAATTCCATGCAATTCAACACTTCAGCAAACCAAACCAGGATTTGATACCAATTGTCAGGAAATAAGGGATAAAACATGTGGAACAATCCCACATAGAATCACAATAATAGAAAATAATATGCAAAAAAATATCATAGATCTGAAATAAAAGTGTAGAAAATAAAAGAACACAACACAGAGACAATATTTAACCTGGTTCAACCAATTTGGGCTACGTCCACCAAGAATGACTTGCTTAGATTTTATTACAATCCACCTCTTTCTCTCAATACAATACCCAGATCTGTTTGGAGCTATGCTCAATAAACTCTCCTGAATTCACACTTGAACTCACACACATCTATAATGTACAATAACCTACCATATGCACCAAATCACACCAATAGGTAACTGCATAAACAGTATTACAATACCATGGGTACTAGAACCATGGGCCAAAACCACCCCATAAACCTATGGGTCAAAAAACTGTCCATATGAGAAGAGCGTATCTCTGCACTTCCACACATGAAAAACAAGCTCCACAACATTATAGAAATAAAGGGGGTGTAAAAAATGTCAAAGGGAAAATAGGTATTTTGAATATATGGTAAAATAAGGGGTATTTTATAATTAAAAAGGTGCATTGTGAGGGGTGTTATTAATCAAATATTACAATGTACATTTGGAATAGGGGTATTATTTAGAATCCCATGAACTTGTGTGATGGGACATAAGTTTACATAGTGAATCCCCCATGACTTTATCCAAGTATTTTTAAGTGATACCTCTCCATGCTTCATAATTAATTGCCATCAATTTGAGAAATTTTCTCATTTTGGTCTTGTTCATATTTATTTGTGCTGCCTATTTGTTTTCAATATTTATTTTAACTTTAGCACATTAGCTAGGTCCTAAAAATGCTAGGTGCTCACTCGAGGCACAAAAAGAGATAATTAAGTCTCTAAAATGTGTCCAAAAAGGGAGATATCTGGAAATAATTGATATATTCATATCTATGAATATATTTAAATAAAGAACAAAGCATTAGATTTGGTCATACGAGCATGATATAATCATATAGATCATCACTACACAAAAGAATCATATATGCATTAATGGAACACATCATAAAACACTAGATCTATGTAAAACCAGTTATAATATAGGTATATTAGTGTTTACATAATATTATGTAGAGCTTACACTCGGTAGAGCACTTGTATTTAATCATCTTACCCTATTATGAACTTTAAATGTAATAATAACAAATGTGGGGTTTATAGATGTAGTCTATATTTCTTGCTCAAAGCCCTAAACATGTTATCACATCATTCAGACAAATCTGAGTGCTCACCTGAAGCATGCAAAGGTACCAGGTCCCTCTTTTTATACCATCTTTGTTAATATGTTAGCATGATCATTCATATATTCCATATCCATATCAAGTAACTAAAGCTAAAGCATAATAAGAATCAGCTTACAACCATAGTGCAGAATGAATCAAACAAGTATCAAGATCAAATTTACCATACAATAATCAATAACAGAGACATCAATAATCAATAACCATCCACAATGATCCATTATATTAATCCACCATAAAACATAGTATCTAAATACACCAAAAGTAACAACACAAAGTCATGAGCGCAAACATACCAACAGCATAAATCTGTCACAATCCAATCATACCTAGTACTAAGAACTCAAAACTCTCTAAAACGTGCAAATCAATACATATTATATAGGGGTGGGGACTTTCCCTTCACCGCCCATGCACTCTCAAAATAGGTTGGCATGCTCAAAATAACCAAGCGACACTAAAAAAGCAACTAAGGAAGCATGCAAGCTTCGTCGAAGAGCACAAAGGTACCATGTCCCTCTTTTTATACCAGCTTTATCAAGATGTTAGCATGATTATTCATATATTCCATATCCATAGCAAGTAATTAAAGGTAAAGCATAACAAGGATCAACTCACAACCATAGTGCATAATGAATCAAACAAGGATCAAGATCAGATTTACCACACAATAACCAGTAATGGAGACATCAATAATCAGTAACCATCCACAATGATCCATTATATTAATCCATAAAACATAGGAGCTGAATACACCAAAAGTAACAACACAAAGTCATGCGTGTAAACATACCAGCAGCATAACTTTGTCACAATCCAAGCATACCTAGTACTAAGAACTCGGAACTCTCTAAACCATGCAAATCAATACATATATATAGGGGGTGGGGACTTTCCCTTCACCGCCCATGCACTCTCAAAATAGGTTGCATGCTCAAAATAGCCATGCGCCGCTACAAAAGCAACTAAGGAAGCATGCAAGCTTCGCCTAATAATAGATCATCTAAAATTAACTCTAGATTTGTACCCTATTATTAACTCGAACTATGAATGACTCTTAATCTTCTTCTTGTTCCCAAAATAGCCTTGCATAGCCTCCAAGTCTTCTTGTCTTTATCCAATGTGTGTTCATCACTCCATGTCTATTTTTAGCCTATAATATGCAAAAAAGGTTAAGTTCCAAACTCTATCTTCCTAGGCGCGAATCTGTAGGGCACAACTTTATCGAACTTCCGCGCCTCCTTCCTTCGCGCCACCATCAAATGTGCTCTTGATACTTAGCCAATATTTCACCCGGTCAACATTACCCCACACTAATATCATTGCCGCCCCCGGCAATGGGTACTCATACCTTATGTCTCCAAGCAACAAAGAATGAAAACAAGTTTACAGAAAGAATGAAAGAATATAAGAATAACCTCAACAATCAACACACTATTCTGTTACAGGTATCAATAGTTCAGGGTACTCATTCCTGATGTCAGCCTCCAACTCTTCCTAGTCATTGGGTCCCTTCTTTGCTTTAGTAGGGATGTCACCAAGTACAGCATCCATTTCATCTAAAGTCATGTCTTCTCCCTTGTTCTTCAACACCTTGACTACATTTGCCAATCTTGACACCATGCCATCCATAACATCCATACATTGCACCACTAACTTTCCCAATTCTTTGATCCTGTCATCATGAGGGTCCCTGGCTGCCTTAAGCGTGTCGCGCTTCTCTGCTAGTAACGTCAGCCTTTCCTCACGCCCCAAAGTATCATTATTCTTCACCACAAGGACTGCATTCTCCTCTTCCAATGTCCTTGTCTTAATGATATTCTCATGCTCCTCACACATGTTAAACGCCAAATTCGCCAGTTTCAATTTATCCCTTAAAGTATCAAGTATGGCATCATACTCAACTATCTGACACGCAATATGTTTCTTAGCCCTTTCCATTTGTGTTGCCGCATCCTTTTGTTTCCTCAAAGCTAGTTCCTCCTCACTCGACGCTTGCACGGTATCCTCATCCAATATCAAATGAACTAACGTACGCAAGTAATGCAATGCGGATGGGAATCTCTCAAACACCTTTTCCTCATATTGTGGCCTTGCCTGCAAAATTTCATCGCCATTCTTCTCTGCCATATCCAAAACTGCATGCGCCTTTGCCTCAGCGCTCTCTTTTTCCCCTATCAAGTGTTGAATTTCCTCCTCTTTATCCTTTTTATCCTCCAACAGGATCCGAATAGTAGCCACTTTATCTATATTCCTGTGAGTGACCTCTGTAGATATCTTCGTTAAAGCATTGCTTGTTTGCTCATCAGAAAACTGAGTTGGCTTGATGGTCACATGTCTAGAATGTGGTACCTTTTTCATTCTTCTAGAGGCACATGAATCTTCACATACATCAAATACCGGCTCATCCATGTGAGTCTACATACTCCATGACAGTTGTTTTCTGGTGCGTGTGTTCGCCATCTCAGGATCCATTAGCTCCCATCCATATAATTGTTCCTTTGCAATAGTGCTCTGGAATCTGGCGTGTATAATCTTCGTTAGGTCGTTGATGTACCCAAGGTCTATTGTTTGCACCATTTCTTCGTATTTTTGCCCACTAGCACACTTACCTATATTTCCCTGTGTTTCAACGCTTTCCTTCTTTTCTTCTCCAATTCTACCTTGAGGTCCACCAGTCGGCTATTTGACACTGTCTTCCTTCTCTGTATCTCCTCCAGCATAACTCTCTTCTCCATGTTCATGTATACTTACACTGGGGGCGTCTACATCCAACAAAGGTTGCTCGTCGCCGATCTCTTCATCTTCTCGCACCTCAAGGCTAGGCGTGGGAACATCATCGTACGCGCTCCCATGTCATGACTTCTCCTCATCATTGTCTTTCACAGGCACATACTTGCATTCTTTCTTTCTTTCCTCTTCAGCCTTCTTTACAGGTGTTACACGCGGTGATCGTCTCAAAGGCTGCGAAGTTCCAGCGCCTACATCTACATTCTTTCGCCCCTGCGTAGTTTTCTCCTGCCATGTTTAAGGGCAAGGTACTATCTTCTTTCTCTTCTTCTTCCCCCTCAAGGACATTTTATAAGCCCTCACATTTTTGCTTTTCCTGCCTAGGAGGTGTATTTTCAAGCGGCCTCTTCCTGCCCACATTCTCATTACCCTTGGGAGGACCAAGCAGCGTCGCCTGCAATCACTTTTCCCTCTTTAAACCTCAGCCTAAGGTATACATACACACAAGCAGGCTCAATTTTCCCTACTGCCATGACCTCTGGAGTAATATCAATATTATCGAACTCCATTGTTTCCATATATGCCTCTTTGTTTGGATAGACATGTTTTGCACAGAATATGAATGTCTGCGTCTACCTTATCAGCGTCAAATTGCAATTTTCGTGCGTTATGTACACTAAATCCTTAAAGTAACGAGTAGTAAAAACAAAAGGCAACTTACACCATGGGCTCTTCTCGCCAGTCTCCATGGAAAAAGGGCCCAAGCAGAAGTGTTGGTACGCCGCGAACTCCGCTTGTCCTTTCAGTAAACCAGGCAACTCTCGCGGTATGCGCCACTCTCCTTTGAACGCATTGTGCATCCTCCTAAACCACTTCTCTTGGCGTTGTTTGTAAGTCTTAGAAATCGAACCCTAACATGTGAACTTCGCGAATTTCTTTGCTAGCGACTTGTTTCTTAGTGGATAAACCCACGTTCTATCTTTTGGCCCATCGGGCACACCAATTTCACAAAACACAATCAACAGTAAGATGGCGCCCCAAGTAATTTGTTTGCCCTTATCATCCTGGACACGCACCTCTTCCACTATGCCTTCCGCAAGATAGCTTGCAATGTTATAATGTCTTGCTTGCCATTTTTTACACTATGTACAGCCAGCACTTGTTCACCTCCTTCCACCTCTCTGAGGCGCCCAACTTGCAATTAACCAGTCGCGACGCTACCCTGGTGGCTAGGTCTTCTATGTTTTCAACATTAAAAGCCCAGCCCCCTTTGTGATACTTAAAAGCGGCAGTCGTTGCTTCTATTGCATCATCATTTGTCAAATCACCAGTAATCTTTATAACAAAGTCACGCAAACCTGTAACTTTTCTAATCAATTTCGTTGTAATCCTCATTCTTCTCCCAGCAAAGTAAAAGAAGTCTTCGTGCACACGCGACATGAGGCACTGGTATAGACATTCTAGCTTGCCAAAGTACGGCAATTCAAACAACTACCTAACCCCAACACTCTTAAGTAGCTTCTAGATTGAATTGTCCATGACTCTCTGCCCATCTGCAGTCCTCTTGTTCGTCCTTAAGATGGTCTCCACCTTCAAGTCCTTCACGGTTTGCTCAATTCGGTGGTTGAAGTTGTTGATCTTGCATTTGCCAACTAGGAAGTCCACGGCTCCTTCAATAACTTCCGCCGGGTATTGCATCTCTGCGAACCACTCTTGTGGTTCCTCTTTTGCCACGGGCTCCTTTATCACAACTCTCCTTGGTGCCATTGCTCTATTCAACCAATAGCGTGCTTTAAAAACTACAACTTTCCCCTACCTTACCCTCGCACTCCTTGATCTTCGTTGCTGCTTCAAACGCCCCATGCCCTAGCTACAAATCTGTCTTTCTAAAACCCTAACCACACGAACCTTCCTTCCTCACACACCCCACAACCTCAAACACCCTACCATGCGGAGCTCTGTCAATGTCGGGTTGTGAATCCACCTGGTACACCATTCAATCAATCACTCTTCGCACTTTGCACTTCGTCATTCTTCTCAACTTGAAAAATCAAGGGATGCAAGGTAAGAATAACGTTGCAAGCACCGTCTTTTATAGGTTTTTCAAAAATTCCCCGCATTAATTGCTCCTCAACTACAACCGTCATGGCATTAATTCTGCTCCTTTGCTCTTTCGTACGTCGCGTCATATTCTTCCGCACCTCCATCATAACCTTCTAGCACGCCCACTACCTCTCGGCCACAGACCTCCTTTCGCGCGCTTACCTGCACCGAAGTACCTATCCACTATGCCTCATACCAAGTAGTCTCTTATGTTGTTGCCTACCTCGCATTACACTGCGCGTTGATCCATCTACACATGGTCTTTAATCTGAGCAATCTTTCCTTAACACCTTCAATCCGGGGCACCTATAATCTTTTTCTTATGCGCACCAATCTTTCAGAAGACACTCATCTTTCAACACATGTAAAACACTTGTATCTGCTCCACCCCACACTAAAAGTATGTGCAATTCTCTGCGCATGAATTCAATAGATAGTAATCAGCTTTTGGCACGCAAACGTGCTTATTACAACAAAACACTGAACTAAATTGACAAAGCATAGCAACAATGAAAGGAAACACATATAAATAAAATGCATTAAAGGGAAATCTAATCTAAGTGGCACAGACTTCCTTATTATAAACACCAAGAAGACTTATTTATAGTAGGGCTTTAGCCTACTCCCATTGAAGTAACTGGGCAACCAAGTGCCATCCAACTCCTGTAAACTGACAAGCGCCTGAATCAAGTATATATGTCACCACATACGGTCCTAACCAATGTACCTTCAATTTCCTAGGGTGGCGCACAAACTTGGAGTCATAAAGAAGAACCATCTGTCTAACCTCAAACTGTCTTATTCTTAATATGCCTATCATGTTTCATGCCTTCTGTCTCGCATTCTCTATCTTCTGGCTCCAACGTGTGATGGCGTGCCATCTCATCTAACTACATGAGTTTATCTATGCGCTCTTCAAGTGCTTGTTCATCATCCAGTCCACATGCACGTGTAATACGCAGGGAGGGTAACATAAATTCCACCAACTAAAACAGCCTCTGCATGCCAAACACCAACTGAAAAGGTGTGGCTTTATTCAATCTTTTGTAAGTTGTCTTATATGCCCAAAGTACAGCAGATACTTTATCATCCCAATCTTTCCTTCCAACATCATAGATCTTTGTCAATGTATGTCCCAATATCTTGTTGAAAGCCTCAGCAGTACCATTGGCCTGTGGGTGATAGGGTGTTGTCTTATGATGTGCCACCATAAACTCATGCCAATAATATTCTGATAGTCTCATTCAAAAAGTGTGTGCCCTATCACTTGTCAATACTCAAAGGACATCCATACCTGTTGATAATGTTTTCCCATAAGAACCTTGTTGTTGTAGTTGTCACGCAATCCTTTGTAGGTGTTGCTTCTGCCCACCTTCGTCAGATAATCCGTACATGTAATAATATAGTGCGATCCAGTCCTTTACGTGGGTGGGAAATAGGACCCACAAAGTCAATAGCCTTATTTCTCAAAATGTTTTGCACTCGCAATAGTTTATCAAGGGCATTTCATCTCTATGCTCAAGTGATTCCCAAGGTGCTGACAATGATCACACATCCTTGTCATACGTCTTTACAATCCTTATATAGTGTTTCCCACCAAAAGCCAACCAGCAAAATCTTGCATGTGGTAGCATTACCTAACATAATGTCCTCCTGCAATTCCACCGATGAGCTTCCTCCATTATAGCTTCGTACTCATGTTCAAGTACACACCAGTTGCAAAATTTGATCATGGCCTAACTTGTATACATTATCTGCACTAATCAACATGTAAGGTGTAGCAAAGTATGGAAGTTATTTCTTCTCTAAGCTTTTCATCCCTTAAACAGATGCCACACCAGTACGTAAAAACACAGCAATATCTTCTACATCAGAGAGCGCATCCAGTTCAATTTGAACAGTTGGGTAATCTAGCATTATGTCCTCAATGCTCTATGCATCCTCACCTAAGTTAATTCTTGAAAATTTAATCCGGTCCAGAAATTACCTTTCCCAGGGAAGTTTATCACCACTGTAAAGTCAAATTCCTAAAATCGTTCAAGAGAATCCACTGGCATATGTGCCCTTGTAAAATGGGCTTATTAACTAAGTACTTAAGTGCCATGTGATCTTTATAAAATATAAAGGGACATGCTAACAAGTATTATGTAAATGTGTGTGTGCGCGCAGCGCGCGCTGCGCAGCGCGCGTGTGTGCTGTGTGTAGTGTGTGTAATGTATGTACTCATGTATGGTCAACTTCCTATGTCATGTAATAGTATAGGATGATCACACAAACCAATCACTGCCTAAATGGTAACATTGCACCATCTTGTACCTTAGCTGAGGCATTAATATGATTACCATAGAAAAACCATTTTCCCAATAAGGAACTCTAAAAATGGGTAAAGAAGTAATTCTATTACACGTTTAATTTCTCAAACACTAGTTATAGAATACCTCTTACTACATAGGCATGACTTTCCTTTACGTTTGGACAATTCTGTCCAAGGTTGCACTAAAATCTTACGCAAATGCCTTAATGAACTTGCTGTAGTGACTTGTGTGTACTTAAAACCCAGGCACCTGGATCTGATCTGTAGGCTCCCCTAAGCCCAAGCTCACAACATCCTTAGCTGGGATTTACCAACAAACACTCTTTTCATACACTTTTTCCCAACATGCTTGTCCAATGGGTGTCGTAAAGATGACACGTTGGTAATGTGTGGGAGTGATGTTTTTTTTTCTGCACCTCTCAAACATTATAGCCTCAAGTAAGAAAAAATGTGATAGTGCCTTCTACTAGACCGACATAAAGCTGTCCAGATTGCGATGGATAAATGAATGGCTATTAGTATTGTATGATTATTATTAAAGCCGTGAAAATGTTGTACAATGTTTTCATGCAAATGTGCAACTATAAAATTTCACTATGTGATTCAAGAATGACCAACTAGAATATCCCTAGGGGTCAAGGTTTTTAAATTTTACCTGTCAAAAGTGGGCCCAAGGTCTACATGCCCTTAACTACTCAAGCCTTAATTGAGCTATAGGTCATGGTCCTCAATTGGTAATTTCCATCCAATTCCCATAGAAACATTTATGAAAGCTAACATTCATTCTAAGAACTTGAGTAAAACATTAAAAGATTTCCCCCAGCACTACTATATGAATTGTGACTCGAGTTTTGGGAAGGGCTATGATATTTCTTTTTCGAGACTAGTGCACCCCCATGAAAGCGGATCGAAGGAGTACAAACATCATATATTTGAGCATATAGCATTCAAGTTCCAAGATTCAATCATCATTAGACAATGGATAGTGATAACTATATATTGTTATAAAATCCATGAAGATTATTGGAGCCATTTCAATAAAAGTGGGTTTAAAAGGCCTGAATATGGAAAGCGTACACATCAAAGGAGTTCTTTTAATCCAGTTGAATATATTACATTGTTGAGAGCTCATTTGTAAATATGGACATACAATTGAGAAATTTTTCATATGGAAGTCCATAAGCCTTGCCCTGAAATGTTGGATAAGTTCAATGAGATATTGTGAGATCCATCATGCATCTCCCTATGAAACTCATTCATCTGGCGCTTGCAAGAGATGGTCCCAAGTGAAATGATGAAGTAGGTGGCCCAACATAGAGGTAAACCAAATAAATACCCAATTGATGCTTCAAAATCTATCCAACACCAAATGAAAGAAATTTATAATCATGGCCCTTCAAATATCGACATAAACTTGCACTCATTTGAACTCATCACTTAAACTCGATTATAATCTGCTTGCTCATAGACTTAGCTCAATGAACAAAAGACATGGATATCCTCGTAGCCAACATTTAACGTTGTTTCACCATATCAGCAACTAGACAGGCTGTCCATGATTTAATCATCTCACCTTTAATCCCTTGTGCATAGGGACAAAGGGTACATAAACCACCTTCCCATCAATTCAATGACCAAAAATGATAGAGAATGTGACCTCATGGATTGGAAATTAAAACCCCATGTATCTAGTTAGAGCCTTTCAACATCTCACTGTACAGATCCGAAAAATTACAGCCATTTTATTTGTAGCATGCACTCACACCTATTACAAAGCTGATATCCCTTTTGTGTCTTCTGCAAAATTTTAATGGTCAATTTGTTTCTTGGTATAATTTTTGCAGTCCCTATGCTTGCAATTTTTAGATGAATACAAATCCAAACTCTAGCCATTTTTCATATTGAATTCATCCCCCCACATCTCCACACCCTTGCCAGAACTTTGGAAAAAAATGTTCCAGACATCCCAACCTAGATTTTTGGTTACTCAACCAGTCTCTGATATAAGTCATTGATCACAATCAACCAACATAGATGACTGACTAGATAGACATAACAAAATTTTCAAAGTGAAAGAGGGAGGATGACAATGGTAAAATGAACCCAAGTTGGTATTCGTAGAAAACTGCTTAAGTCACAAAGTGCTCATTGATTTCATTCAGGTATTTAGCACCATTTTTTGTATTAAGTTGCACTATTTGTGTTGTATGACCAAATAACTCATCCTTCTCTTCAAGGTCGTCTCATATTCAATGGACTATGACATGGACACCAAGCGTTGTTTAAAAACAAATTTAAGTTGAAGGTGAAAAAACTAAGAAAAAGCTTCATTCATATGGTGGAAAAAAAAGAGGGATCTACCTTACTCCGGATTATCCCACCAATCTGTACAGTCAGGATTATGATTGAATCTTGACATCTCGAACTTGGGTTCAAATTGGTCCCATCGTACAAGGTGTTCAAGTTTCATGAATATCATGTGAGGTAGATCAGAGATGCATCATGACCTATGATAATTTGATTTTTATTTTCACATTAATTGGCCGACAATGATATGCATCTGTGCCCGAAGCCACTACCAGGTGCAAATTTAAAATCTTGTATGTTCCAAGTCAATTCTGGTTGGGATAGTTCTAGCAATACCCATTCGAAGGGAAAATGATTGCGATGACTAGTTGTAGTCTGGGTTTAACTATGTGGCATCATCATCATAATTACTTCGAGCACACTATAAATCCATTTTTTAATGAACAAAATGTGCATAAATTGTGCTATGACAGGTTGACATCATGCATGGTTAGATAATTCATCATCAAAAGTGGTTATGGCAAAAGTCTAGTAGTGCACTGAGGCATGTTCACGAAGTCATATAGGTGGTTGTCCAGTATGTTAAGATCATAAAGTGTGCTCCATAAAAGCTAACATACTATCTCAAAACACGTAAGTTCCTTATATGAGAACGTGTGTGAATTAGCACCTAGGTAGTACAAGAAAATGATATTTCAAATGATGGGGAAAAGCCTTCTTCTTCTACTATTGTTGCTTCTAAGAAACATAACTTATCAACAGTTGTTGGAGGGACTTGGTAGAGATTTTTTTTGATTTTGTGGGTGGTTGCTAGCATCATGGGTTCCCTCTATATTTCTCATAGTTTGAATGTTGGGATTGTTGAGTATAGGAAGGAGAGTTAGTGAACATGTGTGATGAACATGTAAGAATGTGGTAGAAGGAGTTTAATGTAAGCATGAATCATATACATGCTTTGGTACTACTTGTTGGACCTTTATCATTATCATATGTGTTATCATTGATGTCAAGTAACATTGATGGCAAAAATATTAATTGGTAAAGTGAGAAAGATGAAGGTTCATTGGTAGTGTCAGCTCATAGAGGCTTCAGGATGATCAAGGATAAGCTCTAAGGGACTTAATCAACTTTTTTGTAAGCCACGAACATAAGGAGTTAGCCGCTGAAGTCTTGAAGTAAGCCGCCGAAGTCTACAGGAAGCCACAAAACTCTAGAAGAAACCATGCAAAAGCTTAGTAAAGACCACGAGCAAATGAATGAAGTCACCAAAGCAAAAGGAAGCTAAAAGATAAGTTGCAAAGATGAGAAAGGTGAAGTTGCGAGATGTGAAGGAAGAGCCGTGCAAGTAAGGATGGACATGAAGGCATAGCCACGGAAGTAAGGGAAGTCCAAAGGAAGCCGTGAGTAAGTGAAAAATCCATGGAAAACTATAGAAGCTACACATAAAATGGAAAATAGCCGCATACATGGAACAAAGGCAACGGGAAGGCAACCAGACAAGGAGAAAAGTCGCGTAACATTGTAAAATCTGCAAGAAGTAAAGAAAAGTCGTGGATGACTAAAAAGCTACCAAAAAAGAAGAAATGTCGCAGATCAAAGGCTAGAGTCACGATATAAAGGAAAATATCAAAGAATCTTATAAAAGTTGTGGATTGAGAAAATATGAACTGGACTAGGACTCTAGGACAATCAAATTGATTTAAACATGGAAAATTGAGAATAAAATTATTATCTAAAATCGATGGTGATGCGATTATTTGATGATTGCGATGAGTATACAACTTGAGCTCCATGAAGAATGAAGAAATCCATAGTTCCATATGTCCACATTTAATGCTCATTGACTTTGTGGAAATACAGTTGCATTTCTCAATGTGATTCATGATTTCAAGGTAAAATTAGAAATCAAAGAAGAAAATGGCTCACTCATCTTGATAACATTGGAAATCCTAGAAAGATGAGAAATCTATTTTTAGGTATCGGCTAATAAATATTTTCTGGTGAATTCATAGAAAAAGGTGAAATCAAGCTGAATATAACAAGAGAAAAATTTGGAGTTAGCTGTATTCATTTAATGAACCAGATTTTCAAGTGACAAAGCAAGAAGATTGCATGGCATGCTAAAGGAAGTGATGGAATGGGTCGATTATGAAAAAAGAGGGATTCCATACCAATACACGACTTAATCAAGTAAGAAGATGATGCATTCAAGCTAGAGGTGCTACAGAAAGAAAAATGACAGAGAAATTAGAGAAAAGAGCCTACAAAAGAGTATCGATTCAAATGAGAAGAAGAGAGTGATAGAGAGAACATAGAAAGATACAGAAGAGTGATCATAACCTATTTTGTAAGCAATTTTTGTAGCTAGATGATCAAAAATTGTATGTAAAATAAGTCTAAGTTGTAGATTAGCATTTTCAGGGGGTTATAGCCTCCTTGTGGGTTGGTGCCTGTAAAAGATTAGTTGTAGCTGATTAAATTAGGGGTTAGTGCTCCTTGCAAGTTAGCGCTTGCTAAAATTTGTTGAGTGGGTGCTCAGAAAATCTTCAAGTGGGTGCTTGAAGTTGTGAAGTGGGTGTTTCACAAGTTGAGTTGGTGCTCAACCGAAACCATTGTAAGCTTTGAATTGGTGTTCCTAATAAATGCTTGCTTTCAAGTGGGTTTTTCTCCCAAAAGGGTTTCCCACTATAAATTATGTGTTCAAGATTTTTGTCTTATATATGTTTGACAAAATGCACATGATATAGTAACAGCTCAAATTAAAGAAATTGTGGATAAAGTATAACTCTGGAAATTAATTTTAATCCGCTCTAATTCACCCCCCCCCCCTCTCAGTGCTTGTGATCTCTAACAATTTGGAATTCATCTCAAGGAACCCCGACAGTGTCTTTCGACACTCGCTTCATGGCCCGAGTTGCAGGATCATCATGTGCAAGATAGAGGTTATGATCATCGACAAACATTCCATTCAGCCTGGTAGGGTCAGTTTTTGAGCTCTTATATCCTCAGAAGGGATCTTTGTGAGTTTTGTTTGTGTTCATTGGAAAAATCATTCAAAAATGTTGTTAAACTCTTAACCCAAGGTGTTTGTGAACCATCCAAAGGATTTTCTTAGGGTGTAAAGAGTTCAAAGATTTAGAGTTTCATCACATTAGAGCATTCCATAGATCAAGAATAGTGGATCTTCATCAGATATGGATGTGTTCTTCAAGGCATCTCTTTATCCCTCTTCTTTCTCTCTCCTTTCTAATTATTCATTGGGCCTCATCATTATATTTTTTCCTATTCACTTAAGTGACCTATTTAAAATTGTAAAAGTATTTTCTCAAAATTATAAGAGAAATACTTAATTCATAGAAAATAAAAATTCACAAGTGGAATATGAAAATGAAGAGTCGTGTGAGGGAAGTGAGAGGTCAAATTGAAAGTGTTATAAATTGGGATGGCTTATCCATTCTAAAGGATTCTGAATTTTTGAATAAATTCTACTCTGTATCATTATGAATTGTGGTAGATGGATTGAAGCTTTGTATTCATCACTTCACATGAAATAAAGGCTACACTTATTCTATTTTCCCTTTCTTGTTTTTCTACTATTTTCATCTTGTATTCACTTTGTAACCATGTGATCAAATAGAGCTTTGAATATTCAATGAATGAGCCTCAGATAACTTTGTGTTTATGTGGGTTTTGTTTGTCTCAATAAAAGCTTCATTGTTTATTTCTTCTATATTGGATGTTGAACTACTTCTGTTACTAAGGGTGAAGCTATGAAATCTACTCATGACAGTAATCTTCTTTAACTAATTTCCCCCCTTTTCTCCTCAATGATGTAACTTCCTCCCTTGTACCCTCATATAAGCACTTTGCCATGGGTTCAGTGGAGTATCCCTATGTGATCCCCGACTAATTTGGCCACCTAAATCATTTAGATAGGATTAAGATTAGTTTACTTTCAATAATTGGAGTTGTACCATTCAATGCATAGGGGCGTAGCCCCGTGAACGTTGGTAGAGACACCTAACTTTTCCATCTGACAAATTTTCTCACCAACATACAATAATACACAAAAAGACTGCAGGTGCATTCTTCAACCCGAAGGGCATAACTGTATATGCAAAAAATACCCACTCAGTGGTGAAATGTGTCTTTTCTTGATCTTTCTTAGCAATCTGCACTTGATGATAACTAGAGAATCCATCAATGAAATATTAAATCTCACGCGCTGCAACACCTTCTAAAATATCCTCAGTAAAAGGTGTGGGAAAAGGTTCTATGACACAAGCAGAATTCAACTCTTTGTAGTCCACACAGACCCTTATCCTACCATCTTTATTTATGCTTATCACCATGGGGCTAACCCACTCTGACTCCTCAATGGGCTCAATGATTCTAGATTTCAACATCTTATCAATATCATCCTTTACCTTGACACACAGATTAGGATTCATCTTGTATGGCCTCTTCCTAGCCAGTTGCACACCTTCCTTTAACTTGATCCTCATCTCGCCCAAAGATTGATGCACTCCCTTCAACTCATGATAGCCTCACAAAAATAAGTCCTAGAAGTTGTGCAGTAGCTTAATAATCCTTTCCACCTCTTGTTCAAACCAATAGTCACCAATAATGGCTTCCTTAGGCTCTGCATCTTTCCTAATGTTGACCTTTTTTTTTCATAAGCTCGTGATAAGCGCATGACTTCTCATCAGCACTATCTAAGACCTCGCATGTACCTATAGTTTGATCAACATACAAATTCTCTACTTCCTCATCATTAATTATGTAAACTAGCTTACCCTTCTCTTTTTCTAGCCAGGCACGCCCAAGCTACTTGTCATCTCTCTTCTTCTTCAAAGTATGCCTTTAAATATAAATCTGCAAACATATCTAATAGGAGTTCCTCATTCTTTGTACTATCCCCCATCATAAGGCACTTCACAATCTGTAATGCTTCATTCACTAGAGGTTTAGTAGAAATATAGTTAAAGGTCTGAATCATTCCTGAGGTCATATCTTGTCAATTAATTGTCGATATTGTTAGCTCTACATGAACAAACCATGCACATGTGCAACCACTTATGGTTTTGTAGAACTTATGTACCTAGAGTGATGGCGGAAAGGCCTCCTACCCCTCTGTCCAAATTCTCTCACACTTCTAGATGTGGTGCGAATAATAATCCTTCCCATGAAATTCACATATCTGAGAAGGTACATTGTTCCTTAAAAACCTGATAGAAAAGGTGATTCTCACCTCTCACCGTTCCAATAGGTTATCTCTGTGTGTAGTCCACGAACGCGTTATTGTCCCTCGCAGGGTATAAATCAACATATTTCTTATGTCACCCTCATCCTTCCATAGGGATTCTATGGTGTGCACAAATACATTATGGTTTCCCTTAAAGTTATGCCGAGGTTGTCGAGGGTACATGGTTATGCCTTAAGTGTCTAAACATGTGCGACCTGATTGTGCGAATAATAGTGTTATTAATCTCTCACCTAACCATTTCATACATTCCATGTGCCCAATTATCACAGGAAATATTGGTTGTATCACATGTATACTGAGCATCATCCCACTGAATAATAACTTCTTTATATGGCTCAAGAAATTCAAGATCCCTAATTGTGCATGCATATATCCTATTCAGACCCTCTTCACTCAAGGGTTCTACATACAGTGCAGCCTTTGCATCTATCAAAGGAATAATCAATCTTTCTTCTTTGTTCTCAAAATTGATGTATCCCTTATTAAATCACAAATTAACATTATTAGCATAGCACCAAGGGCACCCAAGTAGCATTAGGAAACTATCTTCCTTAGCAAGCTCCAATACCTCGAAGTCCCTAGTGAACTTGGCTCCCTGAATTATAATAGTCACATCCTTCAAAACTCCAATAGGATTAGCTCTAGTCATATTAGTCATGTACAACACATTTGAAGAAGGTTGCAATGGTGGTCTTCCCATTTGATTCCATGCATCCAGGATGAGTACATTCACTTTTACACCTGTATCAATTAATATGTTTCTCAAAAGCCACCCATCAACAACTACATTCAGAGTAATTTCCCTATCATATTCATGACTATGAGGAGGTAAATTTTCATGCAATATTTATCTCTCATGCCCACCATCCATGCGCAGTGACTTTTCTCTCAACCATTCAACTAACAATGGAATAATATTTTTTTATCGTATCATCTTAAATACCTCCTTTAGGTCATCAACATCCCTATGTGGGTGATGCAACCTAGGATCTACTATATGAAACCCAAGCGCACTGGCACATCACCCAGCCTGAGCTGAGCACTCACCCGAAGTGCACAAAGGTACCAGGCCCCTCTTTAGATTTGACTTGTGCAGGATGTTAGTGTGATGAAGATACAACATATTCAAAACCATAAATAAGCATAAACATTCCACAGAGCATAACCAGATCTAGATCTTAGAGAATCATGAATTAAACAATAACTATAATAAGATTAACCATACAAGAACCAGTTACAGTCATGTTTAAAACCATTATCCATCCAATATACTCCATTACATTAAACACTGTAATACATAGAAGTTCTTACATTACAAAGCTTCACCATAAGTCATGCGCGCATCAAATCCAGCAGCATAACTCTACAATAATTCACTACTCAATATCTATATCTAACTACACAGTTCAATACATATTTATAGGGGTGGGGACTTGCCCTTCACCACCTACGCACTTCCCAAAATAGATCGCATGCTGATAATAGCCATGCGCCTTTACAATAACATGCACACATGCAAGTGCGCTAATAATAGACATCCTATAGTTAACAATGGAAGAAGTAATCCTATTATTATCTTGAACTCATGCATGGTGCTTATCAGATGCTCATTCCCAAAATAGCATTTTCATGTGTGCACAAGTCTCCATCCCAATGTGTGCTTCCACATGCTATCTTCCAAAAATAGCCCGCATCCATGAAAATGGCTAAGTCCTGAATCAGCTTGTCCTAGTGCGTTTTCCTTTCCTATCCTTCGTGCACCTTCAAGTGTGCCTTGTTCCCACGTGCGAATCCTATGTGTGTCTTCTCCTTAGGACAATATTTTCTGCTCAACATTACCCCACACTAAAGTACATTTTCATCCTGACAATGGGGATTCTTTCTAGATGTTCCCAAAGAATAAAGAATAAGAATGGAAAGAATGTAAAGAATCACTATACAAAATAATAGACCTTTACTCTGCAGCACCTTCTTCTTCAACTGGGAGGATCAACTCTGGATATTCTATTTTAATCTCAGCCTCCAATGTCTTCAGTCATCCAGCGTGGTCCTTTTCTTCTCTGGAATGTCTATGGCAATGGCTTCCAATTCATCCTGAGTAATATTTTCCTTTTCATTCTACAGTACTTGGACAACATTGGCCATAACAGACATCATTCCCTCCAGAAGATCCATCTTCTATGCTATGAGCTTCCCAATCTCATCTATTCTCTCCTTATGTGGGTCTTGGGCTGCTACAAGGGCTTCGCGTTTATGTTTCACAAGTGCCAATCTTTCTGCACGTCCTAGTGTCTCATCTTTCATGGCCTTCAGAACGTCATTATCTTCAACCAGATTTCTGATCCTTATCACTACTTCTGGTGCCACACAAATATTCAGAGCTTGGTTGGCTTTCTTCAGTTCATCCTTCAGAGTTTGGAGCAATGCCTCATAATTTGAAATTTTCCTAACCACAGGAGGCCCTTTCTCTTTTAGCTTCTTGTTCAGGATCCTTTGGAGTTGGCATTCAAATTGGTCCATCTTCTAGCACCAAATCAACCAATGTGCGCACATAATGCATAGCCGAAGGAAACTTCTCAGGTACCTTAGACTCAAGATGAGGTCTTGCTTTCAGAACATAATCACCAATTTCTTCTTGCCATGCTAATGAAGGCCTCATTATTTTTCTATTCTAGGTCCTTTTCTCCTTTTAAACGTGTTATTTCTACAGTTTTTGCCTTGTTATCTTCAAGTAGCACTCTAATGGTGGTAGCCTTATCAATGTTCCTTCGTGCCACCTCTGTAGATACCTTAACCAAGACATTTCTCACCTGCTCATCAGACATTAGAGTAGGCTTTACCATCATGTGTCTGTTTTGGGGTGCCTTCTTCACTCTCCTTGATACACAAGATTCCTCGCATACATCAAAATCTGGCTCATCCATATGGGTCTGTATGGACCAGGATAATTGTTTCCTTGTGCACGTGGTGGCCATGTATGGATCCATCATCTCCATCCATACAATTCCTTAAGGCCTACTATGCTCTGAAATCAGGCGCAAATGATTTTTCTTGTGTCCTCAGCATAGCCCATACTTGGCACAACATATTCTTCACTTGTTCTCTTTGTTCTTGGCCCCTTAGGAACCTGAGCGCCAAGGTTTGGAGTTGGCCCTTCTTCTTCCTGAGTAGTAATGTGCATGTAGGGTTGTCTCTTGCACCATCTCTTCTACTTCCTTCACCCCTTCCTTCATCTTTCATTTCTTCATCTCTGGGTTCCTCCATATCTTCTGGTTGCACTAGGGTTCTAGGCGCACTCTCTTCAGACTCTTCCACCTCCTCATCCAGCTTCAACTTTCTCCTTCTCTTCTTCTCAAGTGCCTCTTTCTGAGGGGAGAGTCTAGGTGATCTTCTTACAGGTTATGGTGTTCCCGTGCCTTAGGTCCTGGTTCTTCTGAATACCTTCTTAAACCGACACTCTTCAGGGACTGCATCCACGTCCAAGTCCTCTTCTCCTTCTTACACCTGTGGTGGAGTATCTGCACACTCACTCTCCACTTTTTCTATGGGCTACCTCTAGCCTCTATGATCCAAGCCTCCACTATCTTCATGTTCCTCTTCCTCCTCATCTATCTGTATGGTCACAATAGGATTTGGAGCTGGCACATTCTCCATTGTGTGTTTTCCCTTAGGCGGCCCTGGGAGCATGAACTCATTCTCCACATACTTATTATTCTCTAGCCTAGGCTTGAGCTGAAGATATATGAGCATGGCTCCACTGTCCCCAATAGCCAAACTTATACTGGCTTCATATTTATGACATCTGAAATGAGCCTCTCAATGTAGGCAGACCAACCCAGATATACATATGTTTTCTGAGGGTATGGTAGTCACAATCTACCTTGTCTACGTTTGAAGTTCATCCTGCGTGCATCAGAAAATATGTGAACTGAAGCCTGGAAGTAGCAATGCTATGAAGGCATATGGAAGTTTGCACCATGGACTCCATGTCCCATCCTTCATGGTAAACTGTGCGATGCATAAAGTGTTGATACACCGTGAACTGTACTACCTTTCCTACTACCAAAGGTAGTTCCTTTGGAATGCACCATTCCTCCTCAAACATAACGTGAAGTCAGTCATACCACATTTTTTCCCTTTTCTTGAATGGGCCACTCATTGATCCTTCACATAAATATTTCTCGAACCTTTCCACGAGGGACTTCTTCTCTAGTGGGGTATTCCCAAATTTTATTCTTTGGCCCATCGGGCACTCCAATTTCTACAAAAACAAGAGATAAGAGGATGGCACCAAAACTTATCTTTTCACCTGTGCATGCTTCCTCAACAATGGTTTCTGCAATATAGCCTGCTAAGTTGTAGATTTCTCCCTGGGACATTTTCTTTGCAATATGAAGCCACATTGTATTTACCTGTGACCATCTCTCTTGATCATTCAACTTGGTGAGTAGATGCATGGCTGCCTGCACCACAGGGTACTTCCTCAATTTGTAGATGTCCATTCCATGCATGGACCCTTGGTATACCCCAACTCCTTGCTTGTGGCTATAACCATTGCTTTATCAGTTAGATCACTAACAATGTTTGTCCATGTGCCCTTCAATCCTGTTAATGTCACAATTAGGGCCATTATGATCCTAACCCTCTGTCTGAGTGAAATAGAAGAAGTCCTCATGGACTCTTCTCATAATCCATTGGTATAAAGGTTCATGTTTTCCAAAATATGGGAGCTCATATAGTTGATAAACTCCTACCTGCTTAAGAAACTTTTCTCCAGTGTCATCATACACTGGCATATCTTCCACCATGTGCTTGTTGGTCTTCTTATTCAGAAAAGTGTCCAACTCTCCCTTGTTATCAGTGGTGTGGTGGTTGTAGTCACTTACTTTGCATCTGCGGATGTGGGAATCCCAATCTTGTCTGACTATTACTCCTTCCAGGTACTGCATCTCTGAAAAATTTCTCTCAGGAGAAATTTCAACCTCAACTTCCACCTTTTTCTTTCCTTTTGTGCCTGTTGCAGGTGCTTTCTTTGGTGCCATCATAAAAATCCCACCTTTTTCTTATGTGTCAAGTAAGTTCAAACCCTAGCTTGAAATCTTGAAACCATGCCCTAGCTCCTTCTCAACACTTCTGCTTCACTCAAACCCTTCACCAATGGGGATGCAAGCCTTTTCCGCACAAAATTTTCTCTCCATGTCTAGTTTCAAAACTCTCTGCACCTCAACATGATTCACTTGGCTTGGTTGCACTTAGCTTGCTCAAATACTTGTGATTGCAAAGGTAAAAATGAACCCGCATCACGTCCTTATATAGATTTTCAAAAATTTAGTGCATTTATTGCTCCTTCACCTACCAACAATCCTCTCATTAATTGACCATTTTCAAAATTTCTAAAACTTTTCACCCTGTACAATTTCATGCCCTAGCTATAACCTTCTAGCATGCCTTCCTACCCTCTGGCTACAAAATTCTCTTCCACACACTTCCATGCACCGAGTACCTCACTATTGCACCCTCTTCATAGTAGTTTCCATGGTTTACTTACCTCGCGTTATATTATCCCTTCATTCATTTCCATCTATGGTCTTCTTTGGAAAGCAATCTCCTTTCTAATAGCTCCTTTCCATACTTGAATAACACATGTAACAGTTTGTTCTCATGTGTACCCATTTGTGAATAAAAAATAACAACCACCCCACACCAATGGTATGTGCAGTCCTCTGTGCATAAAAATACTTCAGATTGTAATTAGCTTCCAGTGCACAAACGCACTTATTACACAAAACACCAAACTAAATTGACAAAGCATAGCGATGAATAAGGAAATACATTAAAGGAAATACAGAAAGGGAAACCTATACTAAATGGAAATACTACCTTATTACAAACACCAAGAAGACTTATTTATAGTAGGGCTTTAGCCTACTCCCATTAAAGTAACTGGGTAACCACATTCCATCAAGCACCTCTAACTGGAAAGTGTCCTGAGTCAAGTATATGAGTGATAACATACGGTCCCAACCAATGCACCTTAAGCTTTCCTGGATGGCACAGAAACTTAGAATCATAAAGTAGTACCATCTATCCAACCTCAAGCTTCTTGTCCCTGATGTGTCGGTCATGTCATGCCTTCTTCCTGGCCTTTTCCTACTTCTGACTCCAACGTGCTATGGCACACCTCTCATCCAACTGTATTAACCTGTCAATTCTTTCTTCTAATGCTTTCTCATCAGCTAGACCTCCATCGCATGTAATACAAAAGAAGGTAACATGAATTCCATAGGAAGAACTACTTCTATGCCAAACACCAACTGAAAGGGTGTGGCCTTATTCAACCTCTTGTAGGTTGTTCTATACACCCAAAGCATAGACAAAAAATTTATCATCCCAATCTTTCCTTCCAACATCACAAATTTTTGTCAAGGTCTGGCTCAATATCTTGTTGAAGGCCTCAATAGTACCATTTTCCTAGGATGATAGGGTGTAGTCTTGTGGTGCACAACCATAAATTCATCCAATAATATCTTGATTGTCTCATTCAAAAAGTGTGTGCCCCTATCACTTGTCAAGCTCAGCGGACATCCATACCTAGTAAGAACATTTTCCCATAAGAACCTAGCTATTGTAGCTGTTGTATAATCCTTTGTAGGTGTTGCTTCTGCCCACCTTATTAAGATAATTGTATGCAAGTGATGATATAACGCACTGATCCAGTTCTACGTGCGGTTGGTGAAATAGGACCTACAAAGTCTGATAGCCCATTTCTCAAATGGATCTATACTAGAAATAGGCCTCAAAGGCATTTCATCTCTTTTCCCAGGTTTTCCAAGGCACTGACAGTGATCACACACCTTACAATACTCTTTACAATCCTTGTACAGGGTATCCCACCATAATCCAGTGAGTATAATCTTGTGCATTGTGGCATCACCTGCATAGTGCCCACCTGTAATACCACCATGAGCCTCTTCCATGATATCTATGCACTCATGTTCTAGTACACACCAACACAATACTTCATCTCTGCCTAGTTTGTATAAATCTCCACTGATCAACATAAAGGGTGCTCACACTTGAATTACAAGTTGTTTCTTCTCCAATGATTTTATTCCTTTTGGTGCCATACCCATGCATAAAAAGACAACAATATCCTCCAATTCTGAAGGCACGTGATGTAACCTGTACAACTGTGCATCTGACATTGTATCTTCAATTTTCTATGCACATCCTCCCCTAATGAATCCTTGATAAGTGGTTTGGGCCAGAATTACTTTTACTTGGTTTTACCACAACTGTGAAATCAAATTCTTGGAATAAGAGCACCCATCAACATATGTGCCCCTATAAAATGGGCTTATTTACCAAGTATTTTAATGCCATGTGATCAGTATAGAATACAAAAGGTGTTGCTAGCAAGTACTATCTGAATTTATGCAGTGCATAGATCATCGACAAGGCCTCACGCTCTGTTGTTGTATAATTCTGATTCTGCAGGAGTCAACTTTCTACTAGAAAAATAAATAGGATGATCTATAATACCCTCTCCAGGTTGAGCTAACATTGTGCCAATGGTTGTGCTAGAGGCGTCCACATGTATATGAAATGGTTTGTTCCATGAAGGAAAACATAGCAATATAAGCATTGTTGTAAGTCTCTCCTTCAATGCCTCAAATGCACACTTGTTGTGGTTCTCCCCAATAGAATGTCCCTTTTCCTTTTAGTAACTCTTCCAGGGGTGTGTGAAATATTCACATATCCTTTGATAAATTTTCTGTAATACCCTATGTGACCCAAGAATCTGCGCACCTCACTCTGACTGGTAGGCTCTTCCAGGCCTACAATAACTACAACCTTAGCTGGATCCACTAACAAACCTTCCTTGCAGATGATGTGCCCTAACAAAGTTCCAAAAGGTGTAGTAAACATGCACTTCTTGATGTTTAAAGAGATGTTTAACTGTCTACATCTTTCAAACATTAAGCAAAAATTTTCATAATGATCCTTAACAAGTCCATACACCGTCCAATCATCCAAGTAAACCTGCAGTAAGTTGTGAATAAAATCTTGGAATGCTTGAACAACTATGCATGAAAATATAGCAGGTCACATTTTTCAAACCAAAGGGCATCATAGTATATGCAAAAACTTCCCCATTCAGTGGTGAAAGTCGTCTTCTCTTGATCCTCCTGTGCAATTCTAACCTAATGATACCCAGAGAATCCATCTATAAAAGAATAAACTTTGCGTACCCTGTAACGCCTTCTAATATTTCCTCTATGAAAGGTGTAGGAAAAGGATCAATCACACATGCAGCATTAAGTTCCCTGTAATCCACACAAATCCTAATCTGACCATCTTTCTTTATACTGATCACCATGGGGCTAACCACTCTGATTCCTCTAAGGGCTTAATGATGCCAGATTTCAACATTTTGTCAATTTCTTCCTTAACTTTGACATGGCA
This sequence comes from Taxus chinensis, assembly GCA_019776745.2. Classification (NCBI taxonomy): domain Eukaryota; kingdom Viridiplantae; phylum Streptophyta; class Pinopsida; order Cupressales; family Taxaceae; genus Taxus; species Taxus chinensis. Next base: position 876,512,730 of record CM034149.1, on the reverse strand, counting down.
TAGTTAGGGTTCATCCTGTAAGGTCTCTTCCTGACATGGGTGCACCTTCCTTTAGCTTAATCTTCATCTCTCCTAATGACTCATGCAACTCCTTTTAACTCATGGTAGCCCCTAGGAAATAAGTCCTGAAAATCTCTATAGTAAATCAATTATCTTTTCCACTTCAGAATCAGTCTAATAATCCCTAATTATTTCCTCCTTAGGTTCAACATTTGTGTCAATGTTCACTTTCTTTGTCTTCATAGGTTCATGATAGGCACGCACGTGTTTTTATCCACACTATCTAACACTTCATGTACGTACCAGTTAAATGATCTATATCTATATGTTCTACTTCTTCATCATCCATTATATATACCAACTTACCTTTTTCCTTCTTAAAGTAATCGCACTTGAAGTAGTGTGGCATAATATCTCATCTACTTCATCAAAATGCACTCCTAATTTTACCTCGCCAAATAACTCTTAAATGATTTATTTAACCTTTGCATTTTCTCCCATAGTTAAGCACTTTATAACCCTTAATGCCTCTTTCACCAGAGGTTTAGTAGAGAAGTAGTAAAAATTTTGGGTCATTCCTACAATCAAGTCCTGTCAATTTCCAATCTCTCTATGTAGTTCTACATAAACATACTAGGCTTGCACACAACCTTGTAAAATGGAATAAAGCTTGTGCACCGATTAGTGAAGGTGGTAAATCTTCCTACCCCCCCTATGTCCAGAGTCTCTCACACTATATGAACGTGGTGCTGAATAGGTTGATTACCATGATAAATGCACATATTTGAGTAGGAACATTTCTTCTAAAGAAACTAAGTGGTTAGAGTAATTCTAACTTCATTCCATTCCATGAGATTATAACTATGAACCATGCACAAGTGTGTTGTTGTCTCACACAAGGTATATACTAACATATTCCTTATTTCCAATTGGTTTTTCTACTCCTCCTCCATGGTGCGCAAGAATACTGTGGGCTATCTTTATCTTAGTGTACTGAGGTATAAATTTGTTGCTTATCCTCTGAATACATCGAGTTTTTCTTCTTTGCGCAAATAAGCTTCTTACTTCATGCCCAACTATCTCATAGGTTTCATGTTCCCAATTGTCACAAGCAATACTTGTAGTATCACTAATAGACTGTGCATCTTCCCACTGGAGGATTCCTTCCTTTAGATGGCTCAAGTACTTCTAGGTCCTTGAATGGTGTGTACATAAAAAAATTGTTTAGGTATTCCTTACTCAAAGGTTCAACATAATGTGCATATTTCCCATCAGGCAAAGCGATAATTACTCTTTCTTTTGTGTTATCAAAAATGATATACCCCTTATTGGAACCGTAGATCAGTAATATTTACATAACACCCAGGGTACCCAAGTAGAGCTGGGAAGTTGTCTACTTCGGCAGGTGTTAAGACCTTAAAGTCCCTATTGAACTTGGCCCCTTGTATAGTAATGAATGGCATCCTTTAAAACTCTTATGGGAGTGGCCTTATTTCGATTGGCCATGTATAAAACATTAGAGGATGGTTGTAACAAAGGTCTACCCATCTATACCCATGCATCCAAAGTAAGCACATTCACTTTTGTGCCTGTGTCGATCAATATATTGCTCAATAGCCATCTGTCTACAATAGCAATTGAGAGTGATCTCCTTGTCATAATCCAAGCTATGAGGGGGAAGATTAGCATGCAGGATCTTTCATCCATTCTCAATACATGTACATGAATTTTTTCCCTTGAGCTAATTCCCTAGTAATGGAATGATACTCTCCTAGCACGGCATTTTTCATACCTCTTTCAATTCATCAATATCTGATTGGATTGTCTCTGTTGTCTTCTTTTGTTCTAAATTATGTGACTAATCCTTTAAACATTGTATTTCACCCTGAAGATTTTTAAGTACCTCCATGGTTTCCTGATAAACCTCCTTCTGATGTGAAGGATCTAGGTACCTTGCATGTAAAAATTCCTCCTTGGTGATGGTAGGCTTCTACTATAACATCTCTTTGGCGTGCGCAGCTTCAGTGCATGTAGTAATCATCACAGGTAATACCTCAAGTTTTAGTGCAAGCTTAGGCATCCACTGATTTTCCACATCACGTTTTATTCTAACCATCCCTACACCTTTGTTATCTTGTTTATGTTATTTTTTAAGATGCTCATATAAGTTTGGGCATTCCTCATAATTGTGATTCTTCCCATAAAAATAAAAAGTAATATTCTGATGAAATTCACGCTTGTAGTGGTCAAGAGATCTGCATATAAAACACGTCCCGCGAAGGGAACTCACCTAATCCACCACCATGGCCTCGGCCCTCGAATCCATCACGGTATCCTGCGACCTCTACCACGACCTCCTTCAAAGAACCCTTCATTCTTATCATAGGTGCATTTGAGCATGGTCACAATCATGGTGCTCACTTTTTCCTTTAGATTTATCTGATACTCTAGTTTGTCACTCACCAATATCTATGGCATCATGGATTTGAGCAAATCAACCTATGCAGTCTTCTATATTGTGAGTCATGGACCAAAAAAATTTACAATAGCAAGATACATTCTTCCTTATCACGCATTGTAATAATGGGCAGTGGCTAACATCATGGTCCAAGTGACATATTTCACAATCCAGCAGTAATGAATGACACTAATCTATGCAAGGACAACTATCTTTGGTGTGCCCTTCCACTTCACAATTTGTACACCAAATCCCAGTTGCACGTCTCATGAGCTGAGTTGGCCAATAGTTTCTCTAATTATTTTTCCATACCTGCAATCTGTGCCTCCAAGAATGGGCTCACTCTAGAGTCTATACTCTCTGACTACCTCAGCACTACAAATCTACTTCAAGTGCTTCATGCACGAGTCCATTATATGTCTTATGTGACACCGCCCTCCTATGAAAGGTGTGATCAAGCCCCCAACGAACCACTGTGCATGGTAGCTTGCATGAATATCATAGGATTGTTTAGATAACAGTGTCTTGAAATGGGCATCATATTCCTAAACACTCTCAGTAGTGCCCTACTTAATATCCTTGAGTGTGCTTATACTCTTCTACTCAAACTCAGGGACATGAAACTCCTTAAAGAAAGCATCCTTTAATGTTCCATAATCTATGCAAGTTTGATCAAGTTCAAACTTCCTATACCAACTGCATGTGTGTCCCTGTAATTTAGTTTCAAAGTGACTTGCCTTGCACTCATAATCCGTAACTCCTTTTTTGCATGTCATAGTATCTCACACATGTTCACATGTTCAACGGCATCTTCTATGCCCCTATACTCTAGAAGATGAAGAGACATCTCCATGTAAATATTCTGGGGTTGGTGATGTTGATCAGTTAATTATGGCACTTAGTGCAGGAGGCTCAGGAAAGGATCGCGCACGAAGAAGAGAGACAGATTCGGGACTTAGCCATTTCTCAATGAGGATCTATTTTTGGAGATAGCATGCAAAGCACACAAACCAGTTAAAGAATTCGCGACACACATTGGATGTTTTTGGAGGATTGGCTATGAAGCTCTTTGTATGGATACAAGCTGAGAATAGATCTACTACTGAAGGCTAACTAAAATCAGTCTATTGTTAGCACACTTGCATATGTGGCTATTCTTGTAACGACGCGTGGCTAATAATAGCATGCAACCTATTTTGGGATTAGATAAGTGGTGAAGGGAAAGCCCCCACCCTTATATGTAATGAACTATGTAGCATGAGAGAGATGTGAGAGCTAAGTTATTGTAAGGTTATGCTGCCAAATCAGATGCACGCATGAGCATATATTATTGTTATTGTAAGGAAGCTTCTATGTATAATGTATTTAATATAATTGAAGTTATTGACTGAATCAAGGTGTTAAGCATGGTTATATTTTATTATTGTATGAATGTTCTCGTTATGATTACTGTTTGATTTATGATACTTTCAATATCTAGATTTGAACATGTATTGTAGAATAATATATTAGTCATGGATCTGAATGCTTTAAGTCTTCATCATGCTAACATCCTACAAAAACAACCCTAAAGAGGGGCTTGGTACCTTTGCACGCCTCGGGTGAGCGCTCAGTCTAGGCTGAGTGATATGCCAACGTGCCTTGGCTTTTACTGGTGAATTTTAGGTTGCATCAGGTGAGAACCCTGCCCACCTGATCTAGAACCTCCTATGTTACATCTACCTCCAAAACCTCAAGATTTACTAGAACTAGAGCCACTTATACCCCCTGATCCTCCACATGTAGTAGGAAGCATACCATTGGATGTATTACCATGTGTCTCAATTGTGGTACTAAATTGAACTCCTAAAGTCTGTGAAGTGGTACTACTCCCAAAAGTGAGTCCAAAATTTTACGCGCTTGAGTTATGTGCTAACGATGTGCCTAAAAAGGTACCTCCAAACAACAAAGAAGATGTTTGCCTTGCCATAGATGTACTTGCTATCTGACTTACTCCTACTCTTCTACTATTTAAACTAGCATGTTGACTATTGGTTGTGCTAGCTATTGGAAATCCAAGCGCAATGGATAGGTTTCAAGGTAGATTTAGATGCATGCTTGTGGCCCATGTCATCTCTGCTGGTGGGCTCCCATGTGAGGATGAGGAGGGTTACCTATTATGTTTTCCTAAATGGGGGAGTTCCAGATGCTCTAGGTCCACACCTACTACGTGAGCTTCAAATCCTTCATGAGCCATCTCTCTCCTCAACGTCATTCGCTATGCAATATCATGCTACTTCTCTGTCTCCCTCTTGTGTGCCTCATTATACTTAATCCACCTTTCTTCTCTCTGCCTCTCTACCGTGAGGTCCACCATCTTTCACCGAACTTGTTCCTGCCCCGCACATGGTGAGGTTTAGCTAGCCATTGGTTTTTCTTCCAATTTCAGGGTTACCATCAAGGTTTTTATCACTAGTGTAATACCTTGAAAATAAGTTCCCCTTGGATAATGTAAGAACTGGAACTCAGCTACCTCTGGGAAAGAATAAGTGGAAATTGAGTACTACAAAATATAGATATTCAAAACTCCATGGAACCAAGTATCCACATCACGTGTCCAAATCAGATCAACATTGTAAAGGGCCTGAAATTCTTCTTGAGTCCAAAAAAGTGTGTGATACCTCCAATTCCTTTTAAACACATAAGCAACCAACCACTCATACAACTCTACTGGAAAGATAGCAAAGAATCTCTCATACAAACAGTAATATAAATTCTACTCCACCCACGCACGTGTGTCAAACTCAGATCCAGTGTTGAACCTCTGAGTGTACTCTTCTTCCAAATCCTTTATCCACTCATCAACACTTAGTAAGGCTAACCAGTATGTCTTCATCGCAAAACATCCTGACAACAACTAAAAAAGAGGTCCCAACAACGGAACCAATGATCTAGCCTAGAATCTACTATATAAAACCGAGGTGCATTGGCACATCACCCAACCTACACTGAGAGCTTACCCAAAGCACACAAAGGTACCAGGCCCCTATTTAGAGTTGCTTATGTAGGATTTTAGTGTGATGAAGATACACTATATTCAGAACCATAAATAAGTATAAACATTCCACAAAGCATAATCAGATCTAGATCTTAGAGAATCATGAATTAAACAATAACTATAATAAGATTAACCATACAAGAACCAGTTAAATTCATGTTTAAAACCATTATCCATCCAATATACTCCATTACATTAAGCACTGTAATTCATAAAATCTTCTTACATTACAAAGCTTCACCATAAGTCATGTGCGCATCAGATCTAACAACATAACTCTACAATAACTCACTACTCAATATCTATATCTAACTACACAGTTCACTACATATTTATAGGGGTGGGGACTTTCCCTTCACCACTTATGCACTTCCCAAAATAGGTCGCATGCTGATAATAGCCATGTGCCTTTACATTAACATGCACACATGTAAGTGTGCTAATGATGGACATCTTATAGTTAACAGGAAGAAGTAATCCTATTATTATCTTGAACTCATGCATGGCGCTTATCAGATGCTCGTTCCCAAAATAGCATTCATGTGTCGTGCAAGTCTCCATCCCAATGTGTGCTCCATGCGCTATCTTCCAAAAATAGCCCGCATCCATGAAAATGGCTAAGTCCCAAAACAGCTTGTCCTAGAGCACGTTTCCTTTCCTATCCTTCCATGCCTTCAAGCACGCCTTGTTTTCGCACGTGAATCATATGTGTATCTTTTCCTTAGGAAAATACTATCTGCTCAATAGTGGGATTTAAAACTTATTTTCCTGCTCCATCTTGCACACTTGCTTCTTTAAGCACTAAATTTCACCCTATAAGTTCCTAATAACCTCCATAGTTTCCTGATAAACTTCCTTATGATGGGCAGGATCTTGATATTTTACATTTATCACCTCTTTCTTCATAATAATAAGATTCTGATTTAAAATCTCATAAGTGTGCACATCCTCGGTGTGGGTAGTCATAAATACAGGAAGTAACTCCGAATCAGGTGCTAACTTCAACATCCATTGATCTTCCACAACGCGTTGTACTTTTATCATCCCTACACCCCTATCATTCTTATTATATTTCTTACTCATATTCTCACATAACTCAGGACATTATTCAAACTTATGTTGCTTCCCACACCATGAGATGACTATATTCTGAGGGTATTTGCACCTATAATGATCAAGGGATCCGCATGTGTAGCAATTTCCTATCCATAAATCTCTTCTTCCTCCACCACAACCATGACCTATGTATTCACCTTAGTAACATCTACCTCTACCACCTCCATCAGATATCCCTTCATGATGTTTTCCTTCCTGGTCCTTTGAATTATTCACAACACTAGTCTGGAACATGCTAGTTTAAATTACATCATGGATATGATCAATCAGTCTACAATTCTCCATATCATGAGTCTAAGATTTAAAAATCTTACAGTATGAAGACATTATTTCTTGCTCAAATCCCTAGATGCACGGGCATATCATTCAGAAAGATTTGAGTGCTCACTTGAAGTATGCAAAGGTATCAGGTCCTTCTTTTTATACCAGTTTTGTCAAGATGTTAGTATGACATTCATATATTCCATATCCATAACAAGTAATTAAAGGTAAATCATAACAAGAATCATCTCACAAGCATAGTGCATAATGAATCAAAAAAGGATCAAAATAATATTTACCATACGATAACCAGTAGCAGAGACATCAATAATCAATAACCATCCACAATGATCCATTATATAATCCGCCATAAAACATAGTAGCTAAATACACCAAAATTAACAACACAAAGTCATGCGCGTAAACATACAACAACATAACTTTGTCACGATCCAAGCACACCTAGTACTAAGAACTCATAACTCTCTAAACTGTGTAAATAAATACATATATATAGGGGTGGGGACTTTCCCTTCACCACCCATGCACTCTCAAAATAGGTTACATGCTCAAAATATCCAAGCGTCACTAAAAAACAACTAAGGAAGTATGCAAGCTTCACCTAATAATATATCATCTATAATTAACTCTAGATCTACACCCTATTATTATCTCAAACTATATATGACTCTTCATATGTGTAGCCTCCAAGTCTTCCTATCTTTATCCAATGCATGCTCATCACTCCATGTCTATTTTTAGCATGTAATATGCAAAAATAGTTAAGTTCCAAACTCTATCTTCCTGGGCACAAATCTGGTAGGGCGAAACTCTGTCAAACTTCTGTGCATCCTTCCTTCATGCCACTATCAAATGTGCTCTTAATCCTTAGTATTTCACCTGGTCAACAAAAGGTACATTTTTTATTTCCATGCTTACAATAAGGAAAGCCTAAATTATTCCACAATCATCACTAACAAACTTAATAAGATCACTATCATATTATTTCATCTTTATCCTATATTAAAATATCCCATCTCGTCCTTTGGTGATTAATCCTTAAACTAACCACCATTTCACCCTTCATAATACCCTATAAACCTTATTTAAACTTTCTAGTAAATTTAAATTCCTAACTCACCTACCGCTAACTAACTTCCTCCACAAATTCATTTTTATATCTAACTAACACTAAAACTAATTAATTAAATGGCGGTACAAATTAACTTGCAGGAATTAATATGTTGTTTATTAATCTACAATAATTTAATCATCAAACCAAGGGACATAAACTTGTAATAATTCTAGTGTTTGTATGCACAGTTACAAAGTGTTTAGGAGGTAAGGAAATTGATTGATGTCACTACAACGATTAAAATAACAAAGCTTGAAAGTAAAATTCTTGAAAACAACTAAACTCAGACTGAAAGTAAATGGATTTAAAATACTATAACTAAAACATAGCTTGTGAATTCAGAATACAGGTAAAGGAATGAATTGTTTTACTAATCTATCCATGAAACAAACTATGGAGGGGGTTAGTAAACCACGAGTGGGCCCTACCTTGGGTACTAATCACTCCTAAGACTTGTACCTAAAATTTATCGAACATAACTCAGATTCTTATTAATTTGGCGATGAACATTACATTTGCATACAAAGAAACATCTGTAGATTCCTCTAATCATCATTCTCTAATTCCTCAATAGACCTACTATTCACTACTACCGTTTCCAACCTTCAATATCTTTCTTTTATATTCTTTTAGGTACAATAAAGTGTGAGAAGTAGATTTCGAATAGAATTTAAAATGAATAAAGTAAAATATCTCAAAAATATCATCTAGATATTTGATGCATGCAACAGAATTAATCAACATGTGTTTAAATGTTGAAACACATAACTTAAGTGACCGATCAGTTCAATCAATCAGTTCCTTATTTAGTTGCAACGAATCACCAAGTCTAAAGTTGAGTTATCTCTAGTTTCATGTTTCAGTTTGTAACTACCTCTTCCACGACACATGTAGACTTTGGAGTGTCATCCTTCACTTCCAAGAGATCTACACAATCATGGCTCCTTTATTGTAGGTGATCTTCTTTGGCTACATACAGTGTTTTTGAAACATGTCCTTTGGATGTAGGTGATTCCCTTTGGCTGGGAATTAGTTGATGAGTTTTAGCTAAAGATGAGTCCTTTACTGCATATAATGGAAGTTTCATATGGGTCATTGCATAAACAAGAGTAGCATCACACAAAGCATCATTCAAACACTTATTTCAATCAAGAGAATAAATGCATACTCAAAATACCACAAAATAAAGTTAACTAGCCATAACTATATCAATTAGTATAATGCCATAAGTTTAGGTTATATGGTAATGTTCATCAAATAATACATAGAAATACAGGGCCATAGCCTCAATGTCTTAACAAAAGTACAAAGGATGAGTTTTTCATAAAAGGAATTTAATCAACTCATCACACCCCTAGGCTTAATCTTTTGAATGTCCTCATTCAGATTCCTTTGGCTCCACCTATATGGTGCTGCATACTCGTCTGAAGTCCATTGGTCTATCCATCCCTACTGGTTCAGTGAAGAAGTAACCTCCATTCATCCTGAGCATGTTCATGACTCTTTCCTATGCTATTTCATTCAATGGTGGATCACCTGACCAATGTGGTATCAAAAAGTGGAAGATTAGGTGATGATAATATGAACTGGGAACCATTTTTCTGCACATCTAGTGGCAATGTGAATGTATGCATTCACTCTCCTTAGATTTGGTATTATGTTAGGGTATGAATGCATTTCCTTTTGTTTTATTTCAGGAGTCATTTCATTCCAACGCATTCTATAAGATTGATAATACCTCTCTCCCATTGTTTTTAATCATATTCTCTGACTTCCTCATGAGCTTTTTTCCTCATTTTCCACACCCTTTTTCTAATTTCCTTCTTTTCCATATACTTTTTATATTTCTTTATAATTTCTTTAGTGTTATTAGCTTCAACCCTGACCATCAAGTGGAAATAATTTCTCCAAATGTCTGTAGTCCTCCATTTTACTTTCTCGATCCAACTCATTCTGAAAATAGGAACAAAGTGCTTTAATTGTGAACATCTCCAACATGTATAGGACTGGAATCCAGTCCCTATCATATTCAAGAGCATAATTATACATGTAGAGTTCACAAAGTAGAAGTCTAAGTTTCATGAGGGCTATTCAGATACAACCTAAATAAGTTCCTTACTCCACTGATGTCAAATGGCATATCATAGAGTTGATATAGGTAAGATTGAGTTGCAACATTCTTTTCTTTTAAGAAAATGGCATAGACATTGGAAGGAGTATGTATCTAAATATTTCATTAGGCCACCTTAAGTGTCTCTTCTGTACTTTTTCTTTATCCTTTCAATATCTTTATCTTTTACCTCAAGTTCTTTGCTTGTGTTGGAAAATGAGTTCTTCATTTTCTCTTTCATACTTTGATTTTAACCTATTTACATAGGTTTCAAATTGATTGTACCTAGTAATCTAGAATAGTTGTTTGTGTTTCCATTTCTCTATAAATTGGTTTAAAAGGCTTCTTTGATGTTTCTATTAATGAAAATTTTAGTGTAACATTGACATTACTTGCATGCTAACATGTGGTAAAAATGGTGGTGCAACTATAGGGGTATGTCTATGGTACATCAGCTCAACTATAGGCAGACATCTTCCCTTCCTCAATTCCATAGACCAGGTTCTCAATGACATTCTCAACATGTGTAATTTGTTCACCGAATATCTTGTTCCATTCCTTCCTCAATTACATTCTAATACATGAACTATGTTCGGTCAACATTTTTTCCAATTTCTTCTCCCATTTTCTCCTCAAAGTTCTTTCATTTCACAAACTACTTCATCAGTATAAATTATTGGTTCATGCTCCTTTATGCACTTCCTCAGGGTACTCCTGTGAAATTTATCCTTGAACATTTTCTTCCTCTATCTCTCTCTCATGACTCTCTCTCTCTCATATTCTTTCTCTCCTCTCTCTCTCTGGTATTCTCTCTCTCTCTCTCTCTCTCTCATGACCCTCCATGGGCTACTCAGGGCATTGTTGTTCATAAACCACATCATTAGTACCTTCATGCATTATGTCTATTAGTGTGGAATCAATATTTTCCTCTGCAGATTCCACATCACTATAAAGTGATATGGTCTGGGACTTGGTTAGCTTGATAGGTTTTTGTTCTTTTGGTATTTAGCCTATGAGAGCATTTGCAGTGTAGGAGTTTAATTGAATATTTTCTCTTGTCCTTTGGAGGTAGATGATTCAGGAGTAGATATTTCTAGGAGGGTTTCAACAATAAATATTCTTTCAGGAGAAATTGGTTCAGGGTTTGGTTCAGAACATGGTAAATTCTCAGAAACAGGGGTTTTCTAGGCTAAGAAGTGGATTTTGTGCATTCATCTGTATGTGTGGAAGAATCTTCCAGTACTTATTCTTCTTCCTTCTATTTCTCAACAATTCATCAATGTCTTAGCTCTTACAAAATCCTCCCACTTTATCTCATGTATTCCCTTTGTAGGGTGTGTTTGATTATCAAAGTTATAAAGAAGTGATGTGAAAAGTGCAGACCTTCCTCTTTGTTCCTCCCTACACATCTTTTTCAAAATATCATTCAAAATTTGGGCGTGTTCACATTGATATCTATTGTTAATTAAATGATTGAGTAATTTAAAATGAACTGTGTTTAGCTTAGAGTACCTTCCCTTCACAGGTGAAATACTTGATAACATAATTTGTAATTTCAGACCAAAAAGGTTTGAGAGAATTTTTTTATGTACCATGTCTGTCATTGATGAATACATCATCTTCATCACCAAATTCTCATCTCGCTACTTCCAGATTTGTTTTTTCTGGGAAAGGTTCACCCTGTGCAGGAAGTCCAGTTACCTTGGCCAAAATATCATCATTAAATTCTCACTGATAAACCCTTTACCTTAGCTTCATCCATCTCTGAATGTATTTGCAAATTCTTCAACCATCAATTCATTAAAACCATAGAATTGATTTATATAGTCCAACCACCCATCTGTCTCGAAAATATTGTGAAATTTAAGGGTTAATGTGAAGATTTGAGAGTGCTCTATCGGTTCTGGCTCAAGTTTCCTCCCATTTATATGCAGCTTGCTTAGATCTCACAATGAAATCACACAGTTTTGTTTGAAGAAGTCATCTCAATTGCATTGCATAATTTTATTTTTGAAATTTGAGGCTAAAGCACATACAACACATGTTATGGGAAAGGTAATCAATTGATTTGGGTGCTGTGAAGTGTGAGGTAAAGTGATATGATGGTAGGAGATGACATGTATATGAACATCATGGCAATGAAATATGATGGTATTTAAAATGCAAATTTAATACATGATAACTTGGCATAAATATAATTCAATAATAATTATTCTAATCATACTTTAATAAAGTGGTAATTAAGTGCGCTTATCTCAAGGTTTTGGTTTAGAATGATTATCGTGCGTGATTGTTGATTTGTGCTTTATTACATGCAATCTTGCTATTATACTTATGGATTCCAAAAACTTATGATGTTGCATGTGTATGTCAAACTGTCATTTTCCGACCCTTACTAGAACCAGATGGACTCTACAGAGGGACTGATTACCGATTTTTTGGGGGTGTTACCATTGCTTCTTCTTTGTCATCTCACACGTGCATATATTTTTTCTTTTTGTTCATACAATCATGAGTTCAATTCATTAATAAAACAAAACATAGGTTATTTTCATGCTACTACAAGTGGAACATCCAGTCATTACATCATCTCCTTATGTTGGATATCATGCACTCCTACAATCATCTTACATCAAAATCCTGCAAAACAAAAACTCTAAGAAAATAAAATGTTAGAAGAGTGTTATTGATCACCAAGAGGTATCATCATAACACTTTTATTTGTCCTTGGAGTATCCAAAAAGCTGAATATACTAAGGCCACTAAAATATCTCAATCCTCTGAAATCTTAGAAGATGAACCAGCAAGGCTCAACTTCTGATTTTGTCTTTGATATCCTTATTTCCATCTTGTTTTGTCCTCCTCTGAACTATTGCATGAAGGTACTTCTGTCAGTTGGGTTTCTTATACAACCTCAACCTATGGCCATTGACCAATAGCTTGAACCTTACCGGGTCTATGGTGGTGATTTTTATAGCTCCATTAGAAAATATTTTCTCAATCTCATATGGACCTAACCACCTTGTCCTGAGTTTTCCCATATGGTCCTTGTACTTGGATTCAAACAAGAGTGCCCAGACACCTTGAAATTGTCTTGTTTTTATGTACCTGTCATGCCATTTAATCCTTTTCTTCTGCACCACCTTTGTATTATGCACATCATGTCTTCTCATTTCATCCAACTCATTGAATTGGAGAATCCTTTGCCTCTGTGCTTCAGATAATCCTATGCCTAGCTCAAGTGCAGTCATTAGTGGTTGTTTTCTCAAATTCAATAGGAGAACAATAGTCTTACCATACAAAATATTGAATGGTGTGAAGCGAGTTTATTTTCTTCCACATTGTGTTGAATGCCCATACTACCTTTGGAAGTTCGTCTTCCCAATATTTTCTATGAAGTGCAATGGTTTTTATCAAGATAACTTCTATCTCCATGTTTTTCACCTCTACCTAGACATTAGATTGGGGATGATATGGTGTAGAATTCCTATGCCTAATTTCATACTCTTTAGCTAGATCAAAAATTACTTCAGCAGTAAAGTGTGTACCTTGAATCAGTGATAATCTCCTTTGGAACTCCATATATAGTGAAGATATGATCATAGAGAAACTTGGCTACTTTCTCACTTTTCTGACTTGGTAGTGCCTTCACCTCTGTCCACTTAGTTAGATAATTTGTGCATACCAAGATGTATTCCTTTTGTTGAGATTTAGGATCTATAGGGCCAATGAAGTCCAAACCCCATGTTTCAAAAGGTTGTAAGACCAAATGAGGTTGCAATGGAATCTCATCTGATCTGGTAGGCTTACCCATTATTTGACACTTATCACACCTTCTAGTGTATAGTGTTGCATCATTATGTAATGTTGGAAAATAATAACCAGTTGTTAATAATTTTTGCACTATTATTTTTGCAAAAAAACCTCCATAAGGCTCACTATGGTAGGATCTAAGAACATCATATATTTCCTCATCATCAATGCATCTTCTCATGATATGATATTTCCCTGTATGAAATAGAAATCCAGCTATCTAAGAAAAATGCACACTCTTTTCAACTATATATTTCTTTTCAGAGTATAAGTAGTGTGGAGGTGTTTTACTTGAAACCAGATAGTTGGTTATGCCTACATACCAAGGTGTTTTTGTGGAGATAGAAAATAAATTCTCATCAAGAAAAGAGTCATCAACTACCTATTCTTCATCATTAGTCTCCATTCTTGAAAGAAAATTTTCTACCACGTTGTCCTTGTTATGCTTATCCAATATTGTGACATCAAACTCTTGTAGAAGGAGCAACCATATGATAATCTTGTTGCTAACAACTAGTTTGTTGATCAAATATTTAATTATTGCATGATTAGTGTGAATGAATACTAAGATAACCTGTGATGTAGTGCCTAGATTTATTGATGGCATACTTATCTTCTAAGAAATATTTTTCTATGATTGTGTAATTGAGCTCATCATGCTACAAGTTCTTTCTAACATAATAAATTACATAATTTAGAACTCCATCCTTTTTTCCTAAGACAACTCCAATGACATGGTTTGATGCATCAGTATGAATGTGGAATGGCAGATTCCAATCAAGTCCTCTTAATACTGGAGCAGTGGTTAACATTTACTTCAATTTTGGAATGTAGTCTCACATTTTTCAGTCCACTCAAAAGCAACATCCTTTCCAATAATACAAACAATGACACTGCTATCTTGTTAAAATCTTGTATGAATCTTCTATAATAACCAGTATGGCCTAGGAAGCTCCTAATATCCTTTTGCTTCCTTGGTGTTGGCAGATTTATAATAACAAATATCTTGGTTGGATCAACTTGAATTCCATCAGAAGAAATATAGTGTCCAAAAACTATACCTTCAGACATCATCATGTAACATTTTTCATTGCTTAATGATAGATTGTTCTCTTTTCATCTCTTTAAAAAAAATTCCAGGCTCTTCATGGCTTCTTCAAAAGTGTTTTCATGTACTGTAAAATCATCAATGTATACGTCCATGTAGTCATTTATTAGATATGAAAATATGCTCAAGACTTCCCTCTGGAATGTAGCAGGTGCATTACACAAGCCAAATGAAAGAACATAATATGAAAATTTTCCCCATGGGCATGTGAAGGTAGTTTTGTCTTGATCCTCTTGTGCAATATGAATTTGATTATAGCCACTATATCCATCAAGAAAAGAAAAATATTTCTTACCATCCAAAGTGTCAAGTACCTGATCAATGAAGGGAAGTGGAAAATGATCCTTCTTTTTTGTTTCATTCAACTCTCTATAATCTACGCAGATCCTCCTATTTCCATTATTTTTTGGTACAATGATAAGGAGTGACACCCATTAATTGTCTAAAATTAGATATTTAAATCCAGCATCTAATAACTTCTTCAATTCTCCTTTTACAATTTCCCTCACTATTGGGTTCATTCTTCTTTGTGGCTTCCTAATTGGTTTATAACTATCGTTGATATAAATCTTATGAGTGCATAACTTAGGATGAATGTCATGCATGTCACTATAATTACATGTAAATTCTGCTTTATAGTTTTGCAGAAGAGAAATCAGCAATTGCTTTTGCTACATGCTTAGCATCTTGTTTACATTAAGTGGCCTTCCTGGAGTTATTTCCACTTGCTTGGAGAGATCAATCATTGAATACACATTTTTTCTTATAGAATTTAGTATGTAACTATGGGGAAGAAGTTGATGGAGAATAAAATTCTTACTTGGAATGTCCATGGTTCTTTGTTGCGGTAGAACTTGGTTCAAGGGGCAAGTTAAACACCTTAATTTGTCATCCACTTCTTTGTTTCTTCCATAGTTATTCTACAAGACATTATATAGAACAACCTCTTCTTATTGTCCTTAAATTATACTAGAATTCTCCAACATCATGAGTTGTTGCAAAGATTTTTTATCTGCTTCTAGTTCTTCTACCCAAATGGTTTGATCTTTTTCATTCAACGGTTGGGTAGGGTAAGAGCATTGGTTTTTTGGTACCAATTCCATTATAAATAATCATGTTTACATACATACAACCTATGAATTAATCAGCAGTGGCCAACCATGGCCTTCCTAAGTTCCTAGGATGATAGGATATCCTCCTAGAATTGTTTTGGGTTGAAGAACAATAAAGTAAATAGGATATTCCCAAGATTCTTCCACCACAACTATGTCTTCAAGTACTCCTTCAGGTCTCACTTTCGATCTATCTGAAAGTTGTAAGACTTTAGTTATTGTCCTTAGTCCTAATTTCAGATCATCCATAATTTTCTTTGTCATGATGTTAATGACTACCTCCAAGTCAATCATAGTGTTCTTTATTGTTGTGTCATTAATTGTAACGATTGCCAAAGGATTTCCTGGATCTATATACTTTGAAAAAACTGAATTCCCAAGCATGATATCAATCATCTATCCAATAACTTTCACATTAGATGGATACTTTCTCTTTCTTCCTTATTTTTAATGCATAGATCCTTAACCAACTTATTGTAGATGGGCACATCTTTGATGGCTTGAATAAGAGGAATTTTGACGTAGATATCCCTTAATTGATTGACAAAATCAAAATCATATTTTGATTTGACGTCAGTCTTCTTTTCTTGTAATCTCTCTAGAAATGGTGGTTCATTATCTTGTACTTTACCCTTGCTGAAACTCTATTCAAGTTGTTACGTATCATCTTGCAACGTGTGTTCACTTTGCTACGAATTAGTCTACAGCAACTATGGTTAATCTGCAATATTTGTAATGGTGGATCCACTTGGTGGAGGAATTACTCTTCCTGAGTGGAGATGGATGTTATAAAAATCAACATAATATGTAGGGTATTTAGCTAGTTCAGTGTAATAGGTTGGCTGAGCAGCTTTATTATTGGGGTTAGGCATTGGTTGAGATGGTAGCTAAGTTAATTTTGGCTGAGAGCTAGGTTGGGGATTTTGCATTAGAGCTTGTTGTTGCGGATAAGGAGGTTGCTGGTAATATTTTTGGTAATTAGGATGTGGGTTATTCCATGGTTGACCTCCTCTCCAAGGCTGCTGCCATGATTGAGGGGGTTGTTGGCCTTCAAATTGAGTTTTTCATTATTTCTGGTATTGGCTAGGGTATGAAGCCCAACCTTACTAGGGATTAGCCCAAGGTGGGGGTTGCATATATTGATTACTAACCCAATTATGAAATTATGGCATGGGGTCTTGTGACATACCTATGTATCTTGGTGGCCACGGTTTTCTTCTAGAAACATATAAAACTTTCTCATTCTTTGTCTCCAACATCTTGAATTCAAGTGAAGCCTCCCTTTCTTGTGCAATGTTGTCCAATCCTCTACATTTGCAGTCAGATTTCTTCCTTCTACATGAATGGAAGAATTATGTGAGTGTTGCCTCTACGTCTTCTCTTTTCTTCTTGGCATGCAGAGTATCTAATTGAGTGGACATGTCATTGATAATCTCTTTCTTCATGTTCTTGAACATGTTGATAATCTTTGACTTAGATATGTCCCCAATGTTTTTATTATCTAATACACCTCTTGATCTTACATGTCTTATTCTCTTCATGGTGGCTATAGAGTAATTCTTGCATGCTTCACAAATCTCCACAAAGGTATCTTTTGAAATGTCTCCATATCCTATCAAATCTAGAGAATTCATTTTCTTCTCACTAATTCCCTTCAAAAAGAATATTTTGAGAGATTTAGGAGGTAGTCTTGTGTGCCTTGTCTTCTGAACACAGAACAAGAATCTTTCTAGATAGTCTTCCAATGGTTCATCCTCCTTTTGTGCCATCTTGTAGATTTCATCACCTCCTCTACTACTCGGTATGTAATAGTCTTAATACTTAGTGAGAAACTTCCCCTTCATATGTTTCCATGTGGTAATGACATCTCTTCCTAAACCCATGAACCATCTCAAGGTTGCATCCTCGATTTTAGCAGGAAATAGCTTCAGTTTATGTGCATCAGTGGTATATGTAGACACAGAAAATCTACACCCCTAATTTTTATTCAATTAAATTAATTAAATTCATCGATATTCCTATACCACACCCTTCGTCTCTTAAATATTATCATAATTCATATACTATACCCCCTCATATTCATTTAATCAATTGATATTTCATACTCTAAATCATACCTACCATTTAATCACATTACATTATTAAAACCATTTATCTTAAGTTCAATATTCCATAATATTTTATATTTATAAAATCCCTTATCACATCATTATTACACATGTAAAATCATATTTATAAGACCTAACCACATAGATAAGATTAATCATTTTCTAAACCACCCAAATCAACCTAAATCTATTTCCTAAAATCCATTTAATACTATGTTTAACCTATTTCTAACTCCCTTATCATGACAAACAAATCATTATCATTCACACACCTAGAAAAATAATCTACAAACCAAAATTAGTCAAATCAAAACATAAACAAAATCTAGCCTATGTTATCATCTCATCTACCCTTACAACACGTCTCTAAACAGTTTAACAAATTCACCCATCGAAACCTAAACCAAAGACCTTAATTTAGAAGTTTCTCCAATAATTTTTCCTCACAAAAGCTAATACTGACCGTAATCTCCAGCGATTACCTAAGAAAGTTTTCTAGCCTCTCTCCACGATCCTAAACTTTAGTTCACAAATTCTTGCTTTTGATTTAGTTCCAAAGCTTCTTATGCATCATCATTCAAAACTTGGGGAATAAAATCAACATCAAGCATTATCATCTATCTTCATTAGCATATTGGAGCAATTTTGGATCACATGGAATCAACTCTTCACCACTCAGTCTGCAGACTTCTTTAGCCATAACAAATCACTCTTCAGTGAGTTTTAAGGCTTCTTTTAGCTCCACATCAACCTCCAGGTACCTCTTACTTGTTTATTCATCTCTTTTAAATCATCTTTGAACATTTAATATTCTACAAAATAAATTTTTAATCATCATATATTTGAATTTATCAGTTTATTACAAAGCACCAGAATCACCAACGATTTTTTCCAATTGTTAGCGATTCCTATCACTTTTATCTTTCTGTAATTTCATCCATTTTTCATCAAGCATATTTTATCTATCATATCAAACTGGTTGCTTCTAACATATTCTTGAGTATACATTACTTTTAGATGGCAATTGGTGGCCCCTCCCACGAGATCACCAACATTCATTCCTTGCCTATAATTCCTCATCCTTTCTACAAGGAGCAATATGACTTATTGCATGATCTAACTTTGTGTGTTATCCATTGTGCCCCATTGGACAAGTCAGAGAACATTTTTAAGTTCACTCAGCAAATCCATGAGATTGTAGAAGGATATTGGGCTACATATTTTGAGTATCAACACATTCGAATTGAACTTGTTTGGCTTGAGTACGAGGCCCAACAACAAGATCCACATTTTGAGCTCGAGTTTGAGATATAGTCTTCCTCTTCCCTCTCTCATATATTTTCTATCTGATTTGTAATAAACTTATCATTTACCATCATATTATCTTGTATCAGTTATCATATATCGCATATCTTTCAAATCCACTTGATTGTTTAAAAGTGGATTAAAATCCTTGTCAGGAAGCCCATTGACTTTCGGGGACTGGCCTTTGCTAAGATATTCGCCATATATCTTACTGATCATATTTTGTTTAGTGTATGTGATTTTTAGGTTTCTTAGCAAAGAGGATCTTATTCCAACATTTCATGGAGTGCAACACCAAATATCATCATCCATCATCTACAGGTATCGCTAAACCCTGTGTCTTCTGAGTATATTTCTATTTTATTTCTTTGTTAATTCAAGTTGAAGTGTAGGAATATTTCTAAACATCTTGACACACCCAGTGGGACCTAGTCCCTTAATTATTTGTTTTATTTCATCAAAATACCATTTGTTTTTATTTTTTCATTCTCTGCTCGGTAATCATTAGCGATTTAGTTAATCACCAGCAATCAGGTGAATCCCCAGTGATTTAGTCAAGACGATTTGTTTGCATACTTTCATTTACTTTACAGTTTTCCTTCTAGTTACTGTTTTCTAGCCATTTCTCTGTTTTATGATTAGATTATGTTTTTATATTTTTGTTTTTGTAGACTCACTATCAAAGTCTAAAAAAACTTGCATTCATCCAAAACATCATATTTTTCTGCATTTGGTTTTCTGTTTTGTAATTGTCAATGATTTGGTCAATCGTCAGGGATTCTCATAATTGTTGATGATTCTTCTAAATCCTTTTGATTACTTTATAGTTAGCCTTCTAATCTTTGTTTTTGTTTTTCCTTCTCTATTCCTGCTAACATGTTTTACAGGTTGCTCTTTTTGGAGATTTTGCTTATTGGATTGCTTGTTGCTTAAAAATTAAAAATTACAAAAAAAAATTTAAAAGGGAAGCATTTATCACGTTCAATCCTAAAACCTTCTTTTACTTTCAGTATTGCATTGTTTTCTTTTTTGTTCTCATAAAAAATAACATTTCATTTTGGGTCTTAAAATGAACCATTACATCCTTTTTTATTATATATTTTTAATTATTGAAAATTAATCAATTGTAATCACTTTTTTCCCCCACACACAACCAAATCACTTAAAACATCAAAATCACATTTAAACAATTCCCACCCAGGTGATAACTATTGGTATTTCACCACCCAATAGGGAAATTGAATCAGTGTTCTGGCTGAGTATAAAAACATGTATGTATGTATCTTAACAAAGCACCTGACTCCCTTATCACTGTGGGACCATGAAGTGAGGGGGTAAGCCCCCATACCAAGCCTGTATCGGCAGCAGTACAAATTTGATCCTTATGTACCTTTGGGTATATCAATGATGTCACCCATAAACATACCTAAAACCAGCCATAGACAATCATTTCCTAGGACCCATCAGCCATTTTTCACATTTCACTTTTCTTAATTAAATCAAGATAATCTAAAAATTTATTTTGCTTGCTTTGCCTGTTGTTTGTAATCAACCCACTTAGTTACTTTTTTTAGGTGATTTTGTGTTTGTTTACTATGGTACTTACTAGAAAGAAAGCCCATAATCAAACTTCATAAAACATTTCTACACCATTACACACCATTAATTAACATATCCCATCATCTATTCCATTATCTACACCATTACCTACCACATTCTCTACACCATTACAACAACAAAACCCATTTTGTCAACACATCCACTCCTCTTACTAATGATCAACGAGCCTAGGATGAAATAGAGGAGAATATAACAAAGAAATGCGACAACATCTCTTGTATTTTGCATGTCAATTTTGTAGTCAAATCTTCCATGGATCTGAGTAATAAGAAATTGAACAATCATATTCTCCATGCTCTCAATCATTCATCATTTGAACGTCCTTTCTTTGATATAGGAGACCCTATTTTCAAAGAGATGTTAGATTCAAACCTTGTTTCCCTTAATTTTTTATCTTGTAGCTAGGGGTATCCAACTCCAACCATTTGTATCCAAACCACACATTCCTGATTCTTCATCTAGTACTGCATGTTTTATTGATTCAAACCAATAACCCATTTTCCAACAAATATATTCATATCCACCCATAATTCAATCTGAAACATCAAATGTTGAGTCTTCCATTCCTATCAGTCAACCCGAAACATTTAGTGTGTTGTTTTTTATTCCTATCTTCAGTCTTCATATAATCTCTTCTCAAGACACAACTACCCAACAACCCACATCTTCACCTGAGCCTTCCATTGGTTCCACACCTCCCTTAAGTAATACCAATGCTTCCACTTATACCCCTCCATCATATTCAACCATCTAAACACCACGAAATAATTCTATTTCCACTTTTGTTGATGTATCTCAGCCCCCATACTCTCAACAATGGTCAGTATTCTCATTCAAAACATTACTATATCTATTCTTGCATAGATTCCCTTAATCAATACTAGTTTCATCTCCACCACTCATCCTGTTTCAGTCGAATCCTTTATACCCCTTGTCTCACAACATATTCCACAACCATCACAACTATTAATTTCCATACCACAATCTATTCCTATTCAGAACATCCCACAACAAGCACCATATTTTTTTGCCTCTGCAATATACTTTCAGCACCCGCCTCTTTATTCACAACCTTTTACTACCACATTTATTCCACATCCGTATCACTATATTCAACTGTCACAACCGTTAGTGTACCAATATTCCTATAATATCCCTCAACAAAATATCCCTCAGGCTAGAATATCCCTCAAAAATATATTTCACAACAATGCATTCCTCAACAAAGCATTACCTCTCAACAAAACATTTTGTATCAGCAAAATATCCCACAACAAAACATTCTTCAACATAATATCCCACAAAAAAATATTCCACAACAAAATATTCCACTTCAACAAAACATTCCCTACCAGTGAAAAATTCCTCAGCAGTATCAGACATATCCACAACCTAGCCTGTTCTCATTTCAACCTAGCTCATCTTCGCAGCAACCAACACAACCTGGCTCATATTTGCATCTTTATTTTTTAGGATTTGATGTAGTTTGGGGTTTTACAGGATATCATTTGTTTTGCAGGTTATAGGTGAATTTTGTGATCATCCAATGACATACAGATGACCAAAGGTGAAGGTTAGTGACCACCTTGCGACATAATAAAAACTAGATTATGAATCTCTTGTGTAGTCATAAACACCTAACAAAAGTCTCTAGTGCCTAGGCACCCTAGTCCAGGCTCATCCGTCAGTTCCAAGATTTTATGAGTTCAATTGTGGTAGTATGCTCCTCTTGTTTACCAATTTTCCAATCTCACATACTTCGGGATTAAACGAATATCAACTAAGTCTTTTATTCTCTCTCTTGCACCTAGGGTTTATTTTTATCTAGCTTATTGTTTGTCTTAGATCTGTGCTTTATCAATTATTTATCATACGTGACTCTACAATTAGGATTTTCAAAAATTTCCTATTTGTTTAATCATTTGGTGAACTCGTATTTGAATACCCTTGAATCCTCATTTTTCTTCTGTCATGGCTCCTAAAATTTCTCAAGTCTCCCTACATCAATTTCTTCAAATGCACCCACCTTGCAAAGATGTTCTTCTAAAATCCCTATACACTATGTATCTTCCTAGTGATACACCACCTGCTCAAGTCAGTAATATCTTCGATCATCTTTATGATGACTCTCTTGGTCCTAATCCCAATCAATTTGTTTGCAAGTCAATTCAAGTTTTACATTCTCTATTTTAAGATAAATTTAAGGCTTTGGAATCCATGGTTACATCACTCAAATCTGAAATTCAACATCCCAAGGATGCTTCTCAAGCCCATGCTTGTTCTTCTTCTACATCTCATCTCACTTCTATTTCTTCTACATGTGCTCATATCAGTGAACCTCGAGTCTTACCATTACCGGCACCTCTCAGGTTTGATCTCAATACTAAGAAAGATGATCTTCTTCCTCAACTCCTTACTCATCAATTGATCATTTTTCCATCTACTCATCCTTATCATCTTGAAACATATCAAGGTTATCCCTATTGAAATTATCATTGAATTAATGGACATAATGAAAATGATTTTTATGCTCTAAAACAAAAAATAACCACCTTAACCATAATGGTATTATTTCATTTGTTGCACAACATTATGTGACATGCCCATCTCCAAATGCTCCATCCAAATGGGCTCCTAAATCTTCTCCTTCATATGACCAATGAGCATTAGGTTATCACTTCTCATGTCCCTTCTTCAATCAGTCAAACGTCACCTATGCAACCCACTCCAACTAAGAAAATGCCTCTCAAAGTCGGTCCTCTATCACCTCCTCCTACTAAGACTTCTACCGCATCACCAAATCCTAAGAAACCTCCTCTAAAAATCAATACAAAAATTATTCCTCTCAAGTATTCTACCTTCAAAGGACATCATCAATCCCAAATACACAACCACTCACTAAGTAACAACCAACGAACTATTGCAGGCCTCTTTCAATTTTTTTCGTTCTTGGTCCCTTCATAGCCTCCACTTCGGCAACCAATTATTTTTGTCAAGGAAACTACTCCTGAAATTGATCCCTTTAGCAACATCGACTAGATCTACACCTCTCACACACTTGGGGTGCATCACACTTACTTCCCCCCTACTATGATTATCAAGTGTCCCAGCATTTCTAATTTTACGCTTTGTGCTCCACATCTAGTCTTTCTCATACAACTTACACAACTTCTATCATCATTACCCTATGATGCACTCTTGTGTACATAGTTCATACTCGACTACTAATGGTCTAAATATGAAATGAACCTCACCACATTCACACTCTTTATGCTCTATGCTTCATTGATCTATCGATCTAGCACACATTTTAAACCATTTCCTAATGATGCACTCTTGTTTTATGGTTCATTCTCAACTGTTGAGTAGTATTTTATAAATGAACCTCATCTCATACTCATCCACATCCGTTGGGGGGCACACTACTCCTATTACATTGACATTGCATACCATTCCATCACACACATTCACAGCATACTACATATCTTGATTGCACTTACTCTTGCTTGCTTATACTAGTTACATGTATACTTTGTTTCACATGTTAGACATATACTTAGTATGCCATTATCTTTTCTATATACACGTGCGCGTTGTTGGCTAGAAAATTTGTATCATAACACAAGCAACAGTTTAGGGGACAACAATCCCTCCTCTTTATGGGAGAGGTTCCCTTATTCACCAAATAAAAGAAAAACCTACTTATTTACAAATATACAATCTATAAATATTCAAATGAGGATTTTGATATATCAAATGTTTCAATATTTAATCATTCTCAATACATAAGATAAAGAGGTGGAAGAATCAATAGTAATGGAAATGGCAACACTTTCAGATATATAGATTGCAAAATAGTATCTTACTTATGCATACATGAAATCTCAAGAGCACAAGAATCTATATATATTTGAATAACCCACATGACATATATGTAGTAAACAAAAATTTCTCAGCACTACATCAACTGAATTGAACACAAAGTTTCGTATCCAAATATATCAAATCCACATTCACATGCTAAATAATAGAAATAGAAAGAACACAAGAAAAAAGAGGGAAGAACTTCTTTTGTATTGATCTTTGGTAGTTCTGTATCTTTTTACATTCAAAGCATCAAAATCCTTATATAGGTATAAGGGCAGTTGTAACTAACTTTCCTAGTTCCATAATCTTTTAATTAAGTGTTGATGCAGTTTGGAATTCAACAATACAAGCCTAGGCGCACTAACACATCACTCAGCCTAGACTGAGTGCTCACCTGAAGTGCGCAAAGGTACCAGGTCCCTCCTTAGGGTTGTTGTTGTAGGATGTTAGCATGATGAAGACTTTAATATTCAGATATATAGCTATTATATCTTTCCAACAGTGCATATTCAAATCTAGATCTAGAAAATAACAGCATTAAAGGATAACCATAATGGAAGTAAACATGCAATACTAAATTATAACTATGATAACACCTTATTTCAGTCCATAATCCCCATTATATTAATTATAGTAAATACACAGAAGCTTCATTACAATACCAGTAGCATATGCTCACGCGTGTAACAGATCTAGCAGCATAATCTCAATATACCCTAGTTCTCACACGTATATTTATCCTCTCTCACTCTTACATAGTTCAATACATATTTATAAGGGTGGGGACTTTCCCTTCACCACTTATCTAATCCCAAAATAGGTCACATGTTATTATTATCCTTGCACCGTTATAAAAATAGGCTCACATGCAAGAATGCTAACAATATATCTCTCCTTGTCGACTATCAGTTCACCATTCTATATTTAGCTTGCATCCATGCAAAGCGCTCTGTAGTCAATCATCCAAAAATAGCCAATGTGTGACGCACAAGTCTCCAATCGGTTTGAGTGCTCCACACGTTATCTCCAAAAATAGATCCTCATCATGAAAATGGCTAAGTCTTGAATATGTCTTTGTTTTGTGCACGATCCTCTATGATGCTTCCGCATCCTTTGAATGTGCTCTGTTCTCCCACACAAACCTTCTATATTTTCTTCACTAAGTGTCAAGGTCTGACTGATCAACATTACCCCACACTAGTTGCATTACCACCCCAGAAATGGTTGTCTCCAAAACGAATCAAAGAATATGAATAAAAGAATAGAAAGAATTTTGATGAATGAAAGAATGTCTTTAACTTGCAGTTTCTTCTTCTGCAACCTGAATAATCAATTCTGGATATTCCTCTTTTATCTTTGCCTCTAAGGTCTACCAGTCATTGAGCGTGACCTCTGCTTTCTCTAGAATATCCACTGCAATTGACTCCAATTCATCCCTTGTAATCTCTCCTTTTTCATTCTGTAAGACCAACACAATGGTGGACATGCCAGTCATTCTTCCTTCCAATAAGTCCATCTTTTGAGCGATGATTTTTCCAAGCTCATCTAGCCTTTCCCTGTGAGGTTCTTGAGTTGTTGTAAGGGCCTCGCACTTCTGCTTAACAAGTGCTAACCATTCTGTGTGGCCTAATGTCTCATCCTTCATGGCCTTCAGGACCTCATTATCTTCTAAAATGGTCCTGGTCCTTATAACAACCTCTAGCGTTGTACAAATATTCAACGCTTGATTTGCCTTCTTGAGTTCCTCCTGTAAGCTTTGAAGCAATCCTTCATATGATGCAATCTTCTGCATCACTGAATCCTTTTCTCTCTCTGCTTCCTGTGTTGGATCCTTTGGCTCAAGCATGCGCAGAGGTTCATCTTCTAAGCACTAAGTCCACCAATGTAGTTACATAATGTATTGCTGAAGGAAATGTCTTGGGTACCTTTGGCTCTAAGTGTGGCCTAGCCTTCATGACATTGTCACCAATCTCCTCTGCCAATGCTGATAAACACTGTGTTCTTCTTCTGTGCCAAATTTTTTCCTTGTTTTAGGCACGTTATTTCCTCATCCTTAGTCTTAATCTCCTCCCTTAGTGCCCTAATTGTGGTACCTTTATCCATATTCTGACGTGCAACTTTTTGTTGAGACTTTCACTAATTCATTGCTCACTGTTCATCTGACATAACAGTAGTATTTACTGTTATGTGGCTGGCATGAGGTGTCTTTTTCAACCTCCTTGACATGCATGACTCCTCACACACATCAAAGTCTGGTTCATCCATGTGTGTGTGCATCGACCATGACAATTGCTTCCTTCGTGCGCATTGTCACCATATCTTCATCCATTAACTCACAGCCATACAGCTCCTTTTGTGTCATTGTGCTCTGGAAATAGGCACGGACAATTTTACCTGTGTCCTCAGCATAGCCCATGGCTGGTGGAATATACTCCCCACTTGTTCTTCTTGACCTAGGTTGCTTAGGAACTTGGGCTTCAAGATTTGGAACTTATCCAGCTATGTCCTGAGCAGTCTCTGTTGTTGTCTCTTCTGCCCCTTTTTCTTCCTCTTCTCCATCCTTCATTTCTTCATGTTTTTATTCCTCTACGTTCTCCAAAGGTGTAGGAGAATTGGGCACGCTTTCCTCTGACTCTTCCATTTCCTCATTCAACTTTAATTTCCTTCTCCTTTTCTCAGTTGTCTCCTTCAGTGGAGAGAGTCGAGGTGATCTACGCACTGTTCACAGAGTAACACCTTGGGTCCTCATTCACCTGAACACTCTCTTGAATCGATGCTCTCCTTAGACTGCATCCAATTCCTCATCATCCTCCTCTTATGGCTGAGGTGGTGTAGTTGCGTGCTCAACTTCATCCTTATTTGGAGGTTGTCTTCTACCTCTGTGTTCCAAACCACCACTATCCTCATGCTCCTCCTCTTCATCATCGACTTGAATGGTTTCTGTGGGCTTGGGTGTTGGAACATTTTCCATTTTATGCTTACCCTTTGGCAACCCTGGGAGAAAAAACTCATTCTCCACATACTTAGATTTTTCCAGCTTGGGTTTGAGTTGCAAGTACACAAGCGTTGCTTCGGTGTCCCCAACTTCCAAGCTTACAAGTTTTATGCTTATAATATCTGAAATAATTCTTTCAATGTATGCATTGTGACCTAGATATACATACTTCTTTTTTAGAGTGTGGTAGTCACAATCTACCTTGTCTGCATTGAAGGTTAAGTGATGCACATATCTAAAAACTGATGAACTTGATGCCTAGAAATACCTTGCTGTGAAGGCATACGTCATTTTTCACCATGGGCTCCAAGCCTCGTCCTTCATCACAAATTGTGCGATGCAAAAGTGTTGGTATACTACAAACTGAACTGCCTTACCCACCACTGAAGGAAAATCCTTGGGTATGCATCACTCTTCCTCAAACATCGTGTGGATTCTATCATACCACATCTCTGCCCTCTGCTTGAATGGTCCACTTATTGATCCATCACACAAGTACTTGCCAAACCTTTCCGCAGGTGACTTGTGTTCCGTGGGGTACTCCCAAATCTTCTCCTTTGACCCATCAGGCACCCCAATCTCCATGAATACTAAGGACAATAACACAGAACTAAAATTATTATGTCACTTGTTCATGCTTCTTCAATGATTGTCTTTGTTATGTGATCTGCAATGTTGTAGACTACTCCTTGAGACATCTTCTTGGTGATGTGCAACCACATTGTGTTTACCTACGACCACCTTCCTTGGTCATTCAGCTTTGTCACAAGATGTGCAGTTGCCTGCACTATTGGGTACTTCTTCAATTTGTCAATGTCCATGTCGTGCAGACCCTTGGTATACCCCAACTCCTTCCTTGTCTCCAAAATTACGTGACTTTATTACTTAAATCGCTATCCAGATCTAGCCCTGAATCCCTTAGTCATGTCACCATTGAAATCAAAGCAACTGTGATTCTCACCCTCCGTTCAACGAAGTAGAAGAAGTCCTCATGGACTCTGCTCATCAACCACTGATACAATGGCTCATACTTTCCAAAGTATGGCAGCTCATACAGCTGGTAGAATCTATTCTACTTCAGCAACTTCTCACTAGCATCATCATATATTGGCATATCTTCTGCCATGTGCTTGTTTGTTTTCGTGCTCAGCAATGCATCGAGCTTCTTCTTATTATCTAATTTTCGATGGTTGTAGTCATTGATTTTACATTGGTAGATATGGGAATCTCATTCTTGTCCCACAATCATGCCCTCTGAATACTATATTTCGAGAAATTACTCTCTGAAGCAATTTCTTCTTCCACTTCAACCTTCTTCTTCCCTTTATCTCCTGTTGCGGGTGCTTTCTTTGGTGTCATTTGAAAAATATTGTGTTTCTTCCCTCTGTAGTCGAGCAAGTCAAAACCCTAGCTTAAATCTTTGTGCCCTAGTGGAAATCATGTGCCCTATCTCGTTTGTAACACGTCTACTTCACTCAAACCCTTCTCCTATGAGAATGCAAGCTTCTCCTATGCACAACCCTTCTCTTCATGTCTGGTTTCACACTCTTCGCACCTCAACACGATTGCTCGACTCGTTTGCACTTAACCCTTTTCAAATTCTCTCAATTGCAATGATAAAAATGAACTCGCATCCCGTCCTTATATATAATTTCAAAATTTTAGTGCATTTATTACTCCTCCACCTACCAACAATCCTCTCATTAATTGACCATTTTCATTATTTCCATGCAGTACATCTTCGTACCCAAGCTATAACCTTCTAGTGTGCCCTTCTACCTTTTGGTTGCAGACTTCTCTTCAGGACACTTCCTTATGCCTGAGTACCTCATCACTGACGCCTTCCACTGGTAGTCTTCCTAGCCCCTGCTTACCTCACCTTATACTTGTTTCTTCATTCCTCTTTATCTATGGTCCTTGTGTCCAGAAGAAATCTCTTTTGTTTTTCAATTTTCCAACCTTGAATAACACACCTAGATAGTTCCTTTCATGTGGATTTATTTCCATTAGTCATGTACCTAGGGGTATCAGTAACCTACCCCACACTAAGGGTATGTGCAGTCCTCTGTGCATAAAAATTCTTCAAATAGGAATTAGCTTCTGGCACATAAACGCGCTTATTACACAAACACACCAAATAAATTGACAAAGCATAAAAACAAAGAAGGAAACACATTAAGGGAATGCATAATTGAAAACCTAATCTAAATGGTAACATTGCCTTATTACAAACACCAAGAAGACTTATTTATAGTAGGGCTTCAGCATACTCCCGTTGAAGTAACTGGGTAACCATATTCCATCAAGTGCCTCTAATTGAAAAATGCCTAATTTGAGTATGTGAGTGATAACATACAGCCCCAACCAATGTACCTTGAGTTTGCCTGGATGGTGCACAAAAACTTAGAATCATAAAGGAGCACCATCTGTCCTATCTCCAACTTTTTATCCCTAATGTGCTTGTCATGCCATGCTTTCTTCCTGGCCTTCTCTTGTTTTTGACTCCAACATGTTATGGCTCATCACTCATCCAACTTGATTAACTGCCAATCCATTCTTCTAATGCTTTCTCATCAGCAAGACCTCCAGCACACATAATACGTAAAGAAGGTAACATAAATTCCATAGGAAGAACTGCTTCTGCGCCAAACACTAACTAAAATGGTGTGGCTTTGTTCAACCTTTTATATGTTGTCTGATATGCCCAAAGTACTGTAGATACTTTAT
Source organism: Taxus chinensis (assembly GCA_019776745.2). NCBI lineage: Eukaryota > Viridiplantae > Streptophyta > Pinopsida > Cupressales > Taxaceae > Taxus > Taxus chinensis. The sequence goes on along the minus strand of CM034149.1, from coordinate 876,481,958 downwards.
CATCCCAATCCTTTCATCCAACATCACATATTTTTGTCAATGTCTGGCTCAAAATTTTTTTTGAAAGCCTCAGCAGTCCCATTTTCCTGAGGATGATAGGGTGTAGTCTTATGGTGTGCAATCATGAATTCATCCAATAGAATTCTGATTGTCTCATTAAGAAAATGTGTGCCCCTATCATTGGTCAAACTTAAAGGACATCCATACCTTGTAATAATATTTTCCCAAAGAAACCTGGTTGTTGTGGCCGCTTGTACAATCCTTTGTAGGTGTTGCTTCTGCCCACCTTGTCAGATAATCTATGCAAGTTATGATGTAACGTGATCCAATTCTATGCGTAGCTAGTGAAATAGGACCCACAAAATCTATAGCCCATTTCTCAAATGGTTCTACACTAGTAATGGGTCTTAGAGGCATTTCATCTCATTGACCTGGTTTCCCAAGGCGTTGACAATGATCACAAGCCTTACAAAATTCCTTACAATCTTTATATAGGGTCTCCCACCATAATCCAACGAGTAGAATCTTGCACACAGTGGCATCACTGGCATAGTGGCCACCTGTAATACCACCATGAGATTCTTCCATAATATCTTGTACGCTCATGTTCCAATACACAACAGACACAATACTTCATCTCGGCCTAATTTGTACAAGTCACCACTTATTAACATATAGGGGGCTGTGTATATAGGAAGTTGTTTCTTCTCCAAGGATTTCATTCCTTCTGGTGCATCCCTATTTGTAGAAAGACAACAATGTCCTCTAGTTCTGATGGCGCTCGTTGTAACCTGTATAACTGTGCATCTGGACATGGTATCCTCAATTGCCTATGCTTCTTCTCCTGACTGTATTCTTGATAGATGGTCTAGTCCAAAATTACTTTTCCCTAGTTTTACCACAACTGTGAAATCAAATTCTTGAAATAAGAGCACCCATCAACATATGCACCCTTATAGAATAATTTTGTTTACCAAATAATTCAATGTCATGTGATTCGTATAAAAGATGAATGGTGTAGCTAGTAGGTACTGGCGGAATTTATGTAGCGCATAGATCATTGACAAAGCTTCACACTCTGTAGTTGTATAATTTTGTTCTACAGGAGTCAACTTTCTACTAGCAAAATAGATAGGATGATCTACAATACCTTCTCCAGGTTGAGCTAACACTGTGCCAATGGCCATGCCAGAGGCGTCAACATGTACATGAAATGGTTGGTCCCATGAAGGAAAACACAGAATAGGTGCGGTAGTAAGTTTTTCCTTTAATGTCTCAAATGCGCACTTTGTTGCAGTTCTCCCCAGTAGAACGTACATTTCCCTTTCAGTAACTCTTCCAACGGTGTGGCAATTTTGGCATATCCTTTGATAAATTTCCTGTAATATCCTGTATGACCCAAAAATCCACGTACCTCACTCTGACTGGTAGGCTCCCTTAGGCCTATAATGACTGCAACCTTGGCTGGATCAACCAACAAACCTTCCTTACAGATTATGTGTCCTTAAAGTATCCCAAACGGTGTAGTAAATATGCACTTCTTGATGTTCAATGAGATACTCAATTGTCTACATCTTTCAAACATTAAGCGCAGATTATCACAATGATCCTTAACTAATCCATACACTGTCCAATCATCTAAATAGACATGTAAGAAGTTGTGAATAAATTCCTTGAATGCTTGAACAACTATGCGTGAAAATACAGCAGGCACATTTTTTAGACCAAAAGGCATTACAGTATAGGCAAAACTACCCCATTCCGTAGTAAACGTAGTATTTTCCTATCCTCCTAGGCAATCTGAACCTGATGATACCCAGAGAACCCATCCGTAAATGAATAGATTTCACCCTGCAATGCCTTCTAGTATTTCCTCAGTGAATGGCATGGGAAAGGGATCAGTCACACATGTAACATTTAGCTCCTTGTAGTCCATGCAAATCCTGATCCGTCCATCCTTCTTGATACTGATCACCATTGGACTAACCCATTCTGACTCATCAAGGGGCTTGATAATTCCAGACTTCAACATTTTTTCAATCTCTTCTTTGACCTTTTCGCGCAAGTTGGGGTTCATCTTGTAGGGTCTCTTTCTAATTGGGTGTGTACCCTCTTTAAGTTTTATCTTCATCTCCCCTAACAATTCATGCACGCCTTTAAGTTCATGGTACCCCCTAGGGAATAAGTCCTGGTAATCCCTTAGTAACTCTATGATTTTTGCCACTTCAGAGTCTAACCAATAGTCTTCCAATTATGGCTTCCTTAGGCTCAATGTTTGATCCAATATTCACCTTCTTTGTCTTCATAGGTTCATGATAGGCACATGTGGTCGTATCTGCACTGTCTAACACCTCACACCTACCTGTTGAATGATTTACATCCAAATTTTCTACTTCTTCATCATCCACTAAGTAGACCATTTTTCCTTTTTCTTTCTCAAGGAAAGCGTGTTGAAGTAGTGTTACATCGGCCTCTATTTCTTCAACAACATGCGCTCCTGAGTCTCCTTCATCCAATAACTCCTGAAGGAGTTCTTCAGCCAATAACTCCTAAAGGAGTTCTTCAGCCTTGGCACTATCTCCCATAGTTAAGCGCTTTATGAATTTCAATTCTTCTTCCATCAGAGGCTTTATAGAGAAGAAGTCAAACATCTGGGTCATTCCTACAATTAAATCCTACCAATTTCCGGTCTCTCTATGGAGTTTTGCATATACATACCAAGCACGCATGCATCCTTGTAAAGTGGAATAAAACTTGTGCACCCATAGCGAAGGTGGTAAATACTTCTTGCCCTTCTATCTAGAGTCTCTCACACTTTCTGAACATGGTGTTGAACAAGTTGATTACCATAATAAGTGATAGATTTGAGTAGGTGCATTGCTCCTGAAGAACCTAGTAGTAAGAGCAATCCTAATTTCATTCCATCCTACAAGATTATCCTTGTGGGCCATCCACCAGCATGTTGTTGTCCCACGTAGTGTATATGCTAGCATATTTCTTCTTTCCAATGGGTCTATCCAACTGTTCTTCCATGGCACACAGGAATACCATAGGATCTCCTTCTCCGATGTAATAAGGTACCGAGTTGTTACCTATCCTCCAAACATAATGCACGGTTTACTGCCTCTAGGAAATATGCTCTTTACTTCGCACCCTACCAACTCATAAGTGCTATGAGCCCAATTATCACAAGCAACACTTGTAGTATCGCTAATAGAATGTGCATCCTCCCACTGAATTATTCCTTCTTTGGTTGGCTCAAGTATCTCTGGATCTCGGATGACGCATACATAAATCCTATTCAAGATCTTCTTCACTTAAGGGATCAACATAGGGCACAAATTTTCCATTTGTTAAAGGGATAATAACTCTCTCCTCCTTGTTTTCAAAACTGATATAGCCCTTGTTGAACCGAAGATCAACATTATTTGCATAACACCAAGGATGCCCCAATAGAGCTGGGAAGCTATCTGACTCTGCAACACTAAAACCTCAAAGTCTCCAGTGAACTTGGCTCCTTGTATAGTAATGGATGCATCTTTCAAAACTCTGATGGGAGTGGCTTTAGTCTGATTAGCCATGAATAATACATTAGAGGATGGCTACAATGGGGGTCTCCCCATTTGTACCCATGCATCTAAGGTAAGAACATTGACTTCCGTGCACTATATCAATCAATATATTACTCAATAGCCACCCATCCACAACAACATTTAGAGTTATTTCCTTGTCATAATCTAGGCTATGAGGGGGAAGATTTACATGTAGGATTTGTCATCCAGTCTCAATACCTGCACGTGGATTGTTTCCCTTTAATCAATCCCCTAACAATGGAATGATATTTTCTTGGTGCAACATTTTACACACTTCCCTTAAGTCATCTATATCATTTTGGACCATCTCTGATACTTTCTTTTACTCCATCTTCCGTGATTGCTCTTTTAAGTATTGTATCTCACCCTGAAGATTCCTGAGAACTTCCATGGTTTCTTGATAAACCTCCTTCTGATGGGCCGGATCTGGGTACCATGCATGTAGAACCTCCTCTTTAGTAATGGTAGGCTTCTGCTACAATGCTTCTCTAGCACGTGTGCGCCTCAGTGCGGGTCATAATCTTCACTTGCAACTCTTCAGACTCTGCTGCCAACTTAGGCATCCATTGATTTTCCATAGCACGTGTTGTATCTTAACCATTCTTGCACCTTTGTTTTCTTGTTTATGTTACTTACTAAGGTGCTCATACAAGTCTGGGCAACTCCTCATAGCTATGGTTCTTTCCAAAAAAAGAACATGTAATATTCTGAGGACATTCACACCTGTAGTGGTCAGGAGATCCGTATGTATAACATGTTCTACATGAGGGAACTCACTTCTTCCACTACCACGGCCTCATCCTCCAAATCCACCATGGTATCCTTGACCTCTACCACAACCACCTTCAAAACACCCTTCATTCTGATCATAGCACACCTGATTGTGATCCTGGTCATGATGCTCGTTCGTTTCCCTTAAAGTTATCTAAAACTCATGTCTGTCGTACACTAATATCTATAGCATCATGGATCTGACCAATCAGCTGACAGTCTTCTGTGTCATGAGTTGTGGACCTACAGATTTTACAGTATCTTGAAACGTTCTTCCTTATCATGCATTGTAATAATGGGAAGCGGCTAGCATCATGGTTTAAATGGCATATCTCACAATCCAACAACAATGAACATACTGATCTGTGAGGAAAACTATCCTTTGTGTGACCTTCTACTTCACAATTTATGTGCACCAAATCCTATGTGTGCGTCTCATGTGCTGAATTTATTGATAGTTTCTCCAATTGTTTTTCCATAGCTGCAATCTATGCTTCTAAAAATGGGCTCACCCCAGTATCTATACTTCCAACTGTCTCAGCACGTAAGGCTACTTCAAGTGCTTCGTGTTGATTAGTGTATGTCTTATGTGATAATGCCCTTCTAAAAGGGGTAATTAGGCCCCTAATGAACCATTGTGCATGTTGGCTTGCGTGTATATCATAAGAAATCTTATATAACATCATTTTAAAATGGGCATCATACTCTCTAACACTCTTAGTAGTGCCTTGCTTAATATCCTTGAGTGCACTTATACTCTTTTTCTCAAACTTAGGGATGTGAAACTCTTTAAGGAATGCATCTTTTAAAGATATATAATCTACACAAGTTTGATCAGGGTCAAACTTTATGTACCAGCTGTGTGTGCATGCCCTTGTAACATAGTAGTAAATTGGCTTTCCCTACGCTCAGAAGCCATGATTCCTTTTTCACGTGCCACAATATTTCACACATATGCACATGTTTAGCAGCATCTTCTATGCCCCTATACTCTAGAAGATGAAGAGACATCTCCATGTAAATATTATGGGGTTGGTGCGGACCTTTCCCACCTGATCCAGAACCTCCTGTGTTTCCCCTTCCTCTAGAACCACCATATCCAAGAACTAGAGCTACATATGCCTCATGATCCCAAACTTTTAGCTAGTGTTGGACTATAATATGTACTTCCCTGTGTCCCAACAGTAGCAAACTGAATTATACCCCGATAGTTTGTGAAGCGTTACCACTCCAGAAGTTAGTCCAAAAATTAGCACACATGATTTCTGTACAGATGATACACCTCAAAAAGGTACTCCCATATAACAACAGAACCATTTGTGCTTCCATTGTTGTGCCTTTTATAAGACTCACTCCTACTCTCCCACTGCTTGAATTAACTTGTTGACTATTTGTTGTACTAGATGCTGAAAAACCAAGCGTAAGGGAAAGGTTGTCCAGGTGGATTCAGATGCGTGCACCAAGACCTAAGTTGTCTCTACTAAGCGTGCTTCTATATGAGGCCAAGGAGGGTTCCCTATCATTTTTCCCAAATGGGGGATTTCCTGAGGCTTGGGTTCCACATCTTCTACGCGAACTTTAACTCCTTCCCAAAATATCTTTCTCCACAACATCATTTTCTCTGCAACCTCCCCTACTTCTTTATCTCCCTCTCACACACCTCATTATACTTAAGCCACCTTTCCTCTCTTTCCTTTCTGCCACTAGGTCTGCCATCTTTCACCAAACCTAATTTTACCCCCACGAGTGGTGGGATTTTAGTTAGCCATTAGTTTACTCTCTAGATTCAAAATGACCATCAGGATCTTAATCTCCGGTGGAATGCCTTGCAGGTAAGTTCCCCTTGGATATCATAAAAAATGTAATTCAGCTACCTCTGGACATGAATAAGTGAAAATTGAGTACTCGAAGAAATAACTAGTTAAAATGCCACAGAACCACGTATCCACATCTCAAGTCCAAAGAAGATCAACTTCATACAGGTCCTAAAATTATTCCTGTGTCCAAACAAGTGTGCGATGCCTCCAAATTCTACTTAGATTCATACGTAATCAGCCACTCATACAATTTCTACTAGAAAGATAGTGAAGAAGATCTCATATAAATTGTCATACATGTTTTGTTCCACCCACACATGTGCATTAAACTTAGATCCAATGTTGAACCACCATGCGTATTCTTCTTCTATATCATGTATCCACTCCTCAACACTTTATAAGGTCAACTTGTATGTCTTCATCATGAACCATCCTAAAAACAACTGAAAAAGAGGTCCTGGCAACGGAACCAATGATGCAGTCTAAAATTCAATAATACAAGCCCAAGCATGTTGGCACATCACTTAACCTAGACTGAGCACTCACCCAAAGCACACAAAGGTACCAGGTCCCTCTTTAGGGTTGTTGCAGGATGTTTATCATGATGAATACTTTAATATTTCAGGTCCATGGCTAATATATCTTCCTACAATGCATATTTAGATCATAGATCTAGAAAATAACAACATTAAACGATAACCATAATGGAATCAAACATGTAATAATGAATTATAACCATGATCACACCTTATTTCAGTCCATAATCCCCATTATATTAATTACATTAAATACACAAAAGCTTCCTTACAAAAATAGTAGTATACACTCATGCGTGTAACAAATCTAGCAACATAATCTCACTATACCCTAGTTCTCACATGTATCTATATGCTCTCTCTCTATATATATGTTATATCTACTACATAGTTCAATACTTATTTATAAGGGTGGGGACTTTCCCTTCACCACTTATCTATTCCCAAAATAGGTTTTATCCTATTATTAGCCACGCGCCATTACAAAAATAGGCTTACATGCAAGAATGCTAACAATAGATCTCTTTTTGTCAATTATCAGCTTTTCATTCTATCTTTAGCATGCATCCATGCAAAGTTCTTCATAGTTGATCATCCAAAAATAGCCAATGTGTGACACGCAAGTCTCTAATCAGTTTGAGTGCTCCGCACTTTACCTCCAAAAATAGATCCTCATCATGAAAATGGCTAAGTCTTGAATTTGTCTCTGTTCTACGCGTGATTCCTCTGCGATCCGTTCATGGGCCTTTGAACATGCACTCTATTTTCCCTTGCCGAACCTTTTGTATTTTCTCTTTGAGTATTTGATTCCTAAATTTAACAAGAGCTCCAACAATCTACATGCCTCTAGGGATGGTGGTGTTTTCCATAACATTTTTCTAGCTTCCCAAGGAATCCTCCATCTCTTTTCCCATATCTGCATTTTTCATTAAGCCTTTGGTTATTTCTATGACCACATTATGCAATTCACTAATTTCTTCCATTTTCTCTTTAGTTATAGTTTCATGTCTGAATAAGTCCTCTTTAATGAGTGCTTTAAAAAAATTTGTTGGGAATTCGGGACTTTAGAATATTGTTATGATTCAATAATAAACCCTATCCTGCACACAAGATCTAAAGAATTCCCCAAAATCTACAGCAGTGGAAATATAAACCAAAATAATCCAAATCACACAAAAGCACACACACATAACACAACATGTAGCATGGTTCACCCAATGTGGGCTACATCCACCTAAGATAGAGATCTCACATATATAATATAACAAGATTACAAACAACCTCTTCAATACAAGAGTACAATGCATCTCTCCAAGAGTATCTCCTCCTCCAGATCTCTAAATAGATCTCCACGAGTGTAGTACAACCGTGCCTCCAAACCACCACCATCAGATCTCACATAACCTAGAACTACTACATCTCTGAACTTCTACCAAGTTATCTATGGATTTGTAACAAGACCTCTCACATGGGTCTACCAATGTGTAACCATGACTGTGCACTAAGAAGTAAGGTTGTCTCTCCATCACTGCATCAACCTGTGCAAACATGAAGATAACCTCCTCTACAATATCTAGATCTACATGGATCAACAATACAATATGATATCATGGATCTATGAATACAAGATCTCACAAACATGTGGATCTATAAGAAGAAACTCTATGTGCTTTGCATACTATGCAAACCATTATAATGAGACAATAACTATACAAAGGAAATACAATAGAATATGTTACCCTCTTCTCACCATTGAGATGTACCTGTCATAACTGTACCTACTATTTGCTTCTATCCAACTTCTCTCCATGGAAGCTCTGTCTTCATGTAACTTGTTCTTTCTTTCTCTTCTTCTTCATCCTCTCAATCTAGGAGAATCAAGGATCTAACTCAATCCTTCTCTTAATTTTCCTTCTAACCCTAACTTTCATGCTTATATAGGCATATACAAACTTAGGGAACTTAGCCATGTAATTACAATAAATAGATCTGCTTTAATAATAAATTTAGACCTAATTCTCGTGAGTTAAAGTAAAACACTCATGCACATGTAACCAATGTCGATTATCCCTAATCAATGACGGTTCCTACTTTCCTAACCGATGTCGGTTGTAGGTGAATGATGTCAGTCCCTTCATAACTGATGTTGGTTACTGTGCTTTCCAGTAAATTGATAAAGCATGCTAGCTGTGAAGCAATTCGGCTCCACAATCCTAACAATTTCTTTGATATCTTGTGATGTGTGCCTCTTTGTAGAATTGTCTTTATTAAATTGACACCGAAGTGCTAGAAATTCAGCAAATATTGCAGATTTGAATGCCTCTCCCTTTTTCACCATGCTCTTAAGTTCAATTGCTTCTTCTAGCACTTTCATCTTCCACTCTACACCGAACATCCATTTTCTGGAAGGATTACTCTTTGAGTCATCAAAGATCTTTGTGAAAGGAGGATTTGTTCATCTGTATCCTTCATGAGTCTAAGATCTTGAATACGTTCTGACCAAATTTTAAGTTCCTTCTCAAAGCCAATGATTACTTGGTCAATCTGAATTTAGACCAGAGAAATGTTGTCATATGCTCTATGTGCTTCATCAATGAATTACAAGCTAGACATCAACATTGCCTCAACCATTGCTTCAATTTCCTTTCCATAACCATCATGCTTATGAATGTCCTTGATAACTTGAAATTCTTCATCAGAAATGACAATGGGAGGGGGCATTGAAGTTAGAGGGGTAGGATCAAGAACTTTATAAATTGTAAGGAGGGATTTGATGAAACCATATAGGACTTGTACCTGCTCCTCAAGTCGTTCCTATGTTTGTTTCCCCTTTTCTACCCTTTCAATGACCTTAAAGACTGTATCTTTTAAGTTATGAACCTCCCCCTCAGGAGTAGATTCACCCAGTGGAATTCTTGTCAGATCCAAGTCAACAATAGTTATATCCTTTTCATCTTTCTCCACTCATGGATTTGTTATCTCTAAGTATTGTTGGCCTTTTGAATCAAAAATAAATCTTGAAGCGGTCTTGGTTTTTTTGGCAAAAGGAGTGGGAGTTGTACCCATGAGGGCAGCTCCAACATCAAACTTAGGATAAATGATTTGGGAGGATGCATTCCTTTTCTTGTTATTAATTAGGGGTTGGACACATGCAAAGGATTCACTAGGAGGTGGAGCAAAAAGAAGGCCTAGAGCAAGTGTGTTGAGGGAACTAAGGATCTGAGCAACAAATACCTCAAGAGTGGGTGTTTCAATATTAGAAGAAGATATTTCCTTATCAGGTGACTTGAGCTTGGGAATGCTCAATGCTTCAAAATTTGGCTTTGCACCCTTCAATTCATCTCCTTCATCTTCTTCCTTCTCAGTACTTCCTCCTTCATAATTTCTCTCTTCATGTTCCTTTGAAAGTTCAACAATTTGTTCAACCCTTTGAACCCTCTCTATTTGCCTTGGAGAGAGAGATTATTTGTCTTTTTCTTCAATTATTTCTTGTCTTCTCATTTTTCTTAGTCTTCTCTTGCCTTGAATATACCTTAACTAAAGATTCTACATGCAGAGGATAAAGAGATGGTTAATTTGGCACCTTTGTGTGTGTCACAAAAACTTCCTTATGAGATGTCGATGCCCCATGAGAAGAAGATTGAGTCACTCTTGCTTTATATGCTTTCATCTTTCTATCAAACATGGCTTTGGTCCTCACCATGACTGGGTTTATTATCTCATGAAGATCATCATTTTCCTTCTGAAACCAATTGATGGTGAGAAGGGGTGTATGCCGAATAGTTTTATTGTATTCAAGATAATACAAGTCTTTGTCATCATCTGGCAAGTCCTCTGGCACTTTGTAAATTCCAAAATCTTTACTCTTTTGCAAAGAAAGTTGGCCAAAGTATCTTCTTCTCACCTCATAATCATCTGAACAATCTTCCCAATAATCTTCTAGGGTAGGCAAGTGATAGAAATTCATTTTAAGGTTATTGGAGATAAGACCTCTTGTGAAAAGTAAAAAAGTTGAATGTAGAGATGGTCCTTTCTACATTTTGAGCATCTAATGTTGTCTTGTAAGTATATTTCCCCAAAGTGATTGGGAATTGAATACCTATTATCTTTTTATCCTTGCAGGTTTTATGCAACATGTCAAGTTGCCTACAAATTTCAACTAAAACCATTTTATTAGTGCAGTACATGGGAAGATTATTAGGTGCACCTTCAAAACTAGCCAATTTGATATATGAGAACTTTCTGAACTGGATGAACAAACTGCCATAAGTTGAGATACCCTCTGAGCTATATTGTCTTCCAAGGGTCTGTCAATGTACATTTTGAAGGCATCATTGACTCTTACGAAATGATGCTTGTTGTTTTCAAGAGTTAGTTAGGGGTAATAATCATACACTGATGCATTCTTCTTTTCATCAACTGGAGTAAGACCTAGCCAAACCCTATATGTTGCAATGGTTTACATCAAATATGAGGTCATATAGAGAGATTTTCTCTGTTGTACATTGGTTAATTGTTCACTGGGGTTTTCACTAATTATCTCTCCCCAGTTCAGGATTTTCTTCCCTTCATAAATAATATTTATATAAGGAAACATCTAGAAGTTAAAATCATTGGTTGAGGGAAGGCCCATGATTCTAGACAATAGAGTGATTATATCAGACAACTCTTCTTTGAAATCATCCTTGTACATATTCTTAGGCAACCTAGATGCTCCTTTCTTTGGAACCTTGAACCAATATTTATCTATCATTATTTTATATTTCTCATTATATTGTTCAAAAAGGCCTTGAGCCTATGCCATAGTGAGAGTATTAGCATTTTCAACAACAAGGATTCTAAAGGCAACATTTATGCAATTGAAATCTAGTTTAGCAATCACTTGGCCCTAAGGATCTTTGATTTCTTTTAAATCTGGATCGAAACAAGAAGCATGGGCTAAAATGGTATCCACGCATTGAACTGAGATAGGGAAACCACTAGCATGAGCAATCCCACTTTCTTTGATGCACTAAGCCATGGGAGTGGGGTTTGCATTAGAATTACGAGCCCAAAAGTCGTTGAAATCAATATGTTGAACATCATTATCCCCAATATTAGGTATTGATGTTTCAAGGGATGAAATGTGTTCATAACCCCCATAATGGTACTTCATGATGGAAAGGTTAGGAAACAAATGCTCAGAGGAATGGGAACTCAACAACAATTTTTAAAAATGGTATGATAGGGCACAAAACCAATTTTGTGTTAAACCCTAGTAGAACGTTTCAAAATCACTCACTTCAATTACGGGTAGAATGACGCTCCTTTGGATCACTGTGTAATTTAAATTTCCAAAAATGGTTGGAGAATTCTTAGAAACAACTAGAAATGACTTTGAGGGCACATGAACAGAAATGCATGGGACTCAACTGTAATTCTGGACTTGTGATAGTAAAAATGACTTACTTTGCCTCATTTATAGTTTTCTGTTTGAAAAAGGATGTGAATAAATGCTTAATTAGGAAAATGCAGTGTATTGCAGGAAACGGGAGGGTTCAAGGAACATTTGACAAACTTTCCCTTTGTATTGCAGTTATGACGGGAATGTAGGAAAATGAAAGCACAAAATAACTAGGAACATGAGGGGCTCTGATCTCTGAAATCTCTGCAACATAAAGGAAATGCTTGTTGTGCGGCAAAGGCGGGCTTGTGGGGAACAATAAATCGGGATGCACATGGGACACAAGTTCTTTGAAAAGCTGAAAATCTCCTTCAATACAAAGAAACCCAAGCAAGTGTGGGAGAATCAGGCCAACAGAGAACACAAAGTCCATAGGACACGGGGATGCGAGTTCTCCGAAAACCCGTAAATTCTGCAATACAAAGAAACACTTAGCAAATTTGGATGAAAAGTTTGTGAATTAGAAACAAGTGTAGAGAACACGAGGATGCAGGGAAATGAAGTTCGAGAAGCACAAGGGCCGCGAGTTCTTTGAAAAGCTGCAAAGTCCACAATACAAAGGATGAGTGCAAATTTTATGGAAGTAAGGCAACTGTGGGAAACATAAGGATGCGGGGAACTAAGACTCGGACAGAACAGTTCGCTGATTAACACTAAAACCCACAACAAAAGACTTAATGAAGTGCAGGAAAGGTGGGGATGCAGAGAACCTAAGGCCCAAAAGAACTAGGGACATGAGTTCTCAGAAAACCTGATATTACCGCAATATAAAGGAAAAGACCCAAATACTCAAAATACATAAACATGACTAGTTGTTGGGACCATTTTTCTTCCACAAGACTTCACAAAGGCAAACAAATTTATCACAAAAGTCACTTTACCATTTTTTTTGAAAAATTACACACATTTTTTTAGGTAAGCGACAACACGCGTTCACTTGGTCTTTAGTTGTGAATGTATACTTCCTACATCTCTTTACACGTAGCACGAATGCTTGGCATTGTACCTCTTACCAGTCCCACTGAGGCTCCTAGGGGCATCGACCTTCTCACACATTACAGGTGTTATTGTTTCATTTTATACTACTTCCTATTCTTACTAGCACACCACTTGTTCCATTGATCTATACACACTTTAACATACTCTTTATCTTTCTTACATGCTAATGGATGCTTCATGTGTAATATTTGTCTTGCATGAACTATTTTCCACCATGTTTGTCTATTACAGTTTGCTTTTTTGTTTTCTATTATATGTCATTGTTTGTGAGCTATGCCATATGTCTTATATGATCACTTCTTGTATGATTTTGGCCACTTCGGCCTTGATTATCTTGCGACATTGTGAGTGATGTCCCATGTTTGAAACCCACTTTTTGCAGGTCTAATTTTTCTACACTATTTCTTGTTTGCATTATTTTCTATAGCATGTTTGTCAATTTTTCTACTAACACATGATTTCTAGCCACTTTGTTTGCATGTGCCTTGGTTTATACCATTCACATTCCCTCCCCCTACATGACATTAGTTTCAGATAAGATTTAGGTCCTCTCCTTTGGGCCGCATCCTCCTAGTGATGTCACATACACCCCAAATGAGAGGGGGCATACATTGGGTGAATCAGTTAGCCCATACAACAACTCATAGATTCAAGTACAAGCCTGCATAGTACATGAGTAGAACAAAATAGTCTTCAGTTATAAAAATAACCTAAAATCTGACTTGGGTCCTTAGTTCAGCATAGGACACCAGCACCCAAATACAGTACACTAGCGCCTGGGCACTCTTAACCTTTCCTAGGTGCACCTATGACCAGGAGGAAGTCATAGTTAATTTCTTAGATCAACACATAGTTTTCAACAGTTTATAGAGCAGTTTTCACAGTACATGCACAATCCTCCAACAATCAGAATGCATTTTATCTCATTTTTCTATTTCCTTGGATTGAATTGGAACAAGCACGAAACAAAGAAGGATCACACCATCTACAGTGGTGTATAAATTCAGGCAAGCAGTCATGGATGAAGAATAACACTAGATATTTCTCCTCAACACTTTATTGTCATGGCTTGATATCACCCAAAAAACTCAGACTTGGAGTGAGATCACCCAAAAAACTCGTTCTTGGTGTGAGATCTCTTGAAAAAACTTGCTCTTGGCATGAGATCGCCCAAAAAACTCACTCTTCTATAACTAGTTTATAGGAACATTTTCTATTCTTTTCACTCATCACGGATCAAGTGCACACTTTCCTCTTACTAACTTTTTCACAATTTTACATACTTTTGCATACTTTTACAGAGTTTTCATAATACATGACTTTGACTACTCTTTTGCTCTTCATTTTCCAGGTCCATCCTAAATACACAACAAGAAACAAACCCACATCGATCAAAAGCTGATAAAAACAATCAAGTACAACATGGTACAACACGTATGCTTCACCCCTAGGATCACTTCCTATTTCTTAGCTTCCACACTTCATTTTTTATCACTTCATGCTTTCACTTGTCTCCTTCGGCACACTATTGTCATCAAACTCTAGATGGTTATCGGGTACACATCTCTTATCTACTTTATGTTATCAAGTATTCACTCAACAACATAAAGTAGGGGAAAAATGTAGACACAAAATCATGCACGCTTAGGTACATATCTAGGTCTCTAATCACATACCACTATTCATATGATTCCTAAGTGAGAAAACTAACAATTGACAATTATCTTTGGCATTTTGTTTGTGTTTCTTATTTTCTATTTGGCCTTCTACACCCTATAGCCTAGTCTGAGCCTTCATTGTTTTATCTTTCATGAATATAGACACCAAGTGCCTAGATAGGACGCCAACACCCAGGCACCCTCGTCCCCTCTGGGCACCCCCAACCTCTTTGTAACTTACTCACCTCTTTTGGGCCCCTTTTATCTTTTAGGCATCTTATTTTCTTATGGGTCGGTCTTTTAGTTGTCAATTGTTAAATTCAAACAAGGGAATCATATAAATACAAATATATGTGACCAAAATAAAGGACCAAGCTCTAAGCATCTATTATCATCACCTTAAGGTTGCATCCAAAGGCATTTTAAGAGCATCAAAGGCATCCATCTAGCTTTCACTCAAGGGACAAGGGACTAAATTTTCTGCATACATGTCTAGGAGCTGATGTTCATATTGCCATCCACACATCTATCTATATTGTTACATGGAAGGATTATCGCGCACGGATCACAGGGCATCTTGCACAAGAAGCGTCCTAGGAAGTACAATTCTATCACACACATGGCACGCACACACACACACACAAGAACTACGTAGATTCTAAGATGTAGTGCAACACTAGGTTATAATTTGCACTCTATCTGGGGATAATTTTGGTCATTCTAGAGTGCCCATTTACATCTTTATGTCTTCTAGGATTTGACTGTAAAGATCATGCAAAGGTTATTTGTAAGATATCATTTGTTTTATCGAGCGTTACATTTGATATTTTGTGGATCATCCAATAACATAGGATGCATACTAAAGGCGAAGGTTAGTGACCACCTTACGACATAAGATAATCTATTATTAGCACTTGCATGTTTTTGTATTCTCATGTAAGGGCACAACAGAGTTATCTATTATCTATGATATCCTATGCCCTAGTCAAGGTGCATGGAAAGTGAATGGACCCTAGTCCAGGACCATCTTGCAGTTCTAGTATGTATCTGAGTTTGCATTGCGGCAATCTACTCCTCATGTTCATTAGTCCTCCAATCTAGAATACTTTGGGACCAATTGTGAAATCAGCTAAGTATTCTTCCCTCTCTCTTGCACATAGGGTTTCATATTTTTGTAGTTTATTACTTGTGTCAGGTATGTGATTTAATGCTTATTTATCATACATGACTCTACAATATCTCAGGTTTTTACAAAATCCAATATTTGTTGAATCAACAATATGTCATATTGCTCATAATTTGAGAAAGTGTAAATAGGGTTAAGGAATGAAACAAACTCATCATAATATGTAGACAAAAGATACAGTTATATCATCAAATGATGTGCAGAGGAAAAATAACATTTTTTAATGTTCTAAAAAAACTCAGAATTTGAAATCGTGTTATATACAAGTTCATATTAAGTGGACAATATTGTAGTCAAAACCATCCAGGGACATATAAATCTATCCTTTATAAATTTGTGCATGTTTGTTATTTATCTATAGGTTCGCTCATGTTTGTAAATATACTTTATAAGTTTGGAATCTTGTGATGATTATGAAAAAATCAAATATTATTTCTTCTTTTCTAAAACACTAGCTATATGTAACTTGACTTGAAAAAGGGTCTTACACAATTAAACTAGATGGCTTCACACCACCCATGATGATATGACAAGCATTTCCTACTTACCACTATCGTAAAGAGGGATCAAGCTACATGTAGTTCTCCTATCCCTATGATGAGATGCAAGAGAATATATAATAAACGATGAGCCTTTAATTTGACCCTAAAACTTAATAACTTGCACTTCAAGTCTTGTGTTTTAAAACTATATTCAATTTGTGACTAGGACTGCACTTGGATGATTATACATGTATAACTTACTACTTTGATCATAATGTGCTCCAAGGAGTGTAAGATATTTCAAAATATTCCTAGATGCCCTTAATTGATTAGGGTGCATTTTTATTTATACGTGATCTTTCCTTAGTTTCATTGCTCAGCTAATCCTAGAATCTCCACTAAGTCAACTAAGCCTAGTTACCCATTTGAATTTGTTATTGTTAGAGCATGGGATGATGGGTTTATGGTAGTTGGATAAGGTCGGGACCAAACCCGCTCATGATCTATGAACATGTCTAGGGATGACAAAATTCAGGATTGATACATGAATCAACCTATATAAATATTCAAAGGGAAATCAAGTGATTTTTGATGAGTTGAACTGGAGAAGGGTTGTCAACTAGTGGTTTAGATGGTGTAGGAAGAGTCGACATATGTCTAAAATTGGTCAAATATGTGTAAATAAATGATATATTAAAGTAAATACAAAAAGTGTCATTGTCAAAGGCTCAAATAAAATTTAAAGTACTATAATGAGATGGATTTTATTTTTCATCGATTGATGCAAACTTTAGAGTAACACAATGATTTAAAGAAATTTAAATATTTTTATCAGATGAATGAAATCAAATGAATATAATAGTAACAAATAAGATCTAACATGCAGAGTACAAACAAACGTGCAAGATAGGAGTTAAGAGTGACTTAGCTTGTATCGGGAGATCTATACTTATCTTAGGTTGGGAAACATGTTGAGAAGGCTGGATTTGGATTGTGAAGACTATTTAAGAAACTGTAATCTGGAACTTCTTCAGACAAAACCATTCAAAGGGGGACAGGGTTTCCCCGAGCGCTAGTGTTTGATTTGGGTGCTAGTGTCCTAGCAAGTGCCCTGCTTCTGGTATTTTTAGGGTATGAACTTAGCTTCTTCCTTTCATTGTTTATCACATCAACTTCATTGTAGGGTTCTTGTGTTGTAATTGTACCTATAAAAAACCCGAGCTACCTACACAAATCTGAAGCAAATATTAGGTGGAATAAATAATACATATGTTTGAGTTGAACTGACCTTGACAGTCACCTAAATATGATTTTCATCGAGTGTTAAACTACATTTTAGACTTTATGTAGTTCTAGTGTGTGTGATTAAATCATGTCCCTTGAAGCTAGGTTTTCCTTGTGCTATTCACACCAAGATAGCAAACTACAATTTCTTTCCCCCCAAGATGAATGTGTGAGATGGAATTTAGAGTAAGCTATCTTATCAAGTGAATAATGCAGCCCAAATGTAGTCCTTGAATGTTGCTCCTTGCCCAAGTAGTAGATAGTAATTATTATCCCCCAATTGTCCCAGCAGCTCCCAATGACGGATCTTCTTCTTCCCATCCCTGTGGATTTGAAGGAGAAAATATATGTAGGAAGTTGTCTACATATAATAGATTAATTGGAAAAGTTATTGTTTTATGTTAGCATACACTCAGCACAGGTGAATAAGCACATTGGGTTATTTTGCTTGTTTAGTTTTAGTGTAGAAGTAGATTTGGCTATTTAGAATAAAAGAAAATTGTTGTTTGTGATTGTAATATTTCAGTTTTGTGATTTGTTTAGATTAGTTTCCCTTTCAGTAGTAGCATAGATTGTTAGTTTCATCCTAGTTAATTTGAACACTTCAAACTAGTTCAACATTGAGATTCAGTTAGACAAAAACCATAGGGAATTTACGCTACCCGTTCACAGCCTCTAAATCTCCCCTTTGCTAACTCAACTACTAGGAGATCACACTACCAGATCTTAGTCATTGATCCTCCTTTAGTTAGCCATCCACACATTCAACATCGGTTGCTTCTGACATGACCTCCGGGGGTTAAGTGTGGTTGAAGGTTGCATGTCAATTTTCATCCGTAAAAATTGGTGAACCCGACGTGAAGGATTAATTCCTTCTTGTTTCCTTTTCTTTCATTGTTATTACCTCACCTTTCCATTTCTTCCCCTATTTTGGTAGGTATTTTATACTTTCTAAAATATGTTTGGAAGAGAGTTTGGTGGGCCATTTGGCTCTGATAGATATTACACCAACGTTCAACCACAACTAGACCCCTTCTCTTTCAAGATGGGGGTGATAATTACACAAGCAATGTCCAAACCTCCCCTAGTTACACTTCAAACCCCATTAGCTATGTAAGGATGGAGGAGGTTGATCAACTGTTAAACATGCAATATGGTCAACCCAATGCAAAACCATGTTGTTATCACAAATGGAACATGTTCTTACCATAGAGTCTTGTCAAGACCTCACATTGCCATGCAATCAACAGAAGATGATATATTTGCACGAATATCTAATCCTCTTTGTCAGATAGATGAGTACTTTAGATAGAATGAAGGATACAACCTCTGAGATTTTGAATGCCTATCCTAAGATTCTTACTTCTGAGGAAGAAAAGAATTATAACACTGAACAATTCATGACATGGTATCATGAGCCTGCTCAATCAAACCCTACGCCACAGGCACCCTGACAAGGGACTCAATCCTCTCCCAACGATCTTATTTCTACTTTAGTAGGGAGGATTAGAGAACTAGAAAGTGCCCAAACTTCACAACCAACACATGTAGTAGGGAAGAACATTGGGTATCTAGTTGACAACAAAGGATACATCCCTTCCAATGAGCAACCAACACAATATCCTGTACAACAAGGTTATCCGATTCATTCAAATCCAGGTGATCTTCTCACAGGGTTAGACACACTAGGGATGGGTCCTCATCCTTCTCAAGCTTATCCTACGTAAGGGTTGATTAGAAGTGCGTTCTCAAATTTCGCTACAATAGGCAATGCGATGTTCCCTGGTTTTATGCCCACTAGTCCATATCCTGGTACTATCCCACCTTACATGCACATGTATTCAAAAACTCCCCAGATGGACCCATATACCATTCCTGCTCCCTACATGCCATATCAAGGGACCCCATACGTTCTCTGTCAATGCTTATAATGCAGCTTATCCAACTCCTCCTCCTCACCTCCTCATCAAGGATCTTCAATGGTCGAATCTTACGTAATGGGTACATACGCTGAGTACTTAAAGGAGCCTCTTGACTTCACCATATGTGGTGTCATGCTTCCACGCCCATTGTCAAATCTTCCAAAATTTAAGGGAGAAGGAGACCCGAACGCTCATATCAAGGCCTACGCTACTGCTATCAGGGAATTGCTTCCTTGGGATGTTGTAGTGGCTAAGATATTTCCAAAGACTCTCAAAGGAATCACATTGGATTGGTATTACCATATTCCGGAAGCTTCTATACATTCCTTTAAACAACTTGTTTCCAAGTTCATCAAAGCATTTGACATGAAAAAGTTGTTGTGTACAGGGATTAGGGAGTTCTTGCATATTAGACAGGAGAAAAATGAATCTGCCGCCCATTTCATCCAAAGATGGTGCCAAGTTCTCTATTCCTCTACAAGTGCACCCAACATGGACCAGATGGAACTTTGCGATCTTTTCCTTCACTCGCTCAATCGAGAGACTAGGGAGGAAGTCCAAAAGTTTCCTTTCTGTAGTTACGAGGAAGTATTGGAAGGTGCACTTCAGATTGACCAAGCCGCTATAGACAGTGGGCGTAAGATCTATGGTCCCAATGGGAAATTGGTATCCCCAAATCAAAATAATGCAAATTATCAAAAAAATGGTGCCAACAACCAAGGACCTAAGGGTGTGAATCACAATCATGGTGCTACCATGAATAGTGCTACTGATCAAGATAAGAACGTTGGTTTTCCAAACAACGACAACAATAACAATAACAACAACTTAGGCAATCAAAGAGGCCCTAACACTGTGTCTTCTATCAACACAGTTGATGTAAACCATCCCCCACAAAAGACAAAATCAAGCCCAAGGCCCAAACCAATATCAAAACTCTGGCCAAGGGGAAATGAATAATGGTTATAACAACCAATTTCAAAATTATAACCGAGTGTTATAATCAACAACAACAAGTAAGATGCTTATCAAAGGCCAAGAGATTATGACCCTAACCTATATTAGGTTTCATAAGGTTCGAGGTCATGACGATAGGACTTTCTGCGATTGCAACAAGTTTCTGCAAAGACTTCCCGAAAACCAAAGGAAACTCTTTGTAGACATGTTCCTAGAAAATCCTAAAACAAACCCACAGCCTAGTCATACTAGACCTGTCACACCTCAAAATGTGAACCCTAAACATCTTGAGGATTCCCAAGTGAATCCTCAGAATATAAACAAGGGCATTCCTATAGGAAACAACGACCATAAAGCCTCAACCTTCTGACAACTCTCGGGTTTCTCCTAACCTTGGTTCAAATGATAATACAAAAATCTTGGGATTAGTTGAGCTAGAGGTTGAGCCTGAAATTAATGCAACAACTCAGACAAAGGAGTACGTTTCACAACCCCTACCCGTTCTTTCCTTTCCATAGTGATGGCGTTCCTACAATCTCAAAACCAGTAGGAGCCTATGATTTAATATCGGATTTGAACAAGACCTTTTCTCACATTTCGTTTCTAGATTTGCTGAAGAATTCACCCGCACATCATTCTGTGTTGCTCAATGCACTAGGTCTTGGTCATCTAATCCATGTTAAGTCACCTCCTAGCACTAAAATAAATCATATTGACTTTGACATACATCCTCCAGGACAAAATGATAGGGATACTGGGTTTGTTTTTGATATAGACAAGATGCCATCTGACGCTGAAATTGCCCAAAGAGGTGATCCTGCCTTATTTTTACAAGTCTGGGTTTATAAAAATTGCATTAAGAGAGCCATGATTGACGATGGGGCTGCTGTAAATGTGGTTCCCTTCTCTTTCTTGCAGAAGTTAAGATATGGAGAGACAAATTGTTCCTCTACAAGAAACACGTTATGGGGGTAAGACAGTCTTAAAGACGACCTCAATTGGAACCATAGTTCTTCTAGTCATGCTTGGTCCAAAAACCATATTGACAAAGTTTTACATTATCGACAGGGAAACAAGTTATAACATGATCCTTGGGAGACCCTAGATTCATCGAATGAAGGCTATCCCTTCTACCCTGTTCTAGGAGATTAGATTCCTCCATTTGGGGAAGGTCTTCATCGCTCAAGGGGATCCTAAGCCCTTCAATATACACTTAGAAAACCTCAATAAGAAGAAAGGAGTCCATACAGAGTATGAAATTCCTATGAATCAATTGAACAAACCACCTCCATCAAAAGAGTTAGTCCCGATCACCCCGAGTGTGCCGAAGGCTGAAGTTGTTGACCCAAAAACATTTGAGGTAGAAAAAATAGATAAGGGTAAATCAATATCTATGGAAACAGTGTCCACTAAAACCACAATGAGAAATTATGAAACTCTTAGAGAGTGACGATCTGATCTTCCTCCCGTTTGAACCACAGGGGATGGGTAGTCTTCTTGGTTTAGCATCTCTTCCCTCCGACAACCTAGGTCTAGGCATAAACATGATAGAATTAACAAACGAAGAAGGGAAATTTGAGATTGAAACGAATTCCCATCAAAACCATCTTTGAGGGTTTTTTCTATTCTAAACCCCGGTTTCAACCCATGTGCATCTGAAACTAAGCTTGCCATATCCATGGGGAAAGGCCTCATCATTCAGCAAGGGTCACAAGTAAACACAATGCTCTACATAGGAAACAAGGCTGAGTAACATAATCATGCTCACCCACACACCATGTCTCAAGAACATGACAAAGAGGTGCATGAATGCCTCTTTCAGACAAATGATTTTAATGATTGGACATATACACTTCTGGGCAAGGGTTGTAATTTTAAACCTAGAATGGTAGGCCCTTGTCAAGAGAACAAAATTGAGGATCATGGTTCTCCCTTGTGTACTTTTAGGGGTGAAGAATTCCATATTCATCAACTTTCTTCACCTTAGCTATCATGACATGTAGTTTCACCTGCATTTCCACATGTACATTACTGCATCCGCATTGCATTTTCATCTGCCAGTTCATTTCATAAAATTTGTGATCAAGGGACTTATTCTTATAGCAATTCCTAAAAACTTCTGAAAACATTGGAAAAACATTCAAATAATATCTATTCAAATCCTTGTGGTATCATCAATTGTTTCCAAATCATTTCATCAATTCAAGAAATATAAAACAAAGCTTTGACAGTAACCATACCAAGGCCTGCATACTTGGTTCTACTCATAGTTTCTTCTAGATTAGGTGTCTTTGTCTATAGTTTGTTCTAGAAGCTTCATGGTGTCACATCTATCCCATATACATCTCTTTGGAAATAAGAAAATTCTAGACATTTTTCCTAGATAAATAAGTCAAATGCAAATCCACAATTTTTTTTATTTTACACATTTCTTTGCCCTACCAACCTTCGGTGTTGAGCCTGCATCTCTTACTAGTGATGTAGGGTTGGGAAAGGAGAGAAGTTCCCTTACTCACCTATGCCTTGTCCATGGTGATGAGCCCATACTTCCTACTGGTAGCATGGGCAAGGTGTAGGGGGTCTCTTTGAAAAATTTGAAAGTTAGAAACAGTTCATTCAAATGCATGTGAAATCATAAATCAAAACAAAGTGACTTAGATGTCCAAAATTCCAAAAAGAGTTTAAAACCTCAAACCCAGATTTTGTCAACCAAGTGGCCATCTATGGATATAAGTCTAGATAAACTGGAAAGCAATTCACATTTTAAACTATGAAGCAAACTTGTGTAGAATGAGGTTGTAGGGTCTCAATTTAGTTTTTGCCAAATCCTTGTCTTTCTCTCATCATTACCATTCAACAAATTTCTATAACTTGTGCTCCTTCTGGCTCTTGGTGTTGATCCCTTGCATCTTACTGGTTGTGTGGAGTTAGGAGTGGGGAAAGTTCATTTACTTATCATATCACTCTTTTTCCATGTTTTGCCAAAACAATACAAAGTATCAAAAATTGCTTAGAGAAACTAAAGTTCAACATTACAATGTGATTGCATTATCATATATTGACATTAAAACAAAAAAAAGAAATCATTCTGTTAGCATTCATATCCACTGCATACATTCTGAAAAGCATATAAAAATGGAAGTTCTAAACATCTAAGAGTACACATGTGAATCAAATCATAAATGGAAGTCAACTCTATGCAAGGAATAACAGAGCCAAAAAGAGATATCTGTACATATCATGGTGTGTCATAGTTTTGTACAATGCCATCACACACTAGGTGTGGTCAAAACACTTGCAATGAGCATGAAATACCAAAACATCATATATGCCTCACAAAATGGAGACTAATCAATAAAGGCACTCTACCTATCTGCCTCTTTGAGGCCCCTTATGACCACTCTAGTTACAAATTTCTTAGGAGTTCTTCTCAAAAGCATTCAAACAACAAAGGGCCAAGCCTAACAAAAAATACCATTCCTAAATCCATTCCAATTCAACCATACTCACAAATGAAACGGTCATTGTTGGCCCAGAGCTTAAAAAATCACCAATGTCGAATATGTCGCAAATGAATTCAAAAATGATTTTGTACACACACACACACACATATATACATACATTACATACATACATACATACATATGATATATATATATATATTATACACACATACACACACACATGCACACACATTCATACTATACATATATCACACACACATAGACTTAGATAGACATAGACATCATAGATATGTATATATATATATATAATATGTATGTATGTATGTATGTATGTATGTATGTATGTATGTTATAACTATTAGAGTAGGTATTTACCTTAGCTCATGTTCATGGTATGTATTTACTATTGTATTCATGGACCCACTTATGTGTGTGGATATTTCTTTTATGAAAAATAGAAGATATTATCTAGTTGTTAGGTATATCTATGGTATAAATTGATGTCTAGTTCTCTCCTAAATCTATGGTCTTGACTAGTTCTTTGATGACTATTATTTCATATGTATACTTGATTTACGACCTTGACTAGTTCCTAGATTGTTATTGTTTCCTATAAGCAAGGCCCATTCTCAATGTATATACATATATATTGTTGCTCATTTGTTTGCATTTTATGTATTCTGGCGATACTATATATCGCTATGATTAATCTGTATATGATGTCATGATTTGTTTTCAACCTTGCAATTTTCCTGAGTGCATATGTTCACAGGGTTGGAGTGCTGGTGCATGTATATTTCTATATCCCCACACAAATGGTAAGTCCTCTTGTCATTTTAATTTAGTATTTATTTTTTGATATTTTATCTATCTGCACTTGAGTCTTCTTTTTCATTTTGCAGGTAGCAGGAGTTTGGATGACAAAATTCCAACACACGGGTGTGTTAGGTATAGCTTCTAACTCCCCATTTCGGGAACGCCATACTCAGACTCTACGTTTTATGCCTCCTTTTATGGCTAAGATGCTTCTCCAAGGGGGAAATATGTACACACCCAAAATTACATGTGCTACATTGTCAGAAAATGGTTACAAAAGTCCCCAATGATGATTCATGTCCTTTCAGAAGGTGTTCGAGTTCCTAAACCCATTCGTAGTGTATATTTGTAGCCTAGACATCCTTACTTAGCTTTTCCATGCTTTCTTCCAGCTTCCTGCTTCATTTTGTGCATGTTTTGGCCTTTAGTGTCAGGACCGCCGCCCTTGCCTGGGCGGTGGTTCTGAAACTGCTGCCTCCCTGTGTAGGGCGGCGGTCCTACGGGATTTTTCTAGAACTCTTCATGCATGGTTTTAACATCACATGATGCTTCACTTAACTTGACTTCTAAATGGTTTCTTGCGTTTGTGAACCAAATTGCCTAAAAAATAGTCTTGATTTCTTGGTATTCCTTCCCTCTTCTATTTTTAAATAGATTTAATTAGTTTGAACTACCTCTTCACCCAATGATTTGGCACTCCAAGGATTCCTTGTGCATGAAGGCACATCCCAACCAATTCCTATATATTCAATGCTTGTATTCAAGCAAATGGCCTAAGAATTTTGTGTATCTTGCATAGTATTTCTGCCACAATCCTGCTGGAAATTGCATAGCCAAGCTCTGTTCACTTGTGTTATCCCTCTTCCACCTACATTGCAACCAGACTGCCTTCAAGCTATTCCATTGCTCAAGCACCTTCTCCTGTTGCTACCTTTGCATTCCCAATTCCTTCATATGGACATAGGAGAAAGAAAGGATAAACTGAGGGGACAAATTATCTACACAACTAGATTTACCTCTGTTATGTGAATTCCAGGTTGGATTTGTTGTTTGATTTCCTTCATTCTTCGCAATTTATCTTTGTTACATCATATCAAATAGAGTAGAAATCAATTTCCTTTCATTTGCAAGTAATTAGTTAATTTCCAAGAGGGTTTTAAATCATTTCATAGATAACTCCTGGTGACAGATCCTCTTCTTCCCATCCCTGTGGATCTGAAGGAGAGAATATATATAGGAGGTTGTCTACATATCATAGATTAATTGGAAAAGTTCTTTTTTTAAGTTAGTTTAGTTTCAATACACTCAACACAAGTGAATAACCACACCGAGGTTATTTTGCTTATTTAGTTTTAGTGTAGAAATATTTTAATTATTTATAATAGAAACAAATTGTTGTTTTTAATTGTAATATTTCAGTTTTGTGATTTTTTTAGATTAGTTTCCTTTCAGCAGTAGCATAGATTGTTAGTTTCATTAGCTTAGTTTAATTTGGACACTTCAAACTAGATCAACACTTAGATCCAAGTTAGGAAAACAAACCATATGGAATTTACGCTACCTATTCATAGCCTTTAAATCTCCCCTTTGCCAACTCAGCTACTAGGAGATCACACTACTAGATCTTAGTCACTGATCCTCCTATAGTTATCCACACACATTCAACATTAGCTACCTCTGGCATGACCTCATGGGGTCGAGTGCGGTTGAAGGTTGCATGTCAATTTTCATCCGTACATGGATATTGGCACTTGGACGGTACTATCCAGGATTCTCAGAGGATATAAAAAAACATACAAAGTTGTGTCATGTGTTGTTAAATGTCCAAAAGTAAAGTGATCATTCGAGAAGAACAAATGTCAATAGTATCAAGAGGGGTAAAACAATGTAAAAGCAAAACAAGTGTTGTTAATGTCTAGTTTTCTTAATTAGGAATCATGCATATAATAATATACTCAGAGGTGTGATGTAAGTAATAAGTGTGTGATTTCATGACTACACAAAACCACTTGGAAGAGGATAATACAAAATAATTTCACTGATTTAGAAGGACATCATTGGAAGTAACTCTTATGGTTTTTTTTACTAGTAGGGGAATAATTATTTTATTTGATTTTATATGCTATTAAGGGTATGCATCATTGTAGCCATTTGTGGATGTGAAGTGAAAAAAACAGTACATACAGTGATATACATTTAAGGTAATGAGGTATGTAATGTGTAATGGGAACGATTAGTTTGGTAATAGAGAATGAAACAATGTGGAATATATAATAATTTTGGAAGACTTTAATGGAATTTGAGATATTTAGGAAGAATATAAAGGGCATTAAGAAATTGTAGAAGAATTTTGAAAATTTTGAGAAGTAATTGGAAGGGTTTTGAGAAAAATTTAAAGGAAATTGATAGTAAATTTGTAAAAAATAAGAAATAATTGGAGGGTTTTGAGAATAAATTAGAGAAATTTGAGAAGAAAGAGGAGGACCTTGAGATGAATAGGGTGTGGCGAAACAAGAATAAACATATTCTATGGGTAGTTTCCCTATCTATATATGAGTTGATCATATCTACATATCGTTAATCAATCATGAATGACCTCTCCATACTATGTCAAGTGTCCGACTTGACCAATTAACCCGGGAATATATTCTCTAAAGAAAGGAAGGAGTAGCTTGATGTCTACGTTCTAGGAAATTGTTAAGAATATGAAATAAAAATAATCTTTTTTATGTTAGTGATTTAATATTATTTATTATCTATTTAATAAAGCCTCAAAAGAGGCTTTGCTTTTACATCCTTATAAAAGGCATTAGTTTAAACCCCAAAATTTTTGGGGCACACATACATCAACATTGACATCAACATAGATATGGCTCTGGGACTATCTACATAAATTAGATATAGTCACCCCCATAGAAGTATAACCCACTATATATATGATATATGGGTCATTTCTCCATATAGGCGCCCACCCACATATATATCTAGATGGGTAGATGGATGGGCATGGGTAGAGAAATGGGTAGAGGGATCTATAATCCCCCCGGAGGAGATGGGGAGGTGACAAACATAATACAATCAATACCCAATCCGAATCCTTATTCCTGATACAACTGCGGAGAGGAGAGATCACACATTATATAGATATAACGCCTGCCCTTCCACTCAATCGATACCTCACTCGAGTATATCAAGATTTGGTTTTTGGTTCAAATTTCGTTGACCAATCTTTCCCAATACAAGTTTAGTTCAAAAAAAGCAAATTTGCAAATTTTCACATAGAGAATCATAAAATTCCAAAGTATATTTTTTAGGGTCATCGTAGTTGCGAGTTCCATTCAACATTCAATAGTGAGTGTGAGTGAAGGGAATTCTCTAGATATAGATATCTTGCTCCAGGTTGGTTGGGGTAGTTCAAATATAATATATAGGGCTGAGTACCGAGTGTCTAAAGGCTAAGCCCTATGGATGCTATCGGACATCTGCCCACTATCTACAATCGGGACCCTGAGGCATCGAGAGGCTAGTCGAATGAACTGGCTAGTCAAACTAGCTGGTTGGCTAACAACCCCAACTAACTCTATTTGGCTAGTCGTTACTACCTAAGATATCAGTTGTCTGTCGCTCCCCATATCTATATAAAGGGGGCTAGGGCACCATAATCTTTCAAAATATTCACTATTATCAAGATTTATTGAGGGCCATCTATCATTTTTTGGATTTGAATGGTTAATTATAATTATTATTGCATTGGGCATTCAAAGCTTCTTCTTGATGTAAATCACAATTACCATACACATCATTTGCATTCACATGTTTGGCATGTAAACAATAATTCTAAATACAATTATAATGTTCAAATCTATTTTATTTTGCAATCATTTTTTAGATTTAACAAGAGGATTTTGAACAATATGGAGATTATTTTGACTAAGTCTAACACTTCTTCTAATTTAAAATTTAAAATTATGTAATTTTGGTGTCTACTTGTATTTTGGCCGTCGTTGTCCATACCTTCGCTTTTGGGGTGATAATTATATAAAGTTATTTTAGTATTTTCTTTAATTTATTTTGAGAGGCATAACTTGTAATGACATTTAGGGGTGGGGATGAGTGTATACTCATAACAATGGTCAACACTAAATTTGATGTTCATTTGATTGTCATAAGATAAAAATTGCTATGTTTTGGGCATATTGTAGAATTTGGAGTCCTTTTTCCCCTAATTTTTTTTATTCAATTCCGAAGAACTAGATTGAGACCATCGATCAACAATCAATGAAATTCGCTGAGAAGACAACATAATGATTAATCTTTGTGCAAGTACGTTGACATTAGGTGTTTAGTTTCTTTCAACTCAGTGCTAAGGTCTTATGGGTATCCATTCCAAAAAATTTACCTTCTCTAATAAACTAACCACCTTTCGACCATCTCAACACTTTTCAAATTAAAGAATACAAGAGGAAACAATGTCATTATATAGGGGAGAGGACCCGATTGTGGTGCAGGGTCCATTAGTGGAGATAGTAGGTGAAAAGTCAGTCACCTTTTTTTTAACATATTTTGAATGACATGTGAAGTTAATACAACCCAACTGTTTTCTCCCCTATCATTATTAATTAAACATGGAAGCATGAAATGTTGAATAAGACAGTTTTTAAATTGGTCAATATTCTCTTATTCATTGATAGAACTAAAAATATATATTAATTTATATACAAGTGTACAAAAACCAAGTCTATACAGTCAACTATTCATTAAGTAATATTTTCATTGTATGTACATCATATCTATTACAGTCACTTCAACAAGTCATTTCTCAAGACTTTCCAACCCAGATCTCAAATCCCATGCACTAGTTTTGATGTAAGAGTCTTCAATCCAAGTAAACACCTGCATAACAATAAATGAAATTATGATCAGTCTCACCTTTCAAAGTGTTTAAAAACTCAGTACCATATGAACAATAAATTGTGTAACCAGCTGCATAAAATAATAAAAATGACCAACTAAAATATTATCCATTGGATTAAATCCCAATAAATCTCAGCCATTTGATTGAACTTTCATAGTGAATCCATGTCAACTAACATCAACCAATCAGAATTTAGGATGATAGAATAAAAGCTGGAGGATGGATTACAATTCCATTTGTTCATGCAGTTTTCATCTCTCCAAGTTGAAGAAGTGAGGAGCAGTGCAGTTCAGGTAAGACACTTATGAATTACAAACTATTTCATAATTCAAGCCCTCTATTTATTTTTTCAGTGTTTGCATATTGCAGCAGAGTTGTATATGCCAATTGCATTTGCTTTAAAGTTTATGAAGTCTTTTCAACAAATCTAATTTGTGCATATCCTGCCATCATGGCATTCTATGAGACCAAAAACTACAGACTGAATTTTTGAGAAATTAGGATAAAACATATATTTGAAGGTGGCAGTGAGGTGGCGGTGCAATGTTGGAGGTCAAGAATTTGGTGCTGCATCCATTGGTGGTGTTTTTACTCTATAAATTTTCCCTTCCATATTTCTAACGATTGGTAACAGCTTAGCTCTAAACTCTATAAATTTTCCCTTCCATATTTCTAACGACAATTCAGCAAAGGATTGGTTAGTGCAGATTTGATTTTTTTTTTTACTTCCATCGAGTCACATTAGATTTTTTTGATGAAGGCTTGGACAATAATGCTGCTAAAACCATTATTAGCTAGCAAAAAAATTTATACATTTCTTCATTGCCTCTCTGCAATAACATTCTCCTGGAGCACAAGCTGTAGGTACAAGGTGCTAAATCATTTTGGCACTAAACAAGGATTGGACAATAATGCTGCTAAAACCATTATGGATGAAGGAAATATTCAACTGGACAGTGATACATTTAACTGGCAAGTAACAAGTGCAGTATATTTCGTATAAAGCTAATAATAAAGAACCTTTTCTTTTTGAGAATTCTTAATAAATGCTAAAATGAAGATTGCTACATGGAACGTGTCTGTCATCCAATGATGTAATGTGATATTAGCATAAGTTTTATTGTATACATAAAAAGATGGAAAGTATTCTAGTTACATGTGCAAAATTTATATTGAAAACATAACTTTAAATACAACACTACTGGAATATACAGCTCTGTCGGAATATGACCACAACAGCGTTCTATAGTCCAGCAGTGTTGTATATTGCATTTCTGAATTCACTGTATTGTTCATTTTTTCCAGATATCTCATTCTCCAGTTGAAAAGTATTTTTTCCAATCATCACTGTGATATTGGCATAAGTTTTATTGTATACATAGAAAGATGGAAAGTATTCTAATTACATGTGCAAAAGTTATATTGAAAACATAACTTTAAATACAACACTACTGGAATATACAACTCTGTCGGAATATGACCACAACAGCGTTCTATAGTCCAGCAGTGTTGTATATTGCATTTCTGAATTCACTGTATTGTTCATTTTTTCCAGATATCTCATTCTCCAGTTGAAAAGTATTTTTTCCAATCATCACTGTGATATTAGCATAAGTTTTATTGTATACATAGAAATACAGTAGTTTGTCAAGTTCTCGTTAGAAATATGGAAGGAAAATTTTAAATTCTATCAATGAATAAGATAATATTGACCAATTTAAAAACTGTCTCCATTATTGGACCCTGCACCACAACCAGTGCCTATCCCCTAGCAATGCTCACCCACCAGCCGTTAATGTTTTCATTATAAATATATGCCTTCCATATTTCTAACGACAACTTAGCTTTAACAACTAGGGGAGAGGACCCGGTTGTGGTGCACCATATCTTTGCACAGTCACCGCGCCACGTCACTGCCACCTGGGCGAGTAAAAACACTATAATTGCAGGTTTCAAAAGAACTGGTATTTGGCTAAGTTGTTACCAATCCTCTCGACAAATCCTTTTCAAAAAAATCTAATGTGACTTGATGGAACCAATCCTTTGCTGAATTGTCGTTAGAAATATGGAAGGGAAAATTTATAGAGTTTAGAGCTAAGTTGTTACCAATCGTTAGAAATATGGAAGGGAAAATTTATAGAGTAAAACACCACCAATGGATGCAGGACCAAATTCTTGACCTCCAGCATTGCACTGCCACCTCACTGCCACCTCAGCGCCACGTGGACGATCTGCGTCAGTGAAGATATCGAAACAGTCGGATTAATTGCATGGGACCAAGTGTTGTCCACTCGCCGTGGCAGTTGTTGTCCGGGCTACTGCCATGCATTGAATGCTCACCCACCAGCCGTTAATGTTTTCATTATAAATTTTCCCTTCCATATTTCTAACGAACAATATAGTGAATTCTGAAATGCAATATACAACATTGTTGAACAAAATCATTCATATTCTAGCATATTCCAGCATTCATTTTTGGTATATTTATAGTTTCTTTTCCAACAATCATCTTTCATGCTGTGAATCAGGTATTTCATTTACACCATGAGAAAAGGTGCTATTGCTAGAAGATCAAGGAGGCCAAGAGTGAGAGGTGTACAATTATCACATAATTTAAGTGATGAAGAGGATAATTCAGCACCAACTGGTAATGAACCAGAATGTAGAAACCCACCCACTGTCTCGGTTCAAAGAACATCTGCAACAAAGAAGCTTAGTGTCATCCGAGGTTGGACAAAAGAAGATATGGAAAAGGCGATAGATGATGTTGAGTTTAATGGGTTCTCAGTTAGAGCAGCAGCAAAGAAGTATTCCATTCCACCCACATCATTACACTATTGGCTAAATGGTCTCACCCACACAAAGAGGAGGGGTCCTCCAACAGTTCTAACTGAAGAAGAAGAAGAGGAAATTGTTGAATGGTGCAAAGAAATGGCTGATATGGGTCATGGCTTGGAGTTAATGCAGCTAAAGGCAAATGTTGCTCAGATTTGTGAAACAAGACAAAACCCCTTCAGAGATGGGTTTCCTGGTAAATCATGGTGGGCTGGATTCAGAAAACGTCATCCAGACCTTGCAATCCGAACCGCTGAGGGACTTGACAGGGATAGAGCTTTAAACTTGCGCCCTGCAATAGTAACCAAATTTTATGATAATTTGGCCAAAATCTATGGAACCTATTCATACGGCGCTCATAAAATCTGGAATTGTGATGAGACTGGTTTGCAGGCTGGAAGAAATTGTGGAGTTCGTGTAATTGCAAAGAGGGGCAGTCGTAATGTCCCAAAGGTAATACCAAAGAGCAGGGAGTGGATCACTATATTGTGTTGTGTCAATGCAGCAGGTATGTCAATCCCAGGATTTTATTTGTTCAAAGGAAAGAGAATGATAAAGAATTACATTAAAAATTGTGAACCTGGAGCATGTATGGCTGCACATCCAAATGCATGGATGACAAAGGAATTGTTTTTAAATTGGCTATGTCATTTTGCACGTTCAGTACCAGGCGGTGTTTCTCCAAATAATAGACACCTATTGATATTTGATGGCCATGGCAGCCATGTAGCATTACAAACTGTGGAGGAGGCAAACAAATTGGGCATTGATTTGATAACACTACCAGCACATACTAGTCATAAGTTGCAACCTCTTGACGTGAGTGTGTTCAGCCCTTTCAAGACATATTTTAGAGCTGAGAGGTCCAAATGGATGGCAGAGAACAAATGTGCAGATGTGAAAAGGAGTGACATTGCTGAGCTTGCAAGTAGAGCCTTAAAAAAGGCACAGACACCATCTAACATAATTGCAGGTTTCAAAAGAACTGGTATTTGGCCATTGAATTATGATGCTCTCCTAAATGACATGGCATGCAGCCAGGCATTTGACATGCAAGGTGAGGAAGTTGTTGATGCTGTCACAAACATTTTGAGCCTATCTCAACGAATAAATCCTGAATTAAATGACAGTGAAGAGGTGGTGCCTGAAACTCAATTCATGCAAAATGTTGACTCTAGAGATGATATGGAAGCAGCTGCAACACATGGAGTGGAGCTAAACGGTGCTCTTGGAAACCCAAGTAACATCATCAACAATAAGGAGGGGTCTTCAGATTTTGTAAGTAACAATGATTTGTCTTTGCCAAGTCAAGTTAACCCGCCACAATGGTTAGAGGATGCCATGAAAAACTTGGGTTACAAGCTACCATCCAGCACAGAAGATCAAAGCTTAAATCTGCCTTCCTTTCCTGAAGGACTAGAACAAGAAGCAATAATTCATTACTATGCAGATGTTGGAGATGAGGATGAACAAGACGAAGTCGAATTTCAAGAGGATGCTCAAGAAAATGAAATTAACTTAGAAGTTATGCCACATGAACCTCAACACCCTGAAGAGACTGAAAACCAAGATGGACGCGGTAGGTTACTTTCCCATTTTCTACGACTTCCAAGGGAGATCATAAACAAATCAGATGGTTCTATTAGACTGAGTAGGCATTCACAGATTTTGACTGCACCTGAGTACATGGAGCTATTGGTTGATGCGGAAAGAAAAAAGGAGGAACAAGCAAAACTAAAGTTACGGAAAAAAGAACTGGCACAAGAAAAAAAGGTTGCTAGACTTGCAGCAAAAGAAAAAAGATTGCAGGAGAAGCTTGAAAGAGAAAGGGAGAAGCAGGCTAAGGAGCAACAGAAAGAGATTGAGAAGGCACACAAGCAACAAAGGAAAGAGCAAGAGAAGAGGGAGAGGGAACTTGCAAATCAATTAAGGGAATACGAAAAGAGGATGCGTGTAAGTTCTGCAACTGATCATGAAAATCGAAGGATTTTTCAAGATATGTTAAATATTCAAATTCCAGGTTATGCTCAAATTGGAACACCTCCATCACTTATGAATAACTCTTGTACAGTTCCATCTTGGTATGTATCACCTCATTTACTTTGTACAAGTTCAAGCAGTCCTAGTAGTTCATTTGCAATGCCACCATGGATGCAAGCTTCAGCAGGGCAACCAACTCCTCTGTCAACAACAGGTGCAAATCCCTTTTCAAGCGGACAACCAAATCCTTTTTCAGCAGGGGGACCAGATCCTTTATCAGTTGGGCAACCAAATGCTCTGTCAAAAGGGATTCTAAATCCCTTTTCAGTTGGCCAATCAAACACTGTATCGGCAGGAAAAGAAAATCCAAAAGCAGTATAGAAAGAGGGCAATATTACTTACACTAACTAAGATATTGAACATGTGCCAGCAAGCAATGCTTATTACCCCATATGATGATGGTAGTAATTTTGTTGGTGATACAATTTTGCTAGATGTATTCACCGAAGCCTTCCTATGTAGTCTCTAAAGTTATATAGTGCAATATAAATTTTGCGTATGTAATCAGAATACTTTCCAGCCATCCATGTATACAATTAAACTTATGTTAATATATCAGTATGATGATGCTCTTCCATATTTTACACCCAATTTGGCGGTGTAATCAGAATACTCATATTAATTTTGCATATGTAATCAGAATACTTTCCAGGCGTCCATGTATACAATTGAACTTATGTTAATATATCAATATGATGACGCTCTTTATTTTACACCCTATTTGGCGGTGTAATCAGAATACTCATATTAATTTTGCGTATGTAATCAGAATACTTTGTATACAATTAAACTTATGTTAATATATCAGTATGATTATGCTAACTATTTTAATAGTGCAGTGTTTTAAAACATTAAGGATCATTGCCTGAGTGAGAACCCTCTCGTCTCTGCCTTTTCTTCTCATCTTCTTAGCAGGCCGAGCCAATGCCGAGGACGAAGTCGGTCAGGAGTGGAGAAAACGCACGCACCCACCGGTCTGCAAGATACCACGAAATGGTTGCTCGAGCTCTGCAACAGAACAGGTGAAAAACCAGACTGAACGAGCTCCCTCTCCATTTCCCACGAAATGCCATGGCCCGATTTGGCGGTGACCATCTCCATAAACCTACCCGCCCACATTAACGGCTGGTGGGTGAGCATTCAATGCATGGCGGTAGCCCAGACAACAACTGGCGCGGTGAATGGCGTGGTGTTTTTACTCGACCAGGTGGCAGTGACGTGGTGCAATGACTGTGCAAAGATAGGGTGCACTACAACCGGTGCAATGCGTTACAGCAATGCAGCCCTTGGGAGCAACATGTATATATGAACCATGGAAGACACTTCAAACATTTAGACTCAAGATCGAGAGAACGCTAATACAGAAGCGAGCAATTACAACAGAAAACAATGTAAATGGCAGTAACAGAGAGTGGTAATGCCTATAATTAGACCTAGAAATTGCTTAAAGGGGTTAGTAGACCTGTAAATCTGTCTATAATTAGACCTAGAAATTGCTTAAAGGGGTACTTGGGTATTAGAAAATAGATTACTTTATGTCCAATGATGAGGTAATGCTGCTAAGTTTTTTAGAAAACAATTGGGTACTGATACAAAAAGAAAACAATTGGATACACTTTCCCCAGGTGAAGCAGCAAATTACTAGATATCTTCATTAAAGTCCCTGTTGTTTCTATATAAACACTAAAAAGTTCATTTTTGCCACCTGAAACTATGAGATGAAGGAAATTTGGAAGCCGAATGTGTGTAATGCAAAATAAACACTATAAAATTCCATAGAAAGAAAGGCATTTAAACATGGAAGCATGAAGCATGAAAGTATTTTAATGTTGATATGTGAAGTTAATACAACCCAACCGTTTTCTCCCCTATCATTATTAATTAAACATGGAAGCATGAAATGTTGAATAAGACAGTTTTTAAATTGATCAATATTCTCTTATTCATTGATAGAACTAAATTAGGGGAATCTTACCATCACTGCCTAAGTACGATTCTTCAAACAATAGAAATATTGAACAAGAATTGACATAAAGGGATGTTATAATTAGACAAAAACTACAAACTGATATTGAGAAGATCCAAGAATCAAATACCAAGAAACGCAAAGAACCAGAGTTCATTACTGAATTAATAACATATTATTGTTGAATATAAAAGCATACCATTGCTTAATATAAAAACATACTAATAACAAAATACTAAAAAATAGAGACATTTACTGACTCATTGGAAACGAAAGAGAGTATTGGAATTGGTGTAGGAAACAATATGATCAGAATTTTTGAGTTCCAAGAACATTGAAATGAGATTGTTAGAGAAGATTAGTTACAAATAAGGATTGAAAAAGATTTAGCAAGGGCTAAATATTTCGATCGAGGGAGAGAATATTGAAAAATATGGGTATTGGCTTAATATACAGTATTAATACAGTAGAATATGAATTTACATTCTTGCTCTTTTGAAATTCAACTATCAGAAGAACATAGTTGATATCAAGATTCACACTTATAAGAGATTGAATGGAAAGAAAATTGATATAGATGAACTCAAAGGACTAGTTGCAGTAGTAAGCCTTTATCTTTAAATGCGTAGAATCGTTGAAGTTATTACAGAGTTCGTAGGGATTTGAACTGACTAGAACCTTAAAATTGTTTTAATGTGCTTGGTGGATCTTTTGGAATCAGACAATAATAGAACATTTGTAATTGTCATCTGAAAGATGCAAACAAGTCTTAAGAACCAAGTCTATATTAATCAATATTCTCTTATTCATTGATAGAACTAAAAAATATATATTAATTTATATACAAGTGTACAAAAACCAAGTCTATACAGTCAACTATTCATTAAGTA
Source organism: Taxus chinensis (assembly GCA_019776745.2). NCBI lineage: Eukaryota > Viridiplantae > Streptophyta > Pinopsida > Cupressales > Taxaceae > Taxus > Taxus chinensis. Next base: position 876,444,384 of record CM034149.1, on the reverse strand, counting down.
ATATTTTCATTGTATGCACATCATATCTATTACAATCACTTCAACAAGTCATTTCTCAAGACTTTCCAAAAAAATTACTACCATCATCATATGGGGTAATAAGCATTGTTTGCGGGCACATGTTCAATATCTTAGTTAGTATTGGGTACTGATACAGAAAGACAACAATTGGATACACTAAGAGGTGAAGCAGAAATTTATATTGCACTATATAACTTTAGAGACTACATAGGAAGACTAAAAATCGGTGCATTTATCATTCAAATAGACTAAAAATGCAAATCTTTTAACCATGAAAAAATGCACAACTTAAACTATTACTTTCACAATTCTAATAATACAACATCTTTGGAAAATATAGCTCAATATCATTCCACAAGACTTAAGATGCAGATGACTAAAAATAAAAATTATTTAGTTGAGAAAACTACACAAACTAAAGCAATCCTTTCATAATTATAAAAATCCAACTTACATTCATATTAACCTTCCACTAGAATCAAAATGCAGACAACTCCAAATGCAAATCCTTTAGCTGATAAATTGAATCAAATATTTCCTTTAATAATTTAACACTCGCGTCCTATGACTGAGAAAATGCCAAAAAAAAAACATTCCTTCCATGATGCTAAAAATACAACATGCATCATATAACTGGGACAATGCAAAACTTAAAGCATTCCTTCTATAATTCTAGAAATTCACATGCATTGAATGTATTGTTGCATTAATGCAAATCCTTTAACTAAAAAACGTAAGAAGTAGAGCATTCTTTTCACAATTCTAAAAATTCATACCTTATAAAAATGACTGCATTTATTCTTCCACAAAACTTAAATAATAAAAGGCAACCTAACTAAAATAAATAAATCCTTTACATAAAAAAATACACCATTAGAGCATTTCCTTTCACAATTCTAGAAATTCGACATAAGTTGAAAATATGGCTTTATCTATCCTTCCACTAGACTTAAAATTCAGCATGACCAAAAGAGAATAGTAAATCATTTAGCTGCAAGATGAAAATTGTTTGGTTACAGAAATCATTTCAAAATTCTATGGATTCAACATACATAGACAAATATGCTGCTTCTATTCTTTCACTAGACTCAAAATGCATCATAACTCAAAAACTGAAACCTTCGCTGAGAAAAACACACTTGTTAAAGCACTCCTTTCACAATTCTAGAAATTCAACATACATTGAAAATATGAAGTGTCTATTCTTCCACTATTTAACTGAAAAACAAGTGTGCAAAATAAAGCATTCATTTCAAAATTTTAAAAATATAACAAAGGTTGAAAATAAGGCTGCATATATCCTTCCACTAGACTTACAATGCAGATAACTAGAAATGCAAAACCCTTAACATAAAATGCATGGATTATATCATTTCTTTCACAATAGATGAATAAAAAATGCACATCCTTCAGCCAGAAAAATGTACAAATTAAAGCATCCCATTGATTGTTTTGAAAATCCAACATCAGTTGGAAATATGGCTGCAACTAGACTTAAAAGGCAGATCCCTCAGCAGAAATAAAAATTGCACAAAACAATGCATGCATATCATAATTCTAAATCCAGTAATTTCAAAACACAGCTGCATTTATCCTTCCGCTAGACACAAAATACCGATCCTTAAATGAACAATTCAAAGCAGAATTCTCAGCTCATGAAATAAAAAAAATGCCCAGATTGAATAAAAAAAATTACTTCAGTCGTCTATCTGATTTACGGCATCAAATCCAAAGACAGACGAAAATAAAAATTCTGCTTTTTTTTTTGAAGTAAACCAGAAATATATACAAAAAGATTTAATGGGTGTTCATCTTTACCTAGGCACTATCTGTCTAACCCTGCGCGTATTCTTCACCATTCATCCGTCTTAAACCAAATTCTATCACTGTTTAACATCACCACCCACAAGGCCAAAAAGCACCAGAAGAAGAACAAAAAAAAGCCGAAAAAGAAAGACATTTTGGAGGAGCAAGAAAACTCTGGACCAACCAATGCAAAACACTGTCCTTAAATTATAAGTAAAGGCATTTTAAGTAACAAAACACAGTACAATCATGTCAAAAGAAGTTACAAGAACAAATAATCCAAAGCCATATCATAACAGCACAGCAAAATCGTAAAACTTCTGCACGTAGTAAAGCAAAATTTCCATAGTAGTACAGTGTTTAAAAACACTAAGGATCATCGCCTGAGTGAGAACGATCTCACCTCTGCCTTTTCTTCTCATCTTCTTAGCAGGCCGAGCCAATGCCGAGGACGAAGTCGATCAGGAGTGGAGAAAACGCACGCACCCACCGGTCTGCAAGACACCACGAAATGGTCGCTCGAGCTCTGCCACAGAACAGGCGAAAAACCAGACTGAACGAGCTCCCTCTCCATTTCCCACGAAATGCCATGGCCCGATTTGGCGGTGACCATCTCCATAAACCTACCCGCCCACATTAACGGCTGGTGGGTGAGCATTCAATGCATGGCGGTAGCCCGGACAACAACTGGCGCGGCGAGTGGACAACACTTGGTCCCATGCAATTAATCCGACTTTTTCGATATCTTCACTGACGCGGATCGTCCACATGGTGCTGAGGTGGCGTGAGGTGGCAGTGCAATGCTGGAGGTCAAGAATTTGGTCCTGCATCCATTGGTGGAGTTTTTACTCGTCCAGGTGGCAGTGACGTGGCGCGGTGACTGTGCAAAGATAGGGTGCACCACATATGGGTCCTCTCCCCTAGATTTGTACATAAAATTGCATCAAATAAAAAACAATTTCCACGAAAACCTGTTTTTAAATTTCAACCAATAAACTGCTCTTCTGAACGCCAGAGAAAGGATTGCGTTATGAACAAGGCCGTTTGCCTTCATCTCTGATTCCAACAGAGTAGTAAAGATAAGAGTTATGGATTGAAAACTATAGAGTCTACAATGTTTTCCTTTGGCAATAACAGGAGGAAGACCGACATAAACAGTTAAAACTATTGCCATTGGTTTGCGAGAATGAAACTCGAGTTCTGCTAAACTACTTTCCAAATTATATTGAGATGCAACATCAACTCTGTCTTCAGGTGTGTAAACAGGCACTTCTAAACTCAAAACTCATTTTTGTAAAACTTTGGATCCGGGCAAAAATCTTTGTGGGTTACTTTCAATTAGGGCAAAAAAATTAAAAAAGCCAGGGTCACTTGCGATCATGGTAAAATAATGTGGGTCACTGCTGTTACGATCTCAAATCTGTCTCTGTTTTTTACTAGAATTTTATTAAAAAAGAGAAGGTTGTTTGGGAATGATCTCCGAGAGCCCAAACAACAATGCACAAATCTACCCACCTGTTATTTTTTTCTAGATTCATGTAAAAACCACGAGGTTGTCGAATGAATATTGGTTCTATCACATATAACTTAATGCCTAATTCATCTGTTTCAGTATTGGAAAAATGAAGATTTAGGGTTCAATGATCGGCGTTTAAGGCATGGGGATTTCATATAGTTTTTTTCCTCTAAATGTTTCAATTATCACAATTTTAATCCCTAGCAAATCTAATATCAGCTTGTAAGAATATGGTGTAAGAAGGTATACTGAGGCGGTCTATACGAAATGGTAGTCATCTTCGAGTCTCTTATTGGTGTTATCTTAAACTTTTTATAGGTAATTTTTTACACTCAACTCTGCTATCGAACAAACACATGGAATGCATCATCAAGCTTATGACATCTTTCAGCTTAGAAAACATGGCCAAGGGATTTTTATTCTGCAAAAAGTTAGCAGGGACTTTCATCCAGCATTGTCACATGTGGAGTATGTGCAGCAGGGTTTGAACCTGTGCCATTATAGTGGCAATAACTGTGTCTTGCTACTAGTCCGTAACCTGCTGGACCTTATTGGCATTGTTTGATAATCAATTATCTTGGTTTTTTTCTTCTTCTCGACAATGCCATGTAATTGGTGACCATGACAATATGATGTGTACATAGCAGAGCAGGCCATTGACATGGCCATGGACAGATGAAAGTCAGGAATAGGCTCCTTCAGAGGACCATGGTCGAGTGCCTGTGGCAGGTAAGAATTTATTTATGTTCATGTTTGTACCTATCTGCATTCTCTCTCACTCTTCTTTTTTGATTAGTTGTCTTGAAGTAGGCTTCTCCTTTTCTTCGAGTCCCCAAAAATTGTTCCCTATCTTTCTTAAAGCTTTGTGTGGCATTCACTGTTTTTTTTCCTTCCCTGATTGGTTTCTGCTTTAGGTACCTGTTTTATCAATTCTTCCCTCCTCGGCTGTTCTTTTGGATTCATTCGTTCAAATCTCCACAAGAGTGTTTTCAGGTTTTGCAACAAACAGACTTGGAGATAGAGAGGACTATGTGAGCCAGGAAACAAAGGATAGTATCAATTGCTCCGTTTCTTCAAGTAAAATCTTTGAGAATTTTCATTGCTCAGAGCCGTTGCCCTGTCGTGAATCTCCTTTGGGTGTTAAATATGACAAACTGAATCTAAAGAATATGTCTCAAGATTTCCTTTCTCAAATAAACAGCCTTCACACAGCCTTTAAGGAGAATGGCGTTCCTGTTCCTATCTTGGAGGCAATTGTTCGAAGAAAAGACAAAGGTTTCACAGCTGATTTAGCTGTACACGTTCTAAGATCTGTTGTGAATGATTGGGAGTCAGCTCATAGGGTTTTTCGATGGATAGGACAGCAGCCTGGCTATAGACACACCTCAGAGACCTTGTATTTGATGGTTCATATTTTAGGCAAGGCACACCAATTCCAGATCATGTGGGAGTTGATTGAAGAGATGAAAAACCAGGCCTTTTGGATCAGACTTAAAACCTTGGAACTCATTATCCAGAGTCATGTCAAAGCTGGGAAGTTACAAGATTTAGTCGATTCCTTCGAGAGGATGAAAGATTTTGACCATGAAAGTGGTACAGTGGCATTTAACACTCTAGTTCGAATTCTCTGCCATGAAAAACGTGTCGAGGATTGCCAATTGATATTTGAGAGATTGAAAAATACATATTCCCCTGATGAGAAAAGTTTTAGCATTCTTATCCATGGATGGTGTGAAGTGAATAGGCCGGCAGATGCCTTCAGAATACTGGAACAGATGAACCAGGAAGGCGTTCAGCCAACATGGGGTGCATACACATCCCTTATTGAGTCTCTTTGTGCAAAAGGTGGGAAGGATATAGCAAATAAATTATTTAATCAGATGAAAAGTAGCATTCTTAGTAATTTTAAAGAAACAAAAGCAGCTACAAAAATTTCAGGGGACATTTCTATATTGAATGAAATATCCCCGTCTCTTGATTTTGCAGCATACAATTGCTTGATTACTTGCCTCTGTATGTTAGGCGAAGTAGATGATGCATGTGAGCTCTTGGAGAGAATGGTTAGACAAGGCTTCACACCATATGTGAAGACCTACAGCTATGTTTTTGAACAGCTTTGCAAAAGAAGAAAGTCTAAAGAAGCTTTTAAACTGTATAATATGATTGCAGGAACTGTCTTTTTCACAAGCCTTAGGATTCATGACAGGTTGATAGATATGTTTTTGTCTACCGGGCATGTGGGCATGGCTTTACATATTTGGAACGAAATACAAGACAAGGGTTATAGTTGCGGATGTCAAACTTACAGTGTGCTAATAGACGGTCTTTGTTATAATGGTCTTTTTACAGAAGCTTTTGAGCACTTCACGAAAATGTTAGAGAAGGGAATTGTGCCTCGCTATCAAACTTATAGAATGCTACGTTCTGGGTTCCTAAAAGTTCGCAACATGGAAAAGTTTGATGAGCTCAAAGAGACAATCGAGCGACTTGATAAAACAGGTACTTGTTAGTTCAAATTGCACTTCATATAAAGATGAATTTTATCTTAATGACTGGTGTTTTCATTATAGTAGGTTATTATTAATGTGTTTGATAATTGGCCTCAAGTTTGTCTTGATCTCTTTTGTCTGGAGATTCATGGCATTTTATTGTAAACCACCTTGTCCTTTATCTCTATATATATTTTGACTAATAGATATGCTGATGTCTGGACATTGATACATTAAACTGTCATATAGTTCATCTACTTTAACTGAAGGCACTGATATTTTGAATGCTAACTAAACTTCTTGACCAGGTATACAGCTAGTTACCCACAGAAAACAATAACACAAAGCGATTAAAAGTTACTGATAACCAACGAAAATGGATCCCGATTTCAAGCCATGACTAATCAGTTGTCAACTTATCATCAGTATCCATCAGCTGTACACAGCATCAAGCAAATGCAGTCTTCTACCTTCTCTTTTAAGGTGGTGTTAGGGCCTGCATGGCAGAAAGTTTGAATCCAAAGTTACAAAGCAGTAGAGCTTCTTAGGTATGGTTTCCTCTCTGGCAATGTTGTATCACTATGTTAACATAGGCTATTTATAGTGATAGAAAATCAATTTTCTTTGGGTTGCTTCTTTATACAAAAATTTCCAACTTCAGGGCTTCGTGGGTGATGTTGTGTGCAGGTTTTGGCATGAGACACAACAAGGATACTTGAATAATTGTCCCCCAACTTGCATCATACCTGTCGAGTGCATGGGCTTGTCTGTGCGATTGAGTCTTGCTGTGACATCTCTGCACAAAATTCAACCATATTCTTAGTCATTATGTACTCTAAGAAGCTGGTAAATCAAGGGTATTCTAGATCAACGGAAAACCTTCTTGCACCAGCTGAGGTGTGAGACTTGGAGGTTGAAGAGTTCTTGAGATGCTTGAGAAAAAATAATATGGATGAATGGGAATCGAAGATGTGCTTGGTTTTGACTTCCGAGGATAATGTGGTGCCAAGGTGCTTCTCAAGTAGCTTTCCTGCACACTATTTGAAGCTAGAAAAGCATTGGAATTATATACCGAACTGCTAAAATGATGGAATACTGGAAACTGGCATCAGTCTGTAACTGGGAAATAGTGTCTATTGTTTATTGATTTTGATATTCTAATGTATTGAGCACCGATTCAAGATCACACATTCTTTGTTTTGATAATTTTTTCCAGATTTCCTATCGCTCTTCCAGCTATGGGATCTAAGCTCTTTTTTTCTCTTATTACAGCTTGACTAGATCTGAGCAGATCTAAGTACAAAGGAGATGTGTCAATTAAGCTCTCAAACAGTCAAATTTACATGTGCGTTTCTAGTATATTTTACAGTTTACAATTTTCTATATTAGATTTGCATTTTTATTACTTTCTACTAAAGGACCAGATTGCTATACTTATTCAATAGAAATACTGCTGTTGGTATTAGCGTCATATATTTAAGACAACGAGCTTCATGTATCTCATGGCCTTGTTGATTATCAATGGAATTCTTTTTCAATACGATATTGTCCCCTGCACATTATCTTCCTGTGCCTTGTTATCACTCAACAGTGATGGCCACAGCTTACTTAAAAATTTGCTATCATTATGTAGCCCCAGTTCCACAAGATCCATTTTTTGCCTCAATATCTGCACTTCAATGAAATCCCCCTGCTAGCCACAGCCCATTTTCCCATCCAATTTAATGTCAGTTGCTTGTCATTGCCTCAGAGACGTTTCCTTCACTCAATATAATCCTTCCATGTTTATTACTTCAGATTTCACCTCAAAGGTCACATTCCCGATGCTTATATTTTCAGGATTGTTTATCTTGTTGCTTGGAGTATGCTCATGGTGCAAGGGAAAAATAGAGAAGCATGCAAATGGGATATTTATGAACCAGATTTACTTACATAAAAGATAAATTAGAAGAAGTGTTAGAAGATATGAGCATAGAAATAACGAAGAGAAGGTGGAAAGCACACAACACGCTAAGATATGTGCGTGTTCATCATTTTATTATGCTGAAAGAGGTTACATCGTAGTTGGGGAAGTTGATAATTGAACATGAGTCAATAAATAGCTAATATTCATTAAGTGTTAACTAATATGTTCTAATACCCCCCTTAATGACTAAACCGGAGACTACAAGTTTGCCCTGAAATTTTACAAATAAAATAGAACCAAGAAATTTAGATATTAAATCTGCAGGCTGCTCCTTAGAGATCATTCTGAAATCTGCAGTCTGACATTTTGCTGCTGTCCAGTGTGGGAGCTTTGGTGTAGAAAGAAACTGAAAAAGATAGCTATTAGCAAAACAATGATCCAGCTGTGTGGACATAACATATAAGAAGTTGTCCACCGGTTGTTTGTAGAGTAATTCATTGACTAGCAACAAATCATCATTGGCTGATAATTTCAGCCCGAACTCCATCATTCGGAAACCAAAATCTTGAAGATGCTGATCAAATGTAGTAGACTAGGCTCGTGGAGCCTGCTTAAGTTTGTGTACTCGTGGAGCCTGCTTAAGTTTGTACACAGGTTTAATCATTCTACAACCCAAATTATCATGTTCAGGTACCCAAAAACCTTCGGCAATACCATGTAGATCTTCTTGTCCAAATCTCTGTTCAGGAAACCAAAGTGAGCTTTTGTGGGGTTGAAGCAACTGAAGTGTGACAATTTTTTGCAGTATTCATAGGAGTTTAAACCAACTCCGCAAAAGGAGAAATAAGAATCTCTGCATTAGTGTGAGAAATAACCATCTCCTTCTCATGTATTTCTTCCCATTTCTCATCTATTCCCTATAGTTGGGAAAGGTTTTTTTTGCGACAAGTTGAACAAAATGACCATGCTTTTAGGAAATAACCATACCTTGATCCTGGTCCCTCTGAGTCGATTCCTTTGTTCGAATGAATTTTTCTGCTATCTCGACAATGAATGGCTTTTCTTGCCATCTCACCATGTGCCTTCTGTGCATACTGGATAGTGGGTGGAGTCACTCTCCACAGTTCTTTGAGTGGCTTTTCCTGCCAGCTCACCACACGTCTCTTGTCCATCTTGCAATTGGAGTGTTTCATCCGCCTGCATATGAAGCATTTTAGTCTCTTGCACATTCTTTATAGTGGATATTCCCTCCATAATCTGAAGCAAGGTCAACATGCCTATGAGTACTGTTATCTACCAACACATCTTGTATGTTGGAGTCACCCTCTACGTGTGCTTATAAGTTGACTATATAAGAGAACAAGCCTATACTAGCCAACTTGCCCAATGCCTAGGGCAATTATGCTTTCTCTTTTCACATCTGACATAATACTCCTCTGCCTAGAGAAATTTACAGAAATATTGGGATTTTCTGTTAACTGATGAACAAACAAGAGATTTTTATGCATGCTAAGAACATACCTAACATTTCTTTCTAAGAGCCGTTGAGCATTATTTAGGACTATATGAATCTCTCCTATTCCCTGTACTAGAAATGAATTCCCATCAACCAATAAAATTGAATCATACCAATTTGTATTTGCAATAAATGTTACACACCAATTTGTTCAACATGAAAAATGTTTGGATGCACCAGAATCAATGATCCAACAATTGGTAGCACTGGCGTTCGAGCATGATGCTGTAAGAGCATACTCTTCCGCAGAATCTTAGTTTACTGTCACCTTTGCCTCATCTTGTGGCTTTTTGTTGTGTTGGGAAAGATCATACCTTTGCTTCCAACAATCCTTTTTGATATGCCTAACCTTATGACTGTAATGACCTTTCACCTGATATTTGGAAGATGATTCACTAGGAATTTGTTTCCACTTTCCCCTTGACTGAGCAACAAATGCACTCTGTTTGTTCAGAAGTAGACCCACTTGCGTGAGTCTACTTGAGTCTGCCAAAATTCCTATTGCAACGAGTAGGAACTAACTTGATCAAAAGTCAGGGTTTGACTTTCAACCATCAAATGTATAGTTTTCTCAAAAGACTTATTTGAGGGTGTTAAACTCTTCATAACAAGAGCAACTAGGTTGTCATCATCCACCTTTTTGTTGATGGCACCGAGATGGTCTTGGAGATATTTCATATGAAGATGTTTGGATAGGGACCCACCCTCATTCATCTTTGCCGAAAATAACAAATTCTTCATGTACAAAACTTGACTTTTCTCCAAGTTAAATACATGTTCTTTAGATTGGTCCATAACACACTTACCTCTGTGGAGTTTCGGACCTCGGGTATCAAATCATTTGATATGGCCCATGGACAAGTTCAACAAGGACTTCTTATGATGTTTGTCATTATACAGAAAATCTGCAACAGACCTTCTTTAAGTGCCAAGAACGATTTTATCATAATCCCGACATGCTGCAATTGTCAAAATCTGGTGACTCCAGACATTATAATTTTGACCTATCAGCTTCTGCGCTTCCAGTAGAACTAGGTTTTGAATATTGGCTGTTATTCACACAATGTTTGACCCGCAAATCAATGCAAGCATAAATGCAAAAAATAATCACAACAAATTACTTAAAAAAGAAAAAAACAATTATTGATACCTGCACAGAATGAGAATCACCTCAAAGCAATGCACCAACGACTGCAACCTTGTCTTCGCCCTAGTGTGACTGTTGTCTGCCTCAGATTGTCACTATAATAGGTTGATAAATTCGTGGGTTTGCTCACAAACGGCTGTTGCCCTTCTAAAATGACAAAACTAGAAAAAAAACTCTACAAATGATTTCTGTGGCAAGTTTGGACTCTACATGTCAAACAATAATGAATTTGTTGAGCAATTGTGCCGTAGCCATCAAACGTTAATCACGTCTGGCTCGTGAATCTTCAAATTGTGATTTCTAGCAATCTCTGGCCTGCGAAAAAAAAACCACGATTGTGTCTTCTACCAAGAGGAATTTTTGTCGCTGCTCACAAAAAAAAACTCACGAAATCTTGTTCCGTGATTTCAGACTTGAAATCTCTGCCTTTAATTTTTGTGTAAGTCAACCTTTGCAGGTTGTGATTTGTTTATTTGCCCTTGAAATTGCACTTTTCTTCTGGTTTGGTCATGTTTTGCCCTGGAAGCATCCACCTTTGAGTGCTGTTGATTTTTGTACAACTCAGCCTCTGCAATTCGTGATTTGTGTATTTGTCCTCGAAATTGCAGTTTTCTTCTGGTTTGGTCCTGTTTTTTCTCCAGAGGCATCCACCTTTGACTTAGGCAGATCACGTTCTCTTTTTGTCCGATCTTTAATTATCTTTCAACTGCCTTCAGCTGCGGCCTAGCACGAGTTTTATGGTAGTCCTTCATCCACCTCCTTGCACTGATGTATTTCTGCAACTTGTTACCTGCAAATCACAACTTCAGATTTTTCGGAAGATTCCGATTTCTGCAAATAGATTCAGTTAATCGTGCTTGAAGCCTCACATTTGACATCGCCCTAATCACAAATGCATGATCTACACTGCTCTCGTTCTTCTTTCCACAATTCTTCTGCCACCTTCAATTTGCTAGTTTCTAAATACAACCTCTTCAATCTTCTTTCCCGCCGTCTGTACCCTCTTCGAGGGCTTCCTCAAACTTCAAAGATGTTGAGCACCAATGGTTCTGATACAAATGTTAGAAGATACAAAACACAAGAATGAAGAGAAACCGGAAAGCACATGACAGACTAAGATACATGCGTGTTCATTCTATTATGCTGAAAGAGGTTACGTACTAGTTGGGGAACTTAATAACTGAACATTGGTTAATAAAAAACTAATAGTTACTTTTTGAAGGGGAGTTTGGAGCTCTGGACTTGGGGAGGTGAAAAGTCGTCCTCTCATGAGTGCACCTTCAAGCTTTCCTAGACCTATCCTTGGTTGTATGTGCTGCTGGTCTTTGTTTTTCTTAGTGCTAGGTCAAGTCCCTCATAGGGATTTGTGCTGTGTTTATTTTTCTAGTGGTTCCACGTAGTTGTTTGGTTGGTCATAAGGCTCCACTTGTTTTTTTTACCTTGTTTTATGTTTGACGAGTTTCAGGCTTTTGATACTTTGGTTTGGCTATCTCTGATCTCTCCACGCACGGGAGAGGTCAAATTTGATTTGAATAAGGCAGGCAAGGAGGAGTGCATCATTAATGGAGATGCGAAATTTATTGATAAGGATAACCCTGCTGAAGGTGGCTGACAAGAAGATATTTCTATTAAAAAAAATCATCCAGAGATGTAGTGTGGGAAGAGTCTATGGTGGAAATTCCGGCCGGTGCCAGCCTTCAAAGTTTGCAGAAAGGATTCAAACAATGGACAAGTCAGCTGTGGAGGAGGGGAAGTCGAATCACCAGGTAAGTCCTCTGCTGAGCAACCTGCTCTTACTCTTGCCCCAAATGGTGAAATGACAAATGTTATTAGGAAAGAGGAAGCTTTAATTAAAAATGTAGGTATCTTTTTTGTCTGCTTAAACCAAAATAAGCTTCCGTCTAGGATTTTTTTGATAATTGGATTGCTTCTGTACGGGGAAAGAAATTGGGGATGCATGTATACTTCTGTCGCAGGTTACAAACCTGGGGTTTTTCCTTGTCCTGTTTAAAAACTCCAACATGTAACGAAGAGCTATCTCTAGACCCTTCTGGAATGTAGGAAGATCGGTGTTTAAACACATGCCTCGGGCTCCTGAACTTTCATGGGACAAAAATTGCTGACCAATTGAACCCAAATGGCTTGAGATCTCTATTGTACCAATTCAGTTATGGCCATCTGCTTCCACAAATTTTAAAACCTGTTGGAGAAATGTTGCAGGTTGAGGAATTTAGGGTTATCCTATCCCACATGAATGCAAGGCTGCTTATCTCGGTGAACTCGACAGGGGTAATCCCTAAATCTTTAGATATCAAATTACAAAACAAAGATTATATGTGCTCTGTATTGCAGCTTGGAGGGTTAAATGCATGTTTACTGTGTAAAAGAATGATCATCTCAAGAAAGGCTGCCACCTAATTGTCCACAGAGGCCCTTCTCCTTGCCCCTGAAAACTATGCACTCTGATCCTTAGTGGGGTCTGAAGCTCTGGTGATTGGGGATATTTCTGAGCCTAAATCCGACTGTAACAACGAAGGAGGTGAATGTGTAAAGGAGAATGTGACTGTAACCCTTCCGACAGACTCTGAAGAGAATGTGTTACCGAGTAACCTGTTTGATGACACCTTGTTCACGATCCCCCCTCAAACTAAGGATTGATATGGAAATCTCCCCTTTAAATTTAAAAGATGGGTATTCTGTCATGTGGTGATTCCGGCTAAAACAATGGCTGATGAGGTACAAATTTAGGCCAGAAAATTTGTCGAGGCTACCAAAGCAGATGAAATCGGAACTAGGCACATGAGCGAGTGGAAAACCTTGGCCTCTACTGTCAAACCCTGTGAAAATAGGACCGATTCCCCACCCCTCCCTGTGCTGCCCCTGCCTTCTTCGAGTGGTGTGGTGGCGGTTGAATTGGAGGCTATCTAAAATACCACTGCCTCAGAACCTGGCTGAATGGTAAACAGGGTGCTAAAAGGTTGAATAAAGAGGGTGCCTTTGAAGCCCTGGATACCCCTGTTGGGGGCTTTGAGGAAGCCAAAAAACGAAAAGGTAATGAGAATTGTGGAGGTGAGAGTACTAGGAAAAAGGGTAAGGAAGAAAAAATACCCCCTGCTTTGAAAGGGCTGTACAACACTGCGAATGGTAGTAAATCCTCTGGAATACCTCATTTATGAATATTATTAGTTGGAATGTAAGAGGGCTTGAGGCAGCTATGACAGAAGATCCACGGTTAGAAGATTTTGTAGAAGGTAAAGCTGGGTTAGATTTCTGGACTCCTTCAAGAAGTTAAATCTACCGGGTTTGCTCTGAATTCAACTCTCTTTTATTTGGTCGTGTCCAACATGTTTTTACCACCAGCCATGATACAATGATTACTGCTCAGATGAAATCGAAATTCATTTTTCCATAATGATGAGTGCCCTTGGAATTGGAGACAAGTATAGGATAACGGTATCAAGATGCCTCTGCACAAGTTGAAATCAATGTAGAATTGTTAGTTTCCTTTGTCCTTCAGAGATCCATCCGACAGGGGTACCCTCAGGCCCCCTTGTTTTGTAATTGCTGTGGAAGCTTTTCATCATCTAATGAGGTTTTCAGCCCCTGGACATCTGATTATAGGCATTGTGCTACTTAATAAAGATTAACTGATTGATGTACAGTTTGCTGATGACCACCTATCTCTTTTTGGAATTAGATGAAGATAACTTTAGAGTGGTTGAAGAGAGGATTGAAATTTACTGCTCTGCCTCTGGTTCCAAAGTCTCCTTGTCCAAATCCTCGCTTCTTGGTTGGGATGAAACCCCCGCTTCTTGGGTGAAGAATATTGGATGGTCCTGGGATGGCCCCCACAAGCAGGTGAGATATTTGGTAATTCCTTTTGCCCTTGAGCACTCTCTCAGTAATATGTGGTAGTTGATTGTCAACAAAATTTCAAAAATCTAACAAATGGCAAGGGCATGTCCTATCCCTACCTGGTAGAGTTCAGGTTTGTCAAAAAGTATCGTCATCCTTCTCTATTTATTACTCTTCATGTTGGCTCTTTCCTAGCTCCCATGTTGGAAAAATTGCATCGAAACGATAAAGACTTCTATGGTATGATGGTAAAGGATGTAAAAAAAGACATGCTGTAAAATGGGATGTCTGCGGCAAACCTAAGGTGTTGGGAGGGTTGGGGCTCAAGGATCTTAGAATACAAGGTATGGCTTTGGCCTCCAATGGATATTAAGATCATTGAGTGTCAATGAACCGAGGATACCAATACGCTGCCCCCACGGGGTTTGGAGCGGGTACGGAGCGTACCCAATATGGATACGGCCATGGGTACGGCTTGGGAGCGCCCAGGGTATACCGTGTACCTTGTGGGTACGTCTGGGTATGGCTGTAGCCATACCCGAGCGTATCCATAGGGTACATGATGTACACTGGCCGTTCCCAAGCCGTATCCAGAGCCAAATACGGTTATCTTTTGTTTTTTTCATGCTTTTAAAGCGAAAACCTCCTGCGAAAACCTCCACCGGCTCCACCTGCACCTGCGAAAAAAACCTGCGAAATCCCATGAACACTCCATGGGCACAAACTCAAAATCCCCCTGTGAAAACAATACTTATAATATAAGATATTATTATAATAGCTGTTGGGGTGGTAGGTTTAGGTTTAGGCTATGTTGCCAGGAAACGGAAACGGAAACGTTTACGAAACGCGAAAACGGCAATTTTCAAAAAACCTTGGATACAAACGTTACGGGAAACGTCTATATAATATATTATTATAATATATATAAATGTGTGTGCATAGTACTCATTTTAAAATTGTACTCCATACACCATAAATGATAAGAGATAAGTATAACTGATAAAACACTCAAAATATTTTGTATTCATTGAAATAATACATTATTATCATGTATACTTATCTCTAGGAGACTAGAACGTTTTGAAGGAGTTTCCGTTTCAAAAATGAAACGGGGGCGGGGAGGGGGGGGGGGTGCAGGGGGCCTAGGTGTTTCCTGGTAACAGAGGGTTTAGGGATTATAGGTAGTATTAATTATATTTTATAATAATATCTTAAAGTTATATGTTTTTAATATTTATAGGTAGTATTAATACTTTAATTATAATAATATCTTATTTGTTATAAGTTTTTATGTTATATGTTAATAGTTTATATGTTTTTATGTTATAATTTGATTATAATAATATCTTATATATTATAAGTTTTAACTTTTATATATATTTTTAATGTGTTTAATAACTTAATTCTTATTAGAAGGCTGAAATTTATATATTTTATTTATATTTTTTTTTTTTTTTGTACTGCTGTATCCAACGCCGTATCTGGGGCCCAAAACTTTTTTGCCGTATCCGCGTATCGGATACTCCGTACCTGCTGGCCCCATAATCAAAACGTATCGACACTTAGCAGTGAACCACAAAAAGCTTTGGTTAAGTTCAATATGGTCAATGGACATCCTAAAGGGCACAAGAATTGGAAGGGATTACATCTGACTGATCTGATGTTAATTGGCAAATTCTCGGTGAGGCCTCTGGGATCTGCTATCTTTCTCTCGATTTGGAAAGCTTGGGAAAAGGTCAAATACCTGACTGTGAATCAGCCCATCTTCTCATGGTTTGATACTAAATGCCAAGGTTTTAGGTATCTTAGCTAGAAAGATAAATGTTGGCTTTGACTAGAAGCTGTTCGGCCTTGCTCTTGTGCAAAAAGGTTTTAAAACATTCAGTTACCTATTTGGGGGGGGTGGATACCTGATGATCTGGGAGGATATCAAGCAATGTTTTAAAAATCAGAACCGGACTCGGAACCGGCCGAGGTCCGGACCGGACCGGTTCAAACTTAATGAACCGGTTTACTAAAAAATACATAAAATTTTATATTTTTAATAAAAATAATATATTTGAAAGGTTAAAAACCATAATTCCAACAAGTACACACAGAATATGCAAAGTTTTCTCTTATATATATGCAAGAAAGGTGTTTATAGCAAAATGGCACGAACTCCAAGTCCAATACACAATATATATATCATAGATGAGATTCCGAAACAAAATACATAGACATTGAGGCTCTAAATGGTCTCCAATGATCAATCTCCATAGTTCAAGACTCCAAAAAAACATGATATGATCATTGATACATTACAAATACTACAAGTTACAAAACTCTAGAATAAACCAGATGACATCAATGATCAAATTCTGCACCGCTGCTGGAAATGGGATCCTCAAGGTCATCCTCATCAATATGATCACCGGCCTCTGGCTCTGACTCGGACTCATCCAAATCCTCAGGTACATCTGCAACAACTGGAGCTGCACGGGGTTGGGGAGTAGCACGAGTGCGACTAGTGCCTGCTGTGTCTCGTGACGATGGCGGCGGTGCTGCTAATGGCTCATCAGATTCTTGATCCAAACCCATCCACCCCAAGTCATCGGGATCAAACTCTGCTGGCTGACTCTCCTCTACCCATTCTGAAGTTGGATCTATATCATCCAAGACAATGGATCAGTATCAGGTCTTCGGTTCAACAACTGGTTACGCCTTAACCGAAGGTTGTATTGCACGAAGACAAGATCATTCAACCGTTGTTGTTCCAAACGGTTTCTCTTCTTCGTGTGAATCCGCTCAAAGACAGACCAGTTGCGCTCGCACCCCGAAGCACTGCAAGTTTGGCTCAGGATCCTAATTGCAAACTTTTGCAATTGAGGACACTGACTACCAAATGAATCCCACCAATGTGCTGCGATAAAAAATGTAAATGTTTAATTAGTAAACAATGACAATAGAAAGTTAAAAACACAGTTAAAAATTAAAAGTAAAACATAAACTTATAACTTAAAGGTTAAAGCGTAATTCAACAAATTAGAAAAATAGTCTTATGCTAAAAATTCATGATTATTCATTAAAATTTTTAATCAAATGAACTTCAAAAAACTTAGAATTTCTTACCTGGTTGGTCCACATCCCTTGCAATCTTTGCAAGGTTTTTCCCAAAGGTACCTGTGGCTCTGCTGAAGAAGCTGATCTGTCGGTGAACCTCAAGTTGTTGCATCTCATCAGGGACCATGCGCTCTAGGCACTCGTACAAACCATCTTTTACTTCTCCTGTTTGATCTTCTCCAAGCTGAGCTCTGTAATGATATTTTGGGTTTAAGAAATACCCAGCTGCATGTATAGGTCGATGGAGTTGATTGTTCCATCTATTATCTATGATCTCCTATATAGGCCCATACTTAGTTACCCTGTCTTTGTATGCTGCCCTTATCTGCTCCTTTGCCTGATCCATAGCCTCATAAATATAGCCCATGGCTAATGTTTCCCCATTCACCAACCGCAACACCTTAACAAGAGGCTCAGCAACTTTCACAATCTTTGTTGTTTTTTTCCAAAATAAATTATCAAAAAGTTTCTTCTTTGTGTCTTTCCCATCCTGTTTCCGGCTCCTCTTTGATGCATTCCATTCATCACTTAAAAACATCCTTTTCAAGTTCTGTTGTTGGGAAATAAGAGATTGCAACGTGAGAAAGTTCGTTGCAAATCTCGTGATGGCTGGCCTAACAAGTTCTCTGCCCTTAGTGTTCTTCCTCATTAGGTTCAATACCCATGAGTGATTATAGATGTATTTGGTGATGCTCTTGCCATGCTCTACAGTGTTCTTGATCCAATCTTTTTTCCCTATATCCTCAAGCATGAGGTCTATGCAATGTGCAGCACATGGAGTCCAAAATATTGTTTTGTGTTTAGCCTCTAACATCTTACCAGCAAGAACATAATTAGATGCATTATCTGTTATGATTTGTACAACATTTTCTACCCCCACCTCTAAAACAATCTCATCCAAAAGCTCAAACAATAAATTTGCATCTTTTACCCTATCAGATGCATCTACTGATTTCAAAAACATGGTACCTTGTGGATAAGAGGCAAGAAAATTTATTATTGTGCGGTTCTTGCCATCACTCCACCCATCTGACATGATAGTGCATCCTGTTTTGGCCCATGAAGCTTTGCAACCTTTCAAATATTCATCTATGGATGCAACTTCTTTCTTCAAAAGTAATCCTCTCAAGTCATGCATACTAGGGCCTTTGAAGCCCTTACCAGCAGCAACAATAGAATCAAACATCGGCTGGTAATAAGGTGAGCGGGCAGCATTGAAAGGGATATCTGCATCATACCACCATCTAGCAATGTACTCAAAAGCTGCTTCTTTGTATTGCTTCTTCCAATGGTTATCCAAGGTAGGCTGATTTTGTGTTGGCATGGAGGCACTAGCAGTGGCAGGTGTGGAAGATGGAAAAAAGCTTTGAATGTTCTTTCTTTTTTGAGGCTGATTTTCTCGACTATGAGTGGATGGGGGAGGCATATACTGAAAGGGGTCTCTAACAATCACAGAAGGGTCAGAGCAAGATCCTTTAACACTCAAGGCATGTTCCCTCCTTCTCCCTATTTCAGCTTCCATCTCTTTTTGCCTAGCCTTCTCTTCTCTATGTTTTTCAAGCATGTTTTTCATTTCCAACCTAATGTCATCAATACCAGGTGCCTCACATGGGGTAACTTGGCCTCTACTAGCCAAGTGTTGTTTCAACCTATGAATCCGCCCCCGCCCCCCCCCCCCTGATGTGTTTCTTACAATATTTACAAAAAACTTGGTGATCAATTACGTCTGCATGGGCCCATGTAGGGTCTTTTGATTTGGGGGCCATTGCAAATGCAAACAAATCTGAAAATGCAAATAAAAAATAAATAAATTTCCTATTTCTTTTTTAATAAAATTTACAAATAAGGGGCAAGTTTAAAATGTAACATACCTTTCAATGTGCACACAAATGAGGTGAGGAAATGTTCCAAGCTTGTATATAGCACCACAAAGAGCCCACACTCCAAATGTAGATGTAAATGCCACCACAAAGAGCCCACACTTGATAGCAAACAACTCCAAATGAACACTATTCAAGGCTGCCCCAATCCTCCAAATCCTTGCAAATAAGAGAGGTGCTCACAAATAGAGGTGAGGTGCTCACAAATGGATGCCAATATCACCACAAAGAGCCCACAAGCAATGCCAAACAAACTCCAAGCCTCCAACTTCCAAGCTCACTACAAAAAATAAACTCTTCAATCTTATGCTCACAAATGCTCAATGAGAGAGGTGTGAAGTGATAGAGGGGGGGGTGTATTTATCACACTAAATTAGGGTTTAGAAGCAATAAAAAATAAAATAAAACAATTAAAAACGCGTTTTTTCCACGCTGGTGCTGTGTACAGCCGACCGGTTTGGGCTAAAACCGGTCGGGCGATTTGAGTCACAGGCTGATTCAAATTTTTTTAGGTCAAACCAGTCAAACCGGCCGGTTCCGGTTCCGGTTTGACCGGTTTTTAAAACATTGCTTCGCAGTACTACTTTGGCTCAAGCTTGCTTAAGCATTAAGTTCCACTACCACCTGCCACCTCCCCCTCCCTCAAATTAGTCTCAGTTAGCTTGCTACTCCATTTGTAAAACTCCGAGTAAGTGTTGTGCCTTACGAACCATTCATTATAGAGCTCCCTAGCCTTCTCAATTCAAACAAGCGCTGTTTCTGAAGTGCATCAAAATATGTGATGATTTTTGGGATTTGGTTGTGTAGTTTCGAGTCAATTTATATTAGACTAATTTTCTCTAGAAGAGGTTAACAAGAATCTCTCTCTCACAAGAATGAATGGTTTACTTGGAAATCTTTGCATTTTGTTGATGCGCAAAGGGGTGAAGCATTGAGACTTTCTAGAGGTCATGCATCCCGGTACTATTCTGGCACAAGTGCATTAGGCCACAAAGTGTCCTCTAAATCAAGCCCACTTAACTTGCCACCCCATTTGCAAAACTTTCAGCAAGTGATACGCCTTATGACCCTGTTTCACAGGTAAGGGGAAATACATTTTTTTGGGGGGGTCCATGATAGTTTTAAATGCATCTGCACACCTTAGAATAGGCACATCTACACTATCTCCTCCATTTTCCACCTCGTGACCTCACCTCCCATGTGTAGCCACTAGCCTTTTCACCAACAATCAACCAGATGGATGTAGTGTTTTGGAGTTGCTCCTATGTCAAAAGACAATGAAACAAAATATCGAACAATGAAGTGAATAAGATGATGACAACAAAATTTGGAGAAGGGTCTATAATAATGGAATATAGAAACTCATTTACTAAACGAGCTGATAAATTTTCAAGATTGAATGGAGGAGGCAAAATGTAAACAGAGCTTCCAAAATGCTAACAAATAGTCAAATTATTTTAATTATCAATAATATGAAGTAAACTAACAAAATAACCTACCTACAAAGTAAGAATAACATAAGAGTTCCTGTAAAACATACATAAAATTACAAGCAAAGCATGTTTCAAGTAGGGGGCGTATAGTCTTGGAAGTATATCTATTTTTCATTTTCACAATATAATCAGTACCAAGGGTTCTATAGCCAATGCAATTTTATTTGTTTTTCTTTGCAAGTAATCAATTAGAGTTTGTGAATCAACTATACATGTTTTTTACACCAAAGCTTTTAATTCTTTAGTTTTTTTTATATCCCTTACTCCCTGCCAAAACAATTAGTTGTAGCACAGGTATTAAAGCTAATATTAATATCTTAGGTTTCAAAGGTTCTTTCCTTTTTTGTATTAAAGAATATAGATCTTAGGTTTCAACTCTTTTGTATGAAAGAAATTAAATAATATGTGCTTCTTAATTTTTGTAGAGGGAATTTAACGGTAAGTTGCATATGATAAGGCATACCTTAAGATATTTCTAATTTGACCATTTATGAAAATAATTATTTTCTTTCTATTTTATTTTATTGAGTTTTGCTTTATATTTACGAGGATCGTGGACATTTTAATATTGTAGACAACTATTTTTGGTAATGGATTAGTCAAGTGTTTTGTTGTTGGTGTATTAATGTGTTTATTGATTATTGGTTTAATTTAACCTCGTACTGATGTGTGTTATTTGTGTTGTTTGTATGTTGTATTGTTCCCTTGTGTCCCTTGATGTGTACTTTAGATATATCTAGATTAATGATTTATTTACTTTGTCCATGAATTTTATATCGATACTCAGCATAAGCGGGTGGTTTCTGCGGGCTTAACCAAAGCAAAACACAATATTTAAGATCTATGCCTATGGCCTGGATAAATCCGCCCCTACAAATTTGAGCAGAAATAAGGTGGTGCAATTGAAGCAGGGCAGCAGTTTGAGTCTGGAATATGGAGGGTGGATTATGAAGAAAATTAGTATTGTGGATTTTGTTGTTGTGAAGTGGGGTTTTCAGATGTGAGGGGATTTATCAAGAGCAGAGCCATGTGCCTCATCAATAAACTCTGTGGCATGCAACCATAAGCATAATGCACTGTATGCACTTGCCGCTATGTCTCATAAATAATGGCGGGTTTGCGCATAAGCGGTAGCACAGCCCACTTACTGTAATGGTGAATCTGCACTGCTATGGTACTGTATCAGATAATTAAAAACTTTAGATATGTGAATATAGGAGGCAGGGATGACTAGATCAGGGAATGAAATACACTGTGGCAACTTTTTAAGCATATGTTAGGAAATAAGCAACTGGCAGGAAGTGATATTGAAGACAACTGAAGTTTCTGGAAACTTTGAAAAATGGTTTTGGAAACTTTGAAAAATGGTTTTGGAAACTATTAGAAACAATATTCCATGATATCCCCATCTGCTGTAAAAGAGAAGCTTCATGAACTGATGAATTCATTTTTTCCCAAGTTGACGAATTCACCAGTAATTGCTTTGACAGCGCCAACAAGTATGGCATACATTCAGCTATTGCTGCATATCCATTCTGTTGAATACGTGTGATCTTGGCCTCCAATTGCAGAACTTTCATGAAACTAGGTAGTACCCCTATTGTTACTTCAGGCCTAGTGATGCAGCTTTGGCAAGATCCAGGATTATTGAGGTGGACAGTAATGTTCGAGAAGATTGTGCACTCCTGTAAGTGTTTGGGAGTAATTTATAAATGGTGAACTAAATTTTGGATCTTTTCCTTCTCTCCAAATGAAATATCCAACCTGTAAATTTGGAATAAATTGGCTGAAAATTCAGTTGTTGGTTGTGACAATACTTTCTTTTGTTAATGTGATCTGGTAGTAATGTAAGTTTCTTGTGGCTTGCAGGAATGGGGCCCAAAAGCGGCTTGGTGTCCTCATCACAATTGGCAAATGTATGGTGATGTCAGGGACCTTGGAGCTAGCAATGCCACCCCTATTATTATTGTCCAACTCTTTTTGGCTGGTATATTTGCGATAAGTTTGGATGATTTGCTCCAGAAAGGCTACAGGTTGGGCTCTGGCATTTCCTTGTTCATTGCAACTAACATATGGTGGGTGCTTTCGTATCATTTAGGTTTTGGTTGCCTCTTTTATGTGTTCTTTGAGAGAATTCTATTGGAAGAATTTGAGAAAGCATTTAGTCCCACAACAATTAATAGTGGATGAGGTGTTGAGTTTGAAGGAGCTGTTATTGCATTGTTACATTTGTTGATAGCCGGAACAAACAAAATCTGTGCACTCATAAAGGCTCTTTACAGGCAGGACCTTCCAAATGTGACCAATCTGCTTGCAACAATTTTGGTTTTTTCACCTTCTGAGATTGCATGTAGTTAAAGCATACCCGAAAGAAGTTGTTTGGAACTCAACCAATCTTTAAATGCGATAATACGATTTTTTCTTGACAATTTGTAAGTTATCGGCATGGTTATTGCTCCAAGGCCCATCCCTATGCCAAAGTGGTTAAATGAGCCATAGGGACACATGTAAGAATACAACATAACATTAAGCACAGTGATGTATTACATTTACAACTATTTTACACAACTATCATATTAAAATGAAAACACATACAAACTTTCAATTGATATCCCTTCTGGCGTACTTTGCAACACGTGCAATTGCTATTAATTATCTTAGGTTTTAAAGGTTCTTTCCTCTTTTGTATTAAAGAATATAAATAATATGGTACTTCTTAAGACCAGGATGTGGGATTCCAAGACCATTTTGGGAACTGTGACATTTATTTTATGGTGGTTAGTCATTAGGCGCACAGTGTGCCGGCTGTAAATTTTGCATGGTTGAATGGTATGTGGTGGAGTTTTAATACTAAATTGCAACTTTGCATGGAAATTTGTGTGCATGGACATGTGGCTGCCACTTTCACTATATCTAAATGGAGATGCCACACACTTTTGTAATTCTAGTCGTGAAAGTCATTTTTTTGTGTATCTAACTAGGTATCACATGTTTTTCTTGACTCAATCCGAATGAGTAATATTAAAGTTTGTGTACAGCAGGCCGAGTATCAGCAACCTGGTTAGTTGTTTTTGATAGCTATTGTTGTCTGCCTGACTGGAAATGCACGGTGAAGAACATAATTTGAATTCGGAAGAGACTCTGTTCTTTGTAGCTTGCAATAGTGACTTACTAGCCACTTAACTTAGCCATATATCCATTTTGTAATTTAGGTTTAACAACAATTCCTGGTCCCATCTTCCCTGGCCAGAAAGAGGCAAATAGTTTTATTTGTCTTTGTAGTGATATTTGGGGGATTAATGAGTTTTCTCTTCCTTATATTTGCTTTCCTTAAATTCTAGTTTTTTATTTCATTAGGTCTTGGTTTTCGTTTTCCCTGCAATGGGCCTGGGAGAGGAGTTCAAATAACATACCTCAAAATTTTGCACTAAGCCTGTGGTGGGATGTGTAATCCAATTTTAATTTATCTGAACATAAACCTAGAGGTACATTTTTATGCTTCTGTGATTTATGGTGATGAAGCTTATGCACATCTCTCCATTTTACATTCTGTCATTTCTAACTAGTGTGAAGCATTATCAATGAAAGGAAAATTGGTTTTATTTGTTGTACATTGCAAATCCTTCCTCAGCGGACTCTTACAATCTGCACAATCTTATCGAGGGACCCATTCTTTTAATTATGCTAGAGTTGTAATATATCAAGAGAAACAAAAGAATGATTTAGTATTATATGATTTGAAACATGTCTTATGTTAGTGTGCTATTTTTTCAGGTTTAGTGGTATTCACATCTATTGTTATCTTAAATGGGCTTTATGTTTTTCCTTTTCCTTCGTTGCTAGATATCTCTTTTTTGGTACAAGAAACATTCAGAGCCGCATTAAAGGTTATGAGTGCCCTAGGCAATAATTGGAGCATACGCCCTTCTCACAATTTTACTTAAAAACATTTTCCCATGAAGTAAATAAATAAAAGCTACTTGCATTATCATCTTTTGAAATTTGCACAAGAATCATAATAAATCAAAAATTTAGAGGTACTGTCATACTAAAAGAAAAAGAAATCCTATAACAGAAACAAAATTAATCTTAGGAACTGTGCCAACAAATATAACATTTTACAAAAGGTTGTTTACAAGTCCAAGTTACCAATATCAAATTGGTAATGGGACTCAACCCTGAACAAAGTACCTTTTTTTCCAACAATAAAAATGGTTATGTAGCTCCCATGGTTTTGTGAAGCTGCTATTTAGACCAGGCCCACCAATTCTTCCATAAAAAATAATAGACCATTTCTCCCCAAAAAAATAGGAATAGAGACTTAAATACTTCTTTCCTTCAATTATATTCACCTCTATTGGATATACAATTATAAAAAATGCATTTACTTTTTCCTAAAAAATATTACACACCTCCATTATCATATGAACTCATAAATATGCCATATTTATTTTTTCTGGGTTGCAAAAATATTATATTAATATTGTTATGTGTATGGTTGAAATTTATGTTATTATATAATAATATCATTAAATGCATAAATCAATATTGAATCTCCAGATAAATCATTGTAATAGTAAGTTCAAAAATAACAAACAATAAGGGAAATATTTAGATTTAGGTGCCCCCTAAATTCTTGGTGCCCTTGCAACTGCATAGTTTGCCTAGGGCTTAGTCCCCCCTTGGAAATATTCCATTTGGCTCAGATGTGGTATTGTAAAAACTTTGGGGTTTTGTTCGTCTGGTTTATAATTTTTTAAAAAAAATAAAAATATTTGCTTTCATCTAGTAAAAACTACATTGTATTTTAATATTTTTCCCCAAACTTGCAAATAGTTTTGTAAAGCCGTGTTTCTACTTTTTTCATGGATACAATAACAACCCATATCAAGAATGTAAGTGCAGATTGTTTGAAGAGTTCTTCAAACTGATTAAAAATTTCCCAAAACAAAGTATTTTTTGCTTTCATATTGCACTGCCACCAAAGGACTAAGAATTTCTGTTGTATCTGATTTCGTGTTTCTCAATGTTTTCTCATATCAAAAAGTCAAAGAAGGCAATAAGGGGAGCAAAGTAGGAGAAAGTATTAAGAGTAGTGGTCCTCATATGCTATCTTTTGCTTGACTTTGTGGGATTATAACATGAAATCCTTTGGCTGTATGGAGTCCTTTGGATCCTTTGCAAAGCATAAAATCACCAATTCCCTTTTGTTTTTTTTTTTTAATTTCTTTTACTTAAATATATTTGCAGTCTGCCACATTCCAACACAACACTAGGAATTATGTATGAAGGGAAGAAAAATAGTTTGCCCAAGAAAATAACCCAGGATAATATAGATTGTAACTCTTCACACTTATATCATAAGGTGCTATGCAAAGTTTTGGACTATGCACACTAGAATTTCTGAGAGATAAATTATTGTATGATTTTGTGCATTAATGTAGACGTTGTATTAGTATTCAATGCTCTAAGACCTAATTATTTTGCTATACGGGGCGGGAGCTATGTTACCAGGGTTCGCCCCCCATCCTCCCGTACCCCCCTGAATACGTATCCGGTACGGATACGTCCTGTGTACGATATTGATACGTCCCGGGTATGTATGAGTACATACCTGGTACATCTCGGGTACGTTTTTGATGTATCCGTGACGTACCCAGACGTACGCCGGACATATCAATACTGTTGGGTAGTGGGGGGGTGCTCTAAATTTATTTTATTTTATTTTAGTTTGACTCAAACAAACTTCAGTTTTATTGAGGACTCGACTAGGAGGGCATGGCAACCACAAGGAAACCTGGAGATTGTTTAAAATCCCTCTAGTTTATAGAAGAGAAAATATTCACAGGATATCAAGAACGTTTGAGGTAATTATTTGGGATCATCGCAATTGGCCAAGGAAAGAAGCTATTCATAGAAATTTGGACATATATCTGAGTCCTGTGCCGTACAAGTTATTTATAAGATCAAAATCTCAGGTGATCTTCAATACTAATAGAAAAATTTGGAACCGGAAATTGGATAGCTTAAAGTTTCAAAGAGCATCCTGTCCTAGAAACTATTAAGGCACAACATTGACTCCTTCCTGCATCCCAAAGGAGGATTAGAAGGTGATTTTGGATAATATGAATGCAAGAACCAACCATTGAACTGACCTCTTTAGTTATCATTGGCAGATTCGAATCAGCCTAATTAAATAGGTCCTTCAGAGCTCCCTATATACATCTTTTATGGCCACCATCGCAACACAAAAATTAATCTCAAAGGAAAGGGATGAAACACAAAGGAATATAATATTCATATATCGTAGACAATGTAAAATCTTAAGTATATTGATTGTTTTGAATCATTGATCGTACTGATATTTTTCAAGTTTTGTATTTCTTATGGACCTAAACAATGTGTGATGTAATGTGTGTGTGTGTGGTGTATTATATATAAACGTAGAAATCGTACCCAAGGGTGTGTTTAAAATTGACGTATCCGCGTATCAAACCCTGTACCCGTAACCCGTTCCTGGAAACATAGAGCAAGAAAAGTAGGATCTTTACTACTGTAAGGCTTTAATACTGAATGATTTTGCTATGAAGGCACCAATTATAATATCATGGTTTCAAATTCGGCAAGGCCTTCTTTGTTGGCTCATATCCAAAAAAATAGGTTTATTTGTTGGCTCATTTGCATAATATATGTATGTTTGTTGGCTCATTTGCATAAGATATGTATGTTGGTATATCATGGTGTCTCCCTAATTTTTAAAGCTACAAAACAGTGGGAGATTAAGAGCACTAATATTCTAGTATTCAACCTATAAATGTTGACTTGTTTGAATTGGATATGATTCTTGGGGATAGCATTATCTTAAAAACACTCCAACAGAAAACAGAAGAAGCGCATGTTTACAACAAATCCACTATAAACATTTTTTTGCAACTAAAAGAATATAAAATCGTATCTGTATCATAATGATAGCAATGAAGCCATCTCATTTTGCATTGTAATAAATATATTTAAAAAATAGGGTTGAACATATGACCAAAATTAATATAAAAAACTACATGATTAAGTAAAGAAAATAAATACAAAAAAAAATGAATTTAAAATAACTACAGAGTTTAAGGTTTTGATGGTTCCAGCCAATGCTATCAATTTTGCCAATGACATAAACACTTTTCAAATCAGTATATCATTTTTAGTTCTGCAATCATCATTATAGGGAAAAGTCGACACCCCTTCGGGTTAATGGTCAAAACATTCCTATGAATTCTTGCTTGTATGTTTGCACCTAGAATTGCTTTTGTTTTTTGATATGGCTAAACTATTGCAACTAAACTTCATTGATGCAAGACTTTTACATTTTTTTAAGCAATACCTGTAGGCACTGTGCCACTATGCAGGTCTTCTTATTATTTTGATGTAAAAGGAGAAATTAGTGAGGTTTGATAGAAAGTTATGCATTAAGAAGTGATGATGTAATGTTGAATTATCTGGGAAACATAGAAAGAGGAGGGTCGATAATCATACCTATACTAACTTCTAAAGACCATGGGATGGGTATGATGGATGTCAAGGTAATTCCAACTCCAACTTTAGCATTTGGCTCCAACTTCAAGTGATCCATGAAAATGAGAACAAAACCTATGGACCAAGTTGGTTGTGAATCTTATTGATCAAGGCATCTAGCCTAGCATTTTAAGAGTATGAAATATGAGAGATTTACAAAGTGAAGAAGTGGGCAAAGGAAACCACAACCTCATTTAGAAGTGGGGTAAGTTTGACACTTTGGCTATTCCAAGCCTCGTTGAGTTGGGGAACTTCCAATAAAGAATCAACATAATGTTGCACATGGGAATGCTTGAGATCAAGGGTGTTTGAAATGTGCCAATGATAGTGTGATACTTAATCAGGTTGTTGGTTTGGTGGGGGTAAGTAATACCTAGTGGTTACGATTTGACTACCTCAAGAGTCATCAATAGTCCAAGTTGTTATCACGAGTCTTTGATTGTAGTCTAAGAAAACATTCATGGATGAAAGTATCTCAAAACCAATTGTGGTTACAACATCGACGTTATTGCAAGGATTGTTTAAAAATTCTTGTCGATAAGCCTAATTAATCCCACACAAATGCTCTTTTGAATCACCTCATTGCACAATAGGGATTTTTTTCGATATGAGGCCTTTGAGTCATCGTTGGTATACGTTGTTGTGAACAATGGGATAGATGAATCCATCCCTTTAATATATGCATATTCCTAAGAGAATACATCAAATTATTCATGAAGAATATCAATGACGAGCTCCATTTCTTTAGAGTGAAATCGACTCCGATTTTGACAAAATATAGACATACTTTGTGTTGAAAATACAAGTTTATAATGATGGAATCCTTAATAGATGTAACATTTCCATCACTTGAAGCATTTAGGTGCTAACTTAAGATTTTATTAGAGATTTTCAAGGTAACGTTATTATACTTATACTTTGAGCAACCTGATGGAAGAACCACCAAAAGATACCAAAGAGATTTTGGCGACAAATATAATGATGAGTAGGGGAGGCTGATTCTTGTGAAATGCCTTAATAAGTTTCCTATATTCTTATTGCTCATGAAATATGTGCTAGATGTTAAGTTTGGATGAAGAAACACTCAAGTACCATCCTTTGTGGTAGAAGATTCCTTAAGAGATGCGCTCATTACAATTGACTGGTATCTTAACCGCTCTCAGTCTTAGTTGAAATTGCACCCTAATATAGGAATGAAGTATCCTCAAAGGTATTTATGGGGGGAGGTCTTGGGGGATGAGTGCCAATAGAGGTGATAAAGGATTCCTTGAGCTACTTCGAGTGGCAAGAATTCACTGAGGATCAAGACCGACTTGTATGACATGGATTTCACCTTAATGCTCAAATTGAACTATCAAAAAAATACCTAATGGGATAAAATCTCATTGCAACCATCTAGGAAGCTGATCAAGGATGAGGCTATATGTTGAAAATCAAGTTTGAAGGATACTAAATGTAACATCTTTTCCCCAATTTGAAATGAAGCGGCACATTATAGACATGCTCGATTGTTGTTATGTGCCTAAATCCCCTAAGCTTTTAAAGCATTAAAGATTTGTTGGATTGTTTAAAACACAAGTTTGATTTGAGATTGTTTATAACAAAGATGTTGTAATAAGCTATTTGATTAAAGTGGGAATGAATATCCTGAGCATTTGATTCCAAGATGCTTACTTAAAGTGAAAGGATGTGGAAACCATTGTGTTGGGTTCATAACCACCTATGATGTATTATAAAAAGAGACTGTGAATGTAAACACAAAATATAGGAACACTTGAACAAGGATTGAATGAATCATTCTGAGAGAGAAATAATTACAAGAGAGTCTTAAGGACTTTGTAAATTGAGGCTGTGAAAGTAATTCCAAGGCTGGCCAGGAATAGACAGGTGGTGGGGCTAGAGAGAGGGGCACCGATGGTGTCCTAATTGGGGGGTACAGAGTATTTCATCCTCGGATGGTTCCTGACCATGGTAAGGTGAAAAATACATCTGGGGTGTATAGCATTTCCTCTCATAATGACCTGGCCATAGTCTGGGTGTCTGTTACCTGTGTATGTGCATTGGAATTTTGTATTAGAATTCCTGATCATTGTCTCAGATAAGTTCTCTCTCTGTTGAAACTATGTACTCTCTGTAAAAAAGCTAATGAAAAACTAAGTTAATTCTTCTGTTTATACTGCTAATGTGCAATATGAAAAGTATTCTCGTTTATTCAGATAGAACGTGGAAGTGAATGAACTGTGCTTATTTTGCTATGTATATTGCGCAAATACTTATTTGTTTGGAATAAAGAACAATGAATTGTCATATTTCCAAATGATATTTATGTCTGTTATTTTAAAAGATCTTAGAATAGTTTAATGCAGAATAAGAACTAATAGTATAATCTTGCTATTCAATGACGTCTTCAGACTGAATTATTTGATTTTCCTGTATTTTTCGGTTGTGGATCCGAAAGCTTGTCCCTTAGGGGTAAGTGCACCAAGTTGGGGGGCCAAAAAGGGGTCTTAAGTGGACGCATTTTTCTGAAAAAAAAAATTCAACTTGTACGAGTTTTTCGAAATAGTTACACTCAAAATTGGAAGATGTTGTAGAAATATGAATCATAGAATTTTGAGTCTAGTTTCTAAGCTACTAAATTTTATTGAAAACGGATAAGTTTAAGTGGGTCAAACAACTAAAATACCAATAGATGCTCCTGTTTTTGTTAAAAAAACATAATAGAGTGACTTTCGTGCCCCCCACCATTTTTTGAGCACCATTTAGTATTTTTGAAAACCCTTTGGTAGAAAGATAGCTAGGAGCATCTAGTTTGGGCTCCATTTTTTTTAGATTTTTTTAGTGAATATTTTTTTATTTATGATTTTTCTAGTACAAAAATTTTATGTTTTGAAAAATAACGGAGCTCCGACCGTGCCCCCCCCCCTAACTACCTCAAAAAATATCAAAATTAGATTTTTTTTGAATATGTATAGAATTATGCCTAGTTTGGGCTAGTATATTTTTTTTTAAATTTCGATCACCCAAAAAAAAGATACACCATGAAAGATAGACATATTTACACTTCAAAAAATAGCTATAAAAAGGCATAGTTAGAAAATAAATAATATGGAAACCTTATATTAGTCAGAAAATTTGAAAAATTATATTTTTAGAAAGAAGAGACTCTGCTCTACGTCGTGGTATAATTTTTTTAAAATGGATCGATTGTTTTATTTTGATTTATCATAGAGGAAGTGGCATTTTTACATTTTCTTGTAAAAACACGCTATTTGCTGTGTTTGTGCAGGTCCATGCCTCAGGCTTGGGGATCCAAACCGGATCCCAAGCCTTGAGGCATGGCTTGGGAAAAGAGAAAATGCAAAAATGCGTTAAAATGCACGTACATAACGTTCTGTGTAGTATAAACATTATGTATGCTTTTGACATGCTTCTATTTACATAAATAAATAAGTATAAGTTTTTCATTTAAGATTTATATTTTATTATTTCTTATACTTTAAATTTATTTATGTAAATATAAGAAATTAGGGTCACTCTGCACCTTATGGAATTAGTCTCACAGCTCCATGAGTCATGGTTTAGGAGATAGTTTTTTAAAGTATAATCTGGTCAGTACATAGGTAATTTTTCAGGATTTCAGCATTCAGCCTAAATCTTTTAGCATTTAACTTCTACAATCGAAACCCTAAACCATAGGCCATAAACCTAAACACTAAACTGTAAACCTTGAGCCCTAAACCCTAAACCCTAAACCTTTAACCATGATCCCTAGACCCTAAAACCTAAACCTTAAACATTCAAACCTTAAACATTTAGCCCTTACCTTGAGCCCTAAACCCTAAGCCTTAAGCCCTAAACCCTAAGCCATAAGCCTAAACCCTAAACCCTAAACCCTAAACCATGAACCATGAGCCCTAAATGCTAAACCCTAAACCCTGAACCATAAAAACTAAATCCTAAACCCTAAACCCTGACCCCTAAACCCTAAACCTTAAACACTGAATCCTAAACCCTAAACCCTAAGCCTTGAACCCTACACCCTTATCCCTGAGCCCTAAAATCTAAACCCTAAACCCTAGACCATATACCCTAAGCCCTAAGCCCTAAAACCTAAACCCTAAACCCTAAACCCTAAACCCCGAGCCCTAAACCATAAACCCTAAACCTTAATCCCTAAACATTAAATCCTAAACCCTAAACCCTAAACCCTGAACCATAAACCCTAAAACCTGAACCGTAAACCATAAACCCTTATCCCTAAACACTAAATCCTTAACCCAAAACCCTAAACCCTAAACCCTAAAACCCTTAAACCCTAAATCCTTAACCTCGATCCGTAAACCCTAACCATAAACACTAAACCCTAAACCCTAAACCTAAAACCTAAATCCTAAACCATAACCCTAAACCTTGAACCTTGAACCCTAAACCCTAAACCTTAAACCCTGAACCATGAGCCCTAAACCATAAACCCTAAACCCCAAACCATATTTCATCAATATTTCCTAGTCTCGTGCCTAGAACCATCATTGAGTCTACTTATAGAACTACCTTGTTTATGAGAGGTGGGACAAGTAACTAAATGGATATGACATCTACCTTGTGCCTTGTAATGCATATATTACACATCTCTTCCAAACTTGTTTCTCCCCACATATACTTGCGCTCTTGAATGTAAATTTATTCACACTCTGAAACAAATTTCACATTTCTCATATTTCCATGTATGGTATTATGCAAGCCAGGATGACCCATTGGAAGCTGGAAAAAATAACCATCACAACAAAAAAATTAATCTTAAAGGAAACAAAAGAAACATAGAGAATATATCAATGCAGAGGTGTAGGATCATAATTGAATTTCCTGTAGTATCCTCTCCTCCAGAGAAAGATAAAGTTTAAGTGTTCTACTGGAATGGATAGTAAATTTGACAGAACTTCCTAAAGTGTTCAAAATAAGCATAGAAACAGGGGAATGGCTAAGAACACTAAGGGGTTATCAATCACCTAGTAAATCTTTCTTGTTTAGTTCTAAATGGGAGTTACTTGGCCTACGACTTAGTGACCTTCCATTCATTGATAATTCCTTATATGATAAACCCATGGATGTTTTCAAAATCCCCTGAACAAAAAGATAGGGGTAGTCATCAATCCTAGTGAAGGGTGTGATGTGATTTCCAAGAAACTTGAAATTCATATAGATTTAGAGGTCATAACACGAATTTACAAATATCTCTATCATTATAAATGGAAGCCAAGTAACAGTGTCTCCCTGTACATCCAAGGATTGAGGACTACTGGGGTCTTTGGAAGGATTGGACAGTCAGGAATATGACATTTCCCTCCTTCAAAATATCAACAGATGAAAAACATCAAATTTTGATGACTCTCTTTGAATGTTCTGCCTACAAATTTGATGAACCCTGAACTCTGTGACCTAAACCCTTAACCCTCAACCATGAGACCTAAACCCTAAACTATAAACCCTAAACCCTAAAACCAAAATAATAAATCCTAAACCCTAAACACTAAATACTAAACCCTTAAACCCATACCCTAAACCCTTGACCCTAGACCCTAAACCCTGAGCCCTAAGCCCTAAACCCTAAATACTAAATCCAGAGCCCCGAGCTCTAACCCCCAAACCTTAAACCAGTAACTCTGAACCCCGAACCTTAAGCCATAAACCATGAACCATGAACCCTAAACCCTAATCCCTAAACCATAAACCCTAAACCTTAAGCCTTGAACCCTACACCCTAATCCTTGAGCCCTAAACCCTAAACCTTAAACCCTGAGCCCTAAACCCTAAATCTAGAGCCCTGATCTCTAACCCCTAAACCTTAAACCTGTAACTAACCCCTAAACCTTAAACCCGTAACTCTGAACCCTGAACCCTGAGTCGTAAACCTTAAACCATGCACCCTAACCCCTAAACCTTGACCCTGAGCCCTAAGGTAAACCCTAAACCTTAAGGCCTAAATGTTAAATCCTAAAGGTCCCTAAACCCTAAACCCTAAAAACTAAATCATAAACCCTAAACCCTGAACCCTAAACCCTAAACCCTAAATGCCCTTCCTAAATCCTAAACCCTAAACCCTAAGCCCTAAACCCTAAACCCTAAACCCTAAAACCTTTAAACCTAAACCCTAAACCCCAAACCCTAAACCTAAACCCTTAACCCTAAAACCTTTAAACCCTAAACCTAAATGAACCTAAACCCTAAACCCTAAACCCTAAGTGCCTAAACCTTGAACCCTGAACCTTTAAACCTAAACCCTAAACTCTTAACTAAACCCTAAACCTGTGGCCCTAAATTTTAAACTGCATAGCCCTAAACCTAGGCCCATGAGATAAACCTCCCTCAACCCTAAACCTGAGGCCTCAAAAATGTCAACCCTCAACCTTAAACCCTGGCTAATATCTAAATGGGGTTTTAACCCTTTAACCCTACTCCCTATTATGAACCATAACTGAACAATTAACTCCAGCCTAAATATAAGCCCTCCATCCTAAACCCTAAACATGCTGAAAAGTTAT
This sequence comes from Taxus chinensis, assembly GCA_019776745.2. Classification (NCBI taxonomy): domain Eukaryota; kingdom Viridiplantae; phylum Streptophyta; class Pinopsida; order Cupressales; family Taxaceae; genus Taxus; species Taxus chinensis. Next base: position 876,409,548 of record CM034149.1, on the reverse strand, counting down.
AGAACCTTCTGTAGGTAATTCACAGGTAAACCCAGTAGCGAATCCTCTATCCCTAAGATGTGCACCCCTCAGTGTTTTCATGCACATCTCCAAACCCTAGAATCTAAACACATGGATTCTACATAAAGCTCTAATCCTATCTCACAATTGTTACATACTTGGGATTCAGTCCACATCCTATTAAAACTAGTGACAAGAAACCTTATCTACCATGAGAGGAAGCCTTCCGTAAAGCTTGATCATATATTCCTTTGCATGTGTTTTTATATAATGCCTTTCAGGTTTCATACAATAGTCTAAACACAAGATTGCACAAATATGATATTAAGTCTTCCAACATTCTTCCTCTAAGACCTATAGAATGAGAGGAGGCATTTCCAAGTATAAGCTATTTAATTGAACAATGTGAATGTCATAAAACATTCAACTGTTGATCTCCAGCTCCTGGTTGATTCCTCTGCATGACATGTATGATTTACAACTGCTGAACCTTCTATTTTGACGTCTGAACCCCTATTGAAATAATTGACTTCTGCGATCAAAATAGGTTTTAAACGTGTAGTACAAACTTGAGTTTATGAGGATTTAATTGATCGCTCAATTACTCTTCAGGAAAGCAGAAACACTATAATCTACAAGTTTCCAATCCTTTTATGGCTTTTCAATCTGCATGGTATCACTATTCACATATTCACCAAACTGGATCTGGTTAGTAGCTGGCTTTACAACTCTGAAACAAGCTTTTGAATTGGAAAACAACTGAGAATTGGACCTACTAGATCTGGAAACAACAAGCTGGATCTGAAGTTTTGGATTTTTGCACTTCCATTTATCCTTAATAGCTTTGCAGTTCTTCTCCAGTAATGCATCAATGCAATGTTTGACCACTAGACTAACTCAAATGCCCTTATTTTTAAGGCAAACAACTATTTAATAAATCTTGGGACAAGACTCCGGAAAAAATAATTTTCCCTCTGAATGCTTAACTCAGGAAGGAGATTTGCACAATTTCACTTGGAAGGAATTTTACGATGACTCCTCTTCACGTATGCAAAACAAATGACTTTTTCTCCAAATTTTGCAACCGCGAGTGAGATCACCGCTCTGGACTTGCAAATTTTTTTTGCACCGCAGAGCAAACACCTAATCTTGATTTGGATTGCATGCTTTATTATAACAATCTGCAAGCTAGGCGTGGAAGGTGGATTTCTATTCAATATTATAGAAGCCTGAAGATAAAGATGACTGCTTTTAAGATGAAAAACATGCATGAATTTTTCCTTGCACGCATGATGTGAATTGTCTTTTATAAGCTATTTTAAGATGGAATGTCTATTAATTCAGCATAGTTCCGAGGGATCTAGCTTGATTTATCTTTGAGAGCCTTGAATTTTGTGACTTTCTGCTCGATCATCAGACTTCGCAAGACTCTGTCTATCTTTGTTCTGAACAATACTTGTTTCTTCTTATTTGACTGGAACTTCAAAACTTTGGTATCTGGAGTAATCCTTCATGACTTTGAAAGATAATATTCAACGTATTGGAATGGATTATAAAATTCATTGAATGCATTTTAGAAAACTGTATATGTAAACCTGCATGTACTTTCCCAAAACCTTGGCATATGGTTTCAATGGTCTTTATGTTGAACAATCACAATCTCTGTTATCAATTCACCTATGCTAGCCAAATATTTGGGTTAGCTTCTAAATGGCATGATTGCTTAAAAAATACTTGATGACACTTCCATTCTAGAGATCAGGTGATATAGATCCTTGATAAATTGGCAGTTGAGAAACCCATGAACATTTTTAGAAAGCTATGAACAAAAAGATAGGGGTTAGTCATCAAATCCTTGAAGGCGTGCTGATTATAGTATTTCCTAAATGGACTTGCTTCATATAAGATCAAAGTTGGTGTTACCACGCAATTTCAAGAAAAATCCTTATGGCTATCAACTATGGAAATGCATAGCAAAATTCTATAGCTGCAGTTGGGTGGAATCCACAGTGCCAATGCATGATTTCAATTCACATTCAAAATGGAAGAGATGCTTTTAATGCAGGATACATGATTCACTTTAGGTGGAATATCCAACTGGCTTAAATTAATCAATTTAATTGACATCCTTCAGGGATAGTTAAATGTTCACTATGTGCTTTGACCAAGATCACTGAAAATGTCCAATTTTTTAAACCTAACCCTACAAAAAAGTATTGTATCCTTCTAAAACCTCAAACATGCATTAAACAAATTAAATTTATTAAATCACTAATTCTAATTTTTAAATTAAAACCTTTGTCCAGGTTCCCTTTGACCCTGACTTTTCCATAAATAAACATATTTTGAGCCCTATTGGGTAAATACCATAAATAGGTATATTATCCATGAACCCCGATTCGCTCATGCTAACCCACGCAAACTGAAAATTACATGGATTGTTCTAAACATCAAAATTTTATCAAGCAATGGGAATTTGAACTTGAATATGCAAAGCCTCAAAATCCCTAGGACCACTTAAGCACTAACATAGATTTAACAATGGTTTGACCTCTACCCTTGTAAAACCCTATTCAAACCTAAAATTTCACCCTAAGTTTAGAACTTTTCTTTTATTTGTAACCCCTGAAAATTTTTACAAACCATTTGGCAGGTCTAAATTTACCCTATGACCTTAAAGACTGAGCTCCTAATTCTGAACCTACATATCCCACTTGGCTCGTGTAAAAAAAACTGCACCCCGAATACCTTTTTTGGTGACCAACTTTGACTTTCTAAACCCTAATCCCTAAACCATGGGCAGACTTCTAAACCTGTATTATACATTTATTATAGCCTAATCCTTGAGCCATAAAATCATGGATAACCCTATAAAGGCCCTAAATCCTAAATTTAAACAGAAATTTCATCTAAATAATGAAACAAAACCATGACCTTAAACACGAAAATCTAAACCCCAATCCCAATAAAGCCCTAAACCATGCACCATTTTAGCCCTGGGGGATACCCTAAACCCTAATCCCAAGCCCTAAACTCGATAAACCCTAAACCCTAAATATTAAATCCTCTTTGCAGGTAAAATAAACACAACCCTAAAAACTAAATCCCCTAAACCTTAAACCTTGAGGCCTAAAGGTTAAAGTCCTATCTCTGGCTACTTTGAACTCTGTGACCTAAACCCTAAGAACTTTCAAATCTTAAACCCAAAACCCTGACCCATTAACCTAAACCCTGAACTCACAATAGGGTAGTCCTAAACCTTAAACCCTGGGCCCTAAACCCTATTCCCTAAATTGTTATACCCTAAACCTTAAACTCTGAGCCCTAAATCCTAAACCCTATACCATAAACCCTATAGCCCTAAACCCTAAACTATATAAATAAACCTAATGTGAACCTAAAACCCTAAAAATTTTCCCTAAACCCGAAACCTAAAGCCCTAAACCCTAAACCCTAAGCCCATAAACCCTAATCCCTAAACCCTAAACCTTGAATCCCTAAACATAAACCCTTACCCTAAACCCTAAAAACTAAACCCTGAGCCCTAAACCCTGAACCCTAAACAACTCAAACCCTAAACCCTAAACCTTGAACCCTTTGCCCTAAACCCTGAACCCTGAACCTTTAAACCTTAAACCCTAACTCCTAAACCCTGAACCATAAACCCTAAATCCTCAACCCTAAACCTTAAACCCTAACTCTCAACCCTAAACAATAACCATAAATCCTCAACCCTAAACCTTAAACCCTAGCAACCTAAACCCTAAACCATATACCATAAACCCTAAGCCATAAACCCTAAACTCTAAGCCCTAAATCCTAAATCCTAAACCCTAAACCCTAAAACCTAAACCCTAACCCCTAAACCCTAAACCTTGAGCCCTAAACCCTAAACCCTAAGCCCTGAACCCTAGGCCCTAAGCCATAAGCCCTAAGAAAAAACCCTAAACCTTGAACCCTCAAACATAAACCCTCAACCCTAAACCCTAAAAACTAAACCTGAACTAAACCCTGAAACCTCTCAACCCTAAACCCTAAACCCTCAACCCTGATCCCTAAACCCTAAACCCTGAACCTTGAGCCATAAACCCTAAACCCTCAACCTTGACCCCTAAACCCTAAACCTTGAACCTTGAGCCCTAAACCCTAAACCCTCAACCCTTAACCCTGAACCATAAACCCTAAACTCTAAAACCCTAAACCATAAACCCTAAGAACCCTAAGCCATGAGCCCTAAACCCTAAACCCTAAAATCTGAACTATGAGCCTTAAACACTAAACCTTAAACCCTAAACTCTAAACCTTGAGTCCTAAACCCTTAGCCCTAAACCCTAAACCCTAGCCCTAAACCCTAAACCCTAAATCATAAACCCTCACCCAAAGGAAAGTCCTAAAAAGATCATTCAACATGTTTCAGTGTGTAAGGAATAGTGTTTAAGGTGATCGATCGACTCATTTAGTTTTTATGAGAGACTACTTCCTTTGAAGGCCTAAAAAGGCATTTTTGGCCATTTTGTAGTTAATTGAACACCCTTCAGAACAAGCTAAAATGAGCTAGTCATGTCACCGAGTTATCAAGGACCATTATTTGTGAAGTATTAAGGCATTGTTTGTCTCCATAAGAGACATATGAGAAAAAGCATGTATGAGAATCATGAATTTGATTCCATGAAAGGATGATTTTAGAGCTAGGAAAGGTGAGGGGATGATCTTTATATGGAGCACCATGTTTCTAAGAATGAGCAATCATCTGAGTTCACTTGATGTAATTCACTTGGTACTATTCGTAACAACTCATTCAACACCTAGTAGTGTTATCACACCTTAAGGAGGAGGCACATTACAATCACCTCATTTTGGCCATAGGACAGGAATCCCATTCAGGGAACAATCCTCTATCTACAAAGTGAGGATCTCTTTTTAGTAAGAAGTAGACAAACATCATAGAGTTAATTCATGGTCACTAAAGTGAATTATGGACCAAATTTAAAAATTAGTACCAATTCAAGTAGTGGTAGGGCCAAAATCCATTTTAGAAGGTCAAAAAACCTAAAAAATGACTATATGCTTTCCCAAAACAAAGACCGACTACAATATATATGCCCTGAAAGTTTTAGGTCATTTGCTGAAATCCTTGAAAATGAGTAAGTACTGACTGGATTAGATTTTGAAAAACTATCTTCTAGATTATAACTGTTGGAGCTACGAGACCACTTCCATAAGGTGTAGAGTGACCCTAATTTCTTATATTTACTAAAATAAATTTAAAGTATAAGAAATAATAAAAGAAATCTTATACTTCAACATTTATTTTTGTAAGTATAAACCACCAAACCACATATGCATGGTCCTTACTACAAAAAACGCGTACGTGTTATAACACATTCACGTTTTGACTTATTTGAAATGCGTACGCATTATAGGTTCGGTGATTAACGAGCCAAACAAATTAAAACGCGTACGCATGTATTGTTTTCTGTTTTCAGGTTTTTGTCCACTTTTTGGCCCCCCAACTTCGTGCACTTACCCCTTGTATTGTGCATGTTTCTTCCTCAAGACATAATGACCCAAGTGGGACACTATCACCCACCACTCCTGTCTAATTTAGGCACTTCTGTTCCTACAATAATTTTTCTCTAAATTTGATTTTGAACCATGTTATCAGCTCTTGTTTGTTCTGAATTTGATGTGTACCATTATGTGTTTGATCTTTGAACTGTTGAGAGGGTGAAATAGTCACCTGATGATTGCCCCTATTGTTTGGGGTGCACGAGATGAATCAAGGCAAGCACAACCTAAACGAGGAAAGCTAAAACTGATATGCGCATATGAAATAGAACTCCTATAGGGGGAAAAAGGAATGTGCATGGTTACAACCATGATGCATGTAAAACAATGGGAAATGCTAGCCAAAAGTGTTAGTCACAAACAAGCATGGTATGATGCAATACAAACTTGTCAAATGACACAATAACATAGCAAAATACAAAGCAAGTAGCTGGTTGAATACATGGGACACCACTCATGATGTCGCAAGACACTCAAATCCTTCAAGGCTATAGAAACAGAGACACACAATCAAGCATAGGGTAAAGTCCACAAACAATGTCAATCAAGACACAATCATATACAAGATACAAGCAAATTAGATAACCATGGTTGGAAGTAGGCCTGCAAAATTTTAATGTACTGTGTTTTTCATGAAAGGACAGAGTGACCCCTTCCAATTTGGTGTAAACATCACTTTCCTTTTCTATTATTTCTCTCTCCCTTTTCCTCCTGCATTGTTAGCTTTGTGATTAACATATGAGTAGGTTAGGATCAGATCCATCTTTCTCTGGAGGATTCTTTCGAAGGAGTTAGGGTTCTCACACCTTGGAGGCACTCCCAAAACTGCTTGTCCAAGAGGGAGTGAAAATTTCTAGGACAACACATACCTTTGACATATGTCACAAGCTTTGGTTTAGTGATGTGTATCCTTATGAAGTGTTGGCCACCATAGGCCACCAATAACCATGCTAGTAGTACTTTTCTCACTAGAGTGCGTCCCATGTTATGCCTTATGGAAATTCCATCACAAGAATCTCTTAGTATTACCTCCCTTTCATGCCATAATACCACTCTCAAATTATCATCCCACTCCTTTTTATAGAGGGAACCATCAATGAGCATCAATGGGAATGGTTATATAAAAAATCTTCTTTCTTGTTTACCATACGCTTTTAGACATTCCCTTGTAGCTAGTAAATTCACAATCTTCTCCATTTATTTTGGTATCTCTTATAATCTAAACAAACATGCACTTTGAAAGTCATCATACTAATATCAAATCGTGGTCCTCATCCATTATCAATTCATGATAAATATTCATGTCCACATGATTAGCCTTCTTTGGCTTTACCCTAGTTATAAATCAAACTCTTGAAACAACTTCCACCATATACATATTATAACATGAATGACCAGTTTATTAACTGAATACTTTAGAGGTTCATAGTTAGTGTAAAATATGAAGTGAGTAGCCAAAAGGTAATATTTTACTTTTTGTAGAGCATAAACCAATGTTAACCTCTCGCATTACCTTTATCTTTGCCAATTTTTTGCTTGCAAACGATAAATGATGATCCACATTCCCTCATGATTGTGTCAATACCACACCAATCATTATCCCAGATGCATTAACATGAACATGAAATGACATATTTCGATATGGTAAAATTAATATGGGTGCATTGTCTAGCTTGGTGTTCAATACTTTAAATGCATCTTGACACTCTTTTGTCTGATCTCTCATAATAATGCATTTATCCTCATGTAGTTCCTTATAAACATTCCAATGTATCCTACGCACCCAAAGAATGTCCTCGTACCCTTATTTACATTTGGTTGTGGTGAATTGATTATGATTGAATTTTTTAAAGGATCTACCATCAACTCCTTTTTGTATGTAAATTTCCCTAATATTTTCCAAATGGAGTAAAAATATACATTTCTTTAACTTGAAAATTTTGTATGTTTAATTTTTTTAAATCAATTTTTGGATCACATCCCATTATTTATCATTAAAAAATTTCAAAATTATTTAAGAGGCATCCCAAACAAATATAATTGGGGCCTAATGTCGAACCTCCATCCATTGCTTGACGTCTATCAATGCTTGTTGGAAATTGATCCATGACTTGTCACTTACGATATTGTTATTCCAACCATTTTGCTTCGCACACATGACCATGCATATATTTTCCTTTGCATTACTATGCATTATGTTGCGAAAATACGAAATACAAAAAAAGATAGACACTAAATAATAACACCATTTTTAACAAAAACATCTAATGAGACCGATGTTTGTTGATTGCGACATCATAAAATACTTTCTTTTTGAACTTGCCTTTTTGATAAACACAACATCGAAAAATTATATGTACACGTTTTGTGAAGGACATACAAGAATTATATGGTTGTAATGACATTAACAGCTTACGTAGATGTGACTTGTGAGGGATGGAAGATAATTGAGTTAACATCGTAATTTTTTTCCTGATTGGCAAACCCACTGACAACACCCCCCAGTAAGTCGACACTCCCCAGTAAGTTGAAGAATGTAAGCATGGTAAATCAGTGGTGCCCTATTAATCAATGGTGCCTTAATAAAGGGGCACTTGGATCCAGTAGGGTCATCAAGTGAGGTGGCCCCAAGAGGTAGCCAATCCAAGGGATCAACCTACAAACCTCCCACATTAGATACAATGCCACTCATCCACTTGAGCTAGCCCACCGAGTTTACAGTAACTAATTTTCTTACAAGAAAGTTAATAACATAAATATGTTAATATTACGTATTCTAAAAATAATGAATTTTTTAACAAGTTCACAAACGTATATACCAATCGCATTAGATATTAAGTGATTTTTTTTTCCTTTTGGTTAACAAAAGAGCAAGTTTAACTTCTTTAAATATGAAGGTTTTTGTTGAAATAAAAAAAATCCTAATTAGTTAAAAGGCACAATTTTATATAAAATGCTGTAGTTTAATTATGTGAATGATATGACAAAGTTGGATAGAATAATATTGGACTTTGGTATAAATTAATTGGAATAAATAGGAAAGCAACAAATGCATTAAAATAATTTAAACAAAATCCAATGTAATATAGTATATACAAAATCCAATGTAATATAATAATATACAAAATTGTTGGATTTAGGCAGTGACTGGTGTTAAATGCATTCCACATATATTGAAGTAGATTTTCAGCCTTCACATGTTTGGAACGAATCTCAGTAGTGAATATAATAATACACATAAAAAAAATGCAGAGGTAGATTGTGTTTTAAAATTTGAGCCTGTCTCGGATGCAATGAAGAAGGTGACCGTTGGATTTAATGAGTTTGAAATTCAAAACTATATCCTTCTGTCATTTAATATCTCCATCACATTTGAATATTTGAAAGCTTCACATGATTCTTAAATAACGTTTGAATTCTTCCACATGATTCTTAAATTTTAGCAGCAGGCAAATGCCGTCACCTTTTCTGTTTTTTTGTTTTTGTTTTTTATTATGATTTTTTAAGATGAAGAAGCAGCCATGCAAATCGACGTCAAAACACATGTGACTTTGGACGCCGCAAATAAAAAATTGAAAGGTATTTATATAAATTTATAACTATAACGGCTATTTCAAAGTCTATAACGGCTATTTCCAAAGCCAAAGGTTTTCAAAAATAAGATGTGCAGGTGACTTTTATAAAATAGTGGTGAGGGTGTCTTTTTATATTAATGTCTATCATACGGCAAAATTAGTTCACGAGAATGTAAAAGATTTAAATAGAGAATGTTGTAGTGTGTGTAATTGTACATTGTAAATAATTATATAAAAAGAAAATTAAAATAAGAAGTAACTTATTAATAAAATAGAAAATCTTTCCATAGTGAGATGGATCATTTTACTTTGAGAAACACGTGTAATTATGTGAGACAATTGGAAGAATGATGTAATTAACTTGGTGCAATCCCCCCCTTTGGGGACTTATGTTTAAAATGTTACTATCAAAGGTCAAGCATCTCTCAGACGAAAAGGATTAAGCATTATTAGTCTTTTATATGCCTAGAATGTCTGGAGAGATCCAAGAGTATCTTTGGAGTGGCAAAAGAACCATCCCCTTATCTCATACTCAGGAGAGCATATGAAAAAAAAAATGTCCTTAGTCATAGAAAAATATGACAAATGCAAAGCTAATGGGTACAAAGTTTGAGTTGAGCAAGGGAATCCCTCAAGCTGTAAGGTAACTGTAGTTTTGTGTATCCCATGTTTTGAATGAACCCACCCCTAAAGAGAAGATACAAATCTAAGCAATGTTGAAATTATGAGGTGATTGGCACTTTAAGCAAAGGTCATGCGGGTTGGAGGTAGGCTTGGTATATATTATTAAAAATGTCATTCTCTCTTTTGCAGAGATCAAAAGCATCCACTGGGAAGCTAGTGGGGGTAGAATGCATCTATTAAGATCAATGAAGTGAAGCCACAAAAAGGTTCTTGTATGTACCAACTTGAATCAAATCTCACAATTTTCTTGCTCCATAGAGGATTTGAAAGTGATTTATGGATAGCTAAGGCAACTATTATGGAACTTTCCCAACTGTATGAGTTTGTGAATCATTAGCACCAGAGGAAAGATCATTAAAGCAATGAGCAGGGCTGTGCAAAATTATACAAGGATGATGATGTGAGGGAATCATGTATTCACATGAATATGTTTGGATAACATTGTGACAATCACTCTTTATATTTGTTGTGTCCCTCAACTTAAATGTATGGTCCCCAAACCTCACAATCATACAAGAGGGTAAGTGTGACCAATGAGTGAAAGCAGAAGATCTTTGTATAAATATCCTAAAAACCGAAGCTGAAAATAATCCTTTTCAAGGGGTGGCAAGAGATGCATATCCCTCATTCACTATGGCCTTTATACTTGGATTCAAACTAAAGTGTGGTTGTAAGAAGAGGACCCCAATTAAATATATGAAGAGACTACCTCAAATTTCTCACCTCTATAAATAAGAATTACCTCGCTTGCATTATTTATAGAGATGTTAAAAGCCATGAATTTTATTTTACCCAAATTAACTTGAATCTCATGAATATCATAAAAGGAGGCTAAGATATCAAATTGTTCCAAGAGACCTCTTATGGCATGAGACATCAAAATAATGTCATTGACAAAAAGGATAATTACAATAGAGACTTCTAAGAGTGAGAAACCATTTGTTGCACCCAATGTTATGAAATTGTTTCATCTAGATTGTCAATGTAGAGTCCAAAAAGTGTAGGATAGAGTGGGGAAACCATATATAACACCTATGACACTCTAGTGATGTAGGAGCATCCAAGGTTTAGGGAAATCTTGCACAATTTTATCTAAGTGCGGGTGTGTGCGAGGATGGAGAGTGTGTGGTTAAAGAGAGGAAGCATAGTATGATGGATTGGCAATTGCATGGAAGTGCATAAGGACTTTGCACAATGGATAACATTGAAGAGTGAAATGCACAAAGTGCACAATAGAAGATGACACACAATAGTGCACAAAATGTTTGGTGAAGGGTGGAGTAGAATAGAGCGCACAAGGTTTTATAGAGAGGGAAGCAAATGAGGTGTGGAAGAATGATCTGCAGTGATTGCACATAGGAATTTTGGTAGCACAATAGGTTTTGGCCCAACCAAGTGACTGAAGACACACACATATTGTGAAGTAAATTATGCACACAATAACAAATAGTGCATGAATAGTGCATGAAATGATTGCACAATATTTTGGATTGTAGAGAAGGCACACAAATGTTTTAGGGGAGACCTAGAATCCCAGAGATATATGAGGTGAAGAGTGACTAAGCATAGAAGTGCATGTAGAAATAGAGAAGATGCGTGTCAAAGGATTGATCTATAAAGGAGTGCATGGTAGCGTTGATAGTTTTCAGCCAAGTCAAAAAAGTGTCTCAAGGATACTTGACTCCAACAACGAGATCGATGTAGCACTAGTAGGAAGTGTATGGATGAAGGTAAATCAAAGTATTGAAAGAGATCAATTCAAATTTGAGTATGAGCGAGAAGAGTTGGGGGGATCTAGAAGATACGCACCTACCCAAATCAGATTTCAAATGAGGAGAGAGAAGTGGGAATGCACAACTATATAATAGAGGTTGAGTTCAACATTTGGAGGTTTTTGGGAGGTTAGTTGATCAGATGAAGAGAGAGTGAGCTAAGGTTGTTGAATATGCATGAGAAGGCACAAGAAGCCAACTGAGAATAGCTAAGTTATTTTAGGCCATTAGAGTTGAGTTGAAAGGAAGAAACCAGTCTAGGTTAGGTCCTTAGGAGAACACCAGATTTTGAAAAAGCTACGACAAAGTGTGTGTAGTTCTATAGAGAGAATGCACATAGATGAAAAAAAGGCCATTGAGAAATAGAAGAAACCATCGAGTTTTATTCCATTGTGTGAACTCTACAAATGGTGTCAGATCATCCCAGTCTATTGTGTTGTATCATTAGTGGTATCAGAGTAAGATACACCCCTGCAAGTAAGAGAGGTGAAAAGAGAATGTGGCAAAACACAAAACATTAGGCAACTAGAAAATGAGTTGTGTTTTCCACTGTGAAGAAAAGGTGGGTAGAGAACAAAAGAATATCCTAGAGAGTAGTAGGTAGATGAGATATCTATCTTGTGTGTGAGGGAAATATTCCACCAAGAAGAAGGGATGTATCATATGCAATAGTTGTGGAAATTTTGGAGAGATTGATCAAGGAGATAAATGGTATAAGAACTAAAATGGAGAGCATGGAGGAATACCAATGAATAAAAAGGGGTCTTATGGCTTGATGTACCCAAAATGAGGAGAATTAATTAGCAAGGAATCAAAAACATAAATAATTTTGCATGATGAGAGTCCCAATAGAGTACCTGAGAGAAGAAAGGGCATACATAGAAGCACATACGAAGAGTGTGCCAGTGGAGTGCAAAAGAAAAGAGGAAGAATGTGTGGGAATAACACAAATAGATGAAAAAATATAGTAGATAAAGAAGGCTCATGTGATGAGCAAGGGGTGAAGCGAGAAATAACCCAAGGGTGTGTGGAAGTGCACAAAAGTATTCCCTCAGAGAAAGAATCTACCAAGGAGAAGATGGTCACAATAGAATCTGAGTGCGTGAAATAATGTGCAAGGCCGCAGATGGAAGTGGTAGAGAGAAGAGAAGAGAGGAAAAAAAGATTATGTAAATGGAGAAAGAAGATAGTGTAGGTGGAGAAGTCACAATAGATGGAAAAGAGTGCACAATAGATTGTGCAGAGGATGAATTTCAAATTAGGGTTCAATAGGGGTTCACAGATTAGTGTGCAAAAATAGATACCCCAATGTAAGGAAAGGAGAATATAAGATATTGTGTAAGAGAATAATATCCTAGAATAGGAGATGAGGAGCGTGAAGATGAAGGTGTGGATAAAAGTGGGAATATCATGCCCAAAGAAAGTAGAGAACAAAGAAGAAGTTTCTATGAAGGAAAGAGTGGAGAGGTCCAAGGAAGAGATTGTGGGAGTGTAAAATGAGAGAACCATACAAGAGGAAGAATGTGTGAACATTGGATGGTGTAGTAGTAATGGAGGAACACTGTGAGGAGAAGAAAATGTTGCCCTAAATGCACTAGGAGAAGAGTAGAATTGAGAAGAAGAGGATATAGAAATTTTACACAATGAAGAGAGCACATATGGAGAAGTATGTGAGAAAAAAATCCAAATAGATCTCAAGGAAGATGGCGAGGAGGAATTCACCAAGGAAATGAAGCTCTGGAAAGGTGAAGCCACCCAAAAATATGGAGAGGAGAAGTATCCCATAGCCACAAATGAATATTGTGTAGTGAAAAGGTAGGAGCACAACCGGAAGAGAATGAAAGGAGGAGATTATGCAAGTGAGAAGAGTGAAGATGAAAGATAAGCCATGAAGAGGATAAGAAGAGAAGAAGTTTGCAAGTGGGAAGACCAAGACTTGTTAGTGTGCAGGTAGATACATTATGACCTAGTAGGGGTCAATATAAGGAGAAGTGAGAGAGAATCCTGCAAAGGAATATTGGGCATGAAGGTGAAGAGTGTATGGAGGAAATACACAAAGGAAAATGTGTGGTAAAGAAAACGTGCAATGGAGGAAAGACCAAAGCAGAGAAGGGTCAAAGTAGATCAAAAGAGGAGGATGGTCAAAGGTGGGTACAAACCCAAAAGTGTGTGAAAAGATGAATGTGCAAAGGAGAAAAGGTGTAGAGGGAGACAACATATTGAGCACCATAAAGAGAATATGCATAATAGATGGCAAAAAATATGGCATAGAGAGAATTGCAAGAAATAGAGGTTACTGAAGAAATGTAACAAGAGGACACAAAGCGAAGGAAAGAGAGTGTGTGCATAAACTAATTTGACAAGGAAGACAAGGGCGTGAAGATAAAAGGCACATAGAAGCATAAGTGAGCAAGAAGGAGATGCATAGAGGATGAAATCCCGAATATCATATGGGAAAGGAAGAAGAAAAGTCTCAAAGAATTTTCATGGAGGTGAAAAGTCAGACGTAAGTAGAGACTCTCAAAGGTTTGAGGCAGAAAAAGGTTTGCGAATGAAATAGATGAGATGAAAAGGTCCATTTAGAGGAGGTGGTCAATCTATGGTGGGAATAGGATCACAAGGGTTCACGAGTTTATGTGAAGGAGCCACAAAGAAGTGATGAAAGAATATAATAGATTTTGAAATAAGAAAAAAGGCCCGGGAAAGGTTTATTAGATGAAGAACTTGGTAATAATTCTCTAATAGTCCTAAGGGTGGTTCTACTACTCATTAAGTCTACTAGAGGGAATGAAAAATTGAGTGAGAGGTTTAGTGAAGTACGAGGTAGAGTAGAGGGCACAAGTTTTTACGGAGAATGAAGTAAGTTGTAGGAGAATAATGCACAATGATTGTGTGTATGAATTTTGATAACACAATATGTTTTGGCCAAACCAAGTGACTAGAGGTGTAAAGATATTGTGAAGGAGTTATGCGTAATGGAAAAGAGTGTGCGAAAGGTGTAGGAGACTGAATGAAAGGATTGTGCAATAGTTTGGATTGTGAAGAAGGAACAATGATGCTTTGAAGGACACCCAAAATCCTAAAGATGATGCATGGAAGGATGAGGTGAAGTGCATATAATCATAAGAGTGCATGATAGAATATAGAAGAGGCATGGAAAATGATTAAACAATAAAAGAGTACATGATAGAGTTGGTAGTTAGAAGACAAGTCAGAAAAGCATAAGAAGGCACCTGACAAAGGAGGTTGACATGGACTCAATTGTTAGTTGAATCTAACAACCAAAGTGATGTGGCACCAAAATGAAACATCTAAATGGAGGTAGATCATATAATTACAGGATATCAATTCAAATTTGAATCTAAGTGGGAAGAGCTAGAGGCATCTAGAAGAGTGAAGTGAAAACATTTGTTTATATAATATAGGTCGAGTTCACCATTTAGAGGTTACTGAGTGGTTAGTTAAGCGGCTAAAGGGAGAGAAATAGAGTTTGTTGAATGCGTATGAAAAAGAAAAAGAAGCCAACTGCGAGTGGATAAGTTGTTTTAGGCCATTAGATATGAGTTGAAATGAAGAAACTAGTCTAGGTTAGGTCATTAGGAGTTCACCAGAGTCTGAAAATATTCGAGAGAGAGTTTGTATCTCCATAGAGATAAAATGCATTTAGATGTTGTAAATTACATTGATCAACAAAAAGAATCATTAAGTTCATTCCATAGAGTGAACTATACAAATGGCATGGGTTCATTTTGATCCTTGTGTCGCCATCATTTAGACATCCTTTATCTCACCATCCATCATTTGTACCTTTCTAACAATAGTCTCATGATTAAAGTGTCATCACAAGTAAAGCCTCCGAAGGTGTAGCACCCAAATTTTCAAGCCTATCAAATAACAAGTTCCATGAATGTGTATCAAATTCCTTGCAAAAGTGTATATATAAAACAATAGCATAAATCATTCTTATTTTCCTTGGATTCCTTAATGATAAAGGTAAAAGTAAATATATAATCAATAGTATGAGGGTTCCTCTTGAAACCTACTTGTCCATTTTACCTTGGTCTCTTTGTCTTTGTCCATCTAGAGATATGGATGTCTAGAGATGTGGAAAATATCTTAGATAAGGTATGGCCATCCATAATATGTGGTAATTATCAGGACCATTCTTGTCTCCATTTTTGGATGACATGGGTGGTCTAGGAAGGTGGAAAACATAGATCATCATGTTGTTAAACGTTTTTGCAATATGGGATGCTAATATTTTTAATATGTTTAAAAAAATCATCTTTGAGGTTCTCCACATCATGGTATTTTTTTGGATTGGAGCTTAAGGATGACATAAAGGATAAGGCTATCAATGAAGAAGTGATATGATGAGAAGGACTTTTGGTTGACTCTAATTCTTATTGTCTCATAGTAGAGTATATGATATAAACATAATCAAACCATGAAGGCAGATCATATATAAAGCATAATTATTTCTTAGGAAGGAAAACTCTCCAAAAAATTTTAGGAGTGAACCAAACTTGGTTGAGGTTAGTTTTGCACTTTTTAGGATATAGTTCCTCTTGTTCCTTTTAAGAACTATCTAATAGAACCCTTGCAATTTCTTTGATTTGGATGGTCTATGCATCATAATATGTTTATTTGGGAAATGATATTTTTACATTCAAATTCATACCAAAAATTGAAAGGACAATAGCCATTACTAAAAATGTACAAAGTGTGAAGGGAATGGGGGAAGTGTTTAGGGTGGAAGGAAATATTAAGTAATTTAAATGAAGAGAGTACTCAATTAGATCATGATAATCGTAAAGTGAGAGGATAATTATTTTAAGAAAGCTAATGTATTTTTCATTGAGATAGATGTCAAAATGGATTATTGCATATTGGAAAGGTTGATTAGGAAAAGGAAGGGAATGATAGAAACCAAGTGATATTTGAAAATGATAATATCTTTGCATATAATAAATGAACAAGCTAAATATCCAAAAGATAACACAACACAAGATATGTTGTGTTGGAATTAATGTCAAAGAAAGAGGGAGATTATTGGCAGTGTATTGTCATTGATGTCAAAGTGTGATGTTATATGTATTGTCTGAGATGTCATTGATGTCAAAAGAGGTAAGGACCATGAAGGTTGATTGGTAGTGTCTTATTGAGATTGTTTGGTATAATTGAGTTTGTTTGGTATAATTGAGTTTCTTGATGGAGTGACACGATTCTTGAGATGGTGTAGTGTCTTGTAAAGATATTGATGATGTTTTTGAGGTGTTAGAAAGGTGTTGCTACTTAGAGGATGAATTCATGGGTTTGTAAAGTCTTCATGATGTAAGAAAGAGAGAATTTGAAGACAATATAGATGTTATAGTGCCTAGTCATGATCCTATCATGGAATGATGAGACCTTGGG
This sequence comes from Taxus chinensis, assembly GCA_019776745.2. Classification (NCBI taxonomy): domain Eukaryota; kingdom Viridiplantae; phylum Streptophyta; class Pinopsida; order Cupressales; family Taxaceae; genus Taxus; species Taxus chinensis. The sequence continues at coordinate 876,392,534 of CM034149.1, read as the reverse complement.
TGAAGAATTTAGCATGGTTTCTTGAAGAGGTATTTGTCACAGGTATGTAAAATGATGATTTTCATATTTTGAGCATGAAAAAAGGTTTTAGACATCATAAGCTGAGGTGGTTAGGTCTGTTTCAAGACCTAGTGAAGTAAGAAAACCTAAAATTGAAGAAAACGAGCCAAAACATGTACGAGGGCCATTTTTCCAAAGAAAGTATGCACATGCGAGATGTTTTAGAGATATTGAAAGATGTTTCATGATTTGTTATGAGTTTTGAGGTCATAACTTGGAATACACTGCATGGAAAGTGATGTTTAAGTATTTTACTAGACCTAGTTCTTGAGAAAGCATGACCTAATGAAGTAGAGTCATATTTTATGAGTGTATTTGGGAAAATATGAACATTGAAGATGTGTTGGGATATTTATTTAGAGGCGTGGACAAAATTTTAGGTCCTACTGTTGAATATTTTGTAATTTATTACATTTTTTCACCTACCAAGTTCCTAGAACTAAGATTTTGAGCTCGAGTTGGTCTGTTTGATGATTTTTGGAACGTGATAAGTTTTCATGGGAGATTAATTATATTAAGGGCTATTGGGGGATGGAAATAAGAAGTATCTCCAAGCATTAGTTCAGAAAATAAGGCCTAAAATTTTATAAACAATCGTTAAGAAGGTAAACTGCTTTTAAACCATCCAAAAACCCTAAGTTAAAAGCGATGAAGAAGAAATTGCTTATAGTGACCCAAAATTGATTTTTTGAAATTTTTTGATGATTAGAGGTTGTAGAGGTCTCCTGCATATTTCTATAGGTGTAAGTTAGGTGTCTTGGATGTGTGTGGACCCCACTGAAAAATGAAATTTTATGAAGAAGTTCTATTTTTTCCCAAGTTGTAGGTTGAAACTCTTAACTAAACTGGTGTTTGATGAATTATGGAAGCTATTATACATGTCGATGGTGGTTTCAGATCATGGTTTAACCCTTAAGAGGTTTTTTATGGTCTATTTTACAAGATTGGTTTTTGGGCAGTTTCAGGTTACCTAGTTGCAGAGGTGTTTTGGTGGTTTGTAAGTCTGATTTATGGTAACATATTCATTTTTTTATGACCATGATGTCATGATATTTTTATTGATATATCACACTCACATATCTGAGGTGATTTGATGAGGTTTTGGCCTCAATCTTTGAAGACTAATTTTATAGGTCTTAGACTTAGCAAGAAGAAGAGCTCCAAAAGGTGGCATCATTGCATGAGATGATGGTGCAAAGGTGTGAAATATTTTTGGAGGTTTCTTTAAGAATTGGAAAACATATCTACGTGGTATTTGTTGTTTGGTGAAGGTATTGTTGGTCTAAGTGACTTGGTTTTGGTGAGTGGGTTGATTTAGTGCTTTAGGGATTCTTGAGTCCTAATGGAGATGTGAAGGTTCTAGAGGATATTTCTAACCTATATGGTCCTATGTATGGTGTTATAATTATGTTTTTTTATATATTTTAAATATGGTATTTTCCTTATGAATGTTGACCTATATGTAATTAAGTCACGAGTCATGTATAAAAAGAAGTTGTAAGTCTCATTTGAGTTAGTTGAGAGAGTAAGGAAAAGTGCGAGCTAGATGGGTGTTTCTAGAAGCGAAAGAGGTCTTTGTGACCTTCAGGAGATGGAAAAGAGTGTGTGGTGTTGTTATAGAGTGTGTGAAGATGCTTTAGATATAGGTCATTACGCCTAATAAGCTTGGTGAAGAAGCCCATGATCAAGTTGATCTATAGAACATATTTAAAAAAGAAGGAAAGATAGCTTCATAGTGTCATCATCAGTTGTTGGTGCAACATTTTAGAGGTGAAAAACACATCAGGTGGCTTTAGTTGGTGTTGAGTTATCTAGGGGGTTGGTGCCTCCTTATAGGGAAAGTGCTCTACTAAATCTAGAGGTTGGTGCTCCTTGTGGGTTTGGTGCCTCACTAAACCTAGGGGTTAGTGCTCCTTGTTGAGTTGGTGCTAAACTAAATTTGATTAATTTCTATAATAAAGCAACGTTTAAGTAGTTTTCTTACCCTTAAGGGTTTCCCACTTATATTTGGTGCTCATGTGTTGACATGTTCTCATTTTCTCATGGTTGGTTATGGTTCTCGAATGTATGGTTATTGGTTAATGGTTATATTGATGAATGATTAATGAATGGTTAAAGTTTTATTGATTGAAATTTTTACTACCCAATGATTCACCCCCTCCTTAGTGGTTATTATTCCAATAATTGGTATTAGATAAGGGCCTCTAAAGCAATCTTAACATCTTTAGGTGATACATAAAGCACATAATGGATTAGCTATGGATATTTGCGATGAAAGTCCTAAATGAGCAGATAGGATTCTTGGAAAACATTATGTTCAAAAGAGCTAAGAAGATTGTGAAAATCATCAATAAACTAGAGGATGAACAAGCCAAAGAGGAAGAATGCACTTGGTATAGTACAAGGATGAAGAGTGAAGAAGAAGCCTTGATTGTTCAAACTACCTTTCACACTTAGAATGAGGACATGATTTGGCACATTGATAATGGATGTTCCAGGAACATGACAGGAAATAAAGTTAAATTCATCTCATTGAAGGAGAATTTAACAGGATCTGTAAGGTTTGGTGACAATACATCTTCCAAGATAGTTGGTAAAGGTTCCTTGAGCTTAGATAATGGAAATACCTTGAAAAAAATTTGTTTTATATGTAGAAGGATTGAAACAAAATTTTCTAAGTGTGAGTCAGATGTGTAGTCAAGGGAACACATTGACATTTCATAGTAAAGGATGTGACATTAGAAAATACAAGATAAGAGAGTTGGTTGTTAAGGTTAAAAGGGATGATAACAACATTTATATCTTAAATGAAATCAAGAAAGATAGTTTCTTCATGAGCAAGGGTGATGAAGGGTGGATATGGCACAGAAGGATGGGACGTCTGAATTTTGACAATTTGGTCAATTTCAGTGCTAAGAAGTGTGTAAGAAACATGCCCAAAATCAACAAACCTGCAAGTACTTTGTGCAAAGCATGTCAACATTGAAAAAACACTAGGAGAAAGTTAAAATCCAAGGAATATTCCACCTCAAGAACTATAAAGTTAATACATACTAATCTATGTGGACTTACCACGGTTCAAATTATTCAAGGAGAGAGTTATTTCATGTTACTTATTGTTGATCACACAAGAATGACTTGGGTGGCCTTCTTGAAGGAAAAATCAGAGGCTCTTAACAAGTTCAAAGGATTCAAAGCATTGGTTGAGAATGAGAAGAATGTGAAGATCAAATGTTTGAGGTCTGATAAAGGAGATGAGTTTTGGTCTAATGCATATGATGATTATTGTGAAGAACATGGCATTATAAGACATTTTTCAGATGCTAGGACACCTTAGCAGATTGGGTTAGTTGAAAGGAAAAATAGGTCTATCCAAGAAATGAAAACGACTATGTTGAAGTCATCTAAACTACCTGATAGTTTTTGGAAAGAAGCAACAAGCAAATATGTATATATCTTAAATAGAGTTTAAATAAGGGTTAACATCAATCATACTCCCTATGAGCTATGGAAAGGAATATTTGTAAATGGTGAACACTTTTTGGTATTTGGAAGTAAGTGTTTTATCAAGAGAGATGAAGAATATCTAGCAAAATTTAACTAAAGAGCTAATGAAAGGATATTTTTAGGTTATTTAGGTGTGACGTTAGCTTATAGGTGCTATAACAAAAGACTACAAAAATAGTAGAAAACACAAATGTCAAAGTTGATGAGACATGCTCAAAGATGCTACACAGGATATGAAATCAAACAATAAGGAAGAAGTTATAGAATCAGATGGAGAAGAAGATGAGGCTGAGGAGAGACAAGATACAAGAGGTCCTTCAATAAAAAGTAAAAAAGATCATCTTAAAACTTAGATTCTTCGCAACAAGGAAGCTGGTGTGAAAATAAGAAGAATACTGGTAAGTAACTTGAATCATGGGAATACTGATTTGTTATCTAAATTTGAATCTAAAAGCATTCAAGAAGTTAGTAGAGATGATTTTTGGGTGACTGTCATGAATGAAGAATTAGATCAAATAGATAAAAATGAGACTTGGGAACTATTGCCTAGGCCCAAAAACAAAAATTTCATTGACACTAAATGGGTTCTTAGAAACAAGTTGAATGAAAATGAAGAAGTCGCTAAAAATAAAGATACATTGGTGTGCAAAAGGATATGTATAGGTAGATGGAGTAGACTTTGAAGATAAATTTGCTCTTGTAGCAAGAATGAAGGTTATAAAACTTTTCTTGGCATATGCATGTTTCAAGGGATTCAAAGTAAACCAAATGGATGTAAAGTCAACTTTCTTGAATGGAAATTTGGAAGAGGAAGTATATATAGAGAAACCTGAAGGGTTTTATTGATAAATGATCAAGACTATGTTTGTAAACTGAAAAAGGATCTATATGGTCTAAAATAACCCCTTAGGGATTGGTATGCCAGATTGGATAAATATATATTACACTAAGGTTTCAAAAGAGGAGAAACACATATAAATATTTACATAAAGACAAAAGGAGACCATTAGTTAATAGTAGTGGTGTATGTAGATGACATTATCTTTTGAGGAAACAACAAAGACATGACCAAGGATTTTGTTAATGTAATGAAGAAGGAAGTTGAGATGTCTATGTTAGGAGAGCTGTCATTTTGTCTTGGTTTGTAGATCATTCAATCATAAAAAGGGAAAAAAAAATTATATAAGAAATGTTGAATTTTTTTTGGAATGGAAGACATTAGATATGTTAGTACACCTATGATTACAGGGTGTAAGCTAAGCAAAGAAGATGAATCACCAAAAGTGGATCAGACAGTATATATGTCTTTGATTGGAAGCTTTTTGTACTCCACTACTTCTAGGCATGGAATTATGAAAGCAATAGGTATTTTAGGGAGATTTCAATTCGATCCAAAGGATAGTCACTTGCAAGCTATCAAGAGGATTTTTAGATATCTCAAAGGAACTATGGAATTGGACTATGGTATCTAAGAAACAAAGTTTTTTGATTTGACAACCTATGCTGATGCTGACTAGGTAAGAAGTCAAGATGATAGGGAAAGTACTAGTGGTGGGTATTTCTTCCTAGGATACCGCCTAACTTCTTGGTCAAGCAAGAAGCAAGGATCAATAGCTTTGTTTACTGGGGAAGTTGAGTATGTTGTTGTTGTTTCATGTTGTACTTAAGTGATTTGGATGAAACAAACCTTAAATACTACAAGGTAATGTATAACAATCCCATCCATATTTTTAGTGATAACATAAGTGCAATAAGTATGTCAAAGAACCCTCTCATGCATTCAAGGACCAAACACATTCCTATTAGGTATCATTATCTAAGAGAGTGGGTGAATGAACAAAGTGTCAATATTGAATATGTATCAACTAAGGATCAAATTGCTAATATTATAACTAAGCCACTAATAAAGGAATATTTTAAACATATTAGGAAAGAATTTGGTGTGATTCCTATACCCAATAGTCATTAATGGAGTTTAGGTCTTAGGGGGAGCTAAGAAAGTCATCTTTTTGCTCCAAGTGCAAGAAAACATGTTAGAAGGTGGTCCTAAGATCATTTGAGAAGTGTGAATGAACTTATTATGCCTCATATGGTGTGTGTTAATTTTTAGTATGTTGTCAAGAAGTGTGAGAAGGCTTAGCTGATAAAGAGTCAATTTAATGCATATTTATGGTTAAAGAATGATGCATGCATGTTTGTGAAGTGAAGTGTGCTTAGAACTTGGTATAACTGTGTAAGAAGGATATAAGACTTAGATGGATCTCAAGGATACCTTGAAGGCTATAATGTTGAACAAGAAGCATGGTTACATGAAAAAAGATAGAGAAAATCTGGGAAGAAGACAATTATCATCATGAAAAGAGAAATCTTGGTATGCATGATTTGATCTTAAGACTGTATCATAAGGTTTGTATTATCCAACATTATCATGAAGGTTTGAGCTTCAAATAGAAGAATGAAGACCTAACAGATGGTAAAAAAGGTTGAATTGTGTGTAGATATGTATGTTTTAGCTAATAAAAGTGTTGGGGTGACCTTATTTAGGTTTTTCTTGTGGTGCAAGAGTCAAATCTGGGCAGAATGCTCTTAGGTATGAGTATGAATATTCATAAAAGGTATGTATGTAGGATTCATAGTCCCCTAATCCAATTGAAAAATCAAGATAGTTGTATGTGTGTGTTAATAAGATGGTTTTTTACTTCAATGAAGATCCATTAGGTAGAGAGAGGTGTGATACAAGAATGTTTGAGTTTTGTGATTATGTCTTAAGGTTTGTATTGATTCTTTAAAGAAAATGATGACATATTGAGGGATGAGTAACAAGATGATATTGAAATATGGACACAAGGATTGTGAAAGATAATCACAAAGTATGTGTGTTGTATGATCAGGTTTAAACTTGTTTTTAAATGGATGATATATAGTTTGAAGAGTGTTAAATGCATAATAGAGCTTAGTGAAGTAACTGAAGACCTAGTTTAGGTTTGTATGTCTTGAGAGATGGAGATTGGTCTAATAGACCAATATGTTCTTTAGCCTTCTAGGTAATTCTTAATATGAAGATCCATATGAGTCCATAAGAGTGTGTTTCTTGAGGTATTGGCATGAATTGTGGGGTTTTCACTTTGCATAGAGGATTTTCCTAGTCGGACACACATAAAGGGAAACAATTCATCATGAAGAAGATAAAGATTAGTTACCAATATAAATTCAATAAGGAGTTGAGATTCAAAGAATGTGTTTGAATTCTAGTAGGTAGAGTGACAATGTGCATGATCTCAGGGGGACCCTCTCTGCATTATGAAGGATAAAGGTATGCAATGTTTGGTTGAGTACTTATTCTCATGCATGAGTTAGAATACATACATTAAAAGAATGGTGTCCTAGCACTTTTTTGAGGAGGCTTGCATTAGGTGGAAAGTTATTGTGAAGTTTGTACTATCTCAAGTTAGTATCATGTTTTACTTGAAAGGATTTAGGTGCCTATAAGTCATAAGAAGCTACACGGTTATGTTTTGTGTTCCAAGAGCAGGATGTTGAGTCAAGAAGACATAAAGTTAGTGTGACAGTGTTATTGGTAAGTTGTTTTAGAGGAGTATATGACTCAAGGGGAGCTTTAAATATCTTATTATTATTGCATCAAGTCATGTTAGTGGTATCATGGACTCAGGGGGATTCAATCAAGTTTTTTCTCAACTCATGAATGCATGCATTTATTGAAGGGGAGCTGTGATTTCTCTTGTGTTGTCAAATCAAAGAAGAAGAAGGTGAAAATGACCTTGATAGGTTTGGTTGATGTTTCCAACCAAAATTTGATCCTATTGTGATGTCAAAAGAAGGATACCAAGTTATTGCAGGCATATATATTTTTCATTTATGTCAAAAGGGGGAGAATGAGTTGATGGCATGTGAAATACCTTAGGGAAAGAATGAGCTAGTTGTGTTTGACATCAATGAGTTTGTCATCAATGAAAAAAGGGGAGATTGTTGGCATTAATGTCAAAATGTGATGTTTTTCAGTATTTCCCGAGGTGTCATTGATGTCAAATGATGTAAGAAACATGAAGGTTGATTGATAGTGTCTTGTTGAGATTACTTGGTCTAGTTGAACTGCTTGATGGAGTGGCATGATTATTGAGATGGTGTAGTGTCTTGAAGAGGTATTTATGATTTTTTTGAGGTGTTAGGAAGGTGTTGTTTCTTGGAGGATGAAGTCATAGATTTGTAAAATCTTCATGATGCAAGAAAGAGAGAATTTGAAAACAATAAAGGTGTTATGGTGCCTAGTCATGATCCTATCATGGCATGATGATCCCTTGGGTGAAGAATTGAGCATGGTTGCTTGAAGAGGGAGTTTTCATATGTATGTTGAAGGATGATTTACATAGTTTGAGAATAAAAAAAAGTTTTAGATAGTACAATCTGAGGTGGTTAGGTTTGTTTCAAGATCTAGTAAAAAAAGAAGACCTAAAATTGAAGAAAACAAGCCAAAACATGTATGAGGGTAATTTTTCCAAAGCATGTATACATGTGTGAGATTTTTCATAGCTGTGAAAAAATGTGTCATGAATGTCGATGAGGTTTGAACTAGGAGTACACTGCATGGAAAGTGATGTTTAGGTCTGTTCCTAGACCCAATTATTGAGTAAGCATTCTCTAATGAAGTAGAGAAATATTTTATGAGTGTGTTTGAAAAAATGTGAGCATTGGAGATGTGTTGACATGTTTATTCAGAGGTGTGGACAAAATTTCAGGTTCTAATGTTGAATATTTTTCAATTCATTGCATTTTTGCTCCTATCGAGTTCATAGAAGTGATATTTTGAGCTCGAGTTGGTTTGTTTAATGCTCATTGGCATGCACGAAGTCTGCATGGGAGGTTGAGCTCTTAAATTTTTTAAGAGGATGGACCTAAAAAGGATCTCCAAGAATTAGGTTTGAAAATAAGGCCCATACTTTTATGAACAATCGTTAAGCAGGTAAACTCCTTTTAAACCCTCCAAAACCCTAGGTCAAAAGTGATGAAGAAGAACTTGCTTACAGTGATCCATAATTGTTTTTTAGACTAATTTTTATGATTGGAGGTTGTAGATGACTCCTCCAACTTTCTTTAGGTGTAAGTTAGGTGTCTTGGCTGTGTGTGGATCCCACTCAAAAATTTAAGTTTTTGAAGAAGTTTGTCACGCATTGGACCTATTAACTAAAATGGTGTTCAAGGAAGTATACAATTTATAATAAATTTCCATGGTGGTTTCATATCATGGTTTAGCCCTTAACATGTTTGTTATGGTCTATTTTACAAGATTGGTTTTTGAGAAGTTTCAGATGACCTGGTTACATAGTTGTTTTGGTCATTCTTCAGTCTTATTTATGGTAACCAATGAATTTGGTGATAAGCCTGAGATCATGATATTTCAAGTGATATATCACACTTGCATATTTGAGGTTATTTGATGAGTGTTTGACCTCAATATTTGAAGACTAGTTTTGTAGGTCTTAGACCTAGTAAGAAGAAGAGCTCCAAACGGTGGTGTCATTGCATGAGATGATGGTGCATAGTGCATTAAATATTATTAGAGGTTGTTAGTGGATTAGAAAACATGTCAAGTGGTCTTTGTTGTTTGGTGAAGGTGTTGTTGGCCCAAGTGACATTGGTTTTGGTGAGTAGGACTGATTTGAGTGCTTTAGGGCTTCCTGAGTCCTAATGGAGATGTGAAGGTTCTAGATGGCTATTTCCAACCTATATGGTCCCTTTGTATGATGTTATCATTAGGATTTTATTATGATTTTTTAGAAGTTAATTTTCCTTATGAAGGCTGAAATTTATGTAATTAAGTCATAAGTCAGGTATAAAAACAAGTTGTAAGGCTCATTTGAGCTAGTAGAGAGGAGTAAGGAAAAGTGCGAGCTAGAGGGGTGTTTCTAGAAGTGAAAGAGGTATTTTTGACCATCAAGTGAGGGAAAAGAGTGTGTGGTGATGTTATAGAGTGTGTGTTTGCTATTAGAGAGATAGGTCATTAGGACTAATCAACTTGGTGAAGAAGCCCATGAGCGAGTTGACCTAGAGAGAAAATTTGAAGAAAGAAAGAAAGAGAGCTTTATAGTGTCATCATCAGTTGTTGGTGAAACATTACAGAGGTGAAAAACACATAAGGTGAATTTATTTGGTGATGAGTCATCTAGGGGGTTGGTGTATCCTTGTAGGGTAGGTTCTATACTAAATCTAGGGGTTGGTGCTCCTTATGGGGTTAGTGCCTCACTATACCTAGGGGTTGGTGCTCCTTGTTGAGTTGGTGATCAACTAAATTTGATTCATTTCCCTAATAAAGTTTTTATTCAGTGGGTTTTCTTCCCCTTGAGGGTTTCCCACTTATATCTGGTGCTCATGTGTCGATGTGTTCTCATTTTCTCATGTTTGGTTATGGTTCTTGAATGCATGGTTAATGGTTAATGGTTATATTCACAAGTGATTAATGAATGGTTAAATTTTACTTGATTGAAAGTTTCAGTATGAGATTCACCCCTCTCTCAATGGTTGTGCTTCCAAAATGTTGGTGGGTCAATATGTCCAAATATTCAATATAGCGCATAATAATATAAGAATCCCCTTAAGGTAGGGCAACACCATACAATTATCCTTAAGGAAGGATTAAATCCATAACATCCCAAGATGGGAATCCACTTTGAGGTGAACACCTTTCAATACACTTCTACCAAGTATAATACTCCACACATAAATGACATCTCATAATGATACTCATATCATTTATATCAGAATGTATTACTCTTAATGGATGGGTGATACCTAATCCCAATGTAGTATGACTCATTATCTAATATAAATAGTTCCTATTTGACCCCATATATTATAAAATTATAACTAAGGGGGATGTGTGCCACATGTCAGGCATCTACATCAACCCATATACATTATAATATTATATCCCAAGGTACATAACATGCCCTCCTCCTTGACATGTTTTGTCCCAAGCTTAAAACCTGGCATGACAAGAATCCATCGCTAGTGAGTGAACTTTAAACCATTGCATAATTGTTGCCATGTTTTATCATCCTAACAACCCATATGATATTTCAATGTGTGAAGACATCTTGAAACGTAACTTCCATAACTCCAAATTGCTCATGCACATAATTTGATTAAATTTGACATGGAGCATTTTTTTTCATCCTCCTGCATAGGAGGCATATCCGTAGAGTAATTAGCAGAGCCATTTGCTTCAATTTCGCACCAGTAATTACTCACATGAGTCTCATGATATCAACCATGCAATGATTGGTTTAGCACTAGATTCCATCAAGTAATACAAAAACTATGTCTTCCCTCAACGTTCACTTACTTCCATGATTCAAGTTTCCTCTCATGAAAGCTCATGCTGGTTGTCTAACTACAGCAACTATTACACTGACAACCAAACACTTAGGTGGGCAACAATTACCCTATGACACAATTTGTTTTCCCTTAACACATTAAGAAATGTTAGATAATTATTCGATTCATGCCCTCATGTAATCTTTGATGAACACCATTACTCTGAGGTATTGCTTCTAAACATTTAGTACGTTCTCCATAACTAAGATTCACTTAGGACCCAAGATGGTGGAACATCAATCTTACAGGTCTATTACACCATCTTGGGCATTAATTGTTTCCTTGCTAAATGATGATATTCTTGTGCTTTGGTTCACACTTGACTATTAAGGGCATACTACACTATAACCTCACGCATTTTGTGCACAGTTAGGTACTAATCACATTGCGTACTATTCATATGATTCTTAAGTCAAATATAACTAGCAGGTTTACATACTATGTCTTTGGTTTTAACTTTGTACATGTTGAAAGGTGTCTTCTAGTCACACTCTTCACACCAAAATACATAGGGCCTATTGTCCATGACTTCTACATTACATACTATTCATTATCACATACTGGACAAGAGTGCTCGACATTTACCAACTGTAAATTACTGGTTTCTACGACCCTATTGCATTGATATCTATACATCGCATGGTTTTTTGACACATTTAGAGGTTTTACCACATGGTCGTAAATTCTCATGGGTCATTTAATTACATTTTTAGTTTATACGTGTAATTGCTAATTTCACTACCCAATGGAATTGTATTTATATAACCCGATGTGTCCATAACAATAGGACCAAGTTGTAAAGAATCTACAACGAACCTAATGAGTGTGCATGCTACACCAATATTAGGGTCAACGTTCATCATTCGAGTCTATAGCTCATGCTGACATTCCAGGGACAAGTGACTATATGCCTTTCTGCATAGGCAACTCACTAAGAGGGCAAAGTTCATCTTGTGATCATTTACACATCTCTTGACCTTCAACAAATTAGCTACTGTTCTCATGGTATAAGAGTTCATAGCTAGGCTAAATGCCGCACCTAGGGCTTTCTATTCATTTGTCAGAAATAAATGAGAAACTACGTGGAGTCTGAAATGTCATTGTTACAGACGCATGTCATCACCACACAATCGTGGAAACACTGATACATTGGTGTCTGAAACAGATTTGGCACCTTGAAATGTTGAGACTACCCCATTTTTAAAAATAATCATTCTTTTAAAATAACGGGTCTTTTCGTGTTTTTATTGCCAAAAGATGTACAAAGTGTTACGTTAATATATTCTTAGTGAATCATATGAGCCAATTTTGGCAAATACCCAGATACTCCATAAACTCATGAATTATCCTTCCGCCAAGACATTATTTGCTATGGGAAATTTTTATTTAATTATTTTTTGCAATAAATAATGCCCCCGTTTGAAGTAAATTGTGCTACAGGTTGAATCCTGTTGAAGTTTTGCATGCCAGTATTCACACATTTCAATAGGGTTTTCACCAGGAATGAATTCCAGGGCTTTGTTTGTGAACTTTTGGCAACATTTTTCAGATTTTATTTATTTTAGGGTTTTTGCGGGAAATTTTTATTTAATTTTCTCCGCAGTCTTTGAAGCAAATTTGCTCCTAGGTCTGTTCCTGTTGTGGTCTATAGTCTGTCTAATATTCCCATCTAGATCATCTAGGGTTTTAGCACCAGAAATGAATCTTAGGCTCAATCTGTGAACTTCTGAGCAACGTATTGAAGTTTTTGCACAAAAAAGTTTTCCTAGGCAAGTCACATTTTCTGTGAAATTTCTCTAGGTCAATTCCTATCCAGTGGAGTTTTTTTGGCCGCTGGCAAGTAGACTAAGAGATCATCTACGGACCATGCAGAAGGAACTTTGTCCCCATGGAGGTCAAAGTTCTCTTAAAAAGCTGAAGTCGTGCACAAAAAAGAGCCTGGCAGGCAGGCAAGTCGCATCTGCCTTGCAGGGTAAATGAATTCCCATGATAAAATAAAGAAAAAAATTCCTCACCGATGCGTAGAGCCTGCTTGGTAGGCTAACATATGCACTTTTTCACCCATGAAAACGACACCTATTAAACGAAGCCACAGTTTTAATGAAAGTCGGCACATGCAAGTTTTTTGAAGGAAGACATCTTCCTGCCTTGCCAGGGTAATTTTGGCAGTGGCAGGCAGACGGGAATTTCTTACCTTCCTTGCAGGGTAATTTTTCCCATGAAGTCAAAGTCACTTAAGCTGCAATGGGAATATTAGAGGTGGCAGGACAGGTGGGAATTTCTTACCTGCCTTGCAGGGTAAAAATTCCCATTATAAAAGAAAAATCACTTAAAGCACTGACGAGAATTTCTTACCTGCCTTGCAGGGTAAAAATTCCCACGATGAAAGTCAAATCACTTAAGTGGAAGAGGGGATTTTTGGAGCTGCAGTGCAGGGTGGAAATTCCCATCAGAAGTTGACTTCTTATTTTTGGAATTACCCTTGCTAAAAATTGCGACCCACCTTGGGTGAATAACAATGCATTTAATAATATTTATTAATGTTTATTCACCCAATTTTGGCACCATAAATAGAAGGAAAGTCAATGCAAGTGGAAGAGCTAAAGAGAAGTCAAGGATGCATGCTAAAAATAAATAAAATAAATTTATTTAAAAGCAACCAGCAACATGCATAATTGGGCGCCCAATTTGGGTGAATAAACATGATTGTTTAAGTAATTAAATTTTCAGAAATAGGAAGGGCAATTATTAAAAAATATAATGATGAGGGTTATATAAGGATGGACTGTCATAATGAAGAAAGCAATTAATTCTTTTTGCAAAGGATTGCAGCCTGAGGCAGGTTTTGGCGCCAAAGGAAGGAGGTTTTTTGCATTAAAGAGTGTTTTTCATTGCCAAGGAGCTTCAAGGTTTAGCGCCTAGGTTTGAAGAGCTTGAAATCTGATTAATTGTCTGCCTACATTGACATAGAGTCTTAGGAATTCATGACAGAAGTTTATAAGATCTACAACTTAAATTGGTCCAATAAGTGATTCCATATCCTCCGAATTAAAGAAAAAGTTCTCCAGACAAAGGTTGCTTTGCATGCCGGTTGAAAGAATTCCATGACTGAATTAAAGGGATTAGCAGAATTGCATAGCTGACAAAGATTTCGCTGAAGTGACAATGATCAAGATATTCGATGCTTTGAACCTATCAACAGATGTCATGAATTGAGATTATCCAGATTCATCACAGGAAAGCTCATAATTAGTGAAAAGAAGCTTCATCCTCTTGTTTCTAATGCAGCCCATGTGAAGTCATATGCGTGGAGAAATCCTGTCCAGAAGCTTGTGCATGTATCTCCCAATCTTCCAGTTGAAGCCTTCATTGAAATTCATCCTCTGTGTTTCCATTCAACCCATGAGTGTTTTCCATGCAATTTAAAATTGCTCATATGCAATTTTAAATAAAATATGATGAATCTTCTAGTTGAATTATTCATTGACAAACATTGCACTGATGCATGTACTGAAGAAGAATTACAAAAGCTTCAAGGATAGAAGGGAAGACAGGTCAAAGGCAATACCCGCAAGCAAATCACAGTCACTCAGATCTAGCCGCTTCCAGATAGCTACTTCCAGATCCAGTTTGGTGAGAATCAAAGGCAAAAGAGTCAACTACATGCAGAATATGGAAAAAGAACAAGACTGGGAGGGTTGCATCTTTCTTCTTTTATTTTCTTTTCTTCTTTCTTTTATTTTCTCTGACAAAGTAATTGAGCAATCAATTAAATTATAAAACTTAAGTGATTGGTTTAAAAGTCGTTACTTGAAGAAGTCAATTACTTGGAAATAGGTGGCAGACATGCAAAATAGAAGGTTCTATTTTTCAGTTATAAATCATGCATGTCATGTAAAGAGGAATTCCAGGAGGAAGATTGCCAGTTGTTTCCCTTTTCATAGCTTCTGCATGTGGGAATTCATTTAAAAGCTTCCTATTTGTAATTTCCCTTTATACACTATAAATAAAGGAAAAACCTATGGGTTAAAGGATCAAAATTTGTAATCAGCATTCTTATGTTCCAGACTTTGAGCTGAACACCCTCAATAGCTTTCTTTCAAGCAGAGGAATAGAGAAGAGGCAGACTTCCGAAGAACTTTGTGTTAATGGTGCATTCATTTCTTATTTCTTTTTAGATCTCTACACAAACTTTGTGTTGTTCTTAGATATAGATCTGAAAGTTGTCCTTTGCTTTAAATTATGCATATTTAATGATCTATTTTTTTCGTATTCAATGTGCATGTGATCAACTTTGTCAACTATTGGTTAGGTTGCACATCTTCTCTCCTTTCTTCATGTTTCCTATTATTTTCCTCTTCTGTAGATTTTTTCCTTTTTTTTTACAGCTGCTTACTTGCTGCAAAACTATCGAGCTATGGTTCATGGGCTACATAGTTAAAGTAATACCAACAGCTAGACACTAGAAAACATAACTGAAAAAATATTACATGGGAGCCTCACCGTTAAATGAGGGAGTTTTATCTCATGACTGCCTAGGTTTTTAGCTGTGCAGAAAATCTAGCCAACAAGTTCACTCATTTGGGTGACTGTCAGGTCAGTTTGACTCCCCATTTGCATCTTTTTCTTTTAAATATTTGATGTGTTTTTGGGGTTTTGCAGGTGCTCTTTCTCTTTGCAGGTTATAGGTGAATTCACGGACATAGTGCTACATGCAAGTGATCAACAACGAAGGTTAGCGACATTGATGTGACATAAAAAAAAATAGTTTCTGACCATTTTCACAATCACAGGTGCCCAACAAATCTCTCCAACACCTAGGCACCTCTGGTCTTATCCAGGCACCCCAGTCTAGGAAGACTATCAGTCACACAATTTTATGAGCTCTGATGCAGCCTAGAATTCAGCAATACACAAACCCAAGCACGCTGGCACAACACTCAGCCTAGACTGAGCACTTACCCGAAGCATGTAATGGTACCAGGTCCCTCCTTAGGGTTGATGTTGTACAAGATGTTAGCATGATGTAGACTTCAATCATTCATACTCTATAACTAATATGTCTTTCGTATAGTGCATAGTCAGATCTAGATCTAGAAAATAACAGACTTAACAGATACCCTTAATGAAATCAAGCATGTAATACTGAACTATAAACATGATAACACCTTGATTCAGTCCATAACCTCCATTAGATTAAATATAATAAGTACACATAAGCTTCATTACAAGAACATTAGAATACACTCATGCGCGTAACAAATTTCAGTAGCATAATCTCACTATATTTCAGTTCTCACACTTGTATGCTCTCTCTCTCTATTTCCATGTATACATCTATCTATATATTTTTACACAAGTTTACTACATACTTATAAGGGTGGGGAATTTCCCTTCATCGCTTATCTAATCCCTAAAATAGGTCACATGCTATTATTAGCCACAGGTGCCGTTACAAAAATAGCCACACATGCAAGTGTGCTAACAATAGACTACTGTTAGTTAACTGATAGTAGCTAGATTTATTCCTGACCTGTGTCCATGTAAAGTGCTTCATAACTAGTCCTCCAAAAATATCCAATGTGTGATGCGCATAAGTCTCCAATCGGTTTGAGTGCTCTCGCATACTATCTCCAAAAATAGATCCTTGTCATGAAAATGGCTAAGTCCCAAACCTATTTCTATTTTTTGTGTGCAGATCCTTTCCAATACTTCTACTGCCTTTGAATGCGCTCTGTTCTTCCTACACGAACCTTCTGTATTTCCTTCGCTAAGTGTTAGAGTTCTGATTGATCAACATTACCCCACACTAGTTTCATTGCCCGCCTCGACAATGGTTATCTCCAAAACGAATCAAAGAATATGAATAGAAGAATAGAAATAATTTAGATGAATGAAAGAATGCCTTCAATTTTCTGTATCTTCTTCTGCAACTGGAATAATCAATTATGGCTATTCCTCTTTTATTTCCACCTCTAATGTCTACCAGTCACTGAAGCGTGGCCTCTGTCCTTCTTTGGAATATCCACTGCAATTGATTCTAACTTATCTCTTGCAATCTCTCCTTTTTCATTCTGTAATACCAACAAGATGTTGGACATTTAAGTCATTTTTCCTTCCAACAAGTCCATGTTTTGGGTGATGATTTTACCAAACTCCTCCAACCTCTCCCTATGTGGTTCATGAGCTGACTATAAGGGCCTCACACTTCTGCTTAACAAGTGCTAATCCTTCTGTGTGGCCTAATGTCTCATCCTTCATGGCCTTTAAGACCTCATTGTCTTCTAAAATGGTCCTTTTCCTTATAACAGCCTCTGACGCATTGTACAAATATTCAACGCTTGATCCACCTTTTTCAATTCCTCCTATCTAAGCTCTGAAGCAATCCTTCATATGATGCAATCTTCCACATCACTGAAGCCTTTTCTCACTCTACATCTTGTCTTGGATCCTTTGGCTTAGGCATGCACAAAGGTTCATCTTCAAGCACTAAGTCCACCAATGTACTTACATAATGCATCACTGAAGGAAATGTCTTGGGTACCTTTGGCTCCAAGTGCAACCTAGCCTTCACGATATTGTCAGTCAATTTCCTCTGCCATGCTGATAAACACTATGTTCTTCTTCAACACCCTAATTGTGGCACCTTTATCCATATTGCATCATGCCACTTCTATCAAGACTTTTACCAAAGCATTGCTTAGTTGTTCATCAGACATAATAGAAGGCTTTAATGTTATGTGGCTAACCTGAGGTGTCTTTTTCAACCTCCTCGACACGCATGAATCCTCACACACATCAAAATATGGTTCATCCATGTGTGTGTGCATCGACCATAACAATTGCTTCCTTGTGCGCACTGTCGCCATATCCTCGTCCATTAACTCCCAAGCATATAACTCCTTTTGTGTCAATGTGCTATGGAAACGGGCACATACAATTTTACTTGTGTCCTCAGCGTAACCCATGGATGGTGGAATGTATTCCCCACTTGTTCTTTTTGATCTAGGCTTCTTAGGAACTTAGGCTTCAATATTCAGAACTTGTGTGGCTATGTCCTGAGCAATTTTGGTTGTTGTCTCATCTGTCCTTTTTTTCTTCCTCTTCTCCATCCTTCATTTATTCATCTTTTTGTTCTTCTACATTCTCTGGAGGTGTAGGAGAATTGGTTGAATTTTCCTCCGACTCTTATGCTTCCTCATTAAATTTTAATTTCCTTATCCTTTTCTCAGTTATCTCCTTTCATGGAGAGAGTTGAGGTGATCTGCGCACTATTTGTAGAGTAGCACCTTGGGTCCTTATTCTCCTAAACACTCTCTTGAATCGACGCTCCCCTTGGTCCACACCTAAGCCCTATTTATCCTCCTATTGTGGCTGCGGTGGTGGAGTTGCACACTGCAACTTCATCCTTATTTGGAGGCTATCTTCTACCTCTATGTTCCAAACCACCACTATCCTCATGCTCCTCCTTCTTCATAATCAACCTGAACTGTTACTGTGGGCTTGGGTGTTGGAACATTTTCCATTATATGCTTACCCTTTGGTGGCCCTAGGAGCACCAAACTCATTCTCCATATATTTTGTGTTCTCCAACTTGGGTTTGAGTTATAGGTACACAAGCACTACTCCAGATGTCCCCAACTACCAAGCTTACAGGTTTCATGTTTATAATATCTGAAACAAGTATTTCAATGTATGCATTGTGCCCTAGATATAAAGACTTCTTCATTAAAGTGTAGTAGCCACAATCTACCTTATCCGCATTGAAGGTTAAGCGGCACACATCTAATAAGTCGATGAAATTATGCTTGAAAATAGCTTGCTATGAATGCATACGGTAATTTACACCATGGGCTCCAAGCCCTATCATTCATCAAAAATTGCACTACGATGTAAAAGTGTTGGTATACAGACAAACTAAACTGTCCTTACCCACCATTGAAGGAAAATCCTTGGGTATGCGCCACTCTTCCTTAAACACCGCATAGATTCTATCATACCACATATCCACCCTCTACTTGTATGGTCAGCTCATTAATTCATCACACAAGTACTTTCCAAACCTTTCCGCGGGTGACTTTTGTTTTATGGGGTACTCCTAAATATTTTCCTTTGGACCATCAAGTACCCCCAATCTCCATGCATAGTAAAGACAATAATACATCACCAAAACTGTATTCTATCACTTGTCTATGCTTCTTCAATGATTGTCTTTGCTATGTGATCTACAATGTTGTAGACCACTACTTGAGACATCTTTTTAGTGATGTGCAACCACATTATGTTTACCTGTGACTACCTTCCTTGGTCAGTCAGATTTTGTCACAAGATGTGTAGCTGCCTACACTACTAAGTACTTCTTAAAATTATCAATTTACATGCCATGCGGACCCTTGGTATACCCCAAGCTCCTTCCTCATCTCCAAGATTGTGGATTTATCGGTTAAATCATTATACATATCTAACCTTAAGGCCCTCAGTCATGTCACCATTGAAATCAAAGTAACTTATGATTCTTACCCTCCGTTTGACGAAGTAGAAGAATTCCTCATAGACTCTACTCATTAACCACTGATACAATGGCTCATAATTTCCAAATTAATGGTAGCTCGTACAACTGGTAGACTCCATTTTGTCTTTGGTAAATTCTCTTCAATGTCATCATAAACCGGCATATCCTCTGTCGTGTGCTTTTTTATCTTTTGTGCTCAGTAATGTATCGAGCTCCTTATTATTATTTGAAGTTTGATGGTTGTAATCATTGATTTTACATTGGTAGATATGAGAATCCCATTCTTGTCGCACAATCATGCCCTCTAGATACTGCATTTATGAAAAATTGCTCTCGGGAGCAATTTATTCTTCCATTTCAACCTTCTTCATCCATTTCTCTCTTGCTACAGGTGTGCTTTCTTTGGTGCCATTTTAAACATCTCTCTCACTTCCTCCTTCTATGTACTTGATCAAGTCAAAACCCTAGTTGAAATCTCTATGCACTAGTGGAAATCACGTGTCCTTAACTAGTTTGCAACACGTCTTCTTCACTCAAAACCTTCTCCTATGAGAACACAAGCTTCTCCTGTGCACAAATCCCATATCCTCATGTATGATTTCACACTCTTCACACCTTAACACGATTTCTCAGCTCATTCACATTTAACCCTTTTCAAATTCTCTCAATTACAATGGTAAAAATGAACTTGCATCCTGTCCTTATATATAATTTAAAAAATATTAGTGCATTCATTATTCCTCCAGCTACCAATAACCCTCTCATTAATTGACCATTTTCATTATTTCCATGCATGGTACATATTTGTGCCCAAGATATATTCTTCTAACGTTCCCTCCTACCTTTCAGCTACATACTTCTCTTCAGCGTGTTCTTTCATGTGGTTGAGTACCTCATCATTGCACTTTCCACTAGTAGTATTCCTGGCCTTTGCTTACCACACATTATACTTGTTTCTTCATTCATTTGTTTATATAGTCTTCATATCTAGAAAGTAATATCTGTTTAGATTGTTTTGATTCTCCAGCCTTGAACAAGAACAGTACTAGTTTGTTCCTTTCACGTGGAATTATTTTAAACAGTGCATGTACCTGGATATCAACAACCTACCCTACACTAAGGGTATGTGTAGTCCTCTATGCATAAAAAATATTTAAATAATAATTAGATGTTGATGCGTAAACACACTTATTACATAAAACACACCAACCAAATGGAAAAAACATTGCGAAAAACAAGGAAACACATTAAGGAAATGTAGAATTAGAAACCTAATCTAAATGAAAACACTGCCTTATAACAAACACCATAGAAGACTTATTTGTAGGAGGGATTTAGCCTACTCTCATTGAGGTAACCGGGTAACTGTATTCGATCAAGTGATTCTATCTGGACATGTGTCAGTTTCAAGGATGTACAGTGATAAAATATGACCCCAACCAATGTACCTTAAGTTTTCCTAGATGGTGAAAGAACTTAGAGTCATAGAGAAGCACCATTTATCCAATCTCAAACTTCTCATCCCCGATGTTTCTGTCATGTCATGATTTCTACCTAGGCCTTTTCTTGCTTTTAAATCCAATGTGCTATGGATCGTCGCTCATCCAACTTAATTATCTTCTCAATCCACTTCTTCTAAAGATTTCTCATCAAAAAAGACCTCCAGCATGTGCAATACACAAAGAAGATAACATAAATTTCATAGAAAGAATTTTTTCTATGCGCCAAACACTAACTAAAATGGTGTGGCTTTGTTCAACCTATTATATGTTGTTCTGAATATGCCCAAATTACTATAGATACTTCATCATCCTAATCCTTTCTTCTAACATCACAGATTTTTTTGTCAATGTCTAGATCAAATTTTTTGTTAAAAGACTTAACAGTTCCATTTTCCTGAGGATGATAGGGTGTAGTCTTATGGTGTGCAATCATGAACTATCCTCCAATAAAATTCTTGATTGTCTTATTAAGAAAATGTGTTCCCCTATCATTAATCAAAATTAAAGGACATCAATACCTTATAAGAATATTTTCGCATATAACTAGGGCTGGTGTAGCTGCTGTACAGTCCTTTGTAGGTGTGACTTCTACCCACCTTTTCAAGATAGTCTGTGTAAGTTACGATGTAGCGCAATCCAGTTCTATGCATAGCTAGTGAAATGGGGCCCAAAAAATCTATAGCCCATTTCTCAAACTGGTTATGCGCTAGTAATAGGTCTTAGAGGCATTTCATCTTCGTTGACCCAGTTTTCCAAAATGCTTAACAATGATCACATGTCTTACATAATTCCTTACAATATTTATATATGGTCTCCCACTATAATCTAATGAGTATAATCTTGTATGCACTGTGGCGTCACTGACATAGTGGCCACTTGCAATACCACCATGAGCCTCTTCTATAATATCTATGTGCTCATGTTTCAATACAAAACGACATAGTAACTCATCTATGCCTAATTTGTACAAGTCACCACTAATTAACATATAAGTTGTGACACATAAAACAAGATTGTTTCTTCTCTAAGTATTTCATTCCTTCTAGTGCCATCCCTATTTATAGAAAGAAAACAATGTGCTCTAGTTATGATGGCAATCACTATAAGCCGGTATAACTGTGCATTTGAGGCATGATATCCTTCAATCATACCTGTGCTTCTTCTCTTAACTTTATTCTTGATAAATGGTCTGATCTAGAATTATTTTTCCTTAGTTTGACAACAGCTGTGAAATCCAATTTTTAAAATAAAATCACCCATCGACATATGTGCCCTTGTAGAATGGGTTTGTTTACCAAATACTTCAATGCAATATGATATGTATAAAAGAGGAATGGTTTAGCTAGTAGGTATTTGGCAGAATTTATGTAGCGCATAGATCATTGAAAAAGCTTTGCACGCTCTGTAGTTGTATAATTCGGTTATGCAGGAGTCAACTTTCTATTAGTAAAATAGATAGGATGATCATATAATACCTTCTCTAGGCTGAGCCAAAACCACACCAATGGCCATGCCAAAGGTGTCAACATATGCACGTGAAATGGTTGATACCCACAAAGGAAAACACATAATAGGTGCGGTAGTAAGTTTTTCCTTTAACATCTTGAATGCACACTGCTACTGGTAGTTCTCCCCAGTAGAACATACCTTTTCCTTTCAGTAACTCTTTCTAATGGTGCAGACAACCTTTGCATATCCTTTGAGAATTTTTTTGTAATATCCTGTATGACCCAAAAATCAGCACACCTCACTCTAACTGGGAGGATCCCTTAGGCCTATAATGACTGAAAACTTTACTAGATCAACCAACAAACCTTCTTTGCAGATTATGTGTCCTAAAAGTATCCCAAATGGTGTAGAAAATATGCACTTCTTGATGTTCAAAGAGATAATAAACTGTCTATACCATTCAAAAATTAAGCATAGATTTTCAAAGTGATCCTTAACTAATCCATACACCATCGAATTGTCTAAATAGACCTGTAAGAAGTTGTGAATAAATTCCTTAAATGCTTAACAACTATGCGCAAAATACAGCAGGTGTATTTTTCAGGCCAAAAGATATTGAACCTGTATAGGAAAAGCTACCCCATTTAGTAGTAAATTTAGTCTTTTCCTAATTCTCATGGGAAATCCTAACCTGATGATACCCAGAGAACCCAACTATAAATGAATAAATTTTGTGCCCTGCAATGCCTTCCAGTATTTACTCATTGAATGGCATAAGAAATGGATTAGTTTCACATGTAGCATTCATCTCCTTATAGTCCATGAATATCCTCTAATCCATTTATCCTTCTTAATACTGATTACCATTAGACTAACCCATTCTAACTCAACAAGGGGTCTTGATAATCCCAGAATTCAACATTTTATCAATCTCTTCTTTGAAATTTTCATGCAAGTTGGGGTTCATTCTGTAAGGTACTCTTTCTAGCAGGGTGCGCACCCTCTTTAAGCTTTATCTTCATCTCCCCTAATGATTCATGCATGCCTTTAAGTTCATGGTACCCCCTAGGGAATAAGTCCTGGTAATCCCTTAGTAACTCTATGATTTTTTCCACTTCAGAGTCTGACCAGTAATATCCAATTATGGCTTCCTTAGGCTCAGTATCTGTTCTAATATTCACCTTCTTTTTCTTCATAGGTTCATGATAGGTGCACGTGGTCTTATCTGCACTGTCAAATACCTCACACCTACCTGTTGAATGGTTTACATCCATATTTTCTACTTATTTGTCATCCACTATGTAGACCATTTTTCCTTTTTCTTTCTCAAGGCAAGCACATTGAAGTAGTATGACATTGGCCTCTGTTTCTTCAACAAGATGAGCTCCTGAGTTTCCTTCATCGAATAACCCCTGAAGTGTTCTTCATCCTTGGCACTATCTCCTATAGTTAAGTGCTTTATGACTTTCAATGCTTCTTCCACCAGAGGCTTTGTAGAGAAGAATTCAAACATCTGGGCCATTCCTATAATTAAATCTTGCCAATTTCAAGTCTCTCTATGGAGTTCTGCATACACATACCAGGCACGCATGCAACTTTGCAAAGTGGAATAAAAATTTTATACCCATAGCAAAGGCGGTAAAGTTTCTTGCCCTTATGTCCAGAGTCTAATACTTATGAACTTGGTGCTGAACAGGTTGATTACTGTGATAAGTGCAGATTTGAGTAGGTGCATTGCTCATGAAGAACCTAGTAACGAGAGCAATCCTAATTTCATTCCATCATACAAGATTGTCCTAGTGGGCCACCCACCAGCGTGTTGTTGTCCCACGTAATTTATATGCTAGCATAGTTATTATTTCCAGTGGGTCTATCCAATATTGTTTTATGGTGCTCAAGAATACCATAGGATCTCCATATCCTGTGTAACAAGGTACTGAGTTATTACCTATCCTCCTGACATAACATGGTTTACTGCCTCTAGGAAATATGCTCTTTACTTCGCACCCTACCAACTCATAAGTGCTATGAGCCCAATTATCACAAGCAACACTTGTAGTATCGCTTATAGACTGTGCATCCTCCCACTGAATTATTCCTTCTTTGGTCAGCTCAAGTATCTCTGGATCTCAGATGGCGTGTACATAAATCCTATTCAAATCTTCTTCACTTAAGGGCTCAACATAGAGCACAAATTTTCCATTTGTTAAAGGGATAATAACTCTCTCCTCCTTGTTTTCAAAATTGATATAGCCCTTGTTGAACCAAAGATCAACATTATTTGCATAACACCAAGGATGCCCCAATAGAGCTGGGAAGCTATCTGACTATGCCAATGCTAAAAATTCAAAGTATCTAGTGAACTTAGCTCCTTTTATGGTAATGGATGCATCTTTCAAGACTCCGATGGGAGTGGCCTTAGTCCGATTAGCCATGAAAAATATATTAGAGGACTATTGTAATGGGGGCCTCCCCATTTGTACCCATGCATATAGGGTAAGAACATTGACTTCCACGCCTGTATCAATCAGTATATTACTCAATAGCCTCTCATCCACAACAACATTAAGAGTGATTTTCTTGTCATAATCTAGGCTATGGGGAGGAAGATTAACATGCATTATCTATCATCTAGTCTCAATACTTGCATGCAAAGTGTTTCTTTTCAACTAATCCCCTAATAATGGAATGATATTTTCCTAGCGTAACATTTTACACACTTCCCTTAAGTCATCTATATCAGTTTGGACCATCTCTGATAGTTTCTTTTTCTCTATCTTCTATGATTTCTCTTTTAAGTATTGTATCTCACCTTGAAGATTCCTAAGAACCTACATGGTTTCCTGATAAACCTCCTTTTGATAGGCAGGATCTAGGTACCGTGCATGTAGAACCTCCTCCTTAGTGATGGTAGGCTTTTGCTGCAATGCATCTCTAGCACATGCCACCTCAGCGTAGGTCATAATCTTCACTTGCAACTCTTCGGACTCTGTCGTAAACTTGGGCATCCATTGATTTTTCACATTGCGTTGTATCTTAACCATCCATGCACCTTTGTTTTCTTGTTTATGTTGCTTACTCATATGCTCATAAAAGTCTGAGCACTCATCATAGCTATGGTTCTTTCCATAAAAAGAACATGTAATATTCAGAGGACATTTATGCCTACAGTGGTTAGGAGAACCACATGTATAACATGTTCCATGAGGGAAATCACTTCTTCCACCACCACGGCCTCGTCCTCCAAATCCACCACGGTATCCTCGACCTCTGCCACGACCGCCTTTAAAATGCCCTTCATTCCAATCATAGTGCACCTAAGTGTGATCCCGATTCTGATGCTCATTCTTGCCCTTAGAGTTATTTGAAACTCCTATCTATCATACATAAATATATATAACATCATGGATCTGAACAATCAACCGATAGTCTTCCTTGTCATGAGTCGTGGATCTGTAGATTTTACAATAGCTTGAAATGTTCTTCCTTATTGTGCCTTGCAACAATGGGTAGCAGCTAGCATCATGGTTTAAATGACATATCTCACAATCCATCAGCAATGATTGTACTTTTCTGTGAGGACAACTATCCTTTTTGTGACCTTCTACTTCACAATTTGTGCACCAAATCCCTGTGCATGTCTCATGTGCTGAATTTGTTGATATTTTCTCTAACTGTTTTGCCATAGCTGTGATTTGTGCTTCTAAAAATGGGATCACTCCAATGTCTACGCTTCCAACTGCCTTAGCGCGTAAAGCTAATTCAAGTGCTTTGCGCGGATCATTGTATGTCTTATGTGATAATACCCTCCTAAAAGGTGTAATCAAGCCCCCAACGAACCATTGTGCATGTTGGCGTGTGTGTATGTCATAAGAAATCTTAGATAACAACGTTTTAAACCATGCATCATACTCTCTAACACTTTCAGTAGTGCCTTGCTTAATATCCTTGAGCGCACTTATACTATTCTGCTCAAACTCAGGGATGTGAAACTCTGTAAGGAATGCATCTTGTAAATCTATATAGTCTACGCAAGTCTAGTCAGGGTCAAACTTTCCATATCAACTATGTGCACACCCTTGTAATATAGTAGAAAATTGCCTTGCCCTACGCTCAGAATTCATGATTCCTTTTTTCGTGCCACGGTATTTCACACATAAGCACATGTTCAATAGCATCGTCTATGCCCCTATACTCTGGAAGACAAAGAGACATCTCCATGTAAATATTCTGGGGTTGGTACGGACCTTGCCCACATGATCCAAAACCTCATGTGTTTCCCCTGCCTCCAGAACCTCCATATTTTCCTGAACCAGAGCTACCTATGCCTCTTGATCCTGAACCTATAGTTAGGGTCAGACCAGAAGATGTACTTCCCTGTGTCCTAACAGTAGAACTGAATTGTACCCCGACAGTTTGTGAGGTGTTACTACTCCCAGAAGTTAGTCCAAAAATTACCACGCTTGTATTATGTGCTGAAGATGCACCCCAAAAAGTACTTCCATATAACAACGAAGTTTTTTACACTGCCATTATTGTGCCTCTTATAAACTCAGTCCTACTCTTCCACTGTTGGAATTAGAGTACTGACTACTTGTTGTACTAAGTGTTGGAAAACCAAGTGCAAGGGCAAGGTTTCTAGGTGGATTCAGATGCATACCTGCAGCCCCAGTCGTCTCTGCTGGCGCACTGCTACGGAGGCCAAGGAGGGTTTCCTATCATGTTTTCCTAAATGGGGGAGTTCCTGAGGCTCAGGTTCCATGTCTTCTGCGTGAATTTTAACTCCTTCCCAAACTATCTTTCTCCATAACGCCATTTGCTCTGCAACCTCCCATTGCTTCTCGATCTCCCTCTATTGTGCCTCCTTATACTTAAGCCTCCTTTCCTATCTTTGCCTTTCTACCACTAGGTCTACCATCCTTCACCAAACCTACTCCTTCCCCCACACGTGGTGAGGTTTAGTTAGCCATTGGTTTATTCTCCAAATTCAAAGTTACCATCAGGATCTTGATTTCTAGTGGAATTCCTTGCAGGTAAGTTCCCCTTGGATATCGTAAAAATTGGAATTCAGCTACCTCTGGACACAAATAAGCGGAAATTGAGTACTCTAAGATATAACTGTTCAAAATACCATGGAACCACATATCAAAAACTTGAGTCCAAATCAGATTAGCATCATAAAGGGCCTGAAATTCTTCCTATGTCCAAAAAAGTGCGTGATACCTCTAATTCCGCTTAGATGCCTAAGCAATCAGCCACTCGTACAATTCTACTGGAAAAATAGTGAAGAATCTCTCATATAAATTGTCATACATGTTCTATTCCACCCATACACGTGCGTTAAACTCAGATCTAGTGTTGAAATGCTGTGTGTATTCTTATTCCAGATCATATATCCACTCTTCAACACTTTCTAAGGTCAACCAATATGTCTTCATTGCGAATAGTCCTGAAAGAACTAAAAAAGAGGTCCCAGAAATGGAACCAATGATGTAGCCTAGAATTCAGTAATATACAAACCCAGGCACGCTGACACATCACTTAGCCTAGACTAAGCGCTCACCCAAAGCGCGCAATGGTACCAGGTCCCTCCTTAGGGTTGTTTTTGTAGGATGTTAACATAATGTAGACTTCAATCATTCAGATATATAACTAATTTTTCTTTCATACATTGCATAGTTAGATCTAGATCTAGAAAATAATAGACTTAACAGATACCCATAATGAAATCAAGCATGCAATATTGAACTATAAACATGATAACACCTTGATTCAGTCCATAACCACTGTTAGATTAAATGCAATAAGTACACAAAATCTTCATTATAAGAACAATAATATACACTCATGCGCGTAATAGATTTTGTAGCATAATCTCACTATATTTCAGTTCTCACAGCTGTATGCTCTCTCTCTATCTCCATGTATGCATCTAGTTATATATCTTTACACAGTTTACTACATACTTATAAGGGTGGGGAATTTCCCTTCACCACTTATCTAATCCCTAAATTAGGTCGCATGCTACATGCAAGTGCGCTAACAATAGACTACTGTTAGTTAACTGATAGTAGCAGATCTATTCCCGACCTGTGTCCATGCAAAGCGCTTCATAGCTAAGTTCCAGAGTCTGACTGATCAAAAAGCTCAATTGTGACATTTTCCTCCTCCTATTCATCGGTTTTCTAGTCAGGCATATCTAAGGATTTATTGCGAAATCAACCAAGTTTTCTGTCCATTATCTTCCACCTAGAGTTTTAATTTCTACTTGCTTATTGCTTAGGTCAGATCTATACTTTATTGCTTATTTATTACGTTGTGACTCTAAAATATTCTAAGGTTTATGAAAATTTGTATTTTTGTTAAATCATTTGTTGAACACGTCTCATTCAAACACTCTTAGGGTCCTCCTACTTGCACTGTTCATTTTCTTAGGATCCTCTCATCATAGATATTTCCATTCATGATTTTTTGATAACTAATTCTTATTGTAGAGCTAAAATCATTACTCATTTAGATAACACTCACATTACTTCTACTACCCATCCAAATGTCGTATATCAATCATTCATAGATGAATTTTCAAAAAAACTTACATTCCCATCTGATATCACTAATAATATTGCTGTTTATGACAATGATCCTCCCCTTTATATTAGTGTTTGCATTGATAACTTGGGTATCAAACGAGTAATAGTCAATAATGGATCTGAGCTCAATCTTTGGACTTTATCATTCATCCAGAATATCGGCCTTTCCTTGGCTTATCTTAACCCAACATTTATTTATATTCATGCATATGATTCTTCTACGTGATCATGCATATGTACTGTCACCTTGCCACTCACGGTTGGGCCTAAAACTATTCTTGTTGTCTTTTTTGTTATTGATATCCTAGTTCAATACAAATTCTTACTTGGTAGGCCATGTTTTCACGTTATGCAGGCATTGCCTTCTACAGTTCACCGATGTTTTAAATTATTACATGAAGGCTTTAACTATATGGTCCTCGTTGATCACAACCCATTCCAATATTGTCACCTAGATCCCACTACTGCATTACCTATTCCCACTTCTGCTACTATACATCCTACTATTGATTTGTGACCCATGGACTATCTGAACAACTTGCCTCCACTCGAAGGAACTATTTGTGCATTAGACGATGTTCCATCAACTTTAGTCTCACCTCATCCTCTACTAATGCTATGATACTTTATTGGGGCTATATCCATACATTGGATGTCATACCACCTTCCTCATCTACTCATGAGTAACTTGTATCTGTGCTTCCTCCTTCTACATGCACAATACTTATTGGCCACATATTCCATTCAATACCACTTGATTTGACACTGTTTGCACATATGATGGCTTGGATTGTCTCATATTTACACATGATGATCTATTTCCACCACCTCGTTCTGCTAATATTTATCATGGATATGTCTACATAACTATTGCTTATGGCCTTTACGTCTTCCATTTATCAATGTTTGTCACACACACTTCTCGTGCATCTCCACTCATACAAGGGAAATCTTGGATTGACTACATTGGTGGCACTTTGGATCTTGAACATATTGACATTTAATTTCCCATGCCCTTCGGCTCGTGTTTTTATTTGCAATGATTCATTTCTCGGCTATTCGCAGAATCTTACTCGTTGGTATGCACATGGATGTCCACTAACACCTTTCACCGATGAGGAAAATGCAATGGGCATGTATAATCTACGTTGCAATGGCTCTTTCCGTGATCAACCTCATACTATAGATTATCAGGTCTCTAACACATATCCATTTGAATTCAATCATGACAATGATGATATTTTAAACAATGTTACATAATCATTGTCATTATTCTACATTTGGAGGGCATCATGCTTATTCTCCCCCTCCTTCTAACATTCTCAGGTGTCTCACATTTCTATTTCACATCTACTATTTTGCACACATCTTACACATCTTGATACACATAACTTGTATCATCATTACCCTATGATGCACTCTCATGCTAAGGTTCAAACTTGACTGTTGAGTGCATACTACATCCATGAGCCTCACACATTACACATTTCACACTTGATGCATTGTCGATATATCTTTCTAGCATCACATTCTCACACGTCACACTACCCTATGATGCACTCTAGTTCCATAGTTCATGCTCAACTGTTGAGGGTTTAAATCTGAAATGAACCTCACCACATTCATTATTCATGCTTTATGATTCATTGATCACATCTTTCTAGTGCACAATTCAAACCATTTCCTAATGACGCTCTCTTGTTCTATGGTTCATTCTTGATTGTTGAGGGGTATTTTATAAATGAACATCATCTCATACTTATCTACATTCACTCGGGGGGCACGTTGATCCTATTACACTCACTTTGCATTCCATTCCATTCCATTCACAATCACAACATGTCGCGTATATTGGTTACAATTTTGTCTTGTTTTCTTATACTCACATGTTACACTTTGCTTACTATATTAGTCAGATATCTTGTATGCCATTATTGTTTCTATATATGCATGCGCATTCAATTTTTCTATGGTTGTGAATGCAAAATTTCTATAGATCCTTACACACAATATTGATGCTTGGTATTTTACCTATTACCAGTCCCACATTGGCTCCTAGGGGCATCTACTTTTGTACACATCGCAGGTGCTATTGTTTTGTTTTATAATACTTCTTATTCTTACTCGCACACTACTTCATTGATATATACACGTATTGGCATACTTGTTATCTTTCTAAAATGCTAACGGGTATTTTATGTGTAGTATTTGCTTCACATGTCTATTTTCCAACCATGGTTGTTTGATAATTTGTTTGCTACTGTTTTCCATTGTTTGTCATAGCATGCCATTGTTTACAGGCTTTACCCTATTTCTTGCTTGTCCATTTATTATTTTCTTTTGGTCACTTTAGCCCTAATTGTATTGCAAAATTTTGAGCAATTTCCCATGTTTGAAACCCACTTCTCGCGGTCTACATTGTTTTCTTGCTTTGCTAGTCTACACTTCATTTTCCATATGTGTCCTCATCTTGATTGCACTAACACATGTTTATAACCACTTTTTTTGTGTGTGCCTTGGTTTCTACCATACACATTCCATCCCCCTGCACGACTTTAGTTTCATATCAATATTGGGTCCTCCTTTGGGCCACATTCTCCTAACAATGTTGCATGCACCCCAAACGAGGGGGCCATACATTGGGTTAATCAGTCACCCCATTCAGCACTACATAGTCATAATTCAGACATGCACATTACAGGAACAACACAATATCCAGTTACAGAAATTGCCCATAATCTGACTTGGGTCTTCAATTTTGTATAGACACCAACGCCTAACTCCAAACACTAGCACCTGGGTGCTCCTAACCTTTCTTGAGCACCTATGACTAGGGGGGAGCTACAATATTTTTCTCATATTGACATAATTTATAGCTATTTACACAAAAAATTCCACAAAATAGGCACAATCCTCAAGTAATCAGTATGCATGTTATCTCCTTTTTCTTTTATTTACTTTGGATCAAAATGGATCGAACTTAAACAAAGTAGGATCACACCATCTGCAGTGGTGTATAAATTGTTCAGGAAACAGTCAGGGTTGGAGAATAACACTAGACCTTTCCCCCCAACACTTCTTCTGTTGTGGCGTGAGAATCTCCCTAAAAACTCACACTTGGCATGAGATCTCCCAAAAAACTCACACTTGGCGTGAGATCGCCCAAAAAAATCATCCTTCTACAACATTTTCAGGATCCTTTTTGCACTCTTCACTTGTCACGGATTAGATGCACATGTTCCTTTTCACATTTTTACATACTTTTACATGCTTTTTATGCATTTGGATTGAATTTTTCACATATACACGGCTTTTAATACTCTTTTTCTCTTATATTTTACAGGTTTGTCCTTATGGGAGGAAACAATCACATCATCAAACACATCAAGCGACAACGAAAATAGGTACACCATGACGTGACACATATGTTTTCACCCCTATGGTCACTTCCTGTCTCCTAGCTTAGCTTCCACACTTCATTGTTATCACTCGACACTTTTTCTTGTCTCCTCAACAAAATTTTTGCCATCAATCTACATAGTTATCAGGTACGCATTTTTTATCTACTTTATGTTATTGAGTATTCACTTAGCAACATAAAGTGGGAGAAAATGTATACATTAAATCACACACTTTGGGTACATTTCTAGGTCCTAGTCACATACTACTATTCATATGAATTCATAAGTAAGAAAACTAGTAATTAACATATGTCTTTAGCCTTTTTGTCTTTTTTCATGTCTTCTTCTTGGCCTCTTACACCCTAAAGTCTAGTTGATGCTTCACTGTTTCATCTTTTATCACTTTGGACACTAGTGCCTAGCCAAGACGCCAATTCCCATGTGCCCCCTTCCTTCTGGGTGCCCCTGACCTCTTTTGTATCTTGCTCCCCTCTTTTGGGAATCTTATTTTCTTATGGGTAAGACCTTTTAGTTGTTAATTGTGAAATTCAACCAAGGGAATCATATAAATGTAAAGTTATGTGACCATAATAAAGGACCAAGATCTAAGCATCTAATACTATCACCTAAGATTGTATCTAAAGGAATTTTAAGAGCATCAAAGCATTCATCTAACTTTCATTCAAGGGAAAAGGGACTGAATTTTCTACATACACGCATAGGAGGGGAAGTTCATTTTGACATCCACACATCCACTTACATTGCTACATCTAGCTACTCGCTCGCTATCAAGTGTGGCCGGCACAAGAGCCACTTAAGGCACGATTCTTACACACACACACACACACACACACACACACACACGAGAACTACATGTAGTCTGAAATGTAGTGCAACGTTTGATTGTAAGTTCACTCAATCGGGTGATTGCTAAGGTCAGTTTGAGTCCCCATTTGCATATTTTTATTTTAAATATTTGATGTGTTTTGGGGTTTTTAAAGTGATCTTTCTCTTTTGCAGGGTATAGGTGAATTCCATGGACATAGTGCGACATACAAGTGATAAAAAACAAAGGTTAGTAACATCGGTGCGACACAATAAAAATCAATTTCTTACCATTTTCACAAGTCACGGGCACCCAACAGAGGTCTCCAGGGACTAGG
Source organism: Taxus chinensis (assembly GCA_019776745.2). Lineage (NCBI taxonomy): Eukaryota > Viridiplantae > Streptophyta > Pinopsida > Cupressales > Taxaceae > Taxus > Taxus chinensis. The sequence goes on along the minus strand of CM034149.1, from coordinate 876,358,961 downwards.
CACCCTTAACCTGATCTAGGTGCCCTACTCCAAGCAGATCCAACAGTCACTTAATTTTCTAAGCTCAGTTGCGACATTTTCCTCCTCTTATTCATCAGTTTTCCAGTCTGGCATATCTTAGGATTTATTACAAAATCAACTAAGTATTTTATCCCTTCTCTTGCACCTAGGGTTTTAATTTCCACTTGCTTATTTCTTAGGTCAGATATGTACTCTATTGTTTATTTACTGCATTGTGACTATGAAATATTCTAAGGTTTGCAAAAATTTTGTTTTTGTTAAATCACTTTCTCTTATACCATATTGTCATGAATTTATTTTTCACATTAATATTAATTTTTCTCAAGGTTTCTAACCAAGGATATACAATAATAATATCCATACCATCCATATCTAAAGCATAAAAATATGAATGCAAAACAAAT